>OX297854.1:0-1303853 GCA_946477585.1 Cheilosia urbana | reverse complement strand
TGCCGTTGTTCCAATAAGAAGAAAAGTAGAATTCAGTTCGAGCGTGAAGTATTCCACTCTGACAATTGTCAGTTGAAAAAGTTCCGCAATCAATGCAAGAGTTGCAGTGGCAGCATACAGTGCGCGCCTCAAGATAGAAAGAAAATTCTTTTAAGGAGTCTCTTAATGAGATTGTATTCCAAGTATTTTTTTTCATTCTCTTTGACAAGTTCTTCTGTCCAAACCCACCCTAGCTTGCATATTTGTTTTGAGAATCTTTTAAGATGACTCATTTTTTTGCAGGAGGATGATGAAAGACCCAATGACACACTATGTTCGTAACCACCACTCCTGTGTCAAATCCAGGTTGCGTGTTTTTTCCACTTCCAATCGAAGTCAATGTATGAAAATTAGGACCGTTGCCAAAAAAAAAATGAGAAGCATGGAATACGCCCAAGTGGAGTGTCCTGGGCCTGGCACATATGCATGTACGTTATGCTGTATAGAAAATGGGTTATATTTTATCGCACAGTAGTGGGTGGTTAGGCAAAAAAGAGTCAATGATCGATATTTAGATTATAAATAGGTATGTGCGAGAATGTGTGCGAAGTAGTTTATGACTGGAAACAATATGTGAGGAGCGGCCGCCACAAACGTGTGTATCATTCATCTTTAATGTGATTAGAAGGATTGTCTGTTATTTGTATGGTTTTCCGGTGAATTTGAATTATGTTCGTTCTGATTACGCGAAAGATGGATGATGAAGGAGTGGGACTCTTTCTGGCGATTTATTATGCGACTATGTACAATTGTACATGTATATAAGTAGCTTTGCTAAATTTTATGGATTAGTCATAGTCATTCTGTCATAAAGTTATCTTCATATACCAGCAGTTTTGGCTATTTGTAGAACTTAATTATGGTATGAGTAGGTAGGTATTCATGAACCAGAATCCAATGGTCGGTACGGGATTACACGAACACAAGAAGGCCAATCACTTTAACAGATTAATGGTTTAAATTATGACCTAAATAAATTTATCGGAGAATAGTTAACGCTTCACATTTATGTCACTATAAAAGCAGCACTTTACTGTAAAAGAATTTCCAGATAAATTCACTGACTTGAATATGCCCACTATGAAATATAAATGGAAACATGTTTCTTCTCCTGTATATAATTGCAGCATAATTACACTTGACGGCGCAATCAGCGGTGCACTTAAATCTGTATAATACGTCATTTAGCTGGACTAGGAATACGAAGGTGTCAAGTTTTTTAATTAAATTAACAACGAGCACTTGAAACGAGCCTATAGATAAAATTCGATAAATCAACTGGTTTTCTAGACGTTAATAGAAAAAAAAATATTGTGGTCAACTAGATCAACAAAAAAAATAGAGGAGACAACTGCTTTCACACTGCTGCCCGACTTGGTACTAAAAATCTGAAAGTTCCCTGGTTATACGATCTCTAATACATGACGTATGAAAGTCGTCCACATTTTTCACATCTAGCAATGCATTTTTGTCTGACAGAAGTTACTATTCATACCTATTCTGTAAATCCTATGTCAATACTCAATAGTGTGCATTTAAACCATTATCGCTTTTAGTGTTTTTTATACAGGTTGTCCGCCGGGAAGGTATACTACTTTGTTTGTTTATAATTTTTGATTAAATGAAAGAGAATGGATCTTATATTGCAGTCAAATCAGGCGACCGTGGAGGCCAATCAACACCACCATTTCTTGAAATAACTTGTTGTGGAAAGATGTCTCGCAGTAATTCCATTGTAATCCTGGCTGTATGCAATGTGGCACCGTCTTGTTGATACCACATATTTATCAAGCCCAAACCATGAAGTTGTGGCGTTAAAAAGTTTTCAATCATGTCACGATATCGCTCCCCATTCACAGTAACCGTTACGCCGTTTTCATTTTCAAAGAAGTAAGGTCCAATGATTCCTCCTGACCAAATTGCACACCAGACTGTAACTTTTAATGGATGCAAAGGTGACTGATGAATAATTTGAGGGTTTTCCCTTGCCCAGAACCGACTATTCTGTTTATTCACATATCCATTCAAATGAAAATGTGCCTCGTCACTCATTATGATAACTTAACTTTAACTTTTTCATCGTCACAGTAATCGATGATTGATTTTGATAAAATGTTTTAACGAATAAAACACGTTGGCTTATCGAATATTTTTCCATACTAAATTTGCCACGTATCTAATTCACGACTGCCAAATATGAGCTGTCGAGACTAATGTTTACCAAAATGGCGGCAAAAAAAAATAGTATACCTTCCCGGCGGACACCCTGTAGAACTGTCAATGTACGAAAATGTGGACAGCTTTTAGTTGAATGTTAAAAATGATATTAAGCAAGAATTCAGTTAATCTCTTCATAGTTCTTCAATTTTATTATAGGTTACAATAAATAATAAAGAGTTGGAACCAACATAGTGGTGTTGAGTTATGTGACCCATGGGAAGAGAAGACGTTGTTAATATTCATAGAGTAAGGATTTCGAAAAAAAAATGATTTAAGCAATTGTTGGGTATTGATATTCAAAACACTGTTCCAACGACTACAAAGTTTAAGTGAAAGGAGATACATTAATTCAACAAAATTCAAATAAGAACGAAGATTATCAAATCAAATATTCCCTCTACACTCGTCAAAAAAAAAAAAAAAAAAAAGGAATTTAAATGCATATAAGTATTCGTTTTTACCAAAATAGTAAATACCCTTCGGGATAGACCTTACAGAGCATTTAAATATACGCTCCCTAAATGGGAACTTCTAACTTAAATAAACAAAATTCCCTCAATGTCAACAACCATATCGTATATACAGTCACATATACACATACAGTCAAACATACTGAAGGACACACTTACGACTTGGAAACGCCCGAATGTGACCAAGATTGACATTTGTGAGGACTCTCAAGTGTTAAGCAACCGGTAGATTTACCACAACACCATCACTGTGCCATCCAACCCCAAACAAAAGTTAATTAAAGTTGCTTGATTCGATTTCATGTAGTGACCTCTCTCTTGTATGTAGGTATACCTTGGCAAATATCTTGCTTCCCAAACTTTCAACGCAAACAATTTATCACTAGAATTGTAGGAGAAGGTATTTCTAACACGAATACTGTATGTGCTTTTCTTACATTTAATTAAAATTAAACTTTTATCGCATGGTGATTGAGGTCCGCGAGTACGAGACTACGAGCATGAAGTGCTTGTGGAGCACCATAGGTTCTACTCTTATTTTACCAAAGCGTAGAATTCTCTAGAAGGGGCGAAGCGACGTTGCTTTGACAGTGTGAGCAAGGTTTCATTTCGGAAATGACTTTATTAAGGATAGATAAGCTATGTATGTACTTTGAAACAAATTCAGCTGTTTTGATGGAAACTTTTAAAATTGAGCTTAATCTCCGTGTAAGGAGGGTGGGAGGATGTTTTTGTATAGCTCTGGGTGCAGATAACGGTACAATTTTATAATTCTCGTTGTTCTACGTTCTACCTTAAACCACGAGTCCAGGTTTTTGCTAATAAATTTGCGATTCTCCAATCTTTTTTGTTGATATTCGCGCGATAGGTATATGTGTAGCCTTCGAAACTTTTCTAAACGTTTTCCATTCAACTGGTTATAAATGTTATATTAAAATATTCAAAATTTGCGCCCAGATGAATTTATAAACATTCGTACAATATTAACGAAAATAGATCCACCCGTTGCAATGCGTTTCTTTGTAGTTGAAAAGTTTCACAAAAACGTAATGTAACGTGATGTATTTCGATTTTTATTGCACTAGCTTGGTTACGTCAGTATGGTTTTTTGTTGACGTATAAGGAGAGGTAACTGACAAATCTATGTAATGAAGAAAATTCTGTCTGCAAGATACTCAGTTGACATTTCGTGTCAAAAGTCAAAATTCAAAATAAATCGCGAAATTGTTAAAACAATTCAGTTTGACTGCTAACGCGTTCGTAAACCTAGTCCAGACAAATCAAGTTGACGTTTTACATGATCCAAAGGTAAAGGTAGGTATCCAAACTTCTCCAATAGCTTTTAACTTGTAATCACACCCTCAGTGCAGTAGAGCGTTGAGTCAAAAATGTGTTTTTTTTTTTTTTGGTTATTGATGAGTAAGTGTTGCTTTCAAATGTACTACTCTTGAATTTTAAGGGGCTTGCCATTTTTTTTGTTCCAAAAAAGTACAAAATAAAAATAAAAAAAAATTTCAGAGCAATATACGTACAGGTAGAAGGTACCCAAAATAAGTCTCAAAACAAATTACTTTGAAATAAAGTAATTTTAGTAGGTAAGTCTGACAACTGTCTGACTAGATGTATCTAGGTTTTGATTGGCTGAAATCGGTCATATGAGCAGCTGTTTCAGTTGTCTTTTATGGAGTCATAGCCAACGAATCTAGTCAAGAAATTCGTGACTGAGTACCTACTGAGTTGACAGTTGGCATATGTGACTGACGTAGAAAAAGTGACGTTACCGACCAATCTAGTTTTTGCGTTGAGGTTACATCTTATATCCAGATCAATCTGGTCGACTTAAGATAACTAGATTCTTAAATCACACACACACAAGACATCAGCTGTTCGGAAAAAGTTTTATAAGAAAAATACAAATTAGGAATAGGTAAATGGAACTGGCTGCATTTTTTGACTGACGGCGCATGGGATACACAGACGTTTCCCGTGACCCACATTAATAGAGAATGCGAGTTTTCTTCACTACCAACCTTTATTCTGAGTTATGAATGACATTTCAATCGGCCATAGGCAAGGCGAGCGTTTGTCATAGGGCTGTTCCCTTACAAAAATGCATCCGATTCGTTCCTTTACGCATAAGATGGGTAGGTAGAAAGGAACGAAGTTTGACATTTGACTAAATTTGCTTAATGTGTTCGAATGCATAATCGTAAGGGAACAGACCTAATTTTTGCTGCACGACGGCCTATTAATCAGTCGTAAGAAACTGAAAAGAAAGCACGTTGCTATCAATCTGCATGAACAGACGTGCAGCGCTTTCACACAATCTACCTAAGTACCTATGCATTTAAGTGAGTAACTGTAATATTATTAGTTAGATATTTAAACAAAGGAAGAACGGCCATTGAAAATGAATGAAAGGATGAAGATATTTAAAAAACGCCCAAACTTACCCAATCCAATAGCTGCACAACACATCACCGTGACAATAGACAGCGCCACCTTCAAACTAGTTATCGAGTGTGCCGGTCGTGGTTTCCTGTCACAACATCTTGTCATCAAATACAACAGCAGCCCCAACAGTGATATAATCAAAAGTGCAGCCGGTACTGACCCCAAAATTCCCAGGCTCTACATAACGACATAGAAATACAAAGAAAAAAAAAATGTTGAGAACACGTACACACATGTAGGTTGAATAAAACAAAAGGAATTGCATGAAGAATTGGATGGTTGAATGCTTGAAACAAGGATAAAATGACATGGTTGTGGAGTCAGGTGTAAAAATAATGTCCTTCCGTCAACAATGACACAACGTATTGCTGGGAGCTCACCTCTAAATAGATCTCATCAGTTGGCCGAAATGTGCTGTTGGTCTTGTGGAATGTTATGTTATAGTGCGGCAAAGCGTGCAAAAGCTTCGCAATGACAGGCACTTTATACTGATCAGCATATTCGTGGTAGTCTCCCATTGTTGATTATCCTTTTTATATTTCCTTTTTAACTTCTGTTTGCTATCGTTTATGAATACAACGTTCACCTCGCACAACTTGCAGCGGTAACGCGTATGTGCATACGTACAGGGACTATGTGTGTCAAGTATTATCCTTGAGGGAACTGTGCCTAGACTTACAATCCACATTCGTGTCCTTAATTATTCATATTTCTTCCAGCGCATAGGATTGTGTGCATTTTGTTTAGCAGAAGGGGATATGTTTCTCTCATCACTACATACATCGATTCAACAACAAATTGTTGAAAAATAAAATACGATACGGCTCTCTCTCGCTCGCAGGATAATGTGGAAAAAGGCGCTTCTCAAAGAATGGAATTGTGACGATTTTACTCCCCGTACTTCATATATGCAAATTGCGTTTATGTATTGTTTCGAAAGAGGTGTCGTCCTGTTATTGTACTAGTCGAGGGGAACAACGTCAACGCCGTCGACGAGATGATGATGATTATTATCCTTGGTCACGAATCACGATATACCGTCAAAGCCTTAATTATGTGTTCTTGTTTTTCGAGTGTGTGCAGATTTCTTAATTTCCATCTTCATTGCCGAAAGGATCCTGTAGCAGTGTAAATCTATTGGCACTTGAACACTTGACGTGGTAGACATACGACATACACGGCGACTTTATAACAAAAGCGCGCACAAGGACTTCCTCCTTCAGTCCAGGTCTCCTTTGTTTATAATTTTTGTATATCGGTCGTCGTCCTGGTCGGAAATTTAAAATCGCTCCGTCAGGATTAATTGAGCAAATATCACGAGTGTATAATGGATAACGAATGAGGATTACTCCTTTTGTTCGTCTTCTTGCGGCCGTTTTTCACTGTGTCTGCCCTCTGCGGCTAGAACCAGTCAGATGGGAATAATTTATTTTGCTCTGTGGGTTGGTACGGACAGTCGAGTCAACTTGAATTGGAGTCCTTTAAGAGGTCCTCCTTTGTAAGTTTTTAATTAAATAATAGATTTTTTTTTTTTTTTTTGTCTACACTCCTTCTCTCTCGCGCGCGCCTACTGTGGGTGGACGATTGTGAACAAGGATGCTAAATCTCGACTTCTCTCAGGATAGTGCAGCAACCTCTCATTCTTTACACACCAACACTTCCACACGTATTTTATTGATTGAAGTTTACTTTTTTTTATTTGTATTCCTGCCGTGTGCTTCCGTCCCAAAGAATATTGCAATATACACAAACACACACGCATCCAGGATAAAAACGATAGGATGAAAGAAAATGGATGAAAAAAAAAATCTTTTGAGAACTCGAGAAACGGGAACTACACTAATGCAGGACGGGGAGGCGCAAAACCGTGACACAACACCGCCACCCCATTTTCGATAAAGAAAGGACTTTTTTTTCGTTTATCGCTTTCGTTATATTTTTTTACGTTTCACTTTCGGCCCCTTCACACTTTATCCATTAACAATATTCACATCTTGAAAAATCCTTTGGCACAGTTGCATTTTTTTTTATCAACACCGGAAGATATGAAAACTGC
The DNA here is from genome assembly GCA_946477585.1 of Cheilosia urbana. Lineage (NCBI taxonomy): Eukaryota > Metazoa > Arthropoda > Insecta > Diptera > Syrphidae > Cheilosia > Cheilosia urbana. Next base: position 1,296,614 of record OX297854.1, on the reverse strand, counting down.
TAACGCATACACTATAGAATATCCTTGATAGGGGTGGTGGGCGAATTTTAAGAAAAAAAGGAACTGAAATTTTCACAAAATTCGATGGGAAAATGGAAAATTTATCCCTTGAATTGGCTGAATTTAATTACATTTGTATATTTATCCCATTTTACTGAACATGTTACACAAGATTCGAATTTTTAGAAAAGGATATCGACCAATATTTGAGAGGAGTTATCTAGTTTCATTTTTTAATACAGAATATCCGTTTTTAATCCATTGTTTTAAATTTGGGTTGCTGAAAACACTGTTCAACCTTTCGGAAGGATATTCTTTTTTAAACTTTATGCTAAATCCGTTTTTTTTTTTTCCGGCAATGAACCGTCCACCGAACTGTGCAATTTGCGAAGACGATTGGAAAAAATATTTTTTCCTTTAACCCGGTCACACCCTCTAGATTGGAGTTCACTCTCTCTGCGCTCTTTTGGTCCTTGCTCCTTGCTATTTTGTGAATTTAGTCATCTCTCTGTGGTCTATGCTCTGTTGTTCTCATTATAATGGAATGGATATGGACCTGTAACGTGACCGTTGTGCGACTAAAGTTGCAATTTGGCCCATTTTTTGAGAGTCTGCGACAATTTTTTGGTATTTCAGCTCTTTTTTAATTGAAAGAGGAGCTTCAAAAATTTCTCAAATGCTGTTATTTCGAAATAAAATTTCTTAAAATGTAACGCATTTGCATATCACAACACTATTATAGTATTGATCATGCCAATATTTGTTAAAAATCATTCAAAAATACTAATATTCAGAAATGGCCCGTTTTTTATCAATGGCCCTTTTACTTGCGTCTTTTCAGAATTCTGCAGCGGTCACGCTGTCAGGACCGGCGCTTTTCCACAAGAAATTGGGTGTATTTCTCTTGCGCTCCCTGGCTCTATGTTTTTAAATGCACTTTCAGTGCGCGCTCCTTTTGTTGTTGTTGACTTTTTACAAGAATAACGCTCTCCAATAATCGACGGGTTTTTACGCTCTTACAGAGTTAGTAGTAAATTTTACTCGTGTACACTCTCATTATTGTTTTTTCTTTATTATTATCCTGTTGTAAATTGTTGTCCTGGTGATGTGGTGATTGGTATAAAACCTAAACCACCCACCCTAAACTGGGAAATGTTGTAACATCTATCTATTGCACGTCCATACGTGCCCTTATTGTGTATAGGTAGGACGTGCTAGCCAACGCGTGTGTTTGGTTGATATTGTAACTAGCGTGAATGGATGGTAATATTTATGAATATCCGGGACACGAGTAGCGGTAAGCGGATGTTTTACGTTTGATGGGGTAGTTAGACTTGGGAAGTAAGAATTCAAATCTATTTATTTTTATATTTTTTTGGATAGTTTGCTACATAGAATAATGCATTTACATACATTGTGTGAAGATTTGCGTTCAATGAAGACGACGTTAGGACACCTTGTTTATTTAGTCTGACACATTGGGGACGTTCAAGTATGTATCTAGTTTAGTAAGTCTGACAGCTCGTCGCCTGAGAATTTTTTTGTTCCATACGCCACTTTTGTCGTTTTTCAGTTAGGAACGGATTCTATGGTAATTTTGTACCTATGCTCTTTTTAAATTCGTGATTGGATTTACTCCATGTCTTTCCAATCCCGAGATATCGAGCATCGATTTTGTCCCATATCCACCAAAATCAACAGTTTGTAGAATTGTTTTGTGCCATAAACCATTTTTTGGCGTTTGGGACAAATTTTCCATATATTTTTTTTGCGAGAATTGCTTAGTTCCACGTGCATAGCACTGCGACAAAAAATAGACAAAATATTAGCGAAGTTGAGAATTGGTTTGTCCTACGTCGACTTGTGTTGAAGAAAAGCCATATCCATTTTTTGTTTACGTAAATGAACGTAGCATGTAAACGGTTTGGCAAAAGACTTTGAAAATTGGTAGGTAAACTCTTTATAAGACTAACTTCAAGTTAAAAAAAAAAATCCTTTCACACGGTTTCGGAGTACCAAGTACGCATGCCTTTTTTTCTCGTTTTTTTCTCGGAAAAGTGCCAATAGCATATGGAATAAAACAATTCTCAGGCGACGAGCTGTCTGTTAAGATGTATCTGGGTTTTGATTGGATGAAATCGGTCATCTGAGCAGCGGTTTCAGTTGACGTTTATGGAGGGCTAGCCGACGAATCTAGTTGAGAAATTCCTGACTAAGTTGACAGTTCGCATATGTGACTGACGTAGAGAAAGTGACATTCCCAAGCAATCTGGTTTTTACGTTCAGGTTACATCTTATCCAGACCAATATCTAGTCGACTTAAGATTACTAGATTCTTGAACGTACCCATTGATTACGTCACAATACTTACTTGACATTTCTATGTCTAGTTTGTAGAATATAAATTTAATTCATATGGCAATTATAATGTTATTCGAGGTTAATGAAAATGCAAAATCGTTTAATTTTGTCAATTTATGCCGTTTTCGATTGAAGAAAAGCATTGCCTTTTCCATGAAAAGCACAAATCCAGAAGTGCTCTTCCTATGTTTTCTATTTTTCATTGAAGAAAAAGTGCACTTCCAGGTCAATTTTTAACATGACGAAAGAGTCCGGAATATTTTTAAAGAATTGCCCTGAACTCACCAAAACACAAGAAAAATGTCAGATTGAAATGTTTGTTGTGCTATTAGAAACAAATTTTTCGCTATGATATCTGAAAATATACAATTATGCGTTCCACATTCATATTATTTACTCCGGACAAAAAAAAAAAGGAATAACAAAATATCAAATCTCACATTTTTTGTGTCTACCACTTTTATCAAAATGATCCAACAAATTTCATCGAAAAGAGTAAAACCGCATTTACACTATCACGCACGCAGTCCGTTTGTCCGCAGTCAATGCTAATAAAGGCGAAGGAATGAGATCACAAATCAGACGCCTAAGGTGTCATGGATGTTCTACCCATAATTATAGATGCGTAAAGCGGAAGTTCCGGCGACCAACATTTCTGCAATCACATGAAAACATTTCTATTTCCGATTTAAAATATGTAATTGTTCTTATTGAACGAGAAAACGAATTAAAACGAAAATTATTTTGCTTATAATAACGTTACCAAATATATTTGTCCGAGCTGGTTGACGATCGAAAAAAGAATAGGCAGAGATTTGGTTATACAGAATTTACAAAACGACAACTGTTACCACTGAGACTGAACTATCCAATAGACGAATATGAAACACAAAGAAGAAGAGAACAAAAGAGAGCATATTAAACGTTAGAAAATTACAGTGTCTATTGGAAGCAATATAGCAAATTATGTATAACTTAAGCATTGACTTATTATATATGGACTGCTAGTAGCCAACTTCACGCATGTTCCAAAAATGCTGAGGCACTCGACGCGCTACTGTTTTACAGCGGAATACAAAGTAAGCGTTATATGACCAAATTAACTGTCACTCTGAAATTATTCGCTATTCGGCAGTGCAAATATTCGGTGGTTTATAAAGTTAAAAAACAAAAAAATATTTTAAAATGAAGTGTTGTAAAAAAAAAAAAAAAATGAAGTGTTGTATTGTGTTGTAATTCCCATTATAGGCAACTAGGCACATCAAAAGAAATACTCTCATTTCACAAAAAAGTAATAGTTATAGCCATACGTAAAACGAAACCGTACAAATTTTCTTTTGCTTTGTTTGACCACTTAAACTTGATAGTTAAACCCAATCTTGGTCTTAAAATGTTGCTTACACATTATAGAGCTAGTTAATCAAAAAATAATAAGCAAATTATCTTTAAGTTTTCCAAAATAAAAATTTAAAAATTTTTCCGTGAGAACATTTTTTTCCGTTTACGGGCAAATGAATAAATTCTTTTTCTACAAAAATTAATGATAATTTGGTAAAATATTATGTTTATTAATACATACTTCAGAATATTTCGTAGAGGAAATCTTATTAAAGATTGGATAGTTGCTTTAAAAGCATTGAATGACCAGGAAGTTGATGAGGACCATTGCAAAATGCAGTATTTTGTGCTAAACATTTTGAACCAATTTGCTTATAGTTATTTGTGGAAAATAATAGGACAATAAGTTAACAAAATGTATTGTTAATTTTGTTGTATATTTCAAAATAATAAACATTAAAGAATTAATTTGAAATCACTCTTTGAAGCTTTGCATCTTTTGAATAGATGGCGCTCTTTAGTCTACACTTTATTGATCCCTTCGCACAAGATGTCGCTCTTTTGTTTACATGTTTCTATGGAAACGAACTTTTTTTGAAAAAATGCCGCTGTTGTGTTGTACGTTATTATGGAAATTTAAACCTGACGGCGGCTTGTGTTTCGTTGCTAATCCGCTGTAAAACAGTAGCGCTTGTGCTGTTTTGGAACATATTTTCTCGCAGAAGTCTATGGAAATGACATTTCCCTAGCAGTCCATATATAGTATGTCAATGAACTTAAGTGATACAGTACAGAATAATATGTTATGTAGCGATATGGATATATGTACTTTCGATATAATAATGTAAATTAGATTTGTTTGGCAATGCACAAAGTAAGAAAAAACAAAATGTAAACATGCATTCGAAATTAGCTTATTAACTGGCAAAATAGCTTCTGTGAGTATTTAACAAAATATGTGAAATGAGAGTGTTAATTAGTTTCAGTAAATTAAACCAACAATCCATCAATCATTTATACGAAATTAATAAATAAATGTACCTTCATCCCTTCCGGAAGCCATTTTGTTTTATAGGAAAACGAAATTTCGTAAGCCATCGCTATAAAAATATCAACATGCATAGCTTTCCCATAATTCCTACCACGCAAACAAGATGGCCGACAAAAAAACGTATCACGTTTTTTTGCGTATTAGGTAATGCTGTGCCTTTAAGTCAGACGGCTGTTTAGTATTGGACATCCCTTTAATTTTCCGTGATAGGAATGTGTGACCGTGTAAATGCCCCATAATTCTAAATTTTGATGCAATTCTCTCGGATCTTCAATGAAAAACGCCATTAGTCAACGCATTGGTAGAGCCTAAAGTCCTTAAAAAAAACATCGCATGACTTGCCCACCTTACCAAACTAAAAATCGAAACTTATGTGGTATTCGTTTGGGCTTTTTCAAATTCGATCTCAGATTTCAGATTTCGTGTGGCTAATCGAACATAAAAACGTCACTTGCTCTTTTTTGTGATAATATTCGTGGGATTCCAATATGTGTAGCCTTCAACACTTTTCAAAGTGTTTTCCATTCACTGGCTAAATTTTAAATTAAAACATTCGAAATTTGCATCCCGATTGATTTTTAAATATTTATACATAAATAATTTACAAAAATAGATTCACCAGATGCAATGCCTTTCTTTGTTTAAGAACAAATTCACGAAACCTAAACGCCCTCTACCAGTTGTCAAACTCAAGCGCACTGGTATTGGTAAATCTGAGAAAATATCTAGATTCGCAAAAGTGCTCTGAAATCTGAAAAAGATTGCTTTTTTTTTAACAAATGAACATAAAAACTGCTCTGAGAGCAAAAAAAAAGTGCTCTGATAGCGCCCAATCGAATACCACATTATTCCTACCCAATTAGCAGCAATCCGTTCGTATTTGAGAAAAATTTAAAAACAAAATCCCATCAACCAGGGCGCCCCAAACTGTGTCATAACTTACCTACCACAGACACCAACCGCAAACTACTGTGAATAATTCAGAATTTTCAATTTTCAACCCCTTCTTCGCTCTCTTTCTTTCAAGATTAACCGTCAGACTGACATTTCGCGATTTGCCCCCTTCGAAACAATACTGAAAAAATCGGTCGATTTTCATAAAAACAGATAAAAGCATATTGCAACTCCCAAAAAGGCAATTTTCTCTGTACCATCTCCTAAAATCGCACGCAATTCGAAAGCAAACTTTCCAAGTGTTCAGTGAATTATAAATCGAAAATAAGTTAACCAAACCAAAGCAATATTTCCAAGTGCCATCAAGTTCTGTGTAGTTATGTATATTAAGTGTTTCCAACGAGGTGTATATTTAGCCAAACGCGAAATACATTAACTCATCAACTATTTAGAACATCAATCGAAGAACAGACATATAAATATTAGTTCCGCTTGAATGAACGTCCTATTACAATGGTTGTATCGTCGGAACCAGCGGGCAATGCCCGTCGGGGCAGTACCACCAACAAATTCAATTCGAATGCCCATTATGGACTTACGACGAAAGCCGCGCTGGCCAACCTTCACGACGAGATTTACAACTTGGTCCTGTGCTATGAATCAAAGTACAATGAGGAGAGGTAAGTGTAAGTGCTTGTGTTCTTTGTCGATTAGAATTTATTTGTTGGTAATCTGCGGGTGAGATTCGAACTCCTTGATGCCATACAAATACAACGGTCGTATCAGGGTCATTTTTATTATCAGAAAACTATATACACATTTTGTGACGGCAGCAAAATCATACAGATATGATACAAACAAGTGCATATATGTTTGACGCAACATGAATATTTGTGCCAAACAGCAAACACAAGTGTGGAATGAGTATTTTTGTGGGAATTACTGTGGCCTTTGGCAGCGCCTTATAGGTATCACGGTACAGCGCTGTGTCTATGTCATTAAATAAACGAATAATCATAGCAAGGTTGTGGGAATATTATATGACATTGAACAGAAAATAGGACCGTAAACATTGATGGAAGAAAAAATCAAATGATCAATAGAGTTGCAGTCAGAAGGAACGTGTTCGATGTGCTTGAAAATCGCGAGGTTTCTCATAGTCTGTGATTCGAACGCCTTGCCGAAGATGTACTAGTCATAAGTTTGCCGGAGCAATCTATCTGATGCGAACCAGTTGAGACCAATTGAAGAAGAATCAATTGATATAAATGCGTCTGCAAGTCAATTGTCTTTAATTAAGCACGCATCGTAAGCCAATTGTATTGAGACTAAGTTGCTAAATGATCTCAGACCCCATTTTCAAACATGATCCGTTAATTAGTTTCCTCTATAAAATATTTTGTTTATGTTGATACACATGAAGAATTTGTTTCGTAACCCATCGTCTATTCAAAGCCATTATATGGTGGAACAACAAGAGTGTGATCTTTGATGCGTGACGAAATGTTATCGAATTGAATGTGTTCTCAAAACCAGAACTGAATGCGCTCGTGTTCATTCGACTGATTCGCTTGAGGCCATGTGTATTAGATTCAATGACATGGGTATGACATTACAGGCGACGATATGTCAGACAACAACAATCTCTAACCCACTAACAGCTTTCATTTACTTTCTAGTGTATTCCGCAAAATCCGTTCCGCCTTCGTCAAACGCTACGACAGCCCACTGGGATGGTTCGCCATAGTCACCTCATTCATTGCAACAGTTGGACTATTTGTTGGAGACGAATATGTGGCGGGAGTGTTGCTGGCCTTAATACTGACATTGGACTTGTTTGTAGTCATCAGAGAGAATAACTTGCGCCGCACTGAAATCTATCGAAAAACAAGAAAAGTCCTGAGTGAAATAAAACTCGCCGAAGAGGAACTCTCCGTCGAATGGGAGCAGAAGAACTACCCACACGTTTCGTGTCCAATCTCACCGTGCGTCTCCTTACAGTGGACGTATCGCGATGGAGTGATTGTAAATCTCCCTTGGGCATTGCTTGTCAAGGGGGATCACATTGTGTTGCGGCCTGGACACACGACACCCGGGCCCTGTTGTCAGCTGGACGGTAAGAAATCATTCAACACTAATGAAGTGTATGGGCTGTCGCAAGTTCAAGATCCTCCAATAAAACCCTTGGCGAGGACACCACTTCCGGACATAGTCTGCTGCCTGGAAACCACACCGATACTAAACAATCTGAAAATTATCTTAGATGGTTCGTTGAAACGTCCACCGACCATATACAATCAGCAGCGGTATTTGGTAAGAGGTTCACTATAGTTCTTCCTACTATTAAGTTTCATTTCTGATCTCGCTTAGCTTGCAACAAAATACATCCAACAGTGGGGCTTCATTGTGAGCATCGCTGTTACATTTCTGGCCGCCACACTGGGGGTGAATGGCCTAGGACTGACGGAAAAAACCGACCAATACTGGAAACATATCTTCGTTGTGTCACCTGTTGCAGCTGTTATTCCACTGCTTCCATTGTTCTTCCCCATCATGTGGATTTCGATGAATTTGTGGGGCATTGCCCGCCTGCAGGCATTCCTGCGAACACCGCAGGCGCTGATAGCAAAGGACTCGGAGAAATCATTCGAGGAGGATCTTGACACACCCACGTATGACTATGGGAGTGTATCCCTTCTGCGATCGACTGTCTTCCGTAATTGGCTGCACTTGTGGAACGGAGGTAGTGAGCTGTTGCCCCGAAGTGCCAATGTTGTCCAGGTGTTGGGCTCCATTACAGCTCTTTGCTGTGTCGACAAAAAAGGCATTCTGTCATGGCCTAATCCCACCGCTGAAAAAGTGTTCTTCCTGCACGACTCTGAAGACGAACTGACTGACGTAAGTCAAACGAGCATCGATTCGGAGAGTACGCACAACAATCAAGCCAACAAAGACGGTGGCATTGTCGCCGAAGTTTTAGATCTTACTCACGACCAACATTGTCCATTTCGGCTGGAGTTCGATGATCATGAATGGAAGGCGCATATAAAATCCCTCAAACCATTAGGTAGGGCATTAAAAAACTGTTGACATGAAGTATTTAACTTTCTTTCTTTCTTTTTTTTTTGCTACAGGCTTGGCAGTACTACTCAACACATGCAATCCGGCGACTCAAGCTCATTACGGCCAATTTTGTGGACATGTGACGGCAGTAGCCATGTTGGATAAAGACCTCGTCCCTGTCACAAACCGGTATGCGTTCGTTGAGTCCAGTTTGAATTGCTTATTGCATGGGTACGTAGTTTCATTTCACTTTGCCATTCATTCACCCTATGTACACAGATTTACAACCAACAGTATTCTTAAATATTTTAATTTTTATGAATTTTGATTCGAATTTTGTATTTGGAATGATTTTCTTTAGTTTCTTCAAGTGATTCCCTACCAAGGCATGTTAAATGGCCCCATTCGGAATTGTTCTTTTTTTTAACCTCTTTTTGCAGCAACCGCGTGAACTGAAACCAGCCATTAACATACAAATTTTCTTTTGAATAGAGTCTTGTCTTTTTCCTTTTTTTTTATGCCAAATTTGGCATATTTTGAGATTACGTGTCAAAATTGCATTGCGCTTCCTAAACGGTTGAAATAGATATAGGCTTCTTAATCGGACTAAGGCAACATGCACCTGGGGATGGCGGTGGCCCCGCTAAGGTGTCTGTTCTTTTTGTGACAACTAGAGTTGGCTCAGTGGTAGAAACTCTACCATTATAATGACCTGGCTTATGCACAACAAATTGAAAAACAAATTGCTGCGATAACATTGTATCTCTGCCCTATCTTCCCAGCAACAAAAAAATCAAGCGAATATGTAGCTTTGTTTTGGTTCTAAAATATTTCCCGTCGCCTATTTATATTTAAGATCTGACAACCCCTAACATAACCTAAGAAAACATGCACGTTATTAATGCCATCTGAAGTCCAGTCTTGGCATGATTAGGTAAATAAAATAAATTAGCCACCTCTTTGTGGTGTAAGAAAAGATATATAACTGATATGCTGAGTGGGAACCTGGGAACTATAACTATAGCCATTGCTATAATAGACATATACATCACGCATAAGTTTATCCTTCGCAAGTGCAAAAAGTCCGCAGTACACCGAAGTAAATTAACACGTATACATACACACATTAGAAAAACGTCAGTAACTCGATGTACTAACCAGGTACTAACTACTAAATCAGTGCATAAAAACTACAGAGGGCATAGACTTACGGAGGGTATTATTTCGAATGAGAGCCTTTACACTGGGGCGACTTTCTACGTATGCATTTGGATTCTTCACATCAGCGTATAACAGCATTTTGCACCAGGGTGGCTGTGTACTGGTGCGTTTCATACATTTCAACGGGTCATACATTTTCTCTTTTTTGATTTACTTTCGATGTGCTAGTAAAATTCGCCCTCAGATATGTTCCTACTCTTATCTTGGCTAGTAATTCAGTTCGCGGAAATGTCTGTTCGAAGACCGCTTTGTAATAAGCAGAAGCTGTTACTGTTTCCAAGCCAATGAGATAACTTAGCTTAACCCAACCGACGATCCATTTACGTTAGAAGCCGCGTATGACAGCGACAAGACGAAAACCATCTATACCAGCGCCAGCGCCATAGTCAGTAGGCCAATTCTGTTAACACAGATAGGGGCGACCCGGAGAAACAGAGAGCCTATTCCAAACATAAAGTTTACCTATCAATCCTCTACATTCTAGGAAATTGAATTGAAAAACAGTTTGTATTCGGGAAATGTACAGAAAATCTCATAACTTCACCATCATCACTCAACATAACCTCATTTCCGTGTGAATAATTTTTGATTTTAGCTTTTTGTGTGGCGTATTGTTTTTATGGTTTCTCATTTTTGGTGCAACGTTTCGAACTCTACACCACTTCGGAAAGTAATTACGAACATCTTTTCAAAATTATTGCATGGGTATTCATTTTTTTTTTTGTTAAATTGAAACCATTCATATTCGCCATCATAACCATCTTTCCTATTCATTGTGGCTTTGTTTTATCTGTGCCTCTTCGAAATATCAGTTTGTATAAATTTGTAAAATTCATTCTTTTGTCTCGAACACGTCTCCTTTTTAAGTTGTGTTTTCTGTTACATCCTACCAACATGATTATAAACATTTACCACACCACAGAGCTTGCCTTTTTTTATCGTACCCAACATTTATTTATATCGACTTACTTGTTTGAGTTCATAGTGATTGTTATTTGCTTTTTGTTCAGTGCCGTCGCCACAGAATACCGTTATTAATGCATTTTTTCTCATATGCCACCGCGTTTAGTCGCTGCCTCTGTGAATTGGCAAAGCAAATTGGTTTTACCGGTCATGCCACCGATCGGTTTAGTATGGAGGGACAGTTCGCAACCTATAGACACTTGGTAAGTTGGCCTGTCAAGCGACTATAAATAATGCTAACAATGTCGTCTTTTGGCAGCAACCTGATGTGGTCCAACGTGACATACGTTTCGCGCGACATCTGCAGCTCGCCTCTAAAGTAAAAGTGCCCTTTCCGCATTCGCTGTCGGTGGTAATGCGGGAGAATCCGGGGGGATACCTGTCGCTCTTCACACAAGGAACGGCCGACATTATTTTAGATTACTGTGATGACTTTTGGGACGGAAAAGATCTGCGTCCACTAAGCCAGCATGATCGCAAGCGAGCACTGGACTTTTACCAACGAAGCTCTCTGACTGCGTACTGTACAGCGTTCGCGTATCGTCCGTTGCGACATGGGATTATTGGACCTCTGAGTGGGTCGGAGGATGGCAATATTGCTTACCTGGAACTACCACCAGAGTCAAAGTATCGCATGACACACGTGGACAAGTCGCGCTGCGACTTTGAAGGACATACGAAGCTGAGCCACTCGATCAGTACGGATTCGTTGCTGTTCTCTGAGAACAAAGACGATCACGACATCAACGATGTGAACGGGTGTTTCGAGATGCAGTGTCATCAAGTGTTCATTGGCATGGTAACCATGCAGTATCAGGCGAAGACAGACATCGTCCAGCTAGTGGAGCAGCTGGAGAGAGCTTGCATTCGTTTTGTTCACTTCAGCAAGGAGAACGAGCTGCGATCGAGGGTGTTTTCGGAGAAAATGGGACTGGAGTCTGGTTGGAATTGCCATATATCGCTGCTGAGTGAGGATTCGTGTCAGTCGAACCCGCAGTCGCCGAAGAATTCGGAAAACTTCAAGTTAACCATCAATTCTGTTGCAACAAACACTGAAGGTCGACGTTCCGGCGGAGGAGATGAACTCAACTGCCTGCTGCCGCCTGCTAACTTGGAGTCATCAAAGACGCTTAGTTCTTCAGCTCCAGGTGCCATTTCGAATCAGGACTACAATATGCTGAACTTAAACTCGGAGCGAGGATCTAACGAATCAATTAACATTGATCTCACTGGAGATCAGCCGCAATCGCAGGACTCTGCAATGGACGAGAACTGTCGTTCGATTAGCATTCTGACTGATAGCACTGAACAGAGTGCACCCATTCATTTTGACATGTCAAATCGAGCCAAACTGCCAAGGGGCATCGAAAATATTCGTCCGCACTTGGAACAAGTGGACAATGTCCCGCTGCAAGTGTCCCTCTTCACCGACTGTTCGGCTGAGGCCACCCGAGAGATGCTTAGCATCATGCAATCTTACGGAGAGATTGTGGTGTGTTTGGGGTCTAGCGCCAGCAATGCAAATGCAGAAATCTTCCTTCAGGCAGATTGCAGTATCGCCGTGGAGCCCCTCTATCCGCAGGTGTGTCAGGAGATCCCCGCCTACACCGAGGCCAATATATTTAACAACAAACTTAGGCTAATGAATCTTAAAGACTCCTCATCATGCAATATTACATCGCAACAACAGCATTTAGCATCAGCAGAGCTCCTCGAGGGCGGACAATCGAAACCAATGCAATCACAGGGACACACAGTGTCGCCGATCTACTTAAGCAGACTTCTTAATTCGCTGCCGTGCTCAATATCGGTGAGTCGAGACGATCCATTGTCAACGGTGGCTATCATAGAGCTATCACGGCGCTTTTCGTCAGGGCTTTGGAATTGTATACAATATTGGGCGTGTTGCGCTGGAGCGTTAGCAGTGATAAATATTCTAAGTGCCTGTCTGTCGTTGCCACCAATTTTGGCACCGTTGACCGTTATCTATTTGATGTGTGTGCCAGTGCCGATGATATCGCTGTCATTGGCGCACATCGAAGCCGATCCAAAGATGATGAATCGAGCCACAGGCAAGAAGCAAACGGAGTACGATTCGAAGGTCTTTGGATTTGTTCTATGGTGCTATGGATGCAAGTTTGTGACGCCCATTTTAGTGTTGGTAAGTACGAAGCAGAAGTTGCGACTTTCCTTCTGTTCTGGGACGCACCTGTGGGCGCAAAAACTGTAGTTGTTGGACGTTCTCCTTTTGCACTTTGTACGTTGTAGTTGTACATACGTTTTCATACATTTCTGAGACTCGTAGTCTATTTTGACGTTTAAGTGTCTGTGTAGCCAGTGGAGAAAGACCAGTCTCCAGCATTATGACATAGTTTGGGGTGTTGAGTGGCAAACGGAATATCCTTTTGATATAAAACCTGAGTAGCTTTTCCACTTCCCCAAACCGGCTTGCGACCGCCTCGAATACACGAAACTTTGCTGCTATGAGATATACATATACCCTTTTTAGCAAAACTTTTTCTCCAAGTTGTATTTATCACGCCTTTGTCCTTTTGAAACTTGCATTTCTGGTGTTTAGGTTTTGTGTGAAACGCATGCTAAGGTAGTTGTACTTTTTAACGACTTCGATCTGTTCGCCGGCCGTTCAAAAACCATTTCTCGTTGTTGCACATTCTTCCACTACCATTTTTAAATATCATGATTCATCACCTTTGACTTTTCCAGGTTTGTTATAGAGCTCCACATTTTACAAAAATCATATAAACGGTTTATCATGCTCTGAAGTGACTCCGGGGAATTCGCCATCAAAACTATTGCAAAAAGGAGCGCCTTTATAACAATCCCAGCGAATTCAATTCCTCACGGTAGTGAGTCAGTCATGTCATAAATAAAGAGTGCGAATAACAATTTTGTTTAACACCTGTGTTCGCTCAAAACCAATCCGATGCGTTTTCTCCGCTCCATACAGCTGCAAGCGTCACTTCATAAATGTTTTGTATTACCAACCCTACTAAACTTTTTAGACATTCCTTTGGCAAAGAGCTTATACGTTAAGGAACCCCTATTTACAGTGTCAAAAGCTGATTAAGTCCACAAAAAATACATACAACTTTTTTCGTTGCACTATGCTTCCGCAATGATTTTGAGTACAAAGATTTAATCCACCGTTGAATATCCTCTCCTGACCCCGGCCTGGAATTCATTCATCAGACCATTAGTGTTTATCCATGAAGTTAATCGCTTCAACACTTTATACGAAGCATTCAAAAATGTTATGCCACTATAATTGGAAGGCTCAGACATATCGTTTCTCTTCTCTAAGTGTTCGATTTTAGTAAGAGCATCAGTTTTGAGTTGTTGGACCTTGATTATTTCGTTGTAAAGCAGTTGTAAAGCTGGTAGGTAGTTGTTGTTGCAGTGGCAGGCGTAGAAATAGAGCAATAGGAAGAGGAGATGGTAGATGGGCTTAGTCGCAGCACTTTTAGAGCTGGTGTCAGGGGCGAAAGAACTCTCTATACTTGTTATACGACTCGCTTGTGTAGCAGCGGTCGGGATACTTTGTACGGACATTTTCCGAAACGGAAATTTCCCGCTGTTCTCCAAATGGACAGCGAACGTCTTCGAAAAGGCAGCGAAAAATAATTTGTGGAGAGATCCATAAGCTGGTACACAAGTAGCAGTGTTGGAAGCACTGGCTATTTATTTCCCTTTTCGTATAACCAAAACTTTCTAAACAGTTGTCTTTTTCGATTATTGGGCATTTCAAATTTCTACTGCCAAATCGAACATTAAATCCGAATTTTGGTTCTTTGGTGTATTGAGTTGGCCGCAAAATACATGTTTTTCAATTGCACTGGAAATCCAATTGATTTCACACATTTATACCAACCCATTTCGAAATATGTAGTTTAATATAAAAAAAACATTGGAAAACGGAAACTAGGAAAGGCTGTGTTGTTTTTTTTTTAATTTAATATTGGGTCTATTTTTTTAACTTCAATCTCAGCAAAGCAAAGGAAAGTAGGATTTCAGCACCAGCAATCTACTACAATTACTCACTTTTCCGCCATCATTTCGCAGCAGTTGCATATCTAGTATCTACTGCAAAACAAAAAGGAGATCGAAATTTTTCGCTCATGATTTCGTTGTCAGTTTTGTATGGGATTTTTCGTTTCGGAACAGGAACGTACTACGCTTAACACTGGTGCAACTTCCACGTATGTATCCTTTTATTCTTTTTTTCCAAAATTTCAATGTCGTCTTTCGTCAAGTCGGCACACTTCGCGTGAATGCAATTACTGAAGACCGAGCATTGTATTTTATGATCGTCTCTTTTAATTTTTAGATTATACAGATTGTACTTCATGACTTTAGAAATAAGTAGATTACGAAACATGTACCGATTGGGACCTATAGGAGAGTTTCTGTTAATGCGTCTTAACTCCCACCTTGCACAAATGTATGACCATCTCCAAGTGACCCATTAACTTCTTTATAGATACGGATTTCGTTAACAAAGCAGCTTGATTTTTCCGTCAAGTAATACCTTCAAAGTGATTTAACTACAACGGGTAAAACATAATGAATTGTTCAGGGTTTTGATGTGACCCTTATTGGCATCGTTGTAGACATTCGCATGTTTGCTTTTATGCCGCTGATTTCTTCTTCAGTATAGTAGCCAATTCCATTGGTCCTTCGAGCTGGATCAATGCATGTGTATATTATCATCCTCTCGCTTTTTTCATACTTCCAGATCCTTTCATTTTGTACATTTACGGCACATCCAGTCGAAATAATGGACATCGACGAAGATAAGATTCACATCAATTTGAATATTGCTCGCATTTTCTCCCTTTTGGGGGTCATTTTACACATTGGTAAGTTTTTCCCACTCCCGATCTATACATTCCGTTTGGAGTTTTCTTTCTTTGAACGCACAAATGCACACCGATTCCTTTGCAAACATTCCAGTGATAATATCCGCCTCATTTGTTCATCGTGATCATTCAATCTGGCAGAAGAATCCATTCAGTAATCGCATCTGGAGTCTGAATATTTTTACGATTATCATCCTGCACGTGGTGATTTGCATCCTACAAGTGATGTGGCATGGTAATCTCCTGGACGAGGTCTATACAGCCTGGCCAGTGATTGTTTTTACATGCTGCAGTAGTTTGATAAGTTTCGCTGTATCAGAGACATGCAAGTGGCAAGAAATCAAGTGAGTTTTTTTGTCTCTCCAATTGTGCGCTAATATCTACTGATTCTTATTATTATTATTTTTTTAATTTCGTTGCAGAGTTAACTCTAGATATCAGCGACGAGCGAGACTAGACTTCGGAACAAAGTTAGGAATGAATTCGCCATTTTAAGACTTTTGAGAGGAACAACAAAAAGACGACCAAAATGGTTTTGGAATACGCGAATTGAATTGTAAATTGTTGTCCGTGCAAATTGTACTTATTTTTTTTTATCTGAGGAAACGAGAATGCCTGTTGTGTTAATATTTCCTTATTCATTAATTTGTTCTGTGAACATTTTTTTAACGTTCACCAGAAATCAAATTGTGTTGAATTAACTGATGGTTAACTTTAATCACTCATTGTGTTTTTTTTATATATGTGTATTTATAATAACATGAATAACAGAGTTTTATTTATTTACATGAACATTTTTTAATTTTAGAAAGCAAAAAAAAAAAAGTAATGACTAGTAAAATGCAAAAAAAAATTGTCTGTGTTCGTCTTGTAGGTTAACTTTTGATGATTTTAGAATGTTTTCCTTTTTGAACTGAATATAATGTACTTTATTTAAATTGGATAATGTTTGAATGGATACGCTCAGGGAATGGTGTGAGTTAGGGCGAGCTCATAATTGCAACATTGTTGCACATGCCATGCAAAAAAATATTGATTCAATGCAATTACGAACAGAAATACTGCTGCAAGTTTGCAGTTATTTTGCGTTTCCGAAAAAGTTATTTGAACTTTTTAATAAAAAAAAATCTTCACTTCTTTTGGATAAATCTATTAAATTTGTATTTACTTCACTTACATATTTTTTCCTGTCATCTTCCTGCAACTCGGCAACAAAACAAAATTCAATGAAGAGTTGATCGCAGTTTGAATGTCATTTGGCTTTTTGAACATATTGCGAACGCTATGCTTATTTTTTACATTAAATAAATAGTTGGCGCAACAGGTCCGAGGGACCCTAGGCCTAGCTTCTCACAACCATTCGTTTTGTGTGAGTTTCTCATTTTTGGAACGAATGGAAGGGATCTACAATTTTATGCCGACTCCAAACGGCTAATTGAGAAGCTCTTTCAAGACAGTTATACTCTCGGATGTTTGTCAGACGTTCGCGAGAGTTTTTTTTTTACATTAATAAACGTAAAAATTGCAGTGCTGAGTGCTGGCGCATTTTTACTTTTATGAAATCAATTATGCTGCATTTACACGGTCACACATTCCAAACACGGAAAAATAAAGGGTTGCGCAATACTATATAGCCGTTTGACTGAAAGGGACGGCATTACATAACACGCCAAAAAATGTGACACGTATTTTGTTAATTGGGAAAATTATGGGAAAGCTACGCATGTTGATATTTTTATAGCGATGGCTTACGAAATTTCGCTTTCCTATCTATAATTATGGGTAGAACATCCATGACACCTTAGGATTCTGATTTGTGATCTCATTCTTACGCCTTTATTAGTATCGACTGCGGACAGACGGATCTGTCTGTCCCGTCTCGTGGAAAAATGCGCGTGCGTGATAGTGTAAATGTAGTTTTACTCATGATCACGTTTCCCTTGTAAATCTTGCCTTACTACTTATTTTCGAAATGAAGATGAGTCCTTTGCCACTTCTGTCGTTGGGTAGTTCTGCCTTTTTGTTCATTCTTCCTTCGCGTTCTTTGTTAGTGATAAGGTTGGTGAGGAGAGTCCTTGAGATATGTCAGCAGTCATACATTATCTATAAGAGTTACTGGAAGCAGCGTATACAGGGATCGTACACTGCTGTATCTCAGTAAAATCCCATCGAATGGTTTCGCTTTGTATCGACAAAGTAAGACGGAGAGCAGTACAAATACAACTGCATTTGCAAAGTTTCGAGAGAATATTTCAAAAATAGGAAATTTATGTAGAAGGCAAGCCGATGCAGTATACAGCCCAACTAACATTTCAGTTTCCTTAAGGCACAATTGTTTAAGGATCGACAGGCGAAAGCTTCCTTAGAGCTTCTGTAGAGCTTTTAGAAGAAGCAGACTCCTTACAAAAGTATTGACTTATATAGAAACTTCATTTATGCCTTTCAGAAAAATAAGACGAAGCTTTAAAGAATCATTTGAGTCATAACTTCATTAGGTGCAGTTATAGAAAGAAGACGAAGTTGTAGCTTCTATTTCGCTTCTATTAGATATAGCTATTCAAGTTTCAATGATGGTCGACTCGGATAAAACTTCCAATAAACATTAATAGAAATTTTATAGAAGACTTGTTTTTGGCTTCTATAATTACATTAGCGAAGTCTTATAAATGATATATTAAAAGAACGAGAGTTCCAGAAGGTATTGATTTAGTGTAAGTGTTCAGTCTTTACGTTTTGGTGTGATTGAAAAGTTGACAAAATGATAACATCATGGAAAAAAGTGAAAAAATCGGGAAATTATTATAAAAAACTGAGTAAGGAGCGTGCACTTATGCTACAAAGAGCCCGAGAGGTTGATGTTGTTTTAAAGAAAAAAGCAGAGGCAGTGCAGCGTTTTGGTTTGTCCTCAAATACTACTGAAAATGTAACAAGTGGCGATCTAGATGTTTCACGAGAACCACGGACATCGTCTAACGACATTTCTGGCTGCATATGCATACATTCATCTAAAGAGTCGGGTGAGTTGTAAAATTTATGTCAAGCAAATATAATTTTGAAAAAGAAAACACAATAAATCATTTCGTTCCTTAGGTACCGGAGAAAAAAATTGTATTGATGCTTCGAAAAATCAGGAAAATGTTGTTTCTTTTGCTGTAGATGAATCCAGCGAAGATGATGATGACGTTGAAAAAAATCAAAACTTTCGCTCGGATTTAAGGAAATGGGCAATGCAGTACAGCATTAATCACTCGGCACTAAAAAATTTACTTAAAATTGTAAACACCCGTTTTGAGAGAGGTACCAAGATTTTGCCAGAAGATCCACGAACATTTTTGCAAACGACACAAACAGTAAATATTATGGCGCTTAGCGATGGGGAATATTGGCATCATGGAATAAAAAATTGCCTCGTAGAATTATTCATGGATCTGGCTGAAGCACTGATAATTTCAGTGAACATAAATATGGATGGCTTGCCACTATTTAAAAGCTCAAAAATTGAATTTTGGCCAATCCTGTTTAACATCGCGGAATATCCAGAAGTGCCAGCAATGGTTATTGGTATATATTGTGGTAAATCCAAATGTCATGATTTGGAGTCGTTTCTTTTGCCATTTGTTGTCGAAATGGATGAAATAATGACTAATGGCGTATATATCAATTCACACAAAATCACAGTGCTTATCCGTTGTTTTATATGTGATTCACCAGCTAGAGCATTTGTAAAAGGTAAGAAAATATCACCTATAAATGTTAAACTAATTTGTATCTTTAAAACTGTCTTATAGGTGTGGCTAATTTTAACGCTCAACACGGATGCTTAAAATGTACGACCCTCGGCGAGTACAGTCATATAAGTCACACCAATATATTTCCCAGAACAACATGTTAAAAACGTACAGATGAAAAATTTCGAATGAATTCATATGGATCACATCACAAATCACTTTCTCCACTTTTAAAATTAAATATTGATATGATTGAACAATTTCCAGTTGGGGATGCCTTGCACTTACTTCACCTTGGCATAATGAAACGCCTTCTATTTGGCTGGAGAGACGGAACATTTCGAAACTCCGAGACCAAGTGGCGTGCGGAAATAACTAACGAAGTGTCGGAATACTTAAATCGATGTAAGATGCCAGCAGAATTTCATCGTGTAGTTAGAGGTTTAGACTGCTTAACGCATTGGAAAGGAACAGAGTATCGAACATTTTTACACTACGTGGGAATCGTTGCATTAAAAGACATTTTAACACCTGATCTGTATAACCATTTTATGCTTTTATTCTGTTCAGTAACGATATGTAGTTCAAAACAATACTTTTCTATGTTACCATTGGCTAATGCGATGCTTCTTCAATACATTGAGATATTTGCAGAAACTTATGGACAGCAATACATCACCAGTAATGTGCATAACTTGGTGCATTTGGTCGACGAGGTAATGCGTTTTGGTGCACTTGATTCTTTTAGCGCATATCCATTTGAAAACATTCTCGGAAAAATTAAGCGTATGCTGCGGAATGGCAATCGTCCACTAGCTCAAGTCGCCAAGCGGATAATCGAAGACAGTAATTGTACAACATTTTCAAAATATGAAGACACCGAAAAACCGAATCAAGGTCACCAACCTACTCTGAGTCAACCCAACGCAGGAGAGAACTTACCGGAATGTTTAAGGATGGGGCTGAATAGCGCAGTCTTTTATTTTAAGGTTAAACTTAGGCACTTTAGCCTTAGCACAGATTCCAAAAATTGCTGGTTCTTAACAAAAGAGAACGAGATTGCTTGTGTGATTAACATAATGGTTTCGAACAAAGACGGTATTCAACTTTGTTGTGTTGAATGGAAAGAAAAGACAAATTTTTTTAAACTCCCAATAGAGTCCAGACATTTAAATATATTTCATGTTCTTCATAAAAACCAACTGAAAAGCAGGTCGACGAAATTAATTAAATTATGTGAAATTAAGTGTAAGTTGGTAAGATTAACTTATCATTCAAACTTTGTTTTTATTCCACTATTGCATACAAACCAATGAAAATTCATTAATAGAAATTATTATTAAACAAAAATGAAAATTCTTGTTATTTGAAATCGTTTTTATTTGGAACAACTAGGTAATATTTCTTCATCCGTTTGGTTGTTTGTGAGATCGATCTAAAGGGGAAAAACGTAAGTTACAAAAATAGCAAAAGTCGTAACACCAACATACTTACATTCAGATCATGATCTACCTCTTCATTCTCATCACAAGACGAATATAATCGTTCAAAGCTGGACTTTCGCTTTTTGGCTGAAGTAAAAGTTCGAAGTTTTATTCGAGAAATTCGTTTTTTCGGCTGTTGATAACGCCGCTTTGAGTTTGAAATCAGTTTTTGGAAAAAATCTTTAAGCATTTTAATGGTGTACTTATTGTCAATTTTTTTCACTGAATCAAGAAAAAACTGAAAAATTCTTTCAAATTTTTGAAAGCAATCCTTTTCTTCAGTGCCTCTTGAAATTCCAGTCCACGTTACCAAAGTAAAAAACCGACGAGTAAAAATAAAGTCGGCGAAAGAGTAAGCCACGTTGTCGCCATAAAGTCCACAATTAGCACCACAAACTGTGTCTATTTTTTTCATCTGCAACAAGAAAGAGCAATTTAATATCTATAATACCTAGTTAGAAGTACATATGAGTCACTTACCATATCTAAAGTAAAGTCTTCTTTTCTTAGGCTGTCTTCAAACTCATGGCAATCTTCAATGCTATCAATCCTTTTAAACGGTGCTTCAATTTGACTTCCAGAAGTAGGTACAGAACGCGCAGACAGTTTTTGTAAAATTACTTCTTGTGTTTTGACCACGTGCTCTACAGTGGCAGTCAATTTTGCCACTTGCTCTAACATAGTGAAAAGCATACTCTGAACTGATGGCTCCTCATTTAAAGAAATTATTTGAGGATTATCTTCAGACAAAATTTCATTTTGTGCCAGCGAATCTGTTGTTTCAAAAATGTATGACTGCCCATCGGAAATAAACTCTAGTGGTTGCTCCTGCAGTAATGAATTATGGGAAACGTTAGGTAGCGTTTGGCTACTGGTCAATGTTGAGGGCAATTACGTTGAAGGACCCGAATTATAAATTGGCAAGGCCGCCGTTTCGATAGAACCGATTTTTGTTGGCTTAATCGGTGATTTTGTCAACGATTCTCCTTGATCTTTCTGATGCAGCCGCTGATGTTGAAGAAACTAAATTGGTCTTTTATAATAACAAAACCACAAAAAAAGGTTGGTACTTACTTCGTTAAAATTAACTCTGTCACTATCTGGGTTAAACGTTTTTCTTGCAGCAGCTGATCGTCTACTACGACCCGTTGTCGCGCTTGTTGCCATCTCCATGTCACTAGTGTCACTTTTGTTTGACATCGCTTGAGTTTCCCTTAGAGCTTCGCTATATGTCCCAATGTTACACCGTTTTACTTTGCATGGGTACTCTGTCCACCCATCTGCCAATGTTCCTGGTGCATTCCTAAAACTTTTGAGACTTCTATGGCGTATTTTTTCTGGTGGTGGCCACATCAATTTTCCAGCATTTTCCCATGTCGACGGCACAGCAGAAATTATTTTATTTCCATTTTCAAGGGTCTGAATAACTTTATAATTATTTTGACTACTTAAAGTCAAGCGATCCATGTGATTTTAAGGCAAAAAATACAGATTTGAGCTAGAATAACATAATTAAAGTACTTAAGAATATTGAAAGACATCAAACTTACCTAAATTATATCCTTAATTTTATTTAGATATTTCAGATGAGTTTATACACAATTTTTGCAGCACCGCGTTTTCTTTTAGCTGAATGAAATGTAACACACGTGATTAACTACAGGCTCTATATTAAGTTTTAACGAAATTATGGGCTGCACGAAAACATAAAAACAATGCATAGTCGTAAGCGAGAATATAACCCAACGTAAAAAATAAAGAGAAAGATAATAGCTCGTGTCTCCTGTAAATGTTATGGAATCTTTAACGAAGGTGTTACCGAAGCTTTTGTTTGTTTTTGATAGAGTCACAAGTTTGAACTGGTTAAGTTTTAACTTCGTAGCGGGTATGTTACAGATGGTGCAGATGATGAGTGTCCGACTCTGATGCTGGAGGTCGTCAGTTCAAATCCCGTGTGTGAGTATACAAAACCTTGATTTTTTCAACTTAATTAATTCCACAGACTTATCCCTTGTTTCATGTATTCATTCCAGGCCATTAAAACGCAATCAGGGGGAAGAGGTAAAGAAAATGGAAATACAAAATCTGTGACATTTTTTTTCTCTTCAAACAATGAGGCTTCTATAAAACTTATATAAGTTACTTCCAATCATGTTATTGGAAGCACTATCCGAAACTTTACAGAAACTTTTCCGATTTTGTTTCTGTAAAACTTCTAACAGTGCTCGCAAAGGATTCCGTAATGGTTTATCGCATTTATAAAAGAAGTTTGAGCCTTCGTTAAGCCTCTATACATTGCCTTAAGGAGCCTTTAATAAACTGGGAGTATCTATAAAGCTTTTGTTATTGAGTCATTAAATACTTAATGGAAATCTTTTTAGAGACTTTAACGACAAAAGATCCTCGATAAGTGATCGCCTTTCGAACCTAGCCGAAGCTTAAAAGCATTCTTTTGGAAACCAAATGTAATCCTCTATTGAGGCTTATGGAAACTGAAATGTTAGTTGGGAGCACGTCACAAACGACCTCCTCCAAGGTTTCGTGACAGGTCTGACAAAACAACTAATAGAAGCAAAATAACAGAATTATAATAAAACACATTTTAGTATGCAATAATAAATTCATTTTTAATCTCTTCTTATTCAAAAATGTTGGTTATATCTACTAATAAAAATGTATCGTTCTTTGTTAAATACGCACGTCTTACTTTTGAATAATTTTACCTTATATTTATAGCAAAAGCTTAGCTAATATTGTTTTCTTTTTAGCTTCAATTTGTCATAAAAACTATCTGCATGGTCAAATATTCAAATTCAACGGCTGCTAATCGGAAAGGGTAGTAAGACTAAACAACATGGTTACAACTTACAAGGAAAGAAAAACAAATGGCTGCACTAAGTGTTGTGTCGCTCTTTAGGTATCATTAGAACAAATCTTGGTTACAAAAAAACTGTTCATTTAAAAATATATATGACTTGATTACTTTTCTACACCAAAGTGTGTTAAGCACAAAACAATTGACAACAAAAACAATCAGCATCCAATTCAATTATTCATCACTGAGGGCGCTTCATGAACTTTGAAGATATTGGACAACTCATCCAATAAGGTCTCGGAACGATAGGCCACTCGGATATCTGGCACATTGGTACGAGTAATGTCATTGCCAGCAACGCCTTCTCGTGTATAGTTTGGTCCCAGCCAGTGTTGCTTTATCTGAGGAAGAGGATTTTGACAACTGCTTGTGAATGTTAAGAATGTTTAGCTTACCCTATGAGGAAAACCACTCATTATGACACTGTTCCTTGCCAATTCGCACATGTCGCATGAGCTCAACTTCCACACTTGCGCAGCGATACTGTACTCTTCCATAAGGGGTTCCTGTGAATGAAATGAAATGGTTACCATAAGTTGTTTATAGGGAACAAATCAGCAACAAACCTTGGTAAAGTGGAACTGCAATGGATCATCAGTGGACACTGAAACGACTAGACCACGAGCCAGGTACTCTGGCAGAGGATTCCTATGATAGTCCAAAAACAGAGAGTTATTCGACAGTGGAGACATGGCGATTCCAATCTGTGCCAAGTAATAGAGATACTGCAGCACAGGTACCTTTCGCAGTAACAAACCATGGGAAATATTCTCAGCCATCAAATAGCCACACACTAAATGCTGTACAGGTCCAGCTTCGCCACAATGTGGTCGAAGGACAAAAGTGTTCAACCCACGCTCCCTGCAATTAAAAAAAAAGTCATCAGTCAAACCATTTTATAAGCGGATTGTAAACTTACTTTCTGAACTGGTTAAGTACACTTATGTTTGCATACATATAATAGATGTAGTATGCATACGGAGGATTGTCCACATCAGTCCAGTTTGGTGGAGTTGCAATATCTCCGTCGAAGAGGGGATTTTCCGGTTTAGATTCATCATCCACAGAATCGAAACCAATCACATATTGAAGGAAACGGTGCAATTCCGGCTGACTGCTCGGATCATTAGTGGCTTCGAACAGGGGTAAGAATATATTGTCTAGAATTTCCTGGAATGCATCGACCAATTTGTTTGTCTTGAAGATATCGCTAAAAATTAAATGCAATTGTTTAGTGGACTGTATTCGCAGTTGGAACTCGGTGAGACTTACAACAAGCGCGGCATTTGAATCAACCAACGAATGTTTGTCGAGT
Organism: Cheilosia urbana; assembly: GCA_946477585.1. Classification (NCBI taxonomy): domain Eukaryota; kingdom Metazoa; phylum Arthropoda; class Insecta; order Diptera; family Syrphidae; genus Cheilosia; species Cheilosia urbana. The sequence continues at coordinate 1,271,444 of OX297854.1, read as the reverse complement.
AGACATTATTGTCGATAGCCCACTTGGCCAGTTTAACCCATTCATCACGAGATTTGCCATAGATGGAGAGACGTAATTCGGCATTTTGGTATTTGGATTCTTCCAGATCGAAGGCCACTTCCTAAAATGTAAACATGAGTTTGTATCCCAAAACGATCTGAGTACACAACTTGCCTTGATAATTTGGGCAAAGTACTTTCCATTCAGATAGTTGTCGGTCTTAAGGAAAACTTCACGCAAACGCGATTCACCAATCGGATTGTACTTGGCATTGAATTTGTCAAATCGATGAAATGTGTTACGATCTGCGTGCACGTCCAACATGTCTACCGTGAGATCATATGTGGTCAAATTCATCGATTGGAATACCTGCGCCAGTGTCATCGGCTGGCCTTTGGTAATGGTGACGACTTCATTGGCGCTTTTCTTGATGGCCCTTTTGATGAAACGCAATAAGTGCTTTTGGTTCATACAGGACGCCGCATGAATATGGGTATCGACTTTCCTGTAAAGAAAAACTCGCATATAGTTCACCAACGAAAACACTAAAATAATTATTATTTTAAAAGGCGCGACCAAACTGCCGTCCCTGTGGTCTTCTGTCTTCCAATTATGGGAATTGGATGTGCGATTGCGCACAATTGTTGTGAGAATAACGTTAAAGAAGTGAATAACGTGGACTACAGCTGTGGCAACTTATTTATACCCAACTAAAGCAAGGACATTTTAACTCATCGACTCACCTTATGTTGTAAAAATCCCTATGTGCAGTAGTCTTCTGGGATGCCAGCTCTCGCAGTTCGTTCAACAGAACATGCAATTGAAATTTTGATGATAAATAGCTAAGTCTCCGGTAGCAAAATGATTTCCTAAAAACAAAAGCCGTAAGATTATTTAAACATGGAATCAAAAAACATCTTACAGTGGTCCATCAGCGATCATGTTACACATGACCTGCATGTCGTTAACAAAGCTCTTGAGTTTCGGATATTCATATTTAACCATCGATGTGCACTCCTAAAACAAGTAGAATGAATGTGAGTGATTTTTGTGAATCTACGAAAAGAATTTATAGGCATGTAAGGTGGCATCTGCATGCAGGGGATTAACAGTCTTCGTCTTGACGGTTTCTAGCTAGTAAAAACGTCTAACCAACACCTGCATACTGATCCGGGTCATACACATGTTCCTCTAATCACATCCCACACAAGAGCATCTTATGCACCTTACATACCTCATCATGAAAAAGATTAAAAACTCCGTCGATCGCCCTGATTGTGTATCCTTTGTTTGGTGGAAATTCCAAATCCCATGGATTTGCCGTCTCAGTTGGAGGATGAATGGGATGATCTAAACCAGAGAAGGCAAACACGAAAAACGTTAAGATCAAAATAAAACATTTGGGCAGAATAAAACACAACAAAAAGGATAAAAAAAGTGAACATAAAATCAAAATGTCAAACGGCAAACAAAACGAAATCATTTCACTCTGTTCAATTGGTAATCTATTTCTTTTGTTTGGACAAGTCTATGCGTGGGTGTGCTTTTTGGACAAATTATAAGTGTCCTTTGTGTGATTACAGATTGCTGTGTTAGTTCAAAATGAGACTCAACAAATTTCGGGCTAAATAACCGGGTTTGGATTTTGTCAATTTTGAGATTTGTGCGTTTCATTTTGTACTTCCTAAAAAAATATTGGTGCAGCATCAAAAAGTGCAAACGTCGAAAAACGGAAAACTCCAAAAACAAGATACAGTCGAAATGAAAATGAATATAATAAATAAATTTCGAAATAAAAAAAAAAACAAGCAAAATGAAAATTAATAAAATAAAATTTGTGCCGATACGTAACAAATATATTAGACAGAAGGTAAAGAGAAGCCCTCTAAACACGGATATTGAAGAGATTTCGGATACGATTTAAATTCGTGTAAGGAAGTGAAACTCAAATACCTGGATAGGAAAAGCATTGATGTAAAATCGTAGGATGCTGGACAAATTTATGCAAATGCAAAGTATGAAAAATGTATGAAAAACACTTGAAATGATAAACAAAGTTTCGAAAAACCTACCTTTCACAACCTTATTCTCCAAATGAATGCTTTAGTGTGAATTTTGAAAATGTATGTTGGTCTAAATAATTCTGACTAACCCCTGCCTGCTGTACGAAGTAAATTTTATCTGGTCTCCAGTTTTTCTGTACAAATATCAGCTAAAGTCCTAGCTAAATTTTGGTATAAAGCACGCCGCGTTCTTGTGCGGCGAAAAAACACACACCCTTGCTTACTTCTCCCATTCTCCGCAATACAAAATTGCAACAACAAACAAAGAGGTACTTTAGCCCCAAGCAACTTCTCCTTCTCTACAAAGCACAGGTTAGACCGGGCTTGGAATATTGTTCCCATATATGGAGCTCGGCCCCAAAACATTCACTTAACCTGCTTGATAGCATACAGAGACGATCAGTTCGACTCATTGGAGACCCTACACTCACATCGAATCTACAACCGTTGGTGCACAGAAGACAAGTCGCTGACCTATGCTTGTTCTATAGGTACTTCCATGGCAGATGTTCTGAGGAACTCAAAGACATTATCCCTCGAAATGCAACTTTTGGGCGCCCAACAAGACAGGCTGCTAATGCTCATGACCATACAGTACACTTGACAACCGCGAGGACATCAACTTTCCAAAACTCCTTCTGTTACAGGACAAGCAAACTTTGGAACTTGCTTCCTGGGGATATATTTCCAGAAGACTACAATTTGCAGCAATTTAAGTGCAGAGCAAACATACATCTGCAGGCATCTCGGGGCGCTGTTGAAGCGTTATAGGTTCGCCTTTCCTGGGAGACGTATATAAAAAAAAAAAAAAAACCGATCTGTCCAAATTTAGCTTGAGAAAATGTACCGCCCCATTAAATGGGCACGCTAAATTTTGACAGATTCATGAAGTACATTCTGAAACAAAAGTTTTATTATTAAGGTCGGGCAGCGTACCACTCAGCTAAATGGGTTCGCTTAAATTTAGCTGAGCAAAATTTTGGAGAGAATTTTGTATGGTAGCGAAAATATAGCTCGAGCTGCGTACTAAGATTGAGAGTTTTTGACGCGTTCGTCCAGCGTTTTATTTTTTTTATTTTAGCGACGTTGCTTGTGTTAAGGATTTATGTTATACTAATAATCCAGCAACGATTCAAAATTTCAAATAGAAAATAACCTAATCGGTTTGAGGAGTTCTAGCGGGAAAAACGTGCGGTTTAACGGTTAACATTAAAGCTTACCAACATAATGAGCTTTTTCGTAAAGGAAGAAAGAAGACAGAAGACCACCGATCGTGACATGAATTTCGTGTCCAATTCAACACTGATAAGTCAACAGGCATTGGTAAAATATAGCTGGTGGGCTGATCTAAAACCGTTCAATTGGGATCGAAATAATCTTTCGGTTTTCTATTTCAGGTCAGAATTCGCTTAAAACTCACTTAGACAAATGTATTTGTTTTAAGAAGCAGCCAACTGACAGCAGCCTTATAAGTCAGATTGATCTAAATCAAGACTCGAATCGTCTCTTCCGTGAACGAGCGGTACATGACCAAATTTTTTGTTGTTTCGTTTGTAAAACCGACATACGACGTATGGCTCGTTCACGGATGTGGCAATTCGACCAGTTTTACTTTCTTATTGAATTTGAGAATGAGAAAATTTTATTAAAACCTAAGGAAAACGGTACTAGATTAAATTTTATGTACACAGTCTGACATTTTACCGCCAACATTTTCATATTACCATCAACTGTCAAATAGTAGTCGCAGTGGCTTAGTGTTAATGTATTGGACTACTAAGTGAGGGGCCTCAGGTTCGAATCCCGCAAAAACCCAAATTGCAACTTATGGTTTTTTTCCACTGCGCTACCTCTCGCGAACGTCTGACAAACATCCGAGAGTAGTATAAATGTCTTGAAATTAGCCGTTTGGAGTCGGCATAAAAATTGTAGATCCCTTCCATTCGTTCCAAAAATGCAAAAAATTAACACAAAACGAATGGTTGTGAGAAGCTAGGCCTAGGGTCCCTCCGGACCTGTTGCGCCAACTATTATTATTATTATCAACTGTCAAATCGACAACATATAAAAAAAAAAAAAAAACTCAACGCACGTAATAACGTAACAAACAAAAAATAATTAAAAAGCAACATAAAATGAAAATCAAACTAAAAATATGAACTAAAAACAAAAATGAAAACAAAATCTCATGCCTTTCGTAAAGAATTCGCTTGAAATTTGATCAATTAACGAATTACCTTTCGGTAGGCCGGGTAGACTGGTCTTTCGAATAATGTCTATAAAAATGTTTAAAGAAAATAAAGTTGTTTTTTTTTTTGTCACAAAAACATAAAACAAAATCAAATCAAAAAAAGAGGTTGGTAAATAAAAATAAAAACAAAAGTGTCCTTTACAACAATTAATATTAAACTCGTGAGTTTCGGTGACGAACAAAATTTTCTAAAAAAAAAATACTACAACTAAACAAAATAATTCCGTGGATATCTGTGGTGGATAAGTTGTTGGGTTTTACGAACAAAGATTGTGTTCAAAGGCTGACATTACCTGCGATTGTTTTGCGATCCTCATATTCAATATTGTTGAAACGATCACGTTGGTGAACTGTCTTCAGGAAACGGGATGTCGTTGTGGGGAATGACTGTTCCGACAGCGACATGTAGCGTGCCCGAAGCTCCAGTGCTTGTATAAGAAGGGTGGATGCACGTTCCAAATCCTCCAGTGGCACGCCACTGGTGTCCTCGCCAGAGATCGACACACGTTGAAAATTTGGCACAAAATCATGTTCATCTATAGGTAGTCGATCGTCAACGGCATCAGCTATAACAGAGAGGGCGCTTTTGCCTCTGAAAGATAAAGGAACACACATTTATAAATAGCTTTTTGATATAGAGCGTTTATTCAAAAAGGGAAAAAAACATTATTTTATCCAACTTATAAAATTTGTTACACAAGATGACCAGTTTCCGTACAGTTTTACATTTTTCCCCGCACAACCTAAATTTTGTAGCATAAAAACCTCAACCTTATCGCTTTCTTGAAGAAAGGGACAAATCATTTGCCTCAAAAATGTTGCTAACACCGACTTAATATTAGCTGTTTAAGATAAATACAAAAAGGAGTATTAGCAACCCTACAACACTCACTCAGATCGGTCCGTTGTAGAAGAAACTTTAGTCTTTAACTAGGTCTTAATTTTTGTCAACCAGGACATCTTCAATTTTTTACATAAAAACAAAGTAAAAAATACAGCTAAAACGTTTTTTTTAAACTGATGGACATTGCTCCCTGTACGAGAATACAGAAAGTTGTTCACCAAGTCATGTTAAAAATTATTATTTGAATTGGTCGGAGACTCTGACACGAGAAACTTAAAACTCAAACAAAAATGTCTCGTAATGATTATTACTTGTCGGCTATCCCTTACAAAACGTGAATTTATTTTATTTAAGTGTTTAAATGATTTACTTTTGGAATAAAACAACAAAAAACATTAACATCATAACTTAATATTTTTGTTTTGGCATTGGTTCTGCTCAATGCGATAGAGGGTAATTTTATTGCTGTGCTACAAGAACCATCTAAATGTCAAAACAACACGCGCAAACTGATAACAAACAGATAAACTTTTGACAGCCGTACTTGCTGTCAGCTTTGACTGCACTTAACAAATTTAAATTGCGCACACTACCTAGCGTTAGGTGAATGAAACAAGTATTCGGCAAACGACATTTTACTTGTCCTTTTCAAGCTTTACAATTTTAAAAGTTCCAACTAGAACCAGAGACACTTTAAAACTGGATAAACTGATCACTACTTTTCTGCTAGAGGGGGAAACAAAACCCGAATAGTACCAGAACAAGTTTATTCTTTATTGATGGCGGCTAAAACCAATCAATGTGAAGAAATTGTAATTTATTCATGGTTATCATCGAATGAAAGCGTGAAATTTGAGCCAATGCAGAGGATTTGAACGGATTTGTGTCTAATATGAAAAAAATATTCTTACACACAGCTCCTTTCGGCCGCCATTGAAACTTTGACAAATATCCGCCCTACAATTTCGTGCACCACAGGAAATACTCCTACTCTTCGTTAAATAAAACTATCCGTTGCGGTCAACAGCAAGCCAAGCTAGTGTGTGCAGCAAGAACTTTAAAATATAAGGATAGTCCTCGAAAGTGTACTCACACTGACTACCAAAACTGATTACACTACAAACAATCTACATGATCAGCGACACAAGCAGCTACCAGAGATTCAATAAATTTTGATTATAAAATAAAAAGGAATTACCTGTCATTACAGAAATTATACGAGTCATTGACAAATGACATTTTATAGCTTGAATCGTCAGTCGAGAACACAACCGAAATAAGAGTAGCTGCCCGCCTTCGAATAGATGAATTTTCACTGTCTACACACCACACCACGGTATAAATATTGACAGCAAACTACTACAGCCAAGCAAACATTTTAAATGAAATTATTATTTTGGCCACAACACAAAGGCTACCATGAGCGGCTGAATGATTCCGATACCAAATAGCAAATAAATCAACTTCTCTTTACATAAAGGCAAATAAATTTGCGTTAGCATTAAATGTTTTAATTGAAAAATAATAATATTAATAAGCACCACCCACTTTCCCTTATATACCGCGCTACTGCCACTATCTTCTCTATATAGTGACGTGCCCTTGAAAATGTGAAATCTTCTCGTATTTCGTCATTAATAAATTTTAATAACTACACCGCGCCGACCGCCACCCGTTCAACGGGAAACAGCCTTAAGTCGTCAAAAAGGGGGGCGTTCTGTTCCCTGTCCTTCGTTGTCATCGTCTTATAAAGAGAAAACGCGTGTGAAACAGAGGTAAAACGAATGGATTGCGTTTCATGTCGATTAATGGAGCAATTTCTCTGAACACATCCCCTTCAAAAGTTTTGTGTGTTGTGTTCGCGGCGCGGGCAATGTGTGTGTTGGCTAAAATGACGGAATGTCGTGCAACACGAAAGGTGAAACTCACATAAAATGGCAAAACGAAACAACTATGTATATCCTCTTCTTGTAGGCCGATAGTGGCAGAGGTTGTGCTGTAGTTGTTGGCGTGTTATAGTTTTTGAAGTTTTCGCGGATGTTTTCCCACTTAAAGTGGCATGAAAACTCCATTTGGCGCAATAAGGAAAGTTTCACAATAATCCTTTTAGAAGCGAAGCTGACGTCTGGCGAGGGTTAGGTGCGAAGTTTAACAGTTTTTCGCTTAATTGTTTGCTCGTACGTAGAGCCGAGTTGAGTCGAGTTTTTTCAATTAGGGCAAGTTGGTTCTTAGTGTTTTTTTTTTCCGAATGGTTCGTAATTTTATATTGTGTTTTAATTTCTGTACAGAGCCGAAAGGAGAAATTTCATGATACACTCGGACCCGCTTATTTGAAACTCGTTTAATTGAAAACTCCGCTTATATGAAAAATTTAATTTGTCCCCGTGTACTTTTTTTTCAGTTATCCGAAGTCCGTTTAAAAGAAAAACCCGGTTAATTTAAATTAAAGTAACGATTTTTTTAAGTTAACTTCAATACACAAATTTTCGTTCGAATCATCAGATCCGTTTTTAAACCGAACTTTAGTTTTTTGCCAGCGACGTGGAAAAAATGTTAACTCATTTTTATATAAGGATCAAAATTTAATTTAATATAGGTCTGTTCCCTATCGATAATGCATTCAAACACATTAGCCAAAGTTGGGCAGAAGAGTGCCAAAAAGGAAGAACAAAACAATTCCCCTCCATAAAAAACCTGCAAATATTAGCTCAATAAATTTCGTTGGGCTAGTTGGTTGGTTATTGCTGAGTGCTGTCAAATCGTACAAATGCCAATTTGTGACTGACTTTTATTTGATTTCATTTATATTTTGTGCTTGTAATTAAAATAGAAGAAGCATATGAATTGAACTTTTTAATTCCTGCAATAAAAGCAATTCAAATCTTGGTCTTAAATATATATTTGTTGTTTCTTCAATTGATATTTGAATACTTCCGCCTTGAAAAAATTTACATTTTTCAAATTTGTGGTTTCTTTTTTTTATATTTCATTTCGGTGAAACTTATTCTTTAAAAGCTGTAATTGTTAAACGAAACGTTTCCGTTCTGAATATTAAATAAATTCAGTTTTTTTTTTATAGATTTTTTTCATTATCTGCAACACTTTTTGTCAAATCTACTTCGTTTTTTTTGGGCGATTTGTCACACTTTCTGGGCTTAAGGCTCACCATTGGCAGCCATGTCACTGAGCCACTGCGCCGACTACTAAAGCTTGGTTAGATATTAAAAAGAAAACTCACTTACAAAATCGCTCATTTTAAGCTTCATTCTTCTATTTTTTGCGTTACTGCTTACTGCGTTTATAATTTGAAAGAGTGGTGATATCAAATCTCAGAAATATTTTGCAATTGAAAGATTAATACTGACAAACGAACAAAACACGCATTCAAAGAATAAACAGTAAATAAGGTGTTACGTACACCAAGTAGACAATACGTACTTATCCATTTTTATCGCTGCACTTATTACATTAACACATTGCACAAGAACAGACACTACTGCAGCACGTCATAATACTAATTAGGTTACACTTGACATTTATGACATTGTAGGTGCAATGCGTATATTCGTTTCCATTACAACATTTATGTTCGCAATGTCGCTTTAAGATTTTTCTTTATTTTGTTTGATTTGATTTTTACATAAGATGACCGCTACATGGAGTTCTCGCTCTTTGATTACTAATCTAATAAGTTTTTATTTAATAAAAGGATGAAAAAAAAAACTACAATGAATATCTAATTAGCAAATTTGCTGATTTTCTGTGATGCGCCACTAGCGAACAGGTAGGATACTACCACAAAGTTGTATCCTTGTAATTGCGCACACCTGAACAAACCGAACCGTTCCGTTCGAACTATAGGTACTGAACTACCGCGTGTGGTAATAATGACCCTGCGAGACAGATACCGGACACAAATAATCCACAGAATAGCACTTCGACCATAATGAGCACGTAAAAGGTAAAACGTGCTACCGCACAGAAATTATGTCATTTCCATGTGCACCCTCGTCCAGTACCCCACAAATACGCAAAATGCCCCCCAAAGCCTATGGCACTAAGTTAGTTTCATTGATAATCTAATGGTATGGCGATGGTGATTGGATGGTGGAAGCGAAATGCCAATGAAAAACTGATGCCAAGTTTGTTGAGAGAGTAATTCCAAAAGGGAATGTTGTAAATTGTGATTTGTAAACTGTTCAACTGAAATGGGCTTAGTATCAGTGTTGCCACTTAACAAAACGTTACAGTGTGTACGTTCACGCACTTTTCCACAATAAAGACCAAGTCGATACACCAAGTATATAGTGACAAATAGAATGTGAAATCCATCTATTTTCGCTACCGTTTTTTCGCCGGGGCTGAAGTTTGACAGCCATGAATGAAGATGATACGGGAAACGGGAGTGAGGCAATTGAATTTAAATTTTTTCATATTCAGCAGAGGTAATCGATTTAGATAACAGCTGGATGATGTGGTTTTATATAAAAGAAAACGGCGCTTAGCTCCTTAAACATATACATTTGCCCTTACGCTAACATAGCCACATATTTTGTAAATGATTTGGCACATTCAAGAATCTGGTTATCCTAAGTCGAATAGATTGGTCGGGATAAGATGTAAACTGAACGCAAAAACTAGATTGGTCGGGAACGTCACTTTCTTTGCGTCAGCCTCATATGCGAACTGTCAACTTAGTACTCAGTCGCGAACTTCTTGACTAGATTCGTCGGCTACCCCTCCATAAATGTCAACTAAAACAGCTGCTCATATTACAGCTGTCAGACTTACTAAACCAGAACGACTCCATTCTTTAACAACAGTTCTTGACAAAATACAACAATTAAAAGGTTATACCACGATTTATAGTAAAGTAACAGACTTCTCCTTTTTTTTTTTTTTTTTTTTGTCTCAACCATTGTAATAAGTAATAACATTGGCTACCTACAATTGCTGCAAAGTGTTACCACTGGTTGCAATATATTTTTGGTACAATATGCGCTATGGAATAGCACGTATGTACTAGGTACTACTACAATATACTTTCAACTAGCCTATACTGTTATTGGATAAAAATAATAGACACCACCAGTGGCCGGCTCACGCGTTATTTAAAAACTTCATAACGCACACGAGCGAAATCGACTACAAAGCGAATAAAATAAGCACGACAATGTGGCCATTTGGATGACCACAAGCACTAAAGCCAACAATGTTAAAGTGCATTGTGGTAGGTATAGTAGGTAGACACTGCGTTAAATCAAATTATCTAAAACAGTATTGCCGTTTCATAATTTCGTTGGGGAGTGTAATAGAACTTTTTTGGGGAGTACCGCGGAGCACAGAACAGAACAGAAAATTTAGAAATTTATTTCTAGCTAAGCGTTTTTTAAATGAGACGGTTTCGATGTTGGAAGCCTGTGGCGGCCATGTTGTTTTGGTAGAGTCTCTCTACTCTAGTCTTTATTAATTCAGTCACTGAGTTTAGTATTAAAATAAGTTTTTGTCTGCGAGATTTCTTTTTCGCCGCGAATGTAACAAAATCGAACTCGAAAACAATTTTAATGAAGCATCCAGTATGTAAAATTTGTTTTGCAATATACTAGGTAGAGAAATGTCCAGGTAAAAATAGTTCAATCCGTAATAATTGAAAATTGGAGTACACTTTGCCGTTGGGGAGTAACGGAGTACGGCAGACAAAAAAGGAGTACAATACTCCTATTGTAGTACTTTCGGCAGCGCTGATCTACACATCTCCATTTTGAGCAGTCGAAATGAATTCAATCGCGAAAGTGAGGATGAACTATTCTTCTTTCCCAAATTTATTTGACTAGGGAAAAGGTGAGTAAGATACCTTAAAGAAAATTATTAGAACAGCCGAGGAGGGTTATATCTATTAAAATGGAGGTCAGAGGTATTTAAATGTGCGGTGGATTACGATATAAACCTATTCAGCCTCATTTATTCGAATTTGCAAAAATGCTTCCATAAACGTGTATAGTTATGCAGTGTATAAGTATTTATACAGCCTCTGTACACCATCCAAAAAATCGTTATTTATAAAAAAAATTGCCTATGCATATTAGTTATATAGGTCTTACTTCAGAAAAAGTAGTTAAAAGAAAAAATCTAGTGCATTTATCTGTCCAAAATGATAAAAAAAAACTTAAGAGCTTGTCAAAAATACGAATTCAATTAAACATGAAAAGAAATTCAAAACACTCGATTTTAACACATTATCGGGGATAAAATCGAAATAATTTCATATGAAAACATCGATAATAATGCGTCCACTTTAAAAAGGGAAGATTTTTTGCTCAATTATGTGAAGTAAAAATGACATTTCGATACTATTCCACCTTCATAAGGGCACTAAACAACCTCTAAACGCGTTTAGCTTATACAAGCTCTATACAACGTTGAGATTTAAAAAAAAAAAAAAATTATTAAGTACTATTTCCGTTTAGAGGCATTTTAAAGAGTGCACAATTGTATATACTCTCTATAATACTTTTATAAATAAGGCTGGTTAACAAAGCATGCGGTGAATTACAAATCTACACAACAAAAGGGCTCCTTCGCAGAATCAGTGAATGAAAAGTCCGCAGTATTTTAACAAGCCAAGTACGATTTGAGATTAAATTCAGAATTGGTATGGCTAGTTGACATAATCAGTGAAAAAAAAAAACTTAACAAAGATTTGTGATTTTAGCAGTTAGATTATTTTCGGCCCTCCATTAAGATTTAATTGCTTTTAAACTGAGAGACCGGATATTGCAACTTAGCCGGATATGGAAACATCTCCGTGAACTCCTTAATGGCACTCAGCTATTCATTCTATAACGTGATTTCCTTGAAATAATTTTTGAAATAATCTTACTAAACGGAGAATATTTTAAAAGATCCAGTGAGCTGTCAGGTGTTTTTTAACATTTCTATCGGAGCAAAGTCTCTAAAGATACATCATGTAGCAAACAGACCTATTCCACGTCAATCCCTACTAACCGTAAACAAATTCTGAACTCAACTTTTCTTCATTCAGATCGGATTTATTATTGTTTACAATCGCAATCAAGGCCGCACTTTCATGAAAGCAGAATGTCAAAACAACAACATGTTTGTCAGCAGTAAACGAAATATGCACTAAATAAAAATAAAAATAAATCAAAAATCTTTCCCCGTCTCCTAATTATGGCAAAACACGTTTTCAACATCAATAACCCCAAGAATCTCTATAAAGCACTGGACTGGAGTTGGACATTGCATTATCATTTGCATATACGTGTAATGTATGCTTGCACACGCTTATTAAAAATGCGCGCTTGTCTCATATCTTCCACACCCAGCTATTATACTCGCATATGGGTCTAAATAAAATATGACACCCACCGCATGCATCTACGCATTTAAATTTCATTATGAATTGTTGCAGCTCTGAGAGTATGTTACGTCGCATGAGAGAACGCTAGATAGGTACCTATATTTCTTTCTTTTTTTTTTAATTCGATTAACAATAGACTTTAAATTTTATTTTTAAGTATATGCGCACAGCGGGCTTCAAAAATGGATGTGAACACTTACTTGACATTGAGCAGCCGTTGAATTTGTAATTTCTTCTCAATTTGTTCGATGGGAAATTGTGGTACCTCATAGGGGGCAGATATTTCATTTGGTAGAGCATCATCAGAGGCGTCATCGGCCCGTTGAACCGTAACTGAGTTTGGTAAAATGTCACTACCTGAAAATGGAGGAAAGATTGCAAATACTATTTATTAGCGATGGGGTTGGAATGCTTTTATTTAAATTCAATTTGAGATCAATTCGTTAGAAATGTGATGGTGTACCTCAGGAATGCATATACGGGCCTATTTTCTGTGACATTCAGCAAAAACGTGTTGAGTCAGGAAATTCGATAGAGGAAAATACTTTGCGCCTTACTAATAACAAATTTTAGTCTCGACTTTAAATTTACGGAATTTCACAATTGCAAAGAGTCTAAAAATGTTTATTGGTAAAGCCATTTTTTAATCGTAGCTTCTTTTGTTGTATCGGACGAGGTTGACAAAAGGTCCTGAGATTAATGCCATACCTTTTTGGATAGACAAGTAATCGCGAACGAGTAAAAAGGTGTCAGTGAGGTCGGTCACGTCGTCACAAATAATTGTTTTCTTTGCTGCTTAAGCCTGTCACTTATTAATTCGGATTCGAATATACGCTTAAGGTAGGAACGAGTCCTTTTACGGATCAAAGGGCTGTCTCCATGTTTTATTTTTATTTTTATTTTAAAAAGGCCCTTAGGCTGATGGGAGAGACCGGCAAAACATCGCAGGTAACGAAAAATCTTTTTATAGGTTTTCAATTGTCATCCAGTCTTTTCAAAAGAAATCTATATACATAAAACAAAGTCGGGTGAGTTTCCCTTTTTTAGTAGTACGGTGGTTATATTTTTCAAACAAATTTCGCAATTGTAAGATATAAGCTTCCGTAAATTGAAATTTTATTCATGCTTATTTTGAGATTCGGACGAATAGCCAATTCTAACGAATGTCTCTATTCGTTCGAATGAACTTTGTGTATTTTGATAGACATCCGTTAGAATTGGCTATTCGTTCGAATATCAAAATAAGCATGAGCGCATTGAGCGTTCGGCATTACAAAGTTTGCCGGATCAGCTGGTATATGGGTATATAGACTGAGAATCCACTGTTAGATTCATACAAAAAGTTTCTTCGTATCTACCACGATTTTCAATTTTTTGTATTTTGTATGAAAACAGAACAGTCAACAATAATTGATACTTTCAGAAGTGACAACTGCTTTCTACGGAAACGAAAACATTTACTTAGGTTCATTCGCGTACGCGGTTTAAATCGAACACAATCGACATAAATCGATCGCAATTGCACAACATAATATCCACACGTTCTCATCAAAAATGACAGAAAAAGAGAAAATTAGCAAAGTAACGAGTAATTACGCTCTTGGCTCGAAACAGCTCAGAAAATTTCAACTGGCAACTACTGATAAATACGTCAAATGCACAAATTTAAAATCCTTCTTAAAAATCAATTGCACCAGAAAACTAATGTCGATTTCCATTGGGATTTCGAGATTTTGCTCTCAGATTTCAGATTTTTCGTGCCCAATGGAACATAAAACGAGATTTTTCTACCTTTGCATCTGTGGTGGTGCGTGTTTTAAAAGTCACGTGTTCTTAAATTGTAATTTGTGTAAATAAAAATCCATTCAATTTATTTTAATAAATATTGCAGCGGCCATATGTAATTTTTTTTCTATTTTTCACAGACTTCTCGTCTAAAAACGTAAGTAAACACACTTTAAAGTTTGACAAACGACAAATGTTTTGGTGTTAGTGCAAATAGGTGTGAATCTTGCTCGGATATCGAGATTCGCAAAATTGCTCTGACTCTCAAAAAAAGTGCTTTTTTTGCGCCCAATGGAACATGAAATCTGACAGCCAGCTGATTTCGAGAGCAGAAAAACTGCTCTGACTCTTAAAAAAAGTGCTTTTTCTGTCCCAATGGAAAACGACATAAAATCTTTGAAAATAATTAAAATTCGGTGGTGGTTGAATGTTTTTCTAAAACATTTCATATGTTGCAAAAAGTTATTAAGATATATATTTATTTGTGATATGAATTAGAAGCCAAAGATGAAAGTGGCTCAAAGTAGCTCGAAGTCTATCCACGTTTTTTAGCTTATATTTGCAGCTCTCTGAGAGAGTTTTGCTAAATTTTTTGAGTTTGACAGGTTTTTAGTGGCTGGTGTGCGAAAGCAAGCGAATATACATTACATTTATATGTAAAATGAAATTTATTGCAGTGCAGACGTTTGAAGCGTCAACTTGGAAAACATTTCAAACATCAATTATAATTTATTGACAATCCCTTACCTCGGCTTATTGAACTTGGAGGACTTGCGTTGGCAGCTGCCGCAACGCGAAATATTACTTCATCGAGAGATTGATATGTTGAGCTGCGATTATTTATATTCATCTCTTACGCTTACGGTTTTCTGTTTCTATGTTGCCGTATAGGTCTCCGTCAAGTGGTTTCAATTGGATTGGAACGATAACAAAGCTCGAACAGTATAATTTAATTAATGACACTGATATCGATATCGTATGATGATAGAATCAAATATAAAATTATAACAAGTAGCAAGTGCTGTGACTGTGAACCATTTGTGAACATTCGTAATGAGTGAAACTCGCTGATAGTGGGCGTAGTCTTGACTTATTTTACTTCGAAGACTCTGCGGATTCAATAAGAAAAGAACCGACGACAAATAGGGTGGGCAGAGAGTTTACAGTAGCACTTGCAGTTGAAACGTCAAACTCGCTTCAATTACAAAATTGAATCGACTATATCCGTAAATGGACCCAGACTACTTAAATTGCCCACACCAGCGGCGATTATTCATGTCAAAAACTGTTCTTCACATTAAAATGATCAACAATTTCATCTCAAAGAAAATGCATACATTTTTGAAATCCACTTAAATCGTTTTATTTCTTACAATTTTACAGCAGTTTTCGTTTACAACAAAGTGTCAACCAAGTGGACTGTGAATTAGCTATACTAAAAAAATTTGCACTGAAAAAAGAGCAACGTCCAAAGAAAGCCAAAAGATGTCCTTTGGGCTAATTGCCAAATTGCATTAATCTTTCGCAAAGATGATGCGATGTTGAGTGCGATTGGCGCTAATGCCATCGCATCGTAATCGCTAGAACGGGCGTTTAAGTTAAATTTAGTTCAAAGATTTTCAAACGAATGCATCCCACCACAAGCTGTGTATGACAAACAAATATTGTCATAAATAATGCAGGCGGCATACCGGGAATCAAAAGGCTAGGTAATGACTTTTTAAGTGACGTCTATTTACATTATGTTAGCGCTGTGAAGGTGACAACTCAACACAAGTAACTAGAAATACGTACATCTATATATACTCACTTGGAATCGGATCAAACTTTGGCGGCTGTGCATTCCGACCTATTGAATGTGCACTTAATGGTGTCACAGGAGTGTAGTCTTCATGATCGATCGGCTCGCTGATATCCAATGTGATGCGAACACCGCGAGAACTCATACTCCGTTTGTGTGAATTTGAGTCACAACAAAACAAAAGTCAACCCTTTTGATGAATCACGTTTTTTGCACTTGTTATGTAACACTTGTCCGCTAACAATTGCGTATCAAGTTATCGAATTTGAGGGCTTTGACAAAAATGCTGGTTCAATATTTAAATTTATTTAACTTGTAAGCAATTAACTACTAAAATTCGATATAAGAAAAAAAAGTTTTTCTTTAGAGTTTAGACGAAGCAAAATACTACACCGGTCATATCAGACTGATAGGTTACGTCGACACCGGTAATATTCACTGACACATAAAAACCGTTGACAGTGCTACTCTGACAGTAAGACAATAAAACTATATATTCAGGGCCGGATTGAGGGGAGCCCACAATAGGGACTCGCAAAAAACAACGTTCACTTTTTTTTGCTGTTTTACCTACAGTACTTTGCGCAAACATGGATACATTGACCTTATAAAAAAAAAAACACAATTCAACTATGTATATTTGTTCACTCCAATCAGTAAAATATCAATAAATGTCAAATGACCCTGATAACGAAATAACCAACGATTTTTAGTCTAAAAAAGCTCGGAAGGTTGCGTTCGTAAACGCTAAAGTTTAATTTCGCATAATTCTTGTTTTTGATTATATTTATTATGTTTTTTAAAAGAATTGCTTGGATTGGCAATAAATTATATATTGAAAAAGTCTACTAAAAAAAATTGTGCATTTTATTTGAAAAAGAAGTAGGGGCCTCCACTCGCTTGTTGCCCTAGGCCTCTCAGACCTTTAAATTCTGCCCTGTATATATGTACACCGTTTATCAGCCTAAAGTATATACAGTATTTATCTCAGCATAAACAAAAACAAATACCTACCTCCACGATATGGATAGTTTAAGAAAAAAACATAGGTACCCTTAAGAGAGACTGAGATCCCCATCTTTGTATTGTTGCATAGAAATTCGTATTGACAAATGTCAAAAATCCTCTCCACGAACACATTCGCACCTAATCTTTTTACCTTTCACTGTGGGCAAAGCAAAACGGTTAGGAATTGGCGTACACGGATAGGACAACAAAATGGCGGATTCCTGGCAAAAGTTGAGGGGACCAGCGGCAAGAGGATTGTGAGTTGGGGGTCTCAGTATGATTTGTTTATGATCGGTATGTCTCACAGTGGTAGAGAAAATTGCACGCTACCCAAAAATGTGCTACAATTGAATTCAGTGTTCGATTGTTGACAAATTTAAAATTAACACTAAATTTTGGAGTAAACGAAACGAATTAGGATGTTATTAGAATTAGAGATAATGAGTGACGAAGAGGTGGAAAGTTACTTGACGGTTATTGTGACGGCAGAATGTTTGTCTTGTACTTAGCGAGGTTGTGATAGAGGGAAGCGCTTTCTGTTCAGATCAGAAGTGCTCAGCACTTGTGTTGCTATTGGATTGGGTGCTGCTACTTTTAAATATCATTTAAAAATCAGAACAGAAAACGTTGAAATTGCAAACTCAATATTCAATGGAATGCAATTGAATCCAATTTTTTTCTAAATTGTTGTGCTATAAAATGGGTACAACAGCGAAAAGAAGAACTCCCATCATTTCCTCATATGAAGCTTGCGTCCAAGAGCTATCAATCATGCATTTTCCCTTTATGTGATATTTGAATTTTCCTGCCTAAGAAAAATTGTCGTTGCGAGAATTTATGTTTTGCCGTCGCTTTGGAAATAAGGAAATCATTAATAAAAACATAAATTGACCGAATTATCATTTAGTGCAATTGACACACGGTCGCAATCTCTTGTTGATTGGATTAAAGATTGTTTCAAAAATGAACGCTTCCACCACAAAGTGCGCCGCTTCCATGACAGGAACATTTCCGTAATCATAACACAACGACGTCAACAAACCCTTCGGCGATAACTACTTAATCAACTAACACTTCAGCGCTTCACTAAATATCTTCGCGGTTAATTTCTCCCTAATATCTTCATACATATTTCCCACGAGCCCGCAAAAATAAACATTTCAAAGAACTTCTATACCTATACCTAGCCTAGCTACGCAATTCGCCAATTAATGTCTTATAATAATAAATATACTTGGCCCTCCTTACTATTTTTAGCTTTTAGTCATCAAGCGAACGATTTTTCTACCCAGAACAAAACGCAATTAACCCATCATTAAGCGAAACCGATTGTCAAAAACGCCGACAGCTAAAAATTATTTGAAATCATTTTGACACCTTCCACATTAAGAACTGTAGGTAATGTCGATAATTTTTCAATGAAATGCACTGCACATTTTGGTTTCCTTTGGTAAAGCCTCCGTTCGACCTATTTCGCAAATTAACAACGCAAGTCGTCGGCCACTTTGGCATTTGATCAAAATCTATTTAAAGCGCGCGATTTATGGTTTAAGTCACTTTTTGCAATTGCTTCAATTAATTTTATTACAAAAAAAAAGAAAAAAGAAGAAGAACACTCTCGCATCGCATTTCTGCGAATGAAATTTTAGTTGCATAATCACAAATGGCCGAACTATAAATATTGGGTGCCGCAAAGTGCAACTATACTAGTACTTTGATTTGCGGTTTGACACATTCTGCCATTGAGTGCAGTTATAGTTATGTGTAATTTTCTTGTAAATTTACGTTTATCTAATAAAACTTATTATATTTTCACAAATTTTTCTCGAATGTATTGTTCGCCAGGGCAAGTACTTTACCGATCGTATTTTCGATAAAAACTGACAGCAACGGCAAGAGAACAATCGCTTGCGAGAGAGACGTTTTATTTTGAATGCATTCGCGTGTTGTTAGGGTATTTCGAGCGCCGTTACCGGTACAACGGGTACAACCGTGACATCGGGGAGACGTAGACGGTATAGAGTGCAGCGGGGGTGCAAATGTAAACAAAACATTTTCCATACCAATTTACATACACACAAATATGTAGTAGGTTTATCTAAAAATAAAAGTTCTCACGAAACAGACAAACAATGGCGAGCGAGAAGCGAGCACTTGGATTTTGTTTACCGTCAAGCGTCAACAGTCGGGCTGGCAATTTGGCTGCGAATATTGTTAAGATACGCGGTTTCCTAGAACCACAGTGTGAACTCTCTTGCCAATAACACAACAGGTTCACTGTCCGCTTCTTTAAATTGAACAAGGTATGTTGGGTTCAAGTTCATCGTGGGTGGGTGTATTTAGGCTGTAGGATAATAGGTCCAAATCTTATACCTTTAAACGAGCAATTCTTGTATATATATATATTTCTGTGATCTCGGAAACGGCTCTAACGATTTCGCTGAAATTTGGTATATGGGGGTTTTCGGGGGTAAGCAATTGATCTAGATTAGTCTTATGTTTGGGAAAACGCGTGTTTTCGAGTTTTCATGCGTTTTGAGCTTATTTTTCTGACTTTACTGCCTTTTACTCGCCATTACACAAACAATTCTTAATCAATGCAAACAAAAAAAATACGTAGGAGAGCCAACACTTTAATAGTTATTTCAAGCCATCAATCAGCTTTCTATGTCCTCTAGAAGCTGAGCTACAACCTAAAATCTAACACGAAAAAAATAAATTTATTTTCTCAAATCGAATATTATCAGCAGCCGCGGTTCTTGATCGTTGTTCTGCTTTGGGGTGGTTTTGTGGCGCACATCGCACAAGCACGTTCATATGAAAAAAAAAAACAGCGACAATGTCTTTCTGAGGAAATGCGCAGATGGATGATGACGTGTGGTGTGGTGATGGACGGATGGTGGAGCAGCGTTGCCAACCAATTTTGACGAAAAGAAGCCTAACTTGAGAAAAAAAGATGCCTTTTTCAATAAAATATGTAATGCCTAAAAAAATTTTTTATGTAAATTGGAACAATAAATCAAAAATTAAACACAAATATAACAAAATTAACAACAACAATTTTTATTTCCAAAAAAAAACTTAAATTATGTATAAATCACAGAAGAAATAGGAACAAAATTCATGACTTTAGTTTCTTGAGTAGGTAGGTAAATAGCATTGAACAAAACAAACACAGTTTTAGTCCATCAGATCAAAAAATAAATAAATATTTGAAATAGAAAAAAGATGCGTTTTTGGTAACAAAAAAGCCTTAACGCCTTAGCTAATGAAATAATGCCTAAAAGGCATAAAAAACCTAGGTTGGCATCGCTGGGTAGAGGTGCTGTATATAGAAATTGGTTTCAAGGTTTTTGTTTTAATCTTATACCTTTAAACGAGTAATTCTTGTATGTATATATGCATACTCTGAACTCTGAAGCGTGAGCGGTACCCTCGCACCTTTGAGTATCCAATGCTTTTATTAGCGTTGGAAGTCGCATAAGTAAGTAATAAGTCCGCGTCATAGTAAAAGGAAGAAAGTAAGACATCTACCGGCATTTAGGAGACTTAAAATTATTTTAATGTTCAAGTTAATATATATTTTTTTTAATTTTTATTGTTTTTAAAATTACAATAAATAGTAATAACCGAGCAAAGCTCGGTCACCCAGATATTTGTTTTTTAATTGCCAACTTTTAAGAGATTGTAAAGAAAATTAGTTTTACCTATTCTATGTGTGCAAGCTAAAGATTAAGATAAAGAAATGTTCAGCCACTTGGGTAGAGCTAGAAATCGTATAGGAGTAAAGGGCCTAGAAATAGGGATTTTAATTAAACCTGCTGTGTGCGGATTGAGAAGATTCCAATCTCAATTTAAAAGGCACACGCTCAATGCATATCTACCCGCTACTTGCTCACGAGGACTACATGTCTGTCATATCAGTAACGTGGGTGTTCACACATGCGCAAAAAGTTTGTTTTTCGTTCAGCGTTGTTACGAATTTTTTTTGGAGTTGAGCCATTTTCCGAATCATTCCACAAAAGAGAGAGTTTTTTGTAATTTATAAAAAAAAAAAAAAAAAAAAGTAAAATTGTTGGGTGCGTTCGCTTGGCGAATCTTTTAACGAGCTATGTTTTTTTTTTGTCGGCGCTCAGTCGAGTAAATTCCCATTTTCCTGATTAGGAATTTATCAAAATTTTTGTTTAGAAAATTATGTTCAAGTTTTGAGACACGTGCGGCTCTGAGTAGTGAGCCAAAACTAAAATACTTGAGCCAAAAATGACCCAATTGGGTAATCCAGCACAATCCTGCTGTTCCATTTAAAGGGGATTATTGGAGTTAATTATTGACATTTTTTAATACATTAATTTTTTTTTCTCCACATTTCGTTCTGGAAGATGGAAGATTACCCTTTTTCCCTTTTATCAAATATTGGATTGAAATCCCCCACAAAAAGGGAAACTCCCCATGACCTGGCAACACTGCTCCGTTAATGTAATTAACGTCCCCAACGAAACTGAGGAGCCAAATGTCCGCCCATTTACTCCCTTTATTGACTGCTTCCATATTTTATTTATGGACGAGAAGACATTCGTCATTAACATTAAATATCGAAATTTGTGACCCGATTTAGCTAAATCTTCTTTAATCAACTACCTTTTCACGAAATTCGTTAAGAAATGAGAACTTTTTAGAAAATTTAAAACATCTGCATAATAAACATCGTTCCTTGTTTATCAGGCATTTCGAATAAAAATAAAAATGCCTCAATCTCTTAATTAAAAATAAATTATCCAAAAAACGAAATTCATATCTGAGATCTAAAAATAGTGTCACCATAAAACTTGCTCGATTACAAACAGAAAAAAAAAAAAACAACAAATATGTATGTAGTTGTACGACATTCTGTTTATGGATTCGTGTTTAGAGCTAACTTGTCTTATTATACACCTCTCATCATTGTAGATAAAGTACTTTGTGGTTTAATTGCGTCTATCTAAATGATTCACCGGCTCACCGGGATTAATTAAGAATTTCACAACTGTGTTTAACCGAAAAATAAGAAATGTGAAGACATTTTTCTTCTTCACAATTTCCAAATGATAAGCTTTCGTTCAGCGTGGTGGAATTTTATGAATACATTTATGTCTGTAGTACTTGCGACTAGATAATTTTAAAATTTGTCTACCCAGTCGATGAAACAAATCCCCCATAAGCAGATACTAGCGGTAACACTAGGAATTGAGCCCAGGGAAGAACTCTGGAGAAATCCAGAGAGTCTCTCTGGGTAAGATTTGTAGTGGTAGAAAAGAAAAGAAAAGAGACCCAACAATGGTGGTCTGATTCGAATATCTCTCGAAATCTGTACATATAGAATTTGTTTCCGCTAAACGCTAAAGAATCTTACATGGGTAAAAATGGGTCGTTCTTTGTAGACTATTTTTGTTGGTAGTTAATTCTTGTTAATAAAAGAAGCATAGAACATATAGCTCGGCTATTATTATCTTAAACATTGTATTTTGATAAGGGCTAAATGAACGATTTATGAATGGTTCGATTTAGTGGCTTGTGATTGTGAGTATTTTTGGTTGACGCATGACAAAGTTGTTTTATTTTTATTTAGTTGAAGGAGGATCGTAGATTTATTTGACAAAGATAGTAAGGGTAAGCACTTATCTTAAAAAAAAAAAAAACCTATTTGCAACTAGCCATGATACAGATATGTGATTGATAAATGTCGAACAAGGTTTTAAACGTGTATTGGCATACATTTTATAAAATGTATATATACCATGTCGAAAAATGTAGAAATAGGTAGGGGAAGGTCGTGTACCTCGGAACAGTTTGTGCATACTGAATTCTGCCGTCTTTAGTGTTAGACTTTTGGTCAAAAAACAAAAATTATGTGGAATTATTGTCATTTCTTATGGTAAACAATATCTCGTACTCATCGACTAATAGCATATTTGACGAGATTTATGACTGAAATAAAAATCTGTTTCTAAATGTTCCAAGGAACAAATAGGTATTGTAACTTGGAACATGAACAAAAATTACATAAATATCGTATTGTCCCTTTTAACTTGTACCTAATCTGACGACTTTTTGGCCACAGCATGTCCGTGGCATCGTAAATCTATATATATAAAAGAAAGTCGTGTTAGTTACACCACTTATAACTCAAGAACGGCAGAACAGATTTGGGTGAAAATTGGTAGGGAGGTAGCTTAGAGCCAGGAGACGGACATAAGATACTTTTTATCCCGTTCGACAGCGTTCCCGTGTGACTTGACATGAAACGTCAGTCACTATAAAACGTTTATATAAAAATGACTTGGATATTATGTTTGGATGTTTATATCTCGAGTTTGGCAGCACCGAATTTTATGATTCTTTGTTTGCTCAAAATGTATTCGTTTGTAGCAGGTTTGTATGTTAAAAAAAAGACAATAACTTTCCAACGAAAAAATCATCGAAATCGGAAATCGTTTAGCCAAGGAAGTGAGTGAAAGGAGAAAGAACATCGTTTCTCCGTTTCTACCATTCACACTCCGTTCGAGTGGATGCTTGCCAGCGTTGCCATAAGTGCAGATTTGTCTGCATTATGCGGATTTTCAACCTAGCTGCACACTTTTAAAAACCAGAAATCTGGGTCTCAGATGTTGTCTGCAAACGCAATAATATATTTTGTTCTTTTTAGCAAATTTTAAAATTTGTTGCACACTTGATTTCGCTGTATGCTGTCGTTTTCAGATTTTTTTTTTTTTTGTTATTTAAATAAAAAATATGCAACACTGATGTTTGCACACATTGGTATAGCCAGCATATCTGCTATGGGCGTGTTCAGGGTTTCCCATAAGCGCATTGTCGTATTTTTGAATTTGAATTTTAATTTTTGGGCTATCTGTATATCATTTTACAAATATTTGTGTTATTTTAGTTCGTTTCACAAAACCAAAAGAAAATAAATATTTTCGGCACTTTTAAAACTTGGCAGCACTCTTGCAGTAAAGTGACACGAGCACGAGCAGTCGTTCAACTTGCACGCACACCTATAATTTTGCAGGAGGTTTGTTTTGACAACTAAAGGCAATTGCAGAAAATATAAGTAAAATAAAATCCGCGGCGCGCATAAATGAGATGGTAAGAGGAAAAAGTACCGAAATTTTCCATGATTTTTTGGGTTTCTTTCTGGGCAATGCTTAAAGCAAACAAAATTATGACAACCCTGTGCGTGTTGCATACAATTTAAGTTTGGCAGCATTTGTGTTTCTTTTGTGTAAATCTAAATCAAGTGTGTTTATGTCTTCACGGTTAGTGTTGTGCGAGTGCGTACATAATATTTGAGCATTCCATATTTGTTTTGGCGTAAGTAGACGCCGTAATAGCAATTAACTTGCAAAGTGACTTTTTATTTGGCGTTCGTTTCTAATATTCACACTCCATTCGAGTGGATGTTTGCACTCATTGGTATAATCTCTGCTAGGGGCGTATTCAGGGTTGCCAGAGTTGACTCTTTGTCATATATTCGGCTATCTTTTTTCAAAAAGCGATGGAAATGGAAAAATGAGCGCCCAAACACAATTTTGGGCTAGATATCGTTTAACAAATATTTGTGTTAATTTTGTTTATTTTATTCTTCAAAAAACTAAACAAAAAATATATATATTTTCGGCACTTTTAAATCTTGGCAGCAGGAGTGATAGCCGAAATGTGACAAAGCGCCAAATTGCGGAAAATAGAACTCAAATAAAAAATCCCTTTATTTATGTAAAAGATGAAAAAACCAAAAATGTTGTAAGATAGCATATTAGAATAAAATGGAAGATATTTAAAAAAGCGAACTTTATTCAAAGTTTTCTTACTGCTCTCTTAGGTTACAGCATTTCTGAAGCCTGAAGAATTGAAAGCATTTCATGCCTTTAAATTACACTTTTTTTTATTTATTTTTTAGGGGATAGGGGAACAGCCACTGGGAAATGTGCTCAGCGAAGCGGGTATGGGTTTGCTAGTTCTTAAATAAATATAAAAACAATAATGGAAATACTTTGCAATACAAAACCATGTATCGCTACGAGTGTACCTTGGAACATTGCAAATGTACATCCAAGATTTCGGTCTAAGGTACACGTTACTGTGCCTTTTTGTTGAGGCCTTGCAACATTTTTTTCTTTTAACACATTCAACTCACCTTTTCAACCAAACTTGTACAATTTCCTACTTTATTAAAAATAAATTTGAAAAGCTCTAACAACTGCTTAATGTGAGTACGACCGACTTTACAAAAATATCAAAAAAGTTACTTTTGGTGCACAAAAACAGGTTTATGCGATTTTACTATTGACCCAACACCGACAGTGTACGAATACAAACCGAGTAGTGGAACTTTTTTGCAAATACAAAGAGAAAGTACGGGAAACAGCGAACGTTCCGAGGTACAATCGTTCCAAGGTACGCGACTCTCCCCTATCGATAAAAATGGTTTTGTTGTTTTGATAACCTAATTTGAGGAGGTGGCTGTCGGCTAGCCGACACACTTAGCCCATTATAAGGTCCCTTGTGATACCACATGAATCTATAGTTATTCTTCCTATTCGTTGAACCAGTTAGAGCTTTTGATGAAGCGTAGGAGATTTCGAATGTGTGGGTTTTTTAGATCGTTCAGATCACTAAAGTAGAACGGTCCCAAATGGAGTTTTCGTCTTTGTGAGAGAACCGGACAAGTAGAGAGAAGATGGAGAATAGTTTCTTCCTCCTCCTCGTCAAAACAGCTTCTGCAAAAATCGTATGAGACAGTGTCCCGTGATGACACCTATTGAAGCACTGGTATGCTTCCTATCGAGAAAGATCAGATGCCTACAACGTTTTAGATCCAGCTTTGGCCAGGTCTGCTTTGTCGCCAGACATGTCAAGCAGGTTGTCCACCATTTTGATTTGTTCTTTTGATAGCATCCAGCTTTATTGTGAGTTTGCAAGTAGCGATTGGAATACCTTAGGAATCCTTAATTGGAAGCATAGGTAGTGTAGTTCCGAGTTTGGCGAATTCATCAGCCTTGCAGTTACCTGGGATGTCCCTATGCCCCGGCACCCAACAGAGGTGAATATTGAACTGCTCCGCCATCTCTCTGAGAGACGAAGGACAGTCTTGGGCTGATATAGAATTTTAGGAGGCTGATTAAAGCCACTTGATAGCAGCTTGACTATCCGAGAAGATGCGGATATCGTTAGCAGATATCACGTTTTCCCTTAGCCAAGATAAGACTTCTTTTATCGCCATTATTTCCGCCTGAAAAACTCTAAAGACGGAAGAATAGACTAAAATTTAGCCTGTCAGGGAAATCACCACCACCAACACTGTCCGATCGATTCATCATCCAGGAAGGCTTAATCCTCCCAGAATAATCTAGTAGGAATAGAGACCTGGGATTGTTGGGATTGCATTCGACTCAAACCAAGTACTGGGACGAAACTCTTTGTTGTTTGTACCTTTTTTGGAAGACCGGGTAAATGATGCCATAAGATTAACACATTCAGAAGACGAAACTTTAGATCTTGTTCTACCTGGCATTGTAGTAGCGCATTCTGTCCCAAGACCTCTTGTTGATGGTTTCGGGCTGTAGCTCACGCATTGCTTGGACGATATTCCCCTTAAGTGCTGGAATCATTTTCGGACTATTGGCATAATAACATCGATCCTTTACGGTTCCCCACAAAAAAAAAAATCCAAAAGGTAAAAAAATCGATTGTGGCATGGGCTGTGTGGCATGGCGCGTTATCCTCCATGAACCAGAGGTCGTCCAAACCCATGTCTTCAATTTCAGTAAAAAACTAAATCGGTTTGTAACGACTACCACAATCATTGACCGAAACGTTGTTCCCAGACTCTTTTTCGAGCCTCATACTCTCGGCCAGCCACATTCTCGCCTGTGCACCGTACGACGACGGGGATCTTGAGTGTTGTCGACTAGCATACCAGTCTCACGAACTTTTTGCACAAACTTGCCGACAGCCGGTGCGGTGGGTGCTTCATTTCGGCCAAAATTTCTTTTCAAAAAAAAAAAAATTGCAGCCCTATTATGGCTATCAAATATCAATTAATCAATTGATAATTTTTACCCCATTGTGAATGCTAATCAAGAAATCATTGAGGAGTGGTTCTTTTTTTTAGTTTGACGTTTCTAATTTGAATTTTTTTTTTTTTTTTTCATCATAATCCCCTTCAAATAATAACTCTACCGATGACAATTCCGGTCTAGAGTCGTTTTTTGAACAATAAAAACAAGGAAATAAATTTTATGATTTGATGTTAATAGATAATTTTAGCCACGTTGATACGTATCAACAAAAAATTTGTAGTTGATAGGAAATTTGATGAGTATACATTTTTTTGACAACCGTAATACCAAGTTTATCGATAAAACTATTCACAATAGATCTTAAATCTTATATCATTCACAATTCATCAACAATTTTGAAAGGTTGATAACCATAATACCGACTCATTCATTTTGTTGATACGTATCAATCATTATCAAATATCGTGTTGATATTTGATAGCCATAACAGGGCTGAAAAACACTGTTCGGGCTACACAGCACTCACTTTGGAAATAAGTTTTCAATATTTTCCAACGTTGTTCAAGCGTTAAGCGACTCATTTCGTTCGTTCGCTGTTCAAATTGCATTCGTTTTTGGCAAAATCACAAATGGATATCGACTTGAAGAATGTTTCCCCTTTTGTAGATACAAATGAAGTAGGTATATTTGGTGATTTGTAATCTTCAGAAGACGAGGAACAGGAAGACAATAGGTCTGTTCCTTTACTTTTGTAGTAAGAATGGAAAATACTGTCAAAATGGCAGTGGTGGGGATAAATTCTCTCACAGAGAGAGACGCTTACGAAAAAGTTAAGGAACGCTTTTGTAGTAATTTATGAAAAATGACAGATACATAAATCAATTATTCAAAAAATTGTACGAAAAGTCGTTAAAATGTCTGATAAACTCGAGGAATTTGTTAATTTACTAAGAAACTTAGTGCTATCATTTATTTTTAACTTTATTTTGATGAATCTGAGTATGTGGAAGAGTTTGCTGATTGAACTACAAGCATTCGAGAAGAGGAAAAAGCGTCACTGCATTAGGAATTACATGGAAGAGATTGTACCTTGTTACAGTAAGGAAGAACTTCGACGCCAAAATCGAAAAGAATCTTAAAGAGAACATTCAATTTTATTTTGCCGCCTGTTGATAGCATTTTAATAAGCAAGAAGTCAAAAAATAATCAACGCATATGGAAAATGGGACAACAAATTTCAAATCAGCTGTTAGTTGTAAGGTGACTGACAGCTTTTTCACTTCTTACACCAAGAAATTTGTTGAGTAAAAATTCGTAAGATTCTCAGTGGAGGGGTAATATCCAGGGTTGCCGTTAACTCAAAAAAAAAGTCACTAACTCGAACCTAAAAATCCACCAGATATGCTATAATTTTTAAAAAAGTCACTAGAAAAAAATGTTCACTACCTACAAATAAAAAAAAAAAAAAATCAATTTTAACAACATTTTTATTTTTAACGATTAGTCAAAAACTTACAATATGTAAATAAATTTATGTTAACTTATAAAAAAAAATCAATTTCAGTCTCAAAGTCACAATAAAAAAACAAAATATGTACGTTCATTTATCTCAATATCGGAGGCATTTTTAAATTTTTTTAGGAATTTCGTATTCGTGACAACTTTTGTTTTGTATTTTTTCTGATGAGCTTTTTTTCTCCGAGGTAGATGGAAATCTTCTAGAAGACACTATAAGGACACTCGGCGCGTGCTCATAGTAGTGTGAGATTTTTACTCACTAAAACCACCTTCTACAAATTTATTTTGTCCTGCAACTAAGTTATGACTTAACAAATCACGAAGTTTTACACGTTTGGCAGGCAACATTCCGGCGAAAGTTCCTGCTCATTCCGCAATTTTGACGCGGTTGATAATTATCGGGCTAAGTCCGAAGGTTTAGTTCGTTGTAGACGCCGCAATAAATTTGTTTCATCGAGAATTTCACGGACCGAGCTATTAATATGATATGTCCTAAATCGATTTCTATGCTTTCGAGCGCATATTGTTGTTTCGTCCTTAACGGTGGGAATTCCGAGGTCTCTATGGAGATCTTCATTTCAAATGTTCCATGGTGCACTGACGAATGATCTTAGCACTTTATTTTGAAATACAGGCTTCATCACTTGCTTATATAATAAAAGCTTGTTCTCGAGGGTAAGCTTGGAATATTTTCCGAGTAACCAATAAAGTTCTCTATATATGATTTCAAGGCCTTCGCATTTTTTCTTTACATGCGGTTTCCATTTCAATTTTGTGTCAAGAGTCATTCCGACTGACTCTTGATGAGCATTATTGAGTTCAAAGTTTTCGTTTTATTTCTCAACTTATTATTAACTATGATCATCTTACTAAAAATCACCAATTGCTTAATAATTTAGAAAAACATGTTTTTCCAAAAAGTCACCAGAAAAGTAACTAAAATTTTCTAGTGACAAAAAATAAATGTTTGTCACTAAACTTTTGAAAATTCCACTAGATGTAGCGACAAAGTCACTAAAACGGCAACCATGGTAATATCTTGCTCTCTCGATGACGCTCTCTTTTACGAATTTTTTGAGTTAAGGAACGGCATTGAGTAAAAATTCGTAAGAATTCGTAAGAATTAGTAAAAATTCGTAAGATTTAAAAGAAAAGGAACAGACCTAATGAAGATAGTCATTCCTCGGAAATCATATCCATAGCTATTTATGTATTTCGTTACTTTGGTTTTCACGAACTTTGCGCATTTTACTTGAAAGTCGACTTCTTAAAATGATGTGGTATTGTGGTAGTGTGTAAATCTGAAAAATATCGAGATCTGCAAAAAAAATTGGTTTGTTTGCCTAAGGGAAAACGACATAAGACACTATCCGTTTCTTGTTGTCAGCACAAAGTTTTTCATTACCTATCTAAAGAGCTTCTTTTCTTCTCCTGACTTTTGAGACCGATTTTATATGCAAGACTGCAAGATTACTGGCACCTACGTTCTACGTATCCGATTTGCAACATGCGTTCCTCCCGCACAATTTCCAGAGAACTACACTTACTGTTTGTATTACACGCCACAAGAGCAGATTCTAAAAACAAAACACTCCTTTCTTTATTCGCTGACCTTGCACTGTACAGTGTACACAGTCTGCTCCTCAATTAAGGTTACCAGATAAAAATGTGGAACCACATTCTATAAGTCATTGTTTGCATTCCATTTCGTTTTCTTTTTTAATCTGTATATGTATATACACTAACACTGTACACACCCCAAGTAGAAGAGCTTCTTGTTGTCTCCCGAAAATAATTTATTTCAAAGTTATTTTCATTCCTCTATCCTCTTCTGTTTAGTGTACTGACGAGAAGTCTCTTCACTTAAATTTATATTCGACTTTCGACGCCAGATAGCTATGCATACTTGGTATATAATTGGTTATTTTGTTTTTATTATTTTTGCCGGTAGATAATGTGTCAGACAAAGAGGAAAAAACAAACAAAGAACATTCACTTACATACATTGGAATCATGAACGACACATTTCACAATCGGGTGTCGCTCTTTATTTGTCGGCAAACAAAGTTTGGGAGATAGACTTTGACGGTTTTGCTGAAATTCAATTTCGAATTTAAGTGCTTCGACGTGTCCGGTGGTGGTGGTGGGTGACTGTGATATGAATTGCCCCTATCATCCATGTGTTGGCATAACTATATGGATTGTAATAAAACGAAAACTTATGAGCTTGGCCGTTTCCATGACGTGCCATTGGATGACAGCCAACATTTGCCGGGAAATAACTCGAACTATCCATGGTAATGGAGGACTTACTGTCTGCATCTGTGCAGCATGGTCACAATGAGTCATACACTTTGAGACATAATACTCTTCATTGTTCGAATACAACATAATTAATGATAGTCTAGGTCTAGGGCTTTTGGATGATAACTATTTCGCTTTTGTATTGATGGAATAAATTAGACTGAACTTGCAAATTGTGATGACATCCCCTGGAGTTTGTCGTTATCTCTTTAGTGATTAACGGCTCTATTTCTGATTAGAAGGAAGGGGGCATCAAATAAAAGGTGATAACGTCAGTCGGTAGTCAATATGTCGGGCTAAATATAGCAAGTTCATAATATTGCTTTGACGATAAGGTAGGCTGCAAATAACTGCGTAGCGAGCATATTATATATATTTTTTTTTTTGTAGCGATGAGAAACCAACACATTGGCTGTTTGGTGCCAATTTAATGCTTACATAGTAAGTTCCAACCGGTGAACGTGGCGTTGTTCGTTAAAACAATAATGAAACTAATACAAATGCTAGTAGTTTCGAGCAGCTTGGCAAAATTTAACTTTTCTTAACATTAAGGTTAGAAAATAAATAAATAGGTGGCTCAACAGGTCTGTATCAGGGTATGTATACAGTAGGTCTACCACAAACGGCTGAATGGGGAAGCTCTCCCACGACAGACATACTCTCTACCATAAGTTGTAATTTTCCGGGGATCGAACCTAAGATCGTTCATTACGTTACGGGTTACGGACTTTAATCTTACCGTAAAAATTGTCACGAAGCTGTAATTTTGGATGTGTTGACATAATGTCCATGGACGTTATTTCTTTCTCAAACGGACTACGGACAGTGTCTTATTAACAAACAAAGATAATGTGGTGCGGTTGCGCGGTTGCGCGGTCTTGACATGCACAGATAGGCAGTTTGGATGAAAGGAAACAAAATGGAAGATTTCTTATTTTTTATTTTATTTAGGTCTCTTAGGGCCACTTGCACCAAGTTACTCAGCCCTATTGCGAAGATCAACTATCAATCGGTTGACGATTGACAAATTTATCAATTAAAATTGATGTTGGTATTGCGATCTGAAGAGTGATCGTTAAGGATTTTGCAAACAATTTAATTAAACAATAATTACGAGTGTTACAAATCTGTAAAATTGATTAAAAAATATGTCATCAGTGGAATTTTCTTTTTATGATGACCAAGGATGATGACTAGAGTACCTACGCAGAATTGGCTGCTATACGGAGGAGTTTGCGAGTCGCATCTAATCCTTTGGAACTGGAAAACCGAAGTTAGCTAATTTCATTTCCAAGGAATGCTTTTGAGGTGCATTCGTTGATTTTTTGGAAGATATTGGACCCAAACTTAAACCGATTAATTGCAGTTCTGCTTGGTCTTGCGCAGTCAACAGCAACAGTGCCCTTTATTCTAAGTGAACTGCTAAACGCGTTATGGAAAATTACATGCGCCCAAAATCGATAAAATTCATTACACAGAGGAAGAAAAACGAATGGTAAAATCTTATGTACATAATAGCCCTTAAGAAATAACAACAATACCAATTAAAAACGATGATGTTCAACATTTTCGTTTAAGAGCCGTCCTTATCAACACCGAAATTGCGATTGATAGAAAAATTGACAACTACCAATAAAATTGTTCGAGATTGACATTCACAATACCGATTTGTCAACCGACAATTGCTGCACGTTCACAGTCGATCGACACTTAATTGATAATTGATCGTCGCAATACCATTTAAAGAAATTAATTTTTATTTTAATTTAATTTGTTTTTATTTATTTATTTATTTTTATATTGATAAGTATCAACTATCAATTGATAGTTGATCTTCGCAATAGGGGTGACTGGATAACTAAACAAACTTCTGAATAGCTAACCCAAGATAAACAAATAGTTACTCCCCCGATTTGCATTGCACCAATTCCAAATTCCGTCTGGATAAGTAACCTTAGATTATAGTAATTTTCGCAATACTACCAACGTATTTTTTATTTTAGTGTATTCGAATTCATTATAGTAAGGGAACAGACCCATTATTTGCAATATCAAACGATATCTGCTCATCACAATAATTGGTTAGGTACCTACCTACCTACCTACCTAAGTAACTAATGAGTTTCGATTTCATTATTTTTATTGAAAATTTATTGAATCACTGCAAGGCAAATAGCAATAATATGTCTGTAATTTTCCTTTTGTTTATGCACTTAGTGTAGTGAGTCTAATAAGCCATAATGACCGTAATGATTATTAAGGCGATTGTCTTCAATTTACCTAACCGGATCTACGTTTTGATATAATTCGATAAAATTTCAATTAAATTCCACACAGTAATAAACTATTACCACCAGCTGTGCAAATAATTTACAAAGACTTGAAAGCTTAAAGCTTTGGAATGACCTACCGCTACCAGCTACAACCCACTCAAAGATTTACCATTCATTGACTCATTGTGCTATGTGGGGATGTGGGGTGCATCACAAAAATGGTAGAAATTCTAGGAAAGTCTATGGCAAACATCAGCATTAATCATTGAAACAAGAAAACTGGATGTGGCATTTTCTTCACACAAAACCACCCTTCCGCTGCACCTTTTCAATGACTTGGTACCTGGATGCTTAATAGTAATGCGTCATTCCCATTCCTATACTCGCCGGTGTCATCCGCAGATTTAGATAGATGTAAGGATGTGTCGCTCTATGTAAAACAAACACTTCAGACTTTACTCACCTGCCAAAGACCTGCTATCATCCATGTCCATTTCCATATCGATATCAAATGCAAAACTTCTAGACCCCTTAACGCTTAGCGCATCGGAGTAACTTTGCATAGTCGGATCCGCCGTTGTAGTTTTTTTTTTTTATCGTTTTTTGTTTTGGGGATGATTTTCCACTTTTTAGAATATTATGTACCTACTTAACTTTTTTTTTTTGTCTTCTTTTTTCCTTTTGTTTTGACCTAAATTCCGCACCGCAGAAAAATAATTTATATTTTTCTTTTTCTTTGTACTTTGTACTGTGCAAATGCTTTTCGCAATCACTTTTCTTATTAAATGCGTTGATTGTGCGTTTCGTACTGCGCTATTACAATTTTATTTTATTTTGATTAAAATATTTCTTTTTTTTTGTTTCTAATAATTGAGGAATAGTGCGGCTCACATTACTACTGTAAACGATTTGACTTGACAGACGAAAAAGCACTGCCCCTGCCTTTATCCGCCACTGGTTTTGGAAGTGGTAAAGAGAAAATAGAACAAAATTGCCAGCACAGAGGATTTTCAGAATTCGCTTTTGTTTGGGATGGGATTGGTATTGGTAGTTGTATAGTCGTATGGGTATTGTCGGTCTCGGTCGAATGTTTTCGTTTTGTTTTGAATGAGCGCTGCGCAGCGCATGGGTTGGCTTTGGGAGAATGGTATTTATTGCAATAAGTTAAGAGAAATCAAATTGTTTTATTTCCCCGGCTTTATTATCTATTTTATAAATTATAATCTTCTTCAATTCTTCATCGTCATAAACTAATGTCGTTTTCCATTTTCATAGGGATTTTCAGATTTCGCTCTCAGATTTCAGATTTTTCATGCCCAATGAAACACAAAACGAGATTTTTCTTTTTTTCCATTATTTGAAGTGGTACATACGTGTTTTAAGAGTCACTTGTTTTTGTGTATAAAAATCTATTCAATTTATATTAATCATGGCACTGTAAATGTATTTTTTTTTTTCTATTTTTCACAGACTTGTCGTCTCTTAAAATTGATGTGACAGATGATGCTTTTTTCTGCGGCCAATGGAACATGAAATCTGACAACCAACTGATTTCGAGAGTAGAAAAACTGCTCTGAATCTGAAAGTGTTTTTTCTGTCCCAATGAAAAACGATATGAGTATTAAATAAATTATAAATTAGGTAGGTAATTATAGTTTATATGTTCATCTCCTAACGCATGTCGTTATTGATTATGTTTTCCTAAAAAAAAAAAAAAAAACGAACCGATATCAGTGTCAAAAAGAGTTATAGAAAAACCAAGTGACAGCAGATAGGAACACCAAGCAAACTTTGTAGCAAAGATTATAGAATTCCATTATCTTTGCTTTGTAGGGTTAATTTAGTTTTGTTTAAAATTAATTACTGCTGAAAAGCAATTTGATAAAAAAACGGAAGAGTCTATTTTTTTCCATTTAGGATATAATATACCATATGATATTATGGTGTCCCTGTTAAAATATTGAGAGTTCTTCTCTTCCAAGGATTTTCTCTTAAAAAATGTCCATTCATTAATTTGACAGCAGATTATGACAGATTGTTTTACAGTACCAACCCACATATTGAACACATTTTATATGCTAACAGATTTGCACATAATTATTTTACGTCAATCTTTTACTTAATTCTCGGAATTCGGTATTCCGTCGTGTATAAATATTTCTTTCCAATTTCAATTTCTGCATCTCAGGTTTCCAATTTATTCCGCTGTGAACCAAGAGCGGTAGCGCTAATGTTGGAACCAACGTGAAGTTGGTCTATGCTTATTATATACTAGGTAGCTGTGCCCGCAACTTCGTACGCGGCGTGAGACTGTGCAATTTCCAATAAAAGAGATTTGACGGGTTTCTCAACGGCATATTTGTTTAAAATCAACAGTCTAGCTAAAACAAAGCGGTGAACATTGTCAGAAAAAACATATTTTGGTCAAAAACGCTCCAAAGAATAGGCATGGCAATGAAAGGAATAGCCTATGTGTTTCTCAGAATCTTAAGGAACATTTCAAAAAAAGTTTCATCGAAATCTGTGCAGTAGCTTTCACGCCATTAGGTAACAAAGAAAATGTCTACAGTTTTATTATATGTATAGATATAGATTTATATTAGGTCTGTTCCCTTACGAAAAGGCCAAACTTCGTTGACTTCTACCCAACTCTTGCGTAAGGGAACAAAGTTTGACTAAAATTTATCCGAATGCATCATCTAAAGGGAAAAGACTTCCTATCATTTCAGGAAGATCTGAAAGTTCATGACTAAATCCGCAAACTTCTTGCATTAAAATGCAATTGCCTCTAATGCAAAAAAGAAAAGAAAAAAGAAACTGGTATGTAGTAGGTATACTGGATTAGATGTAGATGCTTAAGTCGGTCACTATTTTACAATCGAAATAATGTTCGTAAGGTTAGATTAGGTTTGTGGCCTGGGGAGGAATATTGCGCTCCACACTCAGGTCAATGTTGACTATTATGATAGGGGAAACGGTTTATCCCTTACCCGTAGTAAAGCCTTGTAATAACTTAATTCCTTACTGTGTGTCGTTACATACAAACCATCTTGATGATTTGATGAAGAGCATGATTTTGTCTGTTGGTGTGTTAGATAGCTCTTTCAGGTTATAGAAGAAGTATTTCCCAAGGAATTTGTTCCTAGCTGTTGGAGACCTGGACAGTGACTTAGGAAATGGGTTGTGTCCTCTATAACTCCCTCGTCACCGCAGCATCTGCAAAGCTCTTCTTGGGTCAGTCACATTTTCTTCATGCATCATGCGGTATCGCAGGGTGTTGTGTCCCGTTAGGATACCTACAAGCATAGAGAGACATTTTCGGTTATTCCGCATGATTCTATCTTCTGCAAGCGCACGTATCCATGGATATTCATCTAACATTCGTCTTCCTCCTCGCTTCTAGTTTCAGTGTACAGAGCGGGATGCATAAATAATGTACGCAACAACTTGACGTAAATAAATAAAATAATTTATTAGCCAACGCTATGTAATAGTTTTAAGTTTTCTTTCTTTCAACGTTCATCTACTTCACCTTCTTATAAATAAATTTAACTACAAATAGCATTTTTGTTGGCACTTAAAGTGCATTCCAAAAAAATAAAAACAGAATATAATAAAAATAGGATAAAATATTGCAGGAGTCGGCTAGCTACGTGTCTTTGTCCCGTGAACACTGCTCATTCGAAGGTGTTAATTCATCTGTACCACCAATTGTACTATCACTACTACGACTACCTCTGCTTCGGTTCCTCGGTCCATGTCGTTCATATTTCCAAGTCGAACATGACTCAGCAAACTGATCCGCCTCCATACCGTCGTCGTCTGCCTCTTTACTCTTGCGATCTTCCTCCTCGAACATCCAATCACGATCTTTGGTTATTTTCGTGATGTTCATTAGCAGAAACTCCTTGTCCTTGGCTTCCAGGTAGAGCATATCCTTCAGGAGTTTAACCATGATGCCCCGTGCCTGGGATTTCGATCGCAAATAGTACACGATTACCATCATGGTAAGTAGTATGCCTCCAACGACCGCCGGTCGTATCAGTGTCATGAGCGCTCGCCATACCCAATGATGCTGCCTTAGCTTGAGCACTCCGTCGATAAAGATTTGAAACATAAAGTCATAGTCACGGAAGGGACCGCATTTTGGGCTCACAGGCACCTGGGTCATGATATAGCCCAGAGTTATTATCACACCCAACAGCGATAGGAACGTAAAGACTAGGTAGAGGGTTTGAGTTTGTGCCGAACGCCACGTGTGCTTGGGCGACTTGCAGAGGTAGATTAGAATTGTTTTCTTTATATAGAACGTGAGAGCCATCTTTATGACTAACACTAAGGCAAGAAGTGGCGAAAACAGAAGACCCACCCAAAGAAGAGTTTGATTGAAAACCAAGCCGAGGCTGTTTTGTGATATGTCAAAGCTGGGTTTCTCCACTTTTGGCCAATGGCGTCTGAAAGAAAGGGAAATAATGTGATGTGTTTCATTGCAAAGAGAACAACTTACGTGATCACCGTAACACGGAAGACATCAATCAGCGGCATGAAGAAAATATTGATGAAAAAGTCTGAGATGATTAAGCGATAGATTTCTTGCCCGATGGAGGTCTCCCAGCACTGCAAACGGAGTTAGAAATGATTCATAGAAACCTAAAGTCGTACTTACCCCTTTGTAGTTCTTGTTCAGCCAAAAGAAGACCAGCACTCCAATGATAACAGCTTCGAGGAGAAACGTTCGTATCAGAGTTACATGCAATGTCCTCCTTGGCGATCTATAGTCCTCCATTCTGAAAATAGTCCAATTGATCTTGTAGAAAACGAACAAAAAACTGCTTAAGATGTTGCCACTCACTTTCCTATCCACGAAAAGAACGCCTGCAAAACAAGCATCGAAACATTCACGACAGTAGCGACGTACATCGATGTCCATGGAGATGTTACTTTCGCCTCGCCGTAGAACTGAAATAAACTTGGTTAGGGCCAAAGGTAATGACCCGTCTTGACTTACCTTTAGAAGAATCCAAATTGCTGTGCCCAATCCCGCAATCAGAGCTACCACCAGAAGATGGGCAGCAATTTGCGCGCAGAAGATCCAGACTTTCCAAAGCCTGGGAACGTGTTCCTTGGAATCATCCATTTCGTTGAGGACTTCTTTCAACTCATTGTAGATGGAGTCATGCTTCAGACTGGCCGCTTTACTATGTGAGATTCCAAAGTCCCACGAACAGAAGATTTTATGCGTGTACATGCTACGAATGCCGCCCGATGATTCGATAAAACTCTTGCGATATGAACGCGCCATGCTATTGAGAGGAAGTGGAGATTTTGTAACAGGACACAGCACCTGTCAAAGTTTGTAACATAAGAAGAACGTACCTCGATGAGATCACAACAAATGTGCAGAGATAGATGAGCAGCATCGTCATATAGTACGCATGTGGAAGGCTGTAGCTATGAGGCGTCCCGAGGGCAAAAGTCGTATTAGTATACGCTCCATAGAAGAGCAGTGAAGTCTTTAAAAAGCCCTAAAACAAAGAGATAGTTTGATTTTTATTTCTACATAAGTGTACCCCTCACCTCTCCAGTCAAGACATCAAAAAATTTCCATTCCACAGCCTCGTTCTGTTCAGTGCTGAGTTCCAATACTCTGTTGGTGGCATCGCCAAATGCTTCGTATAAAATTTGCGGCAGCGTTATGAACGCAAAGGTCAAAGTAAACATAATAGCATTCAACACAAAGAGCCAGCGAAGGAACTTAAAGTAAGTTCCTACGCTACAGCCAAAGTGGCCCTCAATTGTTTTCATCGCATCGTACCAAATCTCAATACCACTAAATATATTTCCCAGCAGCACCCAGATCTTTAGGCAACAGAGCACGAAGAAGTTCTTCAATCGCTTTGTCACTTGCACTCGTTCGCCGGTTGCATGTTGCGTCACCGAGAGAGATAGTTTATCTTTCAGGCGACGTTTTGTCGACAGCGGTTGTGGAAGCGCTCGAATTGTGTCACTAATGACATTATTACGTTAGTATATTTTAAGCACCATATAATTGGCTTAACTTACATTCTTATTTGTTTGCCAACGGCAGTGTCCTGCATGAGGTAGTCATGCTGTTCGATTTCCTCCACCAGTTGCTCAATCTCCGCTTCACAGTTCGACGAGGAGAGTAACTTTCCCTCGACTGCAAACACCTTGCGCGATGGCAACCTATATATGGTCCTATCCCGAATTGTCGCCTTTCCTTTGCCGATTTTTGATATGTTCTGCGACCATCGACGGACCTATAATCACAATTTGGGTTAAATCATGAACTTCCTTAAACAATGACAATTTTACCATATTAGTCGGTGATTGTATTCTCGCCGCCTCCTCCACATTGTCTGGGTTGGTGAAACGATAATTCGTCCTAGAACCGGTTAGGAAGTTGAGACTACCAGTCGAGTTGAGATCGCTGTGGGAGGAGGATGCAGTAACGACATCAATACGATCTGGGTCTTCAGTGTCAATGGTGAACACACAATTGTCCACACCTTGGCGGCGCATTTTCCAGTCGCGCGACAACAGAAAATATTAGGTTTTTGAAATTCCACAGCTTGTGTATGTCATCGCAACTGTGCAGGTTGACGACTTAAAGACAGCAAATTGAATTATTTCGAATTTAATCAGCACTTTAGTTTAAAATATAAACACGATGCGCGTGTAAACACTGAGGCAATAAAATGGAATGAAAAAAGAAGAATCTACCGTTTGGTTGTTTGCGGGGAAGAGTGAATAAAAGATAAATCAAAACAATGAACAAAATAGAAATAAAAAAAATATATTAAAACAAAAGGAACACGTAACTTATTGGGCTTCCGAATTTAATTGAAGAGTGGAAGTTTTTTTTTTTTGCGGTAGGTGTCATTTGAATCAGCTGTCGCTGTGTGATGACAGCTGAGATTTTAACATTTTTGGGGTTTTGTTATGATACCTGAAAAAAAAACCTTACAAATGCTTGGTCGTGTTCGCAGAGCGGTGAACTAGGTAGGTACATTTATTTGACGGCGGTTTATTTTGAATAACATTCAAATTAATGTGGAGGTATAACATATTATTATCGTTAGGAATTACCAAAGTAGTTAATTAATGTCCCATACTTGTCGCGGTCGAGATAATCGAATTGTAGATAGGTACAAGACATGTGTAGATGGTACGTATCAATCGGGAGTATAGGAAGTCACTCTATATGTAGGTAATCCTTTCCGCTTGTCAGAAATGACATGAGGCTATTTCCAAGAACTTATAGTGAGGGCACAACGCACAAGTAGGTTTTATTGTAATGACGTTCACAAAATATTTAGGTATGTCGTTTGCCTGTCGTTCAGTCGCTTACTGGTACCTAACAAGTTATTCATATAAATAACTTATGCGTTTTGTTTACTTGCCTAGCTAGTTCAATTATTAAATGAGCTCAAAGAAACTAAAATTATTTGAATGAACATTGCTTCTTTTCGGATGACCAACTATGCGTCAA
This sequence comes from Cheilosia urbana, assembly GCA_946477585.1. NCBI lineage: Eukaryota > Metazoa > Arthropoda > Insecta > Diptera > Syrphidae > Cheilosia > Cheilosia urbana. Next base: position 1,230,645 of record OX297854.1, on the reverse strand, counting down.
TTTTTATAAAACAATATTTATGGAGGTTAACGTGTAGTAATGACTTGTTTAATTTAAGCCAGCTTCTTACAAGGAGTAAAGTAAAGGAAAGGTTTGACCTAAGATAAACAATAAATCCTCTTATATAGGATATCTCCACGTACTTTCTATGGCGCAATATAATTATTGCTCCTTAAATACTGGAAAATGAAATTTCTGCGATAGTTTTTCATGTTAGCGATAGTAAATCTACAACAACCACTTATGTAGCAATTATTATCAAAACGGTGATAGAGCAGAAAGCGCAGGTGCTCCCTGGACGGGTGTACAAGTACATTGTTCCAACGACGTCAATGGCTTCAAAGCTGACAAAAACTAAATTACTTTTAATACTCGTAGTCGCACCTGCAGCCGTTTCCATCAATCATACACCTTTATGTATTTTTCCAATAAAAAATTAATGATAATCTATCTCAAGATGTTGAATCAATGGAATATACTGATAACCTGATAATAAGGCAATTACGCTGTTCAATAAGTTCTTTGAACAGGTGTCACAATGTTAGCAACGGCTATTGTTTTAATACTAGATCTTATCGTAAACAAAATAACCAGAGAATACTTATAAACACCTGCTTCTTACATTCTTGAGACAAGAAAATAAAAGCATAACACAGTAGATTCTCTTATCAATCGAAAGTCTCTCAATAAATATATGGATTAGATTTTTATTTTGTTTTACGTACTTACCTACTTTGTTACTATGTACACATACGAAATGACTTAAATGTGATTAGGATTAAGAGACCTATTGACATTGTATGTAGATATCTAGATATAGGTAAAAAATGCGAGCTATCAAAGAAATTAAGGATTAAATTCGAAGTTGTTGTTAAACTTAACAGCCTTCTATAATATACATCTTAATCAAAATTTTTATATAGTTTTTTGGGGAATTGCCAAAAAACGTGCCGTTTCTAAAATTGATGCAAACTTTTTGTAAGCTGTCAATCTTGGTTGACATTTGACATATTTCATAGGAGACCTCGAAAATGAAAAGTAATGTAGCTGTTTACATTGTATAAAACATTAATTTTAATTCCGCACCAATAGCAAATATAATATCTCATCAAAGCATAAAACTATTCCAAGTCGTTTTTTCTCAGTTCAGCCTGAAAGTCTGCAAGGATTTATCGAAACACCGAATAATCTGTCAATAGGCATGTTTTTTTAAGCCTCGATCTCAGCAAACCAAAGTAAAGTAGGATTTTCAGCACGCAATTACAACAACTACGCTCTACTTGACACTTCGAGGACTCACAGTAGTTCTTGTAATTGCGTAACTACTGAAAGTCCTACTTTACTATGCTTTTCTGAGATCGAAGCTCAAAAAACACGACTATTATTGGTATGTTTAGAAAGGAAGGCGAAAGCCGGTGTAAACAATTGAATAAGATCTCTGAAAATGTAGTAGATGAACCATTTTGGTTCCTTACTGATGTAGAGTATTCGATTCGGCGCTTTCAGAGCACTTTTTAGGTTCGTTTGGTACCTACGAAAAAAAAAACAATCTTTTTCAGATGTCAGAGCACTTTTGCGAATCTCGATTTTTTCTCAAATTTACCAATACAAGTGCGTTTGAGTTTGACAACTGGTGAAGTTTATTTACGATTTCGTGAAGTTTTTCTACTGCAAAGATAGGCATTACATCGGGTGAATCTGATTTTGTAAATTATCTATGTATAAATATATAGATTTCAATCGGGATTCAAATTTCGAATGCTTTAATACAAAATGTAACCAGTGAATGGAAAACGCTTTGAAAAGTGTCAAAGGCTATACACATATTCGAATCGCCCGAATATTAATACAAAAAAGAACAAGTGACGTTTTTGTGTTCGATTAGCCACACGAAATCTGAGAGGGAATCTGAAGAAGCCCTATCGAATACCACTTTACACTAAATATTTTGTAGGTCACAATGGGTAATTTTATATGGCAAATTTCCGCCATTGAGATTTCGTAAAAGAGACACCAATATAGGTTCCTTCGCTCATTTGTGTACTTTTTTACGAGCGTAATTGTATTAAAAATTTGCTAGGAAACTGTGCGACAACGTTCTGAGAAAATTGGAAAAGTGACAGAGAAATCCATTACCCATCTTTTCATCTTCACCTAATTTTCTACTCTCCGAATTTCGACTTAATGAAAAATGAGAACTGACAACTAAGTGACAGTTCAAAAGTATGACAAGTACAAGTAATTAACCAATAAATATTAATGTACAGGTTAATCGTAAAAGTAACAGCACTAGCTCGAAGGCTTACGGCAGGATTAAGCTTATAAAAAATACAATTCCAACTCATTCGTAGATGCTGCTTTTAATGAGAATCTTTTTTATTTTACGATAATACCAAAATGACATTTTTAAACTTTTTGTAAGAAAACCGGTACTTCTCTTGAAATTGAGAGATTTTTCTGTCGATTTTTGAATTTTGACATTTTTCATTTTTCTATACTGAAAGTACACGAACGAACCTAATTATTGGTATTGCGCAATGACAGCTAGAGCTAAAATTTCTTTCATAAATAACTAATGTGGTTTTCCATTGGGACAAAAAATCAATCTTTTTTTTGATCTAAATCACTTTTCGCGTTCCATTGGGACGAAAAATCAATCTTTTTTTCGATTCGGAGCACTTTTTGCAGATCTCGATATTTTTTCAGATTTACGCATACCAATATAATTTGCACAGCTGTTTTACGTCATTATGCGAAGTTTGCTTTCGAGGCAAATGCGCAAAGTTTCGTGAAAACCAAAATAACAAAATACATAAATAGCTATGGATACGATTTCGGAGGAATTATTATCTTCATTATCTCCCTCATCATCTGAAGACTACAAACCACCAATAATACTTCATTTGTATCTACAAGAAGGAAAACATTTTTGAGGGCGATATCCATTTGTGATTTAGCCAAAAACGAATGCCATTTGAACAGCTGATATTGTTGTCAATTAACGCACTAATCCATTTACAAAAGCAGATCAATCTCGTTGCGCGTTCCATGAGCACAGTAAAATCTGAGATCTGAAAAAGATTTCTGGTGGTCCCAATGGAAAACCACATAAGATCGCTTGGAACATTTTGGGTTCAGAGGATACTCGATGTGTTAGAGCTCTGTTCATCTCTTTTTATGACTTGAACAAAATTGTGCTATGCAAATTTTAATAGACTCACATTGACATGGTGTCAACATAAATTCCAAATAATAGTCCATGATGAGCTAGTCTTCAGACCGCTAAGAAGAGCAATATGAGGAAGTTGATGTCTGTTTCTATCACTTCAATTACAAAGAAGCTAATTGCTTGAATAAGCCGATAAACTAACTCGTTTACAGCCCACTTATCCGTCAATCTCTGATGGTGAATTCAGCTGTTTCGCTCTTATCACCACCGGCCACACTGTAATCGAATGAGTAACACACGACGAACCAGCATACTTGAACTAAATAAAATTTAATTTACACGTTTATCCTTTCAATCGAATAACCAACCCAGGTGTTAATCGAAGCACTAAATCTTATCAACGTACCGATATGAGAAAAATTTTCCCAATAAGCTAGCCACATTCCCAGACCGGCAGTACGAAGAGCCGCAGATATTTCAGTCTTGAAAGTGTTGACAACCGGTGTGGACATTGTCAGCGCGGTAGTTTTACGATTTCAACATGAAAGGTAGGGATTTCGAAAGGACTCTCACCAAACACCATACTTATCATCTATTCCGTTCAAACAGTTGTTTTGGCTGTTTTTTTGTTTCTCTTGAGCTTCAGCTGTTGGTCCATCAGTGCAACATGTATTTGGTATGGCCAGCATCACCGTGAGAACGGCCACTGGCTTAATAGTTACAATACCACCGAGCCGCTGGCCCTGGAGCATGCAGGAGCCCGCGAGATCTTCAAACGGCGGTGTCCGACTTTTTATCAGGAATACACTAACGGCGATGACAATGGTAAGTTTTGACAACTGTCAACCCTGACAATCTAGAAATAACCTTCTATCCATTCAAAGAACCCTTGAAACTCTGCTGCGACAGTGACCAGATCTATGAAATGGATAATGGCATGGCACAAGCGGATGGAATCTACGGTCGTTGCCCCACCTGTTCGCTTAATATGGGCCTCAGCATATGTGCGATGACCTGTGCCCAAAATGCATCCACCTTCCTTGTTCCCTATCCGGATGACACCAAGGCATATGTCACACAAGTTGACTACAAGATCGATGATGCGTTCGTCGAAAAGGTCTTCGACAGTTGCAAGAATATCATTCACACGGGTACAGGCCGTCCCTCAATGGATTTGGCCTGCGGAAAGTATGACGCGACTACATGCACCCACCAACGGTGGTACAATTTTATGGGTGACGGCTCAAGCGAGTATGTGCCGTTTCCGATAAACTACAAGTACCTGAACGAGCCAGAGGTGCGCTACAATGGGCCAGCGCTGGCTTGTGGCAGTGCATACCCCAATTCGCACAAGTGTTCCTGTGTGGATTGTGCCGAATCATGTCCTAAAGGGGATCCGCCGCAAGGCGATGTCGAAGGCTTCCAAATTTGTGGTTTGAACGGCGTCACGTTCATAGTGGCGATTGTGCTTGGCGTTGCCATTATCGGACTTATATTCGTTGGAGCTTCGGACTGTTGTCGGTGGAATTTTAAGTTGCCCAAATTATGTGGCGGCTTTGCATTTACGAATGATTTGCTGTACAAGGTTTTCCGCAGCTGGGGAACGTTTTGCGCCCGCCATCCGACCCTAGTGTTGGCTCTTTGTTCCTGGGCTATTCTTATTCTAGCCTTCGGTGTGCAATACATGCAAGTGACAACAAATCCGATTGAACTGTGGTCGTCTGAAGAGAGCGCGACGCGCATTGAAAAGAACTACTTCGATCGTCATTTCGGACCGTTCTACAGGTCCAATCAGGTGTACATCAAGCCGATCAACAGGAGCTATGTAAGGACTATCATATTTTACCTGTTTTTACGATATTTTACCTGTCTAATTTTTGAAGATCAATCACACAATGGCAGCTGGTGAGATCACATTTGGGCCTGCCTTTGAGAAAGAGTTTTTGCGCGAGGTGTTCAAACTGCAACAGCAAGTTGAAGCAATCGGCATGGATGAAGGTGCTGGTTTGGATAAAATTTGTTACGCCCCTGTACGGTATCCTGGTGAGAGCCCGACTTTGAAAAAGTGTTTAATACAATCGATTTTTGGATACTTTGGCAATGACATCCAGGGGCTTGACATTGACTATGAAAAGGATGGCCTAAGGGTGAACTATTTGAATACACTGGACGAGTGCTTGCGGTGAGTTGGTAGTTATTTGGCTTTTTGTTCTTGAATCTCAAAAATGGCCTAAGATACATAATGTGTATTCAAATTCATAGCAAGAATTAGGTACACCTCATTCACAAGACAAATTAACTACATTCAGGCTTTCCATATATATACGAAAAGTCGAGCCATAAATTTATATTTCTGATATCACCCTTATTACTTGATGCTTATAAATCTTTCTTCAACTGTAAACTGCACACGAAGTGGCCGAATATTTTGTGGTTGAGTTATCTTGTAAATGAGCTGTCCATTGTTGAAGTTTATTACTTTTTCCACCACCTGACAGCAATATAACTTTAATTAAACACCTGCAATTCATTATCCCGAAGTTTGTAGCTCTTTTCAACAAAAAGTTGGTATTCAAAAATAATAGAAACGATTCTTAAAGATTATCGCCACCGAGATCGCCACTGTTCGAGTACTTTTAGATTAGCAAAATTGTATTCCACTTAGCAGATTGACCATGAAAGCGAGATACGATAAGACAAAGATTTATTTTTAAATCTACAGATAAGATTACGCATGCAGGTGGTCGAACCTTAAGAGTTTAAAATAGAGTACCTAAAACTAGCGTACGAGGTATTCATTCAATAACGTCTGCGATAAGTTATAGCATTGACATCAAGTTTGGTCGCCCTGATAGCAGATTGACAAGTTTGACAATCCTAAGCGGTTTCTCTTCCTCGATTGTGAATAAGACTTAAATTCACCACCTTACTTAGACCACCTTAGGACTTACATTGAATTCTAGAGATGATCGTTACCATTATTACAGCTGAAACACAGACAGTAACAAACTTTCTAGTTCCTATAACAGAACTTGACAACTCAAGTCTCAAGAGAACGTAAACCGTTGCACTTGTTAAAAGATGATGTTCTTAAAACTGTTGCATCCTTAATTTTCAATTCGAATCACCCAAAACGCTCATTTTAAGAACTATTCATATCTCGAAAACCCCATTCTTGTAAATAGTATTTTCCAACTACACAATATTTGGTATGGTTTTGTCTGCCAAATTTTACAAAAACCGCTCTAAAGATTTTGATCAAAATACTTCCTATATTAACGATAATATCAGTATTTTAAATAAGATAAGATAAGATAATGAGGAGATTTAACGTCGGAACACTACAAACGCAACCTCTCGAGAAGTCCTATACTGCCAGCATCAAATGCCGAAGACCAGTGGCGCCGATGCCAAGAAGCCATCAAAAACGCCGCAACTGATGTGCTCGGTTTCACCAGCCCACCCCCCCCCCCCCCCCCCCCCGAAACCCCTGGTTTGACGAAGAGTGCCGGCAAGCACATGCAGCAAAACAAAGTGCCTACGAAGCGTCGCTGCATAGAAGGACGAGAGTAGCTCATCAGCTCTACGAGCAAAAAAGGAGGGAAGAACATCGGCTTCCCCGGAGAAAAAAGAGAGAGCATGAGAAGCGCGCGATCGAGGATATAACGACGTGTTACTCCAGGAACAATGTTCGGAAGTTTTACCAAAAAGTAAAAAGAACGTGTCATGCCAACAGGACCCGAACGGAGACATGTAGAGACGAACAAGGAAACCTTGTAGTAGAGTCACAGTCGGTGCTGAGGACAAGGACAAACCATTTCTGCAGACTGCTAAACGGCGAAGACGACGACACAAATTCCGCTGTCAGGCAGAACGAACCATTCAACCTGGACGATGAAAGCCAAGACTTCCGTCCACCTGAAGCTGAAGTCCTACAAGGCTGCTGGACCAGACGGCTTACCTGCCGAGCTCTTCAAGGCAGCCGGAGATGACTTGGTAGAGTGCATACACCAACTCGTCTCCAAAATTTGGTTAGAGGAAAGTATGCCTGGTGAATGGAACCTCAGCATCGTTTGCCCGATCCACAAGAAAGGAGACTCTCTAAACTGTGGCAACTATAGAGGCATCAGTCTCCTTAACACTGCGTATAAGATCATGACTGCTGTACTGTGTGAATGCCTGAAACCTTTCGTCAACGATCTGATAGGTCCCTATCAGTGCGGTTTTAGGCCCGGTAAGTCCACGGCCGATCAAATATTCACACTACGGCAGATCCTGGAGAAAACCCAAGAAGTCCAGATCGATACTCACCATCTTTTTATCGATTTTAAGGCCGCATATGACAGCATTTATAGAGACGAGCTATACAGAGCCATGTCTAGTTTTGGCATCCCTGCCAAACTTGTCAGATTGTGCAGAATGACGATGGAGAACGCTCGCTGCTCCGTAAAGGTCGGAAACAATCTCACCGAGACCTTTGATGTCAAAAAAGGATTTAGACAAGGTGACGCGCTGTCATGTGACTTCTTCAACATCATTCTTGAGAAGATTGTGCGAAACTCACAAGCCAACACCAGAGGCACAATTTTCTATAAGTCTGTGCAACTGCTTGCATACGCTGACGACATTGACATTGTTGGTACAAGACAGCGAGCTGTCACTGGTGCGTTTGCAAGTATTAGTACAGAAGCGGCAAAAATGCGTTTAGTGGTGAATGAGGGTAAAACAAAATATATGCTGTCAACAAGAAGGGACACACGACATCGACGAATCGGGCAGAACGTCACGATAGACAGCTATAACTTTGAGGTAGTTAGGGACTTTGTCTACCTCGGCTATAAACTCTGATAATGACATCACATCAGAAATCAAGCGAAGAATCACACTTGCCAACCGCTGTTTCTTTGGCCTAAGACGGCAACTGATAAGTAAGGCCTTGTCGAGAAATACTAAGGAAACTCTGTATAAGACCCTCATCATCCCAGTCCTGCTTTATGGTGCAGAAGCATGGACCCTAGCAAAAACGGATGAGGATCTTCTTGGTCGCTTCGAACGCAAAATTCTTCGAGTGATTTTTGGTCCCGTTTGCGTTGACGGGATTTGGAGGAGAAGATTTAACAGCGAACTCTACGAGCTGTACAGCGACATCGACCTAGTCAGAAAAGTACGCATTAGTCGTCTAAGATGGTTAGGACATGTAGAGCGAATGGACACCAACGCTCCGGCCCGGAGAGTCTTCGATTCCAACCCGGAGGGACAAAGCAGTAGAGGAAGACCTCGCCTTAGGTGGCGCGCGCATGTGGAAGGGGACCTCAACCAACTTGGAGTGCGCAACTAGAGGCAGTTAGCCAAAGATCGCGCTAACTGGAGAGGCGTATTGGTTGAGACCCAGGTCCACCCCGGACTGTAGCGCCACCTTAAATAACTAAGTAAGATGAGATAAACTCAATACCGCACTTTAAAATTCAAATTGCAAGAGCCATTAGAAATGCAATAACAGCAACGCAAAACTTTATTTCAGCAAATGTTACCCGCTTCTACTTTTTTTCAACCATTTTGAATATGCACTTTAAAATAATTCCAACCATATGGGTTTACACAATCAGAATATTCCACTTCATTTGAACCCCCATACACGTTCATCGTGATATTCAGCTTATAACTACTACCTAATGCAAATTCAAAAACAAATATCTTGTTGCATATACATTTAGATATTTATATGTAAGGATCTATAACGAACAATACTTCCAATTATTGACAAATGACAACTTAATCCAGCGTCATTAATCTATTCCAGTCAAAAAGAAAATCATTCCCTAATAGGGGCCATAAACGACACAGACATGTCGTTGCAGACCAAGGAAAATTCAAAAAGTTTTGAATTCACGCAGACAGTCGCTGCAAAGGATAGACATAGGATACACACGATACTGATAGAGATAAATATATTAATTTGCAACGACGTGTATGTGTCGTGTATGGCCCCTATTACAGATCAAACATGAAAAAAATCCTACTATGCTTGTTCTCGTACTCAAAAATCTGGTAAAGTGTAAGAACTTATAAAACTGGTGACTGAGAGCTTCAACTTCTAAAAACTGTAATCTTTTATATAGCATTGCTTCTCAGATCTTCAGATCTTTACCTACCTATCTAATAAAATAAGAAAACAACCAAGAAAACTTTAAACGAGAAAGTTTTGTTCGACCCAGTCGTGCTATTTATTTTTTATAGCGGTGGCTTACGAATTTCCGCTTTCCTATACAACAAAATGGCTTCCAGAAGTGATGAACGGACAATTATTTATTTAAATTTGATGAATTGGTGGCTTATTTAACGGACACTTACCATTCTCATTTGACATGCTTCAAATCAGAAATAGAAACGTTTTCAATTGATTGCAGAAATGTTGGTTGCCGGAACTTTTGTTTATTTCCGTTTTACATATGGGTAGAATATCCATGACACTTTAGGTGTCATAATGTGGACAAAGATAAGGGCAAGAACGTTGTTGGCCATCAAAGGTAGCTAAAAAGATGTCGTGATAACACCCAATCGAATGATAACAATCTTCGTGGTATTTCTTTTTTAACTAACATCATTTTTTATAATCGACAGAATTTATGACTCCAACTAAATTTGGGGTAGATCTAGATAGTAATGCAAAAAATAATTTCTAGGGTTTTGTTGATTTTTCGACTAATTGGAACAGTTTATAGTGAAAACCTGGTCGACAGTGGATTTCTCTTTCTTTTGGAGCACTGTATGGTTGGAAATGGAGTGTGTGTGAGTGCGATTTTGCGATGCATGGAATCAGGTCCCTATATACCTCCAAAGCTAGCTATCAACTCACCAGCAAGTCTTTCTGTAATATAAAGTTACAAACTCAATGCTGATGACTTAGTAAAAAAAAAAAAATCTACTTTTAACCTCAGAATAAAATTAAAAAACCTTTATAAAAAAATTCCCCTTCCCCTTTGCAGAGTACCGATGCTGGAAAGATGCTTTGGGCCATATGGCGGTCCGATCGAACCGAATGTCGGTGTTGGTGGAGTTCCCCAGGCAGCCGAAGGTCAAAGCCCAGATTTCCGTCTGGCCACAGCAGTCATTCTTACATTTTTGGTCAAAAACTATGTCGATCCAGCCGCTACTAAGCCCGCATTTCAATGGGAAAAGAAATTTGTCGACTTCATGGAGGCATACGACAACGACCTAATGGATATTGCATTCAGCGCGGAACGATCTATTGAAGACGGCATAGTTGAAATGTCCAAAGGTGAAGTCCTTACCGTGGTCATCAGTTACTTGGTGATGTTCATCTACGTGGCCATTGCGTTGGGCAAAATCCGAGGCTGTACGAACTTCTTTCGTGAATCGAAGATTATGTTGGCCATTGGCGGCATATTCATTGTGATGGCCTCTGTCGTGTGTAGCTTGGGCTTCTGGGGTTACTTAAATGTAGTCACCACTATGCTGGCAATTGAGGTTATTCCATTTCTGGTCCTGGCTGTGGGCGTGGACAATATCTTTATAATGGTGCACACCTACCACCGTTTGGACCTATCACAATACTCAAGTGTGGCCGATGCTCTCGGAGAAGCTGTCGGACAAGTTGGCCCTTCGATTCTACAGACGGCTACTTCAGAGTTTGCATGCTTTGCCATTGGTAAGGCCAATCAAAACGTTCGGTTCAAGTTTATAATGACATTGTGATCATTTAGGTACCATTGCTAATATGCCGGCCGTGAAGACGTTCGCTATGTATGCTGCTGTGGCGATCTTCTTGGACTTCTTCTTCCAAATTACTGCCTTTGTGGCGCTGATGAGTCTCGACGAAAGGCGCTACGAAGCCGGTAGGTATGACCTGTTCTGTTGCTTCCGATCGAAAGTGAAACCAACCCATGAGGAGGGCTTAAGTGTGCTGGAAAAGTTCTTCAAGAAGTTCTATGCCCCGTTTTTACTAAATAAGTGAGTTCACATTTTGTCAAGCACTTTGTTCATTGGACTACAACTTGTCTCGTTTGGTAGGACTGTTAAAGTTGTGGTTCTGGTCATTTTTACCGTGATCACGGCTCTGTCTCTCATTGTAGTGCCATCTATTGAAGCTGGCTTGGATCAGGAACTATCCATGCCAAAAGATTCGCACATTGTGAAGTATTTCAAGGTGAGTTATATCAGCAAGTTTGAAGGCTTCACTCTAACAGTTGATTTCAGTTTATGGGAGAGTTGATATTAACTGGAGCGCCGGTCTATTGGGTCCTGGGCCCAGGACTGAACTACTCGCAGAGAGCACACCAGAATCTGATATGTGGTGGCGTTGAGTGCAACAACAATTCAGTGTCCACTAAGCTTTACATCGAGTCAAGATACCCACAGATGTAAGTTCGAATAGTAGGTTGGCAAAGATTTTGCGATTCCGCATGATCGATATTAGCTAGAGACACCTCGATTTTTAAGACTTCAAAAAAGATTCCACAACTCATTCAAAACCACAACTAACTATAGAAAACATTTCATTCCAGCACCGGCCTGGCCCGAGCGTCGGCGTCGTGGATCGATGACTACATAGATTGGATGAGTTTAGAAAACTGTTGCAGTATGAATAAAACGGATGGATCTTTCTGCTCCAGAAGTAAGACAATGACCCCGATATAAGTGGAAATTTTAAGTCTAACGGTTGCCCCCTGTCTACAGGTTCATACTCCGATGAATGTGTGTCGTGTCCTCGCAACTTTTCCGAAGACGGCCTGAGGCCAACCGAGGAAACCTTTGAAAAGTACATTCCATTCTTCTTGAGTGACTTACCCGATTCGGAGTGCGCCAAAGCTGGCCGAGCTTCCTATGCCGATGTAAGTCGTATTCCTCGTCCTTTTATAACCCATTAAAAGAAAACGCTTTTATCTGCAGTCTATAGTATACACTCTGGATGATAATGGTAACAGTCACGTCGGCGACACAAACTTCATGCAACTCTCAGCCTCATCGGTCACTTCAAAGGAGTTCACCAACGCTCTGCGAGAGGCCAAGCGGATAGCCAGCGAAGTTAAAGAAATGTTTAAGGAAAACGGTTACGACGTGCTGTTCTTCCCGTATTCCGTGTTCTTCGTCTTCTACGAACAGTACCTTACTATTTGGGATGACGCGCTTTATTCGCTGGGCCTCTCGCTGTTGGCAGTTTTCTTGGTGACATTCCTCATAACCGGATTCGATTTTGTATCGTCTGTCATGGTGCTACTGACAGTCCTGCTGATACTGATCAATATGGGCGGGATGATGTGGGCGTGGGGTATAATGCTGAACGCGATCTCTTTGGTCAATTTGGTGGTGTGCGTCGGAATTGGAGTCGAATTCGTGGCACACATTATAAGGTCGTACAAAAATTTAACCGGCTCCACACACGAACGAGCGAGTAAGTCACTCGCCGTGACCGGCAGCAGTGTACTGTCCGGCATCACATTGACTAAGTTTGCCGGCATTATTGTGCTGGCATTCGCAAAATCGCAGATATTCCAGATTTACTACTTCAGGATGTATCTGGGTATTGTCCTAATTGGAGCGGCGCATGGACTGATTCTATTGCCAGTTGTGCTGAGCATATTTGGACCGGCTTCTAAGGCGAAAAAAGTATTAGCATAGAATAGGATAAACTGTTACTCGTAGAATGTAAGATTTTGATGGAGGTTGAAATGGGGTGTGCTGTAAACTGTTAAGTTACCCGAGGCCTTGCTATGCGTGGCTGATATAAAGATATTTAATAGGTTATGGAAGCGTTTTTGTTTTTGTATGCTTTTTTTTTGTTAGGTTTTGAGTGTCTACCACCTGGTCGCGTCCAAGCAGAAGGAACTCAACAGAGCCGCTATTTACCTGAGTCACAGATTACCCCTCGCCAGCTGACAGACCTAACCTACACTCGGAGCAGCCAAAGTGGCGGATGCCGAATTCATTCTAAGAGAAGAAATAAAATTGCTGGCATCATTACAAAGTCATGCATTTCCTACCACTACTTCTGGGACAAACGGACATTGGATGCCCTAATAGAGATCATTCATAAAGACATAGGTCCGTTTGGATCTATTCAATTCCACCTATCAGTGGTATACAAACTATGGTATAAATAATTACGATTCGTACTGTTATGCAGATAAGAATGTTTTCCCATCAACTTTCAGTTTCAACGGCAAGTCAACCTCATTGCCATATTGGCCTATGCCAGAGAAAAGCCGTCCCGTACACGAATACCCCTGATATAATTGCATTGCATTGCGATGGCTTGTAACCCTTTCGCCGTTGAATACCTGACAGCCCTGCTTATAAATGTTACTGATGCATAAAACTGTACAAGCTGTAAACAGTAAACATGATGTTTACTCTTTTATATGATAGTCGGTGTATCTGTATATCAACTTAACTGGAACAAGGCACATAAATCAGGAACCGACGTCTTTATTAAAATATACCATTGCGTGTTCCGACGTTACCTACCTCACACACAATGGCAGCGCCAGGAGTCCGCATCGCTGCAACAAAACCTCTCAATAAAGAAGCTCCGTCTAGGTATGTATAAATGTATAGGTAATTTTCCGCAAAACTTGTGAATGGAAAGCCTTGCATGTCCACGAGGATGAAAGTAGGTAAGCTCCCTCCACGCAAACATTAAACTTTATTCATTTATGAGCTTTTTAACAATGAAAGACATGCTTCCTTCCTCGCGCGCCCAGGAGAAGACAAAACTGCTCAAAAACTAAATATGAAGCGGAAAATTGTCCTCCTACCTCTGTCTGCTGTTGCGTTGCCCCGCTTTAGTACCGTTTCTACATTATTCTGTTATATTAGAAAAATAGATCTCAGTGTCTCGGTATCGGTATACACAGCTGGTAACAATAGTTATGACTAGTCCTAGTCATAACGACTACGACGACGTCAAGAAGAACCAGAACCAAACTGAAGAGGTCAGAGCTGAGCTTCCTTATCTTTTCGAAAGGGAACTCACAGTGAAGCAGAATAAAAGGATTTACATTGTCGACGAATTCATTGCCACCGAACGAGGAAGGGTGTCCTTATTTTGTTTGTTAATGTTTAAGGTCATAACGAGGTTCTTCTTGCAGTGGCACCCATCGAGGGGAAGTTTCATTCGAAATTCAATGATGCGCATATAAGGGATGCACAAGCAAAGTGCTACTGGAAATTGACTGAGAAATACCGAGATGGATCAAGGATGAAGCAAGGATTTCCTGTTTTAGAAAGCCAAACGTACGGATGGCTGCCGAAGACCGTAAGTATGGTGGCATTGAAACGAATCAACTATGTGCAGGCACCGAAGCGTCGCTGTTCAATGACGGCTTACGGCGAGAGGTTGAACTGTGAACGAGTGACGGGACGACCGAAATTCACAGGCGAACGATTTCATTTGATGTGATGTGCGTTGATGTCTGGGGATGGTGCAATATAATAAAAATTAAAAAAAAAACTGGTGCGACTGTATCCAACAGTCCCGAAAAATGTCTATGTGTAAACACCGTGCGTGCGGTATGTGTGTGGCTTGATACACGTCATTGAGAAAAGAGGGAATTGTAATAACCGTATTCATGATATATTATGAAATAACAATAATTTATTTTCAAACTCTGCGTGAGCCTTAACATGTCTGGGTTACTCTTCGTAGGGCGGAGTGACTGACTACCTGTGGTTGTAAAACTTCATTGATGTCCGTTCTCCTTCGTTTGGCTCGAACTGACGAGAAATCCACGTCATTTATCGTCAGAACATCATTGACAGTTGATCGTGATGTCGTCGGTTCATTGTCAGTAATTGTCGCTCCAGTTTGGTTTGCGAGACAAGTTCTCCATTCACGCGAGCGTTCAGTACTCGCTCAACCCAACCTTTTTTTTTTTACTTTCAGAGGTTTACTTGCACGGAAACGCGCCCTGTAATCTTTTGCACGTTCTGCATCTGCCTTTCCCATATCTGAAAATATTTTAATGCATCTTCAATGACGGCAAAACATTGCATTATTGTCAGAAATATGGAATTGTATCAAATACGTATTTTCCTGTATTTTTCTGCGCTTTACTATTGAAACGCATGTATTCAACAGTGAAATCGAACAGTGAAACAACGCGCACTTAGATGTTTACGTATCAATAAGCACTCCTAAAATTATGCAGTGGAAAATACCCGTTTTCTCTTACACAGTAAATGAAAGTGTCATTGGAATTTCATTCGGCTTGCATTGCATATTGTACGGGTCCTGGTCTACGACATTTTCGTTATGCGAGAAACAGATTAACACAGCAACAGTACTTTTCACAACTTTTTAGAACCAATGTATTTTAATTACTTTGAACACATTAGCACAGCAACATCGACAGCGAAGTCAACGTTAAAGCTGTCAAAAATTCGCTGTTGCTAATGTTTACATATCAACAAACACTCCTAAAATTATGCAGTGGAAAATACCCGTGTTCTCTTACACAGTAAATGAAAGTGTCATTGGAATTTCATTCGGCTTGCACTGCATATTGTACGGGTCCTAGTCTACGACATTTTCGTTATGCGAGAAACAGATTAACACAGCAACAGCAACAGTAACTTTCACAACTTTTTAGAACCAATGTATTTTAATTACTTTGAACACATTAGCACAGCAACATCGACAGCGAAGTCAACGTTAAAGCTGTCAAAAATTCGCTGTTGCTGATGTTTACGTATCAACAAACACTCCTAAAATTATGCAGTGGAAAATACCCGTTTTCTCTTACACAGGAAATGAAAGTTTCATTGGAATTTCATTCGGCTTGCATTGCATATTGTACGGGTGATTTCCGTCCCAGCAGTTATATGTTTGGAATTACTCCACCAGATACCAATAACGCGCGCATAGATGTTTACACATAAAAAAAAAAACGTTTTGGTGGTTATCATTTCTGGGTTTTCGTTACGGTAAGTGGTATTCGCTGCATAGACATTATGGAACGTTATTTCTTTGAGCAATTTCATGAACTGAACTGTGGTTCCAACAAGACGGTGGCACAAGCCTCAGAGCGGGTGCAACAATCGAGTTATTTAAGTCTCAGGTCGGTGAAGGTGCTATCTCCAGAAACGGACCCGTCGATTGGCCGCCGATATCGTGTGTTTTAACGCCTCTAGACTTTTTCTATGGGGCTTACATTGATTTGAGCTCAAAGCCAATATTGGTCGATAAATAGCGGCCGTATCGGTCGAAATGTGTGAATAAAATTAAAAATGCAGTAAAATAGTTAACTTTTCAAAATTAGAATTTAACTTTTTTATGGACTAAATATCTAATTTGTATTCATTGAGCTGATATAAAAATATACAAAACTCAATCTCTTTTTTACAGAGAAAAGATATATGTAGTTCCTAGTTCCACCACAAAGTTGTTTACTTTTAGTCATATTAACCTGCAGGTTTAAGATGGTAAAAACAAAAAAAAATCAAAATTGTGCTTCAATGACTAGACCTAAAATAGTTCAGTGGCAACAAAAGGAAATCATAAGAAAAATAAAAAATATTAAAGCAAGGGGTTGCCCCATCGGGGCACAGAAAAAAGGGTGTTTTTGGTACTTTATGCAATATCAAAGTCGAAAATAAAATTGTGCTCCAATAGCTACCTCCGTCTATTTACTGGCTATTGACAACCGTTTACTCATCTTAATTTATCTCTTAAGCCCTGCTTACCATTAAGTTAGAAATGACCATATTACCCTAGAAATGAATTTCCGTTTCAATTGCATTGACCGTTTTCGAGATATGTATTTTCAAATTTCAAAAGTAGCGTTATTCGAATTTATAGCCAAAAACTGAGTACGCAGTCATAGTAACCTCACCTACTTAAGCTTAAATATCAATTTTGGTTGAAATCTATACAATGTGTTTTCGAACAAATCAAACATTTTATATGGGAAGTACCATTTATATTGAGGTTACCTTGCAAAAAAAAGTTTCCGAACTGTATAAGCCCACAAACTCCAAATCCTAAGTTTGAACGAAATCCGGGCAGCTGTATAAGCTTTAGGTCTGTGGAAGAATGGAGAGACAGGCAGACGGACAGACGGGACAGAATTTTGCGACCCACTTTTTTGAGTTCGTCTATCATCGTAGTTCAGAATTGATTAACATCTCGAGTTAGAAATTTTGTACGAAATCAATAAATACTACTCCGTAATGGAGAAAGTTAAAAAAATTCTGAATGTATCTCTTTTGGATGGTTCTCCCTAAGTGGTCATTTTAAACAAGCTTTTCAAGCCAAAAAAGAGAGGTCGTCTATTTCTTTCCCGATTGCTTTTTTACTTTACTCTATCTGGTAAGTAAACTTTTCAATTGGGCTGCCATGTAAAAGTTCAATAAAATTGTTTTAATCTCTTTCTGTACACCCTGCTAGGGTCAATGGCCTCTGATACGTTTAAAAATTACTGGAACCACTAAGCCTGTGGTATATATAAAATCACCGAAAACGGTCGTCGGCCACTACGTGATAAATTATTTTTTATCGTCACGTTTTTGCCACGGGCAAATGAATTATTTAAATCTTTCATTGTTCGCTGATTAAATTTGTACATCGCCCTATTCATGTACTAGAGGCAGGCTTTGTAGACAAATTTTGGGCTTAAAACTTAAAGAAAAGAAAATGATTGAAATTTGTGTCATCAGATCACGAGTACTACTTGTTTGCCGCTGAAATTGAAATCCAAAAATCTTTATTTATAGAAAAGCTGAATTGCGGAGGACGAAAATGAATAATTCAGTGCCAAAAACCGCAATCGCAAACTAAAAGCAATAACCTATCAAATCCGCCACCACAATATACGAATACATTTGTTATGTATTATTTCGCCATTGTTTGTGATAAATAATTCACGAAGTTAGAGTTGGAGTAATTGGAATGAAATATCCTTGCTGATGGAATATTACGTTTTCGGTGAATAATTCGATGACTCATTTTAGATGATTCCTTAATGGACTGAATAGTTCTTCATTTGAGAAATTAGCAAATTGAGTAGTTAGATGTAGGTACCACCTTATCTGGGTAGTTCTAGTAGCTAAACAGACTTAATATCAGTAGCTACTCGTAGGATAAACTAGAGGATCAGGTTACAACGGAGTTTTAAGAACTGGCTAGAATATGAAAAGCGGTTTATTTATTTAACAGGTTGCATTTGATGGTTCCCGTAACTGGACCCAATGGACCAACTGATGGTCTAAGTGAAACTGTGGCAACCGCCACAAGAGCACCCATTTACCTTACCGGTAATTACGTTGACTTTTATTTTAAAACCAAAAACCCCAATCCCATCTTCAATCCCTTTCAAGCACTTTTAATTATATTTCTAAAAATAATTCAAAACCTCAAATATTGCAACAAATATTTGCAGTGAGTTCACGTCCTTTTTGTGGCTTATCCCGCAGACTGTAAGACCTATAAAGTAAAATAAAGCATATCCTACAGATAAGGAGGGGGAAACTTTTTGCTGATGGCATTGTTCTTATAGAGCTGCCTTTTATTTAATTTTTAAACAAAACTTTCTAATTGGATTGCGTTGTTGAAGTATTCCACTGAAGAAAAAATAAAAATGTTCGCTGAAAGATAGCGAAAAGTTTGAACAATTTCGCGGAAGAAAATGTTCCATTGAATGGACAGGAAAGTGGTGGTTCTAACGTAATTATAGCCAATAACGTTAAGTTGCGCTGCATTTGCAACAACTTTGAGTGAAGCAACTCATTACGGACACCTGATTTCTTAAAAGCTACTATTGTCCTTGGTTTGGTAAGGTATAGATCCATCTCAGATCGCATGCATTCTAGCAACAAAGGGAATGATGGGATGTGGTAGTGAAGAAGCTAGTTTTCCGCTCAAATTTCGAGATCAAATTCAAAACGTTTCCATATATTGTTTCCATGCCACTTATTTTAAATGACACGGACCACCACACGTTTCTCTGACAAAATCTTCGAGCTGGACTATGCATCGTTTCTGGTAGACAAAGTTATCTTAAATTTAAAATACGACATTCAATATTCAATCCACCAAGCGGCTTCAATTTCCATTTAATCAGAGTCAAACAATAGGAAAAATCGCCAGCAAGTGGCGAACGTGTGGATGATTGTATACCCTCTATTAAAGTACACCATGCCAATCTCGAGTAATTCCTCCTTCAATTTACAAACATTGACGTATCGGATATATTTTTATAGACTAGTGGGGGATACTAACTATTTGTTCTTGCCCTTACCAGCAATGGCAAATATTTGCTTCTTTTACCAAGCTTGTCCTGAATGAAACCGATTACAAAGGATTGCGTTGTGTCAATTTAAATAAAATTGCCATTCTCCATAGAGGGTATTGCTTTCAAAATCGATATTCATCGCTGTCAAAAAGCCATCCTATCCATATAATCGCTAATGATACTTTCACAGAAACGTACACATTTCCCATTCCTAGTTTGGCTAGCCGGATATACATCCGTTGGATGGAAGACGCAGGATATTTTCGCGCTTAAATTCAGCTGCTAGATACTGTGACGCCCGTGTATCTTATTTCAAAGATCAAATTCATTTGCTTGATTAAATTGAATGAGCCGCTATTTTTTACCAACTCATTCTGTGTGGTGACAAGCGATTTTCAGCAAGTGACGGGAAGTTGTTCGAGAGAGAACCGTTTCTTTGGAGTTTAGATAAAAAACTAAAACCTTCTGTAGAGCTTCCAATGGACTGCAATCTGCAATTGTTCTTTAAAATCAACAGAAATTTCATAATAATATGAGCCGTATTTTATTATCAGCGTGATCCAATCCAGATCACAGAAAAAACTAATTTTTGAGTTTTGGCAACAGTTGCTTTCAAAACACAACAGATAATGAGTATAACGAGCTTTAAATTGCCAAGAGCCATATTGCAATATTCTGTGACTTCACAATATGATGTCAATTGACGTCGTTTCACTTGCTTAACGGGGGCGTTACCATTTGAATCAAATTTGCATAATTTTTATTTTCGATATTGTTTTTTAGAAACTAGGTAAATTAAAATTTCATGTTAAAATATGCAACAAATAAACAATATTTTGCTGCTAGCATTTCGATTTTTCTTGGCATATAAAGGTGTATCCAGACCAGCGAAAGATTTCTTCAAATGTTTTCGATTTGCTTCAGAAACATCAAACATTTCATAAACGTTATTCTCAAAAATTTCGGAAATGTTTTTGCCGGTGTGGACGCCGATGAATTATTTACATATTTAGTTTATGAAATATTTTTTACTGTCGAAAATTCACGGCCAGAGATTCGAAAACAGCAACACCGCTTTCGTAATATGGTGGGTTTTATTTCTAAAAGGAAATGGTTTACAATCAGTTCGAAAGGTAATCCAAATCTTAGACAAAGTAAATGACTGCGGTTAAGCGCGAAGTTCCAGAAGTTAGTTAAAACTAAACATTCTACTTTTCATAATAATACTCATAGATGGCGTTCTCACAAGTTCTGTTCGTTGGTAGGTATAATCCAGAGAATGGTCTTAAACATTGTCAATGTTCCAATTGGCCACAGAACCCATTTTTCGCACTTCTACAAATAAAAACCCCAGAAGCGAGCCGCCTTAACGAAACTGAACTAACTAACTAACTAAACTAACAAACTAAACAAAATAAAAAGACAGGAACTTCATTTAAGAAAAGTAGGTAGATGATAAAAAAATAAATTAAATTAATCAATTTATAATTTTGCATAGCTAAAAATTCAATTTTGTCTAATATTTTTTCGGCATACTTAATATGGTATCTACTCTTTTGAACATATAAATGAAACCTGCTATTCCTCGTTCAATCTTCGATATATTGGGCCCACATTTGAAACAAAGTTCAGTTTCTATATACTCCTTAGGAGCAGTGCATAATTCTGCCCTTTTAGAAACAGGTTCAGATTTGAATAGATTTCGAACGTGAGCCTCCTTAACGTTAATTTTCTTCATGTATTTGGACAATGCGGGACTTAGATAACGATGCAACTTCTAAATATCAATCCAATGAATGACATTTTAAACTTTTTTTTTTTTGCTTTGTCTTTATCTGACTCGAAAACGCTTTTGGACATACAAGAAAGCCTGATAAGCCTTTATAATATCACCATAGTTTTTTCGTAAGAAATAATCATCTTTTTGCTGAAACCATCCTCTTATATCCTTTTCAGATAGTTACAGCTACAGGCGTTCTTTTGATAGTCTCTCTAATCTCTGTTTCATATAAAACTAGCTGTTCCCGCCCGGCTTTGCCCGTACTAAACAAAATTGTAAAGAAAATCTACTAAATAATTAAATTCATATAGAATTTTTAACAAAAACTCCTACACAAAATGTATGGAAAATTAATTTTTACGAATTTTCCTCTTAAAATGTTCGAGTTTTCTCCTTTTAGGCGTAGACAAACACAGCAACGAAAAGGTAGCTCAAATCGGAAGATCCGTTCTCGAGTTATGGGACAGCAATTCACATTGGTCTGCACAGCAATTCACATCGAGCCGAAAACCGGGTTTTCGCTTAAACACTCGAAAATTTCATCGAAAACAGAAGTTTTCCGATACATATTTCAGTTTTCAAGACTTCCAATCGTTGGGTTGTTGAAACAAACACACCTTCTGCAATATTCAGCAGATTCAGCAGAACAGCTGACTGAGCAAATGTCACAACTCACAACTTACGGCCGTTTTCTGATACTACTCATAGCGATTTAAGTTCTACTTAAATGACTTTGGGCTACTTTTTCTATGTCATAAACTGTCACATACGATTTTAAGTGAAATCGCTATGAGAAGTATCAGCAAAAGGACTTAAAAGTCATTTTCGACACTTAATTGATGGGCTAATATTATTTTAAATGCTCTGAATTCATTTTATTTGTTAATTAATACCATCAAAATTTGTAACTAAAATTGATTACACAGAAGTTCCACGACTAAAGTGCCGCACAGGTGATTGAAACGTCACACGAAAACTAGTTGGTGTTCGCTGTGAATGCATTTACGAGTCCTTGCATTTACGAGTCCTTGACGAAAACACGTTTTTCGGTGCGGTGTGAATAGGTTATAAGACATTTTATTGGGTACTCATTTTCTGCCAGCATGTATCTCAGGAAGGAGTACATTTTTTATTTTAATAATGACGGACTATATTTCCTAATCCTTTTCTTTCAATTTGTTGTGGGTTAAAGGAAATAGCTTCTCATGGGAGGAGCAGTTTATTGTTAAGATGCTCTTTACTGATGTATCAACCATTGCTAATTACAGAGATGGCACAGCAATATTTTTAAGGTCGTTACCCCTTACTTAACTGAAGGGATTCTCATTTTTCTTTTTAATTCATACGCGTTTATTCCATCAGTAAATTTCATTTTGCCAATACTGATTGTTTCGTTAAAATTTTCCATTCAATTGGAGTTTGGCAACAAAAATTAGGTAGGCGCCTTGGTATTACATATTTGCTCAAATATGTAGATTAGCTGCTCGATTTTCAATTAGTACTTGTCGGCGGCTCAGTGGTTTTGGTTTTTGTGTTTGATACTAACTTTGTATCGAAAACAAGTCTCGACTTTGAATGTAGGTATAACACGCAACATCAGAGGTTTGTGTTCGATGTTATTGGTTTTTATTTTAAGGAAAGAACTCGGAACTTTAACGACGCTATGGAAAAGAAATAAAACAAATATGATTAAGTGTTTTTTTTTGCTGTTTTTTTTCACTTTTCCACTCCTAATAAAGTTTGTTTTATTTAGTGCGGATAATAATTAGTTTTTACTGAGTTAAGATACTTATTATAGTCAAATCTCGATTATTCGGCAACTCTAATAACCGGGAAATTTATTTTCAAAAATATATGTATTTATAAATCGATTATCCGGTATTCACTCTATTATCCGTTATAATTTTCATTAAATTTCTTTAATTTTCTTTCATTTTCGATTATCCGGGATTTTCGATTTTTAGCATCTTTTTCCCGAGCACCCCGGTCAATCGAGAGTTGACTTTTACTTTAACAGATTATTTTATTACCAGATGTTTTTATACACATCCAGTTTAGCAGCAATTTATACGAAGCGAATACTCGCCCTTTATAGATCCAACGCAAGGATATAAGCCCCATTATTGACTTGCTGCGCCAACAATATACAGTCAATGTCTCCGTCACGTTCGCGAAGAATGGAATCATTGCCCTTTTCGCTCATAATCGGTGGGTCATGCTATCGGGTGTGGGGCTGTATTATTTAATGGAACGTACATGTCACATGACTCTTACATGGATCCATAGCACTTATTGCGTTTCTCACACTTCACACGCCTGTTACGTGTCACAAACTAATTACATTATGTGCATGAGTGCATTTGGAAAGTGACTATTTCGCAATTCCGTGGGTGTTACACAAGCAATGCTGGAATTTTAATTCAGAATCTCTTTACAGATGCTTAAATGTGCAGACAAATTTCTATGAATCCCAAGTAATTTCCCCCATCTTAGTTAAAACAAATGTTTCTTTTTTAAAATCTATTTTGGCCAAGTCTTTGGTTATATTTTGACTTATTGAGTGAATCTCTGCACGAGACGAGTCCATAAATCATTTTAAACCGACATTGTCCCGGTGCAAGTCATGAGCAGATGACAAAGCAAATGATTTATGAGGTGTCCTGCAACCGATAACATATTCAGTTACCACATGATTACTAGAGGAGGATAGGGTTCACTTTTACTGGAACAGCATATGGTTGGCTGCCCAAGGTTCAGTATTTTAATTTGAATATAAATTGGGTGTACTGTGCGATATCAACGATATAGATCTATGATGGGCAGGAGAATATCCTACTTAAGTATGCAGAGACGCTTCTCAAACATTTTCGACTCCCCATTGAAAGTTACATTTTGCAGCTTACATGCCTATATGCCTAACATTAACTGATTCAGTAGATTTTCCCGATTCAAAGCCTGTTCCCTATGTTCAACTTATTTGTCAGCACTTTTCCCTTTTGGAATGTCCTTTTATCGAGTTTTCATGCACAAAAAAAGGTCATTTACATAACAAACATGCGAAAAACTTGCAATGACAGTGTATATACAGTGTATAATGACAAGAGTAATGAAACCAAATCACGGTGAAGGAACCACTGGTTATATAGGTCAATGTTGGTAGTCATGGGCAATGTCTTTGTCGCTAATACATGCCTTTGGGTTGCTTAGTAGGGTGGGGGCGCTAGTTGAATATGAAATATGGGAGTTTTCGTGCCATTGGAGTAGGACTGGAACTACTAAATATCAGCATTTTTTTATAGCTATCAACGAACAATTGATTTTGAGCGATTCCATTCAGAATGTGAAGGAAGATTTCCCCAATAGTTTGCATAAAAGAGGTGACATCAGAAATAGCAAGAACGATAAAAACAACACCAATAACTATAACAAAACAGAAACAACAATAACAACACAAACAACTGCAATAACGACACCAACAACAATAACAACAAAAAATGCTATGCCATTAAGCTTATTTTAATTTAAGCCCCCTAAATTTTAGCCCCAATACAAAATTCTCTCCAAAATTTTGCTACGCTAAATTTAGGCGAATCCCATTAGCCGAGTGGAAAGCAGCTCGAGCTAAAAATCAAACTTTTGTTTCAGAATGAACTTTATGTAGGTATCTGTCAAAATTTAGTGTGCCCATTTAATGGGGTGGCACATTTTGATCAAGCTAAGATTTGACAAATCGTTGTGTTCTGTTGCGTTTATGTATTGCGGAGAACGGGATAAGTAAACAGAGATTTTTTTAAATAAATACCTCGAAGAGGAGTACCTCGGAAATGGTTGAAATCAGAGAGAGTTGAATTTGTGAAGCACGTTTTTTTCAAAGACAAGCTGTTTTCTGTGACACTTATCCACTGCGTGCTCTATGTTAAAATTTAATTAGAACTTTACCTAATGTTTGGAGAGAAAACAAAATTTGTACTGGGACTAAAAAAGAAACCCATAATTTTTCTACCAACTATTACACAAAAAATTAATAAAAATTATTTTATCTTAAGAAAGAAAATTGAACGAATACTTACTTCTCATTCTTTCAACTAACATCTTCATCTTCAACTACATCTTTCTCTGCATAAGTCTAGCTCTGACTTTTGTACATTTTCGCCTTCCAATAGCTAGTGACCGAGACCGATACTCATGCAGTCTGACCTCATAACCAAGTCCAGAAAATAAGACTTGTATAAATATTTTTTCAAAACGGTTTTTGCAATCTAGGTGCTGGAATTATCATATTTAAAATCAAATAAAGTAGTTCATTCAGGTCCGTGAGCATTTTCAATGGATCTGCGTTCGCGGACTGAACGATTTTAAAATTCGTTACGGATCTTAACAAGTTCAAGAGAAAAAGCAATTACAGCTTGTTAGCGCTATTGCTAAACAGCTGATGAAGGTGAGTGGTTGTATAAAATCTTTCTTTATTTCGCGCTAAGGCAAAACGGAGTTTTAAGAACCCATCCCAATGCTCGACAACCTTGACGATGGCCTCATACCTTTACAACCAGCGTTTTGGGATTTTTAATGGCTTATTTCCCGTAATGAGTTTATATATCGTCGCATATGCTAGGTGTCTCTTGGTACTATTCGAAAACCAGTTGTGGCACTCTTTAACTAAGAACTTTAAATGTCTCGGCAAAACTTTGCAAGTATGCTCTGCAGAAAGGTGAAGGGAGTGACAAAAACATTTTACTGTAATCAATTCTGGAACAGTTTCCTTCAAAATTGAAGAAAATTAATTGTTTTTGGCAAATAAATCTCAACATAATTTATGTTTCCCGTATTCTTCCCACCATAGCGTTGACTTCCAACCATTTTGGTTGTAAAAACCACCAATCTGGGAACACCGGCCATACGTAAATATAAAGATTCATTCAAACCTGTGAGCTTTGTGGACAATATCGACGCACGACGCATCATCGACCGCTTTAAGCGCGCTGTAAACAAATAAAGAAATTAATTTGTATGAAAGAGAAACAAGATTAAGAAAAAAAAAAAATCGAGTCTTGGCAACATTGAAATCGAAGTATTCCAGGAACTCATTTAATTCCGAGTGATCACTGGAAGACCTTTTTGATCTCAAAAATTTGATCCTTCAGACAAAAGTTTTATGTACCTCCCTTTAGTACTTCTATCGTAACCCACTACAATACTCAATCGCTTTCCATCACAGCTCATAATTCTTTATTTGCTGATTCTAATAATAAAATTCTCATAACGTTCAGATGTAAACAACAAACTTTCGTCTGTCCAATTATACTGGTGGGCTTAATAAACTTTCAACTTTGCTCAAACAAATTGTGTCTCATCGAGCTAGAGGATTATGTACCTAACATAATACATATAATCAGCAACTCCCTTAATCCTTTTTGAATAAATTAGTCGGTTTCTATTTTGGGTTATGACAGAATTTGACTTAAGCCTAATCATAATGAGCTTAAACATCCATGGAAAGACAGCGACCCGCCAACGCAACCGGAAACTCAATTTCGTACTCAAAGTGGGACTGCCATTATTTTCCAGCAACTGTTCCATATGACTGAAAACCAGGCAGATATATACAATTCCAGTCCTCCATTGATAGCAAGAGCAATGTTTTGGAAAATTATACCACCAAACAAACATAGTGGGCGATTACAAATGACAGTTTGATATGAATTTATGGATTTCAGATGCTTGCATTGTCTGTAACTAATTAATCTCGGCTTAATAGGAACATTGAAGAATGCTTGTTTATCATCTAAATTACCGTTTCAACCTCCATGAACACGTGGAAGTGAAGAATTCAGTTTGTCCAATCATTAACAATGGTGTTGGAATGGGAAAGAAAGGTGCACACGTGTTAACCTGAGATTACTGCTATTGTGGTAACTAATTGCAGTCATACCCCGATAGTGGGTTGACTAAATGGTTAGAATCGATTGCCTCAACCCTTTAAATACTTAAGGACATATTTATAAAATGGAGAGCGTATACAATAGGAACAAATTGGAATTTATTTTAACAACACTTTGAGCGACAGTGTCAAACATTCTACTGTTTTTTGGGGTTGAGACTTGAAAGCTCAATGACGGAAGTCGTGAGTTTAGCTGCTTCTGTTTCCACCGAATTCTTCTATACTTATTAGAAAAATTGACAACAATTTCGAGGGAAAGGTCTGCCTCTGATCATGAGAGTGTTCTCCTTTGACGTCAGGCGTTATGGCCACATGCATATGGGAAGAGGTATCTGAATCATTTTCTGTCAAATTGCTTTGAAAATGATTTCCATAGAACTACTTTCTTGGGATATCGAATTAGGGCAGCTGTCGTGTGCTTGTTTGATGTACCAATAGTAGTGCCGCCTTTGTAAACAAAATAAATAACGCCGCCAATCGACAGGCAACTTTGTCCTAAATAAACTTTTACACGAACACACGCCTTCTTACTGGTATGTTGTTTACGTTCAAATGTGCGTCAGAGCCGAAAACATTGTCAATCCTTGCCAGATTACTGATGAAAGATAAATCTATATCTGCAAAGCAGAAAACTCACTTACGCGTCTGTTACAGTGCCGGCTCTAGCCAAACTAGCGCCCTGTGCAAGATTCACAGACGGCGCCCTTTTTTCATGTTTGCACACATATGTTTGCATGTTTGCAAATATCCATCACCAGGAGATAGACTTTCAATGCGTTGTTCTTTTTTATTGAGTCCTCGGAACTACCTTGCCATTGGGTAATATTCGTCGATAAATTGAAATTGAAAATTTTCTAATATTTGTTTTTGGAAAATTATGATCCTGAATTTGCATTGGACCCTTTAAAACTATTTTTTTTTAATAAGTTCATCAGTTAAATTTTGCGAATTGTTGGGATCATTAAAAACATCATCCGTTAAAACAAAATGTACCTCTTCTCCTGCGGTATTGATATATATGTATGATATTATTTAAATAATACCTCGCTGCGTTTTAAACATTAGGGGACATTTTTGCTTTGCTTTTTTTTTTGTTATCGGCTTCAACAAGCCTACGCCTCTTTATTAATTCGTTTGTGTTTGACATAATTTCCTATGAAAAGGTTGCGAGTGAATGTGCAACAAATAGAATCTGCACATGAGGGGTTGAACGTAGAACTTTTTTTGTTTTGAGATTTTTGAACTAGATTCTCTTTGAAAATGGAAGTAGATGTGCAAGAAATAATTCAACATAGATGTTATTTTGGGCTTATTTGTACAATTAATTATACATTCATTTTTAACAATTCAACAATTAATTTTTCTTTTCTAGCAATGCGCCCACAGAACTTGGCGCCCTGTGCATTTGCACTTCTTGCACATATGGTTGGTCCGGCACATCGACAATTTGAGCAAGTGGATAAGGAAATATTTGGCTTAATTTCACATAGGGATATGACAATATTGACAAGAGTTTTAATCAAACTAAGGTCGCCCATTGTCAACCATTGTTAATCAAACTAAGGGTTGACAATGGTTTCGCGTGATTTAGGTGTTGGATCATTAATTCATTTGAATTCATTTCAAGATGATACGCCAACTTGACCATTTTGCTGTTGCTTCCGCACTGTTAACTCATGTGGAACTTTAACTGTTTGTAAGAAAATAATTAAATTCCCTTTGAAATATTGTTCCCTTTGTCTGTTGCCCCAAACGGAAGCACAAATTGTGTCTATTATCTAAGTTATGGAAACAATATCAACCTATTCAAATGGAAATAAAAAAGGAAGCGCAGAACTTTTTCTCTGTGTCTGTAAAATATGACCATCGGTTTTTATTATTCGGAAAGTTTCTTCTTTAACAGCGATTGCATTTTCTAGATTAGCAACCATTTCGCTTCGTCCTTGGGTAATTATTATTTCATTGATTTCACTGAAGAGTTGTTTTACTTGAGCAGTTTTCTGCTTTTTGCGTTCGTACTAAATAAAGTTTTTACAACAGACAATTCCTAGTTTCTAAGAGTGTTCAGACCTTGCGAATGAATAGGTTCTTAATGAAGGATAACTCGTTGCGCTTTTGCTTTTCCAAATGAGTTTACGCTTGAATTTGTTGCTGATTTTAATGGTGCAAGAAGATTTTTTCCACATTTTTTTTTATAATAAACTGGACCAAACACAAACAATTTCTTAAGCCAGTAGATCCACTTTAAACGTTCAAGTCTATATGTGTATAATCACCCCTATCGAGGTATCCGTTCGGAGAAAATTCCGATACGAAAGTGAAATCCGATCGGAACTCAAATTGCGTTCGAAGTATCCGTTTCCGAATAAAATAAATGAAGCATACAAACGCGTTCATTATACATGAAAATATTCCGCAGCAATTCGTTGTCGGAGAGCTTCGGAAAAAATGTGCCGTATCGCTGTCAAAAATAAGTGGTATAACGCAGTTCCACGCAATGCGACCATCTGCGCTATATGCCATCGGAGAATTTTTCCGAAAGTTGTATCGAAACGGATACCTCTAATGGAATTTCTCCGATTTCTCACAGATCGGAGAAAATTCCGTTCCGAACGGATACCTCGATAAGGGTGAATATCATGGCGGCTAATTCTGTAAGGTAAAAGTCGGATGGACCTTAACATTTTTCCGACCAAACAAAGGCAAGATTCCTTTATATATTAATTATAGGTATTTCATTAATTTCATCACGAATATTTTGTTTGAGTTGCTCAAGCGTTTCTGGTTTGTTTGCATAAACCTTGCTTTTCAGATATCCCCACAAAAAGAAGTCCGGAGCAGTCAAATCAGGCAACCGTGGAGGCCAATCAACATCACCATTTCTTGAAATAGCTTGTTGTGGAAAGAGGTCTCGCAGTAATTCCATTGTAATCCTGGCTGTATGCGATATGGCAGCGTCTTGTTGATACCACATGTTAACCAAGCCCAAAGCATGAAGTTAAAAAGTTTCCAATCATAGCACGATATCGCTCCCCATTCACAGTTACCGTTACGCCGTTTTCATTTTCAAAGAAGTAAGGTCCAATGATACCTCCTGACCAAATTTTACGCCAGACTGTAACTTTTAATGGGTGCAAAGGTGACTGATGAACAATTTGAGGGTTTTCCATTGCCCAGAATCGACTATTCTGTTTATTCACATATCCATTCAAATGAAAATGTGCCACTCATTATGATTCAGTCAAAGTAATCGATGATTGATTTTGATAAAATGTTTTAACAATTAAAACACGTTCGTTTATCGAATTTTTTTCCATTATAAATTTGCCACGTGTCTACTTCACCACTGCCAAATATAAACTGTCAAGACTAGTGTTTACCAAAATGCGGCAAAACAAAGTAGTATACCTTCCCGGACGGAAGAACCACTTTCACTGCCTTTTTTTTTTGGAAATATTGTGCAGAGATGCAATGTTGTGTATAATTTCTTTTCCAATATTGCGTATAAGGCAGGTCCTTGATATGGTAAAAATTCCACTGGCAAACTCTAGTTTCCATAAACATTCCTTTTCGGTTTTGATATATTCGTGGGGACAACTTAATTGTACGGCTTTTTCAAGTCTTAACATTTACATTGAGTTGCTCTGGATGTACGCTATCGACTTTTATCGTGTGAATGGCAGCCTGCTACTGTAACTTTAACACTAAGTACATTTTTTCCTCCCCGTACTTTGCCTTTCCATGCAACTCAAGGCTGACAAAAATTATACTACAAGTGAAACAGTAAAACAGTTAAATTGAGTTACCTACTAAAAGTCAATTTTTAAATGCTAGTACAAAACACTGTAGGCGCAATAGCTTAGTAGTTAGTGTGTTGGACTACTATGCGAGGGGTCGAAGTTCGAATCCCGCAAAAAACCCAAATTCCAACATAGGGTTTTTTTCACTGCGCCACCTCTCGCGAACGTCTGACAAACATCCGAGAGTATAACTGTCTTGAAAAAGCTTCTCAATTAGCCGTTTGGAGTCGGCATAAAATTGTAGATCCCTTCCATTCGTTCCAGAAATGAAAAACTCACACAAAACGAATGGTTGTGAGAAGCTAGGCCTAGGGTCCCTCCGGACCTTTTGCGCCAACTCTTTTTTTTTTACAAAACACTCCGTTGCATACGTATATCCCTGCATCCGATAAATATATACAAGAACGTGGCACATTTCAATTTTCCAATAACCTGAATAATGCAATATCCTCTGCCAAGCATTACGCCATGACATTGATTTCATAAACAAAGGGAAACAAACCAAACGGACGAGGATGTAGATCCCGCCCCCTTGCTGCTGCTACAATTTTTCGAATTTTTTCCACAGTTTACTCGCATTAAATGCCATAAAATAAAATTGAATTTCGTGGTCGATTACTTGTGTGCTGATTGGATGGATAAAATAAGAAAAAAGGAAAGCAAAGCGAATTTGTATTTTTATTCTTGTTGCCTTGACTGCAGTTCTGGTACATGCAGGCACTGGGTAACAAATTGAACTGGAGCAACTACCATAAATCAAAACGCCATGCCACACAAACCATCGACCAGCTATTCGAAATGTGGGGTAATTTTTCAGAGAACCTTCCTCGACAAATTGCGTTTATCCGACAATTTGAAGTGTTTTGTATAGTTAGTGGTTCGATTTTGGTCACAACAGCGGATGCACCATCATCATTTTATTTTAGAAGTGTTTTGTGACAAATTGCGTCTTTATAATTAATGGGGGAACAGAAACGATTGCACCGAAAAACGTGTTTCAAGGTTTTGATATAATAATTCAAGCCAATAATTTTTTTTTGAGATACCTCAAGTAATTTGTCATTTATTTAAAAAAAGAAGTTGTCAATGTTTTAACGAAAGAGCCTTAATATGTATGCTTGAAAAAGTTCAGTGACAAAATACCGACTATTTAAAAAAAACCAAGCAATATATTCGAAGTTAATGGGGGGAAAAAACAGCTGATAGAAAAAAAATCAGGGCCACAGGGTGTATGCCAACAAAACCTAGTTCTAAAAGAAAAGTACGTCCTACTTCAGATGGCGAATAGATCAACATACTTATTTAGGCAATACAATTCCTGGGCAGTGGCAAAATCGATTGAACACTGAAGCAATTACATTTGGTGAAAGTACTTCCCGCTCCGTAAGTTCGCTGTACTTATCAAGTACTTTCTTATGCTTAGGAGCAAATTACTTCCCTCTACGTGGGTGCGATATACTTTTTTAGTACTTCCTTATGCGTAGGTGCAAGGTACTTCTGAAGTACTTCCCTTTACCTAGGTGCGATGTACTTCTTTAGTACTTCCTTATATCTAGGAGCAAAGTAACTCTCACTTACTTTTTCGTAGGAACATAGCTTCAAGGCAGTAGTTTTTTTCAATATGTTGGAAAGAAATGGATGTTTCGCTTATTCTCATGTACAGCAGGTATATAACTGCGTATTATCCCAAGCGCCCATCCTTTTTTATTGGAAAACAAGTGGCTCTTGTTATATCAGTACTTCTGCGTTTGCAGGGTACTTACTTTTGGTTTGCAGGACCAGCACTGAGAAATCATCAAAACAACTACACACAAAGAAAACAAAAAAAAAAAAAAAAAAATTATCCAATGTTAAAAATCAATTCGAAATGCCTAAAACTAAAAGTCTCATATTAATTTCGCACGAACATTGAGTGAAGAACTGTGAAAACTTTTCACCCAGATCAATGGAAGAGGAATTATTCAAGGACGTGGACGTGGAGGACATGTGACTAATCAGGAAAGTACTCACTCTGTCGAAGGTAAAACTTTTAAGTAATTAACTTTTACGGCCACCCATGAAGGCGACGCATACAAGGAAACACTATTTCGTTACGCTTATACATATTTTCATTATAATTCGAATTCTTTCCGAGCTTTATATTGCATCTTGATGCACAAAGTTGGTGCGCTTCCGTTTTGGTTTAAGGGCGAAAGATGAAAGAAAAAGGGATTAAAAGTTGAGCGAAAGAGAAACTCATTACCGTTGAGAATGTTGAAGCGTTCGTTTGAAAATATAGTGATTTTGTTATTGTAAGTTAAAATGGATAAACTTGGGTAAAAGGATTTGTCCTTTCATGTCGTCTGACATGGGTATTGTTAATCAGAAGTTAAACGTTTTGCAGTTGAATGGAATTGTATTTAATTTATCAGCAACCGTTGCTGAACATCCTCAACAAAGGCCAATGTAACCAAAACCATTAAACCAATTGCGAAAGCCACCAAGGTGTAAGCCCCATTTCATCAGAATCTATGGACAATTTTCCTATAAATTGACTTTATCCAAATTAACTATAGCTTAGGCAAGTATGTAATGTCCTTTTGTTAATAGATTGTTCCCATTACTTTTTCTTACCTATCTCTAGTAGGACGTCTTTTGTTTACCCACTTGTTTTCCATAAATACTCTAATATGAGATTACCAGCAATATCCCTCGAGTAATGAGAATGGAGAATTGATTAACACGACACCACACAACCGGAAACCACAGGAGATCATAGCCTTCAATCAATTTTCTACCAGGATAGCCGCGCATTATTTATTCATTATCCCATTCCTGATATTCCTGAAAGTGGGACTTCGGTTGCAATAAATAATTGATAGTGTTACGGAGTAATTATGCCTATCCCATAATGAATGATTCGATGTCCTTATTACGGCACGAGCATAACACACTTTTCACGTCTCACTTGATTAGTGCATTGGAATGTTCTTGAGGAAGGTTTATTTATGGACTTTGGTGAGTGTTTTAATGTGGCTCTTATTTTGTGGTAAATTCTAAACGATGTTCAGAATCTCACAGTCCAAAAATAAAATCAAAAAGTATTATAGAATGTGATGTAACTGTAACTGAATGAAAGGCAATCTCTTCTGTAACAGTGAAGAAAATCTAACCACCGAAGCGCAGGGAATAGTGGAAAGCGGATACGTTGGAAAAAGCATATCCGAACAGTAAGAAAAGTCCAATCCGGCTTTAAATCAGCTGATCGACTGATGGTTTAACGATGATTAATTGGTTTGGTTTGCATGCGATATGGAAGTAAGGTTGCGTCACATAGATCACGAACCAAATCTTATGTGAGGGAGACGACAGACACTGATACCAACATTCTATGATCATGTACAGTTCTGGAAAATAGTAGTGATTTTATGAGTAGATTTAATGTGAGGCGTGGACAAATCCAGACGTACTTTACAGGCAGATTTACATATAACACTAACAAGTCTCGCAACCCTACCTTTTATAAGTTTGGGTACCTACTAAAAAACGTACATCGATTTTCGATATTTACTTTATTTTTTTATAGACAAAAAAACGAAGGCAATTTTTCCACCGTGTCACTCATTATGTGTATGACGTGATATGGCCAAGATAAGGCCGTGACGTTCAATATGCACACATTAACAAACTACATAAGGATTAAAGAGCCTGGTGATTATAACAGTGTACTTGGACTGCTCAAATCTGGAAAATATGGCTTATATTCATATTTCAGCCAAACAACTGAAAAATACACTCACAACTTTTTCACTTTTGATATATTTTTTTTTTAAGTATTCCAATGAAACATTTCATGTCATTCATTTTTGAATGTCATGGCTTCATAGGATACGTACCTATCAGACAGTTATAAATTACGTGGCCCCCGCAGAGAGATGAGTGTCATTAATTTTTGAAAGACGTCGCAGTGAATGTCACTATATGAGAATTTTTTAGAGCAAACAATTTTAATCGAAAAATGTTCGTTTCCAGTAACATAATTGAAACGAAAGTTCTTGGTCAACGCCCAGCAGATATATCTATACACCTGAATTCAAATTATACAATTGCATGCTTTTAGGAATTTTTTTAATTGCATGCTTGTTTTTGGTAAACGGGGTGTTCCATCGAAAATAGGTTCTAATCTGAGATGATTTATATTTGAATACAATACTATAACTATGGCAATATGGCGGCGACAAATTGATTGTCATTCAAATGGGTTCGATGAACCAACGCATTTTGTATGTGGAATTTTTAACTTCATTTTACCAGCCTTAATGGCGACATGTATCCACGATTTTTTGTTTGTTTATAAAAAATGTATATTCAAAGTACCTTTTGAATGATGTAAATTTCATATTACTCATTTCATAAGAAATATTAAAAAAGTTTACGGAACATTTAAAACTAGGCTGGACATTAAATATGATTATTAGTATCGGTGCGCATTGTAAATAGCTCTGCAGCAAAACTGTAATGCAATGAACAGCACCAACAACATGTTAATTTTATTATTTTGCAACGCCATTTACCCGTACTGATACTTTACCCAACCGTCAAAAAAGGACCAACTTTAACTAGAATGCATATGAATTGTTATTCCGGGGAATGAAGGTTATTTTGCTTTCCATATGTTCACGAATGCCATGCAACATCTGTCTGTGGAAGGAGATGGGTTTATCGACTTATATATTTGTGTAGCTACATTGCGACATGTTCCCGCATTTTTATTCGACGGAAGAATAAAAACATATTCAGTAAAATGTAGAACAATGCATCCATGAATAGTGGGGGTGCGCGTCACGAGGTCGTTTTTTTTATGTGTAAACATCTAAGCGCGCGTTGTTGGAATCTGGTGGAGTAATTCCACACATTTAACTTGCGGGGACAGGGGATGCGTCACTGTGTTTTATCATTGCATACATTTTATCATTGCATACGTTTTTATCATTGCATACATTTATGAGCTGGGGCATATTAATTTCAGCTTTTTGTTGGTGTGAAATAAAATTTTTCCATTTCGTCCTTGCACCGTACTCAGAAGAAATTTCTAGAATTCTGCAGGGAGATTATCATTTTTTACCAATGATCATAAGCGGAGACTTCAATATAAATTTTGCAACTCCAGAAGCTCAACCATTTATTGATTTTATGCAAGATAAATTTAATCTTCAAATGAACTCCAACCGGAAAATTTCAACAACACGATGGGGAACAACCATCGATGCTGTCTTCCAGCGTAATCTAGACAGAGAACAGTCTCGAATGTACATATCTCACTTCAGCTATCACAATCCGATTGTATCTATTCTACCGAAACTAGCACCGAACGAATAAATTATTGTTATTTCATAATATATCAAGAATACGGTTATTACAATTCCCTCTTTTCTCAATGACGTGTATCAAGCGACACACATACCGCACGCACGGTGTTTACACATACACATATTTCGGGCCTGTTGGATACAGTCGTACCAATTTTTTTTATTACCTACATATAACAAACTTAATTCAACATCTCGTTTCCACAATACAATTGTTGTTAATTTTCTCGCATGCTGGTTATGCATTATAAGTAGATTTATTGGGATGATGAAATGCTTGCATCATCGGTTGCATTGATAGGTGTCGTTTACATCAGAGAACACATTTAAATTGATGACGATTTTGAACATAAATCCATTTATCAAGTCTCTTTGCATTTACTTTTCAAGTATAAGGGTGAGTTTTGTTTCATCCTCTGTACGCAGGAAGTTTGTTTCGTCAAACAGTTTGACATTTTAAGACTAGCGAGCGGAAGACCTTCGTCATATTTGGATCGGAATGTAGGTGCCTAAAGAATGACACTGAAGTGGGACACCCGAAAAAAGTTGATTCCTTACAGTACCTACGAAGATTTTACAGACCGATATAATATCAAATCTAAATATTGATATCGTTTGTGACGTTTGTTAATTTGTTACCGCGTCAAGTGTTGTGGTATTATACATTTATGTGGATTTATATGTTTTATTTTTGTAAGCAGATTTTCAAACAACTTGAGTGGATATATATGATGATGGTGGTTTATGAAAATGCGGGAAAAAGAATAACATATCCGACTGGTGGTAAAGATTTCGTTCAATAAAAGAAATTTCAGGATTAGAAATGGAAAAATTTGCCTCGTTCATTGTCAGCTTAGCTCCCAGTCGTAGGTAGATTTGAACTATCCATTATTTATGCTGAGTGCGTGTAGAACAAAAAACACTAACAAACTAGTTAGTTTTTATGAACCATATTCCAAGGCGCACATATATGATTTGCGAGGGCGCCGTTCCTATATTGATGAAAAGCTAGTCGCCCGACTAGACTTCGGAATTCAACAACAAATTTATGCAGTAGATTTTTCGAAAAAGTGGAGTTACTCCGAGTTTTGCGGAGTAGATTTTTGTAATTATGAAAAAAAAACGTCACTACCTATGACGAAATAGTTCGCAAATACGTACATGTCACTAGCCATACATTTCGGAAAATAAATATGTATCAGACAAAATATCACAATTATCCATTTTAAGGAGAGCCCATTAAAAATCTGGCTTGGAAGATTTCTAAAAAAAATCCCAACAAGAAGTGACATTATGCTTGTATATTTATGCGGGGTATTTATGAAAAACTTTTAGTTTAAGTCAATATGAAAATTGTTAGTTGTCCAGACCCAGTATGCAAAGGGCAGAATCAATCAATAAATCTTAAGTTGCTGCTAATTTTCTTGGGAAGTAAAATTCAGTGTTTCAAAGCGAACTACCCTTGATAGAACTCTAAATTTTACAAGCTTGTAACGAATTTTCGGGACCATCAAGAAAGATGAAATTTTTACTTTTTCCCGCAATCTTCCGCTTCGTAAACTACATCATAAACCAAAACTACAGGGCTTGATGTGCCAGTCCGGCTAGTAAAAGAGCGTCCGTGAGAGAATGCTTGCATTTTGCACGACACAACAAACTGATGTTACGTACTTTCATGCTAAAATTTTGTTAAAAAAATATTTTTCCTAACATTGAAATTTGATTAGGCTAGACTTAAGATCTTAAGATCTCTTTAACATTTACTATAACGGTACTGATTTCTTTTAGGGTGGAAAATATATTTTAAAAATTATTTTTCCAATAAACATTCCACATGTTGCTGTGGCTAAGGTCGTTTGATTTTTTGTGGTTTCGGAAGTCGCCAACAGCGCCACCTATCGGGTTTAAAAGTAGCCTATCTTTCAAACGGCAACCAACCTGTCGGGTCCAAAAGTATCTTATCTTTTAAGTCTGCCTAAAATACATCAATACGAACAAAACAAAAAAAAAAAAAAAAAAATGATGAAAGTCGACCCAGCGGTTTTCGAATTATAACGTCATCCAATTTCACACCGAAGGAAATTATGTATACCTATAATAATTGTAACTCCTTGGTACGGAGAGGCTGAAAGGAGTACAATATTCCTATATGAGTACTTTCGGCAACACTGGCTATGAGTTTGAAACAGATTCATACGAGTAGAGAGGCCTATTGTTGGGAAGAATTCATTGGCTATACGTCAACGTCAGGCCATGTTTTTTGTTAATATTTAATACTTAGCTTATGATTGTTACTCTTCGCTCCTCGGCAACAACGATTTTCGCTAGTTGGGGTTGAACCTGACAATTTCTGTTGGAAAATTGTTGTCGCTTCCCCACTCAGTAATTTATTTTTGTTGAACATCAAGTCTGTTCCTTTACTTTTGTAGTAGGAATTGAAAAGACTGTTAAAATTACAGTGGTGGGGATAAATTCTCTCACAGAGAATGACACTCATTTTTTTTTTTTGTTACTGAAGGTGAAAATCTCGAAAGACACAATGGGGTTTGTTCTATAATTGATTTATTCAAATTAAAGATGATCAATGTAAATGTTTCCAACGATAAAACAAAAAAAAGTAGAATTTTTCGATTAGGGATTTATTGATAATACAATACCAAAACGATGTTTGCTGCTTGCTGGTTGAATATCGAAAGAGAAAGAATTTAAGACAAACTGTAGCACAAGTGGCAACGAACAATAGCACAAAGAAGAATAACGAAATTAAAGAGAGAGTGATAACAGAACATTGCAATACATAAAATCATTAGATTAGAATTAGTGTTAGACAGTAGGGCAAATTATGTTTTGTTTGGCGATATGCAAGCAAATAATAAATAATAAGTAAACATAATAATACAAATAATAACAAAGAAAATTTATATAATGTAAGTAGTGAACATTCAGCCCCCCCTGAAAGACTCCGTTCTTTCAGAAAAAGGGAGAGGAGCTAATTTGGTGATAGGCCTGACGTATTCTCCAGATTGTGTTACAATGGTTGCAACTCGAGTTCGTTGATCTTTCCCAGGGTGAACATTCTTTACTCGCCCAAGAATCCATTTTGATGGTGGGAGATTTCGTTCCTTGAGCATCACGACATCATCTACCTGTAGATCTGGTTTGACGGTTTGCCACTTTGGGCGCTGTTGTAGAGACGTTAAATATTCGGAATGCCACCGCTTCCAAAAGCCTTGTTTGAGGTTCTGTAAGAGAGACCAATTAGAGTATGGGCAAATATTTTGAGAACACATATCAGGACGAGGAACAGATATTAGTGGTTCACCAATAAGAAAGTGAGCCGGACTTAGTGCGATTGGATCCATGTCAGAAGTAGGCCACATAGGTCGAGAGTTGAGCAATGCTTCTACTTGCGTTAACAAGGTGTACATCTCTTCATATGTTATCCTATGATCGCTGATTACTCGCTTGAGATGGTACTTAACCGACTTCACTCCTGCCTCCCACAAACCTCCAAAGTGAGGTGCAGAAGGGGGAATGAACTTCCATGAAATTTTATCCTTGGATAAATGATCTGCGACGATGTTGTTGTGCTGCTGATTCATGAGTAGCTGGAACATTTCATCTAAGTGTCGCTTGCTACCATGAAAGTTCGTACCGTTGTCGCTCCATATCTCGGATGGTTTTCCCCTACGCGAAACGAAACGATCAAGTGCGGCAAGAAATGCGGACGAAGAGAGATCTCCAACTAACTCCAAGTGAAGTGCCTTTGTTGTAAAGCACACAAAAACAGCGACATAGCTCTTGACAAATTTCGGATTTCGTCCTCTACTTAATCGCAGTGTTATGGGTCCGGCATAGTCAATTCCGACCGTACTAAAGGGACGCGAAAACCGAACGCGCTCAGCTGGTAAATTTCCCATAAGCTGAGTCGATGTTAATTTACGTTGACGAAAGCAAACAACGCATTCATGAACGACCTTGCGTAAGAGGTTGCGGCAACCGACGATGAAATATTCTTGTCGAAGAATAGCAAACATTTGGGAAACACCGACGTGTAGGTAGCGTTTGTGGATATCTTCGACGATAAGCTTGGCAAACCGAGTGTTTTTGTCTATAATTATTGGGTGCTTCGTGGAAAAAGTTGCATTTGATTCTTGAATACGACCACCGACGCGAAGGACACGGTCTGTATCTAAGAAAGGCGTTAGAGATGCCAACTTGCTTCCACCTTTGAGTACGTCACCTTTCGCGATAATGTTTATTTCGGACGAGAAACACAATGATTGGTGGAACTTAACAAGATGAGTTTTTGCCGTTGAGAGTTCACTAGACGATAACGATTGCCGATTTCTTGAAGCAAAGTTCACACGCGAGTTGGAAATAAACCGAAGGATATAGGCGAGCACACGAATAGTTTTGAGGTAGCGCGAGGAATTGTTTATGAGTGTTTCGAAAATATAATGGGGTTCTATTTTTGATACTAGTAATTGCACAGGGGGATTTTTTCGTTCTTCCAGGTGTTCTATTGGAATATCCTTGGGCGAAAACGCGATGTAGGGCCATTGATCTCGTTCGTGCCTTATCCACGAAGGTCCGAACCACCACAAGTCATTTGATATTAAATGAGAGGGTGGAATGCCACGGGATGCGCAGTCAGCTGGGTTATCATGTGATCGCACATGATACCATGATTCTCTGGGTATTTCAGATAAAATTTCTGATGTGCGATTGGCTATAAAAACTGACCACCTTTTGGGCAACGCAGAGAGCCAATGAAGGACTATTGCAGAATCAGTCCAGGCAAAAACTTTCATTTCTTTGTATTGCAAAGAAGTTTTAAGCTTTTTAACTAACCGCGTTAAAAGAACCGCTCCACAGAGTTCCAGTCGGGGAAGAGAAATTACTTTTAGAGGTGCTACTCTGCTCTTAGCAGCGACGATCGAACTAGTAATATTACCCGTTGAGTCTATACTCCTGCAGTATACGACTGCCGCGTAAGCGTCGAGCGATGCATCGCAGAATGCATGGAATTCAAAATTTTCCTTATTTGGACACATAATTCGTGGAATACTCAAAGCTTCTAGTGTAGGAAGTTGATCTCGAATTGAGCACCACTGACCCGAGAGTTCTAACGAAACAGGATCGTCCCATGCATACTTCCTTCGCCAGAGCTCCTGAAAGAGAATTTTAATGGAGATGATGACTGGTGTTAAAAATCCTATGGGGTCAAATATCTTAGATGACTCAGACAGAATGCGCCGCTTAGTAACCGATGAGCTATCACTTATGTTGACCTTGTACGAAAAGGTATCGCGAGCAGGTGACCATTGTAATCCCAACAGCTTGACCGAGGTATGTTCTTCAAAATCTTTTGGTGATAACTCCCGCTGATCTTCCGGTAAGCTAACCAATAAAGGCCAACAATTAGTGGTCCATTTGCGGAGATTAAATCCACCAGATTCAAGTAACTGTAAGAGTTCTAAGCGAAGGGAAGTGACTTCATCGATAGAATCTGCTCCTGTCATTACGTCATCGACGTAAAAGTCATTAAGCAATACTGATGCCGCGCGTGGATGCGTATTCATAGAATCGAGTGCGAGTTGGTAGAGAGTACGAACAGCCAGGAATGGTGCACACGCTGTACCATAGGTAACAGTCGAAAGACGATAATGTTTCAGTGGTTGATCACTTGACTCTCTCCATAGAATTCGTTGGAAGTCCGAGTGATTGCTGGTAACGCGTATCTGACGAAACATTTTCTCTATATCACCTGATAGAGTAAAGAGATGACGACGGAAGCGAATGCATATTGAAAACAAATCACGCTGGTAGGTCTGTCCTATTAGCAAAGTTTCGTTAAGAGACTTGTGGTGACCAGACTTAGCTGATCCGTCAAAAACTACTCGTACCTTTGTAGTGCTGCTGTCTTCCTTTATCACAGCATGATGTGGTAGGTAGTAGCATTTTGCTGAAGATATGTTTATCTCATTGAAAGGTACCTCCTCCATATGCCCCAGACTTAGGTATTCCCGCATAAAGTCAATATATTTATCCCTTAAGTACTGATTGGAAGATATTTTACGTTCGGTGTATTTGAAACGATTTAAAGCGACGTTTATGCTCTTTCCATAATCAGTCTCACTATCGGATTTAAAGGGTAGCTGCACTAGGTACCTGCCGTCAGGTAATCGCGAATGAGATGTAGCGAAAATGTCTTCAGCACGTTGGTCTTCGATCGAAAGAGTAGTTTCATGAGAGACTTCTTCAAGTCTCCAAAAGCGCTCAAGGTCAAACTCAAGTGCTGTGTCTAACTGAGTGCAGTAAGAATCAATGGAATGAGTTGGTAACGAGTTAGGAGTTGTCATGTTACCACAAACCACCCAACCAAAAATAGTTGGAATGAGATCAGGCTGGCCTTGGTGACCACGAACAGCTGTTCCATTGAAAATACTGAACACTTTATCAGCGCCAATAAGAACATCAATGTGACCCGGAAAATTGAAGTGAGGATCTGCTAGTGGATACGATGAAAATACGTTTTTATCTACGATTGTGGATACAGCTGCAGGTACTAGCGAAGTAAGTTTTGAGATGACGTAGCACTGAATCTCAACAGATTGCTTGCTTACGCATGAAAATAAGTGAAGTGTAACAACTCCATTTGTTACACCTGCTGACGTTGAACCAACACCAAGAACGGGAATACGAGCAGCTTTCCTGGTGAGCCCTAAGCGTTGCACTGTTTGTTCTGTAACAAACGAAACTTGAGAACCTGAATCCAATAACAATCGAATGTTCTGCAGAACTCCTTGCTTATCGTTAGCACGAGCGATGGCAGTAGGCAGTAAAGTTTGGGTAGAACGAATGGGTTTTAACGAATTGTCTACTGCGTTTGTATGTGAACAAAAAACGGTTGATGAATTTGTTACTGGAACTGAATTCGAAGATGAAGGTAGATCCGAGTATGGTGTAGAATAAACATTTGTAGCAGTGGATGGTGACGGTATCGATGAAGAGATATTAGACGACGAAGAAGCTGTGGTGCAAGAAGCCGGTGAAGTAGAGTTTGGCGACGAGGATGTGGAATGCACGAGGGTATGGTGACGCGACCTGCATGTTTTGCAACGATTGTTTGACCGACATCTATTTGAAGAATGTCCTTGACGAAGACAGTTAAAGCATAAGGACTGTTCCTTGACAA
This sequence comes from Cheilosia urbana, assembly GCA_946477585.1. Taxonomy (NCBI): domain Eukaryota; kingdom Metazoa; phylum Arthropoda; class Insecta; order Diptera; family Syrphidae; genus Cheilosia; species Cheilosia urbana. The sequence continues at coordinate 1,187,162 of OX297854.1, read as the reverse complement.
ATATTCGACGAGCATCAATTGGAAGTGCGAGAAAATGTTGACATTGTAAAAGGCTGTGGTCTGATTTGCATTTAGGACAACTGCGACTGGATTCAATGAAGTGGCTCCGAATGACGCCTTGAACCTTACTTCGTGATTGTGTAGAACGCGACGGGGTAAAACAGGATTCAAGACACACACAACGACTTTGCAAAAAATCTAGCATTTCTTTAAATGACGTATCATCCCTTGATCCTATTAACTCAGCCCATGCCTGCTTTGTTTCTGGATCGAGCTTTTGCAAAATAATATATATCAGCCATGGATCTCTATCGTTTGATTCTAAAGCGTTTAACCCGCGAATTACCTCGTCAGCCCCATCAGTGATTTTGCGCAACACGACCACATTTGAAGAGTTTGCTGTGGGCAGCGATAGAAAGGATTGTATAAATGATTGAACTATAACGGGAGTTCTGTCATATCGACTTTCTAATCGATCCCATGCTTCCAAATAATTGTTGTCAGAATTTACGATGTGTTTTAATAGATTGCTAGCTTCTCCACATAAGAATGACTTCAGGTATTGAAGTTTTTGCGTAGAAGAAAGCGACGAATTACAATCTATTGAACCCTGGAATGAGTCTCTAAACGCAGGCCAATCTTTATAATCACCCGAAAATTGAGGTATTGATAGATGCGGCAATTTTACGGAGGTTGCAACATTGGAGGTGTTTAATTTTTGTAAAAACGTTGCTTGCTGACTCGCCAACTGTTCAATTACCGATTCGTTTGGCTGACTTGAAGTTGAGGCACTTGCCATGTTCTTCACATGAATGAAATTGGTAAGAACCGAATGCGCGACAAAGTATTTCGTTTCGTACTCAGCAAATTCCGCTTCAGGATCAACGAAGTTTGGATCCTCCGAAAACTCGTACAAAGCATTCTGCAACTCGACGAACTCAGTCCACGTTTTTGTTAGATTATCTAACCTAATCTCTAGCATTGGAAGTGTGGTATTAACATCTACTGATTCCGCGAAGGTTGCAGCGCGAGATATAGCAGCCTTTGCACGTCCCCGTTTTCCCTTGATGAAATTCATTTTGACCGACGTATAAATACGAAAAACCAAATAATTATTGTTGCGCGCACACGAGATTTCAATAGGTTTTAATGGATAATATTTAGTGTAGAAACACGAGATAGAATGGGTTTAAGAAACAATTCAATTCAAACGATTTAATAAACACGTGTATATGCAACGAACTGTTCTATCAAATTTTCGAGGAAAATTGTCTATTTTTTCGATTAAATTCGGCTTTAGAAGGACCAGAAAATGTTCTATAATTGATTTATTCAAATTAAAGATGATCAATGTAAATGTTTCCAACGATAAAACAAAAAAAAGTAGAATTTTTCGATTAGGGATTTATTGATAATACAATACCAAAACGATGTTTGCTGCTTGCTGGTTGAATATCGAAAGAGAAAGAATTTAAGACAAACTGTAGCACAAGTGGCAACGAACAATAGCACAAAGAAGAATAACGAAATTAAAGAGAGAGTGATAACAGAACATTGCAATACATAAAATCATTAGATTAGAATTAGTGTTAGACAGTAGGGCAAATTATGTTTTGTTTGGCGATATGCAAGCAAATAATAAATAATAAGTAAACATAATAATACAAATAATAACAAAGAAAATTTATATAATGTAAGTAGTGAACAGGGTTAGAAACCCAGAGTAGTGTGGGACTATAAACACCTCCTTAATCATGACCAATCAAAGAAAGATCGACAAATGATTTTAGTTTCAACGTTCAGTTGCGTTTGAGAAAGTATTACAATTTGAATACGGGTTCTCAGATCAGTCTGCAAATCACGATGCAAGTCATTATTTCTAATATACCATGGGGCATTTACTATTCCCCGAAGGACTTTGTTTTGGAATGTCTGTATTATTTTTACATTTGCCTTCCTTGTACAACCCCATAATTGGACACCATATGTCCAAACAGGCTTCAATATCTGGTTATATAATAAAATTTTATCCTCAATGGACATTTCCGAGTTATGTCCTAGCAACCAATAAAGTTTTCTATATCTAGAAAGAAAGACACTCATGAAAAATTTAGGGAACTCTTTTGTAGTAATCTATTAAAAATGACAGATACATAATTCAAATACCTATTCAAAAAAATCCACGCATATGCCAATTGGGACAAAAAATTTCAAATCAGCTGTTAATTGTTAGGTGACTGACAGATTTTCCAGTTTCCACTTCTTACACCAAGAAATATGTTGCGTAAAAATTCGTAAGGTTCTCATTCTCAGTGGAGGGGTAATTGCTATCTCGATGACGCTCTTTTTTACTGAGGCACTGAGTAAAAATTCGTAAGAATTAGTAAAAGTTCGTAAGATTCAAAAGTAAAGGAACAGACTTATTGTTATTGTGTAAAGTTCAAAAAATATCGAAACGAGTCGTATGTCTAAAATTATTATTTATTATATAATGTCGTTCCATACAAGCTCAACCGTAACTGAAACATGTTCAGCTAATTACTCAGGAAACTAAGAATCTATTTTAAGACTTCGCAGGTATAAGGTAGGTAAGCATTTCAGATTGGAACTGTTGAAATACTCTTAAAGGAACATTCTAAAATGCGCTCTACATTTTTTTTTGTGTTAGCGTGCGGGTGGTAATCAAATAATTACAAATTTATGGGTCAATTTATTTTTAAATTTAAGGTGCAAATCCTACCAAGGCTTATTGAGGCTCTACATATCAAAAAACCAAACGGAGTTTTTATTTTCTCATCTGGAAACGGAAACAACCTAAATGTCTCAAGTATTTTAATGGAAAGTCATTTCAATTGCCGTTAACGATTGCGCTATCTCCTTGAAAATTACTACCCGTACATTATTTTGTGTGCACAATGAAAATCCTTTTACAGAATGTAACCTTTTTAATTTACTATTTGCGGTTGCCTGAATAAAACTAACAAACTAGTTTTTTTAGACAGACTGAATCATTTATTTGAAACAAAATGGTCCGCAAGTCTACCCTCTCTCTAAGCAAAAGCGAGATGAAATATTCACTTTTGGCAATTAATACTTTTTCAGGGCAGTCCTTGGCCTTGCTCTTTGTTTATTTTGTTCCAAATGTGGAGAGAACAATTAAAACATTATTTATAAGGCAGTCCCCGCTTTGCGTTTTTTTTTTATTTCAAACGTCGACAGAACTATCTGTTTGTCATGACAGTTGTTGGTAAAAATTTGTTGTGTTCATTATTTTGGACAACAACTGTTTGAAGTTAGTTGAACAGTAGAAAATCCTTTAGGCGAGCGAAAATATATTAAAAATGTCTGGTTGCTGTTGCATTTTTTTTTCAAATTCAGATTAGCTATTCCAATGCAATTAGTTGCAAAAACTACCACCTGGATAAAGTTCAACCACAAAAAAGTCACCACAGGCTAACATAAAATTCAAAATATATCACACTTTCCATTTCCATCTGCGTTCAAAACAGAGATTGAGGCGATGAAGTCATCTCTGGGACTCCGCAGTGTATGCACTCTTGTGGCAGTACCAGTTTCAACAGAGAAAAGCCAAAGCTATGAGGGAAAACGTCCCCATGTGCAGTTGCCAACCCCTACAATCACTGGACTGCAATAAATAAAATTGTTGACTTGTTACCTTGAGGAGGTGCGCTATGTGTGTGCCTGTGAATGGTGTATGGCACAAGGGTATAGTGGCATCCATTGCAGGGATTTATAGGATCTTTTTCCCCGTTTTCATCTTTCTGGTGGCGCTGTGTGTAGTGCAGTTATTACCTTTGATTTATGGTTATGACATTCTCATGTAATAATAGTCACTTAGCATGTTTCATAAAATTTTCATGGAAATGGATGACATTCTGCGAAAGGGGAGATAGCGAAGTCGTAATGTAATCATGAGCCGGACTGTGTAATGGAATAGCTGAGTGTGGTGCGCGCTTTTAATATACATAAATTAGGGCTTCCACTTTTGTTTAAATATTTGCAGGCCCTTCGACAATCTGCAATCGCCTGCCTCATACGATTTAATGTCAAAAGCGGACAACTTTTAGCTGCTGATAGAAAAACAAAAACAAAAAAAAAAAAAGAAACATGTCATCTGGCAATTAAGTAAAATTTAGTATGAAGACACCCAGGGAGCACACCTTTGAATCACTTATTGCCTAAACGCTTCACCAATTAAGGCTACACGGTGTGAGCTGGAGCTCTACCGTCATTTGTTTTTTTTTTTGTTTCTCTTGGCAGGACTTCGACGTATATAAGTTAATGGCGATGGGAGGCAACACGCGATAATAAATATTTTAATATTTGCCTGTGCTACTGTTTTCAATGTTTATATTCTTCAAGGACGACATTTTGGGAGACCACAAAAACAACTTTGCATACCATCGGTTCGCCTATTACTTATGTATGTCATTGTCAGTCACTTTGATTGACAGTATCGTTTCGTAGGCACGTGATACCCACCATTGCGACAGCGGAAAGGCAATCGATTTATAAATGGATCCAATTATGCGATGGCATGCATGAAATGTGGTAAACTGCAGAAGAAGGGTTTGCTCAACGATTTTTTGGAAACACGAATATGGGTCATTTTACTTTGGTCTGCGTGAGTTACTTTTTTAAATGAAGCCAAGTTCAATGGAAGTAAAGTATATAGTACACATTGGAATGGATATAAAATTACAAGGGTACCCGCTTCAGATAAACAGACGGAAATAGGAGCCCACTTTGGAGACCTTTGGGAGTTGTTCAAAATTTTGTTGTTGGGGCGAAAAAAAAAAAACGTTCCCGTCCTACAAATGCAATTTAAAATGGTTTACGCCGGTTGGCTTGGAAACCAATTCCAGTCTGACCACTACTGGGTGTGTTGGAGTACTAAGCGAGAGGTCTCAGGTTCAATTCCAGGTTCAATTCCCGAAAAATAACAAAAACTTAGTCTTTTTTACACTGAACCAACTCTCGCGAACGTTGACATCCGAGAGAATAATTGTCATGAAAGACAGTCGCCCCAAAAATTAAAAACCCACACAACACGAATGGTTGTGAGATCCTCGGCCCAGGGTCCCTACAACTATTTAAGTTAACACGGTGCGCTTGGCCCACGAGCTAAGTGCATGCCAGCGAACCATATGGAATTCGCTGGCTCATCATTTTCATGCTCCAACCTGTTCCCACACTCCAGGTGCATTGGGATCATGTTGCGCATATGCCTCGGCCACCGGATACGCGTGCGACGACCTATCTGCGGAATCAGCTATTCACATCGTGGGACCAACAGGTTCCTAACGGGAACTTGGATTATGAAGAGGCAGTCTAAATCGAGAACTGGACTACGGCGGTCATATACTTATAATCTTCTTGTTATATTACGGTAGATAGAATAAATAATTTGCGTACAAAGTGAACGGTAGTTTTTATTCGTGTAAGTCGAACAGTGGGCGTGCCTTCGGGCACGCGTTCGCGTTTTTTTTGAGAGATCCTCGTCAGGATCCTTTAACTTTTATTTGTTTATTTATTTACTCCTGAGGTACTCAAGCGGCTTTACAACACCCGTTTTGGAGGGAGTCAGTAGTAGAAACTTGTTAAAGTCCCCTGATGTCTCGAATAAGCCAGTAATTCGGTCAAACTTGGCACGCCCGATAGACAAACTTCGAACTTCGAACTCTTTCATAACATTCCATTAGTAAAGGCTTTCTTTCAAATATTTGTTACGTAGTCGCCAAAAATAATAATCCGACATCTGTCTTACTACAGGCTCTTATCACAAGTCTTTCGAGAAGACTTGTGGATTACTCTCATCTTGTTACCAGGCAATCGCTCACATTTTGTAGTGAAGGTCTTCCACTCTTCGTTATGAAATTCCATATTTTTTCAAACCTTCTTGCGACCTAGGTCTTTTGCCGAAAGGCTGTCATGTTAGGCTTCTAAAACCCGTGCAAGGAATCATTTTTGAAAAAGAATTGTCAAGTAAATAGTGCGTCTATGTCTAGTGAAGGAGTGGTGGTCGTTTGCAGAAGAGTCAACCCCCACTTGAGGACGAAACACATTTTTGTTTAAATGCCACTTAAAGCCACTTTAGTCAAATATATTGACTTTTTTTTTTTGTATAAAAGCCAAAACTTTATTGAGTGTGTATCTCGTTCTGTTTCATTTTCCAAATGTCTATTCTCCCATTTTATATTCACACGTCTCATTCTTGTTCCGATTCCGCCAAGTTAAACAAAAAGTCCATCTCAGGACTATCCAAACTAGATACTTGGAAATACTTTGAAGTCACTTAAGTTCTACGGTTGCAAAGAAAGAGAGGTGTAGTCATAACATTTGAACAGAAACTTGATTTAATACAGGGAGCCCATTGAATGGGAGCCACTGTTCCCGTTCATTTCATTAAATATATAAAAGGCAACGTATTTTTCCAGGTATTTCCCCATTATTCCTACATCGCCTTTAAAAACAACTGCCTCCGGGCTTACCATTCTCGATACGCAAATCGAATTCCTTTTATTTGGAGAAGAATGGCGCTGCCAGAACAATGTTGTTGGAAAATGTGTGCACGAACGAAACACGGCTATCAAGTTTTTGCTATGAATTTCCTGACAAAAATTACTTATTCCCAGAATAGACAGCTCTATTGTATTGTTGTCAGCTTATGGGTTCTCAATGGAAACTGACGTTGGTCAGAGTTTAGTTGTATAGGTATGAAATTTTCATTTTTCCCCTTCACTCTTCAACTTAAGCGTCGAGAGTGGTGGTGTCAGTGTCCACAATGGAGAATGGAAATGCGGTAATTGGTTTCATTTATTTTTATTTGTTATATTTATAAAATTTATGAGAAATAAAATTTCTATTGAAAAATATGACAACGAAACAATATTGACTTGATTTAGAAGAGGAATTGTGCTGCAAAAATATATGTGTTAGTGGGCTGCGTTTGAAACGTTTGTTCAATTGTGAGTTAAATAATTTTCGGTTTATTATTTGACGGCTTTGCGAAACAAGGCCCCAAACAAAAATGAAATAAGGCCCAAAAAATTATACAGGAAACAGCAATAACGATTTTTAATAGAACTTGGGGTGTTATTTCCTTTTTTGGGGCCTTATTTCCTAATGAAAATTGGGGTCTTATTTTCATTATGAAATAAGTCCCCAAAATTATTTTTTGATGTGTAAACATCTAAGCGCTCGTTGTTGGAATCTGGTGCAGTAATTCCACACATTTAACTTGCGGGGACGGAAATGCGTCACTGTGTTTTATCATTGCATACATTTTATCATTGCATACGTTTTTATCACTGCATACATTTATGAGCTGGGGCATATTTATTTCAGCTTTTTGTTGATGTGAAATAAAGCATATTTTTGTTATTTCATAATATATCATTTTCTCAATGACGTGTATCAAGTCACACACATACCGCACGCACGGTGTTTACAAATATTTCGGGACTGTTGGATACAGTCGCACCAATTTTTTTATTATTAATTTTTACTCTTCCGATATGGAATACGTATGGAGGGGCATGCTGCCCCCCTGCTTGGGTTTACTGTTAGATTACGGGGTGGGTGCGAGGTTGAGTATATACAAAGTTCCCTTAATCTAAATTAGTTTAACATTATTAAATAAAAAATAGTTTTCATTATTTTTAGCTTCATTATGAAAAAAAAAACCCAATTTGGGGCCTTATTTCATTGCAGTGGGGCCTTATTTCATATTTGAAATTGGGGTGTTATTTTATTATTAAATAACACCCCAAATTTTGGGCCTTATTTCATTTTCTCTTTTGGGGCCTTATTTCCTACAGCCACTTTTGAATACATAATGAATGGTGCCATTTGACTTGTGCACAGTAATCCACTACACTATTCATTGCAATTCTGTAAACAAGTGAGTGAGATTTCCGGCATTTCGTAAGAAGTTTGTGGGTGAGAGTCCTGAGAGGAAAATATGATCGGCAATGGTTTTATAAACGCGGGATATAAAAAAACTCAACATAAAAAAGAAAAACAAAAATAACGAATTGTACACTCCAAAAACAAAACAGAGCTACGATATTCATACTAAATGCGCCACCTCTGTTGGATGTGGCACATAATTTCTGCCTTTGGGGCTGAGAGAACCAAAAATAAGGTGTAAAGCCTTCAGTGACATGGGTACAGCTTATTAACAGAGCTGCAGTAACCAACAAAAAATAGTTGAAGACATCCAAGTTTGCTATCAGACCCGCATACAGAACTGTTAAAATCTCCTCATAGAGCTAATACGCACACACTCGAGGCTGTCACAGCCTCTCAACAGATTTATGGTACCTATATAGCGAGCTACAACAACCTCTTGAAAGGCCAACAGCCTCTAAAAAACTGTTGTAACCATACACAGAGTTGTCAGAACCTTCTAAAGGCTGCCACAGCCTCTTTTAAGATTTGTAGTAGGCCCATACAGAGATCTGTTAGCACCTCATTAAAAGATTCTGCCAACCCAAATGGGAAGCTTAGTAGTCTAGTAAAAGTATTCTATAATACCCTCATAAAAAAAACCTACCTTGGTGGATGTTTTATTTCTTTAGAAGCCTTATAAGCTCTTATACTTAGCCTGACTTCCTAATAAATTTGAAAGCTCACAGTATGTATGGCAGATTGGCTACAATAACTTCGATTTGGGGACGACATCCAAGGGTAAGCTTGCCAAGTTATGGGTTTAGTAAACAAATTTTTGGGTTTGGTACCCATATTTTTAAATTTAGTCAATTTGTAGACGTTATTTCCGTTAATCCTTTTTCTTCGAAATTCGCTGTTAAGGGCCTTGTACCTAGGTACACTCTTTTAAGACTGCACATTAGTTATTCCTTGTAAAAATAAATGGAACAATAAGTAGCCCATTCCGCAATCCTATTTGGGACTTCGAACTTTGGCAGAATACACACCACTTCGTCTAAATGAAAGACGGAATCGCCTTGGTTCGTTGCTCCATTGGTTCTCTCCTTGACAATATAAACTCCTGCAATGCTCAATAGAAAATGCACCCTAAAAAAATGCATTCCAACATGTTAATCACATATAATACCTATATGATGCACAAGAAAACATGGTGTATATCTAGGATCTACCTACTTTTAATGTCACAAAAGCAATCAGCTCAGTTTTAAAAGCACGCCATAGCTATTGCGTGTTGCTCCAAGACAATCTGCCCTACATACACACCACAGTATCAACCGAAACAACTATGTTTGCTCTTTTCCACAAGGAAGTTCGGTCTAAATGTACTTCGCGAAACTTATTAATGAGCAACTTGCATATCCGCGAGGAAGTTCCATAGCCATGCTTATATTAAACTTTCTTTAATGGGCTTTTGTTTTGCACAATGCGGAAAACTCCTTCCCCGCGGACTTTGTTGAAAGACAGACCAAAAATATGTATGTACGCTGCTCGAAACCATGAGGCGGAGAAATGTCCTGAATTGTCAGTCTTATATTGTGTCTTCCCTTGCAAGCAAGTCAGTGTGTTTCTATCGCTCTTAAAGTAGGATATAATTGTGATGACTAGTTCTAGCCCTTCTAGTGGCAGTCTTGATCCTGCAAAATGTGACAGTGGCAAGCCAAAAGTTCGACCCGAACTTCCCTATCTATTCGAAAAGGAACTCACTGAGAAGCAAAATAAAAGGATCTATGTCGTCGAGAGATTTCTTGCCACAGAACGAGGTAGGTTTATTGTGCAAACGTGTTAGGAGACAAACATCTTTTATATTCTCCTTGCAGTCATACCAATTGAGGGAAAGTTCTATTCAAAGTTCAGTGACGCGAATCGCAGGGATATCCAACGCAGATCAAATTGTCGCGAAGAACGGAGGATGAAGAGAGGCTTTCCAGTTTTAGAAAGCCAAACCTACGGATGGATGCCAAAGAGCATTAGCAAGGAGGCACTGAAACAGATCAACTGTGTTAAGGCACCCAAGCAACGCTGTCCCATGACGGTTTATGGTGAGAAGCGGTTTTGTGAAAGGGTAACCGAACGGATGGCCTTTACGGGGCTGCGGTTTTATTTGCGGTGATACGATAAAGGTTGTTTCGGTAAAGAAAACATGATTTGACAAATAAAAACTACATCGTGTGCTTGGTTATTACTACCTATGGCAAAAACGAAGCAGGAAGCTGGTAATAATACTGAAGTGTGTGCAGTGCAACGGGCCGCCTTGAGAGTTTATTTATAACATTGGTCACTGTTAAATGTTCTTTAGATTTGATCATTATTCTTTCTGTTCAACAAGACAACCCAAGTCGAAATTGATTTTTATAGTGAAGGCGCTGTTGCAATTCAAAGCGCGTACTATTTACAGTGCAGGATGGAATGTTGACCAAAGCGGGCAATTCGGTTTAGCTCTTTAGGTTACTATTTCGGGAAATACACATCATGGCATTTAGGCTATGACTTGTAATAAAAATGTGACCAAACTTTAGTGGCTGTCAAATTTATTTTCATGTGTTTGAAATGTATGCACATATAACTTTTTGTTTAATTATTCAAGGATGCTTATAAAAAGGGACGATTTAAAGACGTCGACTTGATTTGACTTTGACTTTGAGTACCGATCATTCGCTATGACACTCACTATTGAGCTGAACTCTCTTTTACTACACACGAAGACAATGTCAGTAAAAGAGTAATGCAGGTTTAGTTTAAGAATTGCATTTCTTCGTACCAGAATGAAAAGCATTCAAACAAAATTCAGTTTTACCACAAATATCAATAAGTTTATAGTGGCAGAAATGCACGCGCTTAAGAAATATTCAGGATTTACAATGTTCAATTTTATTTCTAAGCTAGGTATTTTTATTTTGGCAGGGACTATTTTTTTTCTTTTTTATAATGGATCCCAATAAGCATCAGAAAGCGGCCATTTTTCTGTCATACGCCTTTCTTTAGGTAGGGGACACAGGGTGTATGCACATTGTACATACATTGAGGAAATGATTTTCTTTGATGCGTTTATTGTCATTAAATCGTAATATTTATTAAATGATTCATTCTGTTGGTTTTATACTTTTAAGGTATAAGAACGTTCAGCAGACGTTTGGTTAAAATTATAAGAAACGGATTGGGAACATTTTAAAATGTTTTCTCCTCTAACTTTTGGTACTGCTAGTCTGGTTGGTTAAAAGCAACATAATAAAGTGAACATATTTAAATGAAGGTATGTTACGGAGGTACAACCTTTGACAATATTTTCTTGCCAAAGGGAAACTGATGTACCAAATCGGTGTGGAAAGTTTGTGGCATTTCTAGAATTATTTCAATGACATATTTATGTAGCATGCTATTTATTTAAATAAAATAAACATTGCTTTTCATAAATTTTCACCAAATTATTATTTATCACACTTCATAAGTTGTCTCCAATTTAATCTACTACAATTTATTTAGTATAATCAGAAAAATATGATAGGAGGAGTTTTTGGTTTTACCCACTTGATCTTTATTTCCTTGAATATATATATGTGGGTTGTGGGTAAAAAAAAGCCAAATATTAAAAAGTAAAAGAAAAGAAAAGCGCCAAAATATTATGGTCGCACTAGCTCAGTCAATTCGCGTTGCTGTTAAGTGGTACACTAGATGACAACTTTTTGTGTGTTTTGATATGTTACATTAAGAGACATATGTTTCTTTGAGACACTTAATGGTAACAAAAATGTCAAACAGTTACCATCTTTGATGAACAGGGAAATTAAAAAAAAAATGTAATCTCCGCCCCACAGTAGGTATGCGATGGAACGCCACTAGAAGAATGGAATTTTAATAGGCATTTCGTTTGCAAGCATTGGGACATGTGATAAGCACACAAGGCGGTGTTAATTTTCTTAAGGATTCTTATACCCTTGTTAAGACAGTTCTTGTCGACTTTATAAGAAAGAAGGGCACGTTTCGTAAGGACAGCACCTCCGGAAAAGGCCTCAAAGTAATCGCACCTGCTGGCGATACGTCATTATTTTTATCACTTGAGCATAGATAAATTAATATACAGATGTCTCATCCTAATGTAAAAGAATGCTATACTTTTTGCGATCGTCCAACAAAGATCGTCCAACAAATGGAAGGTGAAAAGCAAAACCCACCACACCTCATTTGAGAAGGATTGATTTTCTGTTTCAATGAATGCTTCTTTCAGTTGAATTATGACCACAGGCCGGAAAGTATGTATGCGGCGTGCTGCCGTATGGGGTATGGTGCAGGTAAATTTCCTTCCACACTGATAGTGGGTTAAAGGGTAAGGAGACAAGGTAATAAGAAAAGGGGAAAGAAAAAAATCGCCTTTATTTCTATAATCTTTCTTTCTATCTTTGGTATTGTCAATGCCTTATGATTGTACGCCGGCGGGAGTGTGTGTGCCGTGAGGAGATCTTCGGTTATGTAATGCATAATGGTTTTTGTTGGGAAGAGCCGCCGATTTTCTTTTGGATTTGTTTTGCTGAAAAAGGTATCTCTTTGCGATATGAACAATTTATTTCATTTTGGCGATACAATTTTAATGTTTTTGTTTGGGTGTTTCGCATTATTTTTCCGGTTTTCATTTTTCGATACAAATGTATGTCAAATTTTATACTTTTATAATTTTCTTTTGAAATTAATTAGGTAATTCATTAATAGGTACCCTATTATAGGTATCAACAATAATATTTAAACTGAAAACTGTTGTTTATCACTTACTTATCTTATTTTTCAAAGACATGCTGTTGGGTTTTCTTCTCTGTTTATAAATAAAAAGGGATAACGAAACGAGAATTCAAACTTTTCATGTTTCCATGTCTGTCAAAACGCTCTGACTTGACTGGGTCTGACTTTATATTATGAATTTATTTAAACATTAATAATAAGACAATCAGTATTTTTAGCTTTCTCGATTAGGTATGTAGTAAGATCAAATACATACAAAATTTAGAACTCGCGATGTTAATCAATTCTGGCATTACGATGATCGAGGATCTCAAAGAAGTGGGTCGTAAAATGCTGTTCGTCTGTCTATATGTCTGCTTGCCTGTCTGTGCGTAAGCTCCCGAGGCCTAGAGCCTAAATGGCTGCCATAATTTGGTTATGGCTTCAGATTTGGAGTTTGTTCGGGGCGGTCTTAATCATACTAAAAAAATTGAATAACGATACTTTTGAATTTTGGACATATGTATTTTGAAAACGGTATATTATATTGTTACACAAATTAATTTCTTAGTTAATACATGTAATCATTTCTAACTTAATAGAAAACTCGTAAAATAGATTTTTGAAAAAATACACTTTTTATTTAATTTGGTTTTATTTAGTTTATCGGAAAACGGCGATATTTAACGATTTTAACCAAAATGCATAAAAAATAAATAGTTGGCGCAACAGGTCTGGGGAGACCCTAGGCCTAGCTTCTCACAACCATTCGTTTTGTGTGAGTTTTTCATTTTTGGAACGAATGGAAGAGATCTACAGTTTTATGCCGACTCCAAACGGCTAATTGAGAAGCTCTTACAAGACATTTATACTCTCGGATGTTTGTCAGACGTTCGCGAGAGGTAGCGCAGCGGAAAAAAACCCTAAGTCGGAATTGGGTTTTTGCGGGATTCGAACCTGGGACTCCCGCATAGCAGTCCAACACAATAACCACTAAGCTACTGCGACCAAAATGCATACTTAGAGTAAAATTGATGTTTTCAAAATTATTGTGTCCCTATTCAAAGAAAAACTTATATTTCGAAAACCCAGTTTTGATTTAAAAAAAAAAAGCTTTAAAAGCAAAGTATACCTAGGTAATGTTTACATCCCGAAAAGGCTGAGGTTTCCATTATGCGCACTAAGCAAATTCATTTTTTTTATTTTTTTTATTTAAATTGACTTATGATGAATTTTTCTGAGGAAACTTTTTTTTCTATTTTTTTTTATTTTTAAAGTTTTCAGTTTTCATTGACAGTTTTTGGTATACACTTATATAACTATTTAACTGGGCTAAAAAACATAAATATAATATTTTTTTCTTGAGGAAATGAATTTTTATTTTTTATTTTTATTAAATCTTAATAATTATTTTTTTTTATTTTAATTAAACCAGGAGATTTTGCAAAAAAGGTTTTGAATCTCGGTGTATAAATCACGTTAACATGGTCTCATTAAAAAAAAAATTTTTAAAATTTAATAAAAAAAAAATTCATTTCCTCAAGAAAAAAATATTATATTTATGTTTTTTAGCCCAGTTAAATAGTTAAATAAGTGTATACCAAAAACTGTCAATGAAAACTGAAAACTTTAAAAATAAAAAAAAATAGAAAAAAAAGTTTCCTCAGAAAAATTCATCATAAGTCAATTTAAATAAAAAAAATAAAAAAAATGAATTTGCTTAGTGCGCATAATGGAAACCTCAGCCTTTTCGGGATGTAAACATTACCTAGGTATACTTTGCTTTTAAAGCTTTTTTTTTTTAAATCAAAACTGGGTTTTCGAAATATAAGTTTTTCTTTGAATAGGGACACAATAATTTTGAAAACATCAATTTTACTCTAAGTATGCATTTTGGTCGCAGTAGCTTAGTGGTTATTGTGTTGGACTGCTATGCGGGAGTCCCAGGTTCGAATCCCGCAAAAACCCAATTCCGACTTAGGGTTTTTTTCCGCTGCGCTACCTCTCGCGAACGTCTGACAAACATCCGAGAGTATAAATGTCTTGTAAGAGCTTCTCAATTAGCCGTTTGGAGTCGGCATAAAACTGTAGATCTCTTCCATTCGTTCCAAAAATGAAAAACTCACACAAAACGAATGGTTGTGAGAAGCTAGGCCTAGGGTCTCCCCAGACCTGTTGCGCCAACTATTTATTTTTTATGCATTTTGGTTAAAATCGTTAAATATCGCCGTTTTCCGATAAACTAAATAAAACCAAATTAAATAAAAAGTGTATTTTTTCAAAAATCTATTTTACGAGTTTTCTATTAAGTTAGAAATGATTACATGTATTAACTAAGAAATTAATTTGTGTAACAATATAATATACCGTTTTCAAAATACATATGTCCAAAATTCAAAAGTATCGTTATTCAATTTTTTTAGTATGATTAAGACCGCCCCGAACAAACTCCAAATCTGAAGCCATAACCAAATTATGGCAGCCATTTAGGCTCTAGGCCTCGGGAACTTACGCACAGACAGGCAAGCAGACATATAGACAGACGAACAGCATTTTACGACCCACTTCTTTGAGATCCTCGATCATCGTAATGCCAGAATTGATTAACATCGCGAGTTCTAAATTTTGTATGTATTTGATCTTACTACATACCTAATCGAGAAAGCTAAAAATACTGATTGTCTTATTATTAATGTTTAAATAAATTCATAATATAAAGTCAGACCCAGTCAAGTCAGAGCGTTTTGACAGACATGGAAACATGAAAAGTTTGAATTCTCGTTTCGTTATCCCTTTTTATTTATAAACAGAGAAGAAAACCCAACAGCATGTCTTTGAAAAATAAGATAAGTAAGTGATAAACAACAGTTTTCAGTTTAAATATTATTGTTGATACCTATAATAGGGTACCTATTAATGAATTACCTAATTAATTTCAAAAGAAAATTATAAAAGTATAAAATTTGACATACATTTGTATCGAAAAATGAAAACCGGAAAAATAATGCGAAACACCCAAACAAAAACATTAAAATTGTATCGCCAAAATGAAATAAATTGTTCATATCGCAAAGAGATACCTTTTTCAGCAAAACAAATCCAAAAGAAAATCGGCGGCTCTTCCCAACAAAAACCATTATGCATTACATAACCGAAGATCTCCTCACGGCACACACACCCCCGCCGGCGTACAATCATAAGGCATTGACAATACCAAAGAAAGAAAGATTATAGAAATAAAGGCGATTTTTTTCATTCCCCTTTTCTTATTTCCTTGTCTCCTTACCCTTTAACCCACTATCAGTGTGGAAGGAAATTTACCTGCCCCATACCCCATACGGCAGCACGCCGCATACATACTTTTCGGCCTGTGGTCATAATTCAACTGAAAGTAGCATTCATTGAAACAGAAACTCAATCCTTCTCAAATGAGGTGTGGTGGGTTTTGCTTTTCACCTTCCATTTGTTGGACGATCTTTGTTGGACGATCGCAAAAAGTAGAGCATTCTTTTACATTAGGATGAGACATCTGTATATTAATTTATCTATGACTTGAGTGTCAAGATCACATAACCGTCAATTGAATTTCGCACATTGCGAATGATGCCAGGCATGTGTCAGTGTTGAATGTCTTAAACTTCCAAGGCGTCGAAATAGTATCGGATTACTACTTTTTAGTACTAGGGATACCCATCATATAAATACTATCTTGACTTGCCTTAAAGTTACTTCAGGAGACCGTCATAAATTCAGTTGAACGCATCGAGTTATGACTCATTCTCGCCAATGGCTGGAGACAACATTGCCGCTGAAAAATTTCAAAAACCGGACGAAAAGGAGCCCGAGCCGAATAAATGGGCCTCTATACAAAATACTACTAGAGCAAAAAAAAAGAAAAAAAAAAGAAGCAAGGCAGAGCAAAAAAAGAAAAACAAATTTATTCATTACGAAACACTTGTTTTAATAACTATCCCCCGTATTGTTAAACACTGTGTAAAGGTTAGCAACTTGTTACTCAGCAGTTATGTCCAAACTAACTTGTGTACATTTTTTTATTAATAAGGGGGTATGTCAATAAAAAATAAAATCTTACTTAAACAGAAAAAGGGGCCCTTTTGACAAATTTTAAGAAAGTGAGGGCCAAGGGTCTTGAGACACAAAAAGGGCCCATTTGGACCCTAAATAACCTCAGTTATATCGGAGAGAACTTTCCATAAGCAACCTACCCTGCGTTGTTAAACATAACAATTATTTCATTTATCAACTGTAATGCTGTACATTATATATATGCTCCTAAGGATTGCTTTTTCGCGCTTATGGATTACGAGTTACCATGTACGAGTATATTTCGACAACACTCAGCTGTCTAAAAGCAATCGCTCTGTGTAACCGCATTATGTTCCCATTTGTACACGTCCGAGGGAACATCTCCTGCTGGTCCATAGATCCATCACATGTGATAGACGAGGCACACCCCTCGTCTCATTGTCAAACCCTGACACGTATAAGTGTGTATATGGGGTGAAACTTCCTTTTTTTTTGCACAACTATCGCAAAAATGACGACTCGTACTGAATATTCGTCTGTGTGCATTATACGACAGGCAACACCGTCAAAGAAGTGTAGTAATTTAAACATTTTAGTGGAGCTACAACACGTCTGGAGTTTCATCATCATCATGCATGCAAGACCAGGATGGAGGTAATCAAGATTCTGCACACGGATGTGTGGCAGGGGGTAGCTGGAAGAAACTTTGATCAGTTTAGGTGTTTTGTTTGAAGAACGACATTGTGTTTGGGAATTCATCGTCTAGTGAAAGTCTTACAATTTAGTCCACCATTGACCTAGTTAGATCTTGAAATAGGGGAGCATACCTGGGGCTCTGGCACTGCTGCCTCTTTAAAAGGAGCCTATATTGCTCAATTAAGAGGGAAGTCAATTTTTAGAAGGTCAATCCACAAACCGGATGGTGGATATCTTTTGTCTCTCTTTTGTGGGCTGATAAGGTTAGGAAAGTCCTCGATTTTATAAGGCAGGTTAACCCTTTTTTTGTACTGTTTTTTTTCCAATATTCACCCAGTGAGTTGACGAATATCATCCAGTTTCTCGTTTATTACGGATTCTAGTTTAAAAACTACAGGAAGACCCACCTTTTAGAGAAACCAGTTTAATTGAAATGTAACTTTAAAGCCAAAGCACAATTCATGAAATGTGTACACGGCTAATCAGTCAACAATATACGAGTACATGTTACATCCAGATAGTTAGATGTCACCGGATTAATTCTGCTTCTGCACACTGCAAACAAAAAAAAAACACCCCGAATGCGAGAGCTTTTAAAGTGTCGTCCTTTTTCGTGTACCACTTTTTTTTATCGTGCCGCATGATGAACATACCTGTAACTTAACTGCATATAAAACGCGAACATAACAAAAAAAGTAACCATCCAAATACATCCTCATGCCTTGCTGATTTTGTATCAAATGCAATGTCATCCTGTGTTCGAGGATAATGAACAGCTAGATACTAGTAGGTAGGTATGTTGTTGTTTGCATTTGCAAATAACAAATATCTAGGTCGCTCCGGGTCATGGTTAGTTCGTTAATCTTTGCTAAGCTTACGCAAGTCTTTTCATCAGTCGGTGTACTTCCATAGGATTTTTATTTGAATTAGTGGAACTGTGATCAGGGACACTTTCATGGTCCTGATGAGAATGATAGGTACGTTCGATTTGGAAATCTCTGCTGTGAACTTGGCGATTAATAAAAAGTATTGTTCATATCTCATCGCACGTGATTTACATATAAAGTGTACGACAGGGTCGCAGGAATCTTTCGAGTTCACTGAATGGACAAACATACCACAAATGTTTTCTAAGTCAATTCGGCCAGTTTTATTTCCATTTTTAAGTAACTTTAAAATACTTTTTTAGCAGGAAATACAGCGTAAAAAATATGCTGTAAGAGCAGTGGTAGGATTCTGTAAGATGAAAACGTTCGATCGTTTTCGTTTGCCCGAACGGTTTCCTTCATTTAATTACAAAAACGAAAATTTGCACGAAAACAAAAGAACGCAATCCATTTTGTTTATGTTTTCGTTTGTTTTACTTCATGTAACTCTAAAAACGGATGACATTTTCGTTCCGTGCGAAAATAAACTAACGACAGCTTATTCATTGACGTTTCCCATTTTTTTTGATTGCTAAACTGGTGATTGTGTTATTAATTCCATACAAGATATGCTGGCGAATTATTTGCATTTTTTTTTGCTAGAAAAGGATACTTCTCCGTCTACTCAATTATTATATTTGGCTGTGTTTGTGTTTTTGTTGATGTCTTGTAAATCAGGGCTATTGGGAATTCCGAGGGGAAAAATTCCCCCCGAACATTTCTATCTCTATCGGAATTTATTTCCCTGTTTTCTGTTTCTGTTTTTCCCAATTGTGATTTATTCAATTGTCAGTTTAGCTCATATTTGGGAATATTTTGCAAATATTTGTTTTTTGTTTTTGTCAAGCTGAGCACATGCCTGCGGTTCTTTGCAGAAGATTTTCATGGAATACATTTTACCATCACCTATTTATTCGTATTAGTACATTAAAAAAAAAAAAAGGCACTCCGGGAGTGCCGACAGAAGTGATAACTTGAACAATTACGTGTGTATTTTTCGAATCGTCAGAAAATATATTATTGTGTAGGAAGTACTTTTAAATAAAGTGTTTTTTTATTCATTATTATTATTATAAACTACTACTACTACAAAAATTATGTTACATTTTTCATTTTCATTTAATGCGGTATTTTACACCAAAAATAATACATATTATTTTACATACAAAATTGCAATCTAGTGCTTAAAATGTATAAATTTACAGATACATGAAATATTAAATTTAAAAATTAATGGGTATTCTTTGAAATGAATACCAATGACACTTATGAAATTTCATCAACAACTTCAAACTCTTCCATCATCATCATCATTATTATCATTATATTTGAAAACGGATACTATAGGTTTATGGTAGGTAACTTAAATAGGAAACAAACAATTTTGATTCGAATCTATTTAAATATCTTGTAAAGATGGTATCAATTGTAGTTTTATGTCTAGTCGTGCTAAGATTGCGATCATTGCTCATCGTTAAATCAAATTTGCTATTTAAAAATTCAATTAATGGTAGTTTTTATCATCTGCAAAGTTGATGTTGAAATCCCCACTCAAAATGATTGGAATATCATCAAATCTCTTCCCAACTTTATCTTGAAGTAATGCAGAATTATCTTTAGCATATATAAGTAATTTTCATCGATGCTGTCTTCCAGCGTAATCTAGATAGATTACAGTCTCGAATGTACATATCTTACTTCAGCTACCACAATCCGATTGTATCTACTTGTATTCTACCGAAACTAGCACAGGACGAATAAATTAATAATAATTATACTGAAGCTTAATTGAATATGAATTTCTTTCCGAAAAATACAAATTTTACTTTTAAAAGAAAAAGAACGAGAAAAGACAACAATATTTTTCTGTCTTCCCGCATCGCCATTGATAATGCTCTAGATCTCGTGGTACGGCATCAATTGTAGTTTTATATTCATTATTTTACACAAAAATTACTAATCATATTTTACAGTATACACTAAGGCGACATGAATATTACAATTATTTATATAGTATACCTACTCTTAGGGTGGCAAGTTTACCACAGTTTTCTATTTCTTGTTTCGCTAATTATTACACAAGCTACTGTGCCGTAAATGTGCACAAACCCAAAATCGTGGATATAATATGTCGGAATTAAGCCTGGTAAAATTAAGTTATGAATTCCCCATACAAAACAGGTAATTGAAATAATTTTGGTGACAATCAATTTGTCGCTACCATAAATTACCATAGTAACGTATTCAAATAAAAATCATCGTAGATTAAGCTATAAATTACCTACCCCTAAAAGTAAGCAATAGTACAAAAGTTTACAACTAAAAGTATGCAATCGGTGTCGGTGTCGCGAGTTTGCTAGTTTTTGCCCATCCAAATAGTGCCCAACGTGCCTAAAGAAGTTATCACTTCAAAAGTTTATAACTAAAAGTATGCAATCGGTGTCGGTATCGGTGTCGGTGTCGCGAGTTTGCTAGTTTTTGCCCATCCAAATAGTACCCAACGCGCCTGAAGAAGTTATCACTTCAAAAAAACTTTAAACAAATCAAAAAAACTTTAAACAAAATACTTTCTTGATTAAAAATTGTTACTCTCTGTTGTATGAAGTATACCAATTCTATGCAACTTCTATTTTCACGGTTCAAATCAACCAAATTAAAAAAAAAAAAAAAACGCAAAACTCCCATAGAAACTGCTTGGGTTTTGAATTTCCACGTACAAGTCTACGAAGGAAATATTCCGGGGGGAATCCGATCAATTTCAGTGGGGAAGTTTTATTCACGATAGCAATTTAAATATTTTGGGGGGAATTTTGTTCACGATAGCTCTGAAAATATGTAATTAATTCAAATAAAGAGTGTGTGTGTGTGTCGGTATTTATTTATTGTACTTACATTATTATTTACAATGTTGACCTAATCTATTCAAACCGAATAATCAACGAATAAAATGTTTTGGAGCTATCAGCTGTTGGCTGCCATATTCCCATTTTGATACCTTCAGCTTCTCACACTTTTATTTCTTCGTCAAACTATTTCCTAAACCCATGCGAAGATGGACAAGGAAAAGAATGGAGTTACATGAAGAAAACTTTCGCTTTCGAGGGATTTCTATCGTTTTTAGAAAAGCAAAAGCGTTTTTCGCAGCTGGCTAGGTCATTATAAAAAATTCCATGACTTAAGTAAATTCCGCCAAATTCAATTTTTAGTGCTCTTTAAAAAAGCCCACATCGCTGTGGCACACTTTTTGTACATGTACAGGGGCAGACTATCTACATTCTACACAAATGGGGATGCCAAATGCTTAACAAGCATGTACAAGTATTCATACGACAACTCGAAACTCCATGGACAGACGTTGTGGCAATTTAAACTTTTCACGATGATTGCATTTTGCAACCAGATTATGAAAGCGACCATAAATAGAAAATCGGTTATTCCCATCACATTCGTGCGGCGAATTCAATTTGGATTTCTTTTGAAATGCATATTCTGGTTAGCAATTTGAAAATTCATTGGAAAATAACACACATGACTGTATGATTTAGGGAGAACACCATTGCATTCGCTGGTAAGGCACACAAGTGCATTTGAATGAGCGGCACATGTCCTGAATGAGGATGCTCTACTGGCACTACCAAGAATACCAGAATAATTTGGAACTGTAGAACAAACATATCACTTTCTCGTACATTTCCTCCGCGTTGATTTTGTAAAATGTACTTCCACAGAGAATTGAGCGGTAATTTAAATATAGTACTTCTGCTGACGAGCGACCCCAACCCTAATGACATTAATTTCGAAGTTAATTGCCACTCCACTTGCATGTTCTTCTGCCAAAAGACAGGCAAATGTTTTCGGTCATTGAACCCGACAAGGATAATCTCAATCTTCCTAATAGTTAATTTCCGTTATAAATACGCAAGTGGGCAACATTGAAACCCAGCTGGATAATCTAGTTCTTTCTGTTCTTTGTCATTTTGATTGTATCATTATGGTGGCCAATTATTCCAGATGACTAGTCTGGCAACACAAAAAGGGTAGGTATACATGAAACTTCAACGAGATGAAATTACTAAGAAGACATTTTACAAATTGCACTCGTAAAGTGTCTAATAGCGGGGGAGTTGGCGAAAAACGAAGCAAAGAAGACGTGTCGGAATGTTTTTTGTCATCTTTTCGATTTAAATGAAAAAGTCCTTAAAGCTGCTCGTATTTGTAGTTAAGCGATTTAATCTGAGGGTTAGTTTGAAATATGCAGTTGCTGGAAGGTATGAGGCTTCCAAGCGATCAAGCAATATGCGATAAGGTCAGAGATGTTATGGGGGCGTTAGCTCCGCAACGCAGTTTAATATACAGTTTAAATAATTTACTGCAGCGCATGAATGGCAGGTTTTTAACTAAAATGTAATACATGTTACAGACGGTCCCGCCAAGGATATTTGGGGAGGTAAGCTCTTAAAAACCAGCTTAATTACTTACTTACCTATGTCCTTTATCCCTTTGTGGGTCCTAGGGCCCCTACAACGCCTACGCGCCATCGTGTGAGGTTTCGGGCAATGTGCCTCAGCTCTCCCCAACTCTTTCCCAGTTGCCGTGCTTCCTTCTCGACTGATCTACGCCATGTACTTCTAGGAGCGCCACGTATCCTGCCATCCTGAGTGAGCAGGTTCCATTGCATCGCGTGGCTAGGTATGGACCTGTCACTTTTTCGGAAAGTGTGACCACTGCCACTTTCGTCGTTGTATGGTTGTGCCAATGTGTTCATGGCCGGTTCTCATTTAAAGCTGTTCGTTGGAGATACGATTTGGCCAGAAAATCCTTAAGACACCTATTAACGAACGTTTGCAGCTTTCTTGTGATAGTAGTGGTCACTCTCCAGGTACCACATCCATATAGCAGCATGGACTCAACGTTGGAACGAAACAGTCGTAGCTTGCTTTTTAAGCTAATTGCATTACTTCGCCAAATTTTAGATATACTCTGTCCAAGGAAAATTGTCAGTATAGGCCTTATGGAGGAGCTTTTTTTCTACCAGTGGTGTCTGTAGCTACTCTAACGGAATTCAAACAAAAGATTTGCCACTGAAATAAAAACGAAACCACTGGCATTCCAAAGAATTTGTTCTTGTAATTTTCTTGAAACTCGCATACATCCCACCACAACCAGTCTACCACACAACCGCGGGCAGAATGAGCACGATGCACGATCATCTTGTGTTCGCTAGCTATTATCATCAACCAAAATAAGCAGTGTGTTTGACTGAAGGACATCAGAAGAGTGTTACCATATGCCAATGAAAGCATATCATTAAGGGTTTTTCTTCTTGCTTCTGAGAACGACATATTATATGGGGTGTTGCCATTCGGTTTAAATTTGTTTGCATTTCTGGTTTATTCGTGAGGTTTTTTAATGCATTCATTTCATTAACGTAACAAGTGATCATAAGTGCGTTGTAACGATATTGCGATAAATTAATAGTGATTACAAAACTAAGTACATATTTTCAGCCCTGTTAGTTAGGGAACATTTCTGCATATTTCACTTTGTAGAGCATATTTTTGGCATATGTATTTTAGAATTTTTGTTATATTTTTGCATATTTGTCTATTTTTTCGTCAAATAGTTTTTCACACTGAAATATAAAAATGACAAGCAGGTAAGCCTATATTGTTTTTTGTCGGTCGTTGGGTTTTACCAAATCCGGTCACTCGTCCCCAGTAAAGATAATGAAAGGATTTTATGATCTTTTTTTTTTACTGCTTCCGCGAAGTTCTGCATTGACGGGTAATCATTTTCCAACAAATAGTAATCTAGGTATCTATGTCTATATTCAAAAAATGCCTGTACAACTGCACAAGTGCATGTGCAGTCCTTTTACCATCTGTTTAGGTATAAAAAAACGCGCATATTATCTTACCGGACAAGGAAAAAGATAAACGGGATTTATTTCGTTCAGGCAATATTTTTATTTTAAATTGGAAGATGGTAACCCTAACAGTATTGCTCTCTGAGCTATGGCGAATTATCATACACACTACGGCAACCCTGTGAGAGCTTTAAAAAGGGACCGATTTATGAAAGTCATTGCAACCAGACTGAGAGACAAACATCCTATCTTCCCTGTACTGACAATTTTTCTCGGACAGAGTATAGCATCCCAAACGCAGACGCCGCCGTCAGTACTTTTAAAAAATTGTGCTTGGTACAAAGTGACGAAGGGAATTAAATAGAAGTAAATACAAGGATGTACCTAGTGATGTATATTTTGCACTCAGTCAAAAAATACTTTAAAAAATCAAGTCTTTAAAATTTTTCAAGGGTTTTTTATATTTGTTTTCGACTCGTCTTTTTAAGCGTTTTCCACTCGTTATATTGAAATTTTTCAATCAAATTTTGCACGTGTTTTTAAATTCCTTTTTTAATTAGGTGTACTAAGTTTATCGGTTAAGTTTTTTTTTTGTCTCCGATCGATAGTTTTAGTTTAATAGATTTATTTAATGTTGTCTTTTTAGTTACATAGATAACTACACAATTTCTATAGTCTTTTGATGCTCCATAGAAATTGCAATTTAATTTTTAATTAAGTATCTAAAACACTGTTTGGATATAATTATAAAAAGAATCTGCATATTAGGCTTAAAATCCATGTTTTTCCTTTGTTTCTTTTTTCAAAAATTATTTTTTTATTTCTTTTGTACTTTATTTTAATACCTAGCTTTTTTTATTTAGAATTTTGAATAAATGATAGTATGCTGTGTAAAAGTTATTCAACCGCAATATATTCAATGACTTTTGGGACGTTTTTTTTTTTTTTTTTTGGCGCAGGACATAAGTCCACGAGACATAAGTTTATAATGGACTTTTGTCCCTTTTCGGTGGGACATAAGTTCAAAATTTTATTGTGGAATTATGTCCCTCCAAAGTGGGGTATAAGTTCAGAATTTATTTTTCAAAAATGGGTCATAGTTTCAACATGTTGTAAGTACAAGAATATGCTATCATGAAAAAGTCCAAGCCCCATGTTTCACACATTTGTTTTTACAAAGTAACAATAAAAATAACACCCACATGCTTAATACATAGTGTCATTGGCAATTCGATGTTTATTTTATTTTATTTATTTATTTATTTTATTTTCAGCTTCCGAAAATTTCGCTCACAATAATAATTTGCTCTCCATTTTAAACAATTCGGGCGATTATTCAATATGCAAAATAGCCCAAATTTAAAATTTACAAAATAGTTCAAGTTTAAATGAACAATCAGCAAAAACTAGTCGATGATTGCTTTGATAGTGGGCGACAAATCGGTTAACTCAATCTTCTTTTGTTCTTTTTACCACCCATAACAATACCATGACCACCGCACCAAAAATAGGTCATGTATGTGATGGCCTCAACCCCTAGTGAAGAATAAATTTTCGTTACAAACTTGATATCAGAAAAATCAGTGGAAACAATGAATCTACAAATCAAAATCTTTTTAAACTAGTGGTAGACTATTTCACGGATAAAATAACGCATTGCCGGAAATGGTTGCGGTTTGCCATAGCAACTTGTATTCAGTTCAAAGTAATGGCAACCCCAGTATGCTTAAACAAACTGAAATAGTCACTGAACGTTGTTTAAAATTGCTCAAGGAGCTTTTTTTTTTCGCAAAAATGAATACCTACTTAGTTTAAAGTATCTTCAAGAAATTAAATCACAAGATTTCAGTCCAAGCAGCCATACTATACAAACGACCACAATCATATTACTCAACTTACATCCACCATTTGGAAAGCATTATTTCCCTTTCAAGACACCATATTCCAGATAATAAGACATAAAATCCTTTCCACATTTATCTTCCAGAACACATCCCTTTCTCTGCACGATGCCATTCATAACAAAGTAATTTATCTTCCTAAACCCGACCGGAATGATAGCCATGTAACTCAACTCCTTACGTCAGTATATTACATACGCAACACAGAAAAGTGTTGCGAATAGCATCTGTCCTAATGCAGGCCTATTGACCTACTTTCGGTTTTAAATGGGATGACAATTTTTGGGGCTCTTCTTATAAAATGGCATCACCATTTATGTTCTATTCATTGGAGGACAACATTTAACCCTTCAGATTTGTATGGGCCAACTATGATGACTGATGGAAGGCATGACCGGTTGTGGTCATACTACTATAGTTGTGTTAGATTGATTCCAGTACTATCACCCCTAAATGGAATGAAGGAAAAAGATTTATAGGTGTAAGATAAAGTGCAAGTCAGAGGACCAAAAATTAAAGTCTTCTGAAATATATATGTTTCGAAATTTTGCTACTTTTGAGGGCGTACGACACCAAATGTCTTTATCATGTGACAGTGTAGAAAGGCTTACCCAAGCATTAAATGTATTTGCTTCTCCAAACCAATTCTACCGAGAAAGTGGTATAAACGTCGTTGCCTTCAATAGATGTAGGTGCCTACTACCTACCTCCAAGGTGCTGTCAACTTTGCTATGGAGTTAGATTAACGGTGAGCCGAATGAAGCAAACAATCGCCCATACCATCTGGCATCCGATACAAGTCGTCTGGAAAACCTCTTTCAACGGAAAGATTCTCATCTCTCCCGTTTGTCATCAATTGTTTCTGTAGACCAGTTGACCTAGTTTTATATTAGGTTTGTAAAGAGAATCACACTGACATAAAATCACTGAAAGGATATGCTCACACGACTTCCATTCATGTGATAATTTTTTTTCTCTCGGTAATAAACCACACTGTCAACTTGATTTATTGAAGTTCAATTTGAGTATCATTCACCGTTTTGTATTTGAGAGGCCCTTTATAATTCGGTTTGTCTTAGAATGTTCAATGGCTGGGAGAAGGGGAAAGTTTTTATCTAAATCCAACGAATCCCAATTCTCCGAATTTTTTTTCCCATAAAATAACCTATAAGAATTTTGTAGGTCTTGTGTTTCATCCTTCGAGTTGGGACTTCGAATGTGTTTGCTAATTTCGATTGAACTGAGTCAGGTCATAGCTCTTAGGTCATAGCTCTTAGGCCCTACCTGTCAAACATGAACCTTAAGATATGTTCCGACGATTGCCAGATCTGAGAATAGTGTCAGGTCTCCAAATGAAAAAAAAAAAAAAAAAAATAAATAATTGCAGAAAAGCCATTGTCAGATAGTTGCCAGGCAGCTACCTTCTGCCAATCGTCTAGTTACCCAATTTTATTATTGTTAGACCATTGCCAGATGTTTAGGACATCTGCAGACTCATTTGCTATTGACAGATGTGCTGTGGTTATGACATCCGTAAATTCATTTGTAGACAAATGTTTTTCATAATTTGAACGAGCAAAACAAAGTTTCGGAGTTCTTTTCTTTGCATTTTTCTGTAGATTGGTGCAAATGTGTAAACTAAATAATTTCAAATATAAAGGTGGACGAAGAAGTCGATATAACAGCGAAAAGGATCTAGGAAAGTTTATAACCCTTTCCTTTTTTAATGATACTTCTAAAAGGATCTAGAATTATTTATGATCCTTTCTAATCACATTTTGTTTTTGGTATATTTTGTATATTCCGTTTTATGCCACTTGAAAAGGAATCTGGGAATGTTGTGATCCTTTTTAATTGCTTTTGTATAAGGAAGTTGCGGATTTGATGCTTTAATGCAATTGGCTGAAGTGTTTTTTTATTTTTATTTTCTGTTTCAATCACATTTCGAATCTGAAAGCTTTTGGTATGCGGAGTCACCAAAGTTAGGAGATCATCGAATTGTTTGGAATCCGTACGCAAAAAATTGCGATACAGTTCTGGCTCCTCAGCTCTCACTCTACGAGCAATTTTGCGAGAACTCACTCCCGTTGTCGGTGAGTAACCCAATTGTTCATCCAAATACGCCGAAGTTTTTGTGGCAATTCATCCTCTTCATCCTTTTTGTTCCATTTCAATTTTTTTTGTTCTACTATTACGTGTTTCTTCTGCAGGCTTAGTGGTTAGTGTAATGGACTACTAAGCGAGTGGTCGAGGTTCGAATCCCGCAAATACCCAAATTCCAACTTAGGATTTTTTTTCCACTCTCGCAAACGTCTGACAAACGTCCGAGAGCATGAATGTCTTGAAAAAGCTTTTCAATTAGCCGTTTGGAGTCGGCATAAAACTGTAGATCCCTTCCATTCGTTCCAAAAATGAAAAACTCACACAAAACGAATGGTTGTGAGAAGCTAGGCCTAGGGTCTCTCCGGACCTGTTGCGCCAACTATTTATTTATTTATTTTTTTTTTTAATTTCAATTCAACTCTATTCAATTTATTCAATATTTTTAATTCAACAAATGTTACATAGGTACATACATAATCTAACAAAGTTTTATTTAAAAATAAATGCTGATAATTTTATTTTAAAGTAAAATTAAAATTTTTATTTGGCTGAGAATGAGATTGGCAAATATTTTGTAAGTAAACGTCTGCCAACCGTGTGAAAATGACAATGACAACGTTGTCAGGCAAATTATTTGCAGGCAAACGAAATTTTCAGAGTTTGTTACAAAACCTGGCAACCGTGTGAACTGTTAATTTGGTATTCTAAGGTAGTTCGCAATTGGCAGATCATTTGCTAAAATATGCAGCACTTAATGAGCTGCTCGACTTATTTGTCTTTTGTATTTCGTCTTTTTGGAGAGCAGTCTTTGAAAGGCAGTACTTTATATTTTCTATGCGCCATTTACCGGAACATTCTTAAAAAATTACCACCCTAAATACATTGAAGTAGTCCTTAAAGTTGGCTACCCTCCAAGTCATTGATGTTGGATTTGACTCATTCGGAGAGGCTTATACAGGTTCACACGCAGAACCAATGACCTGCAACCTACGCGAAGCGGACGGCGAGTTGGAATTCCAACACGTAGCACGGGCGGATGGCATTAAAACAACAAACATATTGCAGCGGCATAGAAATATATCAGTTTAAGTTATTTTTAAGATTGGGAAACAAATTTAAAAATAATGACCGAAAATAGAGGTACATCGATCGATAAAGAGATCGCTTTTATCGTCAAGACTTCTCCGAAATTTCTTTTTCTTTTTGTTGCACAAAACCCACCCTAAAACTACCCCAATCACAGATTCTACTGTCAGATCCTTCGATATGGTTATTTACGTTCTCAATTACCGACGGCAGACAGAGTCTATCTTCAGGCGATTAACTGTCTCGAGAAATGCCAACACACCCAGCGATACCATTGTACAAAGTCAGACCATTACAATGTTCTATTTCCCTGGAATTGAAGCACCAGACTCCGAGCGCTCTCAGATCCAGGTCACACATCATCGTTACACTCACACGGATATACGCACAATACACAACACAGTCATTGCATTAACAATGACTGGCCCAGAGCCCCATCCGCAACATAGTGGCAGCATAGAACACATTCGAATAACTTTTCATTGGAACCACCTAAGCAAAAGTCAACAAACCAAAAAAGGATAAAATGTTATTGGGCATGTTATTGCTTCTGGTGCGTTGTTCTGCTTGTTGTCCACCATCATGGTCACCAGCCAAATCAGCAGGACAGCAAAATAGAAAGTTTCCGACAACAATGCGTAATTAAAATAGTTGCAGGTCAAAACTAGGGTCATAACACAATAGCGCAGCAGCCATTGCGGAGCGAGGTCATCAGTTGAATGTGAAATATATGCATTTCGATTTTACACAAGTTGTACAGTGGTGTACATTTTAGACGAAATTTTCATCATGTGATTAACAAAAAAAAAAAAAAAATATGATGTCCTTGCAACCGTTGGTTGGTAATTAATAGTTTCTAGGAACTAAATACGCGGTGCATTATAAAAACATTAAATTGAGAATGATTGCATGTCTTTTCGATTTAAAATCGGCATTTCCGTTGATAAAAGATTTGTCTTCTCATTCACCAAATACAACAGAGGACTTTGCTTAGAGAATTCAATTTCAGTTAGGGAAATTCGTTTTTTGACCAACATTATTTTTTTCAAACCCAAGGGATGACCGGTGGTGGTTGTTGAGATGAAAACAAAATTCCTGGTCACAGATCTGCAATTTTATTATCTATCTGAAAGTCAAAACATTGAGTGTCCTTCGAAATAGGATGCCATCGACGCTGAACTATGACCTGCCATATGCTACCTACTTTCAAATAGAAGGACGAGGGGGTTTTGTCTCCATTAAATCGGCCAACTCCTTCTCTAGACTTGCAACAACAACATACATAAATCGATATAATAATGGGACATAAATACACGAAATATGCCAACGCCAGAGTGGTCCTACAAAAGCTGCTAGATCTATATTAGCATGTCGTAATGGCATAGATGCAACGAGTAAATAACGCCCAAGAATGATGTGCGTAAAGAAGGAGTTAATAAAACCAAGAATTATATCCAAATACGGTTGTAAAATATGGTTGCAGAACTTAGGCCATTCCAAAATTAATGTACATTGGTCGTGCTATTGCATAGACAGTTTTGCGTCCCAAAAGTGTGTCAAACACCGAATGACCTAAAGGCGCAAGTAGTATAGTATTATTCTATAATGAGTTTGATATATGTGTGTCTTTTTATATTCGTTTTTCTTTCTTAGTTCAGGACTAGGAGCGCTTTGAACCTAGCGTGCTCAGATCATTCTGATGTTTTTCCTGTATCTTTTTTTGTTTCGTCAAATGTGACTGGAAGTATATATGCATTTGTGTAATCAACCTGCTCAGTAAATTTATTCTGAGCGTGCTCTGATCATGCTCTGAATGAAAAAAGAAACACAAATTCGAGCTCTGATGTATCTGAGCTAAAAAAGAAAAACGAACTACATCTCGAGGCAACACCGAATTTTATGATTCTTTTTGTTTTGCTTGATTTTGTGTGATAAAAAAAATAATGAACTCAGCTCCAGTTGAGCCAACGACGTGAGTGAACAGAGAAATAAGCATCGTTTCTTCGTTTCTACCATTCACACCCCACTCGAGTGTATGTTTGCAAATATAATAGCCAGCGTCTCTGCTATGTGCGTATTGGATAAAATTTAAGTTGATTTTTTTTTGTGTAAATCTAAATCAACTGCTTTAACTAGCGTTTTGTGTGTTTTTTTTTGCGAACATCATTCACATTAGTATTAATATATGTGAAACATTTTGTTCAAATATTTGAAGTAAATTTTATCCGTTCCAATTAGTTCAAAAAGGACTATTTAGGAAACAGTGACAAGGAAAATGGTGAAAGTGGTGAACAACAATCGGCAAGTGTTGCTTTGGAAGCGTTAAAGTCGTCGGCCGCAACTATACAACCGGCAAAGATTTTGGCTTGTAATTTATTTGCATGTTATTGTCATTTTTTGGATACTTTACTCTTTTTAATAGATTTGACAGATTGGGATAAAGATCCACTTGGAGTTAGTGATGCATTATTCGGTAATATAATTTGGATTATTCCTACATTTTTAATCGACTAAATAGAAATATGTATGTACATACTTTTTTAATTGTTCTTATATTTCCGATTTATACAATGAGGAGAATTTCAATTGCGTGGCTCATCGAAAAATTCATCGGAGATCATCGCAAATCAATTCCCAAGCATAATCAGGCCAATCGGCTGCCTTAAAGGGAAAAAAACTCAACAAAAATATGCGTGGAGTCCCTTCGCGCGGAAGAAGTGAAACTTCGTAATATGGAAATGAAAATAGGAAGGGGTAGAAATTGATTTTAAGTAAAATCATATTGTTTCTTTAAGACAAACTTCATTAACATTGCTTACAATTCACAATTGATCGCATCTTTTAATTATCATTTTCGAGTGGAGAAATATCCAAATCTATAACAATTACATTGGGATTATGACAACTAAAGTAAGATACGAAATGTTGGAAGTCGCATTAGAAGTTTCACTTCAACAAGACATTAATTGCCGACTTAGTCATTATTTTTGGAAATTAATCTTCACCACAGAATATTCCTCTCCCAGCATTAGGTGCCAATAAACTCACTCACCATTGCATACTCTGAAGCGTGAGCGGTACCCTCACACCTTTGGGTATGCAATGCTTATAGTAGCGTTAAGCGTTTAACACAACCTTATTGGAATTCGCATAAGAATCTTCACTTCAATAAATCAAACAACATAATTCACCTATATCGTCCTTACTTCTTAAATTCTTCAATTCTTCAATGTATGTATCAACGTAGATACTATTACAACCATTAAAACAAAAACCTTGATCTCAATTTTTAAATATACACACCACCATACGTCCATCAGCGTACGTCAACAGCCATCTGCGCATTTCCTCAGAAACACATTGTCGCTGTTGATTGCATAAACTTCTCTTTCGTTTCACTTGTTTTGGAGAAAACTCCACTCAGTTTTTTTTTTCATATGAACGTGCTTGTGCAATGTGCGCCACCCTCACCCTCCCTCACACCTTTGCGTATCCAATGCCAATTAATAAACGTTTAACGCGACCTTGAGTTGGAAGTCGCATAAGAAGTTTCACTTCAATAACAAATTTCGATTCATGTAAAAGATGGAAAAACCAAAAATGTTGTTTATAAGAAAGAATAACAATGACATGCAAAACATTTTAAAAATTAATTCTATTTAAGGTTTTCTTTCAGCTATCTTAAGTTTTAACATTTCTCAAACCTGACGAATTGAAAACATTTTACGGCTCTTAACTAAACTAAATTTTTTTGAGAGGAAACAACCCCTTGGATATGTACTCAGTTCATCGAATATGGGCTTGCTAGTTTAATATAATTTGTTACTTGTTTTACACCTTGATAAATATTAATAATAAATAGGTTAAACTTTGACTGTAGCACGCAGTATTAGGCATTGAGCACACTTCCTTACTTTTAGTTTCAAGGCCCTCAATTGGACTGAGTACATAGATGTAGTACCCTACTCTTTACACATAATGAATAAAAGATTGATTGTGAGCATTCATCACTACACCACGTCTTTTTTAACATCCTATTCGAGCTTTCGTGTCTACAACAACTGTTTGAGAACTGTTACCAGTCAACTTAATAATTCCTCGTATATAAACTAGCTCAATACAAAATGACAACCGAATAAATTAAGTAGTTCAACTCCTTATCACAGCAAAAAATACACAAAAATCCACCGCGTTCCCTAATCCCTTCAACCGTTTTATATCTTACGTGTAAATCGTCCTTAAAAAAACACAACTGCCAAAATTGCGAACCATCTGATTAGAGCTGGGCCTTAAATTAGTTCTCGCTATGCTATTGAGATCTGATAGAAGGTAATTTAACCACCAAATTAAAAGAACCGTTCGATAATCTGGGTTTGCGGGTAAAGTCCTAACATAACTGCAAAACGAGCAAGCGAGTATTTTTTATCTGCAGTGAGTGTGAGAAGTTGTGGAGGTAAAAATACACAAATAACACTCTGCCCTTTGATTAAAATCTTAACTCGTTCGTGGAACCGAATATGAATTGCAAAAACGTGCAAATTTAGTCCCGATGGAGATAGAAGCCGCAACAGGATTTGTACGCATAATTTCTCCAAGGGTAGATACTGCTTGTGAATGAAATGAATTTGTGATTAAATTTTCTCGTAATTACCTCGATTTAACGGCTGGAAAGTAATCACAGAAATATGAAGTCATTTAAGGGGACTTTTCGTTAAGTTTTTCCAATTAGAAAAATACAAATTTATGCATGAGCCCGCGTTTCCAAGAAGCGCAAACTATGTGGAGATTTTTTTTTTAACTTCAAACAATATTTTTGTACATATCTTTTACTTTTGAGTCTGCAAAAGTGCTAAACAAAACCCAAACCCCAAACGTATATAATATTCAACTGCCCATCGCTAGGCTAAAACTAAGGGTTTCGACGAAACGTGGTTGATTGATTTATCACAATTCGTCACAAAAAGTCTGATATTTGCTCACACATCCAACAGAGGTTCCCGATAATTCCATACGAGTTATTTAGAAAAACTATGTAAGCAACTTGCTTATATGATAGTACAAAATATATCCAAGAACTACCGACCAAAGCTATGCGTCTTATTAGAGTATTTTAGTGATTTTTATAGTGTTTTAATGATTCTTTTAATAACAAATCTTTTCTGAACTATTCTACAGTTTTTATTTCTGCCTAAATCGTCATAATGACTGTGAATGCAGACGTCTCCTATGTTGTTGGAAATTCCTACACCTCACCTAGAACTTTGGAGTCGACAATGGATTTATCTGCAGTCATGCAAGTGACGCTGATTAAAGTGACACTTAAAAACAGGTAGGTCACACTCTGTACCGAAATAAGTTAAACAACACAAACTGAAACCTGAACCATGATAAAATTCGTAAAAATCGATTTTGAAAATAGCTAAATTTTTAAGAACGCGTACATTTATCGAACAACTAAAGAAGAAGCTATGTTGCATATAACCCATGTTATTATAAAAAATTAAAATTTTGTATAAATAGTTAAACAAAATGTGAAGGAAAGCTATATTTCCGACAGATGTTTCGGAGGCGTATACGTAACATTGTTTGCCATCAAATATAAATATCCCAATTTTAACACTTTAGCAACAACGAACTTGTACTATTATTTTTGACCTCACCGTAGAAATTGAACTGAACTCAATTCTCAATTCCCACTTTTTTTTTCCATTTCTTATAATGGATTCCTAAAAAAAATAACTTTTCAAATTTTTCCTGACCAGATATCGATTGCTCTCTCTCTCCATCTGTTTTTGTAGCATTAAGCATACTGCAAAATTAATTTCCTTGAGTTTATTAGGAAACGTCCTATTTCAATGACAAAAAGTTATTTTCAGCCTTAATATTAATTTATGCAGCAAAGGCAGCTACAAAGCTCATGGCCACTGCGTTAGTCAACGAACTGAAAAGTTTTCTTCTCATTTTCTTACACAAATGCTACTATATCCAGGAAGTGTTCTTATTTACACTGTGTATCTTCGTGTCTGCAAAAATCTGAGTGACCTAGTTTCCAGTGAAACAGTGGAAAATGTTTACAGCGTTACGACGTCATAATGCAAATGATTATTGCTGGCTGTGACTACCTAAGGGTGGTGGTTGAGACTGGTGGAAGACGGAAAAAATGTGTTTCTCCTTCTTCGGGTGATAATTATTACATGATGAAAATTTAATTATAAAATATATTTTTGTTTAAAAAGGAATTACAATGCTAAGTGTAATAAAAAAGGTATGGGGGGAGTTGTCACGTATTTAGACCTTAAACGCGCTAGCTTTGGAAAACGCGTCGGAATTTAATAAATTTGCAAATAATAACGTGGTGAAATGTTGGCTTATGGTTTTACCCTTATAGCACTGGGAAGGCTGGCATTTTTAATCGTCAAATAGGTTGATACCTATCTAGGGTAGGCGCACTTGTTTCCTATTTTATTTGCAGGAATTGGGATGTCTGGCATTTATGGTACATCATGCCTGTCGGAGTTTAGAACCATGAACGAGGACTGTTAAAAATCATAATTTTAACAGCTAGGTGATAATAATTTACCCTAAAGGATGAGGCCGTCGTTAAAAGAAATATAAATGTTGGTATTCTATTATAAATTTCAGGATGATTTTTTGAGCGCATTTCACTTGGAATAGCTAGCAATCACCGCGACCTATTTATAACTCAGAAATCGTGTTCCTTTGTATATGCAGCCATATTATTTCCAATAACAAAGCTCCACCGAAATAGAAACTCCACTTAAGTTAAAATCGAAAGATAGGTATTGGTATGGCTGCTCAAACATTTGGTCTCCAACTATCATAGACTTAACGACAAGGGCGATTACACCTTGTCCGCGTCATCACCCGCAATCTTATCTTTCGACTCGAATTGTTAGTTAATTTAAGCATCACCCTAGTGACCTAGTTTTATTTCAGGCAGTATACAAAGTACGTGTAAATAAAACAGGATACCTGAATGCCAGACACATTCCTGGGAAATGAGTTTTTAGGCAGTAAATTGTCCCACGTAAGCCTATTGGTATCTATTGGACTAGGAACTCAATGACAGTACCGTAATTTGACTGAGGTATTTGTGCCAGTTTCCTTTTAGATTATCAAATGAAATGACCGTTCTCATTTTAGTTTTAATTAGACACATCCTTGGATCTGTGTCTGTGAGTTGATGAATTCTGATTGTTGACATGGACATTGAAGGGAGATTACTTGTGAATCCCTTTTCTCAGACTTAATGACCCATTCTTTTGAATTTGGAAGAGTGAGGAGAAAACACTTTTGGAAGCGGCCTCAAATGTAAGAAAAGTTAACGCAAGACCTCTTTGAAGTCAATTACGTAGATCATTATTTCCATCATACTTTTTAATTAAACTCAGCCTTTGAATATCTATTCCTTTAAAAGGCCGAGAAGAATAAAGTTGCCTAATGAACAAAACACCCACCCCTCACTCGACCGGACAAAGTAAAAGGCATCCTGTGCAGCTTCTCCTTAATGGTTTGAAAAATAATTCCCAACTGCATGAGGCCTGCGGTTAGAGAACGATAAAATCTGCAATGTCGACGAAGCATTTTAATCCCTTTGAACAAAGAACTCGAAATGATTTAATTCCAAAAGCGATTCAGGCTGTCTAATTGCGGGCGTAGATGTAGGGACTGCATTCTTTTGTCAGCGTAATTTTTGTGGTTCAGGTTAATGTAGTTGTCCTGGGGATTGGATTTCATGGCAGCTTTAATTGTTTTTAAAAATCAATAAAGCGCCGATGAGCTTACATACAAATTAATGTTTTCATTAGTGACGAGTGTAGAGTTATGTTCATTTAGCATGTAAGTATTCTTAGAAGGAGGTGAAATCTAGTAAATTTAGTCACATGACTTTTAGTTAACTAACTTTTCGTCCTATGCTGTCTTTTTGACTTTTTCCTTCCCAGTATTTTAAAGAACAAAATTCTAATATAAAATAGAGCAAAAGTCTCGTTTTTGGTGAATCACAAACAGGGCTACCAATGTACTTCGTATGTAATAGATCCACTTCTTTTATTTTTTTGTACGCATCTGCTACGTAGCGACTTATTTCTACTTCGTTTAACTCAATTTAATAGAACTGATGTGCTCGGTTTCACCAGCCCACCCCCCCCCCCCGAAACCCCTGGTTTGACGAAGAGTGCCGGCAAGCATGTAGGGAACCGTCGAAAATGCTTATCTCAATTACTTAGTGGTCTAAACTTTCGTTGTGCCTTGAACTAGTCAACCGTTTGAGATTCCTATGGTTGGCGTATCCGATAAGCGATGTTTTCATATATCGTTAGTCCAGGATTTGGGGTATCGATTTAGGCGCTACCAACTTGTTCAGGAACGGCGGGGAATATCCGACTCTCATAGGAAAGGGAGGCATGATACATACGAGTACCGCTCGTACATTCCATGTACCTGTTTAACCAACGCATCAGACTGGAGAAGTGCGAGTAAATAGCAAAAAAAAAAAAAAACGGGGATATCGCCTGAGATAGCCCACTTGAAGAAGTAACCGAGGTTATATAAATCGACTGACAAGTCAATCGGCCTTTTTTCTTACGTCTAGTAGCGTTGTGCTCAGCAATAAATTCGCTGAAATTATTTTCATAAAAAAAAAGGGGAAATGTATCCTATTATTTCTAATTTTTATTAAAAAGAAAGAATTGCGAAGCAATTTCCGCAAAGTGCCTTGTTTTTCTTTTTGATGTAAAGTGCATTGAAAATAACTAAAGTGAAGCCTTAACCAAGATTGGTACAGTCCCCACAAGAAGTCCTGAGGAACAATTAAGATTTTCTTCCCCTTCAATTAAAATCAACACCGTCACCCAAGCACCCCAGTACTTATTCGCCATTGGGTCAACGTCTGCAAGATAAGGGCAAGTAGAAGTAGTTCCGCGGCATTAAAACACCACATTCGTGGCGCATGTCGTTGTCTTGCACGCGCATGTGGCTGCAACGTTTGTTTTTGGTCTCGATAGTCGGCTAAACAAGTCGCCAGCTCGCCACTTCCGAAAGCCACGCAAAACCACATTCTGAGACGCCGAACAACGTACCAACAACAACTTACCACCCACTGTACAGCCAGATGAAACACGACAGGTGCGGGAAAACGTAAAGGGAATAACACCTTACGCATCGGCCAACCGAACTGCAAACTTAAACGAAGCGAAGCTTCCATCCGCCACCGTCGGTTCTATTCCTTACCTCGCCTTGTCGTAACCATCGTCTAATCAACGGGTCGATCCGTCAATCTATCCCCTACTGACGCCCCAAAATCCCGCACCAATTACTTGCGCCACTGCAATCGTCCACTTCCAACACCATCGCCACGAATCATCTTTAATTCCCCCGCCGGACCTTTCATCAACCAACCCACCACCATTTATCTACTGATAACAACCAGAGCATCATAAAAAAAAAAAAAAAAAAAAAAAAAAAAAAAAAAAAATTATGAAAACAGAAATTTGAATAACAAGTATCACAAACTGGCTAAGTACAATAGGCATACATTAGTTTTTTTTGGTATTTGTAAAGTTCTCGCAATACAGTACATAACTCTCTTCCCTAGCTTAATATTAACATATCCGAAATCGCCATCAAAGATAAAAACATCGCCACGGGCTGGACAATGCTGTGCACAACATCTTCCTCCCCCCCTGGAGTAATAAGTAATTACGTCATAGTCTCCAAACGACAAATGTAAGAAAAAAAAAAAGATCGGTAAGTGATCATACTTAATAACATCTATAGTTTTGTACTTATGTATTGAGTAAACTACTTAAACGTCAGGGAAATATAAGAGAGTTCTTGAATTATGTTGGTATATTCTCTTCTTTAAGAGAGACTTTGTTTACTTTTTTTTTGCTGTAATATTCTTGCTAACAATGTGCCGTAAAGACGATTCGGTAATATACAAGTAACAAAAAAAAAAAAAAAAAAGAAAGCTCAGTTGCGCAACACATTTGAGCCAGTGATGATAACAAATTGTGTTATGCTGCATTAGGAATTTTGATGCCATAAAGTAAACTGTAGTAACGTTAATTAATCCAGAAAAAAAAAAAATATTATTGACTCTACCAATAAAATATAAAGACTAAGAAAAAGAGATTCTGAAGTATGAGATAAGCCATTCAAAAATTCGATGCTAGTTAGATATATTTGATATGTTAGTAAAGGAGATTAGCAATCCTGTTTTCATCCGCGTTTGATGTGTTTATTAGTTTTTTTTTGTAACCGAGAGTAACAGTCTCATTCATCCGAGATTGATGGTTTAGTAGTATTTAAGTAAGAAAGATTAACGATCTTATATTCATCCTCGATTGATGCGTTTTACCTGGTTGCAACGATATTGAATTTAATTATTTAAAACTGAAAATTATAGTGCTTAAATCTTAGTTATTGTAACGATTGGATTGTAATAAAATATTTGGAGTATGTCATATAAAACCTCGAGCTATTCTTGTTGTCGGTTATCGCCTTTAGGACATCGTTCTGAGTGACTTTCTATCTGAGTCGATGGGAAGAAATCAAAGGGAAGCTATTTTTTGTTTTGATATCTCAACGTCATGAGTTGCGTCGTGTGAGATTATCCTAAGGGGGGTGTGATAGTGTTTTAGGTTCATCGATGGGAAGATTTGTACGTTAGCGACGTACCCGAGAGGACCGATTAAGGGGCTTTCGCAAATATTGAGCGCTGTGGGAGCCATGGACGTATTATTTCGATAACACCTGAGATAATACCGGGGTGGGTTAGCTCTAGGAAAACATTTCCAGCTTTTGTTTTTCCTCAACTTAAGATTCTACTTAACTTAATAATGCGAAAGGACAAAACGGGTTCCCCCTTTTTGTTATATTTTTCGGAACATAACACCAGTTCCTTATTCAGCATGGAAATACGTAACAACGTTCGGGTCACAGCAACAAGATCCCCCCCCATATCCGACGAGCTAGGTCGTGCCATGTGCAAGCATGCTGACGTTGATGTTGACTCCGAACACCCTTTCGTCTTTTTTCGCTGCCCGGACTGACTTGAGGATCCTGTGACCTTGGGTCATAAGGGTGGCATGAGAAGCGGAAGGTTTCAAGGAAAAGGGTCGAGTTTTTTTCTTTCTTCTTTTTTTTTAACATCTGCGCTTTCGAGTGCCTATTTATTTTGGCGGTTACGGTCCGACCCAGGTGTGCAGGCTTTGGTGGAGGAAGTCCACTGGAGTCTGGGTACCTACAGCCTTTCCTTGCGCATTTTTATCTTCGTTACAGGTGGCGCCCAACGTGGGGCCCGAATTGTCCTTTATTTCCACATATTTTTTTCGAATAACCTAAGCTTGTTTCGGTGTACCAAAGTTGGTACCCATAAACCTTTGCCTTGAACTCAAAAATTATTTTTTTTTTGTTCAATGCCTATGTTATGTATATCCTTCGATAACATTTATACCTTGTCGACAATTCCTTTTTTTTACTTTGTTTAGCAACATGTTTCGGCCGGTAAATTGACGATTCGATTTTCGACTGTTGCGGAACCTCAGTGTGCTATCAAGGTTAAGGAAATTTCGTTTTGTATGTTGGGTCGTTGATATCTTCATCCATATAGATACGCTAATACGAATCTATAGTGTTGTGAAGACTATGCTTACCAACCCTAGCAATGCTGTAAGTAGATTATGGTATTTTGACCGGTCATTGGATGTTTTTGGAATTCCAGTTTCGTCTGCTGCAACTTTACCTATAATCTACCACTCTAGCTTGTTTTTTTTTTATACAGTCATTTTCCTAACGAAAGGCATAGTAGTTTATTAATTTACCAGTGCGTGGCCTGCAATATAGTTTTTTGTACTTAAGCTAAGGCAGATGCACCACTAAGTAGTTGATATGATCGAAAGTACTACAACTTCATGGACATAACTATAAAGCTTACGAACAAATTCATTCGTTTATAGTAGAATTTTTTTTTGATTTTTGATATCCTCTCAACGTATTCCCTCATCAGATGAACCAAAAGATCCTGTCACATCCACCGAATTGGTTTTACAAATATATATTATTCATTATTATTTCCTTATTCATTATTTCGTAGTGCATTTTTTTTTTTTTTTTTTCTCAATTGAAATTTTGTTATCTTTGCTCAATAGAGGCGTCCAAATAGTTTCTTCGAAAAACCCTTGGTTACATTTTTTTTTGGGTATTTAAGGAAGGTTAACAATACCTCCATATAACTATTTATCTTTATTAGTATCATTCATACACACAGTGTTATTTTTAATATTAATTTGGAATATCGGTTTAATCTCATATATCCTAAAATTTTTTTTTGTCTATATTACCTCCTTTCTGAATTTAGCCTAGCTCCCTGTTTTGGTAATTAATATTTTAAGAGATATTCAGCGGTAATGTCTCAAATTCCCCTAAATACCCTCATCAACAGTGGTATTAATTTGCGCAGTAGATTTATAGCCAACAAAGCTCTAAAAAGCATGGAATCGCATACTCAGGTTACGAAAACTTCTGATTGTCCACCAACTCGCATAGAGACAGACCTTAGTAATGAAGGTGCAACGGCATTAGACACTTCACCCCAGCAGAGCGTTGGCACTGATCCAACGTTAAGCTACCCCAATAGCCGGGTTAGCCTTAACCGTTCGTTGAATGCCATCGGTGAAGAGGACGATCTAGCCGGCTATATTACTGAAGTCGTTACGGCAGCGGTAGGTGCCAATAGAGCCGAAGACTTTCGCTTTTTCCAAGGCGAAATGGAAAGGAGCCGAGCCAGTATTCGAGTAGA
This sequence comes from Cheilosia urbana, assembly GCA_946477585.1. Classification (NCBI taxonomy): domain Eukaryota; kingdom Metazoa; phylum Arthropoda; class Insecta; order Diptera; family Syrphidae; genus Cheilosia; species Cheilosia urbana. Next base: position 1,145,033 of record OX297854.1, on the reverse strand, counting down.
CGTAACAACGGCCATTCGAGATACTCTGATAGCAGAGAAAAACCCACCACTGTCCCATCAGGTCCCAGTCGTTGACAACTCTATCCCAACTGCTGCTTCTCGGCAAAACGATACAAATTATTCGCTTCCAAACCCGTCTACCCCAGCTCAGTCACTTGGGGTTAGGCCAAGCTCAAATGTTAACGAGTTTCTTAATCGACTCCACAACAGGTCTGGCAATGACGGACCAACTAGTTTTCATTCAGCCCCTCCACTGCAACCCAAATCGCGACCGCATGATTTTCATAAGTGGGGGGTAAAATTCGATAGCAGAAACATGACGGTCGACGACTTTCTTTTTAGACTGGAAAGGATGAAATTGTGTTATGAAGCTAGTTGGGATGATATCGCTATGAACTTCCACCAATTTCTAAGTGGGCAAGCGGAAAGTTGGTTTTGGGTTTATCTCAAGACTAACCCTACCGTGAACTGGTTGACTCTTCGCATAGCCCTAGTTGAACAGTTTCGCAGTTTGGAGTCCGACTCGGAGCTATCCCGAAAAATGTCCGATAGACACCAGCAACCGTCCGAAACTTTCGACGATTTCTATACTGCCATTCAAACTTTAAACAGTCGGCTACGTATTCCAAAGCAAGATAGAGAAATTATCGAGTTATTAAAACAAAACGTCCGCAAACGCACGGGGGAGTTGCTGATCACTTTCTCTACGAATAGCCTGCCTGAAATGGTCTATGTATGTAGGAACATCGAAAAGTATCTTAATGACCATGAACCGCAACGTTCGAGAAATGTTGTAGTTCCTCCCGCTCGTCGGACTTTTGTGTCTGAAGTTGAGATCGGTCCGGATAGGTTGAGTGAAGATTTTTGTCCACAGGTCGAAGCTTTCCAACCTAGACGAGATAGTCGTGTTTTCAAGTGCTGGAACTGCAAAGTCATGGGGCACTCGTTCTTCGATTGTCCTGATCCCCAGCGAAAATTGTTTTGTTACAAGTGTGGCATGGAAGACACGACCACTCCGCAATGTCCTCAATGTACGGGAAACGGTCCCAGGAGCAATTTGACACCCAAGGCCAATTGCTCAAGGAACCCGGTCCTGGACAATTAGTCGAGAATCCACTGAATGGTATACATAGCACGTCTCAATATACTTCAAGTAATTATTTTCAACCTAATCTAAATTCTCAGCCTCGGACCTGTCCTAAACAGAACAGCTCCACGTCCATAAAAATACTCAAACGTAGCAACACTCCACCCTCTGCCAATCGTTCTACAACAAACCAAACAAGTCCCTTGAACAAGCCCTCAGTAAAAACATTGCACGAACGTCTTGCCAACTACTACGCTGTTCGTAGTAGAATCTTTGCAACGCCTAGACCAGTCTCCGAGAAAATCCTTAAACTTCGCAAGCGATTTAAAAATAAGAAGCTTTTGTACCACGCTATTGAAGCCACCACCTTATGCTGTGGTGATGATCCTCGTCCATATGCTAGAGTATTCATCTTTGGAGAATCCTTGCTGGGTTTACTAGATAGTGGTGCGAGCATCAGCTGCCTAGGAGATGGTGGGGTAGAAATGTTGAAAAACAAGAACATACCTTTTACTCAATTAAGTTCCCATATAAAAACGGCAGACGGAAATGGTCAAAAGATAGTCGGGAAAGTCATGGCACAAGTTACATACAAAGGCGAAACCAAACTAATACTTTTGTTAATAGTACCTTCTCTGCAACAACGGTTGTATCTTGGCATTAACTTTTGGAAGGAATTTAGCTTGGCGCCGGACCTAGTAGTTTCGGAGATTTCTCCAAATTTGTGTAGTCAGACCAACGAGGCAAACGCGCATGAGTTATCAATCGAGGAGTCCAGAAAGCTCAGTGAGGCCGTCAGTATGTTTCCGTCCTTTGCCACAGTTGGCCTTGGAAAAACATTACTAGAGGAACATACCATAGACACAGGGGATGCTGAGCCCATTAAGCAACGTCATTACCCTGTTTCTCCAGCGGTACAGAAACTGCTGTATGAGGAACTGGATCGCATGTTGGAGATGGGAGTGATCGAAGAAAGCTCCAGCGCCTGGAACTCGCCGGTGGTTCTTATACGAAAACCTGGGAAGAACAGGTTGTGTTTGGACTATCGACGGGTAAACCAGGTCACAAAAAAAGATGCGTATCTGCTTCCTCATATAGAGGGATTGCTAGGGCGTCTTTCGGATACACACTTTATTTCAAGTGTTGATCTGAAGGATGCCTTTTGGCAGATACCGTTGGAGAAAGCGTCCAGGCAAAAGACAGCGTTTACTGTGCCCGGCAGACCCCTGTATCAGTTTAACGTCATGCCCTTTGGCCTATGCAATGCGCCTCAGCGTATGTGCAGATTGATGGACAAAGTGGTACCGCATGAACTGAGAGAAAACATCTTTGTCTATCTGGATGACTTATTGATAATTTCGCGCACATTTAACGAACACATAGATATGCTTAAAGTTGTAGCTCGAAAACTGACAGAAGCAGGACTTACCATAAACGTTCAAAAATCTAAGTTTTGTTTCAGGGAACTTAAATACCTCGGATATATTGTAGGAGAAGGATGCCTTAAGACAGATCCAGCTAAGATTTCAGCAATGAACGACTTTCCTGTCCCAACATCAGGTCTTGCGGGTTGGTATCGAAGATTCGTTAAAGACTTTTCTTCGCTAGCAACTCCGCTTACCGATACTCTTAAAAAGGGAAAGAGGTTTTGCTTCGATGATCAAGCAATAGCTTCCTTTAACAAAATTAAACATACGCTTACCACTGCCCCGATCTTAACTAACCCGGATTTCGCTAAGCCGTTTATCATGCTCTGTGATGCATCTGACTCAGGTATTGGGTGCGTTTTGTGCCAGCAGGACGAGGAGGGAAATGAAAGACCCATTTATTTCTATTCCCATAAGCTTAATTCGGCACAACGCAATTATAGCGTAATCGAACGCGAGTGTTTAGCTGCGGTTATGGGCGTCCAGAAGTTCCGCGCATATGTAGAAGGACAGTCCTTCAAGATCGTCACTGATCATGCGAGCCTACGCTGGCTGATGAGTCAAAAGGACCTCAGTGGACGGTTAGCCAGATGGAGTTTAAAATTACAAGGATTCGATTTCAGCATAGAGCATCGTAAGGGATCACAGCATATTGTGCCGGATGCGTTATCTCGTGCTTACGAGGTAGACGAGCTGCAAAGCGATGTCTCTGTGTTGAAAGATTCCTCCGATGTGTTGCATATTGATCTTGCAGACCCCAGTTTTCAATCTGCGGAATACTGCAAGCTCATAGAAACCATCGAACAGCAAAAAGATCAGCTACCTGACCTTCAAGTCTCGAACAATTTCGCGTACAAGAAGGTCAAACATTGCACAGGGGATCCACTCGAGGATGATCTCGTCTGGAAACTTTGGGTTCCATCTGAGTTGACCGAAAACTTGATAGCTTTGGCCCATCAGCCACCGCGAGCTTCGCATGGCGGTGTGGCTAAAACCATATATCGGCTACGTCATCGTTTCTTTTGGCCTAATATGGCTACGCAAGTAAAGACGTTTATTTCGAATTGTGAAGTCTTTAAAACGACTAAAGCCCCTAATAGCGTGTTAAGGCCACCATTAGGTAAAGCATTTATTGTGGAAAGACCGTTCCAACTGGTTTATATAGATTTCTTGGGACCTTACCCTCGCTCTAAAAGTGGTAACTCACACATAATCATTGCGTTACACCAATTGACAAAGTTTGTCCTCATAAAACCTCTCCGAAAAGCGACAACTGAAACGACCTTACTGTTTCTGCAGGAACAACTATTTTGCGTGTTCGGAGTGCCTGAAACAATTTTATCCGATAATGGCAAACAATTTACTAGCCAGGAGTTTGCAAGGTGCATGAAATCCTTTGGCGTTAATCATCTCAAAACCGCGTCGTACTCTCCGCAAGCGAATGCGAGTGAACGAGTTAATAGATCCATTTTAGCGGCCATTCGTTCGTACATTGACCCTGCCCAAAAACACTGGGATTTACACCTCCAATCAATCGCGTGTGCTCTTCGTTCCACTGTTCACTCGGCAATCGGCTTGTCCCCTTACAAAGCTCTATTCGGCCAAGAAATGATAGAGCATGGATCCGATTATAAGCTCCTGAGGGAACTAAGTGGATTAAACAGCTCCGAAATCGCCCTGTTATCGAAGTCGGATCAGATGAATATCTTACACGCGCATCTAAAATCATCTCTAGCGAAAGCACATTCGACATATGAAAAGGTTTACAACACTCGAAGTAAGACAGCTAGTTACGCGGCTGGTGAATTCGTTTTTAAAAGAAATTTTATTTTAAGCGACGCTTCGAAACACCTAAGCGCTAAACTCTGCCCAAAGTTTACGAAGATGAAGATTCGGAAAGCCATCGGGAATAATCTTTATGAGCTTGAAGATCTCGAAGGGAAAAGAGTGGGGATATACCACTGCAAGGATTTAAAAAGATAATAAACCAATTTTATTTTCGTATCTTTGTGTAGGCTAGCTCAGTCTGTTCATGAGACTTCAGTACTCAGGCGTGGGTCGGTATATATATACATTTTTCCTCCTGTTCCATTTCTTTTTCTTTTATTGCGATTGCTCTTTACAAAAAAAGAACAAGCTTTGTAGGGAACCGTCGAAAATGCTTATCTCAATTACTTAGTGGTCTAAACTTTCGTTGTGCCTTGAACTAGTCAACCGTTTGAGATTCCTATGGTTGGCGTATCCGATAAGCGATGTTTTCATATATCGTTAGTCCAGGATTTGGGGTATCGATTTAGGCGCTACCAACTTGTTCAGGAACGGCGGGGAATATCCGACTCTCATAGGAAAGGGAGGCATGATACATACGAGTACCGCTCGTACATTCCATGTACCTGTTTAACCAACGCATCAGACTGGAGAAGTGCGAGTAAATAGCAAAAAAAAAAAAAAACGGGGATATCGCCTGAGATAGCCCACTTGAAGAAGTAACCGAGGTTATATAAATCGACTGACAAGTCAATCGGCCTTTTTTCTTACGTCTAGTAGCGTTGTGCTCAGCAATAAATTCGCTGAAGTTATTTTCATAAAAAAAAGGGGAAAAGTATCCTATTATTTCTAATTTTTATTAAAAAGAAAGAATTGCGAAGCAATTTCCGCAAAGTGCCTTGTTTTTCTTTTTGATGTAAAGTGCATTGAAAATAACTAAAGTGAAGCCTTAACCAAGATTGGTACAGTCCCCACAAGAAGTCCTGAGGAACAATTAAGATTTTCTTCCCCTTCAATTAAAATCAACACCGTCACCCAAGCACCCCAGTACTTATTCGCCATTGGGTCAACGTCTGCAAGATAAGGGCAAGTAGAAGTAGTTCCGCGGCATTAAAACACCACATTCGTGGCGCATGTCGTTGTCTTGCACGCGCATGTGGCTGCAACGTTTGTTTTTGGTCTCGATAGTCGGCTAAACAAGTCGCCAGCTCGCCACTTCCAAAAGCCACGCAAAACCACATTCTGAGACGCCGAACAACGTACCAACAACAACTTACCACCCACTGTACAGCCAGATGAAACACGACAGGTGCGGGAAAACGTAAAGGGAATAACACCTTACGCATCGGCCAACCGAACTGCAAACTTAAACGAAGCGAAGCTTCCATCCGCCACCGTCGGTTCTATTCCTTACCTCGCCTTGTCGTAACCATCGTCTAATCAACGGGTCGATCCGTCAATCTATCCCCTACTGACGCCCCAAAATCCCGCACCAATTACTTGCGCCACTGCAATCGTCCACTTCCAACACCATCGCCACGAATCATCTTTAATTCCCCCGCCGGACCTTTCATCAACCAACCCACCACCATTTATCTACTGATAACAACCAGAGCATCATAAAAAAAAAAAAAAAAAAAAAAAAAAAAAAAAAAAAAAAATTATGAAAACAGAAATTTGAATAACAAGTATCACAAACTGGCTAAGTAAAATAGGCATACATTAGTTTTTTTTGGTATTTGTAAAGTTCTCGCAATACAGTACATAACTCTCTTCCCTAGCTTAATATTAACATATCCGAAATCGCCATCAAAGATAAAAACATCGCCACGGGCTGGACAATGCTGTGCACAACATCTTCCTCCCCCCCTGGAGTAATAAGTAATTACGTCATAGTCTCCAAACGACAAATGTAAGAAAAAAAAAAAGATCGGTAAGTGATCATACTTAATAACATCTATAGTTTTGTACTTATGTATTGAGTAAACTACTTAAACGTCAGGGAAATATAAGAGAGTTCTTGAATTATGTTGGTATATTCTCTTCTTTAAGAGAGACTTTGTTTACTTTTTTTTTGCTGTAATATTCTTGCTAACAATGTGCCGTAAAGACGATTCGGTAATATACAAGTAACAAAAAAAAAAAAAAAAAAGAAAGCTCAGTTGCGCAACACATTTGAGCCAGTGATGATAACAAATTGTGTTATGCTGCATTAGGAATTTTGATGCCATAAAGTAAACTGTAGTAACGTTAATTAATCCAGAAAAAAAAAAATATTATTGATTCTACCAATAAAATATAAAGACTAAGAAAAAGAGATTCTGAAGTATGAGATAAGCCATTCAAAAATTCGATGCTAGTTAGATATATTTGATATGTTAGTAAAGGAGATTAGCAATCCTGTTTTCATCCGCGTTTGATGTGTTTATTAGTTTTTTTTTGTAACCGAGAGTAACAGTCTCATTCATCCGAGATTGATGGTTTAGTAGTATTTAAGTAAGAAAGATTAACGATCTTATATTCATCCTCGATTGATGCGTTTTACCTGGTTGCAACGATATTGAATTTAATTATTTAAAACTGAAAATTATAGTGCTTAAATCTTAGTTATTGTAACGATTGGATTGTAATAAAATATTTGGAGTATGTCATATAAAACCTCGAGCTATTCTTGTTGTCGGTTATCGCCTTTAGGACATCGTTCTGAGTGACTTTCTATCTGAGTCGATGGGAAGAAATCAAAGGGAAGCTATTTTTTGTTTTGATATCTCAACGTCATGAGTTGCGTCGTGTGAGATTATCCTAAGGGGGGTGTGATAGTGTTTTAGGTTCATCGATGGGAAGATTTGTACGTTAGCGACGTACCCGAGAGGACCGATTAAGGGGCTTTCGCAAATATTGAGCGCTGTGGGAGCCATGGACGTATTATTTCGATAACACCTGAGATAATACCGGGGTGGGTTAGCTCTAGGAAAACATTTCCAGCTTTTGTTTTTCCTCAACTTAAGATTCTACTTAACTTAATAATGCGAAAGGACAAAACGGGTTCCCCCTTTTTGTTATATTTTTCGGAACATAACACCAGTTCCTTATTCAGCATGGAAATACGTAACAACGTTCGGGTCACAGCAACAAGTTCCCCCCCCATATCCGACGAGCTAGGTCGTGCCATGTGCAAGCATGCTGACGTTGTTGTTGACTCCGAACACCCTTTCGTCTTCGCTGCCCGGACTGACTTGAGGATCCTGTGACCTTGGGTCATAAGGGTGGCATGAGAAGCGGAAGGTTTCAAGGAAAAGGGTCGAGTTTTTTTCTTTCTTCTTTTTTTTTAACATCTGCGCTTTCGAGTGCCTATTTATTTTGGCGGTTACGGTCCGACCCAGGTGTGCAGGCTTTGGTGGAGGAAGTCCACTGGAGTCTGGGTACCTACAGCCTTTCCTTGCGCATTTTTATCTTCGTTACAAGCACATGCAGCAAAACAAAGTACCTACGAAGCGTCGCTGCATAGAAGGACGAGAGCAGCTCGACAGCTCTACGAGCAAAAAAGGAGGGAAGAACATCGGCTTCTCCGGAGAAAAAAGAGAGAGCATGAGAAGCGCGCGATCGAGGATATAGAGAGGTGTTACTCCAGGAACAACGTTCGGAAGTTTTACCAAAAGGCAAAAAGAACGTGTCATGCCAACAAGACCCGAACGGAGACCTGTAGAGATAAACAAGGAAACCTTGTAGTAGAGTCACAGTCGGTGCTGAGGACATGGAAAAACCATTTCTGCAGACTGCTAAACGGCGTAGACGACACAAATTCCGCTGTCAGGCAGAACGAACCATTCAACCTGGATGATGAAAGCCAAGACTCCCGTCCACCTGACCAAAATGAAGTGAGGATAGCAATATCCAAACTGAAGTCCAACAAAGCTGCTGGACCGGACGGCTTAACTGCCGAGCTGTTTAAGGCAGCGGGAGATGACCTGGTAGAGAGCATACACCAACTCGTCTCCAAGATTTGGTCAGACGAAAGTATGCCTGATGAATGGAACCTCAGCATCGTTTGCCCGATCCACAAGAAAGGAGACTCTCTAAACTGCGCCAACTATAGAGGCATCAGTCTCCTGAACACTGCGTATTAGATCATGTCTGCTGTACTGTGTGAACGCCTGAAACCATTCGTCAACGATCTGATAGGTCCCTATCAGTACGGTTTTAGGCCCGATAAGTCCACGACCGATCAAATATTCACACACGGCAGATCCTGGAGAAAACCCAAGAAGTCCAGATCGATACACACCATCTTTTTATCGATCTTAAGGCCGCATATGACAGCATTTATAGAGACGAGCTATACAGAGCCATGTCTAGTTTTGGCATCCCTGCCAAACTTGTCAGATTGTGCAGAATTACGATGGAGAACACTCGCTGCTCCGTAAAGGTCGGAAACAATCTCACCGAGACCTTTGATGTCAAAAAAGGATTTAGACAAGGTGATGCGCTGTCATGTGACTTCTTCAACATCATTCTTGAGAAGATTGTGCGAAACTCACAAGCCAACACCAGAGGCACAATTTTCTATAAGTCTGTGCAACTGCTTGCATACGCTGACGACATTGACATTGTTGGCACAACACAGCGAGCTGTCACTGGTGCGTTTGCAAGTATTAGTACAGAAGCGGCAAAAATGGGTTTAGCGGTGAATGAGGGTAAAACAAAATATATGCTGTCAACAAGAAGGGACACACAAGACACAACATCGAAGAATCGGACAGAACGTCACGATAGACAGCTATAACTTTGAGGTAGTTAGGGACTTTGTCTACCTCGGCTTCGCTATAAACTCTGATAATGACATCACATCAGAAATCAAGCGAAAAATCACTCTTGCCAACCGCTGTTTCTTTGGCCTAAGACGGCAATTGATTAGTAAGGCCTTGTCAAGAAGCACTAAGGAGATTCTATATAAGACTCTCATCACCCCTGTCCTGCTCTATGGCGCAGAAGCATGAACCCTAGCAAAAACGGATGAGGATCTTCTTAGTCGCTTCGAACGCAAAATTCTTCGAGTGATTTTTGGTCCCGTTTGCGTTGACGGGATTTGGAGGAGAAGATTTAACAGCGAACTCTACGAGCTGTACAGCGCCATCGACCTGGTCAGAAAAGTACGCATTAGTCGTCTAAGATGGTTAGGACATGTAGAGCGAATGGACACCAACGCTCCAGCCCGGAGAGTCTTCGATTCCAACCCGGAGGGACAACGCAGTAGAGGAAGACCTCGCCTTAGGTGGCGCGCGCAAGTGGAAGCGGACCTCAACCAACTTGGAGTGCGTAACTGGAGGCAGTTAGCCAAAGATCGCGCTAGCTGGAGAGGCGAATTGGTTGAGGCCCAGGTCCACCCCGGACTGTAGCGCCACCTTAAGTAGGTAATCAAGTAAGTAAATGTTTGTAAACAAAATATATGCAGATCCGTTAGCAGGCATTGTCAGACAAATGAGAAGAATGATTTTTGTATTCGGTGGTGAAGTCCTGATTGAGAAGCACGTAATAATAGAACAAAAAGATGGAACTGCAATTGTTTTGTCCACTTCAGTCTTACTTACGGCTCATAAACGTCGGCGTGCTTGGACGAACGATTGAGTTATACTTTCAAGTACAACTAATTCACAATCGGAGACTACCTACATAATCTGACAAAAATATGCTATGAAATGTAGCAGTTTAAATGAAATTTAAGCAAAAATCTATGTTTTGTTAGATTGTCAAAATCCGACGATTGGGTGCTTTTTTCCTTTATCCCACGAAAGGCTTTTCGGACATCAAAATTCCCACAAAAAGGGATAAATCCCATGATATAATAACACTGGGCTAGGATCAGGTTTGGTTGCCAAGTTCCTAATTGCCGTTGTTGCAGGAGTGCTAGAACTGGAAGCGAGCTCTGAGGTAGTACTTCCAGCCCGTAGTTTGAAAGCACCGGACTCTTAAGTTTTTTGCTTTTGGTTTTTGTTTTTGTTTTTTGATTAATGATAGCACCCACGAGTAGCGGAGGAAAGAAGTCCATCTGTGCAGAGATCTGCATTACATAGATAAGGCTGGCTAGTCCGGAGGTCGCCAGCTATCCGGATACTCCGTAAGCGACTCGGGCTATTTTTGAAACTGGGCCCCAGCAAGGTAGATACTCGACACGGGTCGTATGACCCCTTTATCCAGCCCAGGAGCAAGTAGGATGGGAAAACAGTTAGGAATGTAATGGAAGAAATGGGATGGGAAGAGAAGGACGGAAGAGCACTCTATGGTTTCATGGTTCTTCTGTAGACATTCTCGAGAGTCTTTACCATAATTCAGCCCCCACAACTCGTCAAGTTCGGTGCTTGGGTGGTCTTAAGTTGTGTCAAAATGTATGAACTATTTTCATGTGAAATGAACGCGTTTATATGCTTCAATTATTGTATTCCGAAACGGATACATCTTATGCAATTTGAGTTCCGATCGGGTTTGACTTTCGTATCGGAATTTTCTCCGAACGGATACCTCGATGGGGGTGACTAGCTCCAAGTGCGTTGTACCCATCAAAAATATACCTACGCCTTAGGTCCTTAACATAACAAAAGTTCGTCGGTATGGAAAAGAGTGAAGAACAGCCCTAAGTATTTTCCTAAATTATTTACCTTCATCGGAACCAGCTGTTAATGGAATTTTATGGATATTTTCACAACCCTATCGCCCAAGTAGAAAAGAAACATATCGCCCAAGTTGGTAAGGGAAATATATTCAAGGTCGCTTTTGTTTGCTTTTCAAATAGGTGGTTGACCTTTAGAACTCCAGAGAGTGAGAAGGTGGAGCGACTTTGTTGAGTATACCCAATAATATCCTCATACAACTCAATTCCAAAAAAAATGTTCAGTAAAAAAAAAAAAACAAACCCAAAAATAAACAAACCGGGAAGCACTGCAGAAGGATAAAGAGATACATTTCCGAGTAAAAGATGTACGCAATGATTTCGTTGGCATTCCTTTACCCCGTTGTCATACTTTACAGAGTTGAGCTAAAGAAATTATTTTATATACCCACGTGATATTTCACCTCCACAATGCTCGTCTTTAAGTATTAACTCACGAAGGGTTTGAATGTGTCATGGCTTCACTTCACATTTCACAAATTTCATCAGAATCTAATGGTGATTGAAAATTGAAATGCACATCACAATCTCAACATACCAACCAGATGTCTTTGAATGCCAAAAAGGTGATGGCGCGGTGTGCAGTCAGTCTGCAAATATAAATTTAATACATTCCAATTAGTGCATCAGCACTTATCATGCAGCGTGACAACACTATCAATGCAAGAGGGAAAGTATCCTTAGTAGCATGTTATTGAATTAAGTTCGTTACAAAAAAAGACAACCCCCACTTGCACAAAGGATACGTTTATGTGGATGCAGCATCGATACAACTACGTGTCTCATTTCGATGTCCCCTCCTACACACGGTGCATGGTGTTTATTCAATGAGAAAAGGAAGAATTAAAAAAAAAACTCCCTACTTGTTAAAGTTTTCATTTTCTATTCGCTTCGATCGATTTTCATGGTTGACTTGCAATGCCATAAAATAAAATTGAATTTCGTGGCCGATTACTTTGTCGGTGGGTTGATTGAGTAAACGCTCATCAGATTAGGAAATTTATTTTTTGTCAACCACGTATAACATTACACGGTATCCTGGAATGCAGTTTGTATAAAAAATTGCATTCAAAGCCAGTAGCTACTACCATAAATCACAACACCGGCTACATCATCCCCATTGCACAATGCACATTGTACTTGATTGGCGAATTAAAATAAAAAAAGCTTTGTCGACAAATTGCGCTGGTCTGACAAGTTTAAGCCCTTTTAGTTGATGTTTCGCCTTTGTTCACAGGCGATATTCATTTATCAAAAGTTACTTAACAAATCGTTGTAGTAGCATTGTGACCTCTGCTGGTTTTAGCCCGTTTTTCTTATAATGATTTAGAGGCATTCAGGGCATAGTTTTGTTACTTAGTCGGATGACAACTCAAGCAACTCGATTTAGTTTCCAACTCAAAGTATTGGTAAGGCCTGATTAATTTTCCCTTCTTAGTTTTAGGGATCAGGTATGGACTGCGTTGAATATCCGAACAAAAAAATTAGACTTTATTTATTTTTGTTTTTATTTCTTCTTAGGAATATTTTACCCACCGAGTGTAATTTCACTTAACACTGCGTATTTCAAATAGTTTTCCTTAGAAATTTGGTTAACTTTGTCATTGTATAAAAAAAACATTTCATTTTCATTGAACGTGCGTTACAAAAACAAAACCCACCCTCAACCGAATTTAATACCCCATCCGGCGGCTGTTGTATTTCAATAGACGAACTCGGTTCAGTTTCAATTGCTTGTTTATTTGTCTAGAGTCAAGTTACAACTGGCTTAGAATAATCAATCAAAGATCGAGATCAGCAAGACACATCGGCTCGCATGCAAATATTATTCATGAGTGGGTATAGGTGTTAGGTGTTGCCAGGCTCAATAATACATCATCTCTTTTCTTTACATAAATTTGTATTTTCAACCTAAAAAACTATCTACTAAGTTAGAGTACCATTATTTCTTAAATTATTTATCCAATTCATGATTTCAAAATTATAGCACAATATTTGTAATATTCAAATTTAACCTCTGCCTAACTGGGGCAAAAATACTCTGGTTTCTTAACGATCCTACCATATTTGGTGACATATGGTGCAGTAATGTCTTGATGCGATAAACCAGATTCAGCATTATTTCTATTACTTGATTGAGGCAGTTCATTTATCTTCGGTTTAGAATTATCAGAGTCGCGATCATTTACATTTGTATTCGTTACACTTGTATCAGAAACATATGGAGCTCTCGGATCCGATGAGTTCGTTTCAGGTATTTTGAAATTTGGGGAATGCTGTGACTTTTTTAAATGAAATGTGTTACGACGAATAAACCTATTGTTCTCATTTTGTATAATATATGACCGAGGCATATCATGCTTTGCAATTACGCGTGCTGGTTCCCACATCCCATTATGCATATAAACTACATTTTCCCCCTCATGCATTTTAAGCTCTTGTCTAGGTTTAACGGGATTATTGTTTTTGACCATCTTTTGTTGACGGTTTTCCCATCTAGCTGGTAAATCCACGGGTATTTTCGGAGCCAGTTCTTCATTTCTTATGGGTAGCCATGTTCTGAACTTTCGGCTCATTAACATCTCAGCTGGAGAATAATTTAATCCCGTGACAGGTGTAGCCCTATACTCCAACAACGCCGCTTCTAAATTACCTTCCCCCTTACTGATTTTTCTCAAGATTGATTTTGTGATATGGACTGCCTTTTCTGCCAAACCATTCGATTTTGGATATCGAGGGCTGCTGTAAATAAATTCAAAATTTGAATCCTTTGCAAAATTTCTCAATTCGTAGGAATTGAATGGCATATTATCAGCCACAATTGTTGTTGGAATGCCATGCATTGAAAATATCTTATGCAAAACGTTTTTTATAGTTTTCGCAGTTTTATCCGGAATCGGATGAAGCTCAATCCACTTGGAGTAATAGTCAATGGCGACGAAATATGATTTTCCACCATAATCTAAACAATCGACTCCAATTTTCTGAAATGGAGCTTCAGGTGGAGCATGTGGCATAACGGAATGATTTTTATTTTGTGGCCTAAATCTCTCACACTCACGACATTTAAAAATCATATTTTCAATATCTCTCGCCATGTATGGCCAGTAAAGGGACCCTTTTGCCCTATTCAACGTCTTAGTAATTCCCATGTGAGATTTGTGAAGAAGGCTTAATGTATCTTTTATTAAAGAGCGTGGAACAAAAACACGATTTTCGTAAAAGAGCAATCCATTTTCAACATGAATGTTGTTTTTTAATTGCCAGAAAAATTTTAAATTATCGGGAAGCTTATGCTTATCATCTGGCCACCCCTCATAGTAATATCTTTTAAGAGATTGTAAAATCTCATCTATTTTCGTAGCTTTTTCAAAGTCGATTCTCTTGGCCTCACTCATATTTACCGTGTGAACCAAATCTTTCAACGTTCTTTCCGTATCTATAGTGGGATCGTCAATAAAATTTCGAGAGAGAAGATCCGCTACATAAAGAAACTTGCCAGGGACATAAATTAATTCGAGTTTGTATTTAGACAGTTTTAGTTTCATTCTCTGTAAACGCACAGAGTGCACTTGACCTATGTCTTTCTTTATAATGGCAACCAAAGGTTTATGGTCTGAGTGTACCGTAACAGGGTAACCATATATATAGTTGTTGAATTTTTCACATGCGTATACCACGGCTAATAACTCCTTTTCAACCTGAGCATATCTCGTCTCAGCATCAGTTAAACTTTTTGATGCAAATGCTACAGGCTTCTCATCCTGCAATAAACAACATCCAAGACCATATTGAGACGCATCGGTTTGGATGATTATCTTCTTGCTGGGATCAAAAACATGAAGAATTGAATGCTTAGCTAAAATGTCTTTGATTTCGTGTAAAACATTGGTGTGGGAACGAGTCCATATAAAATCATTATTTTTCTTCAATAAGGCACGAAGAGGTGCATTTAGATTTGAAAAGTTGGGGATGAAATCACGTAAGTAATTAAACATTCCCATTATTCTTTCTAATTCTTTTCTATCTTGGGGTTCTTTCAATCTGAGGATCGATTCTACGCGACTTGGATCAGGACGGATCGTATTACCCGTAAAAATATGACCTAAATATTTTACCTCACGCACGCAATATTGAACTTTCTCTTTATTGAATTTAACATTCACTTCACGGGCTTTTCTTAGCACATTCTCCACATTTATATCATGCTCTTCCTTAGTCCTTCCCCCCGTAATTATATCATCTATATAAATAAATGTTCCAGGCAATTTACCAAAATATTTGCTATTCAAATTTTGGAATTTTTCCGCTGCTATTTTGAGCCCAAAAGGCAGTACATTGTATTCAAATGTCCCGTAACGAGTAGTAAACACCGTGAATTTCTTAGATGAAGGGCATAATTCGACTTGCCAAAACCCTTCCTTTAAATCGAATACCGTGAAATATTTAAATCCTCTCATCGCATCACAGAAATCAGATAACGTAGGGATTACCCCATGCTCTTCTTGAAGGTTATCATTCAAGGCACTGGGATCCAAACATAACCTCAAACTGCCATTGGATTTTTCTACTATCACCAATTGATGAGACCATTCTGAGGGTTCCTCTCTTCTACGAATGATACCACGTCGCTCCATGTTTTCGAGAGCATCCTTAACTTTATCCCTTATTCCCAACGGAATTCTACGAGGAGGCTTACAGACCGGTATAGCATTGGGTTTGAGTTCCAACCTACATTTATCGGGAAATCTACCGTCTCCTGAAAAAACGTCCCCATTTTTAATAAAAAAACATTTCACTTCACTAATTGCGCTCACCCTACGGATTAAATCAAACTGAATACACGTTTTCAAACCAAGTAAAGGCTTTGAGCCTCCATCAACTACAATATATTCAACGTCATCTACTAAATCCCTATACTTTGTGCGAAGGTGAACCGAACCCAAAGTCGCAATTCGAGAGCCTCCATACGCTTCTAATCTGTGTTTTGCTGGACACAATTTCGCTTCGCATTTAATTTTTTTTAGCGTTTCAAAAGTAATAATATTAACATCTGCTCCACTATCAAGCTTAAATTCTACCAAATAGTTTTCTACTGCTATTTTTTCGCACCAACTACCAAAACCATGCCGAACCTGACTTACCGCACCAATAGCGCCAATATACGCAACTGATTCACCACTGTCATCATCATCATCACTTTCATTTGCCGCTTTGTTAATACAGTTAATTCCTTTAGATTTGCAAACAACTGCAAAATGATTAAATTTTCCACACACCTGACACCTTTTCCCAAATGCCGGACAATTACCTCTCGCATGCTGTCTATTACATTTGAAACAAGCATTGCCTGTATACTTTAAATTGATACCAGTCTGCTTTATATTGTCATGCTGATCCCTGTTCTTTGTTACAAGATTTCTAGAACGAAAAGAAAATGGTAAATTAAAATTTTGTCGCACATTGTTGTTATCTGAATGAGAATTAAATTGTTTGTCTCTTTTAAATTTAACAGTATCAACAGATGATCCTCTTTCGACTTGCATCTCCTTTGCTTGCATATCCGCCTGTTCAGCCACCCGACAAATCTCTCTAGCTTTCGGTAAATCCAAGTTATCTGTCTTCAAAAGCTGCAATCGTACGTTTTGTTCAGCTATGCCCATCACGATACGGTCCCTTATCATGCTCTCTTTCTGATCTCCAAATTCGCAGCTTTCCGCCAGTTTCACCGTATCAGAAACGAACTGTTCGAACGGTTCTCCTTCTTTTTGATATCGAGAAAAAAATATGTAGCGTTCATATACCACATTGCTTCTAGGAACACAGTACAGTTGAAATGCTTCGATAACCTTTGCAAGATTATTTCTGTTTTCCTCTGATATTGGCAGTGTTTGGTAAACTTCAATTGCTTTTTCTCCCGCACACGAAAGAAATCGTGCAGTTTTTATTGCCTCAGACTCACTATTAGTTTTAGTTGCCACAGAATAGATATTCCACATATTGTGAAATTTCCGCCAATTTTCCTTCACATTCCCTTCCATTAATAGCGGTCCAGGTTTTTGGAAATCGCTGGCCATTTTTTTTTCTTTTTTTTTTTCTTTTTTTTTTTTACTCTTATTTTTCAATAATTAATTTTAATTGTAACTCATGTACTAGCACTCATGTACTTTTTTTTTTTTTTTTTTTTTTTTAAACTCTTATTTTTCAATTATTAGGTACGTTTCAATCGGGAACCTTTTTTTTTTTTTTTAGGAAACTACCGACTGCGCCATGTTGTATTTCAATAGACGAACTCGGTTCAGTTTCAATTGCTTGTTTATTTGTCTAGGGGTAGGGGTTAGAATATACCCGAGGTAGGCATGCCTGTCGTAAAAGGCGACTAAAATCCAATCTCCGTATACCGAGCGAAATGGCGTATACAAAAAATGCAATGAACAAAACAAAAAGATTAACTACCCCAGGTGGCAGTCCAGCTTTACTGGAAAATCCACCCTCTTCGGAGGTCGGCTCTACGGATTCTGGGGAGAGCCGCTTATTGCAATCTATTAACCCTTTTATTAAAAGCTCAAGGGTATCTCGATCTCCTCCAACAAGATCGAATAACGCCGGGAAAAGAAGTCCGCCGGGAGCGCTAGCGCGTGAAAAACAGGACTCAGTGAAAGATAAAAGTCTTGAGGAAGAAAATAAAGAACTCCGAATCAAGCTTAAGGAAATGGATCTACTCTATCAAGATCTTAAGAAAGAGATAGAACTGCTAAAAGAACAAAATAAGGCTCTAAGGAACACCCATTTGCAGAAAGAACGCGAATGTACTCCACCACGCTTGGCTAATCGGGAATACCACACCGACGAAGAAGAGCTAGCGCGCGAAACGAATTGGGTCATTAAAAAAAGACCTAGTAAGAAAAGGAGAGCCGGTTCTTCGCCTGAAGTCGAGCCCTTAAAAGAACAAACGCGTAAAGTACCGCAAGATAAACAACTCCGAGGGCATATTCGCGCACCGCCTCCAATAAACGTCGTTGGGGTAACGGAGTATAATAAATTGCACAGCCTCCTTAAAGGAACGATAATATCGCAATTTAAAGTTACATCTTTGAGGAATAATGCGTGGAAAATAAACGTCGATAACCACGAAGACTACCGGGCAATGTCCCAAAAGCTAAATACTGAGAAGATCCAGTGGTATACTTTCGAAGTAAAGTCAGAAAGGCCACATCGTGTTGTAGCAAGGGGACTCCACCCCTCATGCAAAAAAGAAGAGATTATAAACGACCTTCAAGCTAAAGGGTTTAAAATTCTTGATGCCGTTAATATCATCAAGAAGGAGAAACAGAAATCGGAAGAAGATAAGGATGTCATGATAAAGCGTGGACTACCGCTCTTTATGCTTACCTTCGATAGGTCTGATAATATCGAAGATATCTACCGAATTAAAACCATAGTAAATATCGTGGTTAAAATCGAGCCGATGCGCAGAAATTTGAAAATAATTCCACAGTGCAAACGTTGCCAGGAATTTAATCACACACAAATGTATTGCAAAAAAGAGCCGCGATGTGTGAAATGCGCCGGAAATCATTTCTCCCTAGACTGTGGAGCAAATAAACAATCCTCCGCTACTTGCGCTAATTGTAAGGGAAAGCACCCTGCAAATTATAGAGGTTG
Organism: Cheilosia urbana; assembly: GCA_946477585.1. Classification (NCBI taxonomy): domain Eukaryota; kingdom Metazoa; phylum Arthropoda; class Insecta; order Diptera; family Syrphidae; genus Cheilosia; species Cheilosia urbana. Next base: position 1,126,423 of record OX297854.1, on the reverse strand, counting down.
TGAAGTAGCTAAGGAGTTGCAAAAACGGAGAGATGCGCTCCTCAAGCCTCAAAATAAAAAAACAAAGCCGCTAACGAATACAAAGCGTAAGACCGCCCAGGAGGTAGCAGGCAACATAAAAACTCCGGTTCCAGAGCGTAATAATGTCAGAGAAAGAGAGACAACAGAAAAGCCCTCGAACTCTGTTGCCAAAAGAAACGCTACTGAAAAGTTACCATCAGTAAAGCCATCGAATAGTGGCCCTCGGCCAGCCAGAGTACTGCAGACCTACGCTCAGGCCGCGGCATACGACGGAGCAAGAAACGTTGAAACTTCGCCGGACCCTGCTTCACATGTTTTCTCAGTTATTCTCCAGAAACTTGAAGAACAAAGCAAAATAAATAAAATTATTCTCGATCGCTTGGTTACGCTCGAAAATAATTCACGGAAAACGCGTACATCAAATAAAATATGAATGAAGAACCAATGTTAAAAATATGCACTTGGAATGCAAACGGACTTTTGCAAAAACTCGACGAATTGGAAATATTCATACGCGAGAAAGATCTTGACATTTGCTTGATTTCTGAAACTCACGTGAAAAGGGGATCGAGCTTAAAAATAAAAGGCTATAATGACTTCCACGCTTGTCACCCTTCGGGAAACGCGAGAGGTGGATCTTCATTGTTTATTAAAGACTGCATTGAACAATACGAAGACCTGAAGATAGAACTTGAAACTATGCAACTGTGCACGATTCGAGTGAAAAATAGTCAACGTACTCTTAGAATTTCATCTATCTACTGTCCACCGCGTTCCGCACTTGAAAAAACTGATTATACTAACTTGCTTAAATCGCTCAAACCAAACTTCATTATTGGCGGCGATTTTAATGCAAAACACACGTTCTGGGGTTCTAGATATATCTCGCGAAAAGGAAGAATGCTATATGGGGCAGGTATGGAGTATAGTTGTGATTTCCACTCGACGGGCAAACCGACCTACTGGCCAACTGATACTTCAAAAACACCTGACCTGATCGATTTTTTCGTCGTGAAAGGAATATCTACCAACCACATTAAAGTTGAAGAAAGCTTTGATCTGTCATCTGATCATTCACCGGTTATTTTAACATTGAGCGTAAAACTAGTAAATAACCTTGAGCCAGCGAGATTAACTGGTAGAACAACCAACTGGGAAGGCTTTAGGAACGAAATTGAAGAGAATGTTGAACTTAGCGTTCCACTTACGACACCCTATGAACTTGAGGTTGAAGTAGATCGCTTCGTTGAGATCGTACAGCTCGCTTCCTGGAATAATACGCCTAATCCAAGGAAAGCGCCGGCCAAATACGGTCTACGATATCCTCCCGAAATAAAAGAATTGGTCAACGAAAAAAGGAAGGCGCGTAAAAAGTGGCAACAGAGTCGCGCCCCGCAACATAAAACACATTTGAATTATTTGTGCAACTTGTTGAAGACAGCTATTAAGGACTTTAAAAATCGTGCGATAGGTTCTTACCTTGAAAGTTTAACGGCGAAAAAAGATTCCAACTATTCACTTTGGAAAGCTGTAAAAGGCACCAAAAGACCCAAAATCCCCGCGCCGCCAATTAAAATAAATCAAAATGAATGGGCAAGGGAAGATAAGGAAAAAGCCGACGTTTTTGCCGCCCATTTAGAAGAAACCTTTAAACCGTACGATGGTCGGGCGGTTCACGACAGTGTTATTGCGGCGGAATTACTATCCGACGATTCAATACTCACAAGTGCAACGCTAAGGGAACTAAAACGTGAAATTGAATCCCTAAAACCTAAGAAAGCTCCTGGTTATGATTTGATCACGGGAGAAGTTCTCAAAGTTCTACCAAGAAAAGCATTAATTAAGCTTCTTCATATTATAAATGCCGCGCTCAGACTAAAACACATGCCGAGCCAATGGAAAGTTGCGGAGGTCATAATGGTTTTAAAACCAGGAAAACCGCCAAATGAAGTAAAGTCGTATAGACCAATTTCCCTTCTTCCAGTTATATCCAAAGTTTTCGAGAGAATTTTACTAACGCGCCTACAACCGGTTATAGAATATAATAATCTTATCCCTGACCACCAGTTTGGGTTCAGAACCAAGCATTCCACGATTGACCAAGTGCATAGAATTACTGACGTAATTGAGAAAGCATTTGAAGAAAAAAAGATATGCTCAAGCGTATTCCTTGACGTCTCACAAGCCTTTGATAAGGTGTGGCATGACGGCTTGAAATTTAAATTACGACAAGTTCTTCCCGTACGCCTATATGATATTTTAGAATCATATCTCGGGAATAGACTCTTCCGTGTTAGACATGGAAACGAATACTCTGAGCTTAAGGAAATTTCGGCCGGCGTGCCGCAAGGAAGTGTCCTTGGGCCCCTTCTCTATCTGTTATATACTCGCGATATACCAAGAGAAGATGGCACTACTCTCGCTACCTTCGCCGACGACACCGCTATCCTAGCAGTAGGTAATACAATTGAAGAAACGACTGCAAAACTTCAAATCGCACTGAATAAGGTAAATGAATGGACGAGGGAATGGCGGATCGCCCTCAACGAAACTAAATCTGTTCACGTGAATTTCACGTATAAGAAAACTAATGACATGCCAATTTTCCTAAACTTGGCCCGAATACCCTTTGCAAACGAGGCCAAATACCTGGGAATAACACTCGACGCAAAGCTGAAATGGAATTCGCACGTGAAAATGAAACGTAAAGAACTCGATATCAAATATAGAGAAATGTACTGGCTACTCGGAAAACATTCCCAGCTCAGTACCGAAAACAAACTGCTTCTATACAAGCAAGTGCTAAAGCCGGTGTGGACCTACGGTATACAACTCTGGGGTTGTACCAAGAAAACAAATGCCAATATTCTACAAACTTTTCAAAATAAAGTGCTTAGAGAAATTGTACAAGCACCATGGTATATTAGAAACGACGATATCCACAGAGATCTCGGAATTCCAATAATTGAAGCTGAAACAAAAAGCTTCGCGAGAAAGCATAGAAACCGACTAATCGGACATGTCAACAATTCAGTCCGACAAATTCTGGACGAGAACAATTTATTGCGCCGGCTTCAAAGAACGAAACCGTTCGACTTGGCAAGATAAGATTAACCGCGTCTAAATTGCGGAACATGCAGGATCTTTCATTGGAAAGTAGCCTGTCAAAAGTTGTTATTTCGTTATAGAAAAATTGCTTGATAAGTTTATCTTAGTTGCAGTATCTAACAATCTTTCGAAGGGTGGTGTTTTTAGTCAGTAAAAATCTGACACTACTATGAGCACGCGCTTGCTATTCTCATAGTGTCTTTGGAAGATTTTCACCTACCCTCGGTAAAAAAAAAAAAAAAAAAAAAAATTTGTCTAGAGTCAAGTTACAACTGGCTTAGAATAATCAATCAAAGATCGAGATCAGCAAGACACATCGGCTCGCATGCAAATATTATTCATGAGTGGGTATAGGTGTTAGGTGTTGCCAGGCTCAATAATACATCAGCGGCGTTACATGAACATGGATATATGCAAACTTAGTGATCTAATGCTCGTTACGTGATAAGCCCAAATACGATTATATTGTCCAACTTGATAGTCTATTGTTTTTCATTAAAAATGACCCAGTTTTTCATTTGTTTTAATCGGTTTATCTGAAAGTAAAGAATAGTGTAGAAAGAGGGATTGGGAAAAATAGTTCCTACATAGTATCTGAGGTGCCAGTGATTGATTAGCGTTACCATTATTAATTACCCGCGAAAAAGGCGTTCGTATTCTTTAAATGATACTAGAAAATCGTTGCAATAAATGCAATTACCTACGTACAGGCTATATGCCAAATCATCAATAGAATTCAAAGAAAATTTGCACATAAGTCGAAGAAAAGAATCAGCTTGGTTATTAAAGGGGAATATATTGTCCTTTTTAGGATTTAACTGGCAATACAGTTAAGAAAATCCACTATACAAAAATCACAATTTACATAAGGCGCTCAAGGGGGCTACGCTCTGTACAAAAAATGAGTTGAATCTATTTTTTTCGTAGAGCCAATGGCTATTTTCTGTTTTTCCATCGCATCCTGTGAGCGTCACATGTACGTTGCTTGTATCTACCTTCTGTTTGTGATGTTCTTTGCTGCTAACAGAAGTTTTGATGTTTTTTTGTTTCAATTTTACATTGTCCGTTGAACGGTAGATGACTTTGTGGTATCCTGGGGGAGATTAGTAGGATGCATCGCTTAAGGTAAAACTGTCATTGCAGTATCCTTTCCTGTAGTAGTGCTCAACTGACTTGGAGTTTACATCAAATGCATTTTGTATATTCGTGACATGACTAATAAGAAAAAAACAAATATTTAAGAGATTGGAAACAAAATTATAAAGTGCATGACTAGGTCGCACGAGACTTTTTTGTTCATTGTAAGTTTTAATTAAACAATCGTCTGTATTGTCCTTATGATTTTTAACTTTCTTCATTACGTAGTAATGTACCAAATTTCGAACTCGATTCGATTCCGACTTCGATGATAGAAGAACTTAAAAAAGCGGTTCGCAAAATTCTGTCCATCTCTTCGTTCTTCCCGAGGCCTACAGACTAAACTGCGCGGATTTTATGCAAACTTCAAATTTGGAGTTATAACATTTTCGTACCAGTGTAATTTGTTCGAAAATGGCTCTAACTATTTCAACCAAAATTGGTATATAAACTTAAGTAGGTGAGATCAACATGACTGCATGACGCAGTTTTTTGCTAAATTTGGACATATCTCGAAAACAGTCCATACGATTATAACAAAACTTCATTTCTAAGGTAATATGGTCATTTCTAGCTTAGTGGAAAACTGATTTTATTGTATTATCGTACAATCGATTTTTGAAAAAAAGTCTTCTTTTTTTTAAATTAATTTTCTTTAATTTACTTGAAAATGGCAAAAAACTATTTTTACCAATATGCAAACTTATAGTAAAGTTGATGTTTTCAAAATTATTGTGTTGGAATTTAATTTAAAAAACTTTCTTGTAGTATTTTCGTTTTCTTATAATTTTATTTAAACTTTTAATTCACTTTACTTAAAGATATATAACACAACAGAAAATAAATACTGTTCTGTACATTGAACCAGATTCCTCAAGAACACTTTTCCAACTCCCTGGCGTTCACGACAGATCCTCCTTTTATACTTTTCGCAATTGCCTAAAGTATCTATTCCAAATGTCAGGTATGTTAGAAAGCAATAAAAAAGGACAAAAGATCATAAACATTTGTTGATCGTTTTACAAGCATCATGAACGGAAGTAGGTAATTAGATCATTTTAAAAAACATTATAAACATAAAGAAATACCGAAAGTATTCAGACAGGGTAATAAACTACATAGTCTAGGTTTTTTTATAAGCATCATAAATGTAAAGAAATACTGTACGTATTCAAAAAGGATAATAAAAGTATTCTAGATCCTTTCTTGGACTCATAAACAAAATGGATAAGACAAAGGTTATTAGTAAAGATAAAATATTTTTCGTTTGTTTGAAATTACGTTACTTATTATATAGCTAATATACAACTCTTAAATTTCGTCGATCAAAGCATTATTCTTAACATATTGCGTCCTTAATTTCAATTTAAATTACTGAAAACGCTTGTTTTAAAAACTGCTCATATCGCGAAAACCCAAATTTCGATTTCGATAGAACCTTAAAAACCTAGTAGTGCTTACATCCCTAACAATGGTTTGTGCTCAGTTTGTAGCTAAATAGTTGACCAATAGTATTTTTCAAACATTGCAATATTTCGTACTGTTTTGTATGTCAAATTTTTCAAAACCCGCTCCAGAAAAGTCATCTAAATGTCTGGTAATCTCGAAGATTTTTCTAATTTTAATTTATTTACAATATTAGTTGATGCATCTAGCGATAAAAGTGATTTGGAGTTAATCGAACTTTTTTTTTTTTTTGATATACCAGTGTTTGGAAGATTTGTTACTGATTGAACTATTTACCAGCATTCGTGGAAAGGAAAAAGCAACATAAAAATAAATAAATAGTTGGCGCAACAGGTCCGGAGGGACCCTAGGCCTAGCTTCTCACAACCATTCGTTTTGTGAGGAAAAAGCAACACTGCATTAAAAATTACTCAAAAGAGAGTTTCCCTTCGTAGAGGAGAAAGAACTTCGTCGGCTCTTTCGAACTTAGTTTGACCAACTGTTGATATCATTTTATCTAATACGAAGGAACTGAAAACAAATGCACGAGAATGCCAAAGAGGACAACAAATTTCAAATCTTGTTGATGTGTAAACATCTAAGCGCGCGTTATTGGAATCTGGTGGAAAAATTCCACACATTTAACTTGCGGGGACGGAAATGCGTCACTGTGTTTTATCATTGCATACATTTTATCATTGCATACGTTTTTATCATTGCATACATTTATGAGCTGGGGCATATTAATTTCAGCTTTTTGTTGGTGTGAAATAAAATTTCTCCATTTCGTCCTTGCACCGTACTCAGAAGAAATTTCTAGAATTCTGCAGGGAGATTATCATTTTTTACCAATGATCATAAGCGGAGACTTCAATATCAATTATGCAACTCCAGAGGCTCAATCATTTATTGATTTTATGCAAGATAAGTTTAATCTTCAAATGAACTCCAACCGGAAAATTTCAACAACACGATGTGGAACAACCATCGATGCTGTCTTCCAGCGTAATCTAGATAGACTACAGTCTCGAATGTACATATCTTACTTCAGCTACCACAATCCTATTGTATCTATTCTGACGAAACTAGCACAGAACGAATAAATTATTGTTATTTCATAATTAATCAAGAATACGGTTATTACAATTCCCTCTTTTCTCAATGACGTGTATCAAGCCACACACATACCGCACGCACGGTGTTTACACATACACATATTTCGGGACTGTTGGATGCAGTCGCCAATTCTTACACCAAGAAATTTGTTGAGTAAAAATTCGTAAGATTCTCAGTGGAGGGGTAATATCTTGCTCTCTCTATAACGCTCTCTTTTACAAAATTTTCGAGTTAAGGAAAAATTCGTAAGAACTCATATCATTGCGCGGATTCTGCATATTCCGTACGATTTGACATTTGTACTCAAGTGGCTTAAATTTGCTGTACGTCTCGCTTTCGCTTCGACAATATGGTTAAAAAGTCGATGAATGTTTGTGGCATCAATCTTGAATTCCCATGTTCAATTATATGTGCTAGCTCACTCATTGCGGTTTGATTTAAAAATGTCGACATTGTTACATCAGTTTAATTTTCGAATAAGAACTTGAATCGACCGAATTATATGAAGCATACTCGGAATTATTATATTCATTACATTAACGGCCGGAACGAAGCTCGCCGGGTCAGCTACAGCTAGTAGCTATTATAAATTCAAGTCAAACATTTTCTTTTGTTTATTTTTCATGGACATAGCTTTGTTCTTTGCAAACTTAAATCTCGCAAATTACGCACTATCTATCAAATAGATAAACTCTTATCGCTGTCTTTAAGGATGCAGACCTTTCTATAGCCGCATATATTTGTAAATGCTGTAAAAACAAAAAGGACCAAAGGACCAATCCATTTCACTATATTAACCTTTCTCTGGCCGGTGTCAGCCATTCGTTAACCCTAATACTCGTTGTAGTCTCCGGGGATTCTATGGGTCATCCAATAGCTTTGCCTTTCTTTATCCTTTCCCAGTGTCATTGACATCGATGTAAATAGAAAAGTTTTATTTTTCCATGGTGTTGATAGAGCAATTTTCCTTTCTCTTTCTTATTTTGACAACTCACTGTTCGCCACACCACTTGCATAGCTTTCAAGTCCTCCAACAATTTTCGCTTTTAAGTGATTAATCAGTTTCTGAATATCGAACTCGATCAAAATATCGGTCCGGCATTATTCGGACTGAGAGGTTTGGATATATTTACCAGGAGGAATGCTTGGACAGTTGATTATAAAGTGTAAACTACATATTATCGTAAATGCACTTGTACCTGTGTCGTCCTTCAATTGCAGCAATTTGACTCATTCCATGTTTCTGATTGAGGTGTAATTAAAACCCAGATTGCTGTCCCTTTAATGACGCACCACGTCTACCATTATGAGATATTTAACGTCTTTGTAACCTAACTATGCATACTCATGTATAACAGCCACACAGGATAACAGTCGATTCGTAACCCCCTGCCACCCGCATCAACTTATTTTCTCTTTTCGAAGGCAAACATTGATTTACCGAGTTTAAGAGTAGGCGCGACATGACTGCAGGCCAGGGGGAAAACGTAAGGCAAGCAAACAAACAATTTATTCACCTCCTTTGGGAACCGTAAACATTTGCTCCATCAACAAACCCTTACTTCCAATACTAAATGAACATCTCTAGATATTGCAATCAACACAAGTGCCCGGCAATCGTGCTTTTAGTGGCGCACAAATTTTCTAAAGTGAGTTATGCCACGGCACTGTGACCGTCAATGTCATTAAAATGGAGATAAAACTCCCTCGCCACGTCGCGTCCTTGTCCTAATGGATGATTTTGCTTAAACAGTAGGTATCATCATCATTTCCAAACTGATTTCCTAAATGGCTTCAATGTGGCAGCGGGAGTTCCCACCAAAATTCGGTCACAGTTGAAGGACCAAATTTATTTCGCCTCATAAAATCGAATTTTTGAATAGAGCTGCAGAATCCACTTGCAGATTGACTTCAATTATGATAAACATGTTATGCTGAGCAGGAAATTGCGAGCCAGTGTTTACAGATTCAATGTTTGTTCAGTTGTGTGCTTTAATTTTCGCAAAACATAAATTCCGTTGAAAGATAGAGCCACCAAAACTTTCACATTTCACTTGACCATCGTGCAGAAGTCAGCAGTCCTTTGAGTGCAGTTTGTCAGCATCGACCCTTAATGACTTTTGACATATGTTCTACAGAGTACAGACTACAGTGATTGTCTGAGCAAAAATAATTGGGCAATAGACTTCTGCGAGAGAGAGGAAGCTTTGAATCAAATTCTTCAAAAGAAAAGGCGATATCCGCCAACTACCAACTGGAGTAACTTTCAAGATTGCCGGTGATTGTGTCCAGATGCTACAACTTCCGTTTAATTCAGATAGGAGCGCAACTACCATTTCCTTTAAGATTTTGCTTTGATTTGCAAATAAATCAGTTTCAGCCTCTGAAAGTATCTTCGCCATCTCTGAATTTACTTCAAAGTTCTTATGACACACGCATTTGCGTGCACAACAACCCTTATTGAATTGCAAAGTCTAAGCACAATGATAACCTTGCATAGTTGGATGTCACCATTAGCATTTGACAATTGTATTGACACGCTATTGCATGTTTTTAAACCAGTCTCCGATCGGTATCTGCTCTACATACAGTAGGAAGTGCATACAACCCTTAGTAGGTAAGTAGGTACTGGTTGCTTTCCTTTCGTTTGGTCTCAATAAATGTTTCTAATATCCATAACGGTGCAGGAGAAACCATGCCAACTCTTAACCTCGTCCCTTTACCGCATTTTGCAACTGTAAAACTCGTCTCCTTTGCAGTGACTATCAACTATATCAAGCTGAGAATTGTCTTCCACTTGTTAGTCGTCTGTCATCCTCTTCGGTAAGAGCTCGTTATAACTACAATATATTTTCCACCATTGTCCTTTGTCACAATATATCTTTGTGTGGTATAAAAAATTCTTGATAGTTATGACTACTTCTAGTCACTGTTCCTGTTCCAGTGCCAGTCATACTGACAACGACATCAAAGACGAAACTCAGGAGAAACCACCAAAGGTCAGAGCTGATCTGTCTTATCTCTTCGAAAAAGAACTGACAGTAAAGCAAAATAAAAGGATTTACATTGTCGACGTATTCATTGCCACGGAGCGAGGTAGGTCGTTTTTTAAAGGTCAAAACCTTGTCCTCATATTCTCCCTATACAGTGACACCAATCGATGGGAAGTTTTATTCAAAATTCAATGATGGAAATATCAAGGATGTTGTAAAAAAGCGAAGCTGCGGGGAATTGGCTGACCAACGGCGGAAAGGAACAAGGATGGATGAAGGGTTTCCGGTTTTGGAAAGTCAAATATATGGATGGACGCCGAAGGGCACAAATATTATGGCAATGAAGCAGGTCAATTCTATACGAGCGCCGAAGCGACGCTCTGAGATGACGGTTTTTGGTGAGAGATTGTTATGTGAGCGTGTCACAGAACGACCGATATTCACTGGTAAACAACCGTTTTACGTAAGTTGATTTGTTTAGAAATATTCTAATGGTTCGTGGTCTATGATATGTTCTCAATAAATGAAGTTTTTTTGTTGAAAATAAATGTCTTTGTTGCTATCTTTTTTTTTTTTTCGATATTTTTGTATTTTATGTGGATGCCCCTTTTTTCGGGTCGAGTTCTTTTTTTATTTTTTCAGCAGCAGCGCTGACTCCGACTCTGAGTTTGACTCTGATTAGCCAACTTTTAGTTCAACATGTTGTTTGAAAATACAGAACTAAAGCTCTTCTTATTGACTATAGCTGTGGAAATTGCTTCCATGAGCCCAAAAATGTACCTAAAGAAGCAACACATCTCTGTGCAAAGAGTTCTAGGAAACGTCAAGGTGAACAATACGGTTATCAATTGGGTAATGGATATGCTAAAAAGAGATTTAAACCGGAGGTGGATGCAAAGAAGAAGAAGTCAATACCGAAGTAAATTGAACGACCAAATTGCCAATCTACCGAACGTTTATAATAGAGGATAAGGATAAGGACTGTTCTAGACTAAGAGGGAAATCGTTTACATTTCTGAAGCTCTTTAAAAGAACTAACAAATGAACTACCAATACCTTTTTTGAGTTCCTGCATTTAGAAGCCAACAGAAACATCAAAGACGTTTGCAAGCTCAAAAAAAAAAAAAAAAAAAAAAATTACAGGGATCCAAAGAATGGCATGTACACCACCACTGGAGCAATAAGAACCTGCCCAACAGCAGGACTAGAGTCTATAGTTAATCTAACATCTTTTTACTTTTTTGTTCAGGAATCTGCAGCAAAAAATGCTACTGGACCAAGTCAGACTAAAAGCCAGGCGGGTCATGCGCAAATTCTAAACAAATATACGGGCGATAATGTATGCACAAACTACACAGCTCCCGTCTAGACTTCATACGACCATTTGTCACTTCTTGTCATTTTTAGCGGAGATAAATGGCAAGTAGATCAACTGACATCCATCGTATCGACTATACCGGTCTACACGGATGGATCCAAGATGGATACAGGAGTCGGCGCTGGAGTCTTGTCCGATAGCCTGGCACTATCCAGTTCAATGAGACTTCCTGACTACTGCAGCGTTTTCCAAGCCTAGGTACTGACAGTAACAACAGCTGCTAAACAAGCCGCAATGATGGCAATACCTCAAAACAAAAGAGATCTCCGTCGTAAATATAACATCGAAGCTTGTAAGCCGCTTCCGCGGAGTGCTCCGGGTTCTTGGCGAGCAGCACTTTATAAAACACAGTTGGGATCCCGAACATAGAGTTACATATGTCCGGAAATGAAAATGCTGATGAACTGGCAAGAAATGGATCTTCACTTGAGCTAAACCAAGTCGATTCAACCAGTAATGAGCCCCCCCTGTAATCTCAGATAGGTGACAGAGAATAAAATACTTTCAGCGAGAAATGAAAGATGAAACCAGCTTTATACCTGTAAAATTACCAAGATGGCCAATCTATAACAAGCAGGAAACAGAAAGAATTCTACAAATGAATAAAAAAATCCTTGTCCTCTCTTGGTAGTGTTATCACCGGACATTATATGCTGAAATACCATACCAGGAAAATGAGCACAGGTGACCTATGCAAAGGATGTGGTGACGAGGAGATGCATGCTTGCATCCCACACTTCCTATGCTACTGCCCAGCACTCTGCCCTATCCAAAACAAAACCCTTGGGAAATACTTTTTCGAGGACCTAGTAGAACCTAACAAAAGATCTATAAATGACGTGCTTACATTTGTAAATGCCTCGGAACGACTCACCAAACCGTAGGGTCCTCTTAGCTTCCCATATTGCGGGGGTCGTAAACCCCAAGGGTATCACAAAGGATCTACATTGATCTAAGTGTGGGGCATACATCTTTAACCTGTCGCGCCAACCCTCCAACCTAACCTAACATAACACCTCTCTACACAAATATTTAGGCGCTGTTGAAGCATAAAAGGTTCAATTTCGTTGAAAGAAAATAAAAATTCTCACAAACAATCTTTTGAAATTTTCAGAGTTCATTTACCTCTCCTTTCGCATAAATAGGTTGAATCCTTATACTACCACAAGCAATTCGATTTCTTTGCCAGGCATTTGAATTAAACTTCTGGAATTGACTTACGTGGGATAGGCATCGCTTCTGCATGAGGTCCTTTTTTTATATTTGAATGTGGGAACTGGGAATCTATGGCTATTCATTCGTGGCAGATGTTACTACCTACGCCATGGACCTGCTTTTTAGCCCGATTTTCATATCGAATATATCATATCTCCTTCCCGTTGCTAAGTTCTCATCAGTTTCTCTACCTGAATGCAAAGCGAAATCATAAATGCTAAGGTGTTTGTAATTTTTCAATCTCAGACAGGTTATATTGAATTTTTGTTTGCGGATGCAAATTAAATGATGGACGGTCTTCTTAACTGTATGTACCATAAATCACAGCTTCAAAAATGTTTTGTTGGATATTTGCAATTAGCTTTGAAAATGGGAAATTAGGCGGGTAACTTCTGCAGCGAGGTTGGAAAAAAAGTTCTTTATAGATCTACTGACCCAGTTTTGGGCTATCATAAAATGATTAATGGCCAAAAAGTTTTTATATTGTTTTTTACCGTTTTGTATAGTAAGATCACAAATAAATCATTCTGCTCTTACAAATTAACAAAGAAATGAACATGTAAACAAGATTGTACCCTTTCTTATTCTGGAGGTCTTCGCTTATTTGTCCATGCTAAAATCTCATATAATTTTATTTTTTTTTGTTTGTGTTGGATTGGGAATGAGCTGGAAGTAAAAATCATCAAACATTGCGTACGCAGTACTACGTAGTATGTAAGTAAAAAAAAGAATTAATAAAAATGAATTTAAAATGAATTTAAAATGATGCAGAGCTAGTACGCGAGGGATGCTTCTGCAATAGTGATGGAGTTGAACTCATCTAAAAAAAACTCCTATTATTCGCCATCCCGAATAATATTTAAATCATTATACCACGAATTTAGCACTTCCAATATAAAATTTCTATCTTGATATAGATATGAGACATATTAGATCTGTTCCTTTACTTTTAAATTTTACGAATTTTTACTAACTAAAAATTCATAAAAGAGAGCGTCATCGAGAGAGCTAGATATTATCCCTCTTAACAAATTTCTTGGTATACGAATTGCAAAAGCTGACAATCGCAGTCAATGCTTGTAGTTCAATCAGTACAAACTCTTCCACATACTCAGATTTATCAAAAAGAATTTCGATTAATTCCGAATCACTTTCATCGCTACGTAGATGATATATAACTAATATTCTTAGTAAATTAGCAATTTCCTGAGCTTATCAGACATTTAACGACATTTCGTACCACTTTTTATAATATATGAATTATTAGGTATAATTATCTGTCATTTTTAATAGATTACTACAAAAGCGTTCCCTTACTTTTTCGTAAGTTATATTTCTTACTAAGAGAGAATTTATACCAACCACTGCAATTTTGACAGTTTTTCCCATTCTTACTTACTTCAAAAGTAAAGGAACAAACGCACAATACATACTGTCGTGCCACTAATACTCAAATTCAAAACGACAACTACAACTAAAAACTAATGACAAATTTATAAATAGTGGAGATAATTTAACTGCCGTTGGGAGACAAATATATTTTTCATTTTGATAACGCACCTACAATCCGTTGGCATTAGCATTAGTTGCGAATAACTCTCATGGAGTGACAGAAAATTAAAATATTTAAATGCCTAATGAATATCCTTCTGGGTGGAATCTGTTTTACTTTATCTATCCGAACTTCGAAAAAGTGATTGCGAATACAGTTGAAAAATTAATTAGTTAAAAGGGCTATCGTTAGATCTCTCGTGCAATTTATTTAGGCAAACTTTATTGTTTATGGCACGCATAGGTTGAGCTAGGTATTTACATGTAAATTGCCGCTTTAAGTGAATTACTGTAGACCATCTAATAAATTTCAAAAAGTCTTTAGGTACCTACAGTAAAAATATAAAAGTGATGATGAGGGAACTCACACCCTATTGAAATGAACCTACCATGAGGATACAAATTAAGGCTTTCCATATTTCTGATTTGAGAAGATTTTTGCAAAGGAGATTTACGCTTTCAAAACTATTATAATAAATGAAAGTGTGACCAAACACTGACTGTGTAGCTAAGTGTTTACTAAGCATGTAGCGGATGTGGCTTTTCAGTTTTAGTATTAATTAAAATTGACCGTCTTCCCGAATTTTTCGTCTATATCGTCGTCGTGGTTAAATTTAGCAACTATTATCGGAGACCCACCGAAGGTCCGTAATTCAATATAAGCTGGACTTCGTTTTTTTTTTATCAAGGTTCTGTACCCGAAGGGTACTGTACGGAACCTTATTAGTTTCGCTTTGGTCCGTCTGTCCGAACCCACTAGACCATTTTTATATATAGGTCTATCTCAGGAATTTGAAGGCTGAAATTTGCACACAACATCCGGTATAATCTCTAGTTAAACGACAAATAGGGTAGCGATACATCGACTGGTTTTAGAGTAATTGAAAATTTGGTGAAACAAAATATTATATTCGTACAAGAAATTGCTTATTTCTTAATTTATAAAAACATGGATATACACTTCTTTTTAAATTATACTCGTAGCTATATAATGTACTGAAAAAATGTTTTGCCGAAAAGTTTATATCTTAAAAGATATTAACAAAAAAACAGTCAATCACTATATAAAGTACGCCTCTTTAACCATTTTTCATTCGTTATTGGTGTGTTCTCTTAATAGATTCCAATTGGAACTCTACTCATGTTCATTTGTTCATTCACACACCGATACCACACTCCATCCAGATTCCAGACTTCACAGTCCACCTACACTAACCAAATATAGATCTAGGCATATCTTTTTGCATGAACGTGGCTCTTAGTTAAAATTTAATTTCTCTTTAGTTAATAAAAATTGCAAGGTAACAACTTGACTCTTTAATTTAACTTTGTTCTTAGTCGATAGTGAGAATTTACTTTACATTAAAAGGGAGAGAAAACCACTCAGAGTTTTTGGAAGTTAATTCCCACCTTACAAGGGAACTATAAGTCCACTTCACGAAAGTGGTTTTATCTACCACTAGTCCACTGAGGGACTTAGTTTCCGGCGACTTATTTCTCTGCAGCGTATATCTATTCTGAGTACTCTAGAATTCTTAAAAAAACAAATCTTAGTTAAAATATTTTTTCATTTAAATTTTCAAATCCTGTTTCTCTATGTTCTTGCCGCATTCCTTGATTTATGATAAACTAGTAAGCCACAGCGACCTACATATACTTACAACTGAATACCACTGCAGGTTATCCTTGAACGCACGATGACACACAACATCACTTTAAATACAACAAAATAAAAACTTTTTTCTTTGTTCGTTGCATTCGGATCTCATATGCAGATGAGTTGCAAGCATGTTCATCATGTGGTGTAACGAAAAAGTGATACACAGAAAAGTTAGTCATATCCCAAGCAACTTAAAGGATGGATAGTAATTATTGCGACCAGTGTTGTGAGTGCCTAATATGAATTGATAGAACTGGTACCGCCACAAAGAAAAAATATTGAGGGACTATATGGAATAGTAGAATCTATAAAAGGATGTAGAATATTCTATGAATCGATAATAGAATTACAAGAATTAACTATGAAATACTTTATATTTGCAAAACGACGCACAAACACCAAACAATAATAGATATGACAAACAGAAGTGACAGATAAAAGACAAATGTTGGGTAATTTTAGAATGAAAAATTAAGTAGAAACGAGAAAGTGTTGCACAGAAAGTATTTCGCATAGATGGCTGTAGGTACGGCCATTGTCATGAAGTGATAAACCACCAAACATAAAACCTATTTCACCAGATAAAACATCTTTAGGTATTCCGATCCGATCGCTATCTAAATAGCAAATCTTGTGGTTGGTGCTTAAATGTGGAAAAAATATTCAAGGAACTATTACAAAAAAAAAACTTTAACTTTTTCATAATCATGGCATTAGCTGTTTTTTTTAAAGACTTGTTTATAAGCAAAAGTAGTCCAATATCTTTGGAAAAACAATTTTTTACATAACAATTTCATCAGAGTTGGGTAAGGGCTATGTAAATTCTTACAACTGCAAAATGCGACACGCGTTGACATTTTGCGTTTATTTATTTGGCGAGCACTTTTGCATTCGGAAAACGAAAATTACTTATTCGCATTTCAATTCGAAACTAATTCTTTTAAGTCGTACAAAAACATATTTTAAGGAGTAACGACAAAAAGTTTTTGAAAAGTGGCCAAATCTTAATATTTTGACCGTCTGGCAACGCTGCTCCCAGGAAACATAAGGGCGAGACTCTGTCTTACTTTCTCTAAATACGGACATGCCCGTCTCTCTTTCAAATGAAACGCATACTTTAGCAAAATTCTCCTATAACGCTCTTAGTGATTCCCAAATACAGTGTCTCACTATTTAAACAAACTAATTCAACGAGTAGAGATAACAATTTGTATTTGTTTTTAATTCAGACCCCTTATAGTCCAAGTATTTGGGCTGTTTTTTTGACAGCCACCTCCGCAACCCTTCCATATAGATGTGAACATTTAAATTCATCAATCGCTTTCAGTCTTAATTTGAATTCAAAACATGCATACAGCGTTCCCTAATCAAATTGTAAAACGAAACCACTGCTTCAGCAATTCCATTTCATACATCTCCATCAGCATAGATAAAATATTTTGCAAAGTACCCATCTGCATGGATCTTCCTCCCATAAATTAATTTCGCAAAGAGAAGAGATTGCTATTAGGGAGGCATTGAGGTGAACCGCTAACCCTGAATTTAATTTACAATTCTAATTCCGGATTCGGTTGGGCTCGAATGTTTTAAAATTTGCAGAGGCCCAAATCGTATATACGATTTAAATTTCACAAGCAACTCATTCTGTTTAATTTGGACAGGACATCCTATGTGAATCCTAAATTGGCGGTGCCAGTTTCTTGGGGACCATGTCAGCTGGAGTACTGCTACTAAGAGTTGAAACGCGGTTTCCATTCGTGGAAACACATTAACCTGGCATTATAGGGCATTATGAGAGTTCGTGTATTGCTGCGAGGGATTGGATTCGCATAAGGTTGGTTAGGTTTTACATAATACAAAAAAAAAAAAAAAACTGTAAGCAAAGCTAATATTTCCTCTACAAAAATATTCTTGGATTCGATTTTATCGAGGAGCCTATTTAGTATCTCGATTTCCAATTTTCTCGGTTTAACTAAAACCCCCGCTGTCGAAAAGACACACCTTGCTTTGATTTATTTGTCCCTTGTCGTTATCCCAACACCCGCCATAGCTTATCAAAAAGTTTTACGACAAGCATTCGAGCCACTGGGACTTGCCTTCTTTGTAGCAAGTCTCTTTCAAGGATAAACACGTCAATTCCTTTCATCTCAGCCACATGAAAATTAACGAAAGTAAAATACAAATGAAATTGGAAAGAAAAACCTATATAAGAAATAATCGTGTATATCCGTGACCCACTTTCGTCGACATTTGTTTACTACCACTTCCAGTGCCGCCATTAGCCGAAGGAGAATTAAGTAAATACGTGCGAAGAAGTCATGCGAATGGCATGAACTAGGTAATTTTCTTCCAGACAGCTCTGTCTAAATGGAGAGTTACGAAAAAACGACGATAAGGACTACGATCGATGCTAAGTATTTGCCAATTATGACGCTTGATTGGCGGGTGGCAGACATCGCGATACAAATTTAACTGCCTTGAATTCATTTTGGTGGTATGTATCTACATGAACGATGTTGCCAGATGGGAGGTATGTTATTGATACGAGTAAAAAGAGAGACTAGGTTTGAGCATTAATTAAATTACCAACGAATTCTCTTGTCATAGAAATTCATATGCTCAATAACTGCGGGCTAAATAATCTGCACAACATCAAAACTCTCTGGCAACACCACCCCCTTAAGATACAGCATTATGCCAAGGCGGTGAGCCTATAGTTTGTATCATCGGGGTAAACACCTATAGCCAGCACTATTTAATAAATGAGATTATCTCGATTATTAATTTTCTGTTGATGAGTTTGACATTTGGTTGGTGTTGTGGCTTATTAATTAACTGGCTAAAGTGCTGACAGGCTTTGAATAAAGGATCAAAGGGAAAATTAAGTAATTGACTCCGAAATAGTCGGAGTTCTTAGGATGGGCTATTGGATGGAATTGGATTGGAAATATTGTTGTGCTGGAGCTAGAGTTGATTAGTTTTCTTCTCATATCACTGGTAATTGTTTTAAAGTGAAGGATATAGGAGGCAGGGGCATCTAAAACATCTCCTTACTTATAGTAGTAGGTAGGATAGGTCTTTAGAACCTCAACCTTAGCCTTGGCTTGTCCGAGATTACATCAAAACCAACTTAAATTTCAATGAAAGGCACTTGGCCGATGACGTCGATACTCACCAAATATAAAATAACCCAAAGGCAATTAGGATATGTTTAAGGTTTACTATCTTTCGCTTCAGAAAAACATTGAAGAAGTCCCATAGAAGCGCAACTTCTGCACCAACTTTCGACATTTTCTTAAGAAGTTTGGACTTAGACACGCTCAGTATCAAAAACAAGTTCAACTTTTGTTCAAAAGCGACAACCTTCTTCATTGAAAATTTATGAATCGACTTTGAAGGTGGATATGAAAGAATCTTTCAAACAAATGTCTCTTATTTCAAAGATCAAAGTGAGCACTTCGTCGCTGTCCGTTAACAAAACATTATCCATTTGAAAACTGATTACTCCCTGATGCTAGAGGAGCAGCTAACCATCCAGACTCCCTATTTCGCAACTGGTTCATAAAACTTTAACCCGGAAATTTTGTACTCTAAAGTGGTGCGGAACTTGCAAACGCCATGCAGACACATTCGATATCTTTTGGCACAAATACCATCATTGAAATCCCTAGGAGATCCTAAGCCCGCCCACACTCCCACCGATAGCAGATACAATTTGTTGCCTTAAAATATAGATTTCGTCGACCTGTCTGGTAGTATGCTGTACTTATTTTATATTTTCCTTTGTACCTACAAACGTGCTGCTGCAACTTTTCATCATCAGAAGAAGTAGGTCAGCGGAACTGATGCCAAAAGCGACTGAAGATTCGATCCAATAGATAACGCAATAGCTACACTGTTGACAACAGATGGCACTGACGGCTCACGAGGGTATAATCAGGGTTTCTTTTTGCCATTATATCTGGTTAGAATGGGTAATATGGGGGAGAGGTACATTTTATATGGCCCATTTAGGATGGGTACTTATGGATACCTACTCCAATCCGTGAGATTTTTTTCATGTTCAATTGCAACCTTATGGGGGTTATTGGCTAATGTGTATTTGAAATTGTGTTGCTAATTTAGACTGATAGTCTGCTATGGGTAAATGAGATCATCGAGGATGATAACTCACATCTGAGAGAAATAAATAATGACTTCCACGAATGGGTGGTGGTAGTAAGGTGTGGATGGAGGGCGTCTTAATTTTATTTGCTCAATTTTATACGGGAAAGACATAAATCGACTATTAGCCATTAGTTTCTTGACTCATTTGGGAGTTGGCTATATGTATACCTACTTAATGGCTTGAATGAAATATAATAAAAGTTGCTGTTTGTCACTGTAACAGTGCAGTTAGCGTTTACCTTTAGTGGTTCCATTATAAAGAGTTAGATTAATTAACTGAAATGGCTACCACGCCATTTTAGAGTATTTGCTTGTAATACGTACGCTCTTGCTCTACATGGAAGAGTTTTTGTAAACCCCATATTTGCCGGCATGGCTCTTACTAATGGGAAATAGCTAAATGGGGGTCAGGCAAGTATAGGCAAGTCAACTCCGGATCTGAACCACACTTTCGGTTAGCACATATGAAAAATAAAGTGCACAACTGGATCGCACGAAACTTTCTCGTTCATCAAAAGTTTGGTTGAGTCAATTAGTTGGTTGGTTTAAGTGGCTGTATTCCCGTCTTCTGGCAAAGGAAAAACACATATAACGCATTGAGCCCTATTTGAGACCACAACTAACGGAACCTGAAGAAAAAGGACGAGAAGGAAGTTAAGGGAGCTCAAAACTAGCCTGTGGAGTTGAGAAATTTGATGATATTGTTGAAATGGATACTTTGGATGGCTGAAAGGTTCTAGTGCACTGCATATGGTTTTGGCTAGAGCCGGACACTCACAAAGATGATAAAACATTGTTTCAATCTTGTTTGTGTCGGCGCAGCTACGGCAGTGGGTGTTATGGGAGATGCCAAGATTGGCTGCGTGAATTCCTAAAGGCCAATGGCCCGTACTAATTGCCGTCAGTCTGGCGACATCCACACGCGTTCTAGCTAAGGGGTTGTTTGTTGTGGCTTCATCGTAGGCTGGATAGATCTTCCTTGAAATGACGCATTTCGTCAGGTTCATCCATCTAGTCTCGGACCTTGAGGTGAAGTGCAGGAAGATTTCTCTCTTTACGTATCCCAGCGGAGGGAAGACTTCCTCCGCACCAGACACGCGCAGAGCAGATCCTCGTCTGGCAAGTTCATCAGCTTTCTCATTCCCCTCAATGTTCCTGTGGCCGGGAACCCAGGCGAGAGTGATTTCAAACCGATGACAAGCTTGGACGTTGACTTAGTCGAAACGACAGCTTTAATCGCGGCCTAACTGTCGACGAAGATGTCTATTTTTTTTTATGAGTGCCGCTATGGTAAGTAGCCGTCTACACGCCTCCTTAATTGCCAGTAGGTACTTCTGCTTGAAAGGCACTGGCTGCGTTGGGAAGGTGAAGGGTTTTGGAGATGTCTAATTCGGTTGAGAAAACGCTCACTTCCAGTCTGGAATCTGGATGGAGATAGTGGTATCGGTGTGTGAATGAAAATGAGTAGAGTTTCAATTGGAATCGATTAAGAGAACACACCAATAACGAATGAAAAATGATTAAGAGAGGAGTACTTTATATAGAGATTGTCTGTTTTTTTTTTGTAAATATCTTTTAAGATAGGTAGATATTAACTTTTCGGCAAAACATTCTTCAGCACATATATAGCTACGAGTATAATCTACAAAAAAGTGTATGTCCATTTTTTTTGTAAATCAAGAAATAAGCAATTTTTTGAACAAATGAAATAATTTTGTTCAGTCGATGTATCGCTAACATTGGTATTTTTCTATTTTTTAACTAGAGGTTATACCGGTTGTTGTGTGCAAATTTCAGCCTTCTACATCAATTAGTTTCTGAGATAGACCTGCGTACAAAATTGGTCTAGTGGGTTCGGACAGACGAACAAAAGCGAAACTAATAAGGTCCGTAAGACTATGCAATTCCGCCAAAATATCCGTAGTCACATATTCAAAGATCTAAATCATTCCATATATAGTTTGTCTGTCGGAAAAGTTTTCCCCCTCGTTCCGATATTTTTGAAGAGCAATCTCATAACAATCACAAGACGTTGTCTGAAATTCCAAGACAAGCCGAAAAAATTGAATTACTAAAATACAGTAGCAATTCATCAAGCGTCCAATACGAATTGTGTAAAAAATAACGAAAGTCACCCGACTTAGCAGCCTCTCCGCCACGTACAGCACCAAGACACTATCATTGCTAGAAGTTATAATTTGTGTATTGACGTCCTTTAAGCACTGTTTTATTTTTTAATTTAAAATAAGTTGTCCTTCGCCAGTTTTAAGACGTGGAAATTTACACAGGCTTGTGAGCCCTACATTTACTAACTTCGGGTTAATTATTTCAAAGGATGGATGGATTGGGGGTGAAAATAAGTCCGAAAATGATTTACCGTTATTTTTTTTACTAAGAACTTGTCAGAATTGGGTATTCCGAAGTTAGACACCTGAACGCAATTAATAACTAGGTGCATAATCTCATTAATCAAATGATACGCAAAATACAGGACCAAAACTCCCATGTAATCTTAAGCTAAATCCTAATAAAAACACAATACAAGTGCTTTCCCTAATGAGTATTCTTCGACGTTAGCCAATCAAGCATCATTTCTTCACATTTCCCTGTATACAACAACAACAACAACTGCTCAGCGTATGCCGTCCGCATAACTTCTCAACACGTATGGTAGTTATCATCGTCCCTTGTTTTACTTTTGTTTTCTTTGGGTAAGTGGTGCCGAATCATGCTATGTTATAAGTAAACTTTGGCAAACTAGGTCACACTACTAATCAAATCATTTCTTTTGTGGGTCTTTGGGTTAATACTTTCAGCTTAGACTGATATGAAAGGAAATGAATTTTAAGCGTAAAAAGGACCCCCTGGTTGTTTAGCTGTCTGGCATTTACTTTTGTCAGCTACACGGGCATGTGGACGTGACGAAGGAGGAAGGATTTAATACGCCTTTATTAATTAATAATCTTCGACTTTCCAATCGTTCATAAGTATTATAACTAGATCAAAATGGAATGTGAACATTTTAGAAATACTTTTTGGCAACAAAATAAAACGGATTTACCGTATCGTCAAACTGCTTGCACCGAAACTGCGTCTTCATAATTAACTCCCTAATATCCTAGGGGTCTGCCAGTCAAGATGAGCCACTCGCAAAAAGTTCACCTTGTTGCGGTTGCTAAACTCGGAATCAAAATGACACACAGCTCTCTCCTGGCCGCCTTCCACCTGAGATTCAGATTCAAGGTGTCAAAGTTACGACAGTCTCTGGGAATATTTCCTACATTCTGCTGGAATACAAATTGCTTGGCGAACAAAAAAAAAAAAAAAAAACAGTGCATCCGGGAAAAGTTTCGCCACTCCCACCGTCGTCCCAGAGGGATGCAATAAATAAAACTGTTAACTTTTTACGTTGAAGGATGGCGTAATGTATTCATGTACCACTGTTCGCATGGCTCGCTGCTTTGCATGGTTTTGCAGGAATTTGTAGGATTTTCGCTTGCATACATTTGGGAACGACTACTGCATAGTGCTGGTTATTAGTTATGATTTATGATTATGACATTTTCCTGTATTAATAGTCACTTAGCGTGTCGCTAAAATTTGTTGAACAAAGCGACGACAATAAAATGGAAAACAATTTTAAATAAGCGTGTCTAGAGGTTGGGCTTTTTGTTTCAGATGACTGTCGTCGAAACGATAGACCCTCAAAACTAACAACTTGGTGCTGAAATTTCAAAAAACGATATCGTTCATCGTCGTACGTGATCTGCCCCTTTCAGTATATTTTGTTGTTTAATTATTGAAAACGTTGTTAAGCCCGATTTTGTGATTGCTGTCCAAATTAAACTTAAACAATAAGTCTCCTTGTAAAACTCCGCACGCTACTGAGAAAAGGACTTTCCGATAGATGGTGACATTTATCCATATAATTTAGACAAGTGAAATACAACAAACGTGTCAACAGCTAATTAAATAGAGTTAAGTATGATGATACCTCGGAAGCACACCTACCCAATCTCTAATTGTTTAAGCGTTCCACCAATTTGTGCAGTATGTCAGTTGTGTGTTGTGTCTTTATTCACTGTGTATGTGGGGTGGATGTAAATATAATATCATAATGCAAACTAGCACGCGATATTTAATATTTCGGTATTTACCTACCCTTCAGCCTTCAGTATGATGGGGCACCATGAGTAACACTAGCCTACCACCAGTTTGCCTTAGAATTATGTAATTGACAGTCAATTTAAAATTTGCTAATGGAGACAAGAAAATCGTTGGAGAGATTCTGGAACACACTTAAATGTCGAAAACTTGAATTCCAAATTGACACTCACTAATGACGATTTTAGAGTGACTGTGACAAGGGTTTTTTTGAAGAACGGTCGGAAATATGGGGGAAAAAATGACGACAATTGAGGATGAAACAAATGTGTGTGTTATTTTTAAATGCAGTAAAATAATCGATTGATTCTCGGAAGCTATATTTGCGCAAAAAAATCCTAATATCTTTGGACTATTTTCGTTTGCAAAACAAGTCTTTAAAAAAAAGTTTTAGTTGTCTGTTATAGTTCATTGAATATTTGTCCGAATTTAAGCACCAACCTCATCGGTAAATTTTATTAACAACAATTTCATTAATGTTGCGTTGGATCTGTGTGAGAAAGCTACATATGCGTTGACATTTTCAGCGGGGGTATTTTCTTCAAATTACAAATTCCTACTTTTAATTCGTACGTTAAACATATTAAAGTAATAGAGAAAGTTAAAAATAATAATTAAAAGTTGGGTGTTTTTTGGAAAAAAAATAGCCAAATCAGTTTTTTTTTCGGATTTTATGGGGGGAACTATTTTGACCGTCTGGCAACGCTGCTTCTGCATGAGCATGATCATTGTATTTAGAATCTCTGTAATATACAATAGCATAATACCGCAACGTTTAAGGTTTTTATGAACGTAAAATGAAAATGTTTGTAGGTCAGCAATCAAATTTGACTGTATTCTTTATCTGCTGCGTTCCACGATCTGCGTTACATCGGCATTATTTTCGAAGGTGTTTCAAATTTGTCAAAATATTCAAAGGAACTAAAGTTTTAGAGGTGAAAAACCTCCGACGGAATGAAGTAAGGAAACTCGTCTGTTGCAGCTAGCAGCTACCATCTTCGCCAATGGTGACTGTATTAATGCAGCATCCTTCGAATGGAAACCAATTGTTGTGTTTACAATTTTAAAGCTATGAACCAATAGAGTATGGACAACCCCCCGACTCATGTACGACTGCCAAATCGCCACTACAAAATAAGGCACTAAATCCAAATTACCGGATTGCAAATCACCGGATATCTGCGTCTTTGAATAAAACCGCCGACCTTTTTGATTAATGTCCACTGGTAGAGCACGTTTCTTCGTTTTTTCTATATACGAAAACAATCACATCATCTAAATCGTTAACTTGAAGTTCGATAACCTTCTTTGTCGGAAAACTCGTTATCCCTATGGCAGCATAAATTTCCTCATCCTGTGAAATGAATTAGTTGGAAGTGATTTATGTGCCTCGCTGTATGGAACTTTTTCTATTGTAAAATTGTAACAAACCCCAGAAGATTCATTCGTGTGCTACCTCAACCATATGGTACAACATGTACCCGATACGGGTGAACCGGCCAACCCACAACTGTAACATATTGATTTTCGAATTGTATGTGGGTCTGAATATAGCTTGGCGTTATACCTTTAGCAGTGTGAATATTCAATGCTGCGAGACGAAGGATGTAAGACTTCTGTTCCCGTAACTTTCGCTGTGCATCCTGTTGACGGAAGTTAGAAATCGGTTTCTTATTGACGTCGCATTGGGAGAAGTTCTTCAGCCATTTACATGAAAGCGCATAGACGTTAGCTACAGCTGGGATTAAAGACATTTTTTTTGTATAGGTTTATGTTTACCAAACCTGGGTTGTGACCATTTCCAGGTTTTGTAAAGGTACCTTTTGTAATTCGCCCCGAAAAAAAAAGTAATGGTTGAAGGAAGGTAGGCTAAACGGACCTTTTACGCAAACTATTTAAATGTTAATTTTACCATCAATTTTACAACATTATGTTTTGCATCGCGTTAAAAAAGCATAAAAGGGTGCAAGCAAAAAAAAAAAAAACACTCTTCGTTAATTTTAATTTATCTGGATTGAATTTTATTACTCTGAGTTCTAGAAAAGGGCGGCTAGTAATAACGATGACGACGAAAAAAAGGAAGAGAGCGCAGAACAATGGCGCCGTTGGTTTTATACCAAGGGAACACAACGATAGAAATTACAAACAACTTCGATTGGTGAGATCGCCCTCTAGTGTTAAATAGGAGATAAGGTCAGATCTCACCAAAACTAGTTGCTATAATACCTACACATTTCATTTAAAATTACTGCTAAGTACGTACCGACTTTTGATTGTTGATTTAAACAGCATGCGAGAATAATGAGCTACGGCACAGACTTTCCACTTTAAACACATCAGAGAGTTTGTTGCAGATATAGTTTTGTCTACGAAAAAAGTACTAAACACACCCAGAGGATTATTTATGCGACATCACCGCATCTTGTGCAACTTTTATCCCCCACCCTGCAGTGCGTAACGATGCAACTTTACTAACGAGTACATCCGGTTGTGGTGTAAATTATAATGCGTTGGTGTCTTGTTGGATAATGCTGTTAGAAACCGAATCCGCTCTCCAGTGGGTGGCATATCCTGTGATTATAGTCCATCTTATCGCACAGTCCAATGAACTCCATGCAATGTAATTTGAAATACTACTCGCTGGGGTAGTTTGCTTCTTGAGACTTGGGCGATTAAAAGGCATTCAAGAAGGATTACCAGAGTAACGACTCAATTTATGGACTCTGAGATTGGAGTTGTGGTAGTCATATAGGATATGGGTCTTAGTCGGCTATCCCACTGATGTCGTGTCAAAATGCGTTTCTTAAAATAAGAATAAACATTTCCCTTTTTGACAGATAGCGATAGCCTCTCTTAATTTAAGAAATTAAGAAGTAGTGTGAAAAAAATCGATTCAAGTATTGAAGGGCAACACATTTTTTTTTTTTTTTTTTGCAATTAAATTGTGCCACATGGTTATAGAACCTAATTTAGAAAGTTTCATAAAAATCAGATGTTACTTTCTGCCTCCGGACTGGCCTTGAAATTCTGGAAAATTGAATCAAATTTATATTTCTGAAAACTTTTCAAACATTCATTTTTAATTTATTCAAATAAAAATTTAAAATTAGTCTTTCCAAACCTTCCTGGAATGGAAAAGAATGTACTGGTGGTTTATTTGCAATTTGAAATAGAAAAGGGAGAATACAATGTTAATAAATGATTGTAAAGCAAAAACAATTGATCGTATGGAAAATAACTGTGTTTTTTTTCCGACTTTACTGCCTTTAACTCGCCATTACTCAAATAATTCTTTATCAATGCAAACAAAACAAAACACTTAGGAGAGCCAACACTTTTATAGATATTTCAAGCCATCAATCAGCTTTCTATGTCCTCTAGAAGCTGAGCTAAAACCTAAAATCTAACATTAAAACAATAAATTTATTTTCTGAAATCGAATATTATCAGCCGCAGCGGTTCTTGATCGTTGTTCTGCTTTGGGGTGGTTTTTGGTGGCGCACATCGCACAAGCAAGTTGTTTAGACGAATTATGAAGTATAACTCTTTTTGAATTTATATTGAACTTATAGATGTCGCTACAAAACAATTCTGCAAATTCCCCAAAATGGTTCCTTCTTTTGTTCCCTATTTCCTGTTTTTTTGAATTAAGCTTTTTGCTGTAAGCCCTAATCGCTTCCTATTCTTTTACCAACCCGCCTAGAGGTAAGACCTATTGTATCGAGAAATAAAAGTCAACCCGACATTGATTCAACCCACAACACATTTCTTTCTTTTCATTGAATTACTCAACCCAATTAAAATCTCCCAATTGCACCCGGCAATTGGCAAACCCCACAAAACCCGAGAGACCAGCGCAACCACAGAAAATCGGCGAAATTTTCTGGAACCGTCATCTCCCCCCCGAAACATTTGGTCCTTCGAGCCGGATTCTCCAAGAGGAAAATATTCATCATTTCTTTCTCACACCCAGCCCAAAACCAACGAAAACGTATCATCTTCATCGATCACTGAGAAAATATCAGCGAACGACCAAGAGAAGTGACAACTAAACTCCCTCGCTCCCAAGAGACCAACATCGCTGTTGCAGTACCATTCAGAGAACACGACAATTAGTCTTCGATTGGAATTTATCAGGTGCGTGAAGTATTTTTCTTTATAAGTGCGAATATTTTACCGCCTGTAATTTTTGTAGTTTTTTTCGTATTGAATTTACATATAATATACGAGTAGTTTAAATATATAAAAAACCCATATGCATATTGATGGTACAATAAACTCTAAATAGTTTCGTTCGTGTAGCATAAAATTCCCTCAAAAAGTGCATAAATCAATAATTCAGTATTTTCTTATCTGACAAAATTGCATACAATTCGCGGGTGAGTGCTTTTCATTTCCTTTAATATAATATATACACACATATATATATATATATATATCTGTACATATATTTGCACGTGTGAGGTCACGTTTTTTCATTGTTCATAAGCAAATTCAATAAGTACAGATCTGCAATATGTCAATTTTAGCAGCTTTCATTTTTTCAACAGATCAACTAGTTGAGTTTCGCGCTTCTTTTAAAGAAAAACTTATAGTTGATCTTACAGTGTCTTCTTTAGAAGCTTATAAAATAGAATTAAAAGATCTTTGGTTCGAAGTGAAAAGACATTACGAAGAGTGCGTGCGTTCTGATGAAGCTATTTCTCAAAAAACCGAAGATTTTCTTGACATAGTTAAAGCAAAGTATCGCTCTTCTTCAGATACTTACGTGTCGTGTCTGGGTGAAATAATAAGTTCAATCGAAAAGCTTCAATCGATCAAGGAACGAGCACCAAGTCCAAGCTTGGCATTTCCATCCCCCGTCGACACAAGTTCCGCGCACTGTATAAAACTTCCACCTTGTGATACAGAAGTGTTTTTTGGCAATTATTTGGATTGGCCATCTTTTAGAGACATGTTTACAGCCGTGTATGCTAAGCATGCTAAATTAAGTCCAGTGCAGAAGCTTTTTCACTTACGGTCGAAAACAAAGGGTGATGCCTTCCAAATAGTGAACAAATTCTCCCTTGTCGATGAAAATTTTGATGTTCCAAGCGCTTAAGGATCACTATGAAAATAAAAGGATCCTCGTCAATAATCAAATAAAAATTCTCTTCAATCTACCCCACATTCAAACAGAATCTGGTAGATCCATAAAGAAACTTCAAACTGATATTAGTGATTCTCTCGTTGCTCTTAAGTCCCACGGGATAGATACTAGTTCTTGGGATTCTATCCTAGTTTTTCTTTGCTCAAGCCGACTTCCGGAAGTAACCCTATCGCTTTGGGAACAATCGTTGAGTCAGCCCACAGATATTCCATTATGGGAGGATATGAGTACATTCCTTTCAAATCGCTACCGCGTCCTGGAATCGGTTTATGATATGACTAATGGCAGTAAGCCAAAACAAGTCGTTGCTAAAGTGACACAACCTAAGCAGCCTAATCGTTTCAAGAACGTTAAAACCTTTCATGCAAAACAAAATAAAACTGAGTGTAAAGTTTGCAAAGGTCATCATCCTTTACGGTTTTGCCCCGAGTTTTTAAATATGGATAGTAACAGTCGGATGTCAACAGTTCGGAGTCATAACTATTGTTCTAACTGTCTTGCAATCACCCATACCCACGTTGATTGTAAGAGCACAAATACATGCTTTCGATGTAACAATCGACATCACACATTGTTACATTCTGACCCAACTCCTGACCACCCCCCTAGTAATGTTCCTTCTACGTCTCAAGATAGCATACACCGAATAATACAGTCCACTACAAACATGAATCATCATACGCTCTTTTCATCTAACCATCGGCAGGCTGTTTTAGCTACCGCAATGGTACAAATTGATCATCATAATTCTGAGTTCAATTTGCGGGCTCTCATTGACCCAGGTTCAGAGGTCTCCTTCATTTCTGAAGAGATCCAAAACATGTTGAACTTACCCGTACAACCCATTCATGCGCAAATATCCGGTATGAGTTCAACCATCACCGCCTCCTCCTCTAAGTTGTGTACGTTCACTCTTCGCTCTAATCGTAAGAACAATTTCACTCTTAACGTTCAAGCATTGGTCCTCAAGCGACTTACCGGTCACATTCCATCATGTTCATTTAGCATTGATGACCTCAAAAACCAAATAGATTTCCCTTTAGCCGACCCATTCTTTAACAGAAGCGCGCGAATAGATATGCTTATCGGAGCGGATTTGTACCCTTCGATTATATTAGATGGTGTGAAAACTAAGGTCTTCAATACTCTCATGGCTCAAGAGACCGTATTTGGTTGGATACTATTAGGGCCGATTGATAGGACGACCAGAGATAGCGCTTCTTACTCAACGTTCGTATCCTATTTTAATGAGTTGTCCCTCAATAAGCAATTGGAGAA
Source organism: Cheilosia urbana (assembly GCA_946477585.1). Classification (NCBI taxonomy): domain Eukaryota; kingdom Metazoa; phylum Arthropoda; class Insecta; order Diptera; family Syrphidae; genus Cheilosia; species Cheilosia urbana. The sequence continues at coordinate 1,096,040 of OX297854.1, read as the reverse complement.
CTTTTGGAGACTAGAGGAACTGCCAAAACCCCCCGCACTTTCCGTAGCAGATCAGCGCTGTCAGGATTTGTATGAAAATACAACCCATCGTGATTCTACAGGGCGTTATGTTGTGGATCTACCATTTAAAGAAAACTTCCCGAATGAGGTAGAGATTGGCACATCAAGAGACATTGCCCTGAAGCAATTTCTGAGGACTGAGAAGCGTCTTCTATCGAAAGGGGAATTTAAGGATCAATATTATTCAGTCATCCGAGAATACCTTACCCTTGACCATATGGAACCTGTTAACTCGTCGGAAATTATAAAATCCAATAAGGTTCATTCGTACTACTTACCTCATCATACCGTGATCAAACCCCAAAGCACCACAACAAAGGTAAGGGTTGTTTTTAATGCTTCCAACCCTTCGTCGAATGGGAAGAGTCTCAATGACGTTCTTTATCCTGGTCCTGTACTACAATCCGATATCACCATACTTCTTTTAAATTGGCGATGTTTTAAGTATGTTTTTAACTGTGACATCGAAAAGATGTATAGGCAAATACTTGTCAATCCAAAACATACACCTTTTCAAAGAATTTTGTTTAGAGATGCGCTAGATGAGAGCATAAGGGATTTCCAACTCAAAACGGTTACCTTCGGGGTGAATTGCGCTCCGTACTTAGCAATTCGAACCCTACACCAACTCGCTGACGACGTACGGGAATCTCATCCACTGGCGTCAAAGATTCTTAGACGAGATTTCTATGTGGATGATGTACTGTCCGGCGCTCATGATATCCAAACCGCCCAATCGGCTCAACAAGAACTTGAGTCAGCTCTTTCCTCAGCAGGTTTCAGTCTCCGAAAGTGGACAGCAAATTCTTCGGAATTATTGACAAATCTGCCAAAGCAACACTTGCTTAATGAGGATTTTTTGAAAATCGATCAAAACAGTACAGCAACGACTCTGGGCATCTGTTGGAAGGCCACTTCAGACACTTTTTCTTTCTCAGTCGCTTCAGAGACGTTGCTATGTTCTACAACAAAAAGATCTGTTCTTTCCGTGATAGCAAAGTTGTATGATCCGGCAGGATGGCTTGCTCCGATTGTCATCTCCGCCAAAATCATCATGCAACAGGTTTGGAAAGAGAATACAGGATGGGACCAAAATCTCGAACCTGACACACAACACAAATGGAAAGAATACCTAGCCAATCTTCCTGCTATACAAACCATTAATATTCCAAGATGGATTGAATATGTCCCATGGGCTCCAACCCAAATACATGGCTTTTCTGATTCTTCCGAGAAGGCCTATGCTGCTGCCATGTATATACGTGTTCAGCATAGTGCATCCTCTTTTTCTTCTCATTTACTCTGGGCAAAAAGCAAAGTAGCTCCAGTACACCCAATATCATTGCCACGGCTAGAATTGCAAGGCGCTGTCTTATTGTCGAATATGGTTCGAGTAGCTCTTGAAAAACTCCATTTTCTTGAGAACCATGAGTTGCTTTTGTGGACGGACTCGACTATTGTTTTGTCCTGGCTTAGCAAACCACCGTGCACATGGAAAACCTTCGTGGCAAATAGGACATCCGAAATAATAACCAATGTTAAAGGTGCAATATGGAGACATGTTTCTTCTTCAGATAACCCTGCCGACCTGGCGACGCGCGGCGTGACACCTGATCAATTACGCGAAAGTCAACTATGGTGGACCGGGCCGAAGTGGTTGCAGCAGCATCCAAGTTGCTGGCCAGTTTCAGTTCCGTTGCCCCCTGATGAGTCTCTAATGGAGACAAAACCTATCAAAGGTTTTTCAGCAATCGCAGTTGACGACTTCGAGCTCATTCTTAATCGATTTTCTTCCTGGCATAAAGCAGTACGAGTAATCAGTTACATGTTCAGATTTTATAATGCAACTCGATTTCGCCAGAGGCTATCTGCCTCCTACTCTATTTCACCTGAAGAGGTCGAATTCACCAAAATCAGAATGATCGTGATGTCTCAAAAGGTGCATTTTTCTCAAGAGTATCATGCTTTATCTCAAAGCAAGTCCCTCAAGCCAAGAAGTTGTCTACTAACGCTTAACCCCTTCTTGGATTCTAAGCAAATCCTTCGACTCAACGGAAGGTTAGCATCTTCTACGCTTACTTACAATGAGCGTCATCCAATTTTACTCCCTTACAATGCGTATTTTTCAAAACTGTTTGTTGACTTCGTACATCTACTTTCTTTGCATGGTGAGATTCAGCTCATGATCCGCATAATCCGTTCCGAATTTTGGATTCCGAAGCTGAAAAACCTTGTGAAGAAATGTATCCGTGAGTGCAAAGTGTGTATGATTCACAAGAAAAAAATGCAGACGCAAATAATGGCTGCGCTCCCTTTAGAAAGAACAATTTTTACATTGCCATTTACGAACACGGGAATCGACTTTGCAGGGCCTTTTCTAATAAAAAATTACTATGGAAGGGCTTGTCGTTTGGAGAAAGGATACGCGTGCTTGTTCGTTTGCTTTTCAACAAGAGCAATACACCTAGAAGCGGTTAGTGATTTGTCCACTCAAGCGTTCCTTGCATGTTTTTCTCGCTTCGTTTCCCGCAGAGGCCTTCCTGATCAGATATTTTCTGACAACGGCACGAATTTTGCCGGCGCCTCGAAATGTCTTATTCACGATTTCCGAGATGCTCTTAAAAGTTACCCTAGCACAAATTTTTCGGAGATCAGGTGGACGTTTATACCTCCTGGGGCCCCCCATATGGGTGGATTATGGGAGGCAGGCGTTAAAAGTTTTAAGGCTCATATCCGTAAAGCCGCCGGAAATACGAAACTTACATTCGAAGAATTCTCGACACTTCTTGCTCGAATTGAGTCTTGTCTAAATTCAAGACCAATTTCCCCTTTATCCAACAACCCGTCTGACATTCTCCCTCTTACTCCAGGACATTTTTTAAGAGGTGGACCTCTACTTAGTCCTCCTGAACCGTCACTAGCGGATAGCTCCTTAAATATTCTCAACCGTTGGCAAAGACTTAAAATTTTGCATCATCAGTTCAGTCACCGATGGAAAGAAGAATATTTGAAGGAGCTCCATAAGCGGAATAAATGGAAGTGTCCGCAAAGGGATATTCAGGTAGATGATTTGGTTGTAATAAGAGACGAACATTTACCTCCTAACGAATGGAGATTGGGTAGAGTTGTTAAGACGTACCTCGGTGGAGACAAGCGAGTGAGAGTAGCGGATGTCAGGACACAAAAAGGAGTAATCACCCGTCCAATTGTTAAGCTGTGTGTGCTGCCCTATCAGCAAGATAAATAACCTTTATCATTTTTTATCTCTATATAACACTCATATGCATATGCGGCCTAGTGTAAGTTGTTTAATCGCATTTAAAGTCAATTAACATTTGTTATCTCTTTATCGCATTTATATTGAAACATACTACATGCATTTTTTAGTTATTAAGAATACCGTTCTTACTAGTATTAACTATTGTAGTTTACTTTTTTTTTAAGGAGTGAGTGGAGTCCCTCCGATAAACAAAAGGCTCCCCCTTAGGTTAAGTTTAATTGCATTATAGTTTTTTTTTTTTGTGCTGACCTTTGTGGAATGTTTAGCAGCAGTTGCTGCAAGGCGGCCGGTGATGTTCAGACGAATTATGAAGTATAACTCTTTTTGAATTTATATTGAACTTATAGATGTCGCTACAAAACAATTCTGCAAATTCCCCAAAATGGTTCCTTCTTTTGTTCCCTATTTCCTGTTTTTTTGAATTAAGCTTTTTGCTGTAAGCCCTAATCGCTTCCTATTCTTTTACCAACCCGCCTAGAGGTAAGACCTATTGTATCGAGAAATAAAAGTCAACCCGACATTGATTCAACCCACAACACATTTCTTTCTTTTCATTGAATTACTCAACCCAATTAAAATCTCCCAATTGCACCCGGCAATTGGCAAACCCCACAAAACCCGAGAGACCAGCGCAACCACAGAAAATCGGCGAAATTTTCTGGAACCGTCATCTCCCCCCCGAAACACAAGTTCATATGAAAAAAAAAAAACGTGTTTCTGAGGAAATGCGCAGATGGCTGATGACGTGTTGACGTGTGGTGTGGTGGGGGACGTATGGTGGAGGTGGTGTATATAGAAATTGAGTTCAAGGTTTTTGTTTTAATGGTTGTTATAGTACCTACGTTGATACTTACAGTAAAGAATTGAAAAATTAAAGAAGTAAAGACGATATAGGTGACTTATGTTGTTTGATTTATTTATTGTTGGTGTAGATACAAATTTCCGTTAAGGCTTTTGTTTAAGTGGTTGTTTTGATATTACCTACGTGGTACCTACAGTAAGGAATTGAAACTTCAGTACTTACGCTGTTGAATTTAATTTTCTTAAATTGGTGTTTTAGGTAAATAGATTTGTTTAATTTATTGTTGACAATGTTCACCGCTTTTTTTTAGCTGGATTGTTGATTTTAAACAAATATGCCGTTGAGAAAACGGTCAAATCTCTTTTATTGGAAACTACACAGTCTCACGACGCGTACGAAGTTTCGGGCACAGCACAGCTAGTAATCTATAAAAATAAAACAAAGTCAATTAAAGTAAATAACACCATTTATAACTCAAGAAGGGTTGGACTGATTTTGATGATCTCTGGTTTGTTGGATTCGTCGCCGTCCCAAATAGCAGAATAAATATTAAAATACCGGAAAAATTTGCGAAAAAAAAAAAAAAAAAATAATAATCGTCGGCTTACAAGCAAAACTGACCAACTGCTTAAAATTCTAAAGGGTGTCCGCCAAAGAATTTTCGACTTTGAATTTGAATAAACGGCGAGCGGGGTATCGGCGGAGGGGGGAGGCGTATTCATTACACTTACGCGTCGTGCGGATTTTAGTAGCCATGGATCGTTGGTCAGCGGAGCATCGTGCGTTTGCTGTAGAGGCATATTTTAAAAATAACGATTCTCCCGTGGCGGCGCGCAAGACATTTCAATATTCGGCGTATACGGGATTGTCCTTGTACGCAACTTATTGGCAAGTGGGTGCGAAGTTTTCGTGAACAAGGACCTGTAGTGGGACACGAGCCAGGTGTATCGCGAACTGTGAGAACTGACGAAACAATTGAAGCAGTTCGTCGTGATGTTATTGCAAATCCACGTCTTTCACTAAGAAAAAAAATTCCCAAACCTATTCGTCTATGTTGGAAAACTTTTTGGAACCTGAGTTGGAGAACAATGAATGGGTAAACGGATCGACATGGTTTCAACAGGATGGTGCTACACCACACACTTCGCGAGCATCAATGAACATTGTGAGGCGCATTTTCCCCGAAAAAGTCATAAGTCGTTATGGTGATATCCCATGGCCCTCCAGATCGCCAGACTTAACACCTGCGGACTTTTTTTTATGGGGATTTCTTAAATCTAAAGTCTACGTTAACAAACCGCGAAATTTATTGCAACTGAAAAGAAATATTCGCAACGAAATCAGAGGAATTTCGCAAGAAACTTGCAAAAAAGTTTTCACAAATATGGTGTTTCGTTTAAATGAGTGTGTTCGTCTCCGTGGTAAACATTTAACTTCAATTATTTTCAAAACATAAATCCGCATTTGTATGTTTTATTTTAAAATAAAAATGATTATATAAAAACCTGTGAATCTTTTATTATTTAATTTTAAATTCGAAAATTGTTTCGCGAACACCCTTTATATTGTATTATCGATGGCAAGTGTAATAGAAAAGCAAGTAGAAAGTTTTGCCAAAACTGACTATCTAATATTTTTCGTATAAATATGCAAAGCATTTAAAATTGTTGGTTGTTTATCTGCCTTCATGCACAAGAAATTCAGGAAGAACTGACCAACTGCGTTTTCCCACGAACTACGTTCCTGCAGTTAGTCACTTTTGCTAGTATGCCGAAGATATATGAAATTTTGTATGGGGAATCGCACAAAATAAACTGGAGAGAAAAACGGGGAGTGTCACTTCAAATAAATAAAACTAAACTAAATTTCCATCGGATAATGGAAAAACATTCACAATGAAAATGAGAGGAGGAAATAGTTGGATTGTGTCGTACTTCCCTTCTTTGCCGAACTCATACCTACATCAATGTTGAGGTATGTTGGTCAATCAAATAAATCAACTACGTATGTGTAAAACTAAGCGACTAAAGTGATATAGCGATGTTCGAGGTTCAGGGTCCTGATAAGTAGGTGACTCGCTATCAATTGGGCCGAAATACTTTATTCCGAAAAGCCACGCCCGCCCACGCTCATCACGAGTGTTTTCCCGAATATTGCTCAGGATTATGTTGACCATGATTGGATGAATGCACTAGCGATTTTGGCTGAGAAAAACAAGGATGTCTTTCATTTTAATTTTGTCATTTAAAGTCATGTACGAATTTTATGAATTCTTTAGATGTTCCAGGCGGCTCTGCGAAATGAGGCCCCAATGAAAAAAGGCCCCAAACAAAAAATGAAATAAGGCCCCAAGAAATTATACAGGACACAACAACAACGATTTTTAATAGAATTTGGGGTGTTATTTCCTTTTTTGGGGCCTTACTTACTTACTTAAGGTGGCGCTACAGTCCGGGGTGGACCTGGGCCTCAACCAATACGCCTCTCCAGTTAGCGCGATCTTTGGCTAACTGCCTCCAGTTGCGCACTCCAAGTTGGTTGAGGTCCCCTTCCACTTACGCGCGCCACCTAAGGCGAGGTCTTCCTCTACTGCATTGTCCCTCCGGGTTGGAATCGAAGACTCTCCGGGCCGGAGCGTTGGTGTCCATTCGCTCTACATGTCCTAACCATCTTAGACGACTGATGCGTACTTTTCTGACCAGGTCGATGTCGCTGTACAGCTCGTAGAGTTCGCTGTTAAATCTTCTCCTCCAAATCCCGTCAACGCAAACGGGACCAAAAATCACTCGAAGATTTTTGCGTTCGAAGCGACCAAGAAGATCCTCGTCCGTTTTTGCTAGGGTCCATGCTTCTGCGCCATAGAGCAGGACAGGGATGATGAGAGTCTTATACAGAATCTCCTTAGTGCTTCTTGACAAGGCCTTACTAATCAATTGCCGTCTTAGGCCAAAGAAACAGCGAAAGGCAAGTGTGATTCTTCGCTTGATTTCTGATGTGATGTCATTATCAGAGTTTATAGCGGAGCCGAGGTAGACAAAGTCCCTAACTACCTCAAAGTTATAGCTGTCTATCGTGACGTTCTGTCCGATTCGTCGATGTTGTGTGTCCCTTCTTGTTGACAGCATATATTTTGTTTTGCCCTCATTCACCATCAAACCCATTTTTACCGCTTCTGTACTGATACTTGCAAACGCACCAGTGACAGCTCGCTGTGTTCTGCCAATGATGACGATGTCGTCAGCGTATGCAAGCAGTTGCACAGACTTATGGAAAATTGTGCCTCTGGTGTTGGCTTGAGAGTTTCGCACAATTTTCTCAAGAATGATGTTGAAGAAGTCACATGAAAGCGCGTCGCCTTATCTAAATCCTTTTTTTGACATCGAAGGTCTCGGTGAGATTATTTCCGACCTTTACGGAGCAGCGAGCATTCTCCATCGTCCTTCTGCACAATCTGACAAGTTTGGCAGGGATGCTTAAACTAGACATGGCTCTGTATAGCTCATCTCTATAAATGCTGTCATATGCGGCCTTAAAATCGATAAAAAGATGGAATGTATCGATCTGGACTTCTTGGGTTTTCTCCAGGATCTGCCGTAGTCTGAATATTTGATCGGTCGTGGACTTACCGGGCCTAAAACCGCACTGATAGGGACCTATCAGATCGTTGACGAAAGGTTTCAGGCGTTCACATAGTAAAGCAGACATGATCTTATACGCAGTGTTAAGGAGACTGATGCCTCTATAGTTGGCGCAGTTTAGAGAGTCTCCTTTCTTGTCTCCTTTTTTGGGGCCTAATTTCCTAATAAAAATTGGGGTCTTATTTCGTTATGAAATAAGACCACAAAAGAAGAAATGTATGGGGAGGCATGCTGCCCCTCCTGCTTGCGTTTACTGTAAGATTACGAGGTGGGTGCTAGGTTGAGTATATACCTACAAAGTTCCTTTAATCTAAAATAGTTTAGCCAATAAGTATCAACAATATTAAACAAAAAGTAGTTTTTATTATTTTTAATTTCATTATTAAATAACACCCCAAATTTGGGGCCTTATTTCATTGTCTCTTTTGGGGCCTCATTTCCTACAGCCGTTCTAGGCTTGCCCGCCAAACAATTTGAAATTCAAAGTCGGCTTAATTATAATTTTGTTGAACCGAAACTTTGTAGCGAAGGGCGTATAATTGTGACGAATCTCAAATCAAATGTCATTAAATAATTAAGAACGACTCTCCATTCGTATTTAAGCGTCTTTAATTTTTCGTGTCTCGCTTTTGCTACGACAACAATAAGCCGCAAGGGCAATCGCTGGATGTTTTTTTCAATCTTGAATTCCCATATTTCTTAAATGGTCAATTGTATGTGGCGTGTCACGTGTCGGCAAACCTCCCGCTTTGTACGTGTTCGCGCTGTATAATAGAACGAAAAATGTTGTGTACCATAAGGCACTTCAGTGAAAACCCGAAAGACTGGCCGACAGGTGAATCATTGCAATTTGATTGTAAAACATCAAAAATATTATACTTAAGTTATTACCCTTTTTATGTAATATAACTTTTGAACATGATTTGCATGAATTAGACCCATCACTTCAAATGAATGTACCACTGTCGTAAGAGATCCAACTTTGCGGAAGCAGTACGGCTCATTCAGGGTTATGATTTTATGACTCGCGATATTTTGGAGGCGCAATGATTTTACTGTCTGGCGATTTCCCCCAAACGATGGCAGTTATTCCAAGATCGACTAAGAGGACTGCCAAAATATTAAACATCGGTTCTTATGCTCGGCTTACTAGCTAGTAATTTTTGATTGTCTTACAATCTCACAAACGTGTGGTTGTGAGAAGCTAGGCCTAGGGTCCCTCCGGACCTGTTGCACCAACTATATATATCAATAAATATGCGAATAATCAGTCCATTGACTTCTCTTTTGTTGAAAGTGAGTGTATCACACTTATGTGGGAGTTACATTTCGTTTGCATAAAATAAGTCCCAACAATCACGAACCCGAAGGAAAATTAACGATTTTAGGTTCAAAAAACTGAAGTCATAAATGAATGTTTATTTTTCATGCCAAATCATAAATAGCAATCCATTTGCTTTTACCAAAAATAGTTGCGAATGTCGAACAATAATAGGTGGTTTGGTTATAAATGGAATAAATAAAGGACACAACAAGTCATCGGGGGGCTGTTAGGGCCACCAAAATGTCCTCTTTGTTATTTTTATAGTCCGCATTTTGTTTGCTATTCTCGGAACTCCGATAGGATATTATGTTCACAAATGAGGTGAGACACAATTCCAATCGCCCACTCCAAAGCAATAGAGGACGAAAAACAAATAGGTACGTATTGTATTTCATTTTGGCAACAACACAATAATTTAAGGTTTCCTGGAATTTGTGCTCAACCCACACACTCGTTAGCGGAATAAAGTGAAAGAGAGTCTAAACTGATATTTAGACCGGCGCAAAATGAAAAGTTTCATAGAACCAGAAGCGCATCATTATCACAAACAAAAGCGACAATAATTAGAAACAAAAGTCCGACTTTGATTGATGAATGAACACATTTCTATATAATTTAATGGAAACAATAATCTCTCCTTGAAAGGGAGTTCATTGAACTTTCAAAAATCCTTCAGAATTTGCGGCGCTTCAGCAAAGCAATTCCGAATTCAAATCTAAATCATTCACACTCCATTATGACAAGGATTGATGTGTTTAAGAAAATCAATACATAAATAAACTAACCAAATGAGAAACCACAGGAATTACTTAGGACGTCAGTTCCGATAAACCCAAATCCTATCAGTGTGTTCATGATTGATATTTCCAGGCCATATACAGAAAACAGGACTCCAAGACAATTGACAGCATATTTGGAAATATTTTGCTTTATTGTTATATTGGGAATTTAAACCGAGAAGTTAATAATTCAGAGACTGACTTAAAGTTACCAATGGTAGACGAAGTTTATAGTTTGGAATGTAGTTTAAGCGCACTTTAGAATACAGTTCGAAAACGACGCATAAACTGCTGAAAGCGGTTGTTTTTGGTGCAATTGACGCTCTTTTTGGTACGTTTGTTTCAAGCACTTTGCAGTATGTATTTTTATCACATCCTTGATCCATTTGTGTTGTGTTTTAGTACAGTTTTTTGTGTCGTTTTGTGGTGTTTTTTGTCACGGTTTTTTGTCCCTTTTTTAGTATGCTTTGTAATATTTTTGGCGACAATAAATTTTCCGTGTTATTTGTAAGCTCATTGCAGTCCTATTTTCTGACGTTTCTCAGGGCGTTTTTCAATACTTTTTTGGGGGTATACTATGGTGTATTTCTGGTACCAAAGCTTTGCTTCTCTATTCAATTTTCAGTACCATTATTAGATGTTTTTGTTTATGAGTTTTTTTTTATCACAGTCAGTGTCCTTTTTAAGGCGATAGTAGTGACGTATAGTGTGGTTTTTTCTTGCTTTCAACTACCATCTATGAGTGTGTCGTAGCTCTCTTCCTTTAGTCATGTCATAAATATGGTGGCTTTGACAAAAAAAAGCAAAGGATAGCGTTTTAAATTAATCTTAAAAGGAAAACCTCAATATGAACATCGCTTAACACAAGTTTTAGTTGTTTCTATTGATTTTTCTGCCACGTTTTTTCTTTTGACGAGATTTTCGGAGAATATTGTGGCCTACTTTTGACACATTTTTGACTGCCATTTTCGATTTATTTATTAATAAAGTAAATTTTATTTTAATTAATAAAATAAAATTATAAAGTTCCATTTCATAACCTTGATCCTTCAACCATTTTATTTCTAACACAGCTTCAGCAAACATATCAAAGCCTTACCTTTTGGGACTAATCTCATGTTGAACACTTTCCGCCCACGCAATACCCACCCAATATTATACGTGTATACTCAAACCGTCACATTCCACTTAGCAGAGCAATTAACTTTTGAATGGACGGCTGCATTGTTGCCAACGATTCCAACAAGACAGTACTTAAAGCCTGTTCATTTCATACACACCCCAAGAACGTATAATTGACATGGATTTCTCTCTCCGTCTCTTTGCCCTTTTTCCACGACCCGACTGTCAGCTACATTTATTGACATTCTAGTTAGTTAGATGTTCATTTTGCAACGTGACATGACAATACACTAAGTGCTGTACCATATTGTACGGAGTCATCTAGTTGGCGACTACTGGGTGTAAGAATGTTCATTACTGAGCCTCTGTGACCTGAATTGTATGTGCAATTGTGCAATCCGGAGTGCCGACGTGGGAGAGAACAGTGACGACTCAAAAAGTAATCATTAGGACGCCAGTCGTTAGTACGTATGTATATGCTTTTAATTTTTCAGTTCGAGTAGCCTTATGAATTGTGGTAGTCTAACTGGGAAAATTAAAAATCTGTCGGACAAAAATGGACAGGAAACGTCTCGATATAAGACAAATACAAAGAGTGCTGAACGAAGAAAAAAGAAGATAAACGGACATCATCGATGTAATAAAAAGGACGAAACAACTTAAATGGAACTGGCCGGACACATATCGAGAATTACAGATAATAGGTGGACAAAACTTCTGATCAAATGGACACCACCAGCGACAAGACCAACCGGACGACCATGAACAAGATGGGTTGACGATATTAACCAATTTAATATCTATTGGTATCATGACGCAAAAAATAGAGATTTATGGAAAACTATGTGGGAGGCTTATACTATTTGCAACTAATTTTGAAAACAATGCTTAGACCTTGCCAAATTATAATAAATATATAAATAATGACATATAAATACTTCTAATAACTAGAAAAGAAACATGTATCTTATAATGTGATGAAAAATTTTTAATCCTAGTAGTAAATAAAAGCCTATAATAATAAAAATTATAATAACTGGGAAAGGGGTGAACTTAGTTTGCGTTTAAGGAAACCGATGTGTTGCCTAAAACAAATGCAGAGTAAAAATATTGCACAATTAGGAGTTAACACAATCTTTTGTACAAAATGGATATATTCAGAATTTCATAATTCAAATTTCTTTTGCTAAAGTCCTAAAATATTTGTTATTGTGATTATCTGTCCTGACCACAATAATAATAAAATTTAAGAGGCTTGTATGTAGGTAGAGAAACATCTAACATACACAACTTTCTCTTTATTCTACTAAACAATTTCTGTAAACAGATTTTAACCCTAATTTATTCAGTCTTGATGGTGAGGTAAATGTGTGCTCTTGTAACGGTTGCCACAGCTTTACTTAGACCATCAGTTGGGTCCATTGTGTCCTCTGAAGTAAGACTCTCTGAGTTAACGCACCTATTAGACTGTTTTTTTTTTTTTTGGTAAACGATTCCCGCTGAGAGACATTTATTTTCCAAATGAGTGTCATTACCTCATTACATTAATTGAAAAATTATGGTATTTCGTGTGAACTGTGAATAATGACAGAGCAATACGATGAAGGAAGGCAGGTACATAGAAAACACTGCGGTAGTGTCCTTTTGGTTTCAATTTGATTTTTGTTGTTAATATAAATGTTCAGAAAAATATTGGAGCATGTAGCCTCGTATTTCCTCTTGGGATATGTATTTATGTAAAGTACGATTGTATATTATATCCAATTTTAATTATTAATAGAATTACGAACGTGAACAAAAAAAGAAGTGACGCTGTTATTGATATTTTGGGGAAGACTGAGGAAAAAGCCTTGTCTCTTGTCTGTCCACCAAACCATCAATTGCAGCATAACAGTAATTACCTCGAATCTCCTAGGATGATGCCTTAGAGTCTTCGAAGTTGTACTTGTCGAAGGAATTATGTATGATATGAACTAAGCAACATTTTGACCAAAAAAGTTATAACGAAAATTACAAAAAAGCTTTAAAAATGTTGTTTGAGCTTTGTAAGGAAAGTTTGAATTTAAATTTTGTTATAGGTATAAGGAATTTCAAAAAGTAATAATTTAAAAATATTAGTTAAATTTATTAGGTATGTAAATTAAATTTGTAAGGTGCGTCAAAGAATAATGAGTAAAAATAGTATAAGTACGAAAAGAAAACAAATCAAAATATAATAATTAAAAGCTGTAATTTCTGTAACAAAGCACAATTGAGCAAGTGGAAATTTACACATTTTCCTACGAAAATGAATAAGAAATGAACACGTTTTAATGATTATATGATTTTTTTCCAACCGCTTCCATTCAGCCGCAAAATTTACATTTCCTTAATTTTACTATCCAAGTCGTATAGCTGTTGAGACCAAATAAGTAGATTAGCCCTGACACACTTGCAGAGTGTATAAAGGGAACTTAAAAGAGATTATGCAATTCAGCAACTACTATAACATGAATGCTTAAAAGGACACTCCAAGTCCAACCATGGCATGGGTGCATGGGTGTTATGCTGTACGCCTTGCTTCATATAAGAGCAAGATATGTCTCAACCTATATTTTACTGGCTTTTTTTTTAAATCAAAGTATGTAAATGACCGTCGAAAAAAAAATTGAATCAAGGTTCACACCAAATGCATGGTCAAAACGTATAGCAAGACAAAAGGGCCTCAAAAACAGTTTGCATTGAATATAATTTCCCACCTTCAGGTAACCTAAAACCACAGTAGATAAAAAAAAAAAAAAAAAAAAACAGATTAATAGTTCGCGCAACAGGTCCATAGGGACCCTAGCCAAGCTTCTCATAAATATTCGTTTTGAGTGAAGAGTTCTTTGTTTCTTTTTTGGACCGGATCGAAGGTTTCTACAATTTTTACTCCGAGCCCAAACCAGATAGAAAAATGTAGATAACAAATTTAAAATCCGAAATAAACATTTTTTTAAATATTTTTTTAAAATGTAAAAAGCGTAATTTTTTTTTTTTATCAGATCAGATTTATCAGAACTATTACGAGTTTTTGATTATTTAAATTTACAGCAAAAAATATTCTTTCAATATTTGCAGAGGAATGTGGAAGTCATAAAATATGGAAAATAAAATCTATTCAGATTGTGGATGCGAAGTTTCTATCTGCTCTTTTTACTCCTAAAACATTTTTGAAAAAAACATAATACATCAGTTATTTTATCAAATTTGTTGAAATCCATGTTTCTTTGATGGAAAAGTTAATTCGACTCACATTATCTATACATAATAATGAAATTAATATAAAACGTTTTTCTTCAATAGAAAATATTGTTTTAATTTGTTTAATTTAAGAATTCTTGATATCAAAAATCTTGAAATTTTATGAATTTGAGGTTAAAAATATTGTACATATTTTGGAGCTAAAAACTCTTGAAAAAAAAGAAGATATATCTTCTAATCTGGTTTCACTGGCTCAAGCGACCAATTGAGAAGCTCTTTAATGACATATTTACTCTCCGATGTTTGTCAGACGTCCGTTAAAGGTGCCGTAGTAGAAAAAACTTAGCGATTTAACATGTATTTTTCCGGTGATCGAATCTGGGACCCGTCGCTTAGTAGTCCAACACAGTAACCACTAAGCCATTGCACCGGAATAATCTAAGATTGATTAAACTGCGTCCACCCACCCACGTACTTTACCAATTAAATACAAACCAACGTTAAAATCAGTCCGTGTCCAACTATTAAAAAGCCTCATTGGTTATACCCGACACCCGAGTTAAAAAATCCCCCTCCAAGTGAGCAAACCAGGTACAGCGTAAATACAGAATGACGTGCCAGGCACTTTGGTTTGTTTCTTTTAGACCAGATTGCGTCCTTGCACGAAACACGTCGCTCGGCACTTTTGCACCACTCTCTCCAACCGCAACGGGTTTACTCTGCGAGCAGTGCAATATTACCCATCCAGCACCTTGCACAAGTTGTGTGCGAACACAGTCCCAAGGACTTACTCCAGCATCCTGTGTATACGCTCACCGAAATGCTGAATTGAGCAATTGAATATTTTTGGCGGTCTTTCATTTAGAAGCATGCGCAGTGTCTATTCAGCGAAACTGCTGGAATCTAGAACCGAATGATTCCCCAGCCCCAGCCATATTGAGTGTGGATAACCCTGTTGACAGTGTCGTCATAGTATTATCAGTTGCTATCGAAGCATAGTGGATAGTTTTCCATTTTCCATGGGCAGCTATATGGTATTTAAATCTACGCAGTTAAAGGGTAGTGGTCCTGTCAAATTCAGACTTCAGAAAGAAGTAAGGAAACTGAACGGTAAAAATAAAATAAAATTAGATCTAGAGAAAAGTGGTCTCTCGCAGGATCTTGAAAGTTCAACGTTTAGTTTTGCTCAGTAAAACAAAATGTCACCCGGACTACCCATCGACGTCTGGGTATGCTTGATATCAGCAGGAAATTCTTTAAGAAGACGATCTCCATTCAAAAACAGAAGGCGTCTTTCCGGTATCCACATTGAACCAGCAAATTGATTACAGAAACCTTCAGAATCCATCAAAACGTTTGTGCTACCCCCATTCTCCGCGTGTCTTTTGGGCCGCTTTAATACCCTACAATCGTGTAAAAAATACAAGAAAGCAAACAACAACCATTTAATCGGATAAAGGAAGTTCAATTGCCTTTCATCGCCTCCAACAACTCCATGGGACTATTATTTGTTCCTATCGATAAATGGTTTCCCCTTATTTGTACTACAACAACGCCCACACACAATGTGCTTGTGTTTTTAATAAACCATCTCGAACAGAATACATTTCTACCGAAGTTGTAATTTCACGGAAGATATTATTATTATTTCCCGGAAAAGGAAGCCTGTTCGTGCTAATGTGTTTTGATTTTCAATTGAAAGGCAACAAGAAGTATAACCAAGTTCATGATATTTGCAGTAATCAACTGCTTTTAGAGTACATCCGTTCCTTGAAATTCCCTACAAATTTCTTGGTAAGAGAGGGATAGGCGTGGAGATTGTGATAAGTGGTGGACTTTCGGTGCATAAATAAATTCTATATATAAATTCCATACTCAGACAACCTTATTTATTAGAATTTGCTAAAATGCCCCTAAATACGTGTATGCAGGATATAAATGTTTGTACATCCTTTATACGCCCTCCAAAAAAATATCTTAATATATAAAAACGTTCGTGCGTATGTATGACTGACCATCCCGGCTGAACCACTCAAGCTATCCCCCTTATATTAACACCATATGTTCGAGTGGTGCTCCGGATGGTTTTTGTTTATTTTAGACCCTATAGAGGGCGCTGGAGTCGCTTTTCTGAAAATTCTTATTTATGGACTGATTTGGCTCAAATTAACACCATACAACACTTAAAAGAAAAAAGTTTTTGCCAAAATTTTGACCCGATAGGTGGCGCTGGGAGATATTTACGACAAGTTAGATTTCCCTGCATATCAATTTTGTATCAACAACATTAAATTTAATTGTAGTAATAAAGTTGGCGTTGGTTGTCTATACTTTTCTGAATTTGACATTTCAGTAATTCATATTTCAGTTAGCTTTTATCAATTTTAAATAGGTAAATAACATTTTCATTCGATTTCCGGCACAAATAAACTAACAAAGGAAAATGTTCTTACTGGGCCAAATTTGATTCTTCTTTTGTTTTGTTCGTATTGGTGTATTTCACGCTTAGGCAGTCTTAAAAGATACAATTTTGAACCCGATAGGTGGCTTTGTTGTCGATCTCCGAAACTGCTCAACCGATTTCAATGAAATTTTGTGGATATATATTCTTCGTTCCCACTTGAAGGATAGGATACTTTTTGACCTGATAGGTGGCGCTGTTGCCGATCTCCGAAACAGCTCTACCGAGTTGATTGAAATTTGTGGATGGGTAGGTATGGTTGCTTCAAGATTGAAATATGCTATTGTTTCGGACCCTATAGATGGTACTTTGCAAAAAATAAGCGGGATAGGAGAACGGGTTGTGGAAGCATTAAAATTATTAATGGACATTGTCCAAATAAAGGACTTTGCGAAAGGTATGAGCAAAGGCGGGTGGGTACAGCTACATATAAAAAAGACTGACGTCCGTATGTGCGCACTCATAACTCGGGAACCAATCCTTCAATTTTTATGATTTTTGGTTTAAATTCGCATGGGCCCAGGGAAGGAACTATGCTACTTTTTGTCGTGAAAACGAAACTTTATGGGGATTAGTTGAATTTTTGAATTCTTTGGATGTTCCGGGCTTACATCTATACAATTGAAAGCGGGCTCATTTATAATTTTGTTGCGCAACCTCAATGCACTGAGACTTTGTAACAGAACGCGTTTGATTTGGTGGTGAAGTATCTCAAATCAAATGTCATGCAAGCGACGGTTTTGAGGAAAAAATTCAAAGACAAACATTCTCATTCCACGGAATCCGCTTATTGAGAACGAATTTGTACGTCGTGTACTGTAAACCATTTTAGTCAAAAAGCGGAAGGTTGGCCGACACGTTAATCTTCTTTGTTGTCTACGCCTAAGGAAGGTTCATACGGCGACAAAATTGGAAAATTTGAGCGGGATATTGGAAAGTTTGTGAAAATCGATTTTCCATACATTTTCTACGGAGACTATTTTTTAATTTTTTTAATTTTGGGATCAATAAAATTAATTTCAGGCGAAAGTGAACATTATTTTAGTCAAACAGTCGATTTTGGGCGGGACGAAGTTTGCCGGGCATGCTAGTATACTTACTATATATAAAACATTTTCCCATACATATATTAAATAAGGGCTTCTGTCAGAAAAATAGTACTTAAAAGGAAAAGTCTAGGGCTGAGTATATAATGTATAGTATTATGAATTTTGAATGAAAAAAAGAGTAGATTTCTTTTTGACGAACCTGGGTTCCAAGAAACTTCGTTGTTCCTATTAAAAGTTGCTCATCAGTTGATTATAATTAGGTATATCACCCCTAAGCCATTTTTTTGACAGAAACGGAACTTCCCAATATTTTAAACATAATTATATTTAAAAGGATATTTAAAGAGCAGATCAAGTTTAGGACAATAACTGTATTAAACGTAATTGCAAAGCATTTTCCTGTACAACAGAGCAGCTTTGCGCTGGAAAAAATTCAACGGCAATGGCAACGCTGAAACTGAGGTTGCTCTGTATACCTAATACTATGATACTACCTATTTACTTTATCGAATCTCGACAATATGGGCAATGGGCAACGGGGTATAGCAAGGCGTTACTCACAGGTCAGAGGAAAGGGACCTCAAAAAATTAAGCGTGTCGAAACAAAAAGAGTGAGTACTTTTGTACTTTTATGTGAATAAAAAGGCCCACTTACGTCCGAAATCCCCTCCATCCAATACCTAGTCAAAATATTTTTGTATTTGATTGATAGGTATAGGTATTTTCTGCCACAGGAGCAACAAAATTAATCGCAACCAAAAATCTCATTAACAGAGTTCATTGAACTCACTCACAGGAGTTTCAGGAAGGAATTCCAAAATTCAAGAAACAATCACAAACAATGGAAGTGATTGACATTGAATCACACACTCTGTTTCGGTTGATCAATCAACCCGAATTACATTCCTGTATTCGCATGGGTGTTTTCTGGAAATGGAAACGTGTACGCATGTAACAATAAGTGTACAATGGAGCGACAGTGGGTTTCTAAGCAAATGACATCTGTTTCTGTGGTGTCACAGTAGATTGTTCTTCTAGACGTCCTTAACGATGAATCGCAGAAAATCAAAATTGTGACAGATCAGCAATACCTGTTGTTTTTTTTTCAATTTTTATTATATTTTGTCGCCCCTTAAATTTCCAAACAAAAAAAAAGGAGTGTTAATTGTAAACAAGAGATCATCACTCATCAGTGACATCTAAATTTTGAGAGAGCGACATCTATAACCTCTTAAAACACATTTTTGCCTCAATATTATCAAAATCAGCCTAGAGGTCTATGACCTATTCGAGACTTTCGCACTAAAATTACAATAGACTTTATTTATATAAAACAAAATTCAGGTTTGCAAGTAGTCTTTTATGACCTGGTTTAAAAAAACTATCGGTCAAGACTTTCGCACTACATGTCAGCGTAAAAATTTAATAATTTTCTTATTATTACCATGAATGGGTAGGGATTACTTAAAGTTAAACAAATTAAATGAATTACGTTCTTCGACATGACCACATGAAAGACACGTGCAAAGTGTTTAAACAGCGAAATAAAATAAATGGTTTATCGCAAAAGCTAGGTAAGACTTTTTTAAATTAATAACCCGATGCCATCTCACCCCCACGAAGACATTAATCCCACTTCTGTGAGGCCGTTCGCTGTGGCAGTAGCACAATTTCCATTTATCCATTGGGCTTTAAGCTATTGCATAGCTGGCAGTTTTAATTGAAAGTAAACAATCAATACTGCATGGCTGGGTGCGGCAGGATTTGTGCGAAATTAAAAATTAATTACATTTCGCAACATAAACTTGGAATGCGCAAATTGGAATGATTTCAAGAAAATCAAAGTTGGTTGGCAAAAAATGTTATAGCAAATTAGCGTTTATTAACGCACTGATAAGGAAGAGTCCATTTCCCGAACCCCTAAGAACTGCGACAGATAAGCAGTTTCAACATCACAAAAGCACTTAACTCCATTTAGCTAATTTCGGGAAAACCATTCCAAAGTGACAAGGGAAAGTATTAGGCACTGGGAGGAGTGGGTATCTCTTGAAAAAAAAGGACATCTCCAAATGTCACTCGATGGGGACGGCAATAGACACCCAATAAACGTTAAGTACGCAAAGTAGCAACTTGCCGTTTTTTTTTTTTTTTTTTTTGTGAACAAAGAAAGGCTTCTCTATTATTTCGAGGGCTGTCAACTGATATCCCCACCGAGTGGCAATAACGGTAATAGAAATCAATACGTTTTCGAGTATAATGCGTATTCAAATTCAAACCTCATTTGACCTAGTTTCACTTAGCATTTCTGGAGGCGATCGATATGTTCGTTAGACTTCTTTGCATTCGTTTTTATTAGTTTTTAAGGAATGCAAATCCCAAAAGAGTAGATGGGAAGATGGGAGTTGTAATACTACGTTGGATGAAGCAAACTTGCTATCTGCCAGTGATGGTCCGATTTCTCAATCTGTAGTGAAGACAGTGATGGTAGAGGTAAAGAGAGAGAGAGAGAGAGAGAGAGAGAGAGAGACTAACATTGGACAGATCTAAATTCGACAGCTAAGCCTTTGGCTTTTATTTTCTTAAATTAAAAGTATACTTTTAGCCACCCTGTATAACCACAGTGCACGTAATACTTGGTAATAATAATAATACATGATTAGGTACTTCTCCCTCTTTTTTTGTAGCGTTTATTTCCTTAAAGGGCGACAGTTTTTGAAACTACAGAGGAAAGTTTTGCTTACCATCACTTCAGCGTGGAATATTGTCACTGCCTGTAATTTCGGCTGACAGTATCTACGACCTACGAGTATTTGAGGGCACGTAATTCGAAGACAACAAATGAATGAACAATCGATTAAACGACAAATTGGATTCAATTACACGATGGCATGCAACATGAAATGTGGCACTCCAATTGATGTGAATTAGGTACCGAACAAGGAGGGGCGAAGTCTTTTGAGGACATGAATGGGCACACTGAAAAAAAAAGTCGGCGTCGTATTGATGAATGGCGTTCATCAACATGATATTCATTGATATGACGTAATTTTCATAAATATGATGAACAAATTCATGAAAACTTTTTGACAATTGATGAACAGTTTTTCAATATGATGTAAATGAATTCATCAATTTTTTCAACAGGATTCTGAAGAGAATTTAGCGTATTTTTTTATGAACTACGTTCATTATTTCATCAAAACATTTCATCAATATGACGAAAATACATATTTTGATGAATTTAGTCATTTGTTCATCCAGTTGATGATTTATTCGTCTAATTGATGAATGGAATCATCATATTCAAGTACGATTGCCAAGTTTTGAATTTTTATCATATTGATAACGACGTTCATCGTTTTGATGACGGCTTTTATTATATTGATGACAGCGTTCGTCAAAAAACAGACATTAATTTTTATTAAGCAGAACGTTGATGTAAACCTTCATAATATAGATGAACTAATTCGTTATATTGATGAAAAAAAAACAATTCATCGTTATATTCATCGTATTGATGAATGGAATCCTCATATTGATGAACTTTTTTCATCGGTTTCTTCAATGTGATACACAGATTGTTAATATGATGTATGCTGTAGGTGAACACACGCGATGTTGGTACAGCATTTATACTCACACACGCATGATGAATCTTTTAATGTATATATGCGTAGATAATTATATGTCATTGCTCATCAAGCGTAAAGTATCTACACAGGGTGGCATAGAAGTAAATTGTGAATGGTTTCATGATGAACGATGAATATCTTAAAAGATTCGATATATGTGATCTAGAAATTTCATCATATAATTATATGTATATCTTTTAACTAATGCTCCCCCAAGAGTATCCATTTGCATTTTAAACAATGTATTGACAATTGCTTGCCGATGAACAAACTTTTGTATTTTTGCTTTTACTACGGGCGACTGGTTTTGCTAAATAAACTGCAGTATATAAAATTTAAAATAATTAATGAAGTGTGAAAAATTCAATATTAGTGTAAAAATGGTGGAAATATAAAAAAGCTATAGTCCAACCTCGATTATTCACATTATGTAAGATGTTATAAATTTTGCATAGATAGCTTTAATACATTAATATATTTTAAGTATTTATTATGTTATCAGTATAATGAAACTTATATAATTAGAACTTTTATCTTCGATGGAGCGCCTCATTTACCGTTAAAAGAATGCAATTTACCTAACCTTAATTAAAGGTATGCAATTAATGTTTAACTTTAATTCAGTTGCATAGATATATCTGGGAGGTGTTGACCAAGTGATCTCGTTTCAATGATTTTACTAAGTAAACGAACGTTTTTCGGCATAAATTGTTTGCTCTAAATGTTCATAGCGACGTTTTAAAAGCTAAATCATGAGTAAGACTATCTAATTTTCAAAGGGGCTTATTTTTCCGATATCTTGATATAGCTTTTCCATTTGTAAAAAGTAAAACGTAAATATCGAAAAATGTTGTTGTACGTGTTTTAGAATACATACTTCTAAAAGGTAGGTTAAGCTACGTTTCCACCGAACACAAATACCAAGATTAAGTACAAGAGGTTTAGAATTAATCCCGAAGTGTTTCCACCAAATAAAAGAAGATTAACTTGACGTATTCTCTCTGGCTCTGTCCATTTGAGAGAAAATGACATTTCACGAGAGAGAGAGAGACATTTTTCCATTTTTGATGTCTTTTCTTTCATTTTTTTTTTACACTTTTGACATATCGAGCTGTGAAAAGTGTGTTTGTTTTATTTCTAATCTCCCTTTTTATAAGATTACTTTCGTATGATAAATTCCGAGATTTATGCGGGATTTACGGAAATTTTTCTAAATATTCGCAGTTATTCTCCGGTGGAAACTTAAAAGTAGGGTCGATTTTTGACGTTAAATAAATATGTCATTAAAATAAAACTACAATTATCATGAATTTTCTACAACGATTTTCCTTTGGTAAAAAAAAGAGCTCGCTATATAATTATAACGTTGTGATTTCATTATACACACATAAATGTAAATAAATATTTACTTTTTAAAAATATTTTCAAAATCAATGTAATATTGTTATTTAACCAAACTTTTCTCGTACATTGTTCTCTCACGCCTCAACATTATAAAATTCAACAGAACGGATCAATAAAATTATAACTAAATAACAAAAAACGCAAAAACACATTTCAAACACAAATGTATGCACATGCACCCTGTGACTCTATGCATATGGCAGGCAAATGGCCGTTCTCTGATTCTCATTGGGATCCATTATGAAAAAAAAAAAAAAATGTCCCAGGAGTGATAAAAGTAACTCAGAAATAAAATTTATTTTTATAAATCTTCAATATTTCTTGAGCGCGTGAGTTTTTGCCACTACACTTTATTGACTTTCGTGGTAAAACTGATTTTCGTTTGAATATTTTCCTTTCGGATGCGAAGAAATTCAATAGTTAAATTCACATAATATTACCATTACCATTTTCATGACATTATGCTCTTTTTAGTATTTTAGCATCCCCATGAAAGTGGGAAGGCTATATCTTTACGATTTATATTGGTGTCAGTATTTTTATTTCATGTTTTTATTTGTGTGAATAATCTTACAACTACATGAAAACAAATTTGACAGCACAGAAAGTGTGCAGCATATTGATGAACAAATTTGTCAATATGATGAATACATTCATCACATTATGAAATTAAAGGGGAATTTGGGTTCATCATATTGATGAATTTTTCATAATATTGATGAACAAAGTTGATGAATGATGAACAACATCATATTGACGAAATCGGTTTCATCATACTAATGAAAAAGTTCACTGGACTAAAATTGTTGATTTTTTCATCACATTGATGAACTTTTTCACTACTATGGTGTACCTTTTTTTTTCAGTGCACCAAATACAAAGTACCACAGTATGTTCGTATGTGTGCTTTGTTTGTTCCATCCGGTGTGGAAGCTAACAGATGAATCGATTATTGTATTTAAGAAAAAAAGTAATAAATGTTATTAGTTAAATTGTCCGTGTTTTATTTGAGCAAGTGGGTATAAATGCCACAATGGGGGTGTATGACATGCATGACTGACCATGAACAGTAAGTTGATCATATTTTAAAATTTAGCAGCTACCCTTTTTTGGGTCACATGTAAAAGAATATCTTTATCAGTGTAAGCCCTTAGTTCTCAATTTCATAAAGCTAGTTGGAAAGAACAGAGAACAGAGGAGCTACGTGCCTACAAATTTATTCTAAACGCTGCTGCTCACAGGTTGTCAAAGTTCATTTGACAAATATGGTTTGCTTATCAGTTATATAAAAGTGTAGTCTTAGCTTATGACCTTGGTTAGACGGTGGGTTCTTTAACCTCGCCATAAAATCAATTGCTAATAATAAAATATTCTTCAGTATATTTGCTTGAAAATATTTATTCGTTTGTCGTTGTTCAAGTCCATCCATCAGAAGAATCCTTATTGCCACATAATCGCATACCCTCGTAGAACAAGATACGGAAAACTCATTCATCATGAGTGGTACTACTCAACCAGACTGCTGACGAGAACTTTTTAAGTCTTTCAATTGTTAGAGTGATGTTGCTCAAGGACGAGTTGCTATTTTTTTTTTCTCGTATTTTTTACCCAGCTGAAGGTGACATTGGGCGATAAAATAATTACTCATTCTCGTAATACACCTACAATCCGTTGGCATCACCATTTGTTACTCCCTGAGTGATGGCGAAATGGAAATATTTACGACCGGGAATCTGAACGATGCGCTTGTGTTTTATTTTACACAAAAAAAGGTACCCTCCATGTGGGACATGAGTGAAGATATAGCTGATGGATATACACGAAAGCACTGAACAGGTAATTTTGTTAAGTGTTTTTTCCGTCGAGTTTGTTGATTTCGAACAAACAAAGAAAGTGTTAGATTTATCCTTGTGGTATGTGGAAGGTGGGTACTTGTGTGCAAATTGGCTTATTGCTGACGCGATAAATTTTGTAAATAAAAGATTCGCTCTTTCAATGAATTAGTCTTAATTTTGCGATGAAGCGTTATTGAATGCTTGTTTCTGTTGAGGAGTTTAACAAATTTATTGGCTATAAGCGAAATGAGAGTCAGTTTTGTTTTAGAGTTGTACAAGAGCTTTCTATAATAACAATAAGTGTCTTATCGTCTTATTGATAAAATAATTTGTTGCGAGGGAGGAGAATGATGGGCTTCTGAGTGTCTGAAAAACATTTCTAAACACTGTGATGTGCTTTTTGTATTAGGCTGAGCTTAGCTCGCCGGATCGCCAAGGTTCTTTCTAAAGAAATACAAACTTCAGATAGAGGAGTATAAGGAGTATAATTTACAATGATAATTATAACAAATTCTTAATTAACACTAGTACGGCTTAAACTGGCATTTGTCCTCTGGTCGGTTCGGTACTCGGGTGCGGGGCTCTGGTGGGCTTGCGACAGCCCCGGTGGTGGTTTACAGGTCCGTCTTACGACAGTCCCGGCAATCTACTGGTCTGCCTTGCGGCAGTCCCAACAATCTACATGTCCGTCTTGCGATAGTCCCGGCAATCTAAAAATCTTCCTTACGGACCTTACGGAGGAATCGGCAATACGCTAGCTAGCACCAAAAATTTCAAGTAGTCCGACAACTACTTAAGGAAAAAATTCAGCGATACACTGGATTGGTACGATCAACTCTGAGTTTTGCCCGATTTGTTTGACATCTCACTAGTGGTCTTATAGAATCCAAGACAGCGAGCGGGTGTGAATTCTATCACGAACGGAAAAGTTATATGGCTCAGCCATATGTTTTGCAAAGTTATTCACATGCGTTGCGCAGCTGATTCGTGCCGAAGAAAATGGTACGGGCAGTATGGGGTAGACACAGCCAACACTGGTTGAATGCACGAATGTGCCCTATTGTGCTTAGTGCACATGCATTGCCTCAACTGGTGTTGGGAAAAACAAATGCATCGTTACAACACCTTAAGTGTCCACATAATACAGCTTCCTCTGTAGCGCGCATAGACCTTTTTCGTCACATACGAAAAGAAAGTATGCAGTCCACAAAATGTATTCGGTATTTCCACTTCATAACTGAAATACCGCCTTATCTCTAACAAATAAGATTCTTATATACAGATATATAGGAGACATTGTCTTCCTTCAGCTACGGGGAACGTGAAACTACCACCACATCCCAAGATAATCTGTGACGCCATAGCAAAAGTTCTGCCGTCATGTTTAGATTCACTCTGTCTTGCCGCAACTAACAATGCAACTACACTTCCGAGTACAGCCGGAAGTCCTTGATCCGGTTGTGGTACACCGTGTTTATCGTAATGCACTGGTGTCGTGTTGAGTAATATTGTTATGAGTAAAATGCGCTTTCCGTTGGCTTACCCACAGATTATAGTCCTTATAGCATAGCGGGCGAGTACAATGTACTCTAGTGCATTGCAATTTGAAATTATACACTTTGGCAAAGTGAATTTGTTGTTTGTATAACTTGCATGACTTTCTCATGGTAGTGCGAGAAGGCGCTAAAAATGGGGCTGACTTTCATCTAAGAACTGAGTGTAGATTATCGTTTAACTTATCGAAGGGAAAGGATGCTATATAACAAGGGTGGTATTTACTTGGGATATTTATTGTATAACAAGTCCCTGAGGTATGCCCAAACCAGTCGTTGAGGCCATCCTTAGTAGCTATGATAACACGACAGATGTTCCTATGAATGTTCCTGCTCAGTATTACCAGCAATACATTCCCTCATGTAAGGATCATTTAAATCACGACATCAAGAGAGATCCGAAGAGAATCCGGCCTTACACGAAAGGGAATTACTCCCGCCTTCACTACACCCTAGCTAGGATCATATAAATCAATGAATTCATGGGATAGGCAGCATAGTTCCATTATGTCGTCGAAGGCATAAATGCGAAATAATCGCACCCAAGAGCGTGTATTCGAATCCAGGCGATGAACACTTCCGAACCCTTGTTACTAGCAAATGCAGATGCAACTGGTAAATCAAATGCTGTACAATGCGTGTGTACCAGGAAGGCAGCGAGCAATCTAGTTTATGGGGGGGTGTGGCGCATGGTGAATTTATTCGCCAGCAGCTCGGGGGCAAAATAAGGATCAACATTGCACGAATGGTTGGACAGAAACCCAACGCACAGACCATAGTTGAGGAATTCAGTTCGACTATAAATGAGGTGGTGGTAGGGATTTTCGCATTTAAAAATGGGACTAATGTTAGGGAGTTACGTATGTGGGATGGGGACTAACAGACAACACATTACCATACGACAATTGACACGACAAAGCAAGACCAAACGAACATTAAACGAATAACACAAGAGAACTAGACCAGTTACCTAACAATCGAACGATAAACTAAAAAAAAGAAAACGAGAAAATCCGCGTCCATCATCTTTTTCTTTTCTTTTGTGCACCACAGCGAAATGTAAATTTAAGTCACTCAGACCGGTCAGTCTTCACTTTTATCCGAGGCAATAGTCATAAAAAAATTGTGAATTATTTTGAAATTTTTTTTTTTTTTTTATTTTCTACATTTATGTATGGAAGTTCTGTATGTTAATATGAGCGATGAAGCGTATTTTTGGGTTATATGTCTTCGTCAATAAGTAAAATATGCATTACTGGAAAGCTAAGAACCAGGGTGCCGTAAACTTAAAAAAAGATCCTAAATCGAATCTAAAAATCCACCAGATATGCTAAAATTTAAAAAAAAAAAGTCACTAAAAAAATGTTCACTACCTACAAATGAAAAAAAATCACTACAAATCAGAAACAATTAGATCGATTTCATCTTCATCACTTTCATTTACCTCAATATCGGATGCATTTTTAAAATTATTTCTTAAAGGGACATTTTTAGGAATTTCCTATTGATGACAACTTTTTTCGTATTTTTAGTTGATTACTCAATGCTCATGAGTTCAAAGTTTTATTTTTAGCTATGTTCAACATACTAAAAATGCGTTCCACTTCGGCATTTTAATGTGGAAGCGACATTGCAGTTCGAGCAAGTTGGAATAATATTGCAATTTGCAAGTGTCAAAATCGAATACCAAGGATGTAACATCACCAGGGGCGTACTAATTTAAAAAAAAATACAAAAAATACTTTTTTATCACTAAGCTTTTGTTAATTCCAATAGATATATCAACAAAGTCACTAAAACGAACCCTCATGTGTTTCATGCTACAGCACTTCCGCAAAAAGACAAGGTTTGGTGTGGTTTTCATGCCGGTGCGGTGGCGTCGTTGGGCTGTTTTTTTTCGTCGATGAAAATGACCGTCAAGTTAAGGTAAATGTTATTCGCTACAGAGGTATATTATTTCTTTTGTTATGAACGATATTTCTTCGAGCAATTGCATGAATTTGACATCAGTGATACGTGGTTCCAACAACATGGTGCCACATGGTACACGGAAAGTCAGAAAAAAAAAAACACATTTTGGTCAAAAACGCTCCAAAAAATAGGCATGGCTATGAAAAGAATAGCCTATGTGTTTCTCAAAATCTTAAGGAACATTTCAAAAAAAGTGTCATCGAAATCTGTGCAGTAGTTTTCACGCCATTAAGTAACAAAGAAAATGCCTACAGTTTTATTATATGTATAGGTGTAAAAACTTTTTCTGGTATGGGGATCTATACTAAATCCATTTTTGTTTGCTTCGCCTTTTATGTTCAATTAATGACACATGTACAAATAATGTTCAATTCAAAACAAATGTTTTTCAATCCAAAACCCAAAATCACTTCTTTCCTTATTGAGTTTTATTGACCAAATGTGTTCATATATACTCTGATTTGTAAGAAATGAAAAACGAATTTGGTTAATATATTGTAGGTGCTTTTACAGCTTATAATTTTCCCTTTTGTCTTAAGTTACCATTTGCGTCCGTACTGGTTGACGATCAAAACCCAAGAGAGCGAGAAACTAGCTCTAACAAAGTTACAATAAATAAATTAAGCACTACAAGAAAACTGACTCAAACTCAAACGAATAACAATATCAAAGAAGACAACAAAGAGAGTATTTACGGTAATTAAGATTTTAGAGCTAAGAAGTGAATATTATGTACAATATACGGTAATTTTCTTAGAGTCAATTGAGAAAAATAACAATAACAATAACTAACTGAATGTAAACGAGTGAAGTTGGAAATAGGGTAAATTTATAGTGTACAGCAAAATTAAACAATAAAATAAAACTGATAATCGCAAGCAAAATATAGACACATTATTGATTCCTCAACATTCAGCCCCCCCTGGAAGATTAGGTCTTTCAGCAAAGGGAAGACGAGCTAGTTTACTAATAGGGCGTATGTACTCTCCAGTTGGGGTAGTTATAGTAGCAACTCTAACTCGTTGGTCGACACCTGGGTGAGTGGCCTTAATGCGTCCAAGAATCCATTTGGATGGTGGTAGATTTGGATCCTTCAGTATAACTACATCTCCAACTTCAAGGTTTGGTTTGGGATTATGCCATTTTGGTCGATGTTGGAGGGAGGTGAGGTATTCAGCATGCCACCGCTTCCAAAATCCTTGCTTTAGTTTCTGTAAGAGACACCAGTTATTAAATGGACAAACCCTTTCAACATGCATATCAGAACGAGGAACAGACGTATATGGTTCACCGATCAAAAAATGGGACGGGCTTAAGGCGATAGGGTCCATGTCGGAGGTCGGCCACATAGGTCGAGAATTTAGCAATGCCTCAATCTGAGTGAGTAATGTGTACATTTCCTCGTAGGTCAGTCGATGGTCGCTAATAACACGCTTAAGGTGGAACTTGGTGGACTTAACGCCGGCCTCCCACAAACCTCCAAAGTGAGGAGCGGAGGGGGGAATAAACTTCCACGCAATGCTGTCCCGGGATAGATGATCCGCTACGATGTCGTTGTGTTGTTGGCTAAGTAAAAGTTTGAACATTTCGTCTAGAGCTCGTTTGGCGCCGTGGAAGTTTG
Source organism: Cheilosia urbana (assembly GCA_946477585.1). Taxonomy (NCBI): domain Eukaryota; kingdom Metazoa; phylum Arthropoda; class Insecta; order Diptera; family Syrphidae; genus Cheilosia; species Cheilosia urbana. Next base: position 1,066,287 of record OX297854.1, on the reverse strand, counting down.
TTCCATTGTCACTCCATATCTCCGCCGGTTTGCCGCGGCGTGATGCGAAACGGTCGAGAGCAGCGAGAAATGCGGAAGACGAGAGATCACCTACTAGCTCTAAGTGAATGGCCTTAGTTGTGAAACACACAAACAGAGCTATGTAGGCCTTCACAAATTTTGGGTTCCGTCCTCTAGCCAGCCTCAAAGTGATTGGGCCGGCGTAATCAATACCAACCTTATTAAAAGGACGCGAAAATTGTACACGACCCGCAGGCAGATTGCTCATGATTTGATCAGAGTTCAGTTTCCGGTACCGAAAACAGGAAACGCACTGTTGCACGACCTTACGAAGGAGATTACGGCTACCGATTATAAAATACTCCTGTCGCAGAAGCGCAAACATTTGCGACACGCCCGCGTGTAGATGTCGATTATGAATATCTTCGGCAATGAGTTTCGCGAACCGAGTGTTCTTATCTATTATTGCTGGGTGTTTGGTCGAGTAACGAACGCAGGACTCTTGGATACGACCACCGACGCGAAGGATTCCATCGATATCCAAGAAGGGATTTAGCGGTGCCAACTTGTTACCCCTTTTAAGCGCTTCACACTTTAAAACTGCCTTTATTTCGTTAGAGAAAGAGTGGGACTGGTGATATTTAATTATCATTGTCTTTGCGAAAGACAATTCACTTGAGGTTAACCACCCCACTTGTCTTACTGTACGATTCACACGTGAATTAAAAAAGAAACGATATATATAAGCGAGTCTGCGAATTAGTTGAATGTAACGAGAAGAGTCATTGATTAAACGTTCGATAATATCAGTAGGGTTTATGTTCGATAGTAGCACTTGAGTAGGGGGATTTTTTCGCTCTTCGAAATGTTGAATTGGGATGTCGGACACTGAGTACTCCGTTTTGGGCCAAAAATCTCGCTCCTTGTGTAACCAAGATGGTCCAGACCACCACAGTTCATTTGCAATTAAATGAGCGGGTAGAATACCACGGGAGGCGCAGTCAGCGGGGTTATGATGAGATCGTACATGATTCCATACCGTCCTTGGTAAAACCGAGAGAATCTCACCTGTACGATTGGAAATAAATACTGACCACCTTTTTGGCAGCGCAGAGAGCCAATGAAGGACGATTGCTGAGTCAGTCCATGCGTAAACTTTCATGTCTTTATGCTGTAAAGAGAGTTTAAGTTTAGTTATTAAGCGTGTTAACAGGACTGCTCCACACAGTTCGAGGCGAGGAAGTGAAACAACTTTAATCGGGGCTACCCTACTTTTAGCAGCGACAATCGAACAACTTATATTGCCAGCTGTGTCAATGCTTCGACAGTATACGACTGCGGCATAAGCATCAAGCGACGCGTCGCAGAAGCCATGAAACTCTAAGTTTTCAGTAGATGGCCACATTATTCTTGGGATGTTTAACGATTCCAAACGAGGGAGCTCATCACGGATAGAGCGCCAGTGGTTCGAATGTTGTTGTGAGATTTCGTCGTCCCATCTATATTTACTGCGCCATAGCTCCTGAAAGATGATTTTGATACCAATTATCACCGGCGTAAGAAATCCTAGTGGGTCGAATATCCTGGCGGACTCTGAAAGAATTTTCCGTTTTGTCGATGGTGGGTTGTCGCACAAGGTTACCTTGTATGAGAATGAATCCTTTGCTGGTGACCACTGCATTCCGAGTAGTTTTACTGAGCTGCACTCTTCAAATTCCTTTGGGGACAACTCGTACTGATCTTCGGGTAAGCTGATTAATAGTGGCCAGCAATTTGTGGTCCACTTGCGTAGGTTAAAGCCACCTGACTTGAGCAAAGCAATCAACTCTAACCGAATGGATATTAACTCTTCAACGGAGTCTGCACCAGTCATAACATCATCGACGTAGAAGTCGTTTAAAAGAATGTCTGCTGCGCGAGGATACAAATGTTTGGTGTCATGTGCCAATTGAAAGAGGGTGCGTACAGCTTGAAACGTTGCACAGGCTGTGCCATACGTGACGGTTAAAAGGCGATATGTTTTTAGAGGAAGGTCACTTGATTTTCTCCAAACTATCCGCTGGAAGTCTGTATGCTTCCTCGAGACCAGAATCTGGCGGAACATTTTTTCAATGTCCCCAGAAATTGTATACCGATGACGACGAAAACGAAGTGAAATGGAGAAAAGATCACGCTGATATGTTTGACCTACCAAGAGCGCCTTATTGAGAGATTGATTTTTGTCAGTCTCAGCTGACCCATCAAAAACCACCCTGACCTTGGTAGTACTGCTATCATTTTTAATTACGGAATGGTGGGGTAGGTAATAGCATTTACTGCTCGGGAGATCTATTTCACTACTAGGTACCTCCTCCATGTGACCTAATTGCAAATACTCGTCCATAAAGCTGGTGTATTTTTCACGTAAGTACTTATTGTTTTGAAGTCTGCGTTCCACGGATTGAAAACGACGTAATGCAACTTTCTTGCTGTTTCCGAAATCAATAGTTTCGTCGGATTTGAATGGTAACTCGACAATGTACCTGCCATCAGACGAACGAGAATGGGTTTTAGTGAAAATGTCTTCCGCTTGCTGGTCTTCAACTGACAAATTAGGTTCGCTTTGAATCTCTTCGAGACGCCAAAAGCGCTCAAGATTAAATGCTTGGTCAATCTCTAGTCGTGTGCAAAATGAATTCAAACCAACACCTTGCGAACGGCTATTGATGGTCATATTGCCACAAACCACCCAGCCGAAAATTGTTGGTATAAGATCAGGTGTTCCTTGCTGACCGTGAATGGCAGAACCGTTGAATACGCTGAATGCCTTATCTGCGCCAATGAGTATGTCAATATGACCTGGTATATTGAAATTAGGATCTGCCAATCTAAACGATGAGTAATTAGTATTTGTGGAAATTGTAGTTTCAGAAGTGGGTACTAGCGAGGTTAGTTTGGAGACTATATAGCAGTCAACATCAATTGAAGCATGAGAGAAACGAGAGGTAAGTGTAAGTGTAACGATTCCATTCGTAACACCTGCAGCTGTAGATCCAACACCAACGATAGGAATGCGAGCGTTTTTGCGATGAAGACCCAGGCGTTGAACTGTCTGCTCAGTTATAAACGATACCTGGGACCCGGAGTCTAGCAACAACCGAATAATTTGGGTAAGTCCTTGCCTATCAAGAGTCAAAACCCTAGCAGTGGGCAAAATGGTTTGATTTAATCGTTTAGGATAACCGGAGCTGCTATCCATAGCTACTGAAGAGCAAAGCGAAAGATTGTAATTTGTTTCAGCTAGAACGCTTGCGGAAGTTGTGGGGGTATTGAAGGAGTTTGCTGGATTGGTCGAAGAAGTTGTCGGGGTATCCAGAATATCTGTCATGTTGGTCGATGTATTTGTGGAAGAATATCTGTCCGTAGCACTGGACGATGATGGTTGAGAATCTGAATGCACGATTGTATGATGCCGCGAATTACATGTTCGGCATCGGAAATTTGATCGACACTTGTTCGATGTGTGTCCTGAGCGTAGACAGTTAAAGCAGAGCGAATGATCTTTAATGAAATCACGACGCGCGTCGATGTCGAGGGAAAGAAATTGTTCACATTTTGAAAGCATGTGATCTGCTTTGCAGTTGGGACACTGCTGACTCGATTCTACGAAGTGGGTATGTATAACCTTGGGTGACCTACCGCGGGATTGAACATAACGAGAGTGCGATTGGCACGACTCTAAAGCTTCACAGCGAAAATTTAAAAATGTCAGTAGTTCATCTATTGTGCAATTATCCTTCGATCCCACTTCTTCGGCCCAGGATTGGCGAGTGTCACTGTCTAATTTCTGTAGCAGAAGATAAATTACCCAAGGGTCACGACCTTTTGCTCCTAATGCCTTTAAGCCGCGAATAGCTTCATCGGCACCATCCGTAATTTTACGTAGAGATTGTACACTGCTTGTGGAACTAGGTAGAGATAGGAACGCTTGAATGTGTGCCTGAATTATCAGGCTAGACCGGTCGTACCTTTTTTCTAACCGATCCCAAGCATCGAGGTAGTTGGGATCCGAAACAGTTATGTGGCGAATCAAATCTGCCGCCGAACCTCGCAAAAACGACTTGAGGTAATGGAATTTTTGTGTCGCGGACAAATGAGTTTTAGTGTCTATGCAACCAATGAAAAGATCCCTAAAGCAAGGCCATTCTTTGTAGTCACCCGAAAAGATTGGAACTGTTAGTGTTGGCAGACAAATGGATGCTGATGGTTTTGTCTTATTAATATTTTCAAGGAACGAAGCTTGCTGGTTAGCTAACATTTTGATGGCGGATTCACCAGCCTCGGAATCGTTCGTACCCTTTCTTGCGCGAATTAATTTGGTGAGCGTTGATTGAACCAGAAAATATTTATTTTCGTATTCCGTAAACTCGGGTTCAGGATCTGCAAAACCGTCTTCTTCTGAAAACTCCAAAAGTTCTTCATGTAGGAGCTCGAAAGCCGACCACGATTTCTCTACGCTTAGCAAACGAATTTCTAAAAGTTCTAACGAAACATTTTCATCAACGCTTTCTATGAATGCTACCGCCTTTGTTAGGGCACCTTTGATGTGCCCACGTTTCGATATGATTTTATTCATTATTTTGTCAAACAAATGTGTTCTTGCCAAGCACCGCGAAAAGAGTTATTACCAAGACGTGGATTACTCGCGACGAAGGGAATGAATTGATTTGGCAGATTAAAAAAAAGAAATGTTCACAGTTCACACCGCGTGGTTTGCAGATAAATGTGTATGTAAGAAACACCGAAAAGTATGTATATAAGCATGCACAAATAATTGTTTAACACATATAATTATGTTTAATTATTGTTTAGTTTGTTTAATTATATTATCATATCATATAATAATTATATTCGGCTGCGAAGGACCAATTAATGATTTGTAAGAAATGAAAAACGAATTTGGTTAATATATTGTAGGTGCTTTTACAGCTTATAATTTTCCTTTTTGTCTTAAGTTACCATTTGCGTCCGTACTGGTTGACGATCAAAACCCAAGAGAGCGAGAAACTAGCTCTAACAAAGTTACAATAAATAAATTAAGCACTACAAGAAAACTGACTCAAACTCAAACGAATAACAATATCAAAGAAGACAACAAAGAGAGTATTTACGGTAATTAAGATTTTAGAGCTAAGAAGTGAATATTATGTACAATATACGGTAATTTTCTTAGAGTCAATTGAGAAAAATAACAATAACAATAACTAACTGAATGTAAACGAGTGAAGTTGGAAATAGGGTAAATTTATAGTGTACAGCAAAATTAAACAATAAAATAAAACTGATAATCGCAAGCAAAATATAGACACATTATTGATTCCTCAACATACTCGATTATTGCCTCCAGCCATTATGCAAACTTATTTCTCCAGTTCTGTTCCCCATCTACTTCTGCATACATTTTTTATAAGATTTCTTATAAGATGTTTTCGGCAATTCATTCACTTAAATCTAAAATTTGCTTTAACGTGCGAATTGTTGTCTCTTGTGAGATAGAATTTAGAAGTCGGTATCAGTTTCCTGGGAACAGTTGCTACCTATCAGATTGTGCTCCAGTTTCTACAATATTAGATCTTGCATCTCAGCAGTGCATTGTTATTTTAGGTGGCTGGTAGTAGGAAATATAATTACAACTTACAAGTTTTAATACATTTTTTTCAGTATCTACCTTCAGTGAAGTCGAGGGGACTGTCGCTATTCATCATCGATTTATTTGTCTCCACGATAATTTGTATTATTTTCGCAGTATTTTTAGAAGCATACATAATATCCAAATATCCAAACACTTCTTAAAATCGGATTTTTTGAGAAATTCACTCTTAAATTTGGATTTACCCTCTTTGTACTACCAGTTCTTTATCGTAGTCGCTCACGTCAGGTATTTGTCATTTTGGTTGTACTTCTTAGACTCATTTAAAAAGTCAGCTGCCAACGGGCATTGCTCCTTTTGTAGTATTCAAATTAAAAAGACTATTATCGGGTAATTACCACTGAGATGTAAAACAAACATAGCCAATATGTATAGGATAGGGTTTAAGAGCTATCCGCATTCAGCACCCTTAGTCAAAGTAAATTGCCCCATAAAAAGGATCTCTCTCCCAGAATTTGTATGCACCTAACATCAGATATATTTTCAAATGTCTCCTCAAAATTTGCCCAATTTACATCGACTTACAAAACCTGTGTTATTATAACGGGTGATTTTTTAGCTGGTTTGGTTTTGGCAACACTGGTTTTGACAGCTGACGTGTGTTTAGTACCTTGTGTCACTGTCAAACAGCTTCAGTTTGGCTTGCAATTTAACCATGGATCGTCTTACAAATGAACAACGCTTGCAAATTATTGAATTTTACTATCAAAATTTGTGCTCGGTTCGAAATGTTCATCGCGCGCTGCTTCCATTTTATGATCGGCATTCTCGACCTTCTGAGCAGTCTATTCGGAAGATTGTGACCAAATTTCGCACCAAATTTACTTTGTTGGACATTAAACCACCAACACGTTTACGTACTGTGCGTAGTGAAGAAAATATTGCGGCCGTATCAGCTAGTGTGACAGAAGACCGCGAAATGTCGATTCGGCGCCGTTCCCAGCAGTTAGGCCTTTGTTACAGCTCTACGTGGAAAATTGTGCGGAAGGACTTGTGCGTAAAGCCTTTTAAGATACAGCTTGTGCAAGAACTAAAGCCAGCCGACCTACCACAACGCCGAATTTTTGGTGAATGGGCTCTTGGAAAGCTGGCCGAGGATCCGCTTTTTTATCGAAAAATTGTGTTCAGCGATGAGGCTCATTTTTGGTTGAATGGGTACGTAAATAAGCAAAATTGCCGCATTTGGAGTGAAGATCAGCCAGAAGCATTGCAACAGCTACCAATGCATCCCGAAAAAGCCACTGTTTGGTGCGGTTTATGGGCCGGCGGCATTATTGGGCAATATTTCTTCAAAGATGATGCGAATCGCAGCGTTACTGTCAATGGTGAACGCTACCGAGCGATGATAACAAACTTTTTTTTTGCCCGAAATGGAAGTTCTTGACTTGCATGATATGTGGTTTCAACAAGACGGTGCCACATGCCACACAGCACGCGAAACAATGGCGCAATTGCGAGGCGAGTTTGGTGAACAGTTAATTTCACGTTTCGGGCCGGTCAATTGGCCGCCTAGATCGTGCGATTTGACACCATTAGATAATTTTTTGTGGGGGTATGTCAAGGCTAATGTGTATAGGGACAAGCCCGCTTCGATTGACGCACTGGAAGCCAACATCCATGCATTCATTCGTGAGATACCGGCCGATATGTGTGAAAGAGTATGCCAAAATTGGACTCAGCGGATGGACTACCTGAGACGCAGCCGCGGTCAACATTTGCATGAAATTATCTTTAAACATTAAATTGCAAGGTTCAAACTATCGATTCAAATAAATATTTCATTCATTTTTTCGAATTTTTTGTGTTTTTTTTTAGTACTTCCAACATCTTTTTTTAACATACCATTTGACATGTTTTTTACTCAGATCTAGTAAGCCCAAGACGAGAAGTAATACTCTCCCAAAGTTGATGTTTCATTAAACTAAACCGCAATAAATTCTGAAAGGACCGCTTTCAAATTTGTTCGCAGAAGCTCCCAAGTCCCAACACCTTCTGCTTGTGTAACAATTAAATTATCTCCTTCTATGAGGGAGACTTGTACTGGACTGAATGCCCACGTGCTACTAAAAGTTCCAGTTGATGAAATTTTGTAATATTTTCGGCATTATGCTAAATACATTTTTATGTCGTTGGGAATAGCTTGTTCGTTTTTCTTTTCTCCCTCCGATTGTGTTGTGTCCTTCTGTGATAACATTTTTATTAGACTTGGGTGATTTGTTAATATGGTATTAGGGTTTTGAATACACCGGTTTGTCATCTTAGAGAGGGAGGGGTAATTATACAATTTACGCCTCCACAAAATCCTGTATTATTGACGTGTGAAAACAAGGCGACCAAGAACTACTAAAATTTATTGTCGATACTAAAAATGTTTATTGGTGAGGCCCATTGTTTCTTACACTTGTCTGAACTGAACAGATAAAAGTACATGCGGAAATTCACAAAATAATGCAACCTCTTAAAATAATAACAGTAAACTTTTCCGCTTGCGTATGCAATTTTGTACAGAAAAACATTTAAAAGTGGTTAGAAAATATTATAAAAATTCTTTCGAACAAGTGGTACCTATATGCGTGCATATAAGGATTAAGGATGGGACACATCCATCCTTTGAAAGTCGTCTTTCTAAGTTAATCAAAATTTAAACCTTTTTCCTATGAATAAATGAGGATACATAATATATGACTACATGATTAAGTGAAACCATATTTAATAATGAATAACATTAGGAGCATTTTGCAGATTTTTTTTACAACCATCAATATTGTTAGAAAAAAAAGAAAAAAGGAATTTGAATATATTACTCAAAGTTCGCTAACCTCCAAATACTCTTCATCCTGAGGCTTACACAAATAATTTCACTCAATGAACTGTGGACTGAATTTTAATTGAATTTTGTGGAAATGATTTATGCCACTGGTTCTGGGAATTCTATTTCATTCGAATGGGCGCGAAACCATGAGAATTTCTTCAGGCTGCCACCTTCATGTAACATTCAGCATCGCATAGCTTGTGGGAGTATCGGGTTGCTAGACTTAAATTTAAAATCGATGCCAGAAGCGTTCAAGCAAGAAAAGGGAAAGTATTTTCGAAAGTATTTATTTTTTCTGGCACATTGATTGAGAAAATATCGGGAAATGTTTTTTCGTCAAACATTTGTACTTTTAGTCTGAGCATTACAGGTGCCTGTAATGAAATAGGGCCCAGATCAATCATCTGTGAAACAGAAAAACATTGTTGGTAATAAATAAATTAATAACTTTTATATGCATATAACTTTTTCGCTCCAACAGAAGATTGCTTTTGTTTTTAGCCCACCACCCCACAGCCAAAACTCGGCAATGAACGTAATTCAGCCCGAAGCCTTCTCGGAGTTTTAAGAAAAAAGTTTTATTGAAACCACGTCAACTGGGAGCTGATATTTAACCTCCTATACCCGCCTGTACGAAATAAGCAGGATATTTTAATATTCTCTATACATAAAAAAGAAGCGTGATTGAGCTGACAGACTTCGTACAGGCCAAACCGGTAATCGAAGGTTCATTAAACTTTCAAGATATGTTCGAGAAGGGATTTTTCGATACGACCCTCCTTGCCGTTTTTAGAGAGGGTTTTCTGTTACTCATGAACCGGTGGTCGTATAAATTTGAAATTTTGTAGGTGTTGTAAATGAAATAATAAAGATTGAAATTTAATAGCACGCAGCACGCGACTTTTAAGAAAGTTTTCTTTATTCATAAAAAAATGGCGTCTCAAAAATAATAATAAGTCAAAAAGAACTGATAAATTCAAATTCATATTTTAGAAAAGAGAAACCACTATATTTTGTTCATCTCTCTCTCTCTTTTTAATTGCGACCGATGAGTGAGAACATCACGTCCAGCCCAGGGTTGGATATGTTCACAGTGCAGACGTTTTTAACAGTATCTAGGTTTATAGAAAATAAAAAAATCATCGAATTTACTCTTCTCTCTTCTTGGCGGAAGAAATCCATCTTATAGCACTCTCTCCAGTTTAGTTTCCTTTAAGAATTCAAGGATAAGAGCTGGCTCCAGTGACAGTATTTCCTCATCGGATAGTTGATACTTGCCCAAGTTTTTCAATCTTTCGTGGGTCTATTTTAACCTTACTTCACTCAACCTGCTATTACATTCATAAAACTTGGTCAATCTTCTTCTTCTTCACTTCTCCAGTATTCTAAGCCATCATTTATCTTTCTGCTTCTTCCAGAGGCCCACAGCCACAGTGCGTTCGGTTTCTCAAGTCTCAAGTCTCAACAATGGTTAATATAGTTACGACTTGACGTTCATTTCATTTCGTAATGATTTGGGACTTTAGGTTGTGTACGGCAGGCATGCAATTATGATCGCGTTGCCATAAGTGCGTATTTGTCTGCATTCTGCAACCTAGCTGCAGACTTTTAACAGCCAGAAATCTTCGCTTCAGATTTTGCCTGCATTCGCAATAATAAATTTTGTTATGCGGAAACGTATACCCTCAGCCACCGAGCCTTAAATCAAATTTGATTTGAATTTCAATTAATTTTTTCATTTTATCTTTGGGGGAATTTTGAACGGGAACTCAACTTAAGATCAAGCTATGTGCTAGGCTTTTTTAATACTCTGACAAAAATATCTGTCAGGTCGCATCGCGTATATACAGAGATTCTGACATCTTTTGTAATCTATTGCATCGCGCTCTCAAATGTAGTCACGTGCTTACATTTTTACGAGTAATAAATTTCATAACTTCTCAAATGACTCCCTGAATACTGTCGTCACGTTTCTACGTCCCGCAGATATTAATTTTGCAAAGCATCATCCCCTAAAAGAATTATTTTACATTTTTCATTAGACAACGAATGGTGGAGTGAAAAATGTTTATGACAAAAACCAGACGTTGTCTAGCATCGTTGATGTTTTTATTCAGATTTTATCGCAAATACTTACGAGAAGGAGTCTAAATTAAACGAGCTTTGGTTTAAAGTAACCAATAATAATTTACCCGAAACTCCAAGGAAGGAAACGGATAAGAAGGGCAAAGTAATATCCAGTTGAGGTATAAAACCGCAATCACAACTCTTGTGTGATGTTAGCAATTATCATTTGCATTATGACATCATTTTGAAAAATTTGTGATGCCATCCGAAACTGGGTCACCCTTGTGCCTGTAGACACGGACATACATCAAATTCCCATCAGGGTGTAAAGTTAATTTTATGAGTTTTCAAAGGCGGAAGCTCTCTGCCTCAACAGAGAGATAAGGTGTCATTAAGAATTTCATTATAATCGCTTCACTTGTGGCGATGGGTGGTTTTCGTCCAGACAGTCATCCTGTGAAGAGATAAGCGATTGAGGGTTGGAACTTATTTATTTCTGCAGCCATGTGTGTGATATATTTTCATTCAATTTGTATAATAACCTTTCAAAAGAAAGAGCACAACACATTCAATCATCTCAAACTAGGAGTCTCCTTAGTGCAGTAAAGAATCTTGAGGATTGCCGTGAAAAAAGGCGCCTCCATGTCAAAATAAGTCAGCACAGATTATATTGAGCTCCATACAAATGCTGGTTAAAAGTTTGGCAAGCTTGCGCGAATTCTACAAAGATAACCAATCTTTTTGGCTGTGCTCTTAAAATTGGCAGTGACAACGCAGAAACGCTTAAGCTGAATTCAAATCATTTACGGCTCCTTCATGCTTTCTGGAAGGTGGACCGCACTTAAACAACTCACAAACATCAACGCTCAGGTCCTTGGGATCCCTCTGTTGCTTTCTGTTTACGCACGGCCTTCTTTTTGCCGTCACACAATTCCTTCGTGGTGGGTGCTTGTTTTCTTCTTCTTTGTTTCTTTTAGCTTCCTTTTCATAAATGTATGGACTGCGTGAAAGTCGTACACAGAAAACTTGAGAAAACTAGGTCACGGGGTGAAATAATTTCTTAGATACTTTTCTGTTACAATATTTCTTATTTTCTTACATTAACCTTCACTGAGATGGACTTTAGCTTTACCCTTGAGAAGCTGGTGTATAAAGGACTAATCCCGGTGGCTTAGCGGTTTGTCACGAAAGTTTGAGGAATGGCATCTGAGTGGTGGTCTGGCGACAAAGAAACGCCACAAGTGTGACAATCTCGAAAGCGGACTTTTCGGGGAAGGATTTTTTTTTTTTATTTGAACAATGAAATACTAAACAAAGTCTGCAAGGAGGTCATGTTATATGGGAATATTGTTCAGTTGAATTGAATTTCGCTAAACAAATGGATAAATTTTTATCTCTGATCCTTATTGTTGTCGAAAAATTTCGTTCCAGCGATTGGGCTCATTTTTGGTTGAACCGTCGTTTAAAGAAAGGAAATCGAAAAGCCTCTGTTAAGTGGCCGTTACGTCCACTCAAAGTCATGGTTTGTTCAGCCTTTAACTACTGATGGCATGTGCAAACCAATAAGCAACTGCTACAAAAGACTTCAAAAAATACTGCTCTCGAAAAAAATTCGACCAAAAACCATACACTGTTGAAAACCCGATTCGAAAAAAAAAAATCCCATCAACTTCAAATCATTTCCTAACAACCTCTTAAGCTGGCTCAATTATCCATATAAGTTTCCCGCAAAAAAAAATCGTTGATTACAACCCTGTGAGAAACATCTGCCGCGTCGTAGTGATCACGTCTTATCTATTGATTCAAATCCTAGGTCGATTTCCACATCAGCCCCATGACCTAGTTTTCGTGTAAGCTGTCATGAAACAAAGTGTGTCACGTACAAAAAAAATACCAGCCGACAAGCAACGAAATTTGTTTTTTTTGGCAATAAATTGTCTCACGTATCCCGAGGACTACGAACTGAACTGACAGAAGATTTCCCCTCAGCGTATATATACATGGATAGGGGAAGGGGGATGCTCTGTGTGTTTTGTCTGTCACTACGAAGTACTGCGTTAGTATATACTTTCGGGTTTTAGTTTTATGAACAATTGAAGGAGTCTCGATTGCCAGACGATTACTGGCGGAAGTTTTTTCAATTTACAAAGCTGTGACATTGGAAGACAAAAAGAAATATCTTAGAAATGAGATGCACTCATGCACTGCGTTTGATTTTAAGAAAGGCGCTTTTCAGACTTACTACTAATGGAAGTAATTTTTTTTTAAATTCGTCCAGTATATTTATAATAATTTCTGCGAGATGAAAATTCTCCGCATTGAATAGAATTTGATGTCCAACTTGGCGGTATAAATAATTCCAAGTTGCAAATATCTTCCATAACTTAAGACTCTGAATCTCTCATTTCTCCAGATACGTACCTAATATAAATATATCGATTCTGTAGCTGTCATCATCATCGCCACTATGAAAAGTCTGTGACAGACATGACAAATTGGAAACGAAAACTTTTTCCAAAGTGAAATTAGATTTTTCTTTGTCAGCGATAAGAAGGCAGCAGGACACATTTTCTTGTCTATCCCCGAATTGTTTGTTGACGCTTTAATCTTGACAATAAATTGTTGTCAACAATGTTTGCAATTCTTTAGGAGTCTTTTTTGTTGCCTTTTTTCGTATGGAAATTAAGGCGATAGGCATTTCGATTGGTCAAGCTACGAAAAGTATTTTAAGGACAATCACGATGTGTAGATAGCAATCAGAAAATAGTACGAGGTGTGATAAATATTTTAGAGGGATGTAAAATAAAATTGTAGCCCATTAGGGATTTTCAACGGCTATATATCACCGGCTCACCAGGAGCAATCATCCTTGAGAGTTTTCTGCAACAAATTTCTTAAGGTACAAGCCAAAAGCCACTTGTAAAGCTTGACCACCATACAGCAAAATGTTCTATGTGGCATTCCATTTACTTTGAAAAAATAATGCCTCAACAGCTTGTGGTCTGTGGCGTTAACGGCGTTAACATAATGAATCACTGGAATGGGCTGCTGGCAAAGGTGTAGGTACATTCCTTCTGCCAAAGGAACAGATATAATTTCAAACGTAGCCCGCTTAGGGGCCTGCCTAATTGCATTTTCAGCCTGCATCCTTTTGTCATTTGCGGCTGAACTTTTCAGTGTAATTCTCCTGTGCGCATTTTGCGGTAATTGTTTTTTTTTTCTCTCATCATCCTAGTTGAAAGAGGATACCACCACAAATGCTGACCCCATTATTCTAGCTGATATCATCTCGTTGAAAAATATTGACTCATAAAGTGCGTGATGGTACAAGCATTACTTTCAATGAGTTGTGTGTGCGGTAGAAGTTTTCTCAAACCCAATACCAATTAAAAGGAAACGCGTTTCTTGAAAAGCAATTTCCTTTCCGTTCTGCAAAATGTACAAAGCAGTATGTTGCAGAAGTTTGCCACTCAGTGCCAAGACCAAAAGTCGCCTTAATGTCCGCACTTACTGCCAATAAACTTTTATAATAAACAATGGTTTTCAATTTACGTTCTTGTGGGACATTTGCCAGATACTGTTCTGCTCATATATGGCTGGTGGAGTTGTTTTTATGTTGCCTGGTGTCATGTCCACAGAATTGGGTCACTTTTAAGACTTTGGTTAGGTTTGTGCAGTTGTTCGTTTGGATAGTAGTTTTAGTTGGATTTGGATGCAAGTGCGGTCGAGAAACACATGTGACATGCTTATATAACTCAGTAATTTCTTTTTTTGTATAAATTAAGGACTATTCCGCTTAGGTGCGTTTCCTATAGCGTTTATGCCTTCAATAAATTGAATAGAAGCGCTCAAAAAACCTCAAAGGGATTAAACGTTCGCAGTGTACCTATGGAGTTTTATTAATGCCGACAAGAAAATTTAGCCTATTCAACGGCACGTCTGTTTGGCCTTGGAACGACTCGATTTGCGTAGGTGGTTGATCTCATGGAACACTCGAATGTGGTAATATTTCATTTCCGGCTGTTAGCATTGAGACGGTAAATTCTATAAGTACACGAGAGGACCATGACCCTGTGTAAGCACTCACCTATGTGAAAAGTGAGGGAAATCTAAGCAGCTGAAAGAAATTGAATTGTTGATGATTGTGGGTAAATGTAAGGTTTTGCCTACATCAATATTCTGCAATTCGAAAGAAAAATGTTATACGCTTCAGTGACGCGGTTCTACTCTAAACCTGTTTTTTGTAACTATGAGAACTATATCAAGTATTATTTGAGGAGGAATTTCAAATATACAGTCAACTGGAACTCCGCAATGGATGCGTGATCATCAATTTAAGGCTCCATGAAAATCAACAACTAATGCTCAATGGTTTCGTGACATTCCGTAATTATTGGCAATGGGTAAATGAACTCCCAGCACAACTCTTATGTGGTTCGACATTGTTGTCAATGTCAGTCAACTTGTGCTAGGAAAAGTTGGGCTTGATTTCCCATAGGGATGTGTTCGCGAGCCCGGAAGTAAATCAAATTATGGAAATTTGAATCAAAAGTTGATTCACAGACAAAATAAAGTGCACACGACTGGGTCGATCGGAACATTCTTTTTCATCGAAAGTTTGGTTGAGTCTATTGGTAGGTAGGTAAAAAGTTCAGAAGCAACCGTACATAAAATAACAGAATAGCTATTGTTAAATAAAATTGACTTTCAGGTTATTCATTTGCTATGGCAGTACATATCAAATAACAATGTGATCTTTTATAAGTTGAAGCTCTCAGTAACCGGAAATTGTCGCAAGTAGGGATGCCAATTTGACATAATTTCGGTCAATTTTGACCGAATTCGAAGTGTTTTGACCGAAGAAAATCTTCGAATTCGGTCAAATGCTTTTTGACCGAAAAAGCGATTCATTTTGACCGAATTCCCAGTTTATTAATATATATATTTTAGAGTTTAAATATCTAAAAAAATGCAAGACAACAGACGCGACCATACCTAGGACTTGAACTCGAGGAGAATATATTAGAACTCCAATCCAAAAAGATTGTTATCGAAGAACAAATTGGTGTATAATTGAAAAAACTTTCTCATCAAGCTCATTGAGAAATTGCAGGCTCGAAAGCCCAAATATTTGCATGTACTTAAGCAAATTAGCCATTTGTCCTTTGAAGAGTGCATTCGTTTGAACAAAAAAAAAATCAAAACACTGTCTCCAATTTTAGACGAGCTAAATATCGACAGGTTGACTATAGATAAAATTTGTAGCCAGTGGAAAAAGCTCTCAACGAACAAAGGGGTAAACACCAAAAGCTCGGAGTTATTTTGGTGAGAGGTGTTTAATTTTAAGGATTCTACTTCAGAAAATCCTTTCTAAGAAATTGCACACTTTGCAATTTCAATTTGAGTTTTGTCGATTTCGAATGCAGAGGTGTTATTTGTTATTAATTTATAAACAAAGAACAATAAGGTGGGGAATATGATATGTGTGGTGTTGCTAAATATTTCATTAACTCTACTTAACAAGCCCAGTCGCCGGAGCAAGGGAAAACCTTTTTCGGAAAAAAATTAAAATTTAAAAAAGGCCGGAACTCACTTTATTTTTCTGGTGGATATGTATAATATTATTGCACGCTGATGTTTGATGCAGTACCGCTCTTCAGTGCAATAAAAAATACTTCGATGTTCGCACCCAGATGACGTATAATCATAATTTGGGGGAAACATCTCGAAATTAAATCGTCCCTATACTAAAAAGCCAACTATTGAGGTATGCATTTGTTAGCATAAATCGTAGAACAAATGTTAAGACAAGTAGGTAGGTGCTACGAAAACGACGTGAAAATGAGTATTTCTATTAAATGCGACCTCAATATCATAATTGAAATAAGCAATAAACTGAATGCATCCCCAACAGTATTTTGCTGAAGTGCACTTACAGCATACTCAGTACGTCACAAGACACATGCTTGCTCGAATAACATTTCCCAAAAAAAGAAAATGAACACAAATTTTCCGCAAGGAAGAGCTACACATTCCGTGGCTGCTTTTCCCTCATCGTTGGTCACAAAAAGTTAATTACATATTTTAAGGTTTCGCCTTCGACGTTCAGCATCAACATTCCTAGTCATCGGCCATAGTTATTCGCCCCATTCGATCGGGGTGAAAAGTTTCCCAATCCCGTTCGACGTTACTCGTAGTGCTTAATTAATTTTCTTCTTCGGAAAACTTTTAATATCTGAAGTTTTGCAGATTTCGCGGATGAAGTAAAGCTTAACGAAGTCCGGCAGGTTCTTAGTTGTTTTTTTAACGATATTTTCACTACGCAGCAATTAACTTGACTTACACATCATAAATTAGCTTCGGTTTCGTTGATGGCACTGCAATTGTACATTTCTATGATTTAGAGGTAAATAAATTTCTGAAGGACGAAATATTACGTTCGTAGGAAGACCAAGGATTTTCGAAATGTGCTTTCAAAATGGATTATTTTGCGTCAAGTCCGTATATACATTTTTGGCTAACTACACCTACTTCTGGAGGGTCACCATCGCCAACAAAGTCGTTATAGTTGTGGCCAAGACTGGAATAAACTGCAATTGACATTTTGTACGGTCATCTTCCTGAGGTGCCAATTGGCCTTGTACCCTCCCAAAGACTACATTCGGAGAAACGCTGTTCTCATCATAAGTATGCGCACGGTATGGAAAGAGTGGTTAATCTTACTTTATGCAATTTTAAATGTCGAAGCAGTTCGCCTACAAAATATATTTCTTTGTTTCATTTTTTTTTTTTTTTTTAGAAAATACAATTTTTTTTATAACCAAAAAATGACGGCAATAAAAATATTGCACGTGACCTGAATTTTACGATCGAGTTGTGAAATGGAAAGTCATCAACATTATGAACCCTTTAGCAAACAAAAATACTCTCTCAACAAGGGAAATATTTTGTATACTTCTGACGTGCATTTTTATATAGTAGTTGACCATTCAACACCCTCAAGTTTGCGCTCAATATTCACAATATGGGAAGAACTCGCAGTTTATATCTTATTCATCTCAAAGGAATTCAAACCCAGATGCATGTCGATGGTACACTCACATTCTCCGAACAACTCCGACAGTTGTCATGTCAATCAGATGTGGTTCGACTCTATAATGTCAAATGGAGTTGGCATATCTAAGTAATGCAATTTCCCAAGAAAAATATTTCTCTTTCCATTATTTGCATCGTGTACGTGTAGCAGTGGAGCGCATATGTGCATATAAACGAATACGTACTAGAACAAGTAGTGAAGCGAAAAAATAAAAATACGTACCTACTTGCTTGTTTTCATGCTGGAAATAAGGTTTCTGGATTTTTTTTTACAGGATTTTTACGATAAAATGTCTGTCTTCTGTATGTCGAGGGTGGGAGGCAGTTTTTTTTAAGGCCGATGAAAGCTGACGAACGTTTTATTCTAATAAAAATAAGCAGAACAAAATCTTACTAAAAAACAAAAATAATTTGTAATGAACAGGAAAGTTTCGTACAACCCAGTCGTGCATATTTACCCTTCGAAAAAAAAACCTGCGTAACTCATTTACAGCCCATCCAAAAGTTGCAAAGACTTAAAGACCTAACTCCGAAGTAAATAATTAACTGAACAGTCTCTGATATAATGCAAGGAGGCTTAATAGCCTTCAAGTCTAGCAATTCTTCCAGATGATTCTTTGGAGATGTGTTCTAAGTGCTACTATGGCGAAGGTAGCAGAAAACCTTCATTAATAAAAATTATAAAGGTAGAGCAAACAAATATTGGCAATGGTCTATGGAGTCTTTTGGTCAGGATGTACTTTAGACTTGATGCCAAGAAGCTCCTTTTATCGACTGACCAGCATTTTACTCATAAGATTCTACGATCTTCAAAAGAGTTCCACTTTGAAATAAACTCCAAATTATGGAAGGTTATTGAAGCAATGTGCTCACACACTAGCACAAGCTTTCATGCCTCAACACAGATGTTTCCTTGGATAATGGGTACCCGCTACCCGGTACCCAACCACCTATGTACCACTCAATAACGCCTTCAATTTATTCACTGGTATTCTAGTGGAATAATGATTATAATTAAACCACTGACCACGTGGAATGTTGTTCGTGACTGTAGTCTCATTTTATGAGTTCTCATTTATTTCGTAAATTCAATTACAGTTCAGGCAAAAATCAATAAAAACAAAATATAAATTTATGGTAATCAAAGTCCATTAAAATAAATTTAAATGCAATCTAATACCTGCAAAAGATAAGCATCACAATGCCAAAGCAAATATAGTTCCTTTGACTAAGCATTTTGGTTGTGTATTGAACCGGCTGCAGGATTTGGAACAATTTGCTGCGATTCTTTAATGGATTCAGTGTCTTTGGCAGTTGGGTTATTTACGTTAGCGCAAAATTTATACGACTTATTATTTGAGTAGTCGAAGAAATAAAAAACGTACAACGCAAAGTTTGAAAGGAACTCATCACGAGAGTGATAAATAAAATTCCCCAATGGTTGTGATGGAAAATCTAGAAGGACATATACCAAATAGGAAAGAAAAACTCTCTCCAAAGTGGAATTCGAATTTTGTTTTCTGTGCCAAACAGTGTGACCGCTGCAGAATCCTAAAAAGTCCCAATAAAATGGGCCAATGAGAAAAAAGTATCATTTCTTAAGCTATAATTCAAATTTAGAATTTCTCTAATATAGGCAACTGCGGTATATTTAAAAGGCTTTATTTGGAAATAAGAACATTTTTGAAGCACCTTGTTCACCTAACAAAGGGCCAAAATTGCAAAAAATTGTGCCAGGCTCACGAAAAAAGCCAAATTGGGACTTTACTCGCACAACGGTCACGCTGGTGCCAATGCATTGAAATATAGTGGAGAAAATTGTTTGTTGACACTTTAGTCGTCGTTGTGTTGGCAGTATCGCTCTCAATGGACGTGTCAAGGAGCTCAATGTAAACTTTCAGTGCATATTCAGGTTGATTTCACCGTAGGTATGCAGAGAGCTGCTTGAATATACGCATTATTTTTGACGATAGACAACTTTATGTTGTACCACAAAATCTCTGTCACATTCCATATCGTTATGTTGCCTACGCATAAAATTTACATCTACCCACTTCACTTGCAGATATTCTTCTCGCTCCGTGCCTCTCTGGTGTCACACTCCTTTATTCAAATTATACTAGCTTATGTTTATTTGGTTCCGTTTTTTTTTCTTATTACGAGAACAACATGATAAACAAACCCTAGCACATGATGACTGAAAGATCCGGCATAATCCCCGAATTGAATTTCCATCACAATTTGTGTCCCAATTTATTCATCTGCAGGGTTATGTAGCCCAAGAGTTCAGCCAACTTTTAAGTATCTGCACACGTAGGTAACCAGCTTAACATTTAAAGCTGCTTATATCCAACGGCTCATTTATTCATGGGTGTATATTGTCTCATCAGTTCCTGCGTAAAATGAAGATGACATTTATAAAGATTTAAGTTTGTAAAGGTTTTGGCGGTGGTACAATGTTAAGGGTTGTATTCCACCCTTAAAATATTTTTCTGGTAAAACTTTTGTTTTTTATTTCTTTTTTATTAAGTATTTGTTATAAGCTTTAAATGAAAAATGTGTACAAAAGTTTTAAGAAAATACTAAAATTTTTAAAAATGTCATCATTAGGTACATTTAAATGTTAATGTCTCATAGTAGATACGATTTTATTTTTTTCATGTCATTCATCTTCTTAATATTGATGGACACCTTTCCAGAGGAATAAGCAAGGGTTTGCGGCAGAGCTACCAGTTCACCTCTTTGAATGTTTCCCAGGTTAAATGTTGAACAGTGTTAATTCTATGACTTTTTTTAATTTTATACGTTTTAAGAACGCAAAATCTCTATCACATGGTTAAAAAGAAGAACTTTTTTGAAGATATGAAAGATGACAAAAATCCTATCTGTGCGATTTTTATTTTGACCACTACGCCATCTGACAAAATATACAACTCCTGGACGTCCTTTATGTTACTTTTAAGAACAAAAAATATTTAAAAAATAGCACACGTTATCTGTACAAAGTAAAACACTTTTATGAAGAAACAGCATAAGTCAATGACTTATGTCATTTCTGTTCAAAACACTGAAATCGTACTCTCAGCTGTCGTACTTTGAGGGGTCTGAATGTGTAGTTTCTCTCGAATAGATGAATAATAAAAAAATATAAAAAAATTTGACGCAACAGGTCCATAGTGAACAAAAAACCTAAGTTGGAATTCGGGTTTTCACGGGATTCGAACCCGGGACCCCTCGCTTAGTACTCCAACACATTAACCACTAAGCCACTGCGCCGACAAAAGATGAATAACTATTTAAAAATGAGAAATTTTGTAAAACAAAAAATTGGAAAAAGCTGACTTATGTTGGGTCTGAAACAAACAATTATTTGCCTTCATGTTCAAGTACCGATATTAAAGCGAACTATTCTACGCAGTATCAAAAACATGTATTTTGTTTTTGGGTTTCGGAGTAAATAATTTCAAGTTCAAAGCATACACAAATTACACTGGAAATTTAAGAAAACTATTAACTATTTGTTGCGGCAGTTTTTCTGGATGTCCTCAGACCCATAACTAAAATATGCATGACTGGGTAGTACGAAACACTTGCTCTTACTATGAAGGTGCGCACTTTTTGAATTAGTAATTTTTAGAATCAATTTCTCTCTCTCTCTCCATTTAGGTAAACGATACTGGGGATGGCGATGGGACCGCTTTGGTGCCTGGTTTTTGTGGTGATCTCACAACTCCACTCCACCTAACCTAAGCCAACCAATAAAGTTAAACATTTAATTACAGGACAGGGAAATAAAATACTGCTAAGGTAGAGTATGTAAAAAACGCAATATTTCAATGTTAATTAATTGCGATTGCGTTGCTTTTGGAGTTTATTACTCTCGCTTTATGGAAACCTATTAAAATCAGAAGATTGGCAAGCCATCACGAAGCAGGCTACTTGTAAAAAGTGATAACAAGCTTCCATTAAAAAAAAAAAAACCAACACATTCTTATACGATGCACGACCGATTTACTTTATAAGAATACTGAAATATTTGCTATTTTTAAATTAGAATGGCTAGTTAGATAAAAATTACTGAATACTAGGAACATAGTAGGTTATTTATCTTAGATTACCCATTTCACCAAGGGCTAAATTTTGCCGTCATTCTTTGAGTCTCATACCCCTTAAGAAAGCAGTAGCAGCTGGCTTTGTAAATTAACATCCATAAAAGGCTTAAGAATGCATTAGGCGAATTTTTACAAATGCGTATAGTATGTTACTGCCTAAACCGCAAGCTTCACAAAAACTTTCATATTGTTCCGTTTAACAAATCATTAAATCGCCATCCCTCGCTGAAAGGATTTAATTAAAAAAAAAAAGACTCCGACTATAGTGAGAATCCCTCCTTAATGCAATAGTGACTGAACATGTTAAACAATCCAACTCGACAAGCAAGTTCTAAGTCCACTTAATCAAAGTCACACAAGGGGTGAGTTCGCATCGTCCGAAAGCTAAGGAGAATTAGTACATAATCCCCTATCACGAAGCGAATGGAAGTGGTGTACAAACATTGACATATCGGATATAGTTTTCACAAGCGTTCAAGAACGACGAAGATAAATTCAAACTATTTGCTCGTATCCTTTAGGGGTTGTTATTATGAAGGTGTGTTGTGTACTCGCTTGGCCCAAACTAAACAAGAGAACACAGCTCTTTGAAGGATTTTATGTCAATATATATATTTTAAACTTATCTATATACCATATTGAATAGTTCTCTATTGGACTTCAGGATAATTTTGTTTTAACGACACGAAAATCCATAAAACCATTTCGTAAATGGTTACAGGAAAGAGCACGAAATTGTATCCGTTTAGAACCGCCGGAAATGGGGCGTCAGAGTATCGTTCACATTTCGAGGGTTTTGTGACCAAAACTTGACTGTGGTAGCAACCAAAATGACGCAGTCGAGATAATGTATTCATATCGTGTGATAAAATTTAATTTTCGGTCTTTGCGGTCAACGAGATTTTTGGGAAACTATTATTAACTAATAATATTTTGTGACAGGAAATTGAGTGTCATTGACAAGCGGTTCATTTGTACATTGTGATGATAGGTTATTGTTTTTTATGCCAAATATAAAAAAAACATATAATGGCATGATTAGGGTGTGTATAGAACGCGTCGAAGCCGAAAGCGCTATTCACTGAACTGGCCCTGATGCGTCTTGTATATTGCCGATTCCATTATCCCTTAAATTATAACGTAGTTTCTTCTTTCGGGATCGTTTTGAAAATGATTGAATCTTTTCTGTTTGGTACTAAATTTTGACAATGTTTAATCGCTGTTGGAGATAAGACATACGAGTAGTATTGTAGCATTAAAATATTAAGGGTACCTATTAACCTAAACGCGTATAACCCTCGAAAACTTTGTAAACTGCAGAATTATACCACCTCGAAAATGAACTATCAGATTTTTTACGGGGAATAGTTTACGCAGGGCTCATAATTTTCCACGATCAATTTGGCTCGGAAATCGTCGTCAAAATTCGTTAAGCAAATTTAGAAATATTAAACTGTGGCAACCGTTCGTGTGAATTGTTTTTCATGTTTTTAGAGTTCCAGCAATGACGATAAGCACAATTTTGGGCTACATATCGTTTTACAAATATTTTCGTTAATTTTGGTTGTTTTATTCTGTCACAAAACTAAAAAAAACATACATACATATTCCTGGCACTGTTAAAACATGGCAACAGCAGTCTTGCAGTGCAGTGACATCGGGCATTCATTCACGCACACAAATTTACTTTGCAGGTCTTTTGATTTGACACAAGCAGCAAAAGCCAATTGCAGAAAATAGAAGTCAAATAAAATCCGCGGCGCGCATAAGTGAGGTGGATAAGTGGGAAAAATACCAAAATTTTCCACGATTTTTTGGGCTTATTTCTGGGCAACGATTTTGGGCTAAATTTTTGTTTGAGTTCGGGTGCGTAAAGCAAAAAAAATTATAGCAACCATGTGCATAAAAAAAAAAAAAAATAGTTGGCGCAACAGGTCCGGAGGGATAGGGTCTAGCTTCTCGCAACCATTCGTTTTGTGTGAGTTTTTCATTTTTGGAACGAATGGAAGGGATCTACAGTTTTATACCGACTCCAAACGGCTAATTGAGAAGCTATTTCAAGACAGTTATACACTCGGATGTTTGTCAGACGTTCGCGAGAGGTGACGCAGTGGAAAAAACCATAATTCGGAATTTGGGTTTTTGCGGGATACGAGCCTGAGACCCCTCGCTTAGTAGTCCAACACACTAACACTAAGCCACTGCGACTACACATGTTGCATGTTGCATACAATTTAAGTGATTTTTCTTTTATGTAAATCTAAAATCTAAATCAAGTGCTATGATTAGCGTTTTCAGCTTTTTTGGCGATCATTACTCACGGTTAGATTTAATATTTGTGAAACATTTTGTTCAAATATTTGAAGTGAATTCTGTCCATGTCAATTATATTGAAATTATACTTACCACTGAAAAGGTCGAGCTTTAGTAAATTTAATTGTTCCACAATCTCCGATTCCAAATAAACTGGCTGTTTTGTAGATTCATGCACCCACTCCAAATAAGCCCAACCGATATAGCATGGCATCACGAGTAATAGTTGAACATCCACCGGAAATTGCTTGCATGGTCGTGGGCCTTGGAAAACCTCCTCATTTCGGATTTGATCAAGAACGGATGCAAAATTTGTCCAACTTAAGCCTATTAACGTTCTAAATCTACCAACATACAAGTTCGTTAAGTTTTGCTTACAAAATATTTGGATTTTGGCACAGAATCAAGAAGAAATCGAGCGGCGTATCGGAAATGTTGAGTGATTCCCAGTAAATAAATTAACTCGTTCAAAATATTGTTGAGAATATGAAGTCTAAGAAGTAAGAACAGCTAACTTTGACAAGAGACTTGATACGCAATGGCAATTCCGAGGGTCATTCACTTAAAGTACCGCAGAAATTTGTGAGCTTACGAGCTACATAAAATTTTGAGATTAAGTGAATACCCTTATTGTCAGATTTGATACGACAATTAAATATTTTTCACCGTGTTCCCGATAATTGATCCGGATCTGCATTGACACGCATCTACTCTACCCTAGGCACTGGAGGGGTTATGATTCTTTATGATTTTTCGGTTATACAATAGCTTATAAACTGACTTACTACTGGGAGGTCAAAACTGGCCATTTAATCCCCCGTTCAAGTTCTAGGAGTATAAAGAGGATACACAGTCCCAAGGCTATATGCAAACTTCCACAAACTTCCTTTAAGCAGAACGAACTCTACTGGTTGGTGGTCTTCTTTTATCAATTACATATGGAAATACGCAACCAATTTTATAATATAAATACTTTCATAAATTTTTGTCTTTATGTCCAGTCCAATTCACAATGTCGCGTTGACGCGCGCGTGCGTTGACAGATTATGTAGAAACAAAGCGTTCATATGGTGCCACACAAAATACAACTTCAGGCGTTGACTCGACTTTAGATCGTTAATATCGTAAAGTTCAACGCGACGCCCGACGCCTGAGTAGAGCTACTTTCTACTATCACGCGCGTTTGACAGCTTTAGAATTTCGAATTGTTCGATTTGAAGTCATAGGATGTGCCGTTTATAGATGGAGTGGCACAGATCCGCTAATGTTTATTACACACAACTTTTTAAAAGCTATATGATGTTTTTTCAAAGCATTATTAATTAATTCAGTGTGTGGAAATGAGGAATAACGTTTTTTTTTTGGGGGCAACTACTTATTTCTTTAGATTTTTTGGAGGAAAAATATTAATCAAGGGTCTTGTATCCGTATTAAGGTTGTTGTGTGCTTTGATAATATATTGTTAAATATGATTTTATTGTATTTTGGAGAAGAGTTTTTCAATTCGTGCATAAAAATTACAGCTTCAAGAAAAAAGGGAGTGGACTTGAAATTTTAATTCTGCTCTGAATTTGTATTTTTCAGCTAAAAAACAAACAGAACTTTTAGTTTGTCAAACTTTTCCTTGTTAACGCGTATTCGCTTCAAAGCAGCAATTTGTTTTACAAAATTGTTGCTCGCGCGCCTTGGCATTTAAAATCGTTAAATTTCGATAAAGCGTGCCAAAGCGCGCCGACGCACGCACGCGTGCAACGCTCCCAGTCAGTGCTTTATATACTTGCATCAATATTTCGAATCCAATGCATCATAGACTGATATGAGACAGGGTTGAAAAACGCGTTACGATCGTAACTTTTAAGTTACAATGAACTTTGAAAAAATACAAAATACAATCGCCCCGAAAAAGTTACCCTCAAAGCGTATTTTTTTATTTTGAAAAAATTTATAATTACACTCAATGCATATTTAATACAATGACCTGTTACAATTTTTTTTATTAATTTATCCATATTATTGCTATATTTACGAACGCACCTAATTCCACTGTACAACGTACCTAACGTAAACATACAAAAAATTGAGATGCTTTGCAGTTGGTATCTTAAAAATTATACAAATGATGGAACAGCTAAGCTATACCTTAGTTTGTGCCTAAATTATTGGCATCACTGTGAGAGTAAGTGAACCAACAATAAGACTTGCGAAGTTATTTAGTTTCTAATGTGGTATTCGATTGGGCTTCTTTAGATTCGCTCTCAGATTTCAGACCTTGTATGGCTACTAGACGTCAAAACGTCACTTTTGTGTTGATTCGAATATAATATGTAGCCTTCAATACTTTTCAAAGCGTTTTCAATTCACTGGTTAAATTTTATACTAAGCCATTCAAAATTAGCGTCCCGATTGATTTCTAAATATTTATACATAAATATTTTACAAAAATAGATTCACCCGAAGTAATGCCTTTCTTTGCAGTAGAAAAACTTCACGAAAATTATCTATATTCGCAAAAGTGCTCTGAAATATGAAAAATAATTCTTTTTTTGTACCAAAGATCATAAAAAGTGCTCTGAGAGCGCCCAATCGAATACCACAGAAGGTTGAGAGTTTACACTGCATTTGGTTGGTAGCTCGTAAGTACGGGTTTGTTTATTTTTATTTATAATTTCTGATGAAATGAAAGAGAATGGATCTTATATTGATAAATGCTTTATTTTATATCGGCAATTATGTATGGAATACAATATCAGGTAAATGTCCGCCTATGTTAGTCTCACAAATGCGAGCCCTTTTGAGCACATTTTTCATTACATTCTCACACATTTCACGCGGTATTTCATTAATTTCATCACGAATATTTTGTTTGAGTTGCTCAAGCGTTTCTGGTTTGTTTGCATAAAACTTGCTTTTCAGATATCCCCACAAAAATAAGTCCGGAGCAGTCAAATCAGGCGACCGTGGAGGCCAATCAACATCACCATTTCTTGAAATAACTTGTTGTGGAAAGAGGTCTCGCAGTAATTCCATTGTAATCCTGACTGTATGCGATGTGGCACCGTCTTGTTGATACCACATGTTGATCAAGCCCAAAGCATGAAGTTGTGGCGTTAAAAAGTTTTCAATCATATTATGATATCGCTCCCCATTCACAGTTACCGTTACGCCGTTTTCATTTTCAAAGAAATAAGGTCCAATGATTCCTCCTGACCAAATTGCACACCAGACTGTAACTTTTAATGGATGCAAAGATGACTGATGAATAATTTGAGGGTTTTCCATTGCCTAGAACCAACTATTCTGTTTATTCACATATCCATTCAAATGAAAATGTACCTCGTCACTCATTATGATTTTTTCATGAAAATTTCATGTAACTTTCTCATCGTCACAGTAATCGATGATTGAATTTGATAAAATGTTTTAACGTTTAAGAAACGTTGGTTTATCGAATGTTTGTCCATAATAAATTTGCCACGTGTCTACTACGACTGCCAAATATGAACTGTCAAGACTAATGTTTACCAAAATGGCGGCAAAACAAAGAAGTATACCTTCCCGGCGGACACCCTGTATTACTGTTATTTCTGTCATTTTACATAAACATATGCGTGGCACAAATCACTATTTTTAAATTGGGCTTGGCGTCGGGCTCAATTAAGAATTAAGTGAGTAATACTGTTTCCTTTATCTTTAAAATGAATACCTATTGTTTTATAGGTTTTATAGATACCTACATTCTACAAGTTCATTTCCGTTCCAAATTGTTAATCTTTTCAGAAATGATTTTATAGTTATTGGAATAGATTGGTGATCTTAAAAGTTCATTATTAAGCAGATAAACAAGTATCATCAAGTCAAATTGAGGTTTTTTGGTGAACTTTTAATTTATTTTCTTTGAAATTTGTTTATAGCTATTTCAAATACATTTATGAATGTAAATACATAACCTAATGATGAAATAAAGGAACACCGGATTTATTTCGAATCCAGGGGTTTCTTGGAATTTAAATTTCGAATTTAGTGTTTACGTTAATAAAATATGCAAAAATGCATGGTTTAAACTGTAATAAGAAATATAATAAAATAATGAAAGTGAGGTCTTAATTGCTTTGACACTTACTGCAATTTTTATTTCAAAAAGTATTGTTATTCTACTGTTGAGCTAAAAACTGAGTAAGTATGTACAACCTTTTGTTCTAAATGAAACCCTCACCTTCCCAATACATTTTTATCAAACACTTTATTGTTAAATTCATGTGGAAAACGAAAGACGCAATCATTTTAAATACATAAATGATATATATTTACATTGTTTATATAGAATACTGTATTATTTACATAGAATTTAAAAACATCTCAAGTCTTGTACGAAAACGATATGTTTCTCCTATACTTGTATACCTACGTGAAACGAGAATTGAAAAAATACAAAAAAAAATACAATCGTAACTAAGATTTAGTTACAGTCCACAAAGTTAATTTTTCATCCCTTATGAGAAGGTATGGGGAAATTATTTTCTTAAGCGACTCAGGTTAACATAAGTTTTGTGAGGGAGGGTCCGTGGACCCGATTTCTCAGTATTTAGCGTCAAGCTAGATAAACATACTTCCTATTGATTGGAACTGAACCTTTTAAACAGGGCATCAGATGGTTCAAAAGAAGCGGTGGGCAGTGTGTTACCTTCTTCTGCACGAGTCAATGAGGGCAAGACACATCCTGTCAAAGATTAGAGAAGGTCGGGAAGGAAGGGTAATAAATAATAAAAAATACGTAAATAGTTCATGTGAGTGGAGGAGATTTCATATCAGAAAGACTATAAATATAGCAACACTTAAACCCATTTATAGAGAAATGGTCCATATGTTTTTTTTTTATAAGCCATAATTTCCTGGTTTTCACTTTGCGCAGTAACAATAATAAATCAACAATTTTCGGTAAAGTAAATATTGAGTATAATTATATGAGCTTGAGGCTTGAGTCGTGCAAGCTATATGGCCTACCCACGTTCCCACTCTTTGAACGCATTTCAAAAATTATAAAAAGTGCAGTTGTCAGGACAGCGTGACCAATTTACTGTAAAGAAACCAAAACACAATTTGATTCTCTTTGTTGTACGATACCATGGCTACGATTGTCCCACACGAAAATAAATCGGATAAATCTCTTTATTGTTGCTAACTGAATAGTTGACATTAGCTGATGTGTTTATAATGCGTTTTGCTTTCAATCTTAACATCATAACCATGTAATCTTTTGCCAATAAAACTCCCAGAAATGTCTTTTTATCCCCCCGGAAAGTTGACATCCATAAACAAAATCACCATTTCCTAGGAATATGCTTCTGCTATCCTCCCTAAACATCAACCCTCTTAGGTTGTTGTAGAGATGCGACAATGGCATTACTCATGGCCAGCACATTTGACCTATATATTCAGTCGCTCGTTCGTTCGCTGTTGGGTTGCTCCTCAACTACTCGCTTCCATATTACATACTACTTGTCCCTGTGCTCGCGCTGGGTACATCTACAACTACATTGCAACTTGCCAGGATGTAATTTCCGTCCACAGTGTTGAATATTTGCCACATATGCAAATGTAATGTGTCATGATTCTGTAACGACGCATTATGACGAAGATCAAAGCAAACTGCTGATGACAATGTTTTGAGTTTTGTTGCAAAAAAAAAATTGGGGTTGAGCTGAGAGACTGCGAAAAGAGCCCTTTTCTCGAAATTGCAAGATAAAGAACCATTTTCCCCTATTCACGGGTTTACGGGATTGCCTTGGTGCACCCACTTTGTATTCAAATATTGTTTAGATTGCATTTTGTGTACACCCTTCTCTGTGGTGCGTATGTTCTGTTCCAGTAAATTTGAGCCTCCAGACAATGGTGTCTTGTGTGTCATGGTGGCTAACTGACTGTTTTATCGGTTTAAAAAGTCGTATGGCAAGGCTCCTCATAAATCTGTTTCTTTGTCAAGTGAATAAGATTTAAGCAAGAAGAATGCCACTTTAAAGTGATTTATGGGCAATTGTCTAGTGGTGTGTTTTGTTCTGCTAACGAGTCCTTTGACAAAAAAAAAAAAAAAAAGTATATTGGAAAGACATTTAAGGGGTAGAATATTGTAAAGTTTTGGGAAGACAATTAGGTAGGAAAACGCGGGTTTAAATTTGAAGAGTATTGCAAGCAGATGGATATTAAGCGCATCTTAAACATATTTTCGATTGGTGGGTGACAGCTAAAAGATCCAATACCAATATTCAAAATGTTGAACTAGGCGGAGGCAGACTGAGAAGCAGTGGCACCCGTGGCGGTAAAACCCCTTAACAAATTGAAGAAAAAAACGAGAACAAAGATTTTATTAAAATTTTGTGTACAAATTTTCCTTTTGGGGATCACAAAAGAGTTCAAGAGTTGAAACTATCTTCACGAAATTTTCCTTCAATGGCTTAACAGCCTCGTGATGAGCCCTCCATTTATTGTCTACATGTCTCTTGATCAGTGTTGCCGGAGAGAAATATTATAAACTATTACTGCAGCAAAAAAGGGGAGTATTTTGAAAAAAATAGTAGCACAGGCAAATTTTAGGATTCAAATATAAATGTGGGCAAAAACAATTTTATATAACTTTATTTAAAAAAAAAAATCAGGAAAAAAAAAACATACAGTAGTGTCCGCTTATAACGAACTCGAAGGGACTGACCAAATTGGTTCGTTATAACCGAAGTTCGTTATAAGTGATACGCTAAGAAAATCACAAAGTTTTGTTTTGAAAATCAATAAAAAAAAGAAAAAGGGGTTATCAAAACACATAAAAAATAAGTTAATATTTCAGTATAAAAGCATTATATTTTTATTAAATTTTTTATTTAAAAAAGTCATGAATTTTAGATTGTTTTGTTTGATAAGATTCAATTCGCTTAAAAACAACTCGACGTCTGCAAGTCCATATATCGCTTTGTTTTACGCCTTGTTCTAAATGCTTTGTTAAGTCGTATTTGTCTTTTAATGTGAAACATTTTCTTTTATTTGTTTATAAATCTCCCATTTTACTTAAATGATTTTTAAGCGCGTCACTTCAATCAACCTTTCGGTTGTAAACATAGGGTTACTCGGGGAAGTACCGAGCAAATTATATTGAAGGACAAAATTTTGACTTTTGAGAATATTGGTTCGTACGCAGCTATACAGTTCTCGGGGAAGTCCCGAAAAGTTGGGAAAATCTGGATGACAATGTAAAGCGACAGATTTTTGGTTCGTTATAACCGGACATTTTCTTTATTTTACGCGCAGAATGGGTTCGTTATATGCGAAAGTTCGCTTTAGGCGGGTTCGCTATATGCGAAATTAAAATTCATAATTCTTATGGGGCATTGATTGGGACTTCATGAAATGGTTCGTTATAACCGAAAGTTCGCTTTAACCGGGTTCGCTTTAAACGGTTACTACTGTAAATTAATAAATTATTATTAGAATTAAACAAAGGTAAGTAAACATATTTTCAATTAAAAAAAAAAAAATTTCTTAAGGCAGACAGCTTAATACATAGTAATATTATTTTTAAAATAAGAATTAGGATATTATTGAATCACAAGATTATGTATTAAATTCTTTAAATACACATTCCAAATACAAAAAGTAAGGTTATTTGTAAAATCAAACTAGAAGGAGAAAATTTCTCTTCTGATGCCAGTTTGGAAGATAAAAGTGCTGCCAAATTTGCATTAACTTTTAGGTGAATTAAATCTATTAAGGTTGAAATTACACTTTGCTGCAAGTGTAAGATATTTTAGGTTTAGCAAAAACCAGGACTACGGGGAAAGGGGGGATAGAGGAAAGTAGTACAATACTCTTGATTGACACATCTACACTTTCTATCAGAATATCCCAACGATCTGTAAATGCTGAGAAAATAATGTAGAGACTCCACAAAGGTTTAAAGAATGCCTTGCAGATGGCCGAAACAAAGCTTTTGTTTCACTTAAGGATCCCTCAAAATAAAACGAGTTTGGGTAAGCACATAGCGAAAAACACGATTATTGTTGCGCCTGGTGGAAGACATCCAATCACAATTTTTGTTCTCACTTCTTTCCCCAAAAGGCTTATAAATTCATTTGGAATATTCTTCGATAAATACGAACTGACTCGTGTCTTATCACCTATTGAATGCTCGATTCTCAACAAATGCTCCTTTAAAACTGGTTTCCTTATTTCCATTTTTTTATTTATTTAATTTATTTTATTGTTTTATTTTATTGTTTTATTTGTGTTTTAATTTTGTGTAATGTGCAAAATAGTTATTTTTCTGTTACTAAGGGCACCCTCCTATTAGTCTGCCACCCGGGGCACACATCGGTTACAGCGCCCGGTCTTTGATACATGTTTTTGGCTGAAGAAGTTTCAATAAAATCATAAGACGTAGTATCGTACATAGAATGGCTTCTGATTGAACTAATAAAAATGTCCTTATTTTGTTTAGTGTTGAAATATGGCCTCGGTGCGAGGGGGCTTCAGGGTGGCCCAGAAACAAATTCCAATTTTGAAACTTCATACCAATTTGTTTTCAGAACTTGACAAACAGGACTTTCGTATTTTATCATGAAACAATACACAACAGACTTTGCCATAACAAGGGTCATAATTGTTTTGACGGACAAATGGCAATATTTGCGAGACGCAATTTTAACGTATAGGTTGATAAAGCATTTAATTAATTAATAAAAAAAAATATTCTATACTGGGGAATAGTTCTGGCATACAAACAAATTCCTTGTTATAGATGTCACAGTTTAACCTTGTTGAAAAATTGGAGTCTGGCAATAGTGGCTCCCACTTATAATCTTTATACTAAACTTATTGAATTTAGTCTCTATTAAAGTTTTGTTCTCTTTATACTTCGTAGATGTTGGTCGGTCTCTTTCTTTAAAGTTAACAAACCTAAATATGGGCGCCAGTTAACAAAATTATAAAATAATTGCAACAATTTGAGCAAAAATAACTTTCAGGTCGTAAATAATATCAAAAAATTAATACTTTCTAAAGTGTAAGCATTTATTTTTCAACATTTAAGCCACTTTTACTCCAAAATACATTTTCTGCCACAATTTGTAATGTTATTGCAACGCTTTTCGTCGTATTCATGTCAAAATAAGTCTATTAGGACTGCCAACATTTATGCTACCATAGTTGGGATGGTTGGTACAATCAAACAATCAACACCTACGAGCGTAAAAGTAATTATGTGATTGGTGTGTTCGAGATACACATTAAAAGAACCAGTCTGACTACGATTAAATTCACCGGCATTAGCTGCATTCATTCAAGAATCGAAATTCCACTTTCCGTAAATATCTAGGGCTTTTTTTCTTACACCTATGAGGACCCAATAAATTCCGCTTTTGCATACATTTTCCTCTTCATTACACTTTTCATCTAAATTTAAATACACATTTTAAATATTGGCATTGAAGAGGTGCCCGACTGCTGACTGCATCCCAGTAATTTCATGCTTTCCATCAACGCGGTCTCATTCGCGGTGATTGGATTTTTACAATCAATAAACTTTCCTATTGTAAACACCACCACCAGCTTGGCTGTCTGGCTTCCATCTAGTTGATTGTGTCTAAACCACGAACGAAATGTAGGTCACGAGTTGAGACGTATTGTTAAATTTTTTTTGTTGGATCCGACTAGAGTCCTATACTTGTTGACGATACCTGGCATGACGAAAAGAGATGAAGATAAAATGACGCTGGCCTCTGACAATAAATTTTAAACTCGCCACCACAACACATGGGTTATGTAAATCTCTGTTCCCTATATGACTTAGAAGCCTTTGGCGAATCATACCATCGCAGGGTGGGCTGTAAAATGGTATTCCAACGTATAAAACCAAACAGAATCAATCCGAGCACAACCACTACGGATTCCATTTTAGAATTCAGAGGAAAATATTCACCGCGGCTATTCCCTGAGGTGTATTGTAATGGAACTTTCTACTTTCCATATTTAGCCTAGGAAAAGGTTTTCTCTTTTATGCCAAAGAAATTTATTTAAAGCATCACAAGACTCCTAGGGGCATATAAAAACAACCGAAAACAAAACTTAAAAAGGATATCCTGGAACTGGGTCAAGTGTGGCGTCATACTTGGATTTTTATTCATGTGTCAAAATATTTTGTTATTCAAAGGAATCCCGTTGGCAAAAGAATTGAATATCAACAAAGTAAGGAAATTATTTGTTTCTCGTTGTTTTTTTTTTTTTTTTTTTTTTTCTTTTGTTCTCCTGTTCTATGAAAGAGACCAATTTAAATTGGAATGGGGCTGCTTGTGTGTTCGTTTTTAAAAATAAATGGTAGGCCGCATTTTCGTCTTCAACCACAAAAGATAAAACAAGACACAGAATATGCTGACAATAATTGGATGACGTGATCCATTTGCTTATAAGTTAGTTGTGGGCTACAGCCATTGCATGTTAAATGGGGTTACGCAAAATCGGGGGTACGCACAATTTCGGTCACATTGGGCATGGGCTTGAGATTGCATTTTTTGTCGATGAAAATAGACCAGAAGGCGTGCGGAAGGCGTGTGACATACACTCGTCGGCAAAAGTATTTTGAGAGAAATGCTGATGTCGCTTTTCAAGGCGAATAATTCCTAACGGCTACGGATTAACTGTCTATAGTTTTCACTTAGTAATTGCATATGGTCTATGCAGGCCTATTTGTGGTTAAAGTGCGAACTTTTGACTTTGACTGGCAAAAGTATTTTGGCAAATTCATTTTTCAAGGTTTGTTTGGTGAAAAATACTGTTATCGTTTGAATTTAAATGAAATATGACTAATTTATTGTGTGGGTCCATTTTGATTAAGATACCTATGGGAAAAACGGCAGAGTTAAATATGAAAAATCTATAGCTTTTGTCGCAAAAGACGATTGCGGTCTTCGTGATAAAAAATAGGGTAAGAATTGAATTTGTTGAAGCACTGTAAAATATCCAAATCAATAATCGGAAAAGAATGATCGCTGTGCAAAATTTACCTCCCTCGGGTAAAAAACGAAAAAGTTATATCCTTTTGGGATGGAAGACTTTTTTTGGGGATGTTTGCATTAAAAATTCCAGTTTTACTGCTAAAACTCTCGAGCTTAAGATAAAAAAAAAACACGCTGAAAAATGGATAGCGAAAACATAATTGAGAGGTGCCTTGCTGAACTAGATCTGGATGCATATCGTGTAAGAAAAGTACCGTATATAACTACGAAAACAAAATAAAGAGGCCCAAGAGCTTACAAATAAATCCATAAGGTGTGGAACCGGTTTTTAAGAACGGAAGAGAACTCATTTGAGTTTCATGGATCAGTGTTTCCAGGTGGTGGGGAATTCCCCTTTTTATCAAAAAAAAAAAAAAAAAAAAAAAAATGTATGAAAGGGAAGAAGGGGAATCTTCCCTCGTCTAGAAAAAAATGTGGGGAAAATAAAAAAAAGATATTAAATAGGTATCAATATTTAACTAATTATTTAAGTCTACTAGATTGTTCAGGACCATGACGTCAGTCACATTTGCGAACTGTTAGCTTAGTACTCAGTCACGAATTTCTTTAATATAGATAAGTTGGCTACCCCTCCATAAACGTTAACTGAAACAGCTGTTCATATGACCGATTTCAGCCATTCAAAACCGAGATACATATAGTCAGACAGCTGTCAGACTCAGGTACAAAACTAGATACTTGAACGTTCCTTTGAAATGGAACTAGGGTTGTGCTAAAGTACACAACTGCGTAATTTGGCTAATTATCTTAGCTTCCGCTCAATGCTCCGAACCAAAGGGAAATGGCTCACATTGCATCAAAACCTAAACATCACTTTCTTAAAAAAAAAATATTGAAAAATAAAAAAAACGTAATAAGAAAATAAGTAGTAGACTTAACGCCGTCACATAACAATAGAGTATTTCAGAAACCCCGTCCTTACACAGATGGGCTATATTTTTAGTTCAAATGCCAAAAAAACTTTTAGGATAACAAAAAAATGCTTATGGTTTATAATGGCCAGAGTACTGTTTTATTCAAATATTGCCAAAAAGTGCACAATTCCCTTTATATTTCACTTTCAGCTGTTACCAAATACATTTGATAAACATAATTTTTAATTCTATATTGTTTTAATCTTGTTTTTCCAGTCTAATATAAACTTTTCAGTAATTTTTTAACAAATTTATGCTATAGCCATATAAAATCTGTTTTTTTTTTTAGCTGCGTCACTTGTTTTCTTATTTGTTATTGACGTAGTAGCGATCTTATCTTTAGCTGGTTAAAAGATTCGCCAAGGGAACGTACCCTATATCTGATTTTTCAGTTTTATTTTTTTAAGAAATTACAAAAAGCTCTTGTGTGGAATGGCTCGGAAAATGTGCAAGTAGCGGTTATCATTATAAACATATATGAGTGATTGGAAAATGAGCCATATTCAATATGCACAGGTTCATTCTAACTACATTTCAGTTTTTGCATTGCAACTTGGATGAAAAATTTGTAAGAAGCAGTCAGTTTACTCAATCACTAATCTATTTTTCTGAAAAGGAGCGGAGAGGATATCGTTTTTGTAGTAACAAAGCTTTGGGATGACGTTCCTGTAGAAAAGCTGCATAAACTCGTCGAAATGGTTCCAAGAAAATAACAGAATGTTATTGAGGCTTAGACAGATACGTATATATATTTTTTAAATAATTTTATTTTGTTCTTTTAATAATTTCAAAACATATATATTTTTTTAATACCTAATAATAATTATGCCGAAGTAAAAAGTTAGTTTTATTCATTTTAATAATTTTAAATTAAATTAATGCATTTAAAAATAAAAATTGCCTATGTGCACCTGTTAATGAAGTAATCAACGCAGTTTTTTTTTTTCATTTCTTCCTTAAATTCATAAAATTTAACTTTTAGTTTTGCAAAATACTTTTGCCGACTAGTGTATGTGTCAAGGAGGATATCACAGGGTGTAGCACATCGGGGAGAGGTGGTTACCTTAGGACACTTTTTACCAAAATCGCTCTAGATTCATTAAAAAGCGGAGTATCCCTCGGATCTTGAAAATTATTATTTCATGTTGTTTTATCTTTGAATCTTATTTCCAAACTTATATGTATAGTTATGATTTATATATTTTTTATTTGTTTTAATAATCTCTTTTAAGTGTCCCATTCTGCCCCTCTGGGTGGGAACCTTAGGACAACCATGGGGCAGTTTTGGACATGTCTAAAACGCTCATTAGGAGCGGTTTCCTTCTTTTTCTTGTAATTTCTGACCATTAGTGCAGAGATAAACCTAAACAAATAAAACCAAAAACAATCACACTGAAATAGATTGTTCAAAGTGATAAAAGCGGGCAGATTAGGACATGCCCAAAAGTTCCCCTCGCGCATTGTCCAAAATTGCCCCGAGAGGGATAAAAAACTAGAAACTTCATATTTTTTTAGAAACAATGTAAATTGTTAATATTTTGGTTGAATATCATCACTTTTAATTTGTAAATTGAGCATAATGTTAGAATAATATGCTTACGTCTAGGAATAAACAAAATTACAACCGTCGTCTGGAAACACACTTTTCTTTTTATCTTATTTTTTAAAGTTAGTATCGTTTCAATATCCATCAGGGCACTCATTCCGTAACTCTGAGAACGATAATCGTTTGCGCGATAGTAGTCAACGATCTCGTCATCAATTTGCTTTCCGTAACTCTATCACTATCGTCTCGTCTATCGTTTTTTTGTATACAACGAGAGAGAGCATTGAAAGCACTGAGTTTCCTTCAGAGACTTTCAAACTATAGTGAAAATTCCAATCAGATGTCGTTTAAAATGTCAGAAATGACTTTTTTTCAATCATTTTGTGTTTTATGCCGGAAAATTTGAAAACTGCAAAGTGTATTAAATTATACCTTAGTTTATTAAAATTAACAAATAATACCGAAGAAATGTATTTCAGCAATGCATATGACAATTTTAATTGCTTTCATGAATGACCATCCGGTCTTGGCCAAGGGTAATAAGCCAAACAGCTACCAAGCAAAATATAACATCAATAAAATAATTGAAGTTGAAGCGAGTTTTTTATTTCATCCCTCATTTTTGAAGCCAACTGTCTCATCCGGTTATTCCCACTTAGGGCTTGCGAGTCGTTTAAAATTGCACTTGCCAAATCTTCGTATTGTTCGATTCCTGTTATGGAGGGCAGAACAAACATTTGCAAAAATCGCAATTTTTCTGGGTTCGTAGCTATACTTTTTATTTTTTCAAGTACAACTCAACATCGACCTGAGGATTATGACAACAAGTAATTTAATACCATATGAAGTTAATGATTTACGTTTTGTACCTTTTGAAACAGTAAACACCAATACACCTTTCTACAATATTTCTTGCTTTTGCATGAGCTTCATACAAAATAAGTTTAAAATATAGGTATTTATATATTTGGTAGTATGTATTTGAAAAATATCTAAAGTCAATTATTCTTCTTGAAATTCGATAAAAAAATCTTAAGCTGATTGCAAAACACACAAATCAATGCAAAACGACACCTCATTAGGTATCGCTCAAATTGTATCTTCTGGGCGATAGCGTTTCGACGATTATTGACTTACGTGAAGCAAATGTTCAACCGTCAAAACGATATCGTCTGGACGATAAACGATTATTAAAGTTACGTGAATTAAAGCTATCGTCGAAACGCTATCGTCTGGCGATAATCGACATACGGAATGAGTGCCCAGATGTTTGTTTGAAGTGGATTTGCCACTGTGAAATTTTATTAAAGTATTAAAAAGTTTTTTTTGTAGTACTTTTTCTTAATTTGTCCTAAACGTCCCCCGTCCTAAACTGCCCCCCTCTCCCCTATATTAAATAATTTTCTAGGTCGGTAGCTGCTTTTTATTGAATATGAAAGCTATTGAGCTCATCAACTTTACGAAGCGCGATCATGTTATTTAAAACAAATACTGAAATACCCATACCCAGGGATCCGGAAATTTTGTGATGATTGTTTTCACTCTTCAAAGCTAACTCAACCTAACCTACGTTGAAATTTAATCAGCTCCCCTTTATAATATATATCTGTTAGTGAATAGCCGTACGACTTAATAGCCTTGGACTTGTTTACAAAAATCGAGTGAAGGCTCTATTTCCAGGGGTGTTAGCTCAATTTAACTAACCTAAGGTCCGAAGTAGCTGAACTCATTATATCTATAACTATATAGCTCAAATCTAAACGCTCAGATATTATGGACAGTAATCTTCTTTCGACTGGAGGATAATCGGTGACACTACAAAGAAATATTACCTCAGTAAAAGTCCTTTTTGTCCATAATTTGCGCAAAACCACTGACAGATTGCCTTTCTCCCATACGAAGAACAATTCTCGCAACCAAGATACAATACCTATCGTCTACAGTTCTACACAATCAATCACACTTTTTATCCCTCACAAAGAAACAAGTAGTCCACTTCACCCACAAGGGAATGAACAGATACCCCTGGACACGTCTTCCATAACTCAGCAGTAGATCTATCCAGACGGAGACGTATGCATAGTTAATCATTCTAAACAGAGAATTCCAACTCATTGCGATATGCGATTGCAACAATTCGGTTCTGAATTTCCAAAGTCGCCCGTAAGTTACCCCAACAAATCTTCTCAAGAATGGAACTTAAATTGTCGTATCATTTAAATGGGAGCGCCATAAAAATCCATCATCCCCATGGCACCATAAGTAGGTCAGTAGGCCTGCACGAAGACAGATTGGGTGCTACCCTGTGCTGGTGTTCTTGCGAAAGTGTAACATAAGATGAAATACATCAAGGAGTTGAGTTCTACACTTTCGCACTGTGGTTGACTGGTGTGTAGATAAATTATTTCGTTGTGGGTATGGGCGCTTCGTGCGTCGGATGGATGGCCGACGGAGTGTGGTGGAAAAGATAAGTGTTCGGTGCCGAATTTGCGCGTCTCATTAACTGGAAAGTGGCGTTGTCGCCTCGAAAGGTGGGTATATTTTGTCTGCCTATGCGGTTGTTTGGTTTAACATGAGCGGGCTTTGGGGAGGGTTGTTAGAGAAGTACTTTGCAACCTAGCAGTATCACCGTTGACAAACATCGGAAAAGGTGTGGTTTAATCAATGGTGGTGATCGAACTTCAAGCCGAAGCATAGTACTGGCCATTGGCCATGTCAATTGTCCAAAGCACGCGTCAGCAATTTCATTACAATAAAAATTTCAACAGCTCCTTAAATAATTCCGCATGCATTTAAGGCTACCCGCAAAGTACCCATTTGACACAGATATCTGCACTTCGCTCATATGACGGTCCTGCAAACTGCAATGAATGGCATTCTAGTTAAAAAGGGTTTTTAGATGTCATTCACGTTGCCATGACATGACAATATTCTGAACGTACTTACTACTATATTATGTGGATGTGGCGTCGTTGTGTTGGCGTCTACCCCGGATGCTGGCATTTCATGTACTGCGCCTCCATGACCTGAAATAAACAATTGAAGTTGGTTACAATTTGTGAAAGCTAAAGGCTTAGTCGGAAGGAAAGCAATTCGAATAAATGCATCTGATGCATCTGTGAGTCGCCTTACCTGGAAGCGGTACACGTATTCAGATTTTAACTAAGCTGACTACAAAAAAAAAAAACTTTTATCCTTAGCGTTCTCGGATGCGTTCAGTATTGTAGTGGATCCAAATTTATGTTCATAACGGGTGATTTTTTAAGAGGTTTAGAACTTTTTTTAAAAAAAAAACACAAAAAATTCGAAAAAATTAATGAAATATTTATTTGAATCGATAGTTTGAACCTTGCAATTTAATGGTTAAAGATAATTTCATGCAAATGTTGACCGCGGCTGCGTCTCAGGTAGTCCATCCGCTGAGTCCAATTTTGGCATACTCTTTCACACATATCGGCCGGTATCTCACGAATGAATGCATGGATGTTGGCTTCCAGTGCGTCAATCGAAGCGGGCTTGTCCCTATACACATTAGCCTTGACATACCCCCTTGCCTTGTCAGGACCTGCTGGTGCAGATGACAAGGGAACAAAAAGTAGATGTTGCCCTAGTTAGTGAGCCCTACAAATCTTTGGATGGTTGTAGCTGGATAGACGATATCTCAAAGAAGACAGCGATATGGACCTGTGGAAGCCACGCCATGCAAAAAGTCGGTGGGCCAGCGGAGTACTTCGTAACCGCTAGGATAAACGGCATCCACTTCTATAGTTGCTACGCACCCCCTAGCCTAACACCTAGGGCTTACCTGAAGCTGCTGGATGACATTGTAGCTGACGCGCGAGGAAAACACCCAATTATAATTGCTGGCGATTTCAATGCATGGGCTACAGAATGGGGCAGCAGGATAACGGACGCAAGGGGTAGAGCTCTACTAGAAGCATTCGCAACACTAGATGTGAGTTTGGCGAACAATGGTGCAAAAAACACATTTCGGAAAGCAGGCAAGGGGTCTATCATAGATATCACCTTTATGAGTAACTCACTCCTGCGCAAAACAAAATGGCAAGTAAGCGAAGAATATACGCACAGCGATCACCAGGCAATCATATTTAGCTTGAACAAAGACAAGCCCAGGCAGCCCCCCAAGCTAACAGGGCCAAAGTGGAAAGACACCCACTTTGATAAAGATATGTTCGAGGAAATGATGAATACCGAACTTGCATTCAGCAGCGAAACAGCGGAGACACTGTCACAACAATTGACGCAAACAATTACCACAGCGTGTGATGCAGCAATGCCTAGAAGATCTGCCAGTAAAAGAGGGGCACCGTGTTACTGGTGGAACGACGAAGTTAAAACGCTCAGAGCAGCTTGCCTCCGGGCTAGACGCAGATCCCAGCGATGCAGGGGAAGGCCAGAGTTTCAAGAAAGGCTATCTATCTTCAGATTAGCAAGGCGAGATCTCGAAAGGGCCATTAAAGAGAGCAAGGCAAGATGCTTTAAACAACTCTGCGATGGGGCAGACCTAGACCCCTGGGGTATGGCATATAGGATGGTGATGAAGAAGCTTAAGGGCAGTAGGTCCCCACAAATATCCTGCCCAATAATGCTGAAGACAATAGTTGAGCACTTATTCCCATATAGGCCGTCAACTTTGATCATCACCACAAGAGACACAAGTTCGGAACGCATCCCTGCAATCACGCCGAAGGAACTATACGAAGCGTGCAGGAAGATAGGTGACAACAAAGCGCCCGGACCCGATGGCATCCCGAATGTGGCGGTTAAAGCGGCCGTTCGAAAACGACCGGAGCTTTTTATTGCAACGATGCAACGGTGTCTGGAGGAAGGGGTATTCCCGAGGTCGTGGAAACTCCAACACCTGGTTTTACTGCCAAAAGGGAAAAAACCACCGGAGGAACCGTCCTCATACCGGCCAATATGCCTATTAGATACAATGGGAAAAATCTTAGAACGGATCATATACCGCAGACTACTCGAGGTGGCAGAAGATAAAGGAGCTTTGTCTGATGACCAGTATGGATTCAGAAAATCGCGTTCTACCGTCGATGCCATTAAGGCGGTAGTAGATACAGCGGCTGAAGCAATACGGGGAAAAAGGTGGAGAGGTGGGATGAAGAAATACTGCGCGGTTGTGACCCTTGATGTTAAAAATGCCTTCAATTCGGCAAGCTGGTCATGCATTAGGAGATCCTTGGTCAGAATGGAAACGCCGTACTACCTGCTGAATATAGTAGCAAACTACCTTACCGACAGGAAGTTAAGATACCATACTGACGATGGCGTTAAGTACTACAACACCACCGCGGGAGTACCACAAGGTTCGGTTCTTGGACCCCTCTTGTGGAACATAATGTACGACGGGGTTCTCCGATTAACGCTGCCACAAGGAGTTAAGGTTATAGGCTTTGCTGACGATATCGCTGTGGTTACTGTGGCCAAACATATCCATGAGATAGAGTCCGCTACGGATGAAGCATTAGCCAGAATCAAGAATTGGCTAGAGTCTGCAGGGCTAGAACTAGCTGACCACAAGACCGAGGCTGTGTTGATAACCAGCCGAAAGACTGTGGAATATGCATCTTTCCGTGTTGGAAACCAACTAATTAGATCAAAGGAGTCATTAATGTACCTAGGAGTAATGCTCGACAACAGGTTAAGCTTTAAAACGCATATCCAGTACGCCAGCAAAAGGGCGTCACAGATGCAGGCAGCTCTTTCCCGGATTATGCCAAACATCGGTGGCCCTGGATACGCCAGAAGGATTCTGTTATCCAGGGTGGTCAGCTCAATACTGATATACGCTGCACCGGTCTGGGCAGGGGCTCTTACATCTAAGGAAACAAGAAGGAAGCTCTCGTCAGCATACAGGCTCTGCGCAATAAGAACAATAAGCGGATTCCGAACAATTTCGGACGAAGCAGCCTGCGTTATTGCGGGAATGATTCCCATCGACATTCTCGCTAACGAAATGCAAAGGATCTACCTTAGGCTAACTGTCAACAGGCAAGAGTCCATCATAAGAAAAAGGATAAAAGAAGAAGAAAGGGCAACATCTCTAGCACTGTGGCAAGTCCGGTGGGATAACACGGCAAAAGGCAGATGGACCCACAAACTGATCCCAAACATCGAGGTCTGGACAAGAAGAAAAAGCGGGGACTGCAACTACCACCTCACGCAGTTCCTGTCCGGGCACGGCGGCTATCGAAGTTATCTTCACAGATTCGGCCACGATAGCTCGCCTCTATGCCCCGAATGCCCAGATGAAGAGGAGGATACGGAGCACGTAATGTTCCACTGCAGAAGATTTTCAGGAGGAAGAGTGAACTTACCCACTCCACAGCTTCTCATAGAGCGTATGATGAGCTCAGAAGACGACTGGCTGGAAATATGTTCATATATAACGAGCGTACAAAATGAGCTAAGAAGAGCCGAAAGACAAAGAAGGGTCGAAGTGGCAGACATTGATGATTTAGCATGAGTTGCTAACCAGC
Source organism: Cheilosia urbana (assembly GCA_946477585.1). Taxonomy (NCBI): domain Eukaryota; kingdom Metazoa; phylum Arthropoda; class Insecta; order Diptera; family Syrphidae; genus Cheilosia; species Cheilosia urbana. The sequence goes on along the minus strand of OX297854.1, from coordinate 1,022,173 downwards.
CCCGCGAAGTAATACCTAACGGCAGTCCCGCGGGGAGAGTGGTAGAAGAGTACATGGGTGTGGTTTAGTACGTGAGGCGCGAGGCACTGGAGAAACATATCCCGCGAATCGTGCATGCTAGTAGCACGGGCAACTAGTATCTTTCGAAGATTACACATCCTTTGGACGCAACCATAAAAAAAAAAAAAAAAAAAAAACCCCACAAAAAATAATCTAATGGTGTCAAATCGCACGATCTAGGCGGCCAATTGACCGGCCCGAAACGTGAAATTAACTGTTCACCAAACTCGCCTCGCAATTGCGCCATTGTTTCGCGTGCTGTGTGGCATGTGGCACCGTCTTGTTGAAACCACATATCATGCAAGTCAAGAACTTCTATTTCGGGCAAAAAAAAGTTTGTTATCATCGCTCGGTAGCGTTCACCATTGACAGTAACGCTGCGATTCGCATCATCTTTGAAGAAATATGGCCCAATAATGCCGCCGGCCCATAAACCATTGGTAGCTGTTGCAATGCTTCTGGCTGATCTTCACTCCAAATGCGGCAATTTTGCTTATTTACGTACCCATTCAACCAAAAATGAGCCTCATCGCTGAACACAATTTTTCGATAAAAAAGCGGATCCTCGGCCAGCTTTCCAAGAGCCCATTCACCAAAAATTCGGCGTTGTGGTAGGTCGGCTGGCTTTAGTTCTTGCACAAGCTGTATCTTAAAAGGCTTTACGCACAAATCCTTCCGCAAAATTTTCCACGTAGTGCTGTAACAAAGGCCTAACTGCTGGGAACGGCGCCGAATCGACATTTCGCGGTCTTCTGTCACACTAGCTGATACGGCCGCAATATTTTCTTCACTACGCACAGTACGTAAACGTGTTGGTGGTTTAATGTCCAACAAAGTAAATTTGGTGCGAAATTTGGTCACAATCTTCCGAATAGACTGCTCAGAAGGTCGAGAATGCCGATCATAAAATGGAAGAACAGCGCGATGAACATTTCGAACCGAGCACGAATTTTGATAGTAAAATTCAATAATTTGTAAGCGTTGTTCATTTGTAAGACGATCCATGGTTAAATTGCAAACCAAACTGAAGCTGTTTGACAGTGACACAAGGTACTAAACACACGTCAGCTGTCAAAACCAGTGTTGCCAAAACCAAACCAGCTAAAAAATCACCCATTATATTCTGAGCATTTATTCATTGTTATCAGGAAATTTTTGCAAGTTGTCTCATTTTTGGAATACCTACCTACCCACTAAAATTCGTAGACTCTACCAACTATTGAAATTCCTAAATCGATATGCAAACTACATTTCTATTGGGTACATAAGAAGGAGATTTTGTTTCAGATTCATGTGGGATCTGGACATTTTGTAGGTGCAGGAGGTAGTTGATCGGGCCTCGCTTTTGACTTCCAATGAGACCTGGAGAATAACAGGTCTTTGTTTAATTTTTATAATAGGTACCTATCAGGAGAGCCAAATACAAGTTTATTTTAAAAAATGCAATAAACTGCAACAATCATTCCCATTAATTATGGAACACAACGTCGTTCAAGTCGCTGTCTCGGCTGGCTTCACAGTAGCGCACTCACTCTTATTTTCCTCACAAAAAAAAAAAGAAAAAAAGTCGAAAGGGTTCAAATAGCAGCTCCGAGGCAGCCAATTGAAATCGCCAAGACGGCTGATAACACGATTTGGGAATTTGGTGCTCAAAAGATCCATTGCAGCGTGGCATGGCGCGCCATCCTGGGTAAACCAGAGGTCCTCCAAATCCATGTCTTCAGTTTTAGTAGAAAAAAAGTCAGTGAACATGGCTCTGTAACGCAAACCGTTGATCGAAACGATATTTCCCAGTCTCATTTTCGAAGAAAAATGGCCCAATGATGCCACCACTTCATAAGTCTCATTCTCGGCCAAACTTTCTTGTCAAAAAAAACGCACAGTTTGGGCTACACAGCACTCACCGTTCAAGCGTAAAGGGAATCATTTCGTTCCGCGGAGTTATGAAACGAATTTTCTGTCAAGATTTCGAGCGAGAAACAGCTGGCCCACCCTTGTGATGTCTTAAACTATAAGGTGGAGAAATAGTGACTTTAAAAATGTTCAGTAAACGAAGGAAGATAAGATATGACGGAAAAACAAACCATATAATACTACAAGCAGCCAGGTAGTGGACGACTCGGGTCCTCGGGGCATACCAGCCACAAGAGTTGTACCATTGTCGGTACAACAGGCATCTATTCCTGGTGCAAATAGCTTCCAAAGGCAACTATACAAATTTTAAGCTTTCCTACAACAACATACCTTTGGTCCTACGACAGTTAACTTCTCCGCGAGTTTCTCACGTAACTTCTGTTTCTTTTATGAAATATTCTCCCGTCACTTCGACGCTTTATGAGTGCAATTTGTAAAATGTCTTTCGCCAAATTATTCTCTCTGCACACCCAGAGATATTATGTAATCTGTTTGGACTTGTCATCTGAGACAATTGCCCACAATGATGATATCATTAAGGTGACAAAGGACACTGTTGCTTGTACATGCGGGCACCTCCTTTATTTGAGCATGGGAATTTCCATTTGATATTGTTCTTGGATGGCTCAGAGACCGAAGAAATATTTATCTTTGGTTGTGATTATTTACATCGTGCATATGGATAGACCATAAACATGACTTAGTGTCGGTGATTTTCTAAATGAAAGTCATAACTAATGCTAATTAGTTTCAGTGGGCGAGTTGGTGTGTGGTGTGCGCTAAAATGTAATTGTAGTAGAACTAAATAGGTCATTGGCTCGGAATAATTTTGGAAATTCGCCTTCGAGAATGGACGACTGGACGTAGAATATAATATATCGTTTATAAAATCGATAATTTATTGATTGAGATTCTACTCATCATGGTACATTGTGTATAAAATAATAACTAAGCTAACTAATACGCAAAAAAAAAAAAGTTTCGCAGCACTTACCCACATTCTTACTTCGTACATGAGTAGGTAATGAATCGGCAGCTCTTGCAAGCATTAGTCTCTCACAATATTTTTATTAAAAAAAAAAAAAAAAAAAAATTGCCGCAACAAGTCCGTAGGGACGTTCGCGAAAAAAGCTTTTAGATGTAGGTAATGTGTGGTTTATTTTCGGGAATCGAACCTGGGACCTCTCGCTCAGTAATCCACAACACTAACGACTAAGCCACAGCTTTTTGGAACTTCAATGATACTTTAATCACCTTTAAAAGGCTCTAAGCCTGTCGAAAATCGTGCCAAATTGGGAAAGTGTCGAAAAAGAAGTCCAAAAATGAATTCAAAATCAATTTGAAAAGCGTGTCTTCACATTGGATTTGACTTCAAATTTTCGTCAAAAAAAAAGAAGATAAAATCGCGTCGTAAAACAAATCCAAAAATACGTCGGAAAATGTTTGCCTGTGGGACTTTATTGAATGCTCATCATCATCATCATCATATACTGCTGTTCCAAACACATTTTAAAGTGGCCGATAGTAAATTCCAAGCCAAGAGAGAAATATTATTGTTTTGGGGAACATTTTGTTTGAAGCTTTATCTGCAGTCAATTACCTATACAAATATTTTAACGGATTTCCATCTCAAAATTGCCCAAAAGAATATCTAACTTAAAAAAAAAAATAATAATTTCAATGAAAATACCTACAACCCCATCGCTCAAGAGCACTTCCATCAAAGAACTCAATTTACCAATTTTGGTTGCCTCCCCTACATTCATCAACAGGGGTGTCACTATCATCGTCATTATCCTGCAGTCATCTGTCCCCAACATGCCATCATTAAAATACTCCAACTGTTCGAAATTCTATCTTTCCTTGCCTTGCTCTGAATTTGCCTATTCAATTTGAAGAGCACGTACAGAATGCATAAAAAAAAGAAGAAGACAGAAACATGCATCCATTTCATCGGAAGTTGGAAATCAGTCTCGCTTTGTTAACACTGGGACATCCGGCTGGCGGACATGTGCCACTCATTTAAACGCATTCAGTTGCCGTCGAATCTAGGTTGCGGCAAATTCCATTTGCTGAATGTTTGCATGAGTGTGGGTCTTTTTTAACGACATTACACACTAAAGGCCAATACCTACAAGAGACTGACATTCGAAAAGGAAGTAAATTGCATTCCCATTTGAATGAAAACTGAGTTATTTTATGAGATGCTTGTAAGCGTCACTTCTGGGCATTTTAATAACCGACAATCAAAGTGCGATCATCGTGCAAAGTTTAAGTCGCCATAATGTCCACTGCCATAATGGCTGCCAATAAACTTTTCGCATAAATATAGTTAGAAATGTTTCATTTCGTTCTTTTTTCTGCGCCCTGTGTGATTTTATTCACGTATGACTGGGTGAACTCTTGAACTATTTGGCTGCCTGCTGAACTGGGTCAAAACGATGTAAGCTGCCTTGTCTCTTTTTAGAAAGTAATAAGAGTAGGATTTCGCGGCACAAAATATTAACAATGTATCTGCATCGTGACCGAGGGGTTTGTGTTTGTATGTAGTGTGAGTGGGATACCGATGCCAGTGGCGACTTCCTATTGTTCATTTAGTTCATGAACACCTAACTTTAGAAAACGATTAAAAAAAGTTTTCACTTGTCCCGTAGGTTGTATCTTAACTACAGTCTAGTCCTAGTGTATTTCCCACCTCGTACCACCCTCTTGATAACATGAGCCAAACAACAGCAATACCACCACTCATTCCGCTAAAACGTGACAATTAAAAATTGCAATATTCACTTATCCTCTAAAGTCTCACAACTTAACTTCAGTAAAGTTCTGAGTCTGAATATTTAACGCAAGATAAACAAATAAATATATATTCCCCAGCCTTGCACTGCACCAGTTCAAAATTCCGTCTGGATAAGTAACCTTAGATTTTATTTATTTTGACAATACTACTAACGCAAATAAAAATGTTGAATTGTCAAAGAAATTGCAATTCTAAGGCCAAAATAGATAGCGGCTATGCCGTAAAGCGATCCAGAGCTCCAATTACAAGACGGCTGAAAAAATATTGTTGCTTTCCCCATTGAAAAAGTACAGCAATACCCGCATAATTGAAATAAAAAAAAAAACCGATGGATCAACCATCAAAGACTTGTAATTTCCATTTTGTCAAACTATCGGGCTTGCACATTATTTTACTGTTTGATGGATAAATATTTATTAGATAGAGTTGTGCTAAATAACGTGATTTTTTAGCTGGTTTGGTTTTGGCAACACTGGTTTTGACAGCTGACGTGTGTTTAGTACCTTGTGTCACTGTCAAACAGCTTCAGTTTGGTTTGCAATTTAACCATGGATCGTCTTACAAATGAACAACGCTTGCAAATTATTGAATTTTACTATCAAAATTCGTGCTCGGTTCGAAATGTTCATCGCGCGCTGCTTCCATTTTATGATCGGCATTCTCGACCTTCTGAGCAGTCTATTCGGAAGATTGTGACCAAATTTCGCACCAAATTTACTTTGTTGGACATTAAACCACCAACACGTTTACGTACTGTGCGAAGTGAAGGAAATATTGCGGCCGTATCAGCTAGTGTGACAGAAGACCGCGAAATGTCGATTCGCCGCCGTTCCCAGCAGTTAGGCCTTTGTTACAGCACTACGTGGAAAATTTTGCGGAAGGATTTGTGCGTAAAGCCTTTTAAGATACAGCTTGTGCAAGAACTAAAGCCAGCCGACCTACCACAACGCCGAATTTTTGGTGAGTGGGCTCTTGGAAAGCTGGCCGAGGATCCGCTTTTTTATCGAAAAATTGTGTTCAGCGATGAGGCTCATTTTTGGTCGAATGGGTACGTAAATAAGCAAAATTGCCGCATTTGGAGTGAAGATCAGCCAGAAGCATTGCAACAGCTACCAATGCATCCCGAAAAAGCCACTGTTTGGTGCGGTTTATGGGCCGGCGGCATTATTGGGCCATATTTCTTCAAAGATGATGCGAATCGCAGCGTTACTGTCAATGGTGAACGCTACCGAGCGATGATAACAAACTTTTTTTTGCCCGAAATGGAAGTTCTTGACTTGCATGATATGTGGTTTCAACAAGACGGTGCCACATGCCACACAGCACGCGAAACAATGGCGCAATTGCGAGGCGAGTTTGGTGAACAGTTAATTTCACGTTTCGGGCCGGTCAATTGGCCGCCTAGATCGTGCGATTTGACAACATTAGATTATTTTTTGTGGGGGTATGTCAAGGCTAATGTGTATAGGGACAAGCCCGCTTCGATTGACGCACTGGAAGCCAACATCCATGCATTCATTCGTGAGATACCGGCCGATATGTGTGAAAGAGTATGCCAAAATTGGACTCAGCGGATGGACTACCTGAGACGCAGCCGCGGTTAACATTTGCATGAAATTATCTTTAAACATTAAATTGCAAGGTTCAAACTATCGATTCAAATAAATATTTCATTAATTTTTTCAAATTTTTTGTGTTTTTTTTTTTAAAAAAGTTCTAAACCTCTTAAAAAATCACCCTTAGTTGCAATGATGGAACGAACAGGGAACGATTCTTTTTTGGAATGGAACTAAATAGTTCCCGGAAATATGTCCGCGGAACTGTGTAGTTCCATTAATCTATCATGTTTGCGTTAGAGGAAAAGGAATGGAAAGGATTGAACGAGTTTGGAACTATGTTTAAGGGTAGGTGGCGATTTGTACCTACTACAGCAAAAAGAAATGGAACTAAAAGAGGAAGAGAACTGTTAAAATTAACATATCCTTCATAACCCTTATCATGTTCGTTGTACATAGTTCCAATTTCAGACGTAAAGAAACATTCCTTTCGTTCACTCATCTCTGTGAAATTGGAACTATATCGAACATGGTTGGACATGCTTGGATGCAGTTTACGGAGAGAGAGAAAATGTTTCTGACATAGGACATAGTTTCAGGAACTACACAGATCCGGATCTACCCAACTCTATTAGCTACAATTGTTGCCTTATCTACGGAATGAGTTTGGTGCAAGTGGCCCTAAGAAATTTACTGAAGTTTGGTTAGGTTTAGGACTGACTGGAAGGTCGATTTCAAAATGGTAACGCTGCCCAATGTATTTCCCAACTCATACCATCCTCTTGCTCTCTTGTGCATTTGTGACTTGAGCCCATTCGTAATTCATACCGAAACGAAAAACTATCCTGCTAGACCGCGACTGCGAGCAGCGGGCAGCGACTGCAAGCTGCGACCTGCGACCTGCGATACGAGCGAAAACAATACTTTCCATTTCCATTTCCACTCATTCGACGATCAACTCGTTCAGATGAGTTGGAAACGAAATGCATCTATCAAAAATAAATGCTATAAAAAAAGTATAACGCACGTAGTGCTGACAAATTTCAAAAAGTGAACTAAAAAGGGGCCCCAGCCGACAAAGAGGCCTTCATAATTATAGGTACTGATACAAAAAATAAACACATTTATTTTTACCCAAAAAAAGACAATTTTTTTTCATTACGAAACACTTCTTTTCATATGTTTGCAGTCTTTTTCGTTCAATAAAAAATAAAATCTTACTTAAACTGAAAAAGGGTCATTTGGATAATTTTTAAAAAAAGTGGGGGCCAAATCAGGTAGGGGGCCAAAGTAGGTATAGTGGAAATCAAAATCTGAGTAATAATGTTGCTTTCACGTTCTACTCGTTCTGGAAGGCTGTGAACGAAATGGGAATTTTGTATTGGATGTTTTGGGTGGGTAGGATATTCTGGGTGGATTGCAATTACTTTGACTGTTGTTTCGAGTGGAGGTGTGAAAATTAAATTAATCTCAAAGTTACCTACCTAATTCTGATTTTAGTGGAAGAAGAAGGCCGGACTTAAAATATAATTCATTTTCCTGTGTATATATATGTATGTATATAAGAAAAAAATTTAAGAAAAAATAAAATTGACGAACTGATCTGCATACAAGAAGACAACGAACTGTCTCATGTACCTATAGACAAATAGGTAAGCGCAGTACAATATTGTTACGTACTTCTGTTTGAAATCACTATAATTTCATTTTAGTTTTCAAAATCATTCCTTTAAACTCGTTTTCCACGAAAACACCACGAAAATGACTTCCAGTCGTTGGGCTGTTGAAACAAACACACCTTTCGCAATATTCAGCAAATTCAGAAGCAGAACTGACCGAACAAATATCACAATTTAAAATCATTTTCCACGCTTAATGATGGGCTAATATTATTTTTAAATGCTCTGAAGTTATTTTATTTTTTAGTCAATGCGATCGGAATTTGTTTAAACAGAAGTTTCGCGACTAGTGTCTCACAGCCGATTGAAACGTCAAACGAAAATTAGTTGGAGTTCGGTGTGAAAAGACTAGTTTCCTGTCTGTGCATTTTCGCATTGACAACCCTTCAATTATTCAGCGCAATTACCTTACCACTCATTTCTATCCATAATATAAAATCTTGATGAGAACTGCTCTTCTCTGGGATTGGATTTAACACACGGAATGAGCGGTTCCCTGCTGAGCTGAATCCTCTTGGCTCATTAATTTTTAATCATTCTAAAATGCACACCAACAGGGACTCAAGAATTAAATGCAAATCACCATAGAACGCAGTAATCTTCTTATGCTAATTGAAATTTGTTAGTTTGGAGAATTTCTATGAAGATTGGCAATGTCCCTGAAAAAGTATACAGTTTAGCAAAAATCCAATGATCCAACTATGGTGCACGGAGTTCATATTCTTTTCTTTTTTTTTTGAGATTAAAATAATTAAAAAAGTCAAATCAGTTTAGTAACCGTGACCCAATTCAACCTAGATATTTGTTGTTGCACACCCCACATCCTATTGTATCCTTGAACTCGGGGATGAGAGTGCATTTAACAGATATTCAGGAAAGCCAAAGCAATATGTTGTTCTTGTTGTCATACTCGTTCCTCCTGTTTGCCATATTCCATATGCAAATAAAACACGATGTACATTGTCTCCTGCGATAAAAGTTGATTTGTGAATTGAGACTCCGAAGAGCTAAAGTGCGATGAACAAGTAATTCTTAATTTCCCACTTTAAACATCTTGGTTTGTCGAATAGCATAGCAATTGACATAAACCTTGACATACTTACGAGTCAGCTGGAATGAATTATTATTCCATTTAGCAACTATACCTAGGTTGACGCTTTTTATTGTGACAAAATTGATGCAAGGCAGAGCTCGTGTGCATTGTTTTGTGAAGAACAGCTCGTGTGACTTGAAGCGAACGTGAACTCACACTCTTGACACTGTACTGATGCTTGACACGAATTCATGGCTGCCATTGTCGAGTGGGGAGGGAGAATTTGGGGTGTCACATTTTGCATGCCATCTATGTAGTTTGTGCGGCCTTTATGGTACTTTTTGGTAGGCGTTATGTATAGAGTGAGTTGGGCAAAAAAGGTCCTTATCCATGTAGCGAACTGAGTTTGCTAAATAATTTATTCACAAAGTGAGGATAGAGAGCCGCAAAGTAGATGTCCCGTAAATTGATTTATTGGGTAGCACGCAGATTATCAAATAAAGTGCACTCTACGTCGCATCGGGCAGAGAGTGAAAGAGTCATATGTAATTGAAATTAATAATTTTGAATTATTAAAGGACTTTGTTGACTGTCTGATGTATTTTAGCTAACCATTGCTTGCTTATATTTCATATATTATATATGGTTGTAGATGTAAATAGAAGAGAATAAGAATAAGACAACTCTATCTCCATCATTTCACCAACAGTTTATAAGATAGTTTTTGGATTAAGGACGAAGATTTTCTTCATTAAAGATCAGATTTCTTCCGGATGAGTTTGGAAAATCACTTCCGCCTGTTAATTCACAGCACTGCCTGCGCTAGTCCTTTTCTATTTTGAATATAACCATACGATGGTCACTTCTAAGCGCAAGAATTTATTACTCAGAATTATTACTCTATCATGAAACTCCTTGCTTGCTTGTCATTAATTATCTTTAAATATTCCCCGAGTGTTCGACTTGAGACTATATAGCAGCAACGTCTGTACATTCCATCGCTTCAATCTAATTCAACGACGGTTTGCATAGATTCGTCTACCTTGCTTTAGTTGTCATCTATCCAGCTATAGAGCCACCAAACGACTTGTAGAACTCTTTAACTAGGGCAATAAGTAGTTTCCTCTTAATTTGTCTCAGCAACTATTTATATCTTCCTTCTTATATATCCCAGTCAAAAGGCCAGTGTTCAAGAACATAATAGATCCTAGCCTAGCCTATGTGAGCTTTATTCCGACTTTTTCAACTTTTTTTGATCGCCGCACTTTTAGCAAAACTCAGTCTTACTTTAATAAGACAGAAACTTATTTTTCTGATTGTAGGTAAGGCGTTTAACTGGAATAGGTGTAAAAACTAGCGAAACTTGAGTCAGCTGATGGGTTTTACGGTATTACCATTTTTTTATTCGGAAAGAACAACCCAATTTTTTTAAATTTTGTATTGTTGCGAATGCATCCTGAAATTGTTCTTCGCAAAGTCTGACAACTCTTTTTTGAAAGAAGCTCTGTTTTTGTGAATGCAGGACTTCTGCTTTATTAAAACCCAATTCTATATCCGTCTTTCAATTAACGAAAGATCAGAAATGCGAAATTTGTATACAAAATCTCCCTACTGTGAACCCATTACATTTAAAGTCGGGACTTAAATTGGTTGCGAAACGTCGCCGATTAAAGACCAACTTTGAGTCATCAAATCAACACTATATTTATTTAAAATGTAAGGTATGCACGCATTTAAATTATTTGTTGAGACAGTGACCCAAATGTGCTTATTGTGCTTGAGACAATGAAGAGCTGAAAGAAGCAACAAAAACGAAATAATTCGATTTCTGTTCTGCTTTTACACTGCGTTTGTCCGGTGAATATTTGGCTGTCCGCGGTTAGCAAATATGTAGTTGAAGTAGGCTACGACTGTAAGGCCAATGGACTTCAACTGAATGATGATTCCATGTCAAAGGGTTTGACTCAAACCGTCAAACGTAGCTGTCATTATAATGAGAGATAAGGCTCCTCTTAAAAGGTAAATCAATGAATATGGAATATTTTTTTCCAATGAATTATGTTCGTCCAAAACTTCCTAGAAAAAGGATTAAGTATAATTTTAATTAGCATTGCATTACCTATATTTTGTAATAAATATTTGTCTATCACCTTACGCACCAAATAAAACTGGGTCAGGTTGTGTCGCCTTAAGACAAGGATATACTACGAGTACATATATTTACAAATGTTTTTGTTTTTGTTTCATGAGCAAAGACAACTAAAGTAGTACGAAAGCAGTTCCTTTTATTCTACACTTCTCTGCACTCCTGTTTGGCCTTAGGGCCTATAGAAAAAAAAGAGAATGCAAAATAAAATAATACCCAGTTCAGGCTATAAGACAGAACGACACGAGGGAGGATATTGCGATTGCCTCTGGGCTGGGGAGAGGCCCATGCAGGAATATTAAGAAAACAAATAGAAGCGAATGAAATAGCTGAGGGAAAGTCCCCTATTCAGAGCGAATGGATTTAAATGAAAGTGGAAGTGAAATGGTTTATCTCCTTAAGTTTAAAGGATATTCAGTGGTAACAGCAACAAATTTCAATGACACTCGTTTTCGTCGATTCGAAGTCTTTTGCTCTTTGGTGAATTGTTTCTTGGCCTCCTTCTGCTTATATGGGTGTTGTTTTCTAAGGAGTCAGTAAGTGCAAGGAGTTTTACAATTTCCAAATTTCAGATAGAACAATTTATTAGACAATCAGTCTTCTTTCATATTAGTATGTCCTTTTCCAAAAGGTATTCATATCACGCAAAGGGTTCGTAAGAATTAGATTAAAAATACTCATAAACATAACTTTAGTTGTAATAACGTGGCCTCCTCCAATATTCGGAGACCATACAATCATAGTCACTTCCCCACGATAAGATGACAAGTTAATCCCTAGAGAATTTTCAATTTTACTTAACCTACGGCAAGTTATCCCTTTAATCGCCTACATCGCTGTTGTATAATATAAAAAAGTTATCATCCTTCGATTGGCTACACGTGATAGAGGGGCGTAAAAAAGGGCGAAACTTACCCTGTGACCTAGTTTTGTGGCAGCCTTCTTTTCAATATATGGTCATAACTTATAAGTCTATAAATTCCTACTTATACCAAATCAAACGAACTTAAGTGCGTGTAAGACGATATTATGAGAAAAAGGAGCGGTACGTGCCCCGAATTGGTAATACGATTTGGTGTTAGCAAATTCATAAGTGTCCAAGGCTTACAAAACATTTGACCCGAAAGTATTCCGATATTTCCAAGTGGAGGTACTTATATATTTTGAAATAAATGGAAGTCCTATAGCGGTAGTTAAACTTTCAAAATCCGTCAAAAAGGCAAGATATACGGCCTTACTAACAACCAAATTTAGACTCGACTTTAGAGCAATAGTCGATATTAAAATAAATTGTGTACCAATAATCAATTTATCTTTGACTATAAGATAATCGATAATTCGTTTCTCGTATTGCTCCTGTTTAATTTTAAAATTCTGAAAAATGTAATAAAAGCTGTTTGCAGTAGTTTTTTTGTATATGAATTTTAGTCGCAACCTGGGACAAAAGCTGTCCGGCGGGACAACCAAAATCTAAATTATTCACGACACGCTAATGCTTTTTTGTATTTTTATTTAAAGGGAGTCAATTTGGCAAACCTTTAACATTTAAGGAAAGTGAACCTTCAAAACAAATACTTTGGTTAGAAACTTGCTATTTCGAATAATTCCTGGCTTTTTCAAGTTGCTCGCACTTAAAATACTTAACTCCAGAGTTTTCTGCACCTCAAGAGCTTTAGAGAAATTCATCAATAATTTGACACCCAACTTTTGTTGACATTTTGTCAGGTATGGCGGCAGTAAGTCGACATATGGAGTTGTTGTGGAGATCTGAGCCCTTTAGAAGCCCAATTGTAGTTTCAGACATCTTTTGTTCGACGTTATTAATTAGTATACTTCAGTCACTTAACTTACCTGTAGGTAGCTCGAAGAAACCCGAAACCAACGCAGATGAAGTATCCCATCGGCCTACCTATAAAGCTCAAGCAATTTTTCAACTTGCGTGGGTATGCCTTGTCAATTCATACGTCAAAACAAACGAACGCCTACAAATGAATTTCCAAAAATAACTTATGACCATTAGTGGTCAAAGGCGAGTGTTGTCCTAACCTTGGCAGGTAATTTTATAAACCTATAAGTAAATAAATTGCGACATAAAAGTCGAACTGGAAAGACAAACACCTCATTTCCTTCGAACCGACGACGTCGACAGTATAAATTGTCCAATTTGCATATTAACGTGATTAATTTAAGACCATTATCAACTCCCAACACCCACTCAAACAAGGACAATAAGCAATTAAACGCCAACCAAACACTTGAGCACAGAGCCTATAGCTTTGTGACTTTTCACTTTCTTTCGGTGCCCACTTGAATGCGCTCCTTAGGTGAGCAAAACAGGTTAAGAGTAAATGCCAAATGACGTGTCTACCACTATAATCCTTCTACGGTGTGTGCTGTGGTGTGGTGACTGTGACTGCTGACTGGTGATGTCCTTGTACAAAACGCGTCGTTAAACAGTTGTTCTCTCCCACAAACGCTTTCTCTCGCAGGAGCACTATTATAATAAGGATAACATAGAAAATATCACCCACCACCTGCCGCACTCTCCCATCATAATTCAGCAGAGTCTCAAGGACACACTCCCACCCCCCAATGTCTGCTGCACACGGAAAGGCTGATACCTCTCATACTCCAAGTGAACACTTTTGGCGGTCTTTCTTATGGCGGCACATGCGTGCTAGCTTGTCAGCAAAACTGCTAGAACTAGTAACAGAACAGTCAGTGGCCAACGACGACGACGACAGAACCCTGTTGATAACACTGCCACTGCCAGCTTGTAATCAGTTGGTGTTTTCAACCGAACCGAAGCGGACGCGAACAAATTTCACTGCCGAAGTAAATTGACAAGACCACACATCCAAAGAGATCCCTTTCCAGTCAAGGTTCCTCTTGCATAGTACTTAGATGTATCATTGAGCGTGAAACGGCAACGGGAATACATTTTCATATGAAGTGTCTGTCTCATAATTAAAGCCAAACGAAATATCTAATTTAAATTCAAAATCTCGAGTGTCCTTGCGGAGAATGTGGTGGTTGCGAATTGAATTTCATTACAAGTTCCTTAAGTGCGTGTTTAAGTGAGTACTGTGCTTCTTAGTGACGAGTGCGGAAGCTATCTCATCGAAATTCCCTCACAATAATTGGATTAAAAGCGAAGGGATATCCTGGAATTGGGTCAAAGATGGATTAAAAACGCACGAATATTTCCGGGGGTGGGAGCCGAGCCGAGCCGAGCGCATCTGCATACACAGAGACAATTCGGTACGTATAATCCTGGGCGACACATTCCGGGCCATGAGATGCTTAAAATTTATTTCTGGCGCAACCTTCCCGACACACACATGTGCTAGGAATTTTGATTGCCCCCATTGGCGATGTTGATGAATCTCTAGACGTGTCGTAGATTCCCGAAGAATGTTTGAAGCCTGATAGTGTTCTGTGAGTGCGGTTGGAGGATAGAATTTGTTCTTTGAGATGCTCGAGTCCTCGAGTACGTGTCGAGCTTTGGCAATGAGTCTGGGGATAAATATTTTTCGTTTGCCATATGTGACAGCGAGAGCAATTCACGTGGACAGTTATAGACGGGACTACGCTTTGTTGCATGATATGTTAATGTTACACTCTTGTTAGAATGGGTGTTTAATGCTTCAAGATCAAGTGGGATATTTGCATGAACGACAGCAAATCGCTCGAGATAGGAGCACCTAATACATTATACCCTTGTGCGATGATTAATTGGAAAAGCTTGTAAACCATATCAGGGTAATTTTTTAATTGTATTTCCGCGATGTTGTGTGTATACTGTTTTGGAGATAATCTGCGACATGATTGATTGGGGGAGGAGGTGCCATTTAAAGCGTTTGAGGGTGTAATGTCATGACAGGGGGGAGTGGTTAAGTAATGAGGCGCTTAGGGAATTCACACACGAGCCAGCATATCTGCGTTGATTTATCTACTCTTTTTGATTGATACTGGTCGTGGTCATTGACTTCTGAGAAACGGAAGCAGAAGGAGATGAGGGCGCATTATTTCTCTATGGTATTTTTTTGGTTTGTATAGTTGTAATGAGTAGCGATGGATTGGTCCAGGTACCCCTGGCTAAAAACTGTACCATCGGAGTTAGTGATTAGACAATGTTTTAGGTTGACTTAAAAAAATGTGTGTTTATCCATTTTACTGCAAGGAGAAGTAGTCTTGAAGTTTTCGTACCGTCAGAGTTACTACCACCCGAAGTAGAAGGGAATATTTTTCTTATCCCAAGTTTACCTAACCCCCATTCGGAAGTATAACTGTTGCGAAAGAGGTTCTTAATTCAGTCATTCGGTTTTGGCATTAGACACCCTGAATTCGTCAACAAACACGCACTTCTCTTGTTCTTAAAAATCTCGAAGTTTAGCTTTAGAATTTTTTTAAGTTGTCATGAAATTTTGGGCGCACAGATAGCGGCTATTTCATTTTCACCATGTTATCTAATATTAATTTAATGTTGTTAAGAAATTATCTGCCCCGAAACAACTTGAGCTAATTTTATAATCTGCAACATTTAAGTCGCTTTTCTGCGAAAGCACTGTTTCATAAAAAAATTGTAAATTAATGTCAAACTGAGTGTTGCCTGAAACTTGATAATATTTTTTCTTCCGCTGGAAATGCATAAAAGTCGTTAAAAATAAATGTATGTTGATGGTTCCAAAAAAACACAAAGAAGAAAATATTGAAAATTACTGACATAGGTAAAGTTTTGAGCGACCATATCGTCCAATTTTGAGTTCTTGAGGAACCACAGTTTATCTGAAGCCGAAACAAACTTAGACAGTCCGCAATACTAATAATCATATTTAGTGACCATATAGGCTTAATTTTACGAACTCATAATCAGCGTTACCAAGTCAGTGCTTTCAGCATTAATTTTAGTGCCCAAAATTTTTGTGCCGAAAAAGTAGATTTAGCGCTTTGGCGTTTTTTTAGTGCTTAAAAAAATATTTTAGTGACTTTTTAACGCCGCCGCAGCACACCGCCATTTGTTCTTTTTCTTTGAATGAAGGCATCCTTTTATTCCTTCCTTTTTCTACTTTGGAGCGGTTTAAAAAGAAATGACAGTTTTGGTGCCCAAGATGTGAAAACTTACGCTGACAATTTTTAAGACGGTGCTCAAACGCCAGAATGTCTTGTGCAACGCGGCTCACAATGTCGAAATTTCGTATACAAAATTTGATATTATGAATTAGAAAATATTTAGTGTAGATAAAGGTTAAACATGATTATTAGTAAGGCCTAGTGTGTGTTCATGCATATCTTGGGAGATGATTTTATTGCTGGTATGTGAGAGTCTGCTCAAAAATTTTATGGGAATGGTGTTGACTCATTCACAATTTACTGTTTAAGTAGTTTTAGTTATATATATATAGAAGTATGCATTTTTTTTATAAATTCCTAAGGAGTTTAGAAATTTAAAGTTAATAGCCTAAATTGCGAAAAATCCCAAATGCAGATTTGAATAGCAATTATCTGCAACACTGCTCACAAAGTGTAAACAAGGTCGTTCAAAAACAGATTCGGGGGAAACTTTGGTTTAGTTTGTTTTTTAGTTTTGAAAAGCATATTTACATTTATCAAGAATTACATGTAAGTATATGGAAATTATTTATACAAAATCTTTGCGCAAAATCATGTAAAATACAAAGATTAGTTTATACTAGCTAAGCAGCTAACTTCAAAACCAGTACCTAACTTAAGCTAATTATAAACTCTTTGTAACCTACCTTTAACTAGTACTAACCTTAGAGCGGGCTTGAAGCAAATCTTTGTCAAACAGACCCAAGAATTTACAGTTTGAGAATGTAAACACAGTTTAGGAAATTCTCTTTAAACAAATTTTAATGAAATGACAGCAAAAAAAAAACCAAAACAAAAAAAAAAACTCTTTGTCATCAAAATCTTCAAGGATTTGCTCGGGTTTTATTTAGTTTCTTGAAAGCCCAACCTCTTTAAACATTTCGAGATCCTTAAAAATAATAATATCCTGGGAACATATATCTCACGGAAAGAAGTTTAAGATCAAATCAAGAAAAATAAGCGCCGAATCACGAAAAGTTTGTCTCATTTTAGAGCTTAGCTCAGGATTTACTAATTCACGAATTTTTATTCGCAATTGTACAGATTGTACAAAGTGGAAAAATTTACCCCCAAAAGTCGTGAATCCTGTTGCAATTACGATTCCATCCCTTAGTAAATTGCAACAGGGGTTGATTTACTACTTCAAATTGCAACTTATTTTTATCAATTTCAATTCATATTTTGCAATTTACGACTTCTCTACGTCATTCATCATTCAGTGGTGGTAAATTAAGAAATATTTTTTGCAATTTGAGATTGTAAAGTGGTGTTTGAGAAATTGACCTATTCGAAAATGTCGCAAATCACTACAATCGTAATATTCAAAAAACAAAATTTGATATTTTTCGCCGTTTTCAATGTCGAATTACGAATTTTTGAAAATTTTCGAAAATTTGCGAAAAATATATAATTCGTGATTTGCAACTCAAAATTTTGTAATTGTTGACTATGCAGTTTCATTTCCTTTCCTTTCTTAAAAAAGAAAATCAAAATTTAATTTTTTCAATAGAAATGACAGATAGGAGAGAATAATTGAGAGTCCATACTAAGGAATAATTACGTGTTTTTGGTGGTTTTATGTTGACTAGCAGGTTGCAACTAGAAAAGTACTAATACGGTACGGACAAAGTCAGGGACTATTTAAATTTCAGAAAACACAGAAAAACAGTTTTGTTCCATCTGATGTGGCTGCAGCCTTTAACTACAGTCGAAAGTTGATAGAATGAAACAACTTTTTGTTTGATTTTATTTATTTATTTATTTTAAGACTGCAAAACGATTTCAGAGGATTTCGGAATTTTCCTTAGACCGATATTTGATCACGACTTCTGACTTCTAACAGCGGTATTAATAAGAACCCGTAACTACTCTCTAACGGTGCCGTGAAATAAGGCCAAGCGAAATAAGGCCAAATCTGAAAATCTGGCCTTATTTCACTTTAAAATAGTGAAATAAAGCCATATTCCAAGATTTGGCATTATTTCACTTTGGTAAAGTGAAATAAGGCCAAATTGGCATTATTGCGCTTTGAACTCATTTGGCCTTATTTCACATTTTGGAAGTGAAACAAAGCCAAACATGTTTGTGATTTTGAATAAAATAATATTACTTCTTTCATGCAGTTTATAATTTTGATAAGTTATCCGTGATTGCTTATGTATTTGTGTACATATGTGTACTCCATCCCAAAATGTTTAATATCGTTAGTAAAAAGCAAATGGAACAAGCAGTATGATGAACAATTTTTATTAACAAAATACATAATGTCCAGTCATGTAATTTTAGCAATAAATCCGTGTGCTATTCTGAACAATTTGTTTACAATTTGGGCACAGAATTGGATTGTTGTCTTTTATGTACCTCTCCAAAATTTGTGTAAAACAATCTAAACACAGTTTAAGGTGGTTACACTTTACACAGTTGGAGAAGAATAGAGTGTTTCTACTAAGATACATTTATACGGTGCAAGTCCCTCAGTGGACTTATTTCCCACCTAATGGAAAATTAAACCACTTTCGTGAAGTGGACTTAGTTCCCATGTAAGGTGGGAAATAAGTAAAATTAAAGAGTCAAGTTGGAACTTTGCAATTTTTATCAACTTAAGAGAAATTAAATTTTAACTGGGGCAGAGTAATACAAATAAAAAATTTCAAAATCGAAATTCGGTTTACAAGACTCTGAAAGTAAACAAAGAAAAATCGACGCACACCAAGACCGGTGCGAATTTAGTACTTTTATGTTCTCAAATTTTCGAAAGCTAAAACAAAAAAGTTGTTTGAGAACATAAATTGAAATTGTAAAAAACACGCGCGAATTTTTGACTTTAATTTTCTCAAATTTCGAAAGCTACAACAAAAAGGTTGTTTGAGAAAAGAAATTGACATTTTTAGCCTTTTATTTTCTCAAATTTTCGAAAGCTAAATTAAAAAGTTATTTGAGATATTAAATTGGTATAGCATTGAGAATTCGAGTTAATTTTTTCCTCTCATTTTTATTTCAGTGGGAATGGCGCGAATTTATTGATATTAGTTTTATTTCTTAGTTTTTCTTATTTGTTGATATTATTCGTATTTCTTAGTTTTTCTTCATACCTGGCATATTCATTTAAGTATGTATTTAATATTTCGAAATGTTTCAGTATACAATTTTAAAATATTTAATACATTACATAATGTTAATATAGGTACATCTATGCATAGTCAAAAATCGAAAAACCACAATGCAAAATTTAAACAAAAACGTAGTTAAACATAACAAATAGAATTAGTCTTTTATTACATACATGTTCATCACGTTCGCAAGATGGAACAACACTAAAAGTGTCATCTAATAAATAAATACATATCTCTATAAGTAATGAAATGTTTTAAAGTACAGCTTCGTATTTCATCTAGCAGCGAAATAATGCCAAATGTTGAAATATGGCTTTATTTCACTATTGTAAAGTGAAACAAGGCCAAATTTTCAAATTTGGCCTTATTTCGCTTGGCCTTATTTCACGGCACCCTCTCTAACTCATATGTTACCTAGCACCTAGTTAAATAAATAACATACCAGTTAAATTTTCTTTTTAATAAATGAAAATAACTCATATAATAACTAACTGATGTTTTCTCTAAAATAGCTACTTAGAGCTGGCATCACCTAACCAAATTGTACTAAAAGCTATTACACATCATAGGTTTTTTTCGTTTTTGGTACACTTATTTTGATGTTCGGCTACAATCGCCCCAACTCGAACATATATTTCTCCCCTAACATATTTACATTATTCAAAAACACTGAATAACGATGAGCCATTTTGTTCCACAATTTTTTCAAATTTAAATTTAATTCATTTGTCATTTTGAAAGGAACCATGTTTCTAAGAGTTGTTGACTTGCTAACAGGCCTCCTACCGTAAGTTAGTTATGTGATATATTTAAATTTATAGTTTATTGCTTATTGTTCGACTTCAGGATAACTTACAAAGATTACTTATGTCTTAAAATCTTTGCACATAATTGAACTTTATATTTAAAAAAAAAATCCAATTTCGATTTGGATAAGTCATTCCAAACGTAGGAGCTAGAAGGCGTTCGATAATTATAACTTAGATACAAGACACCTAGCCATAAGATTAGATTTTCGCTTCCGGACAGCGGATATTGGTAAAACATATCCTTTAATCTAATCTCGACAATAATTTCCAATGCAACTGTGAAAACCGGAATCAATTTCGGGTAGTACGAATTTTTTTACCTGTTCCGAACAACACCCTACAGCCGGAATAAAAGTTAAGGCTTTATTATGGTAAGGATACTTTTCACGCATTGTCTCATATTCACCATATCTATGACAGTAGGTTCTCAATTTTACGACTTTACATGGCAACAGCACTAAAATAACTGAACAAACACATATAAGTATATGTTATTTTTCATATATCCTCTTTGACCCAGAAAGCTTCCTAAAACATAAATCCGACCGCACCCATTCCAACATAAGATATTCTATGTTTAGCAATTTTCTAAAGTGTTTCAATCTCTTTTCCGTTCTTGGTTATATTATTTTTTTCGGAAGCTCTATATCAACACTGACCAGCAATGCAGTAAAGAAAAATGAAAACATTTCCTGGAATTTATGTGTTGACATTGGTTATCAAATTTTGAGTGTCATAGCACAGAATACAGAACCCACTGGCGATGGCTACTTACCATACTGCTGTAGATGAATTGACTTATACCCTATTCACACCGGGCCGAAAACCGTGTTTTCGCGAAAGCACCTAAAAACTTCATCGAAATCTCATACTTAGATATTTCAGTTTTCAAAACGAGGCGTTTAAAGTTATTTTCCACGAAAACACCACGAAACAAACACAACTTTTGCAATGTTCAGCAAGTTCAGCAGAACAGCTGACCGAGCAAATATCAAAACTCACAACTTTAAATCATTTGCCACGCTTAATTTATGGGCTACTTTTATTTTTAAATGCTCTGAATTCATATTATTTGCGACCGAAATTTGTAACCAAAATATTTCACACAGAAGTTTCACGACTAGTGTCCAGTGTTACTATAAAAATATT
This sequence comes from Cheilosia urbana, assembly GCA_946477585.1. Classification (NCBI taxonomy): domain Eukaryota; kingdom Metazoa; phylum Arthropoda; class Insecta; order Diptera; family Syrphidae; genus Cheilosia; species Cheilosia urbana. The sequence continues at coordinate 1,000,802 of OX297854.1, read as the reverse complement.
TTTACAAATCTGAAATTATGAGAAAAAAAAATCTGCAGTGCAGATTTCTATAACAAAAATCTTACTTCACCAAAAAAATTGTATTTATATAACAATAACAAAAAAAAAGTGAATACGAAAATGACAGCATACAGCGAAATCAAGTGTGCAACACATGTTAAAATTTGTTAAAAAGAACAAAATATATTATTGCGGATGCAGACAAAATCTGAAGCGCAGATTTCTGGTTTTTAAAAGTCTGCAGCTAGGTTGAAAATCTACAAAATGCAGACAAATCTGAACTTATGGCAACGCTGCTAGTGTCTCACAGCCACAGGCGATTGAAACGTCAAACGAAAACTAGTTGTTGTTCGGTGAGAATGCATCGACGAGTTTTCGACGAAAGCACGGTTTTTGGTGTGGTATGAATAGACTATTACCCAAATTTTGCCCACACCGTGGAAAACGCATTCGAAAATGAGATATGGTCTGTTCTGTACTGGCATTTGTTGGACGATATCAAAAAGTCTAATCACGCATTTGTAGCGAAATCTGTATCTGTTATTTAACATTCAGGAAACTAATGGGGAATTTTTTTTATATTTTTTCTCATTTATCTGCCAATCTGATTCGGAAGTCGAAGACATTAGCACGTAACATTTTGACGTATGGAATGAGTATAGGAAAACAATTTCTTCTGTCGGTTCCTAACGCGATATGTTTCGTTTGGCATTTATTTCTATCGGCAGCGGCACAATCTAACATGAGTGCGTTATGTTGTTGGACAGGTTTCTTGGAAATAATTCGCGTGGATGTATCCCTGCCAAGGTGAGGGGAAAAGCGATTGTGTTTGTGATTCGGGAACGAAAGGCAGGAAATAGTCCGAGGGTGGCGAAGAGCTTACAAAGCGTTTATTATTTGATTAGCTGTGGTAATTATTTATACACGCCTGTTTCTACATGAACGCTACAAGCTACATACGCTATCAGTCAGATATGTGTCATGTTTTAACAACAGGTACTGAAATTATTTTCCGATAAAATATACTTCACCTTATGAATAATTGTTTAGCTAGGTAGATGAAGCGTACGTTTCTTTTTTGACAATGACTCTTTGTCAAGCGGACCCGTGTGCCTTATAGGACTGAAAACTTTTCCTTTCACGGATTTTAATAAAATTCCTTGGATCGTGCATATTTTTGTAGGGCGAGTTTTATCAGTTTTATTCTGCCTCTATTATAATGGATTGACAAGTGCAAATTTCTATAGCAGCAATGAAACAGCCTTTCATTTCCAAAAGACCAATTACTTTACATAAGCACTTTCGTATCATCACCATCCTAAGGCCCAATTTTTATATAAATTCCATTAAATGGGGAGTGGTATAACTTTCAACATCATTGGCTTCGAGTATAAATGTTTATCTGACTGGCCAAACTTAAAAGAGACCTGCTTCAGAAAAAAAGGTGAGCTAAAGCCAATCTACCCAAGAAAGTTACACAATTTTCCATTTAGTAGATCTCCTCAGCAATGCAAACCACTTTGCATAACTTACCAGGATAGCCCAAAAGAAATTCGAAAACTTTACTACAAAGTCATTCGTGGGAAGGAATCACCCGGAATGTCGGTTTCCATTAGAAAACTTCAATCTGTTGCCGAAATATTTTTAAAATAATCTTCCGTGCGACGACGGCGTCCATTAAAATCAGTAACACTCAACTGAATCTGATTTATGTATGTTTTTCGCTAGTGCCATGCGCTGCATGACAGAATTACTTTCCTAATCTCTGACGTCACAGAAAAGATACAAAAAAAAAGCCGAACAAAATTAAATTAGTTTGAAAGCAACATAGATAGACGTCAGAGGATTCGTAACGAATCGCTTGGATTACATCTGTAAAAGAATACGAATGGTTGGTATGTCAACGTCGGAGTGATTGCTTTGAGGAATTTTTATGGTGGGATTTTGTGGGTTGAAAGGTAGATACACGCGTCTAGACGCGGAGGGTTGAATGACCTCTTTATATGGCGGTGGTTAATTCACTTCGAATGCTGTTCGAAATGGAGGTAGTTTCAGTAATTACCTGACGCGTTGCGAAAGGGAGCTTCCACACCGGATGGAACAAACCGCCTTATTTTGTTTTCTTCTTTGCTTTATTCAGTGCGGACGTGCTCCCTTAGTCGATGTTGGCCTACAAAGACGAGGGAGATGTGGGAGAAGTTTTTGTGAAATTTCCATTTCTGCTGTTTTTTTCTCTTTCAGAAACAACTACTACTGATATGGGATAATAAATAAATTATACTGATTACCCGCACAAAGGCAGTCAATACTATATTTGTTGCGGCAGCTAATCAACCCTTATGATGAATCAATTTCAATTTGATCGACTAGCTATGTTATAAACAGTGGAGTTTAAGAATTCCTAAGGGGTGTGGGTCACGTAGTTGTACAGAGGTAGGCACACATTTGAGGAGTGAGACTGTACTGCATTGAGCTCGGGACTCAAATATAATCAACTAGATTTACATAGTTTGACAATTACAGCTATTGTAAACTGTTAAAGAGAAGAGCAACACAAATTGAACCAAATACTCGAATATTGAAAGTGAACATATTCAGTATCTGCAACATTAAAATCTCACAGTGTTTCGCGTAGAACAAGCTAGGTGGACAAAAATGTTTGTGTTTTTTTTTTTTTTTCGGTTTATATTGGGCGATTATTTAATATTATATAATCCAAAGGTTTTAATCCAAATAAGGTTTTATTCACAAAAAAGATTAACCTATAATTTAGGCTTAAACATAAAAAATAAAGAAATAGGTAACACAAAAGCACTTTAAACGGCAATAAGGTAATCATAAACAACTATTCAATAATCATTATCATATGAATCTTCCGATGAATCAGACATATAATAATCTGCTTGGTTTTGGAAATGATCTGGACACGGCAGAGATCGAAGTTCTATGTTAGGTGATACTATTTATAAGCTTCCGGACTTCTGCACACAAGTTACTCGCCTTTTTCATAGGAATCTATTGATCAGAGGATCACATGTAATAATAAGCATTGATAATAAGTCTCTATTCGTGGCAATACGTGAGCACTTTCTGGTGTTATGTTCGCGAAACCTCCGGCAATCTTTGTTCCTGGCTTCCTGTGCTTCTTCGGAATGCTGTCCAATTGGAACAATAGCACTTTTGCTATGAATAAGAATTTTGTGCACTGTAGCAGGCATAAAATACCACGAATACAAACTAAGGTAAAGTTTTCTGGTGTCAACACAAAGCTTATTGAATTCAATTAAATTTGTCTCGAAACCAGATGATAATGTTCTTAATAATATACTGAAGTTCTTGATAAGATTAACATCTAAACCTGTAATCCGAGCACTAAGTTCAGGGTTCCCGAAAAATCAGTGCAGTGATACCGTCATTAGTTGATCCAAATCCTGGCTTTGGTTTGTCCACAATAAGTTCCATTTCTTGCTTAAACTGTTTTTTGATATGCTCGGATCGCTGTTTTATACTTCTGCTCCAACTTATAACTGATGTGTAAACAAGCAACGAATCCACGCATGAAGTGTGGACAATCCAAAGGTGTAATTATATGGATTGCTTTTGAAATTGAAATGAGTCAGTGGACTCTTCGTTCATCATTTTGGGTGTGGCACCACAAATAAAACGTTTCTGCGATGAGAGAGTCTCAGTCAAAGCGTTACATACTTTTCCGTCAGTCATAGTCAATAAAATTTCATGTTTGACAGTAATTTGAGAATTGCCAACGTTACAAATAGTTGGAATTAAATGGCGTATTTCTTCTAAGGTTTTCTTTGTCTCTTCTTTTGTAAATTCAGTGGTTTCCTTGGCAAATATAAATTTAATTGGACGACAAAACATAGTGGATGATGGTCGAGGATTCTGTCAAATGATATTGTTGTTATCATTATCAAGTAATTTGAGGGGAACAAATGAAAATACAAAAAAATACTCATCTGTAGCCTCGTGGTTTTCAGATTTCTGTTTGTAGGTACTGTGACCGGAACTCCCGTCGCAGCCATAATGTACTTATGAGAGTGAACAATGAAGTAGAGAGCAGACCTTTTATAACTTTTTATAACTTCTTCTTGAGCTCCTACTAAGCGCTTAACTGTTTTGTCTAATAAAGGTTGTAAATTTATTTCAGCGCGAGTTTCAGTTAAAACAATATGCTGATCAGGAGGATAGCGGGCTTTTTTGGACTTGCTCAAGCAGTGATAAGACGGAAACACGTAATGCCCAGCTTTCATAGATCACTTCCTAGTTTGCTTATATGAGTGCGTTGTAGACTTAGAGTCAATGTATTAGGCTAACGCCTCGTTACCACTTAACTGCCTAGAACTCTCCGAACAACTAGTGTCCCCACAAGAAATGGATCTACTTGAAGCTTTTGGTCTTTCAATAAATAAAATGCAGCTTCGAGAACTTCCTGAAGGAGTACCGCCTAATGATGTAGAAGGTTGTTCAGTTGTTTTAACGTGGAATTGGTAGTCTTCAGCATCCAAAAACTGCTTATTCTTTATCAAGAATCGCTCCTTCGACTTTCCTGCTTGATACCATTTTTCAGACCATCTGGCAATGTTTATATTGATTTCTCTTTTAGACTCCTCAGTAACATCTTGAAGATTAAATTTATAAGAAATAAAGTCGTAAAGCTTGACATATCTTTCAACTTTTCATAATCCGTTAACTAGACACTGAGAAATGTTAGACGTATATATTTTTTTTAATTCGGAGGTTTGGGGGTATTGCTTGCAATATTTTATTACCTATTTATTGAAATCGGAAAATGACTTTTGTCCACCTAGCTTGTTCTACGCGGAACACTGTCCAGACTTATGGGGGGTGCCATCAGTAACAGCAAAATAGTTTTTTACACAAAATAAAAATTTCAAAAATTGGAAGAACTCATTTTTAACGCCCATATATAGATCTGGATCGAGACATGATATTACTAACTATCGTCTAATCTTTAAGATTTCTCTTATTCCAAAGTTGTTTGAAAAACTAGTTTGTGACAAACTTACACATTTCTTAAAAAGATTTATCTCTCCGTTTCAACATGGCTTCGTCGCAGGCAGATCTACTACCACAAATCTTTCAATTTTTATACTTCTGCCTTGAATTACCTTAAGAATGGCCTGCAATGTGATGTAATAAATACTGACTTTGCTAAAGCGTTTGATCGTGTTAACCACAATATATTAATTTCCAAACAAGTTAGCTTGAGACTGCACTCCAATTTCGTAAAGTGAATTTATTCCTACGCAACGGATCGTATCCATTATGTTCGCATAAATGACATGTTTTCGTCACCAATTTATGTTACTAGGTAGGTAGTCATCTAGGCCCTCTGTTCTTCCTTTTATTTATTAATGACGTTCCTGACTTGTTTTTGAGTTCCCAGTGTCTTATATTTGCCGTCGACTTGAAGGCGTTCCGACCTATACGTTCAGTTCAAGATTATATTCTTTTACAAGTGGATCTTGAACGACTTTCCATATTTTGTCACAAAAATGACCTTCATTTCAATGTCTCTAAATTTCAAAGCCTCTCTTTTTATCGTATCCTCTCTCTAGTTCACTTTTTGTGTATAATCGATAATACCCTTCAGTCCTTTATTTCATCCAAAAACGATCTTGGAGTAATTTGTTGTTGGGTTTCAAATTGCGGAATTCGAAAGAATTTCAAGATCCACATTCTCTTAAATGTTTATTTTTTGCATTTGTTGGAATCTATTTTATGAAGTACATTCTATTAGAATAAAGATCCAAAAGCATCTTACGAGAGCAGCCGTTCGTAGACTGCGATGGAATATTGACATGCGTTCTTACGAGATAAGGTGCAAATTATTGGGTATCTTACCTCTTTTTAATTATGTTTATTCTTGATTTGATAAATGACCATATCGATTTCCCTTCCCTTCAAGTAAGACGGTTTCCTTTTTTACGTTTTAATAATAAGTTAGCTTGTCTAAGGTCTATAATCCAATGGCAGAGGTACGGTCCTTGGTTGCGGTATGGGGGTATGGTTGCCATCGGGCTGTAGCTACACTATAGGCTCTTTATATCACGAACCCCGGCAGTCTCCAGTTCCGTCTTGCGACAGTCCCGGCAGACTTCAAGTCCATCCTACGATAGTCCTTGCGGTCTTCAGGTCCGTCTTACGACAGTCCCGGTGGTCTTCAGGTCCATCTTGCGACAGTTCCGGCGGTCTTCAGGTCCGTCTTGCGACGGTCCCGGCACGCGGTTTTAAAGTCTGTCTTTCGACACTCCCGGCGGTCTCCAGGTCCTTACTTACTTACTTAGTTAAGGTGGCGCTACAGTCCGGGGTGGACCTGGGCCTCAACCAATACGCCTCTCCAGTTAGCGCAATCCTTGGCTAACTGCCTCCAGTTGCGCACACCAAGTTGGTTGAGGTCCCCTTCCACTTGAGCGCGCCACCTAACGCGAGGTCTTCCTCTACTGCGTTGTCCCTCCGGGTTGGAATCGAAGACTCTCCGGGCCGGAGCGTTGGTGTCCATTCGCTCTACATGTCCTAACGATCTTAGACGACTAATGCGTACTTTTCTGACCAGGTCGATGTCGCTGTACAGCTCGTAGAGTTCGCTGTTAAATCTTCTCCTCCAAATCCCGTCAACGCAAACGGGACCAAAAATCACTCGAAGAATTTTGCGTTCGAAGCGACCAAGAAGATCCTCAACCGTTTTTGCTAGGGTTCATGCTTCTGCGCCATAGAGCAGGACAGGGATGATGAGAGTCTTATATAGAATCTCCTTAGTGCTTCTTGACAAGGCCTTACTAATCAATTGCCGTCTTAGGCCAAAGAAACATCGGTTGGCAAGTGTGATTCTTCGCTTGATTTCTGATGTGATGTCATTATCAGAGTTTATAGCCGAGGTAGACAAAGTCCCTAACTACCTCAAAGTTATAGCTGTCTATCGTGACGTTCTGCCCGATTCGTCGATGTTGTGTGTCCCTTCTTGTTGACAGCATATATTTTGTTTTGCCCTCATTCACCATCAAACCCATTTTTGCCGCTTCTGTACTAATACTTGCAAACGCACCAGTGACAGCTCGCTGTGTTGTGCCAACAATGTCAATGTCGTCAGCGTATGCAAGCAGTTGCACAGACTTATGGAAAATTGTGCCTCTGGTGTTGGCTTGTGAGTTTCGCACAATTTTCTCAAGAATGATGTTGAAGAAGTCACATGACAGCGCGTCACCTTGTCTAAATCCTTTTTTGACATCAAAGGTCTCGGTGAGATTGTTTCCGACCTTTACGGAGCAGCGAGCGTTCTCCATCGTCATTCTGCACAATCTAACAAGTTTGGCAGGGATGTCAAAAATAGACATGGCTCTGTATAGCTCATCTCTATAAATGCTGTCATATGCGGCCTTAAAATCGATAAAAAGATGGTGAGTATCGATCTGAATTTCTTGGGTTTTCTCCAGGATCTGCCGTAGTGTGAATATTTGATCGGTCGTGGACTTACCGGGCCTAAAACCGCACTGATAGGGACCTATCAGATCGTTGACGAATGGTTTCAGGCGTTCACACAGTAAAGCAGACATGATCTTATACGCAGTGTTCAGGAGACTGATGCCTCTATAGTTGGCGCAGTTTAGAGAGTCTCCCTTCTTGTGGATCGGGCAGACGATGCTGAGGTTCCATTCATCAGGCATACTTTCCTCTAACCAAATTTTGGAGACGAGTTGATGTATGCTCTCTACCAAGTTATCTCCAGCTGCCTTGAAGAGCTCGGCAGGTAAGCCGTCTGGTCTAGCAGCCTCGTTGGACTTCAGCTTGGATATTTTTATCCTCACTTCATTTTGTTCAGGTGGACGGAAGTCTTGGCTTTCATCGTCCAGGTTGAATGGTTCGTTCTGCCTGACAGCGGAATTTGTATCGTCTTCGCCGTTTAGCAGTCTGCAGAAATGGTTTTTCCATGTCCTCAGCACCGACTGTGACTCTACTACAAGGTTTCCTTGTTCGTCTCTACAGGTCTCCGTTCGGGTCTTGTTGGCATGACACGTTCTTTTTACCTTTTGGTAAAACTTCCGAACATTGTTCCTGGAGTAACACCTCTCTATATCCTCGATCGCGCGCTTCTCATGCTCTCTCTTTTTTATTCGGAGAAGCCGATGTTCTTCCCACCTTTTTTGCTCGTAGAGCTGACGAGCTGCTCTCGTCCTTCTATGCAGCGACGCTTCGTAGGCACTTTGTTTTGCTGCATGTGCTTGCCGGCACTCTTCGTCAAACCAGGGGTTTCGGGGGGGTGGGCTTGTGAAACCGAGCACATCAGTTGCGGCATTTTTGATGGCTTCTTGGCATCGGCGCCACTGGTCTTCGGCACTTGATGCTGGCAGCATAGGACTTCTCGAGAGGTTGAGGGATACGCGATCGGCATAGGTTCTGGCGGTTTGTTGCGTTTGTAGTCGTCCAACGTTAAATCTCCTCACAGTATTTTCCCGCTGTTGTGGCGTCTGGGATATCCGCATCCGTACCTTGGCTACAACAAGGTAGTGGTCCGAGTCTATGTTGGCCGCTCGGAAAGTTCGGACATCTAGAATACTGGAGGAGTGCCTTGCGTCGATCGCAACGTGATCAATTTGGTTGACGGTTTGATGATCAGGTGACCGCCATGTTCCTTTGTGTATATTGAGGTGAGGAAACCGTGAGCTAGCTATGGTAACATTACGTCCCGCAGCAAAATCAATCAGCCTAAGTCCGTTTCCAGACGTGGTGTCGTGTAGGCTGTGTTTTCCGATTGTGCTACCAAAGATGTCCTCCTTTCCTATTTTGGCGTTAAAATCACCCAAGACGATTTTAACGTCATGCTTAGGACATTGCTCATATGTTTTGTCGAGGAGCTCGTAGAAACACTCTTTGGTAGCATCGTTTTTTTCTTCTGTGTGGGCGTGAGCGCATATTAGGCTGATGTTGGCGAATTTAGCCTTTATGTGGATCGTTGTAAGGCATTCACTTACGTGTCGAAAGCTCAAGACTTCTTGCCTAAGTCTGCCGCTTACAACAAATCCGCATCCAAATAGACGCTGCTTTTGTTCCCTATAGCAGTCACCGTAGTAAATGTCACAGTTTTTCATCCTTCTTTTGCCCGGCCTATCCCACCGCACTTCCTGGATGGCGGTGATGCCTGCTCTGTAGCAGTCAAGGGCCTCCACTAGTTGTTCGGCTGCACGCGGTCTGTTCAGAGTTCGAACATTCCACGTGCAGATCCGAACGTCATTGTCCTTTTTTTGTTTTGCAGGGTCGTCAACAGTGATACCGTCCTTATCCGAGGCTATTGGTTGCTTCGCAACTTGTTTGGTTTTCCGTGGTAGGGCAGTTAACCCCACGCACAACCCCCAACCTGGAGGACCAGGCCCTTACTGCGACCCCTTGGGCAAAAGGGGCAGGAAAATTCCGGAGTCAGTAACCCGCTGTGGGGATGGGAGAGCTGCCGTTGACCCATTAAGGGCTCTTCCGCCACCATCTCTATTTCAACACCCTGACTAGTGTTGAAAATCCTCAATGACCTCAGCTCCAAATACGTCGAAGTAGCTCATTGAGGTATCTGCCATGTTGACTGTTGACGCCACCGTTGATTCAACCATGTGAATTCATCCGCCGTACGTCCTCTTTCTCCAGGTCCGTCTTACGATAATCCCTGCGGTCTTCAAGTCCGTCTTACGGCAGCCCCGGTGGTCTTCAGTTCCGTCTTGCGACAGTCCCGGCGGTCTTCAGGTCCGTCTTACGACAGTCCCGGCGTTCTTAAGGTCTTCCTTTTAATTATATCCCAAAAATTATTACCCAAAAACCGGGAGTATGTTGGAGACCCGGAGTTTTTGAAGTTACGTGACATTTGTCAATACGAATTTCTATGTATCAATCCGAGCGCATCATATCGTGCCCAAATAGCTTGTAGGCAAAGTAACGGAGAATCGGCCGAAGTTGGTGGTCTCGGTAATGTCTCTATTCCTACTACGTTTGTCCTCGTATATAAAAATGAATTTTATGTAACACTACTTATTCTTACATTTTATGTTTGGTTTCTTCTGAACTTGTTACATACCTAACAATTGACTCAACCAAACTTTTGATGAACGAAAAAGTTTCGTGCGACCAAGTCGTGCACTTTATTTTAGAAAGGTTATGCCTGAATTACAACTAACAAACTTTTGAAAAGGACACCCTTATATCCTTCCATCTTCCAAGTATACCTGGAGGCTGTGTAGCTGCTTGGTTCTGCCAATAAATGCCTAGAAATGCCCTAGAAATTAGAATATTCGACTAAAAAGTACCCCCCTTAAGTGGGCGTGTCAAACAAGGTTGTATAAATGACTTATTAAAATAAGTATTTTTATCTTACTGACATTGATGGCCAAGCTGGAGTCTTTGAACAGAACGACAACCAGTCTGCAATTTGTAGGCTTCTTATCATCCCATTTGCACTTACCTTGGACTGCTTTTGTTACAGCTCAACCAACAATAAATTAACGTAACCCTATATCCACTAATTGTTTGCACTGTCTATTGACAGTGCAAACACTTCCATAATATTAAAAAACTGCAAGTACATTATTTTATCCCTTAGTAACAAAATTTACTTCCCCTCTTTTGCAGTTCTAACTCCCAAACGATTTATCCAATTAATTCGTTCCCATTTACGCTCGTTTCAGAATCTATTGTTCGGGTTAACCAGTCGGTGTCATCATCATTTAAAATGACCAAAAGTTCCCCAACACAAATACCGCCGCCAGTTCCTCAAGTATCAACTCAATGGAATGTCAACGAGATTCCAATTAATGAAGTCACTTCGTCCAATCATAACGATGAGTTTCAAGTGTTCCCCACAGAGGACAACGAGAAGCACAGTAGCAGCACTACGAACAACAACAACAGCCAGACTATCGACTCAAACATCATTATGACAGCAGATATCGAACTAAACAAATGCCGCCCAGCAAAAACAGTAGAACATCTCTACAACAGCACTGAAGATTAATTAACTAAAATTCGAAGAAGCAACAACAACAACAACAACAACAAGTGAAGACGTCAAGCAAGGAAACCCTAGAATTATTTATCTTAATTTCATATACTTCCCTCCCTCCACTCAACTCCAACCCTCTGCAGCAGCTAGCGACGAGACAGCAAAAATTATAAACCCATTTTAAAAAGTTGCAAGATTATCCAAGTCCTAATTAGCAGAGACCCAAACTCGTACCCCCCTCAAGTTCATAGAGTTATTCGAGCGAAAGGATTATCAAGGATAGTTGTATTTAATTTTGTTCGTTTGTTCTTGCTCTACTTCCCCCGCTGTGCGAAAGGAAACTATGATAACACGGCTCTACACGACTGAGGAAGACCCCAATCTGTGTTCGATTATTTGGGGTGCGAATTTGTCCCGTGACGATGAGATTGATGTCAGCAGTATTAGCGAGGATGCCCCTACGCCCAATGGGGTGAGTCTCGATTGATGTGTTTTGGGGGATGGCAAATTGTCATGCGAATTAAAAATGTTTTCACTCGAATACCACAGGACTCTGTCTGTCCTGCTGGGAAATTAATGCAGTTGTTTATGACAAATATAACGAAATTCTATTTGCAGAGTCCAGAGGACCCTAGAACTGAAGCCTTACGAGAACTATCATATGGAATCGTTCTACCCATCATCTGTGCTCTGGGGATTATTGGTAATGTCCTTAATCTAATTGTCTTGACGAGAAGAAATATGCGGGGGACAGCGTACATCTACATGAGAGGTATGTGTTTGTGTTTGGAGGTGGATGTATCTATAACATCTCCTGCGGGTGGGTATAGTGGATTTATTTCTGAGGGGGCAGTGTGTTTGACTTATTTTTAGCTTTTGCTATTTTTATTTCTGTTTGAGTTTTATCTATCAGCGAGAGAAACTCCAAGCAAACACTTCGGTTTGTCGAAGTAATTTTGCGGTATTTGTGTAGGAATTTGTTTTATCCAAAGAAGAGATAATCAGTGACCGTATGCCTTTATTTGGTGTGCATTTTCATTTCGCCACAAAGACTTTTTTTTAAGGACGTGAAGTCAGAGAAAGATTTTGTTTATTTTTCCTGGGCGGTAAAACTTAACTTCTCGCTGAGTTATCTTACACACTTACCACTGCGTCCGCAGATGATTATTCGAGACTAAGTGTTTTTTAAGTGTTCAAAGCCGAAAGAAGGCCTATCCACGGGTATAAAAATATATAGACAGAGTGAGTTTGATTCATATGAAGGCGTTTAGTTTCAATGAATTTTATTTTCGTCAGACAAAAATAACTTTTTTGGAAAAAAAAAAAAAAAAAAAACCGAGACCAACAAAACAATTAAAATATTGACAAAAAGTTGTTAAAGTTGTGGGACATCTAGTGGTTTCTTTTTGAATCACATGTTATTTTGACACTGACAGCTGTTTCCCGCTCGAAATCTTGACCGAAAGTCAGGATCATACCTCCGCGGAACGAAATGAGTCGCTTTACGCTTGAACGACGTTGGAAAATATTGAAAAGTGAGTGTAGCCCAAACAGTGCGTTTTTTTTTTAAAGAAGGGTTGGCCGAAATGAAGCACCCACCACGCCTGCTGTACGCAAATATGTGCAGAAATTTCATGAGACTGGTATGCTAGTGGATAACACTCATGGTCCCCGTCGTCGCACGGTGCGCACAGACGAGAATGTGGCTGTTGTAGCCGAGTCAATTTCTTCTTCGAAAACAAGGCTGGGAACAACGTTTCGGTCAATGGTGGGTGTTACAGAGCCATGTTAACCGACTTTCTTTTACTGACATTGAAGACACGGATTTGGACGACCTCTGTTTCATGCGGGATGGCGCGCCATGCCACGCAGCCCATGCCACAATCGATCTTTCGCGCTCCAAATCTCCAAATCGTGTTATCAGCCGTCTTGGCGATGTCAATTGGCCGCCTCGCAGCTGCGATTTGAGCCCTTTGGATATATTTTTGTAAGGAACTGTGAAGAACTGATGTTATGCCAACAATACGGAAACCGTTCAATGACTTAAGACCAATATCATCCAAGCAGTCCGTGAACTACCGCCCTAAACCATCAACAAGGTCTTGAAAAATTGCAGTGACAGAATGCGCTATTGCGAAGCCAGCCTAGGCAGCCCCTTGAATGACGTTGTGTTCCATAATTAATGGGAACGTTTGCTCTTACTTATAAAGCCATAATAAATGGAAAGCAATTAATTTTGTCCATTTTATTGCACTTTTAAAAAGAAACTTGTTTTGGCCCACCCTGTATATTATTGCCAAGACACAAAGATCCAAATTGAAAACAGCAGGCTGATTGATTATAATGGTCGTGAGACAACTTCCATCTATATATCCTTTGAACGGGTATTGTTCCTAGACATATTAACACACAAGGCACACAATTGCTTAGCTGAATGATGTCAGCTGCGTAACAGTTGTGCCGTGTAATTATTTCTCATGAAGATCGAATGCCTATTACAATAGAAGGCATAATAATTTCGCAAGGATTTTAATGAAAGTTGACGGAGGTCAGTGTATACTTTATTTTTGTTCATGATGAATAACAGCATTTTCTGCGTCTGTGTGTGCTTTATTGAGCAATAAAGTATTTCGGTGAAAATTGTTCTCGACATTAAATAAATCTTATCCGACAGATTCCTGATGGCTTTATTTTTACTGGTTTTATGGTAGTTGAAGGGCGAAAGCTCAGCAGTCCGCACTGGTTGGTAATAAGTCTTAAGGCAAGTGGTATATTAAAAATGTTACTCTCCCATAATTAGTCGGCACTGTATTGTCATTGAAAAGCGGGGATGACTGCTTGGGTTGTTAAAGCGGCGTTTACATGCGTAATGCTATGTAATAGAGAGAGACGAATTTATTTTGCAGTGTGTTTAATGCAATGAGGTGTGACAGTCCGTCAAGGCGTTTGCTTTTTCATTGTAACCCTTTGCACCTATTATCAAAATTGTCAGAATCACCATCTCTTCAGAGGAAGCGTAAGAATTATATGTTTAGTGAGGATAACAAGAATGAAGACTCTAAGTACCTACACAGTATTTTCGCTAGAAATTATAGCTTACTCATCGCATATAGTAAAATTGGGCGGGGTTCTATTGACTGTGGATTTGTTTAATATTTCATATTTTTCCCCGTCTATGACATGAGTGTAGGTATTATGAACTTTGGCAGGCTTAAATGTTTCTTAACCTTCACATGGACACTTGTACAGCATCTACACGTGTAGATATTTGAATTTTCATCTCTATTTTCACCTGAACAAAAAAATGGAGCTATCAATCAGTCTTCTGCAAATTCAAAAAGCTGAGCTGGCCCAAAATCTAGTATGTTCAATTTAAATCTAAAGGGTGGTTAAGTTTTAAGGGCCGATGTTGATCTTGAATAAAACACAAACTAAAGGGTGTTCGCGAAACAATTTTCGAATTTAAAATTAAATAATAAAAGATTCACAGGTTTTTATATACCTAATCGTTTTTATTTTAAAATAAAACATACAAATGCGGATTTATGTTTTGAAAATAATTGAAGTTAAATGTTTACCACGGAGACGAACACACTCATTTAAACGAAACACCATATTTTTTGTGAAAACTTTTTTGCAAGTTTCTTGCGAAATTCCTCTGATTTCGCTGCGAATATCTTTTCAGTTGCAATAAATTTCGCGGTTTGTTAACGTAGACTTTAGATTTAAGAAATCCCCATAAAAAAAAAGTCCGCAGGTGTTAAGTCTGGCGATCTGGGGGGCCATGGGATATCACCATAACGACTTATGACTTTTTCGGGGAAAATGCGCCTTACAATGTTCATTGATGCCTCCATCCTGTTGAAACCATGTCGATCCGTTTACCCATTCATTGTTCTCCAACTCAGGTTCCAAAAAGTTTTCCAACATAGACGAATAGGTTTGGGAATTTTTTTTCTTAGTGAAAGACGTGGATTTGCAATAACATCACGACGAACTGCTTCAATTGTTTCGTCAGTTCTCACAGTTCGCGATACACTTGGCCCGTGTCCCACTACAGGTCCTTGTTCACGAAAACTTCGCACCCACTTGCCAATAAGTTGCGTACTAGGACAATCCCGTATACGCCGAATATTGAAATGTCTTGCGAATAGCCACGGGAAAATCGTTATTTTTAAAATATGCCTCTACAGCAAACGCACGATGCTCCGCCGACCAACGATCCATGGCTACTAAAATCCGCACGACGCGTAAGTGTAATGAATACGCCTCCCCCCTCCGCCGATACCCCGCTCGCCGTTTATTCAAATTCAAAGTCGAAAATTCTTTGGCGGACACCCTTTATTTAGGAAATTATTATCATTTGTTTTTATTATGATAATATTGGTATGGTTCAATTATGTATGGAACAAAATATCGGCCAAATGGCCGCTGCGACCTCGGCGGCACACCTCCATCCGATGGTCCCAATTTTGGATGACGCTGAGGCATAATTGAGGTTCTATGCCGTTAATGTGCCGAATTATCTCATCTTTTAGCCCTTGAATTGTTGCTGGCTTATCGACGTACACCTTTTCTTTCAAATAACCCCAAAAAAATAAGTCCAACGGTGTCAAATCACATGATTTTTGCGGCCAATTGACATCGCCACCACGCGGCCAGAGCCATTATTTCGTTAGCTGTGGCAAGTGACACCGTCCTGTTGAAACCAAATATCGTCCACATCCATATCTTCCAATTCGGGCCATAAAAAGCTCGATATCATCTCACGATAGCGAACAACATTCACAGTAACTGCCTGACCAGCCTCATTTTGGAAAAAATACGGCCCGATGATGCCGCCAGCCCATAAACCGCACCAAACAGTCACTCTTTGTGGGTGCATTGGTTTTTCGACAATCACTCTTGGATTATCTGTCGCCCAAATGCGGAAATTCTGCTTATTGACGAATCCACTGAGGTGAAAATGTGCCTCATCACTGAAGATGGTTTTCTTCGAAAATTGATCATCCACTGTTGCCATTTCTTGCCACCATTCTGACCATTGACGACGCTTGAAATGGTCAAGAAGCTTTAGTTCTTGATTCAATTGTACCTTGTAAGTGCGTAAACGCAAGTCTTTATGCAATATGTTCATCAACGACGAGCGTGAGAGGTGCATTTGTGTGGCACGACGACGAATTGAGGTGGACGGCTCTTCAGCCACACTATAGCGAACAGCAGCAATATTTTCTGCAGTACGAGCTGTACGAGCATGCACTGGTATTTTCACATCTCCTACAGATCCGGTTTGCTGAAATGTTTGCACGATTTTTCCGATTGTACGCACATTTGGACGATTAAATTAACCGAAAAAATCATGAAGTGCACGATATGCATTTTGATTTGAACGCCCATTTTCATAATAAGCCTGAATAACTTTAACGCGTTGCTCGATTGTCTATCTTTCCATGGTTCAGATTGAGTTAGTCCGAAATTGAGAAATGTCAAATGAAATGCAGAGAAAAACTTGACATTTAGGTGTGGTTAACATTCAACAACGGCCCTTAAAATTTAACCACCCTTTATTTCAAAAAATCGATAAATATCAGCAATGACTGTTTTTCTGTTTTGGAGCACAGCGAAAAGGGAGTACCTATGCGATGTGTAAGTGAATTTCTTCAACAACGACAATATTTTCTTCAGTAAGTGCGAATAGATGACAACTGATAATGATGCACCTGACTGTCTGAAAGTATAGATGAAAATTAAATGCCAGTGTTACCCCATGTTTTTAAAAGAGTTTCTCTTTTTGTCGTGTTTAACGAAAAAATGAATAGTTTTTATTTTAAAACTTTTTGAGATCGTTTGTATTGCTCATTATAAGCCCTTCGAATCACAAATAATACTTATTTCACAAAACACACATGAATTTCTTAATGACGCTATAAGGGAGGTACAATAAATTTGACTCCATTAACTGAGTCTAATGTCGTTTTGCATTGCGCAGAAAAATGAATCTATTTTTCGATTTGGATCACTTTTAGCAGATAGGTATCGATATTTTTCAGATTTACACATACAAAGCTGTTTCACCTCATTTTAAAAAGTTTACTTTCAAGACAAATGCGCAAAGTTTCGTGAAAACCAAAATAATGAAATAGGGGAAGGTGGCCTAAAATGGAACACCAGCGCAAAATTGCACACTTACGAGAAAACTCATAACAGAACGACATTTTTAACTTTAGTTAACACATTCCTTTAGTTTTGTTAGCAGCACCTACGCAAACGAACTATTGATATGCTCCAGCCATCACATGACAGCCGGAAAATCAGTTTTTGTCGAGCCGACTTTCAACAGTGGCGTAAGTACCTACTGGAGTGCAAAATTCTATTAAATTTTTATGTGATCAAAAACGTTTTCGTTTTCTTAATAGATGTCAGTTGTGCATTATAATGTGACATTTCACTATACCTACATTTATATATAAAAAAAAGTTTTTGTCTAAAATGACACAGTGTGCCATCAAATATATTTGGTGTTCCGAAAAGTACACTACGCAGACGGGCGAGAAATTCCGAACTTTTTCTTTTACTTTTTGTTGCACCTACATATTATGAATTATTTTGAATTTGTATTTTATTGATTATTGATGTGTAAACATCTAAGCGCACGTTGAGGGAATCTGGTGGAGTAATTCCACACATTTAACTTGCGGGGACAGAAATGCGTCACTGTGTTTTATCATTGCATACATTTTATCATTGCACACGTTTTTATCATTGCATACATTTATGAGCTGGGGATACAGTCGCACCAATTTTGTATTTTAGGTTTTTGTTTTAAATAAAGTTTTTTGAAGCTGTTTGAACAGGATATGTTCTACTTTGGTAAAATGGCACACAAGTATGCCATTATATGCAAGTAACCTTTGATATGTGTCACGTGTAGACATTTTGAAAATTAATTGTTTTAAAATCTTTTTGAAAATATTTTAAATTTTTTAAAATAAAACTATTTGTGCAATTGGTTATTCTATTCTTTGAATATGCAGCTTGAAGTGAATTTCATATATCGAGTAATTTGCTTAGGGTGTGCCATTTAAGGCCACTTTCCCCTACATAAAAAGCCATGGATAACATTTTGGAGGAATTATTTTCTTCATCGTCTTCCTCGTCATCTGAAGTCTACGAATCACTAAAAATATCCAATTTTTGTCTACAACAGGAGGAACATTTTTCAAGTCGATATCCATTTGTCTGAGATCTGAACAAATTATCCCGTGGCCCCAATAGAAAACGGCATAAGCCAAATACATTAATAAGCCTGGGGGACGTAAAGAACGTCTTGGAATCCTATTTGACCGTATGTGTGTAGGTAACGTAACTAAACCACCGAAGCAATGACCGATCTGTTCATCGAAATCGAAAGTAGCTGCTCAACGAACGACATTTCAGCAAGTTTTATTAGAGTGTAAAAAAAACTTCCACCTCAGCTTAGGCAATAAGTTCGGCCTACTGATCATCCTGCAAAACAAATTTTTCGTACATTTTTCGCAAATTAGATCCCAAAATACTGAAACATCTGCACTTCCATGACTAAGATTTCAGATTCGTTAACGTTTACTACAAATCTTTCCACTGCGCAGTGATGTTCAGTCTGCATATAACCTTCGTATCATGTTCTCTAAAAAATCCACAACATAATGTCCTTCAAGCTGCTTATTAAAATTTCTCTCCTGCCCTATACGCACATTAACAGACTGTCCATAAAATAAATTAAATTCCTTAAATTCCTTAAATAAAACCCGAAATTAAACAACTTTCAACTTTTCAACAAATACAGCTTTCTCTGGCAGCTGCTAAGTTATTCAAACTCACCACCAGACCTCGGTTCGATTCTTCCTTCCCCTGTCATCTATTCAAACAAAAAAAAAAGGCAATCAAAAAATATAGCTACAAATAGTTATAAACTTTCCCCATCAACCCCCCGTCATTATCAACAAGCCATCACATATGCCAGCCATTATTGCCCTCTCAAATATGTGGAACGTGTCAAAGTCATTCCATACACCGCGGCTGCTGAAATATTTCGCATACCACTACCACTCTCTCCTTATAATTTCCATCTACTCGCAGCATGAATATTACAAAATCGAATTATGTATTTTGCTAAAACAGATTCCCACGTGACACGAAAATATTTTCGAATCTATCGCTCAGCTGAGAAAATAGATATTTTTTTTTTTATTTTCACCACCTTCAGTTGCATGCGGTCAATGGATACTATAATTTGCGAAAAATGGCGACTGTATAAATTATCTATCTACCTACTAAAAAAATTTTAAATTGAACAATTTTGAGGAGGAGTGCCTCCACCCTGTAACCGTATTGAATCACAGCTCCACCATTGCCGGCCATAAATCGCCGCACCGGCCGGCTAGCAACAAAATGAAACCGCCTGCACACCGGCAATGGCAATAAAATCAACATTCTTCTTGGCCATGAAAATTCTTAACGAACCAGGACGAACGGAATTCACCGAGTCAGTGGGTTCGGCATTCGGCCTTGGAGGATTAATGCGAATGTTATTGATTTTTTATTAGCTTACTTGACTTTTGATTTCATCGCTTGTTAAGGTCTGTTATTTATGTTTTAAGTGAAATAAATTGATTTTAAGGATGTTCTTTCATTCTGTTGAAGCGTTATAGGTTCGCCTTTCCCGGGAGAAGTATATAAAAAAAAATTGGAATGAAAAACTGCCAAAATTCGTTACATGCTTTGAAATATAATTAGCTGCATCGAAATTAATGAGATTTCATTTTTCGTCACTAGGTGCTAAATTCAATATAAAATCAATGGTGTTGAAAATGTCGCGTGGAGAAAATTATTTTGGACAAGATTTTGCTTGTAACAATTGTAGGAACGAGTGGATGCCGCACAGTGTTGATCAAAAGTCAAAGAATCACTCCAATTAACTGGGATCATGTAGTGGTATGGGAATTCTAGGGAATTCATAAGTAACGAGAATTTGGAGAAGGAAAATCACGGACAGATGAACATTCTTCTTTTAGGACACCGAAACTGAAAGTACCTACCTACCTACCAAGTCCTTTTCTTTTCTGCTCATAGGGTAGGACTTCCTTGTACAATGTACAGTTTTTGATGTGTAAACAAACATCTAAGCGCGCGTTATTGGAATCTGGTGGAGTAATTCAACACATTTAACTTGCGGGGGCGGAAATGCGTTACTGTGTTTTATCATCGCATACATTTTATCATTGCAAACGTTTTTATCATTGCATACATTTATGAGCTGGGGCAAATTATTTTCAGCTTTTTGTTGATGTGAAATAAAATTGTGTTTTATCATTGCACACATTTTATCATTGCATGCGTTTTTATCATTGCATACATTTATGAGCTGGGGCATATTAATTTCAGCTTTTTGTTGATGTGGAATAAAATTTCTCCATTTCGTCCTTGCACCGTACTCAGAAGAAATTTCAAGAATTCTGCAGGGAGATTATCATATTTTACCAATGATCATAAGCGGAGACTTCAATATTAATTTTGAAACTCCAGAAGCTCAACCATTTATTGATTTTATGCAAGATAAATTTAATCTTCAAATGAACTCCAACCGGAAAATTTCAACAACACGATATGGAACAACCATCGATGCTGTCTTCCAGCGTAATCTAGATAGATTACAGTCTCGAATGTACATATTCTACTTCAGCTACCACAATCCGATTGTATCTATTCTACCGAAACTAGCACAGAACGAACAAATTATTGTTATTTCATAATATATCAAGAATACGGTTATTACAATTCCCTCTTTTTTCAATGACGTGTATCAAGCCACACACATACCGCACGCACGGTGTTTACACATATACGTATTTCGGGACTGTTGGATACAGTCGCACCAATATTTTTTAAATATCGTTTCTGTCGTCTAAATATTACCTTTTATAGAACCATAGAACAGGCTGATCTCTTCTCAATCGGTCTTACCAATAATCAACTTTAGTCTGGAAGCTTGCGCAAAAACTCCGCACGCTTTCCAAAACCCCTTTACCAATAAACAAAATATATAAAATTGCAAGAATATCGTTAATTGTAGGGTCGTATGTTAGTTTTGAGAAAGCCATGCTTATCTTGGCTTTTAATAATCTACGGCGTTTAAAACTCTACGGTAGCTGTCATCTGACTTGTATAAAATACATAATTACACTTGGCTGAGTGCTTCTTGAGTGGATTCCGACTTCAAATCGAGAAGCGAAATTCTCTTCTCAGAATCACCAGAAGAGTTTTTTTTGTGCCAATGGAACGGTTTCATATTTCATTATTATTAGCGATTTTTTTTCGATTCCGGATTCCGGAATCTCCCGGACAGTTCTTTTTGACCAATGGAAAACGACATAAATAAATCCTCCCTAAATGTGATTTTGAGGAGGAGTGCTGCCCAACCATCCAAAATTACGGTATTGAATTTCGTAATAGAAGTGAATTTAATAACCCTGTTCAGTCTTAGCATTTATAATTGTTTTATATGCACGCAATTGAAAACTATTGCATTTTTGTTTTACTTCTTAACACATACAAAAATATATCTCTGTGCATGTATTAATTTCCTTTACCGCACTTTTGATTAAGTGAAATGGTTAATGACTTTCTCCGCTTTATCTTGTTTAGCAGCTAGTGCCTGCATTTTGATTGTTGTTCCAATAATTTGCAAGCAATGAATGGGTGCTTACCTACTAATAAATAAATTATTTGATATAGCTAAGTTTGAGATCTTTAAAAGATAATAAAAGATAATAAGATATAAATAATCCAGAAGTAGTATTAGAGAACAATGGAAAGCGTATTATAAAAAGTGCCGAAAATTGTGTCCGAACGAACGATACATACTGATTTACATATTTGATAGATCAGCGGATATTTTGTGCATTTGCTATTTTGTGTTTTGTTTGCCTTTGAAAAATATCTGTTGGGCAAATTCAATTGCAATTAGTGTTGAAATTGACCTATTCCTTTTTTTAGAATAAAATCCTCGTTGTGAAAGAAACCATTGACCTTGTTTTTCAATAAAACAAATTATGAAATCCAAATTCTGCGATGACAACAAGCGTTATGATTCTAAGAAAGTTGTCGCATTAGGAAATGGGGATGAAAAATTGTTTACTGGTACCGTTTCACAAACGGTACGTTTAAAGTTTTGCGTCACACAAAAAAATTGTTTTCTAGTTAATTAAAAACAATACACAAAGTGCGTTTACATACAATTGAAGTATTTTTCTCCCTCTTTCAGATAGTACGTATATAAATTTGTAGATATGACGTTTTGCGAAAAATCTGATAGTTATTTAAGTTTTTATTTTCTCACGAGTTGCAAAAGTGTCGTTTTGTCGCTTGAAATTTTTCGCAATACCTACGCCGTTTTGCCCAAAAAAAAAAAACACAACCAATCGCGACGCACAACTAAAAAAATCGTAAAATCGTGTGTATTCTAAGAGAAGTCCTAATATAGGTACCTAGGGAAGTTTGCAGTAAACAAATAAGCTCGTGAATTGTTAAAGTTCTCTCAAATGCTTCGAATGAGCTCGTAGGCTAGGGGTAGCTTGTTCAATTATAAGGAGTAAAGTGATGTTCTTGCACGTTCATTAGTTGCCTGGCTGGAGGAGCTTTTATGTCCCACTCCTAAGCTTAAGTATCGTAAAATGCCTTAGAAACTTTTACTAGTCTGTTAGCTTAAAACATGCGGCTATCAAATTCAAGTCCATACCTAAAACTATCCCTAATATGATGGAAGCTGATGTGATATTTGTCTAACTAGTTTTACCTTTTCAGAGTTGTTAATGGACTTCAATTTCAATTAGTGAGTAGAAGCGCTAGGAGAAAAGTCACCTAACTTCTCAGTCTCCCAAAAAAAAAAATGTTTTTAAGCTAAATTTGGCTTCCCTCTTATTGTTCACAGATAGTCTAAACCATAAGCACTATAAGAAAAGTATATGATAATGCTTAGGAGTATGTCCAGTGTTGCCATAAAAATATTTGGATAAATCTGGAATTATAAAAAACAAATTTTCTAAAACATTTTTCTGTTGCAAAATCTTACTTCGCAATTTTTTTTTTTATTAAATCAATACCAATACTTTTAGCGGCATGGGACCCAGTGTGACCACTGCAGAATTTTGAACAGTCGCAAGAAAAAAGTTAAATGAGAAAAAAGGGCCATTTTGAGCGATATGTAATAAGCATTGGCTTGCTAAACACTAAGCAAATGCGCTACATTGTAAAGGGGTTTATTTCGAAATAACACCATAATTTATGAAACATTTTTGGACCGCCTTCTCCAACTAAAAAAAGGGCCACAATAGCAGAATTTTGGCGGGCTGTCAAAAAAAGCGCAAAGTTTCCACAACGGTCACGTTGATTGGACCTCGTAAGCTTGCGTTTAGTCCCTTCCCCTTTTCATTGCTTTGATGGGCAGCTGCACCAAAGAGCATTTCAAACTGGGAAACTAGGAATTAGTCACTTGTTCGTCGATAGTGACTTGTTGTTAGGATTAGGCTGAAATTCTGCGTATTTGAAAGGATTATATCCGTCTGTGAACACCTTTTAAATACATTCCGCATGTTAGAGCAGTCTTATTGAAACAGTTCGAGATTTTTCATTTTTCAGTATCTCGGGATTGTATTTGCAAGTGATGAATGGAGTTTTCCCATATGGCTGTTAAGGATGACTCAATTTTGAGTCACTTTTAAAACGTATGTTTGAAGAAAGTATAGGTATCTTAGGTTTACAATTTTTAGTTTTTTAAAAGGGGGTCCGTTTATATTAATTAAGTTTAGAAATTATGTAGCCTTATAAAAAAAAAAGAAAACGCAAAGAAACTCGTAGATGAACACTTCTCTGCGACTGTACTAGGACCTAAAATCAAGGAACAAAATTCGAAAAAGAGATGAACAAGAACCTTCGAAATAAATTAGTTAATTCTACTGCGGGATAAAGGATACATTCTCGTTGACTCCTAATGCCTTTAATGTATCACTTTGTTGGTATTCTGTTCTGCTATCTGATATCTTTCAATGTGGAGCAAGCTGCTCATTTTCATTGCAAACTATATATATATATATAGCTGCTGCTGGAAGCAACTGGCAGAAGTAACATTGGAAATTTGCGATGTTGTTTTGAGCAATAAAATTTAATAGATATTGAGGAAGTTCAAAATGGGTGATATCACAAGGAAAGTCGTGGTAAATTCCATTATCCGAAATCAGCAAGATTAACTGTGAAAGGGTTGTTCAAGGTCGCCTTGAACGAGTGGAAAAGGGCGGCAGTGCAGAGTCAATGGACTTGTGAGTTGGGGAAAGCAAACATTTTGTTGGCTATGTAATGTAATGGATATGGGCATTTAGAAAAAGGTATGGATATTTGTGGCTCAACGGAATCGGTGGTGTTTTCATTTATGTAAAACAAATTGAGATGTGACATGGTGAAGACGGGCTTGTTTATAAATAGTTGGCTTTGGGAGTTGCAGAAATATTGGCAGCTCTTTTTCAGTCTTGAGTTTAAGTGTTTTAGAGGGGTAGTTTCTCTTGAACATACAATCAGGAGCTTAAAATATGTCTTCATCTATTTGTAATTAGGTCTTTCAACTGTTCAAAATAAGTCTTGTGCAATTATAAATCATATTAAAGATGTAATAAAGGAACTCATCAGTGGGCGCAACAGTGATTGTCAATTTAGGGCATTTGTACACGTAACCTGCGAAAAATGAAGCTAATGAGCTCAGTTTTAAGATGGTCAAATAAAGGAAGTTCGTCAGTAATTCCTCCGTGCCAATGAGGTAAGTTGCAAGAAAATAGAATTCCTCTACAGATGATACCGAGAGAGCGGAGCCAAGTCTACCCGACTCGTTGCGTTTCTTATTTTTTTATACTTAAGCTACAACGAGTCAGTGTCTACCTGTCTTGTTCTTCTTTGAGGCGCTATAGGTCGGGGTGAACCTGGGGCTCTACTTAAAATTCCCTCTACTCTGCTCCGTCCTTAGCTCATTGGCTCCAGCTCGGTACTCGTAGGCAAGTACCGTCTATGACGGACGGAAAATTTACGTCCATCCATTCAACATATCCCAGTCGTCTTACAGGACCGATCCGCAGTTTTTTTCAACGCCGAATAGCTCTTATATGTATACATGTCGTTGAATTTCCAAACGAGGCCTATAATTCTGCAAATGGATTAAAACCATCTCCTATATATGCAAGAAAGTGGCAAAAGTAGGAACGTAGGTGGTAGTAGATAGAGCTTTTGTGGACTTTCCCTTAGGGTAGGTTAAGGTTATATATAAACTTATACATAATAATGACTTGGGCTCATTACTATCGGTTTCGGATGCATTCTGGTGTTCTGAGGGCGAAAGGAATTAAACTGATAAACCTCAAGTCATTTGCAGACTCTTAACCTTTTGCCGACATTTGTTATGAAGACTAACCTGGTTCAGCATAACATAAATCTTCTGATGTTAATGGCGATTAAAACTGTTTCTCGCAGTCTTTTCATTTTGTATTCTACTTCTTCCTTGTTTCTGCAACCAAGAGAAATGGGTGTTAAGCAGTAGATCTGGAGCTGGAGCTGATTGTATAGGTCTTTCGTACTTTTTTATCGGAAGTCCTTTACACTAGTTTCTCATGGAAGCTAAATTAAAAATTTAAATTCAGTGCGATGAGGATCATTCATCTGGCCAAGTACCGGACACTCAAAAACAATCACAGAAGGAAAATAGCATAGGAATTATTCAGGCTTCCTTCGTAGGTCTTGCAGACTCTAGATTCACTTGAGAACATCACATACAAGTTTAATTAATACACAAGGACATCTAGAGTCAGCCTGCCCTTTAAAATGCCACCTTATGTAAATTCCAAATTATTTCCTTCCAACTTCCATTTAGACATCAGCCTCCCGCTATCCCTATATTCTCTTTTTCATTCTATTTTTCAATGTTTTGCTATCCGTATTTAATGAAGCCCTAAAGTTTCATAGCACTTTTACTGTCCTTTTATCTGTTTCACAAATGAAAAAACCTAATAACGATAACATAAGCAACGAAGGAGAGCAAAACCCACGAACCACAGATTTCAGATACGGAGAAAGCCTCGAACGCCTCCAGCAGCTGGCTGTCTGGCATGGGTCGTAAAATGTGTCATATTTCACCACATATCTAAACAAAGGACGACATCGCTATATACATCTGTATCAGTTAAATTAGGAGGCAAGATGACTTAGGTTAGGTTAGGTTTATGGGTGGATACGGCAGAGTAAACCCTGCAGTACCCCACTTAGGTCCATGTGGACCCATTGTGATGCCCTTGTTGGGGGGTAAGCCGATGTTATTGGCGATGGTGTTAGTTCCTTCTTAGTTACTCGACCTTGTCCAGCCATCCTGATGTATTAATGAACCTGTAAAGATTAGATAAATTAACATCTGAAAGTTCTTGTATGTCATGGAAGTGGTGTCTTCCAAGTGTTCTGTTCCTCAAGTGGCACAGACTTGGGCAGTGGCAGAGGAAGTGAGGTGTGTCCTCATGCACCTCCTCGTCTTCGCAGCCCCTGCATATATCGTCATTCTTGAGTTTTAATTTCATTGTGTAGTTTCTCAGGAAGTTATGCCCTGTTAGAGCACCTACCAGTTTATGCAGCGACGTTCTATCAAACCGCATAAGCTTGCTAGTCCGACCTGCATTATATTCCGGTCATAGCTTCCGTGAAATTTCGCAGGTAGTTAATTCCTTCCACCTGTTGTTGGCTTTCATTCGAATCTTGTTTTCCACTCTCTCTGAGATTACAGAGCGGTGGATTGATCGATTTAATCGCCCGATCTTGATCCATAGCAGATCCATTTCTTGCCAGTTTATCAGCCATCTCATTGCCGGCTTTGTCCCTGTGTTCAGGGACCCAGCAGAGGCGCGTGGTATGCTGCGAGCAGAGAACCTTAAGCTCTTCACGGCAGCGGCGAACTAGCTTCGATTTTATTTCAATAGCAGACACTGCTTTTATAGCCCCCTGGCTGTCAATAAATATGGTAATATCATCATTTGGTATTGCCATCATTGACACCATATGGGCAGCTTCGGCGATTGCCAGAACCTCCGCCTGAAAAACACTACTGTGATCAGGCAGTCTGATCTGAATACATCTGAATGGTGTATATTTAGCTCTTCGGAGAAAATTCCAGCACCTGTACCACAGTCCATCTTAGATCCATCTGTGTAGATGGATATCGATTTCCTATTTGTGGGTTCGTCTGTTTTCCATTCCTCCCTGCTGGGGAATCTTTGCATGTCCCATTCTGTAGGGTTTCCGGCTTTTGATTTGGCTGATCCTGAGGGCACTTTTGGCTGCAGATTCTTGCATGTGTAGGTCTAGGGGTACCAAGTTGAGGATTGCCTCCATTACAGCAGTAGGTGTTGTCCAAAGCAAGATGACTTTAAACCTAAATCATTAAATCATGACCTGACCAAATACCCGACCATTCAATTCAAGGGCCGACTGCCTTGTAAAGCGTAGTACGGACCTCTTACTAAACGAAATATCCCATACAAAAGTGACACAATGAAATCATTAACGAAAAATTCCACTCTCCTTTTCGTTTTGCAGTACGCAGCTGCTGCGAAATGATGGTGGGTAGTTGTAGTAGATTGCTTGGTACAATTATCCACTCTCTTTCCCACACGTTAATTGTCCGGGACATTAATTGCTTGCAGAAATTTGGCATTTGTGCTGCAGTGTTACCAACTGCATATTTTTTGGTAATATTAAATTAAAAAAAAAAAAACACAAACTCCTAATTGAGAGACTTTTTTTAGTTTCCATTTTGCAATGTTAACAAAAAAAAAAGAAAAGAAAAAATCGCAAAACTTTAATTAAAGTGAAAAGCGTATAAATTACGATAAATCCGAAATGGAACTTTTAAGGAGCCAAAATGGAAATAAATAGCCAGTGCTGATGGAAATCTACACAAATTATTTTCCGCTGCCTTTTCGCAGACGTTTCGCTGTCCATTTGGAGACCACCGGAAAATTTCGTTTCAGAAGAGGTCCGTACTACGCTTAAGTGGTCGTTCTAGAGCCAGACTAATACCTTAAGCGAATTCACAAATTCTGACTCTCTTTAGTACATCAGCATGTGTTTATGGGCAAATAAAGTGAAACCCAATCTGCACGCAATTAATTATGGTATTCAAATAAATTCTGTATACAAACACATTGGCAAACATTGGCATAAATCATCCACACAAACAAGGCTCGTATATCTGCCACTTATAGTTATGAAACTATTTCCACGCCAAATAGCCAGCATTCGCGGATCGAATTAACGTTACAATTCATATAGCACATATAAGTAATCAGAGCCATTCCAGAAAATATCGAATTTCCACAGCAGTGGGCCCCAGTTATGTGTAACATGTCGCAACGAATTTATTGCCTACCCAGCTATCCGCATAAATGGCAATTTTATCCTTCGTACTTAATCAATAGGCTCCATTTCGCCCATGCCGCGGCGCTGTTATTAATTGACAGGTAATTTGTCCGACTCGGCAAATATTCGCTAATTAAATGACAAAGGACACGCACCCTTCTGTCGACTTGGGCAATATTGTGCTGACGCCGCAACACATATTAGGTTCGTAAATTGAAGAGGCTTACATTTTCTTTTTCAAATTTAAAATTTTAATTACTTGGTTAAAAAGTTTTGCTTTCCTTTTTTATGGTAAAGGAATCACACCGCACAAGGCACAAGTCCTTCGTAAGTCTCTTACAATGTGATACCAACCACCATTATATGGGTAGCGGGTATATGAAGAAAAACGCCTGGTGCGCTGTACTGTGCACGTCATTAATAAATCTTTATTCATGCGAAATGATATATATTTGACTCGGGACCGGTATGCACCTCTATGCTGTGAGGGTAATAAAACCCCCCGATGAGTAGGTATGCCAGGTGGAAAGTTGTTCTGCTCTGAATTTGAGCACAAAGTGCAAAACAATGCAACGTACTTTCAAAGATGGCAAATCTTTAACGCTTAGCATCCGTATCTGCAGAATGTATGTGAGTCCTTGAGCCGAAAACAGGCAAACCATCTGTTGATGGGGGGTTGTAATTTACAACCCGGCGCTTGTGTGCCTGCCCCAGGTGAATGCTGAAAACGTGTCCTTGTCGAATATGGTACGTGTATAGGTATAGGTAAGATATGCAACTGGTGTGATTTTGTTTTCATTGAGCATTGAGGGCATTTCATGAACGAACAAAGGGGCGACTTCAATGAAATTGCTTTCGGGCACGCTATTGGTCAATGGTAGGGTTGTTTTCGAATGAGGCCTTGTTACACATTTCATAAATGAGGGTACTTAATGGGTCAACCTTTGTAATTATGTGCTTCAGGATCTGTGGTGACGGATGAAATGTTTAATCCGGCCAATGAATCACGTCAATTTGGCGAGCTTAGATCGCCTTGATGAAGTCAATACTTATGTAGGTGTTGTGATGTTTGCTGACGAAAATGTAAATGTTGTTTGGTTTATTCAATTCGAAGGTTTGTTGATATTATTTTTGTTCGAACAAAAAGGCAGACCCATCTATTAGGGGAGACCGGGGCTAGTTGGGGTAAGGGGGAGGTTGACACACTGTCATTTTTTTCATAGTCTAGAGATGGCATGTTCATTCGTGTTTTTACATTCAATGCAGAGATACCTGTTAAGCCTCCTGTTGTATCTCGTCGTAAGTGTATATGTATATCGTTCAAGAAATTTTAAGGAAAAACGATTTTTGATGTGACTTGGGAGTAAAATCGACTTGAATGAGATGAAAATGTCGCTGTTTATGCCGTGACGGCGGAAATTGGCCTGTCGCCATCGCCATCACTACGCCACAGATCTCGACTTATATACCTACCACTCAACGGATTTCAATAATTTTTTGTGAATGTGTACACACATACCTACGTGTATTGTTGAGAGGCACATTTTTTTTTTTTCAATTCTTTCAACTTAATTCTTAAAGTGAAGACTTGTATGGGCACGCAGGACCTGGGGAGTGAACTGATAAAGCTAGAGGTCTTACACAGGCACTAGACTACTGAATCAGTAGATTAAATTAAATGAAGAGAGCTCATTCATAATGTTTGCGTTAAGCTACGATTACACGGCCATTTTTAAATGGCGCTTTGACGTCAAAATCACGTCTCATTTTTGGGATAACATTTTGGGCTTCATTTAAATGACTAGGAAAATGGCAGACAAAATGACATGAATTTTGTGCTATTAAAATGGCGGGAAAAAATGACCATGTGATCGTTCTTTAATGACGCCTAGGCTAAATGACCAAACTTGTTGCATCCAAAAAATGACCAGGCACGAAATTCATGCTATGTTATTTTTCTACGTAAATGAGAAAATGACGCAGCATTTAATTTGGTGTTTCTATGGTGGCGAAAAGGACGTGTCACATGTGTGTGGGTGCTATTTCCGTAAAAATTAATAAACTCATTTCTATTTGTTTTGTAATGGTTGTGTTGTTCGGTATTGAGAGAAATGGAATACGAACCGTTGCCGTCAAATGCCGACAATTTGGCCTATTCCGTCAACTATGTTGTGAGTTTGAACACACAAAGTCGAGAAAATTAGGGAAATTTATTATACCTAATAGATAATTCCATTTTCTTTTCACTGCTAATTAATTCAATTAAAAAAGTGGTGACATACATAGGCATGCGTCTTCGCCGAGAGAAAAACACTAAATGACAGAAGCTATATTTTTCTCATTGGTCATTTAGATAAATGACGCGAAATTGAAATAATAGGAAAGGTGACGTTTGTCATTTTGATGAGACATGTCGTTACCATGTGATCGTCATTTTTTCGCTCGTCATTTTATCCGTTGGGATAATTCCAAATAACGCGCAGGGTGCTTCATTTTATTTGGGATAACAATGACGATGATGGTCATTTCGTGTGATCGCCATTTTTTCGCAAATTATCAAAGAAGAATCGTAGCTTGAATGTCACTCTAATGCGATATTTTTTCCTGACGTCACATTTGTAATAGTATTTTGCGCAGTATACATTTTATTCAATGAAAATTTTCAAAACTAGCAAATTAATCACCGAACAATTCATTTCCAGAATCGGAATCGTCTGCATTTTCCATTTCTAAATCTCTTTCTGTTATTTGTGTTTTGTATTCGTCCTTTACAGCAATTTGACAAAGCAATTCCGGCTTTGTTTTGAGGTATACAAAGAAATCAACGTTTGAATACCGGCTCTGCGAAATAAGGCCCCAATGAAATAAGGCCCCAAAAAAATATACAGGAAACAACAACAACGATTTTTAATAGAATTTGGGGCGTTATTTTCTTTTTTGGGGCCTTATTTCTGAATGAAAAGAAATGAAATAAGTCCCCAAAATTATTTTTTTATTATTAATTGTTACCCTTCCGATATGGAATGCGTATGCAAACCCCCTGCTTGGGTTTACTTTTAGATTGCGGGATGGGTGCGAGGTTGAGTATGTAAAAAATTACTTTAATATAAACTAGTTTATCCAATATCAACAATATGAAATGAAAAGTAGTTGTCATTATTCTTAATTTCATTATGAAATAAACCACAAATTTGGGGCCTTATTTCTGTTTATTTTGGGGCCTTATTTCATCGCAGTGGGGCCTTATTTCATATTTGAAATTGGGGTGTTTTTTTTCATTATGAAATAACACCCCAAATTTGGGGCCTTATTTCATTTTCTCTTTTGGGGCCTTATTTCATTGGGGCCTTATTTCCTACAGCCATGAATATCTTAAGTCAAACTACGCTGTATCTTGAAAAAAAACTATGGAATTTTGGAGCCTAAAAAAAAGTATAATAAATACTGCGAAAAATAGTGTAAATACGAGCATTATACGTTATATTATACCCTATTGAGACCGAGCGGAACACACTTGGAAACTTGGAGTTGTTTGAAGTCCTTTTCCACGAAAACACCACGAAAATTACTTCTAATTGGTGGGTTGCTGAGTTGAACAAAACAGCTCACCGAACAAATGTCACAACTCACAACTTAAAATCATTTTCCACAATTAATTGATGGGTTACCTAGTATTATTTTTAAAACGCATTAAATTCATTTTATTTGTTCTACAATGCGAGGAATAGAAACACAGCGACAGCAACAGCAACAGCGAATTTAGGATTAGCTCTAACGTTGACGTCGCTGTCGATGTTGCGGTGCTAATGTGTTCAAAGTAATTTAAATACATTGGTTTTAAAAAGTTGTCAAAGTTGCTGTTGCTGTGTTAATCTGTTTCTCGCATAATGCGTTCGAAGTTTGTAACCAAAATAGTTTACAATGAAGTTCCACGACTAGTGCCTGTCTCACTGATTGAAACGTCAAACGTTCGGTGTGAATGATACGAGTTTTCGACAAAAGCACAGTTTTCGGTGGGTTGTGAATAGGGAATTATACTCTGTTCAATTCGTATTTTCAGTACAGGCCTTATGGTAAGCTCTTTTTTCTACCAGTGGTGCCTGTAGCTACTCTCACGGTACTCAACACAAGATTTGCCACTGAAATAAAAGCGAAACCACTGGTGATTCCAAAGAATTTGTTGTTGTCATTTACGAAAAACCCACCCAATTTTCCTCAAAGGCGCATACATCCCACCATAACCAGTCTGCCAGGCAGTCGCGAGCAGAATGAGGATGAGGACGAGGGTGATATTCTCGTGTGCGGTTGCTATTTTATCGCAGAAAATAAACATGTGTGTGTTTTAAGCACCTCAGAAGAGTGTTACCATAATCTATTTGCAAAAATATCTTTACGGGTTTTTCTATGGATATTTTCACAGAACTTTCGGTTTTGGTGCTTTTTAAAGCTCTTGAGAGCGAAAAAATGAATTTGATTATGTAGATGCTGCCATACAGTTTTTAGGTACTCCTTTAATTATTTTGTATTTATGAAGGATCTGTTAATATGCAGTTAAACCATTTTTTGTTAATAAAGAGTTGGTATTTGGTAGCCCTACCGATATTTGTGAGAGAATTATGCCAATTTATAGTGCTCACTATGGCAACCATGTGAGAGCTTTAAAATGGAGACAGCTTATTAAAATCCATAATAGTTAGGGTGAAAGGCAAATAGCCTATCTTCCCTGTACTGAAAATACGAATTGAACAGAGTATAGTTAGTTAACTTGTTATCCACCACAGCCGATGTTGAATTTCGAATGTTTCTATCAAGTCGGTTACTCTGAGCAACTGTCGGTAGCGCAGTGTTCCACCACCCCGCACACAAACCATGTTTCACAGCCTCAACCACCGACTCCAACCTTATCTTATTTACAAACCACCAACAGCAATTTAATATATTTGTGCAAATTACAGGCTACTCGGCGGCGGCACTTCTTGCCATTCTTTTCGCTATCCCATTCGGAATCCGAATGCTAATCCACAAGGACCTCGGCAAATGGGAGGAATTCGGACCGGCATTCTACACAGCACATTTGGAGCTTTTTCTCGGCAATGGCTGCCTAGGTAAGAACTTTCCAATCCACCCCTAATCATAACCTCAAACCATTTCAGGCGTCGGCGTTATGATGCTTTTGGTTCTGACCATCGAGAGATACGTTTCCGTTTGTCATCCCGGATACATCCGACCGGTTATGGGTCCTCCAAGGTGTGAGTTTGTAAAATAAGAAAACAAAAAGCAACAACACAAAAAATACGAAATGCTTGTCAGTGGTTGTCACATTCGCTTTTTGCGTATAGTTCTCGCAAAGGAACTCTACAATCTACATCCGTGTACTATATCCCATTTTCCATTTTCATTACAATTTGTCCGTTCTCTTTGGCTTTTTTCCCCGGTTTTTCTGATTCTTCTCTTTCAGGATGACCGTCATCCTCATACCGTTGGTTACGTTTGTCATCTACCTGCCGAGTGTCTTCCGTGCTGAACTGATAAAATGTGTCCTGCAAGCGGACGGGACTTTTGTGTATTTTCGACGAGATAACAGCGAATTCTTGAGCACGCTCTTTTATTCGGTAGGGTTGTTCGTTGATTGT
This sequence comes from Cheilosia urbana, assembly GCA_946477585.1. Classification (NCBI taxonomy): domain Eukaryota; kingdom Metazoa; phylum Arthropoda; class Insecta; order Diptera; family Syrphidae; genus Cheilosia; species Cheilosia urbana. The sequence continues at coordinate 966,683 of OX297854.1, read as the reverse complement.
TGGTATATTAAAGTATTTACCTCACTGCCGTTTTAGGTGTACAAAGTGATGCTGGAGGTTCTGTTTAAGGTTGTGCCGACGGTTCTAATCGCCGGCTTCAACCTAAGGATAATGATAGTCTATCGACAGACGTGTGAGAAGCGCCGAAAGATGATTCTATCGCGTACGTCGTGCTTCAAGGACGATGATCCGCGCAAATTCGCCGAGGAGAGAAGACTATTTTTACTGCTGGGTAAGTTAACAACCCCCCCCCCACCGACGATTGTCAGCAAGAAGTTGTGTATGGTGTATGGTGTAACATGGATTTTTTCTTCTTCTTTTTTTTCAGGCAGCACATCGCTACTGTTTCTTGTGTGCGTATCGCCGATGGCTATACTTCATATGACGATAGCGCCAGAGAATCTATCGAGTTTTTCATTTCAAGTAAGTTATCCTTTTGTCTTTGGATATAGGGGGGCGTGGAAGGTGGTTGCATAGTTGATGGGATTCTTGCACTCAATGCCAACGATGAAAGTTGCCACATTTGATTGTGCACCAATAAGGAGCAAAGGAGCAGCGATATTATACCCAATGACTCACTGCCATACAGAGTGGCATGGTACGATGAAAGGATTAAGGATACTGTATGATAAATTAGAAAACATCTCGTGGGAGTTGATTTGCATTTAAATGAGCAAGAGGGAAAAAACATATCGTTGTGGATGAGTTAAGATTGCATAGATTAACTCGTAGACATTCGCCATTACCGCAGTCGGATCTTGATTGTCTGCTATTAAGTTATTTTATAAGCTATTGGCAGATAAAAAAAAATATTGCTCTGTCCATATCCATATACCTAGTGATGCCGTGGATATGGGAACTTAAATTCAATGGAGTAGTTAAGAAGCAAATTAAAGTTAGTGTGGTAGCTTTACTTGTCCGAGCTCAATTTAACGATCAATGCCTGTTATAGTTTGCAGTTAGAACTCTATACAGTTGAATTACGTGTATCTATAACAATGGCGCATCTGTGTTGGTAGTGGACTAAGTTTTTAAGTCTTTGATCATCATACAGCTACGTGACAATGTGCTCATTCTGTGCTCCCAGATATTTGTAGACGATATTTGCGCCTTTAAATGATTTAAAAAAAAAAACTGCCAAGCACTATAGTGCTCGATCACAGGCGTAGTTACCAGCATGTCCTGGGGTGGATCCAGTGAGGGGCTGCGACAAGAGACCACAAGTTTTCGTGTTTAAATTGCATTTTTACAAACATGTGGTGGAATTCTGTAAAAAAACGAAACGAAAACCGCTTTCACATTTCAAAAAACGAAAAAAATCGAAAGCGAAAATTTGCTTCATGACCTAAGGTTTTTTTTTTTTTGTTCACATTCGATTAGGTTTGAGAAACTTTGTGACAACATAATTCTAGTTTAGCTTACAGCTGACAATTCAAAATATTTCGTTTGTTGAATTTGATTGTTTACGAAGAAATTGAGTCTCGCACTCATCCACGGCGGCACAGCAGCCACATTCTCGTTCTCGTCTGTGCGCACCGTACGACGACGAGGACTATGAGTGTTGTCCACTAGCATACCAGTCTCACGAACTTTTTGCACAAACTTGCCATACGGGCTCGTTTTATGGCATTTTTCATTACTTCGGCGAGAACTTCGGGCGACAGATTCTCGCACTCGTGTCGAATGTTGTCCTTGAGGGCTTCGAGGGTCTCGGGCTTGTTCGCGTAAACACGGGACTTAAAAAAACCCCACAAAAAAAAATGTCTGGAACGGTTAAATCGGGCGATCTTGCGGGCCAGTGTAATCGCCAAAACGAGAGATGAGGCGACCCGGGAACGCCGTCTTCAGAACATCGGTTGTGGATCGCGCAGTGTGTACCGTACCTCTGTCCTGTTGTAACCACATATCCTCCAGTCCTAATTCGTCCAATAGCAGCAGAAAAAACTTGGTTAACATGGCCCTATAACGCGCACCGTCCATTGTTGTCGTTTGACCAGCGGTGTTCTCTAAAAAAAATGGCCCGATTACTCCTCCAGCGTGAACAGCGCACCATGCAGTGGTTGTAATGGCTCCTCGTGCATTACTCGGTCGAAAAATCGAAAATTCGAAATTATTCCGCGATCTTGGGGAGTGTATCGCTCCATGGCTTGTTCACTTGTCTTCTACATCTGTCTAGTCCATAAATGTCAAAACAGATTCGACATTGGCGGCCATTTGCAAAAATAAGAGCATCTTCCAATAGGGTGATCTCTTTTGGCCCACCTGTACTCATGGTTAGCGTTTCGTCAATTTTTTTAATTTTTTCAGAGCAATTTTTCCACATGCCATATTCTCATGCTTAAAAATATAGCAACCTCTTCTCTAACAAAGTTATTCAATACTTCTTACAGGTTTTCCGAGCGCTAGCCAACCTAATGGAATTGGCAAACTACTCAATAACATTTTACATATATTGCCTCTTCAGTGAAGACTTCCGCAACACCCTTATGAGAACAATAAAATGGCCTTGGATACCCTCTTCGTTATGTAATCAAACGGATGAAGTAAGTTATACCAGTTATGCATCTGCAAGTTATGCTTAAATCACTTTCGATTCCATTCACCCAAGGTCTCAACTAAGGCTACACCACTAATAAAACTGGACAAGATCGCCTTTCGGAATCATCACATCACCACAACATCGGGCCTCTGTACAGCCGTTGGCCGGTCCAGCAGCATATGATCTAGTAGTTTTGCCGAACAAACGGCCGTGTAAATCTTAATGTTATAGATGTTAAAAATAATTTAAGGAACATATACCTAGAAATAACTATAAGTAACTATATACATTCATGCTCATTTACAAAATGCTACATTATATTTTCCTATCAGCAGAGAAACGTTATAATATTAAATAGGGGAAAAGGAGAGAAAAATATAAATGTCATGTAAAGTTGCCTGGAAATATGATATACATTGTATTTAAAATTAAGGTTTCGCCAGAAGAAGGAGTGTAGGACACATTGGGATGTGCGTATAGGTACAGTGTGGATATTTACAAAATATTCGATGTAAGATTAGGTTATTGTTTGAGTTGTGTCTTCAGTTTGACAAAATATGTTTGAAATCGCACTGTATATAATAAGACAGCACTGGTAAAACTCACAGTCCTTTGTAGTAATTGTTGCTAGTATATTTATAGAAGCTTTCCAGTTGTAATGGCAAGAAAAAGGGATGCGTAAAGAAAGCTAAGGCGGTGGTCTAATTTTGTTTAATCTTTGTCTAACTCTGATGAACACATTGGAACATTCCAAAATGTGTAATTGTGGAGCCGTTTTCAAGTGTATATCTTATTCAGTCTTAAATCTCTTGAAGGGTTAGATATCCTGTTTAATTTTTTACAGACTCACCATTCTGATCCGAAATAGTTTATCCTTGTTCTAGCACCGTATGCGTCACCGGTTTGCGATCCTCCAAAGCTTCAACCTCCAGAAGACGCATTTTCTTTAGGCGGTTTCAAGAGTATATATGTACTAGGATTATCGCGATTCGCAACCTGTTTGAGTATTCCTCGATTTATGGAACTTGTCACATGAAAAAGGACACAGCAATTTTTAAATACATTTTGCACTTCTGATTCCGATCACCTCTTCTGGTGTTTAGCAAATTGCAGTGGATGGTTCGGGACCATAACTTTCCTTTTATTTACCTACTATTAATTTTATCAGTGACCTCTCACTCAAATCAATGTAAACTCGTTGCGAGCCGCATATTAGTTGAGCTTTTGTACAGTCCTTAACACCCGATATGCGTTGATGTGTGCCTGCGACTGTGATGTGAGTAACGAGCGACCGGCGGCCATTTATACTGAGCGTCATCGCTGAGTGATTAGTTGCGAAAATGTCATTGGGTCTTACTTATAATTAATTTTTACCTGCACACTAAATATTTTGTAGGTCACAATATGCAATTTTGTATGGAAAATTGCGCCATTGTGAGTTTGAAAAATTTAACCAGGACACTAAAACTGATTATTCGAGGTTTTTTTCTTAAATAGAAAGTAAGTAAATGTTGTGTGTTATTGAATCGGTAACACTTTTACTATTCATTGCCAATTTCTCAGCACATTTGTATTTATTTCACCATATATGTGGATAATAGGGTTGCCAAGTCAACAAAATATGACAAAAAAAAAGAAGCGGGATTTAAAAATTTCTCCCGAGACAGCATAAAAACTCATAATAAGATATATACCCACATAGTAAAATACCTTTTTTGTTTGTAGGTACATATTTTCTTTCCGCATTGACATTTATAAGCGGTAAGCCGTTTTTTTAGGGACGAAACTATTCGAAACAGCAGCCGAAGGAGAATCACTCTCGCTTAATGCTGATTTGATTGGCCAAGATTTCAAAAATTAAACTATAGTTACGTATACGGGACAAAAGGTGTCCCGGCGGGACAACAGAAATCATGTCTTAAATCCGGGACATGCCGGCCAAACTGATGGGACGCCTGGGAACACTAGTGGGTTAATTAATCCTTTAGAATGGACTTTAGTCTACTCTGTTCGGAGACGCCTTTATGTCCGAAATCATAACTTAATAGTAATGGCATAAAACTATAGCTCCATACAAAATCGAAAAGTCATGATTGTATGTATTTTATTTTAGTTTATTTAATTTTATTTTGTAATTTTGTCATACCTGTAGAAAATATCGCCATAGAGAGTTAAAAAATGCAACCTTAGTCACTAAAATTCAATGGGCATTGTGTTTTTTTTTCGAAGGGCCATTCATAAGCTATAAACAATTCCTTACCATCTTTGCGAATTTATATCTGATTTTTCTCTTTTTCGTGTTTCCCCTTTTCTGTAGCGCGATAAAATTCAGTCGCAAAAAAAAAGTTCAATGGGAAGAAAATCTTACAATCGTACAACATTTCAGTCCTCCGCCTATTCTGCGAGTGTTTTAAAATGCCAAAACAAACGATTTTAAATCCTACCAAAATATTTACAATCTCTCATATAGAAATGTCGCCAACTTTCAATACTCCTTAAGTACTACCATATACAATACATATACCTAAAATATCCACATTTCCATCTATATGTATATATTTATATGTATACCTACTGCCATTAGAAACTGCCCCCGTTATTACTTTTATCTCCGAATCTCCTACTTAAATAAAACATTCAACTAAACAATGTTGCAGAATATTCAGACAAAAACAAACATATAAATATATTTTTGTAAAACGTGTTATTATATATAAAAAAAAAACGTTAACCATATACAATTGCTTAGCAAAAAAAAAAAAAACTGAAAACATTTACCTACCTACATACCATAAACTAGTAAACTATTTAGGAACAATAACAATTTACTCAACCAAAAATAGGAGAAGCATTGATTGTTATGTTATTGTAAAAATGAAAGATAGAAAAAAGTAAATTACTTCAAACAATAAAAACAACATTCAAAAGATAAGCGTAAAAGTGTCTAAAACAAACCAAATCAACTTTAACCAAAATGCCTAATGTCTGCGTTAATAATTTGCAATTAAAAAATAAAATAAAAAGTGAGAATTCTTTTAATTTAACTTGCAAAACAATGTTTTCTTCACTTTGGTTTGCAGACATCTAGGCTTGTACATAGAACGTATTATAATGTAATGTTACACAATTTTAGTTTAGTTATTGTGATATTTTGTATATTTGATTGACAACTGACAAGTGACAAATTTATATTCAAAAACGTATGAATTGTATTTTGGTTTTAAGGTTATAACTTTGTAATTAGGAAGTGTTGAGAAAAACAATTGTGTATACATTAGATATTAACTATTATTGCAAATATATATATATATACAATATTAATTAAAATACATATATTAATGAAGACGAAGGACGTGTGCTATTATTTTTATCTGTGTTTATATGCTTTGTGCGGCTATTTTTGTTTCAATGTCAATGAACCAGCTTTCGTTTATTTGCCTTTCTTAAAACGAAGCAAAACATTCGTGCAAGTTGCAACATCTATTGAACGTTTTCATCTTACGGAGTCGAATATTTAAAGATAAGACACCGTCACTGTCAATCCACCGGAGGACGGTCAGTCCGGCCATTCACACACCAGTAACCAGTTGCGAAGCTCTCCTAAGCCAACATCATTCCGATCAAAATACTGATATTACGAAAGTAAATAAATTTATTTAATAAAATAACAAAAATTAAGCAAACTTTAAAAGTGTTATACACTTAATATTAACCTTACTATTATGTACTACTAAAAATCCCAAATTTCAATAAAATAAAAAAAAAAAATAAAAAAATAAAAACAAAAAACGTATAACCGGAAAACCGGTTTCAGAAATAGAAAATTTAATAGGCTGTTCCAAAAAGCTTGTTTAATGCAATTTTCCATTCTGAGATACTTGAAACCGCAAGAAAACCCACTATTGGAAAAGACAATTTTATAGACAGACCCTGTGATACTGACACCTTCAAGACGTGTAAGCAGATTAAATATTTGGGTCACAATAGGTACGGCATTGAATGAAAAAAACTTAAGAGGCTGCAGCTGCATAGCCGATAAAAAACATTTTGTTTCAAAAAAACATTTAAATGCGCAGAATTGAGTTAGCTTAAAAAAAATATGCGAAAACGCATACATTTTTGGAAAAATATGCACTGGATTGATGACTTAAAAAAAAGCGAAGTAGATTTCGAAATCATAGTTTTCATAGCGTTTGTAATAATTCTTTCACGTATTTGGGTAAACTTTTTAGAACTGACAGACATCATGAACCAAGACCAAACCAAACGTATCACCTCTTTGACAGATAATTTAAGGGAAAAGGAAGACATTAATAAACGTCAGAAAATTGTAATACATTTTGTGAAGTTTGATCCAATTTAATATGAGCTTGCATGAAAAAAGTGTTAAACATTTTTTTAATATTTTTTTAAAAGTAGATTTAAGGTTTATTAAAGAATTTATAGTTCGAAGTAGTAAGCAGATTTTATTTTTATTTTTTCCAAAATTGAAGTAAATCTACTTCAATTGAAGTACCTAAAGTGGTATTACTGGTGATGATTCGAATTTCTGTAGAATCGGGTCGGACGGAAAAAAATATGTGTGCCGACCTCCGAATTAACAACACAACCCAAAATACACACTGGAGAACTATAAAACAAGAAGGCTGAAATGTAATGGTCTGTGGATCTCTTTCTTGGCATGGTGTGGGTCCAGTTGCGAAAATCGACACCAAAATATGATCATATGATTCCTTATGCTGATGACCATTTTATAAAGTAATTATGTATCAGTTTTAAAATGGCCAGCTCAGTCTCCCGATCTTAACCAGTCTCAGTATTGTCTTTGTTATATAGCTTGCTTCAAGCTTCCTGTATTTATAAATAAATAAATATCACCTGCTCTTGCCAAACAATTAACAACCTTGCATGATAAAATAATTAAATAAGCTTATGGACAAAAATGGAAGGGATCTACAAATTTGTGCCTAATCCGGCTAATATTTTTTTCATAAGACTGATATAGGTACCCTCGGTTTTCTGTTAGATGTTCGAAAGGTTTCAAAGGAGACTACCTTAGAGAGACGCTCATACTTCGGTTTACTAAGCAAAAATATTTCTTTTAATTGAAAAGTACCAACCTCAAAGCGCTGAATTTAAAATAAAATGAGTTGGGCAACTGTATTTGACAGTGCTCAATACTTTTCCTCCCTTGCTTACAAGCCATTATTCTGTTGATACTACACATCAATACAAAATCAAACTTGAGAAATTTATTTTGTTACTAGCGGAAGACAGGGAGAGAGGGTGGACAAAATCAAAACAAAAAAAAAAAAAAAGTTACCCTTGTTCAAATTTTGTCACAGAACTGCCATTCAACAGACAATTGATTTATGACTCGTGAACAAATTTATTTTCCGAAGCAAAGTAAAGGACTCCCTTCCTTGTGAAAATAAAGTTCCAGGGATTTTTGTTTTTCATTTCAACATTGAATTTATCCTTGCTTACCAGTTTTACGAATTTAATCCCGTGAAAGGTACAAAGTTTTGAACTCTTTTCAATGATTTTATTTTATTTTATTTATGATCGATAGTTTAGGACTGAATAAATGTACCTACACTCGAACCAGTTGAATGAATAGGTAACAACTTGGCATGTTGTTTGTCTTATGAATTACAGAACAACTTTGAAGGCATGGCAAAGTTGAAAATTATTGTCCAGTATGTGCTGCAAGCAATAGAACGTTTTTGTAATTGAGTATAGCAAACTAAACAGAAAATGGTTTCGCAGGCAAGTTCACAGGAAACTTGAAAGGAATCTTGTAATTGGGAGAAGTCATATAAGTTAACGCTAGTTCTCTATTTTGAAGATACAATTCAGTTTCAATTCAATTTATTTAACAAAATCTGTAAAAAGTAAAATAAGACTTGGTCGTTTATAGTTCAAAGAGAGTTGAAATGAGGTAGCAAAACTAACAGTGATTTATAACAAATTCTTAGACAAAAAACAAAAAAAGAAGCAATAAAAAAAAACAAAAAAACTTAATGCTGTACCGAGAAAAAAGCACGTCAACGGAATTGCTTTCGACTGAACGATTAGCTGTTTGTTGAAATTTATAAACCTGGTGTACTTGAAAGCAATCACTAGTTTCAGGGTTTTCAAAATTAGGGTAAAGCAAACATTTTTAGCTGCAAAGGTTGAGTTGAGTAAGACCTTTTACCAAACAAGTTGGACCAATTTTCATCCTAATGCAATCTTTTCGTACCTGATGTTCAAAGATCTGCCTCCGAAACATTTCCGTCCCCATTATACGGTCAATATTCCATTTCGCTCGTTCAGTTCTTCATCCGTACGGTCTTGCCTGTGCATTGATATGGTCGGAGTCGTATTTCCCACAAACTCCACATATCAAAATATTAAACAGTTTACAACATCCTTTGAAAAATGCCCCGAGGAAATGCTGTACGTGAATTGGTTATAAATTGTTTCCTTCAATGCGTCTGCCGCCTTTCGATGTTCTGACCCAAATTTGTGTATACAACGATGCCAACCTATGGTATAGAATTACAAGCCCCTTCTTGACACACAAAACAAAACCTTTTGGTCGAATCACATTGCCATAATTAGAAAGCCCGCCTTAGGCGATTCTTTGTTTTTTTTTTCAATTAAACAGGTCTCCCCTTTGTTCACCTTTTAATTTGAGTTTCCAAAAGTCCTGTCCTTTTCTCCTTAATAAAATTTCGGTTTTCAACTTAACTGGGAAAAATCAAGATATACATCTCGTCGCTATTTTCGAATTTGTCATTTTCCTGTCCTTCGCATTTTTTGGTTCGGCCAAGTGGGTTCACTAAATTTACCTTAAACTTTTAGGTTTGAAAAAGCTAGCTTTCAGATCGTTTGCCTCAAAAAATTAAACAGCAGATGAAGCCTAAAGCAAATAAATGGTATCTCTGCATTGAAAAGGTCAAGGCAATTGTTTTTTTTTTTTTTTTTTTTTGCAAAGCTTCCAACTTCTTTTCGCCAGAATAATCCATCCCAACTTAGTTGTGATTGTCAGTAGCCCATGGCACTTTGCTTAGACTGTTGGGAGATAGATACTAGATACAACATACGAAAGACATTTGAAACGTTGGACGTTGGAGTATTAAGATTGATTAAAAGATGGTAAAACTTTGTAGACGCTGCAATTGAATTCTTTTTAATTATCAATCCAATTGCATTTACTTGTAGAAATGTCTAATTTGCTTTTATCTTTATTTCGTTCGTTAACTGTCGTGTGCCTTGTATTGGTGCTAGAAAATTGTCACAAAGGAAATGTTTGAGTTTATGCAAAGTTGGTGGTAGGTATATTTATTTGGAAGACAATTATTGGCATACAAGGCGAAGACTTTTCTATACTGTGTGCGTGGGGATAGACTGACTGGGATTTTTTAGACACTCGATCCACTGATTTACCCTCATCATATGCATGCGAAGGCAATCCGCCTCTCCGATAATTGTGAATGTCTACCATCGTGTGCTGCACATTTTTATTTCCGCTTCTCGTATAAGTGCGATAATTCGACTTATTGGAGACCCTACACTCACATCGAATCTACAACCGTTGGTGCACAGAAGACAAGTCGCTGACCTATGCTTGTTCTATAGGTACTTCCATGGTAGATGTTCTGAGGAACTCAAAGACATTATCCCTCGAAATGCAACTTTTGGGCGCCCAACAAGACAGGCTGCTAATGCTCATGACCATACAGTACACTTGACAACCGCGAGGACATCAACTTTCCAAAACTCCTTCTGTTACAGGACAAGCAAACTTTGGAACTCGCTTCCTGGGGATATATTTCCAGAGGACCACAATTTGCAGCAATTTAAATGCAGAGCAAACATACGTCTGCAGGCATCTCGGGGCGCTATTGAAGCGTTATAGGTTCGCCTTTCCCGGGAGAAGTAGGTATATATAAAAAAAAAAAAAAAGTTGACAGCATCAGGGGAAACCTATATATAAACCAATTGACAAGAGCGATTTTCTGTCAATACCAGTGGCAATCAACCGTGCGCTTGCCATTCAGCCTAAGGTACACCACCTCTCACCCTTAGGCGCAAAGGCTGATTTAAAAGTAAATACTTGAATGTCTCCCTGCTAATGAACCGATAAGAAATTTCCTTTCAATAATCTGGATATCGAACCAAACATACCAAGGACAGAAAAAAAAAAAAAACTCCATCACAGTTTTGTTAACACAAAAGTTTATTTAAAATTAATTCTAAATTCTACAGACAGATTTGTCATTCATCTCAACTCCGATCACAGTAAAACGGTAACTCAACTTTATATAAATATATCCTAAATACACTACTTGCTTATTTAGGCATTAATTTGAATTTAAAATTCGATAACATACTGTCGCACATACCATGCGTTTGTGTATGGGTGCGAGCAACTACTATAAAGCTATTTCCATGCATAATGAGTCCTTTTTGGATTAATCGTATTTACATGTCCCAGTCACAGCTACAACAGTATTGTAACCACTTTCACCATGGACGCCAAACACCACTGCCGGCGGCATAGTCTCCTGCCAGTTCTTCTTTGGGGAACGATTCACTTTGTGTATGCAATTTGGCAGGCGTCTGTAAGGGATACAGGACGTTTGTGTGTGGCATCGAGTATCTTTGGTAATGAGCTGCAGCTATATTTGGCATGAATGCTGAAATATGTTTGAGAAGGTCAGCGCTAATGTGGCGGTCGTATTTGGTAAGAAATTGTGACACCTCCGCGGCACAGTGATGAAATCCGGCCCAGAATTTATCGACATTAACTGCGTCTGGTCGCATGAAGAGGGTGTTGTCCTCCCGCAGACGGTGTAGATGACGTACTGTGAGCTCAAGGATGTCTGCTTTCTCCAATTTCGAGATGTTTTCACCGTCCTGTAAATAGGAAAAAAAAATAAATCTTACTTAGGCACATTTATAGCTTGGGAGTGTGAAATATGTCTTGAGATGGAATAAGTGGAAAAGCTTTGAGTTGATTGCCATACCACAGTCTTGATCTTTCAACACATGAGGAAACGGCCCTTAGGAAGTTTGATTTGTTGCAAAGAGGACACAAATTGGTCAACAGTACGAACAATGCTAGCATGATGTTAAAATTTGGTTTTCAAGCCAAAGGGCCACAAAATTAGGGAGAGCATTATTTCTTCTTCTGAACTTACCAGTACCTATCAGTAAATGTAGAATTCCTGCTGACAACTTGTGTTTCGAAGTGTGAAACTTTTTCCATGAAAACATTCAATTCATTGACACAGAATTTTTAAAACCCAAAAACTATTTTTTCGTTTGTCGTCAAGTTTTTTTGAGAATCCCAGACGATGCCATGTTTCGTGTCAAATGGTTGAAATCCCTAGAAAGAATTGACTGCCTGATTTTTAAATAGAAACAGAGAATTCCTGACAATTTTTGAATGTTAAAATTTTTGTTAGACAAACTTCCATATCAATGACGATTTTCCAATTGCCAGTTGCTGATTTTAAATTATTTTGTTTGGCATTTTAACTTTATTGTCGTGCTAAAGGTACTGACGTTCTTTGACTTGCATGACTGTCGGCACAGAAGCTCTCTTAGATACCGATAACTTTTATATTTTGTATATATACAGTCGAACCTGTCTAAATAAGACCTCGCTAAGTAAAATACATCTATTAGTGGGCCTTATTCTGACGCACCTTCATTTTTCCTTAAAAACAACTCTATAAACTCTAGAAACTTGTATTTTATAAAAAAAAAACTCTGTAATTGGATCAGACGTGCAAATTTGTTTCTTTTAACCTCTGTAAGTGAGAAAGACTTGCAACAAAATTCGCTACAAATTTTTGCATGTGCTTGCCAAAAGTCGTTTTATTTTGAAGACTCTCTTAAGTGAAACAAATATATTTTTGCTCTACCTGAATAAGTGAGAAACTGAAATAAATGAAGCATTCGATTCCAATTAACCAGGTTCGACTGTTTTTGAAGTTTCGCTTCTTCTTGTCGCCTATAACAATCTTAGCTTAAACAAGTTATTCAAACAAATAACGATTCTCGTGCGCCTGTGTCCAACCACGGCTTAGTTGATTCAACATTCAAATTGCTCCAACTCTCATACTTGGTCTTCTAGGAAGATCAAGTGTGAGAAGAGAGCTAGCATAGGCGTAGTTTTATTCAAAATTCAAGTATGAAGCGCTTAAATGAAGAAGAGGTTAACTGACGTTCTTGAAGTTTCGAGATATGGGGGTTTAAAGTATTCTGAACAGAACTTTTTTTGTGATAATAACTGAAACTTGCTGCTGATGAAAAAAATAAAATAAAAAAACATAGGTACTATAACTATCTAAGTCATTTAAATAAAATAAATAAAAATAGTTTTAAGGCATACTTTTTTTAACAATTTGTGAATAAGGCATTTAACTCCTTTTTCCACAGATTTTTTTTTACAAGTAATTTACCAAAATAACATGGGAGGGGGGTGAAAATAATGGACTAGTTTTGGCCTTGGAATATCCCATATCCCTGCATAGCTATAGATAATACAGTTCATCACACATGAGGCAATAAAATGATGGCGTATTCCTGTTTACTTCACAGCTGACGAATTTTGTGTCGTCCCTAAAAATATAGTGAGGCCTCTGGTACTTTAACAATATAACTGAACTACTCAAACGTTTCAAAGTCCAGCACCACAAAACTGTCGATTTGCGCGTAGGTGGAGCAACGAAAAGTTTGCAGTTTTTATAATTCACAGGGGATGAAAACTGTCGCGCAAATTAGGTCCCCGGGCCGTTCTCGCAAAGTATTAAAAATGCCGAGCAGAATGCTATACAGATTCTTAAATATACGAGGGATAAATTAGCGCCATTGGTACTTACAGCTTGAAGTGTTCCCGTCATTAAATCCTTTAATTCCTCCAGACACTTGTTGATTCTCGCTCGCCTTTTGCGCTCCAACATTGGTTTCATTATTTTCCGATACTGGTAGGTCCGCGAAACGGGTTCCATTGTCAGGGAATTCATCGCGAAATGATGGTTCGGTGCCATCATTCAGATGTTAAATTTCAAAAAAAAAACACACAAGTCTGAAACAAGACTTAGGACACAAGTAACTTCCACTATATAGTAACACGCGACGACATCGAATGAACTCGGAACACAACTAACAACAAAACATCTACGTAACTCTGTAACTGGCAAATCTCTTTTGTTAACTCTCAAACGTCTTTATCCGTTGACGTGTAACGATCGAGTGATCCATCGTCTACGTCCATTCACAATTTTATTAAGTGTACCGCGAGAGTGGCGTGCCGCTTGGCGAGAGTATCTTTGTATCCATATGAACTGAGCGCGGCGGACAACATCAACGATTCGGCATGCACAAATGCTCATGCCCATGCCCATGCCCATGCCCATGATGACGATTGTATGTCGTCGCCTTGTTGTTGTCGTCTGTCGCTGTCTTCGCGTCTTTGGGTCCCGTGGGATAAATCTACGAAATAAAGAAGACACTCGAATGACTTATTTATTTGGAGCCTTGGCCATTTGTACGCATACCTTTGATATAAATTCAGATGGAATCCGATATTGGTGTGATCCCGCATCTGAACCGCAATACACATACTCGAAGACCTCAGAGTGAAGAACTTGATCCCACTATATACTAGGGAAGGGATATCATGTGCCATTTTCGCCTTGCGATTCACTGGCATACGCCGAAGAGATTATGGTTGGCGTATCGGTTTCCATGCCGAGCATAGGCTTGTGCCTGAGAGATTTATCGTGTAACTCGAAATCGTTATCGCATCGCGGCATCCACGAATGGCTTTCGGAAGTTGTTTTGCCCCGCCATCCGAGCGCGTTGCCTTGTCCGGATGTCGAACGTTTGTTTACTTTCTGATATCTCGTGGCGGTTACACATCATCTGGGGAGCCTTCGGCAACCACCACGATGATGCTGATGATGATGACTCCGCGACAGCAGTGTGGGCGCGAACTTGCGCGAAACTCACATCTCACATTCGCCGTACCACAGAGAATGCTGGCGCAAGAGGGGCGGCCGGCCGGCAGTAGCGTACTTGAGTCACTTGTGCTATGGGATTCAGCTGGTTCTAAGGTTCACAACCACCGACGACGTCACATTGAGACCTGTGAGATAGACAGCAGAACTCTAGGCGAATTGTTTCACACGCTCTGCTTTCTGTTTTGATGATCCTCCTCCTCCCTCACCCCAGAGATGACGACGTTGAAGAGTGCGGAGAGAAGGAATACAAGTCGACTTAGAAAAGAAAAAAATGTATCTGAAGCTGATTTGAAGTAGGTAACTATTTGGTTTATTTGTTTGGTGTTTGATTTCCGCTTTCGGTAGTAAGTAGCTGGAAGATTTATACAGGCGAACCAAGGGCCGGAGACCACACTAAACATGTCTCAATGTATGTTCACCAGTGCCAATGCGGTAAAGTTCCCAATTGGGTATCATCAGTGCACACACGTCATGATGAGCGACTCTTTTCTTGAAAGAGATTCGTAGATTCGTGCTTCGTGTGTTCGAGATACTTTTGAGAAGGAGTTGGCTTTGTGTAAATACCGCTTACTGCTTACTGGGCGTTATTTTCATAATAAGAAATTGATGTTTATCACTTCTCGTGGCAGCGCTTTACCAATGCTGCTGACGGGGGCTACTTAATTTTCTTGCTTTTTTTTGTTGTTTCTTTAGACTTAGCTCGAGATCTGGTGATCGTGGGAAAATTATGCGAAGATGGTGTGAAGATGATTAATCACTGACTGGGGCGTACGTTATGGATGCATGCACGGGTGATGTTCGGAAATATTTTCCATGTTGCTGCTAAGACTGGTGGCTTGTGTGAAGAAAAAGTGTCACAAATGGGAATTTGTCGAGAAGCAGAGGGGACAGATGTGCTTAGCCTTTTGAATGAGTTTTACCGTTTTTGTTTTTTTCTGATTGGAAGAAAAACTTGATATTGAATCATGGTCCACAAGAAAATGTGTTGGTAGGGAGATTTGTAAGTGATTGCCGTCATTTTGGAGCTTTGGAAATCCAGCTGCACAGTTCCATAATAGGTTATTCTTCCCCATACCTTCCACTGCCACTCTCGATTCCACCTGATGTGACTTGTTGCAAAATCAAGCCGCTGGATTTTACGTGCCGTATTCAGTGGTGGTTTCTTGTTTCCTCTTCATATTTTCATGGCGAATATGGCTGGTCTTCTGTACAGTCGATCAACAGTCGATCTGATAGCTGTAACTTCAGTTTCTGCCTTAATTTTGCTTACGGAGAGCCTTGAATTTGAAGCTGGGCTCTAATCGCGTAAGCACAAAACGATTGAACGATATCGTCTCGACGATGCTTCTACTTCGTGTAACAACCAAAAAACGATAATCGTTGAAACGATTGAACGAACGTCGTTTTTTGTTGCTTCACGTTACTATTTCAAATGTCAAATACCCTCGTCGAAACGATTCGATTGAACGATGGCTATTTTGCAATCGTTTCATCGTTTTTGGTGCATTTTTTCAGTTTTATTTAGGTCTGAGAGAAGTATAAGCAAATATTTAAAGGAAGAAACACACTTATGTTTTCTTTGAAGGCGACTCGCTCTTATCCGCGTATAGTAAAAGAATGCATTTTTTGCAAAGTACAATAACAACTCAATCCTAAGCTCTAAAAATGCTCATCTTCGCTACGAAATCCAAGGTCTTTATTGGCATTTTAATTATTTTAAGAAATACATATATATTTCGAAAGCCTTTAGCATATTGTAGATTCTTCCTACCCGTTCGTAGACGTTTCGTCATCCAATAGGTAGGTATATGGTTTTGGAATTTCCATCCAAAGTCCAGTGGACTATGGTCAGTTCCTACACAATGTTGGGTATCTGCGTATGTGCGTACACTTTCACTTAACATTTCTAAAAATACATCTATCCATTTTTATATTAAATTCACTACTCCATGTCAACTGACAATAAAGGAAACTAAACAAATTCAAAAAGAAACAAAAAAAAAATTATTTCCATATTTTTTGATTTTTTAGGTGTCAGACTTTGTTTACAGTCATTTTCAAACTGTTCAAAATGAAAACGATGAACGATTCGATTGAACGATACGACGATGATGTTATATGAAACAAACCCATTTAGAAGAAACCTTTAAACCGTACGATGGTCGGGCGGTTCACGACAGTGTTATTGCGGCGGAACTACTATCCGACGATTTAGTACTCACAAGTGCAACGCTAAGGGAAATAAAACGTGAAATTGAATCCCTAAAACCTAAGAAAGCTCCTGGTTATGATTTGATCACGGGAGAAGTTCTCAAAGTTCTACCAAGAAAAGCACTAATTAAGCTTCTTCATATTATAAATGCCGCGCTCAGACTAAAACACGTGCCGAGCCAATGGAAAGTTGCGGAGGTCATAATGGTTTTAAAACCAGGGAAATCGCCAAATGAAGTAAAGTCATATAGACCAATTTCCCTTCTTCCAGTTATATCCAAAGTTTTCGAGAGAATCTTACTAACGCGCCTACAACCGGTTATAGAAAACAATAATCTTATCCCTGACCACCAGTTTGGGTTCAGAACCAAGCATTCCACGATTGACCAAGTGCATAGAATTACTGACGTAATTGAGAAAGCATTTGAAGAAAAAAAGATATGCTCAAGCGTATTCCTTGACGTCTCACAAGCCTTTGATAAGGTGTGGCATGACGGCTTGAAACTTAAATTACGACAAGTTCTTCCCGTACGCCTATATGATATTTTAGAATCATATCTCGGGAACAGACTCTTCCGTGTCAGACATGGAAACGAATATTCTGAGCTTAAGAAAGTGTCTTTGGGCCCCTTCTCTATCTGTTATATACTCGCGATATACCAAGAGAAGATGGCACTACTCTCGCTACGTTCGCCGACGACACCGCTATCCTAGCAGTATAGGTAACACTATTGAAGAAACGACGGCAAAACTGCAAATCGCACTGAATAAGGTAAATGAATGGACGAGGGACTGGCGGATCACCCTCAACGAAACTAAATCCGTTCACGTGAATTTCACGTATAAGAAAACAAATGACTTGCCAATTTTTTTAAACTTGGCTCGAATACCCTTTGCAAACGAGGCCAAATACCTGGGAATGACACTCGACGCAAAGCTGAAATGGAATTCGCACGTGAAAATGAAACGTAAAGAACTCGATATCAAATATAGAGAAATGTACTGGTTACTCGGAAAACATTCCCAGCTCAGTGCTGAAAACAAACTGCTTCTATACAAGCAAGTGCTAAAGCCGGTGTGGACCTACGGTATACAACTCTGGGGTTGTACCAAGAAAACAAATGTCAATATTCTACAAACTTTTCAAAATAAAGTGCTTAGAGAAATTGTACAAGCACCATGGTATATTAGAAACGACGATATCCACAGAGATCTCGGAATTCCAATAATTGAAGCTGAAACAAAAAGCTTCGCGAGAAAGCATAGAAACCGACTAATCGGACATGTCAACAATTCAGTCCGACAAATTTTGGACGAGAACAATTTATTGCGCCGGCTTCAAAGAACGAAGCCGTTCGACTTGGCAAGATAAGATTAACCGCGTCTTAATTGCGGAACATGCAGGATCTTTCATTGGAAAGTAGCCTGTCAAAGGTTGTTATTTCGTTATAGAAAAATTGCTTGATAAGTTATATCTTAGTTGCAGTATCTAACAATCTTTCGAAGGGTGGTGTTTTTAGTCAGTAAAAATCTGACACTACTATGAGCACGCGCTTGCTATTCTCATAGTGTCTTTGGAAGATTTTCACCTACCCTCGGTAAAAAAAAAAAAAAAAAAAAAAAAAAATATGAAACAAACTAAAAACGAGATCGTTTTGTACAATCGTTTCGACGACTATCGTTTCATAAATTACGCGATGAGAGCCCAGCTCTCAGTATCGCCCACCTTTCCTGACATGTTTTTGCTTTACTGACTCTTCCTTTGCGGTTTTGTCCATACTTCTGCGGGTCCTTAAAAAAGCTGTGCACAACAGTGGCGCCTCTTTCAATCTTCCTGGCTATGAAACGGATGGATTTTCCTTGTTCCCGGTAAGCCCGAATTTGGCCTATTTCCTCCTTGGTCAATGTCTTTCTTCTACCCATAACTGTGGATTGTATGAAGTTATTTATTGAACTATATAAGCTCCATAATACTGAAAGTATCTTTTTATTTGATTTAAAACATGGAATAGATAGACCTATCTACTGTCCGTAATCAAGTGAGACGGAGTGAGGTGGAGGAATGAGGTGTTCTCTTAATAGATTCCCGTTGGAACCTTCAAGGCATCCTCAACTCTACTCATACTCATCCACACACCGACACCACACTCCATCCAGATTAGAGACTCCACAGTCCACACTAGTGTTCTCTCGATCATCCATTCTTTCATTCTTAATCGTTTTCAATTGGAACTTCACCAATGGATACTTATTCGCATGCACACAGATATAGCACACATAATATTGTTGTGGACAAACATGCTCTCGGTCATTTCATTCATTAGAGCATGTTCTCTACTTTAAAAAAAAAACTTCGCAATTTCCAACTCTAAAGTGAACTACGGAACCTTCGGTGCGCGAGTGATACTCGGACCGGACTGTCTTTTTTTTTAATTTTCAAGAAACTTTAGAAAACCTGAATTCTTTATTATTGACTAGGATTAGCATTCTGGAAATTTGTATGTACTTGCATTTTGTAAGCAAAGAAACTGCCGGCGGTTTATACCATCTCCCCTAAAAATGGGGCTTGCTTGATATAAATATAAAAAATACTTGCATTTATTTACGGCACTAACTATCTGAACATTTTCACCGAAAACCATCTGCACTCTTCAGGTTCAGGTAAAATATTTCCAACACCCCATTGGAGACACAATTCAATTCGTAACTATCTTAGACAGAAATTGCTATATAACATCCGTCGTAACATAATATATATGAACTTAATAGTTTACAAGAGGAAATTCAACAAATCCCTTCAAGTGCAATTCGCCATCTGATGCATCTTGCACATTCCACCCCATGCATGGAGGGTGAATGAACACGAGAATTCAATTTACAGAACTCGAATAGAAATCGATACCAGGGTGTTTACTGGGTCATTACTTTTAGTCGTCTTTTTTTTACTCCAAATATTCAAATTAATTTAAATCTTTGAAAAATTCACAATCAAGCCATCAACTCCCCATGTCTATTAATATTTTATTCACCTTCAGCTATTCAGTGGGTATGGTGTTAAACCTACTGGAAGTGAAAAGTGATTCGCACCATGCATATTCACTTATATCCACCTTGGGACTATCTGTTTGATATAAAATATCTCAGTGGCTGTGCACGGGTGACGGGACTAGAATTTTTCGCAGATGATAAAAGAAAACTTGTGAGGCGTTGCAGAAAAATGAAGGAAGAAAAATGTGGGAGATGAGAGAATACGATTTCCGTCACGTAAAATAATTTGAGTTCGATTATAGCTACCCCCACACTCACAACCATCTTTCTGTAAGTAGATACATATATGCCGTTCTTTAGTTAGTGAAACTACCAACTCTTGGTAACTTGGTAGGATGGAGCGGATTCAACGTCTTATTCTGAAAACCACTTAAGTAAAAGATTTTGTACAACTTGAGCGCGTTGTTTGATGGGAAATAGTTGGTTGTGCTCAGATTCATGATGACAGTTGACAGTTTTTGCGAAATCTGTTAGTGGTTCTTCCGAGCTGCCACATGTTATTTATATACGTCGGGTAAGTGTCGTCTAAGTTTTATAGTATAATGCACATATAATGTTTGCTGAACTTTGTTTAAAATTTTGATATATTTTGAGTAAGAAAATTATTAGAAAAAATGCAACTTTAGGACAGTACTTTAAAACCACAGTACTTGCATGTATCTACTCTTAATTGTAAATATAAAGGGTGGGCCATCTAGTGATTTCTTTTTAAATCACAGGTTATTTTGACACTGACAGCTGTTTCCCGCTCGAAATCTTGACAGAAAATTAGTATCGTACCTTCGCAGAACGAAATGAGCCACTTTACACTTGAACAACGTTGGCAAATATTAAAAACTTATTTCCAAAGTGAGAAGTTGGTTGAAATGGAGCTGTACGCAAGTTTGTGCAAAAAGTTCGTGAGACTGGTATGCTAGTGCACAGCATCCATGGTCCCCTTCGTCGTATGGTGCGCACAGACAAAAATGTATCCGAGAGTGTGGGACTCAATTTCTTCTTAGAAAACGACGCTGGGAACAACGTTTCGGTCAATGGCAGGCGTTACAGATCCATGTAAACCGACTTTTTTTTACTAAAATTGAAGACATGGATTTGGAAATTAGTTACAAGCTAGAAAAACAAACTTACAATACTAGAACTAAAAACTAAGACTTATAACTAATTATTATTAAAGGTAGGGCTTACAGTGAAAGAGGCTGAATTTAGTGGATGGAGTGCTGCATTTGAAATCAAAAATGGAAATGTTTGAGTTTACCTTACGTAGGATACGGGAAATTGGTTCATTGGATCCGTGGGACGTGCGGAGGGTTGGTAAATAGAGGCGGAGGTATTTTAAATAACGATGGTTTGTAGTCAAGATTATGGAGTTGTAAAGAGACGAGCAATCGACAGAGCCTGATAGAAATCGATGAATGAAGAGAATGTCTGCACAATCCCTGCGATTCTCAAGGCTTTTCAAGTTAATGAGTTTGAGGCGGTCTATAGATAGGGCAGAAGGATTAAGGGATCGTTCCAAGAAAGATCGCAGAGCGCAAAGCAAAGAAAACGTCTTTGCACTTTTTCGATTCTGTTTACATGAACTTGCTGAAAGGGGTGACCACGTTTGGCTGGCGTATTCGAGGAGGGGGCGTACAAAAGTGGTGTAGAGAGATCTAGTCGCATAAGGGTGGAAGAATTCCTTTGACCACCGTTTAATTAATTTAAGGGATGAATTGGAAATATCTCATCTATATACGAAATTAAGCTCTCGGACATACAACATGATAAGGTGATAGATTGGTATTTGGAAATATTGAGCTCAAGGTAATTTTTGAGACACCAGTTAGAAGAACTATCTAGATCTTTTTGCAGGGGTCTTGTGATGAGGATAATATGTGTTTCAAAAATTTGGTATCTTCGGCATGGAGAGAGATAAAGGAGTGTTCCTTCCTTCCTAAATACCAAAAACGTTGATGTTGCATTAGTTACCGAAACTTGGCTAACGACATCATGTCATTTATCTACTGCTGACTTCAAATGCTATCGTGTTGACAGAAGCGAAAGAAGTGGTGGTGGAGTTGCTATTCTCATCAGAAGATCGGTTCAACATTCCCTTTTACCCATCATACGAACTAAGTTCATAGAGAACGTTGCAATCAAAGTCAACCTTAGTGATGGTAAATGTATCACTCTTATCTGCGCATATTTTCCGGGGGGTAGAATAAACAATAACAAGAAAATAGGGCTCGCGAATGATTTTAGAAAATTATTTAGTACAAATGGAGATTTTATAATTGGTGGAGATTTCAATTGTAGAAATAGAAATTGGGGTTGCAGTAGGGCAAACGCCTGGGGAACTGTATTGTCAAATCTCTGTAATGATTTCCCACTAACCATCTCATATCCCTCAACACCGACTTACGTACCTGATAGTTCTCGTAAGAGTCCATCTGTGATCGATATTTTTATAAGTAATGTTTCTAGTCAGTTAACTCAACCTATTTCTGTGTGTTCTCTTAGTTCGGACCATAATCCAGTTTTATGTTCGTTTAATTGTTCCAGAGAATGTAAGACTGAGTACATATCAGATGTTAAAAACGCAAATTGGGCACTTTATAGGAAAAAAATGACCTTAAGCTTAAAAAACGTTTCCACAAATCTGGTATCTATAAATTCAAAGAACGATGTTGATGTTGCAGTGGAATATTTGTCCCGTAATATTCTTCATTCGTTTGATGAATCTGTACCAAAAGTACAAAAAATCAAATGGTTTCCCAAATTCCCAAATCACATCCTAAATTTAATAAAAATTAGAAATTCAACTAGAAGAAATTGGCAGAGATATCGGCTTCCCGCCTATAAGCAGGAATTGAATTACCTGAATAAACAAATTTCAATGCTTATTAACCTTGAACGTAATATTACTTGGAATAAGAAACTTAAGAGCCTAGAAAAAAACGCAAAGCCTTTTTGGAATATTGCTAAGATTATAAGAAACAAAAATAGACAGATTCCACCTTTGCAAAATGATATTTACAGTGATGTTGATAAAGCAAATGAGCTTGCTTCCAACTTTTTTAAAAATCACTTAGTGTCAGAGAATCTAAGCGACCCTATTACAATTGGCATGGTTAATAACCAAATCAATAGCTTTAACATGTCACATATTGATACTCCACAAAGCGCCTTCGTCTCTGACGACGACGTTGAATTTCACTTAAGCAGTCTCAAGGTAAGAAAAGCCCCTGGTTTTGATAAAATAAGCAACCTCTATTTAAAAGAATTACCCAAGGCTGGCATCAGTTTTATAAAATTTATAATTAATGCTTGCTTGAAAATAAAATATTTCCCCGATTCTTGGAAACTGGCAAAAGTTATCCCAATCAACAAACCTGGCAAACCTCCCGATAAAGTCGAAAGTTACAGGCCGATTAGTCTGCTCAGTAGTTTAAGTAAACTGTTAGAAAAAGTTATTAAGGAAAAGTTAATGCAGTTTATTATTGATAATAACATTTTTCCAAACGAACAATTTGGTTTCCGGAACTCCCACAGCACTACCCACCAGGCATTAAGATTAGTCAAACATGTTAAAGAACAACGTTCTCAAAAAAAATCAACTGGCATGGTTATGCTTGATATAGAAAAAGCTTTCGACTCTATGTGGCATAACGGCCTTGTTTTCAAAATGATTGGTTTTAATTTCCCCTACTTTTTGTGTAAAATAATCCAAAGTTTCCTCAGTAATCGTTCATTTAGTGTGTCTGTTAATAATGTCCAGTCTGAAATAAAATACTTCAACAATGGGGTTCCACAAGGTTCTGTTCTTGGACCTATATTGTACAATGTTTTTACATCAGATATGCCAAATCTACCTTTTTGCGGTATTGCTATCTACGCGGATGACACTGTTGTATTTACAGCGCATGAATATCCTCTTATTATCGAGAGGAATATTTCCAATGCGCTAGATATACTTTTAACCTTCACGTGGACAGTATCTACCCGGGTAGATATTTCAATTTTTATCTCTAAAAATCTCTTCGATTCGTCAGTGGATTCTGGTATGGGTCCGGCTCAGTGACTAACTTTATGATTTATTTCAGATTATTAGCATGTTCATACTTTAAAAACATTTTTATGTATAATTTTTGAAGTTAAGTGTTTTTTTTGGCTTACATGGACAGTATCTACCCAGGTAGATATTCACCGAATTTAGATGAAATATGCTGGTTTGCTTGGATATAACATGTATCTTTTAACTGTTACAGCTGAAAAGTCCACACTTTTGTGTATATGCAAATAGACATAGCAAATAATAAAAAGAATAAAACAGTTTTTGTACCATTAATTAGGCAAATAATATAAAGTTATTCATTTTTTCGAGTGACACTTTTCACATTTTGTCTGGTTGAGACTATGTTCAGCGCAGGTTTTTTGCAGCTGACACAGGCTTGACGCGTAGCACGCTTTTTTTTTATTTAGTTGGTAGCACATAAAGCACCCACCTTTTTGCCGTAAACGACCACTGGAATCCCGCTCTTCTGGATCGTCAGGAGTAAACTCGTCATTAGAATTGTTTGTATTTACTGGGTGACCTAACAAACACTCCATAGCGTTTCTTATGGTAAAAATACCTGTCACTCTATGATTTTGTGCCCGAGAGCTGATATGTGGGATGCATAGGTTCTCGCCCAATCTTTCCAGAAAATTTCGCCTTTGGCTTTGCTTCACAGCTGCAGGACCCAGAAAAAATTATATAGGCTGCAAGTCCTGAAAGGTCAATCAAATTATAAAATACAGCCTGTGGCCATCTTTACGTTTTTCTTTTAGTTCTGTATTGCCTCAACATGGATATTTCGTCCAATATTTTTGTATGGTGCAACCAGTTCTTTCACTATTCGCTCACCTTGATTCACATCTCTGCTGCCATTCACCTTCCAGGTATAAATTTGGCCGTTGAGAGGGTATTCTGTTTTTGAGTCACAAGCCCACCAAAATTTTATTCCATACTTGGCCGGTTTCGAAGGCATATATTGGGTAAACTTTATGTGACCTCTATAGCGAAACAAGTGCTCATACACTGTAAGTGATTTGTACGGTCTAAAATTGAGCGTCAAATTTGAGTTGATCATATCGAAGATATCACGAATAGGAGCTGCTTTATCAGTGGCCATCCGAGATGTTCGTGTGGCATCCGAATCAAACCGTATAAATCGCGAAATCGCCTTGAATCGCCTGACCGACATTGTTGCTCGATATAGAGGAAGCGCATTGCTTTTCCAAAGTTCAGCCACTGTCTCGTAATTAGATCGGTGGCAGCCCATGACCAACAAAATACCCAGGTAGGCACAAAATTCTTGTTCGTTGATAGCTTTCCATTCTAGAGGAGCTTTTTCGGGATGTTTTTCATTCCACTTAGCGAAATCCCTGAGAGCTCTTTTCTTAGTGTGTCGACAAATTATGTCTTGAACGGAAGGGCTCATTATACGGATCTGTTAGAACTTTGGTAGCTGGATGTGGACCCACAAATGTTGTTTCTCGGAATATGTTATGCGCCCCTTCACGGCGCAAATTTGGTGCACTTTTTATCCACTTTGTGCCATCCTTACACAACTATTCACTGAAAAAATACCACGTATAGTGTTTTACCAAAATTAACTTTGCGTGCAAATTTTAAATAGGAGTGACTCTTCATTTGCGGTAAAAACCTAGCTTCAATGAGTAACGCATTCAAAACAAAGAGAAAGAGTGGCAGTAAAGAAAAATAGAAGAAAAAAAAAGAAAACAAACAAATTGAGCGAAAAAGTCAACTTTAAATGGCACAAAAAGAGAGATGCACTCAAAACCTTGGAAAAAACCGTTATCTAGAGAAAAAAAAACATTATAGGTAGTAGTCAAATAAAGAGAACGAGTGAAAAATGACAGTTTAGCAAGTAAATCAGTTGTCAAGCAGAAATAACTCATAGGAAATGCATGTAATATTCTGTTATCTACCACGGTAGATACTGTCCATGTAGGTACATTAAAATTTCTGTTCATGTGAGGGTTAAGCTATTTCACTAAGTGGAAAATAAAACTAAATATGGAAAAAATGCAAGCTATCTTTTTCACTCGAAAAAGAAAAGCATGTTACATTCCCTCGAATCATTTACAAGTAGCTAATGTGTCAATCGAATGGAGCTCTTCCGTAAAATACTTAGGAATTCATCTTGATTCAAAGCTATTATTTAATCAACATGTGCGCGAAACGCTGAACAAAATAAATATAAGTATAAGACTCTTATACCCCTTTATATGCAGAAAGTCACTGTTATCAACTGAAAACAAAATGATATTACATAAAGTTATATTTCAGGCAATAATTCTTTATGGATGCCAGGTTTGGGGTGATTGCGTAAAGTGCCATATAGCCAAGTTACAGATAGCACAAAACAAACTTTTAAAAATGATGCTAAATCTCCCATGGTATTTCTCTACAAGAGTTTTACATAAAAGAGCGAATGTTGAACTGATCGCTGAAAGAATAAACTCCCTTACGGAAAAATTTAAGGCCCGCTGTGGTTACTCTGACAACACACTAGTAAAAAATCTTTTTTCCTAGTCGTTTTTTGTTTTTTTTTGTTTTTTATTTATTTGTTATATTGTATATATATTTATTTATTTATTGGTTTATTTATTTATTTATTTATTTATTTGTTATATTGTATATATATTTATTTATTTATTGGTTTATTTATTTATTTATTTGTTATATATATATATATTTATTTAATTATTTATTTATTTATTTATTTATTTATTTGTTTATTTATAAATTTATTTATATATTTACTTATTTATTTATTTATCCATATTTTTATTTATTTACTTAATACTTTTTTTTATCTTTTTTTATTTGTTGTGTACTTATATATTTATTTCTGCTTTAATGAGGTTTTTTTTTTTTTTTTTTTTTTTTTTTTTTTTTTTTTTTTTCCTCAATTTATTATTAAACATATGTATAATCTATCTTGTTTACCACAAATATCAAACTATTTCAGTAGAAAGATGCGATTAGGTATCAAATCTCTGTGTAAGGCAATGTGCGGTAATTCAGACCATGTAAACTTATTGTAAATTATCTGAATAAACTTATATCTATCTATCTATCTAAGGAGTGTTTAATGACCTTTCAAGATCGTTTATAGTTAAGATGAAGAGTATTCGACCTAGGTGACGGCCTTGTGGTACACCAGAGGTTGCCAGGAAAGAGGCTGATAGAACGGACCTGAAGTGAACAAAATAAAAAACAGTTTTTATGCAGGATGGTGCACCATTCCACAGAGCTTATGCCACAATCGCTCGTTAGCTTACCAAATTCCCAAATCGTGTTATCAGTCAACAATCCAGAAACGATTCAAGCACTTAAGGCCAATATCATTTAAGCAATCCGTGAAATACAACCCGCAAAATCAACAAGGTCTTGTAAAATTGGAGTGACTGAGTGCACTACTGCGAAGCCATTTGAGGCAGCCACTTGAACGACGTAGCGTTCCATAATTAATGGGAATATTTGCTCTTTCTAATGAAGCCATAATATACATAGAAAAAATTGAATTAGGTCATTTGATTGCATTTTTAAAAAGAAACGTGAGTTTGGCCCACCCTGTATATATTGTGCATGCTGCACTTTTCATGAATTGGCTCTTATTTGTTATTGTAAAGAAAAAAAATCAAGGTACTGCCTTTGAAAAAAGGCACATTTTATAAAAGTTTTACAAATAAACTGCACCTTTCATGTAAACTGATATCAACTACAAGTAAGTTCGTGTTTGATGTTAACAATCATAGACGAATAGAGGCCCATAATAGGTAAGTAAGAGCACCATTTAGTTGACCAAATCCAAACTTGTTAGCTGTTCGACTCCATCGATGTCAATATAGGCAAGACCGTACGGATGAAGAACTGAACGAGCGAAATGGAATATTGACCGTATAATGGGGACGGAAATGTTTCAGAGGCAGATCTTTGAACAGGTGCGAAACGATTGCGTAATTGTCATATTAGGATGAAAATTGGTCCAACTTGTTTGGTAAAAGGTCTTACTCAACTCAACCTTTGCAGCTAAAAATGTTTGCTTTACCCTAATTTTGAAAACCCTGAAACTAGTGATTGCTTTCAAGTACACCGGGTTTATAAATTTCAACAAACAGCTAATTGTTCGGTCGAAAGCAATTCCGTTGACGCGCTTTTTTCTCGGTACAGCATTAAGTTTTTTTTGAAGTGAAACTTCTTATGCGACTTCCAACTCAAGGTCGCGTTAAAGGTTTAACGCTAATAATTGGATACTCAAAGGTGTGAGCGAGGGTGAAGGTAGCGCACATTGCACAGCACAAGCACGTTCATATGAAAAAGAAAAGAAAAGTGGTGGTTGTTTCTGAGGAAATGCGCACATGGCTGTTGACGTGCGCTGATGGACTTATGGTGGTGTATATAGAAATTGAGTTCAAGGGTTTTGTTTCAATGGTTGTTATAGTACATACCTACATACGTTGATACCTACAGTATAGAATTGAAGAATTCAAGAAGTAAAGACGATATAGGTGAATTATGTATGTTGTTTGATTTATTGAAGTGAAACTTCTTAAATGCTTAATGTTACTATAAGCATTGCATACTCAAAGGTGTGAGGGTACCGCTCACGCTTCAGAGTATGCAATGGTGAGTGAGTTTATTGGCACCAAATGCTGGGAGAAGAATATTCTGTGGTGAAGATTAATTTCCAAAAATAATGACTAAATTGGCAATTAATGTCTTATCGAAGTGAAACTTCTAATGCGACTTCCAACAAGGTTGCGTTAAACGTTCAACGCTCCTGGGGAGGGGGAATAGAAGGAGACAGAGCGAGAGTGAGTGCGTGGCACTCGAACGCATGCGCGTAGTATACCTGTTACAGGCCAGCGCGAGCGTTAGCAACGAGGAGCGTCCTCATTATTTCATTTACCTACTTGTTTTAGTTTGATTTGATACACATACCTATAATTTAATAGGGTAGTATTTTTGAAGTGAAACTTCTAATGCGACTTCCAACATATCGTATCTTACTTTAGTTGTCATTATCCCATTGTAAATGTTATGGATTTGGACATTTCTCCACTGGAAAATGATAATTAAAAGATGCGATCAATTTTGAATTGTAACCAATGTTAATAAAGTTTGTCTTAAAGCCTAGTATCCTGCTCGCGCTAAATTTTATCTCCCATACAAAAATGTCTACAAAGATAAAATTGAGCGAGGCAGTTTAGCAAAGCATCAGTATCCTGTTCGCACGCCAAATCCTTAACTTCATATAGATGGGCCGATGAAAAGTCTCCACTCATTTAGCTCGCGAAATAAATGTCCGGTGCATTAAATCGAAGATAAATTTTGACATAAAAAAACGGAGAAAAGTGTTTGTGTTGTGTTTGCAAAGAATTTTTTGTGGCGGAAAACGTGGATAATGTTTGCGTGATAAATAAAAGAAAACGCAAAGCCAAATAACAGCTCCAAAACAGAGATACATATACATATAAATAAAGCGAACCAATTTTCAGGGGGACTTATGCTCTCATTTGACTTCATCTTTTGGGTAATAACAAGTGTTCCACTATGGTAAGGAGATTGTGGAAAGTTTGAGGACACATGTTGAACTTCTTCTTATAATTTCTAGGTTTCTTACATCTTTCAAGTTTGAAATTCGAAAATTCTATTAAAATTACGTTTAGTGATATCTGTCATGGTACTCATGCTTCATAAACATTTGGGTTTTGTCCCATCTATAGCATGTTTAATAATAATTTAGCGACCATTTATCTTTGGTGTGGAGAAACGAAGTGGAGACTGATATATATGTAGCTATGTAAGTTACATAACAGACAGTTTCTCTCTTAGAATAAGCTTTGTTAGTTGTAAGAACTTTTATTAAATAAAGTAAGTCAGTTTAAGCCGAATGCTCGTGGGGTTTTAATTCATTCCCTTAAGACATAACAGTGGCGACGAGGATAAACCTTGGTATCGCGTGCTTTAAACATTCCAGTGTTATTAGGAATAAAATCGGACAACATTTTTTATAGTTCGGAAACAAACTATAATAAAACAATAAGTGGCAGAATGACGGAAAGTGCAAAACTATTTATGGGTTCAATTGAGTCGTTCACATTGGGAGAAGACTTCAATTTATATGCACGACGGTTGGATCATTTGCTTTCGTTAAATAAAGTGTTAACTGATTCAGAAAAAGTGTCATTTCTAGTGAGCCTAGGTGGTCCAGATTTATATAAAATCCTAATATCATTAATTGCGCCAAAATTTGAAACAGATTTTACGTATGAAAAATTAGTTGAAAAGCTCAAGTTACATTTCGCGCCAAAAAAGAACATATTCGTCGAAAGTTTTAAATTCTTCAAGAGACAGCAAAAACTGTGTGAGAGCATTAGTGATTATATAGTTGAATTAAAACAACTAGCTAATGAGTGTGAGTTTGGGAATTTTTTGGAGAGAGCACTCTTAATTCAGTTTGTTTGTGGTTTAATTGACACCAAAATTCAAAACAGACTCTTAAATGAACCTGATCTCAAATTATTGGAGAAGGCAGCAGAAATTGCTCTATGTCTATGCATGGAGATGAGCAACAACAACATCGATATGATGAGAAGCGGTAATGTTAATTATGTGGCAGTCCATCAGAGTGGGAACAAGAGCAACAACAAAAATCGGCTAAGTAGATCGGGGTCTTCGCATTATGCAGATCGAAGAAATTCACCACAGTTCCATAGTCCGAGGACAAGACTTGTCCTGCTGGTGCTGCTTACTTAGTAAGCAGCAAAATACAGCGCATGGTTCGCGGGGGATAAGCAACAGGAGGAAAGGCGTTAAGTGTTTTTGTTGTGGTCGATTAGGGCATTATATGCTAAAAATTGTTTTCAAAAGAGTAGTAGGCAAACACATAATGTAAATAATATTGATGAGTGCGAAATAAATTCATTTGGTGTACGGTACTTAAATTCGATGGAATATGGTGGAAAAAGGCCTTTAGTAATTGAAATGTGTATTGAGAATATAATGTTTGAAATGGAAATCGATACGGGAGCTTGTGTTACTGTGTGTCATGAATCGGATTATTTAAAATATTTTAAGCATTGCAAAAAGGTAAAAGAGAGTCTAGTCTACCCTTGAAACTCTTATCAGGTGATAACGTTATGGTAGTGGGGAAAATTTCCGTGCAGGTTAGGAATAATCAAGTGATGCATGTGCTTGATTTGATCGTTATTAAAAGTAGACATGTTTTTAAAGCACTGTTGGGAAGAAATTGGTTAGAAGTTATATACCCAGAGTGGAGACAGTACTTTGTCGGGAAAGGTGGAATAGTATGCCAACTAAATACCTAAAATGGAATATCAGAAAGTATTATTAGCAAATACTCGAGCATATTTTCCAAAACCAATGAATCGGTCGTTAAACATTTTGAGGCAGAAATAAATCTTGTGGAGGATGCATATCCAATTTTCTGCAAAGCATACACAGTACCTTTCGGATTAAGAGAGAAGGTGAAGCTAGAGATTGAAAGGTTATGTGATGCAGGTGTCTTAATTCCGGTAAAGAGGAGTAAATGGGCTAGTCCGTTGGTGATTGTGAATAAAGGCGATGGGTCAATTAGGCTGTGTGTGAATTGTAAGCGTACTATTAATAAGTTCGTAGAGATGGAGCACACGGTGATTCCCAGAATTGACGATATTTTGGCAGGGCTAGCTGGGTGGAAATATTTTTGCAAGCTAGATCTTACAGGTGCATATTTACAGGTGCCATTGTCCGAGCGATCACAGGAATTAATGACAGTAAACACACACATTGGATTATTCAAATTTAGCAGGCTAGTGTTCGGTTTAAAAACAGCTCCCCAAATATTTTCAGGAATAATTAATGAAATTTTAAAGGGTCTTGACATGGTTCACATATATTTTGATGATATACTGGTAGGTGGGAAAGATAGAGCAGACTGTACGCGTAATCTACGGTTGGTGTTAGATAGGCTTCTAGAGTTTAATGTCAAGGTAAACTTGAATAAGTGTGAGTTTTTTAAGGAAGAAATTGAGTACTTAGGATACTTCATTAGTCCTTTAGGTATAAAACCAAGTACCAAAAAATTGGATGCAGTCTTAAAAGCACCTGAGCCAGTCAATAAAACGCAGTTAAAATCGTACATAGGTATAATTAATTATTATAACAAGTGCATTCCAAACTTATCGGGCGAACTTGCAGTTTTGCATGAATTGACATCTATTAACAAGCCATGGGAGTGGAATGAGAACCATAAAATGGCGTTTGAGAGGAGTAAGGATTTAGTGTTAGCGATTGATGTCCTAACACATTACGACCCGATGAAACCGATAATAATTTCGGCAGATGCCAGCCCGTATGGTGTTGGTGCGGTGTTATCGCATTTAGTAGATGGGGTTGAACGACCCGTGATGTTTGTGTCGAGTACACTCAGTGCGGCGGAAAAGAACTATTCGCAATTGCATCGGGAAGCCTTGGCAATAGTATTTGCAGTTCAGAGATTCCATAAGTACGTATATGGGCTTAGTTTTACGATTTATAGTGACCATCAACCACTGCAAGCTATATTTGGTGACAAAAAGGACATTCCTTCAGTAGCAGCGAATAGGCTTCAAAGATGGGCCATTATGTTGTCGATGTATAATTATTCGATAAAATATAGAAAAGCATCACAGATGGCAAACGCGGATGCGTTATCGAGGTTGCCTCTGACAGCCAGCACTGAAGTGGAAGATGACAGCATTAATTCTTTAAATTTATCTGATTTTCCCTTGAAGCTAGAAGATTATACGCCAGAAAACAAAAGAGGATACAATTTTGATGGAGATATATAAATATGTCGCATACGGGTGGCCAGAAGCTGTGTCGATAGAAGTCAGGCCATATTTTTTGAAAAGGTTTTCATTGGCAACCGAATCGGGATGCGTATTTTACGGGGATCGAATAGTTATACCGAATAGCTTAAGAAATAAGGTAATGGAACTGTACATGAGGGGCATATTGGGGTGGTACGGGCAAAATCATTAGCACGATCATATGTATGGTGGCCAAATATTGATCACGACGTAGAAATGTTTGTGCTGCATTGCGAGGTATGTCAAGTGACGCAGAATTCTAAAAAGAATATTTTGAGTTCATGGCCTAGTTCTAGTTATCCATTCGAAAGAATCCACATAGATTTTTGCACGATTGACAGGAGGTCGTTTCTAGTAGTTGTCGATACTTTCTCTAAGTGGATAGAGGCGTTACCTATGAGCACGTCAACTTCAAAAAGTGTCATTGAGCGACTAAGATCCATATTCAGTACTTTCGGGTTGCCAAAATGTATTGTTAGCGATAATGGTCCGCCTTTCAATTCCAAAGAATTTAATTTGTTTTGTACATCAAACGGGATTGAAGTGCTGAAGTCGCCATCGTATCACCCCCAGTCAAATGGTAGTGCAGAGCGAGCCGTTCAAACGTTTAAAAGCTCTGTTAGAAAAATGTTAGTTGATCCAAAGATACGTCAGTTGCCATGGGATTTGAAATTAAATAATTTTCTGATAAAGTACAGGAATACTCCTTGTACTGTAACCAAGTTATCGCCTGCAAGTATGCTTTTTAAATTTAAACCTAAAACATTGCTTGATCTAATTATTCCGC
The DNA here is from genome assembly GCA_946477585.1 of Cheilosia urbana. Lineage (NCBI taxonomy): Eukaryota > Metazoa > Arthropoda > Insecta > Diptera > Syrphidae > Cheilosia > Cheilosia urbana. The sequence goes on along the minus strand of OX297854.1, from coordinate 933,166 downwards.
AGAATCGAGGAAAGAGTTTAGCGAATGGAAAAATAATGTTAATAGATAAAAATGTGGATGCACAGTCATACAAGCCAAGGATCGAAAACTTTAAGGTAGGAGACACCGTATTGTATCGAAACATTTTTTCGAACTATGTGAAATGGATACCAGCGAAAATTGTTAGAAAGCTAAGTAATTTTAGATATTTAATTTTGGTTAATGGGATCAATAAACAAGCGCATATTGATCAGATGAAAAAGAAGAAAATTAAACAAGTTAGATTTCTTTCAGCCACAATTATACGAAATAACATTAACCAGAAAAGACGTCAGACTTTTGACGTTGAGGATGTTAATGATTCATATATGATAACTCGAAGTAAGGCAAAGAGATTAAGGAAAAATATGATTAAAAGCGATTCATAACTGATTAATAGTATTTATATTTACATAAACTCGAACAAATTATATTGTAATGATTATTTATGAAGAATAATACATTTTTTTTTTGATAGGTACATTTAGTTATAAGTTGGATTATGAATTCGATTTTTTTAAAGGGGGAGAGATGATATATATGTAGCTATGTAAGTTACATAACAGACAGTTTCTCTCTTAGAATAAGCTTTGTTAGTTGTAAGAACTTTTATTAAATAAAGTAAGTCAGTTTAAGCCGAATGCTCGTGGTGTTTAATTCATTCCCTTAAGACATAACAGAGACTAGGGGCGCTAAAATTTAGCGCGAGCAGGATACTAGGCTTAAAGAAACAATATGATTTCACTAAAAATCAATTTCTAGCCCTTCCTATTTTCATTTCCTCATTACGAAGTTTCACTTCTTCCGCGCGGAGGGACTCCACGCACTATTTTTTTTTTATTGCTTCTTTTTTATTTTTTGTCTAAGAATTTGTTATAAATCACTGTTAGTTTTGCTACCTCATTTCAACTCTGTTTGATATATTGACAGATTTTGTTAAATAAATTGAATTGAAACTGAATTGGATCTTCGAAATAGAGAACTAGCGTTAACTTATATGACTTCTCCCAATTACAAGACTCCTTTCAAGTTTCCTACGAACTTGTCTGCGAAACCATTTTCTGTGAAGTTTGCTATACTCAACTACAAAAACGGTTTATTGCTTGCAGCACATACTGGACAATAATTTTCAACTTTGCCATGCCTTCAAAGTTATTCTGTAAATCATAAGACAAACAACATGCCAAGTTGTTACCTATTCATGCAACTGGTTCGAGTTTACATTTATTCAATCCTAAACTGTCGATCATAAATAAAATCATTGAAAAGTAGTCAACATTTATACCTTTCACGGGATGAAATTTGTAAAACTGGTAAGCAGGGATAAATTCAATGTTGAAATGAAAAACAAAAATCCCTGGAACTTTATTTTCACAAGGAAGGGAGTCCTTTACTTTGCTTGGGGAAATAAATTTGTTCACGAGTCATAAATCAATTGTCTGTTGAATGGCAATTCTGTGACAAAATTTGAACAAGGGTAAGCATTTTTGTTTTTATTTTGCCCACCCTCTCTCCCTGGTCTTCCGCTAGTAACAAAAGAAATTTCGTAGCTTTTCATTTCGTATTGATTTTAGACCCGCGATTCTGTACTGTCAACAGGGTAATGGATAGCAGGTAAAGAAGGAAAGCATTACTTTTGAACGTAGTAAGAATAACACTGTCAACTATAATTGCCCCATTTATGTTTTAAATTACCTATTTAAATGATTGATTGGAGGGTAGATCGTGTTTAACATCAAACGTTTTTTAAGGCAGTTACTTTTACATTAGGTACGATTATATACAACGGACTATACCGGTCCCACGGAGAAGCTTCAGCATGAAGCTCTGCAGTTACCTCCAAAGTTTGACTAGTGCCGCAGCTTAGATATGCTTCCAACAGGTATTAAAGAAGAAGCCCACCAGGGGGCCAACTATGTAATTTGATTCTACTTCCAAATAGAACTAGGTATATGTACCTATATTGTATATGTGAAATTAGAATCGAATGTAAGTAATGCCAACTTTTTCTCCAAAAAATTCCTAATTTCGACGAGTCTCGCATTGTGTTTGACAGGTAAAAGAAAAACAAATAATTTGTTGTGATTTGTGAAATTAGAAAAAAGTTAATAATACGAGTTATACTATACCTACTACCTCAACATGAATAAAAAAAAAGTAGACACTTCAAGGTCCTTTCGAATATCAGCGCGGCTATATAGAGTTACAGAGTACGAATCTTGCGGATTTGAATATTTTGATTATTTAATCGAATTACACAGTTGGCCCCCAGTATCTCGTACCCCTTGACTTTTGTTAAAAAAAAAAAAAAAAATTTATAGGAGGAACCGCTCCATAGCTTAATTTCATCCTTTTTGCTAAGGACGCACCCCAACCTGAATTTATTTTCTGTTCCTTGTGAAAAAGTTACACAAACTTGATGCGAAAGTTTAAGAACAACTTTCACTCGTCGTATTACTGCTTTGAGAATATCATACCAGATAAGCTATTATTCCCTCAAAACAATTCCACATCAAAAACTAAAATCCTGCTAGGGGAAATTGCATAAAAAAAGAAAATTTACTTTATAACAGTGTGATGGGGAGTCGCGTGCTTTAGCCCCAGCTTGTGCATAAGTGCCACACAAAAAGCATCCAGCCGATATAATTACGGTTTTTCCCGGCGAGATGTGTTATTTTTTTATTTTCCATTTTTACTGAAGTTTTTATTACACTCCTGCATAGGATGAACTGTTGGCAGGAGTAACTTTCACCCCGCCATCTACCCGACCGCGACCATTACTATGACTGAAAAAGCAAAACCCAGTTCTTTGCATACGCAGTGGCAGAGCTCACGCATCATGTGGCTCCTGCTCTCTCGGTACGGATCATGAAGTATGCCAATATCGCGGCAATTAAGGGCGAAGTTTAAAATTATTACTTAACGCGTGAGGTGAGTTTTGAAAAATGGATATGAGGGATTAGAAGGGGCTTTGTCCCTTTTTCATGTGCGCTGTGGTATGTGGTTGGCATCATATCCTGGGGAATAGACGGATGGTTGTCCCCGCGATGTGGTTGAAGGGAAGGTTATTGTGGGAGAGCACGTATATCTATAGCGGTGACTTAAAATTGACAAAGCTATGACACTTGTGGTGGTACCGACTTAAATGACATGAACTTGTCAAAGCTTATAGTAAATAGTTGGCCTTACTACGGTGCTTGTTCCAGGTTTCACTTATGAACTATTAACGCTAGATTCCGGTGTCACTGACCGAAACCACAAAAAAAAAAAAAAAACACAGGCTACCGACCAAAACGATACATGAAATCTTTTCCATTCGAGCTTAGATAGGAGTGTATAGTAGATTAAGGAATTATGGGAAACCATGTCTTGTTAACATGTTTCTAAACTCTCCACACTCATGAGTAATTTATTCATGAATTTTTTGCGAACGAAGTACAAACACACCATCATGCAATTTCTAACACTTTAGGCTGTCTACGTGTTGCGAAATCCACTTTTAAAAGAAGAAGATTTTAAAGGAAGTCTAGCTTCCATCGTTTACGAAATGCGTGCATATATACTGCGTCGAAAAAACAATTCAAAAACGCATCTAAAATTGTATCGAAACAAATACTTCGGGAATCTCTTGGAAAAACACCGATAAATAGCCGGCCAACAATCCGATGAAAAACGCGTCCCAAAAGAACTTCGAAAAATGCAACAAATAAAAAAGAACCCCTCCTAGAAGGTCTTAGAAAAACCCGATGAAAAACGCGTTAAAAAAGAGAATAAAATAACCATGAAAAAACACGTGGTATACCCCAATGGAAAATGCGTCCAAGAAAAAAAAAAAAAACACGAAAAGTAACGTCCGAAAATGCTTTGAAAAACACGTGGCGAAAAATGTTTAAAAAAAATCTTATCGGAAAACGCGAAAAAAACGAGACCGAAGACGAATCAAAGCACGCGTCTAATAACAATCGAATAAATATAATGACTGTTCGCCTTACCAAAACAGATGATTGCATGAAAGCAGGACGGATTTGACACTCCATCCAATTGACAAGTTGGCAACTGGACGTGAAGCTGGAGCTGCAACTTGGGAAGTCTTGATGCGCTGCTTTTCGTTTCTAAGCTGCACCATTTTCCGCAATTTTCAATTCAATTCGTCTTTAGAATCTGAAATAGAAGAAAGTTATTTCAATTATTTTCAAAGATCATGCGTGAATCACAAAATGAACCTACGAATAGATTTTACCGTTTGCAGACCCATAACTCCTGCTGAGCTGCTTTTCGTTGCAAACTCCGACCATTTTTCTGCAATCTCCAGTTCAGTTCCTTTCCTCTGTAGATAGGTATGCCAGCTTCAGAACCTGAAATAGAAGAAAGTTCTGTCGATTATTTTCTAAGATTATGCGTGGTATCTCAATATAAACTTACCAATAGATTTAGGCGTTCGCAGACACAAAACTCCTGGACTGGACTTCGTGTAGGAGTAATCATCTCATCTGCTGCAGTGAACCTTCTCATCGACTTATTCCTAAAGTAAGTCCACCTAACTGGAAAGGAAAGGAACGAGTTGAAGTGGAAGCACGTCCCCATCGAATGGGAGGGCAAGTACCCGGCTATGTATCTATATAAATTTGATTGAAAATGAGAAATGCAATGCAATATATTTATACAAAAGAAGTGTCTATTTAATGCAAAGAGAATGATTTTCTAACCACTAATCATAAAAGCAACAAATAAAAGCAAAAGTATGTTTGAATAAAAGAACAAAAATGTAACATGCAACATAATAAAAAAGGAGCGGCTTGTAGTTTTCCGCGAGCTGAATCCGAACCGCAAGTCTTATTTTGCTCACTTCGGTTTGGATTTAGCGCGCGAAAACCTACAAGTCTTCGTCTTCTATGAGAAAAAATATCTTGTAGTGTTCGGAGTAGCGCCAAGGAGGACGTGAAATATTTTTTCGACCATAATGCCTCACGTCTCCTCGCTGACTATTGTGATTTGGAAGAGGGCCGAGCCCCGAGCAGGAGGCCCCTAACCGTATCTGCAATAAATGCGGCGAATTTGGTGATCTAAGTGGTGTATTGGTGTGAGGTGTGTATGGTAATGAACTAAGATTTTGAATACTCACGGTTTTAGGGCCAGTTGGTGGTGTTTGGGTGGAGCGATTCTTCTTTTTCTTCGTATGTATTTTGCAGCCGTTTTTGATTGCCGAAAAAGCCTTCAAGATTTGTGATAGCAATTTATTTATTTTGAAGGCACTTCTTTTCGATCGCTTGTCCATTTTCTTGATGTCTTCGTTGTTTTCTTTATTTTTCTGTCCGCAGTCTTCTTTTTTCGTTCCTTTTGATTTAGTAATTTTTTTGTTTTTGACAAGAAAAGTCAAGGCCTGCCACTTTTTTTTTTTTTTTTTGTCAATCAACGGAAGTGTTTGTTTCAAAATTTTCAAAGTCAGCTGGAACAGTTAGAGGAGAAACGGCTGTAAGTAAATTTATTGAAGAGGTCTAAGATTTAATTAAACGAATGAGCAAAATGCGTATTCTCTTAAAAGCATTCCATTAATAAAATAATACATATATTATGAGTTCATTGACATAAGTTTACATTTTGGAAAAGTAATTTGCAGCCGTCATTCTTGTGGCATTTAACGCAATCAATTCGAAATGCTTACTTGTGGTTTTCCTGAATTCCTGCCCTTGGTATACCCATATAGAAATATGTATAAACCTTTTGGAAAAAGTGGCTGCATACAAAACAACACCATTCATTTATAATATGTATTCAGAATTATCGTTTTCAAAATATGTGGCTGAAAATGCATCAACAAAATTGTCAAAAAACGCATTCAAAAACGATTTGAATATAAATTTATTTGACGACTTCCTTTTGGCCTCATACTATGTATCAGCTCTTGGTCCCATACACTCCATACATCGCTGACACAAGAATTCCTATCGAATACTTAATCCTAAGCCCAACAAACGCATATCTTGTTGGAGCAACAGCTACATCTTCGCACACCAGACCCTGCATCTCATTGACCTACGTTGCTGTTTTTTTTTTTTTTTTTTTTGCTTATCTCGAAAGCCAAACATCATGGCAAACAGGAAGACCAATTGTTTACGCAGAAAATACGATAACGCCCCACGGCTGTCAGAATACAAATTTCTCGCAGTCATTCAGATATCCATTCGCGCCTTCGTTCATTCATCAATCCATTGTCGGGCCAACATCAGCTGCAGCCTTGGTGGACGATCCAGGGACGCGGCATTACCGAGAATCTCAACGACGAGCATTCATAAATACCCACTACACGGATCCAACGTCCTCCATGTCCCCATGTCATCGTGTCATTCACACAAGCAATACACTCTCGGCGGCAGAATGCCAGAAGCATGCCATTAGCAAGAACCCAGCTCGCGATTATCTTTAATCGATACTAACCGACCCGCGCCCGACAGCATGGTCAACTCAAGTGCATTCAGCACAACAACAGCAACGAAAAGCGGAGCAGTCCACAAAGTAAAAAAAAAAAAAAAACACGGTTCAGAAAAGTTCCGAGCATCACAAAGCGCTCACGGAACACGGGGGCAGTCAAGAAGAAGCAGCAATAATTTGCCATTCTAGTCGTATGCATGCCGCTGATCAGCATGATCACCATGGTGTCCCATATGAGCAGAACACCACTTGTTTAGGTCTCAGATGGACGTGCTCACAAGCGACCTAACATCGCATGCGTTCCAACTCGTGCGCGCCTCTGCACCAGTCCCAGCACCATGTGTGTGGTGGGTGAGTGGGGAGCTCTGCGCGCGCACATATCAGGCAAACGATCCCGCACACATCAACTTGTTTGCTGCCAGTAATGCCAACGGACAGTGTGACAGCTCCCCAGCAGCATACCGTGGGAATGTGAAACAGGTGCACTTTTGGGGTCGTTGAGTTTCAGTTCGAACGTACTTGTGTGCATGAGTGCTGTTGTGGATTATGCTGCACGGTATACGCGCACTTATGCGTTACATAAAGATAATTAAACGGAGCGCCTTTTGGAGGAGGAGTCGTGTGTTGGCGATTGGCCATCGGACCGGTGGACGAGTTGATATTTTGGAAAGGCGATTGACTGCAGATAGTTTGAGGCGGTTCCACTTTTATTGGATTTTCGCACACTGAGGTGTAAGCGAACATTTTATGTGATGGCGTTAAGATGGTAGTTTGATTGTAGTGGGTGGGTTGTTATAAGTTAGGTTGGGTTAGGTATGAAAAAAATATGTGAGATAGTGAGGACCAAACTTCATATTTTGATGGAAATTCAGTTATAATTAATTCTCCATTTCACCATTTAGCAAACTAGCTATGGGCGGCAGCAGTTTTAATGGGTGGAAGTTTTATAAATGAGCTTTTTGTATTCCGAGAAAACTTAGAACATACGATAGTCTTAGCTTGACTATAAAATGTACCTGTGGGGGGTAAGAAGGGCGTCATCTCAACAGGTCGGTGCGACGGTCAGTAAGAGAATAGGTATGCGGAAAGCTTTAGATGTCTGTATAATATAAGTTAGGCCATGCCGGCACTATGTTACACTCAGGAAAAACTTAGTTCAAGATCTAATGATCTCCAAAAGCTACCATTTGAAGTCTGGTTTCGTACCTGGTCTAATAGCTTCACTCAAAATTTAATTTTGAGTGTTTTTTCCACTGCCCTGTTACGGCGCGACTACTCTTCATTTCAAGTAAACACAAACTGAACCAATCGGACGAACATCTGTTGCATGACCTACAACACCAAGCGTGACGTCTTCGTATAATGTTTCTTCGGAGTTATTCGGAATGTCTCACTGTTGGATGACTGGACGTGTCTCACTGTTGACGACGTTCCCCTACTTACTATATGTAACGATTTGTCGGTATATTTTGAGGAATGATTCCGTGAAGTGGCTCGTAAACATGTGGTGTGGTAGAACCTTTAGTATAGGTTTGGGAAAGCGATTTGCCTTCTGAGCACCAAAACACCAGTAGAGGTTTTCATCTACTCCGTCCTAGGTAATTTTAAGGTCAAATAAGAGTTATTCTGTATCAGTTTGACATTCTCTGATCTTTTTTAGGATTGTTACCTACCCTAATAAAGGCAGATCAGTTTTTAATGGACCGAAAATAAGTGCTCACTTCCCTGACAGCTGAAGTTTTGCCTTGTAGATAATCAACGCACATAGCTAATGATATCACTCCACCTGTTGCTCCCCACGAATGAAGGAGTGTATGCATATCAAACTGCTTATGTATCTCCTTTCAATAACTATAAACGTTTGGCAAAATGTACTCAACTTCCAGTTTTAACCGACCACACATCGTCATCTTCCCAGCATCAGCCCGTCAAGATCGTTATTAAAAAACTCACTCACAGCACATTCCGTCCGATGGCTAATCGTATGCGGATTAGTATTACATACTCCCCATCTGGTAGCTAACACAAGTTGACACCAAACGCTGGGACTTAACCATGGGCATGCTCTCACAGTCCTCATCGGAAACCAGATCATCGTCAGCGCTTCGTCTATACGTCGATCATCATTTGCACGCTTTGCGCACTCAGCATGATGTCGGTTCGGGCTACAAAACAAAAATATATGACTCCCCATCAACCTCAGCGTTCATTCATCGCTGCAACAGTTTTTCACCGTAGTGTGACAACATTCTAGCTGCAGACTCTACCTCCTCTTTCGTCACCAGGCTCCATGGTTCTCATGGTTTTCCCGCCAAATCGACTTGCACAAAGAGCAGTGGCTCCGCAACGATCAATGGGCGTCGTCGTTGTCGTTGTGGTTCCCCCAAGGAGTGTGCAGCACAGTGTTCTTCCCATTTTCAGTCGTTTAACCAGGCTCCCAGTGCATCAGCGATTAGTGCATCAACTTCACTTCGGAAGCTCCTTTCAATTGTGCTGCGCACGACGACAATGAGCGGGCAACGCTATCATGGGAGCCGGAATCGGAGCGCTTCGCGCCGTCATCGTTTCAAATGTAATTGGGATTGGGATGCAATTGCTGTCGTAAGACCGTGCATCATTGTGTAGCAATGTTCATGGGAAAATAATTTTCTCCCGCGACTACGGGATGACGAGACAGTTTTCGGAGCGAGCGCGCTGGTAAACAACACCCTGAGGAGTATTCATACAGTGACGTCTTATACGATTAGATGGTACCTACCCGCTTTTCGAAAAAGTGAAATTCGGCCAGCACTAGCGTGTTAATTGAATCTCTTCGGTGGCTTATTGTGGCCGAAGTGCATTATCCATCAAAGAGCAGTTGATTGGTCAACAACACTACCGCTAAGCATGTTATCTCGGTAGCGTAACAAATTTTGAAAGCAGACCCGAGGAGGCAATCGATCAACCTCTCGCCGCGCCACCGCAGTCATCTCAAAGCAGACGAAAACGAAGACGAAGAAATAAACGTGAGTATACAGAGGCAAAAAGTACTTGCAAGTATCTGGGGGAAAAAAAAGATACAAAGATACAACTAATGTTGTAAATTGCGCACGCGCAGGGAGCTCAAGAAGTCCGCTGCGCACTCGTTCGCGTTCGGTGGACAGACGGACAGATGAGATGATCGCTGTTGGTGTCGTGTCGTGGGTATCCGAAAGCAGATACTACAACAATAAAGCAATCGAGTCGCGCGTGCATCAAGCAAACCGTGGGAACCGCCTGTCTGCCACGGTCCCAAAACCATTTCGAGATTCTCTTGAACCACTTTGTGTGCACGAGATACGAGAATATGGTATGTTATGTACGGCCGTACGGCTAACCGATGTGTATAGAGCTGTTGTGTTGATGTCTTGCTTCTGGACGTGTGGATCCAGTGGGGGCTGGGGGGATGGATATATATCGTCAAGACGAGAGGCGCACGCAATAATTCTCGTTGCTCGGCTGGGTGTTGAGGTATGGCAGCGCGATGATAATTTGTTTAAAGCCTCTGTACGGCTACTGGCTGGCGACACATAATTTACTTCTTATGCCTGCGCGCAGAGAAGGTGAAATATTTAAATCACTGCGCTACACGCTAGGGTCATCAGGGGCGGTGAATGTGTGAATATGATGAAGAGTTGGGTCGCCGACCATACGGTAGCCGGATGTTTGTCTACAAGTCAAACCGGCTGGTGTAATAGTGAGGAAGGAAGACTGCCTATCGAGATGGGTATAGTCTTGAGTACTTCTACAGATTTTCAGCGGTGGATGTTCGTTTTGATGGACGGTGGTCTTTAGACTGGTTATGACATTTTTGGCAACACGTCATCTGTGCACGTATTTGGGAAAGAAAATTTACAAATTTCTTCCATCTAGAAAAGGGAGAGGGTACCTTCGTAGTAGTCGATTAATCAGTAAAAGTCTCGGCAGATAAGACATAGTTTCCAAGAGGATGTGGTCCTAGGGAAACAGCTCCCCAACTTAGGTATGGTCAGTAGGTATATTTGGAAACTTAGTCCTGAATGGCAGACGGATTTAACCGTCGATCTGGGTATTTGGGTTTACCTTTTCCATTGATTTTTTGGTCATAGGGTGGGACAACGGCAATGCCCAAGCATCTTTTTTTGAGCTCGAGACCTCTTCACCTTGAAAACAGATTCGATTCAGTCGATGTTTCACAAATTATACTCACTCATGTAGGTATATTCAGCAATGGAATGGATTTGCAACCCTTTTTGTGCGATTCCAGATTGAACTTCCCTTTCCCTTTCCTTAGCCAAAGACATTTCTTTGCGGTTCATTTCCGAGATCGAATTGCCAAATTGGTTTCGTTTCCTCTGCTTATAAAAATGTTACCCGAACATACAGCTTTGACTTTAAATGTAACAGAATAGGCACTTATAAGTCTTACTTTTTTTTAAGCTTCGTTATAGGAACTGGGCTTGAAAATCTTTTCGATTTAATGCCGAATTCAACAAGGCTGTCAACTTCTTTTCTATATAAAGGGTCTTTCATTAGCGACTCGATAGACCCGATAGGTGGCGCTCTTGTTGATCTCCGAAACCACTCAACGGATTTAATTGAAAATTTGTTGATATATGTAATTTATGTAATCAGGAGAGTAAGGCGGATAAGACCGCTTGATCTATAAAAAATTACCTAAGAATAGAAATTAGGTTATATTTTCTACCAAAAAAGTTCAGAATTCATTTTCAAAAAATTCAAAAATTAATTGCTGAATAGCTAGTCGAACGACTCTAGGTGCAATCACATTCGGGATGAAAAAAGTCAGTCCCCCAGGGAGTTTTTTTTTAAGATGGATGAAAGTCCCTTCACTACTGCAGAAGCATCCCTCGCGTTTTAGCTCTGCAAAGTCTTTCGATGATTTTCCCTTCCAGCGAACCACCATTAAAAAAAAAAAAAATGTTTTGTTTATGGGTATGGTTGGTTACAGCGTGACGGATAGGATAAGTTTTGACCCGATAGGTGGCGCTGTTATCGAGTTGTGTTGTGCATATGGGGATCTACAATTTTATGCCATTTCCAAACGCCAACGGCTAACTCGGAAGATCTTTCATGACAGTTATGCTCCCGGATGATTTTCAGACGTTCACGAGAACACCTCGCTATGGAAAAAACTTAAGATGTCATTTGTGTTTTTTTCCGGGGATCGAACATGGGACCTCTTGCTTAGTACTTCAGCACTCCAGCTTCCCAATTAATTTCCGCATTTGACTGTCAATTTGTCAGCCTCAATTTGTTCAAGTTCTCTTTGCTTGTACGTAACAAGAAACACCGTCGACGAAGTTGCCTTCTATTAAGGATTGCGCCACAATAGCTAGGTATACAAGTGGATATACTTCATTGTACTTTGAGCCACTTCCATTTTTGACATCTAATCCATGTCACAAATAAATATATAACTTATCTTTTTGCAGCATATGAAACGTTCTAGGATAACATTCGACCACCAATTTGATTTTATTTTCAAAAATTTTATTTTACTGATTTTTAAGACGGATTTTAAATTGGTTTCTTGCCGAATTTGTGCATTTGACATATAAGTACTTGCGGGTTGAATTCTATAAGCGGTATGGTGACAAAATGTAAAAATTATAATTACACCATTAATAATATACGTATCTAAAACAAATTGATACAATAAAAATGGCCGAGACAAAATAGATAACTGACCAAATTTGCATTACTCCCTTTCAGTTGGCTTTATAAAAGAAAGCTTTAGCTAATTTAAACATGTATACATCTCTACGCGAGCTGAATGTGAGGATCAATGAACTACCAATGGCAGATCGCTGTGTATCTATAGCCATATCCTGAAAAATTTCAATTTCGTGTATATTTGTATTTTCTAACAATCAGATTTGGTTGAGAATGTCCGTCTATATGCGTTTAATAGCATACAGTTTGTTTTCCCCAAACGCGGAAGACATAAATGTCGCGTGTTAAGTTCATAAAGATTTTTAACAGCTGCTCTCTGCCATACATACTATTAGAGGTAACCACCGCATTCGCACAACAACATATAACATATGTTGATTGTGAGACTATGTCCCATTGAAGTTTGTACACTTATAACTGATCACATCAACTCTAATGGTGATGTTGATGTTCTTGTTGTTGCGACTACTTGTTCAATGTGTCACAGAGGTGTGTTTTTAAACAACGCCGCCATAGACCGGAGAGAGGTATTCTCTTCCAGGTAATTCCATCGTCACCTAGCCGTGTGAAGTGAACCGCCTGTGGGAAAAACTAAATCAAACCGCAACAGTGGCAGTAATAGATGGCCAACACTGTTGTGCACACATGATGGTAGCTAACCCCAATCACGAACGTATGGACAATTTCAGAGAAAACGTCACAATTTTACAAACAAAGGCGGTGCGCTGCGCTGTGTATAGTCCCGAACTGGTTGATTGAAATCAATTACATCTATGAATACGATGTCGGCATGCATTATGTTTCCAGTTGCTTGTTGACAAATGACGAGCGCAGCTCATTTCATTGTTCACCGATGATGGGGCCCAGACAGTTCCCACAACAGCTACCAGCATACCTGTAATCGGTTATGTGTTGTGTGTGATTTAACTGAAAGTCTTAACAAGTCGATAGTTAACAGTGATGGGGAAAAGTCGATGTTCATCCCCAACGACAGCAACTTACAAAGTGTAAGAACTTTGTGACTGGCAGAGCTGCTTAAAAATTATGGAAAATTCGTTTGGCATTTGTGAGATTCTGGTCCAAAGTTTTGGACAACCTGTACAAATTTTAAAATTCAAATTTGGTAAACTCATTTTGTTAAGTTTCCCTTTTGCCTGAAGATCTGCCATGGATGTATACCCACAGAAGAGTTATACATCAACTAACCAGATTTATTTCGTTTACAACGCAAAATTTGTAGATCCTACTGCTTATCCTAAACCCATTTATAGTTTTTTGCCTGATTATTAACATAGGTAAATAAAGATACACAATTTCAGGACCAGAAACCAAGCTAAGTATTTATGGAATTCTTTCCATTTATCAGTTGCTACAGTTGGTTTCCTTTGTCCGCCTGCTATACTCTACTCCAACTGACTTTATAAATTTTAAAACAAACACTTCCGTTGATTGACAACAAAAAAAAAAAAAAGTAACAAGCCTTGACTTTTCTTGTCAAAAAAAAATAATAAATAAATCAAAACACACGAAGAAAGAAGACTGCAGGGAGAAAAAAAAAGAAAATAACGAAGACATCAAGAAAAATGGAAAAACGATCGAAAAGAAATGCCTTCAAAATAAGTAAATTGCCATCACTAATCTTGAAGGCTTTTTCGGCAATCAAAAACGGCTGCAAAATACATACGAAGAAAAAGAAGAATCGCTCCACCCAAACACCACCAACTGGCCCTAAAACCGTGAGTATTCAAAATCTTAGTTCATTACCATACACACCTCACACCAATACACCACTTAGATCACCAAATTCGCCGCATTTATTGCAGATACGGTTAGGGGCCTCCTGCTCGGGGCTCGGCCCTCTTCCAAATCACAATAGTCAGCGAGGAGACGTGAGACATTATGGTCGAAAAAATATTTCACGTCCTCCTTGGCGCTACTCCGAACACTACAAGATATTTTTTCTCATAGAAGACGAAGACTTGTAGGTTTTCGCGCGCTAAATCCAAACCGAAGTGAGCAAAATAAGACTTGCGGTTCGGATTCAGCTCGCGGAAAACTACAAGCCGCTGCTTTTTTATTATGTTGCATGTTACATTTTTGTTCTTTTATTCAAACATACTTTTGCTTTTATTTGCTGCTATTATGATTAGTTGTTAGAAAATCATTCTCTTTGCATTAAATAGACACTTCTTTTATATAAATATATTGCATTGCATTTCTCATTTCCAATCAAATTTATATAGATACATAGCCGGGTACTTGCCCTCCCATTCGATGGGGACGTGCTTCCACTTCAACTCGTTCCTTTCCTTTCCAGTTAGGTGGACTTACTTTAGGAATAAGTCGATGAGAAGGATCACTGCAGCAGATGAGATGATTACTCCTACACGAAGTCCGGGCCAGGAGTTTTGTGCCTACGAACGCCTAAGTCTGTTGGCAAGTTTATATTGAGATACCACGCATAATCTTAGAAAATAATCGACAGAACTTTCTTCTATTTCAGGTTCTGAAGCTGGCGTATCTACAGAGGAAAGGAACTGAACTGGAGATTGCAGAAAAATGGTCGGAGTTTGCAACGAAAAGCAGCTCAGCAGGAGTTATGGGTCTGCAAACGGTAAAATCTATTCGTAGGTTCATTTTGTGATATCACGCATGATCTTTGAAAATAATTGAAATAACTTTCTTCTATTTCAGATTCTGAAGACGAATTAAATTGAAAATTGCGGAAAATGGTGCAGCTTAGAAACGAAAAGCAGCGCATCAAGACTTCCCAAGTTGCAGCTCCAGCTTCACGTCCAGTTGCCAACTTGTCAATTGGATGGAGTGTCAAACCCGTTATGCTTTCATGCCATCATCTGTTTTGGTAAGGCGAACAGTCATGATATTTATACGATTGTTATTAGACGCGTGCTTTGATTCGTCTTCGGTCTCGTTTTTTTTTCGCGTTTTTTGATGATATTTTTTCAAACATGTTTCGCCATGGTGTTTTTCATTTGTCGCGTTTTTCGAAGCGTTTTCGGACGTTACTTTTCGCGTTGTTCTATTTTCTTTTAGGGCGCGTTTTTCGTTGGGATGTTCCGCGTGTTTTTCATCGGAGTTTTTTCCGAGAGCTTATCGTTCGGTTTTCCGGCGCTTTTCTGAATGCTATTTTAAACTCGCTGTTGAGTGCGTTGTTCGAAACATTTTTCGACTCATTTCTCTTGTTTTCGGACACATTTGTCGGTGCTACGGACGCGTTTTTCGCCTTGTGTTTTTCTTTTGCCGCGGTTTTCGAAGCATTCTCGGACGTTCGTTTTCATGTTCTTTCGATTTTCTTTTTCAATACATTTTGCATCGGGTTATCCCACGGGTTTTTCTACGCGATTTTCCCCCGGGTTTTGGATGCGCTTTTCGCTTTTCGTTATTAAACCATCACATCATTAAAATATTTTCCCCGACGTGTTCGCCTTCACTTTCTACCATTATTCTACCTGTCATTCAAGGTCGTGCGTTTTTCAACTGACCACAAACATTCACCATCGACTGTGCGTGCTCATAACGCCGCACAGGTTTGATATGCTTTTCATTTTGTTTCTGCACATGCAGTCATTGTGGCGCCTGCGTTGCATCAACAAAATGAATTATTCGAATTGCCTGCACCGCGCTGTCGTCGTCGTGTCAAGTTGCCTACTGAATGAGATTACTCAGAAGCCCTCACGTGGCGGAGGCGTCCTTTGCAAAAAGATTCCATGTAATTTTATAATTTAATCTGAATTGACCGCCCGCTTTTCTTCGAATAACTAGATTTCGACAAAATTACCCCAAATGATTTGTGTCTGTTCTATTAGAAAAGGTACGCGTATAGGTGCATTTATCTCATGCAGTGAGTTTTCAGTAATTTTCATTACGATAAGACATTTCGTGGGTAGGTAATCGTTTCCGTTCTTCTAATATAATTCACTTAGCGGTCCCATTCATAACCGTTTACTTTTTTTTTTAACGAGTCGCAAAAGAGAAAAAAAAAAGTAGGTACTAAAAATATATATCGCCCTCCTTATCTGAAACGGAGCTGGCATGTAATTGAAATTGAATACCAATACGCTTTATGGCCCATCGATATAATATTTCTAAGTAACTTGAAAAGGGTACTAAAGAGGGGCCATTAATAAAAAAGAGTGTACGGCACGCGGAGGCGGTTTAAGGAAATTCAAAAATAGACCAACGGTCTGCTGGAATTTAGTGTTTTTTTTTTCTCTCTCTCTCTGGAATCCTTACATTCATGTTCCACTTGAAGAAAAGAATAACATTTCCTTCGGGGTGTAATTTATGACCATTTTCAAGGGCTACTTTTAAGTAGGTACTAGGTACTGTAGGTCTTTATCTGTACTGCGTTATTCAGGGTGAAGCCGGTTGCATTGCGATCCCTTGATAACGGTATGCTTTATTGGATTTATCAATTTAAATTGTAACAGGGAAAGTATGACAGGGTTCGTTGCAGGAGTTCTTAAGGCTGGGTGGCTGAGGGTAGACGTTTCTCCGGCCCAATGGGGATTGCAGGGTTTAAGAGACAATCGATGGAGAGTGGTGGATTACTTTAGGAATAACTCGATGGGAAGGATCACTGCAGCAGACGAGATAATTGCTCCTACATGAAGTCCAGGCCAGAGTTAGGTATGAGCCTACCAACGCCTAAATCCATTGGTAAGTATATGTTGGTATACCACGGATGATCTTAGAAAATATTTGGAGAACTTTCTTCTATTTCAGGTTCTGAAGACGACAACTCGAATAGAAAATTGCGCAAAAATGGTGCAGCTTAGCAACGAAAAGTAACTCATAAAGACTACCCAAGTTGCAGCTCCAGCTTCAAGTCCAGTTGCCAAAACCTTGTCAATTGGATGGAGTGTCGAATCCGTCCCGCTTTCATCAGGCAATCTTCTGTTTTGGTAAAGCGATGTAAGGTTAACTTTTTTGAAATACCAAAATCTCATTTAAAACAACATTAAAGTGGTCGCTATAACATGTATAGTTTTTCGGACGCGTTTTTCTTTTGCCGTGCCTTTCGAAGCGTTCTCGGACGTTCTGCGTCGCGTTCTTCGATTCTTTTCATGGACGCGTTCTTATTATGGGATATCCCACGTGTTTATCCATAGGATTGTCGATGCGATTTTCTACTTCTTGGATTTTCTTTTAGGACGCGTTTTTGGGCGGGTTTTTCCGCGTTTTTTTTTTTCCGAGAGCTTATGGGTGGGTTTTTCTACGCTTTTCTGAATTCTATTTTTAACTCGTTTCTCGCGTTTTTCGATGCGTGTTCTTCATTTGTAGTGTTTTTCGAAGCGTTTTCGGACGTTCCTAGTTGAGTTCTTCAATTCTCTTTTTGGACGCATTATTCATTTGGATATCCCAAGGTGTTTTTCTACGCAATTTTTCGCCGATTTTTTAACGCGCACGCTCTTTTGTTAATTATTTTTGAGATCTTTTTTTAACATACTATCATTCTATATTAAGGACTAGGTACTCAGAATTTGAAACTTTGTGATAGGGGAGCTCATGGATATCTTATATATATATTAATTCACAAATTGTAGATAGAACCTACTGTCCTGTGCTTGTCACTCGCTCAGATAATGTGTCGAGATTTGTTGATCAAATATTAAACAATGTTAACTTTCCTTGAATAAGTCTCAACAATGCGAAGACACGCGCTCCACACCTCTCCTTTGAAACGCGATTACTCTCCTTCAATTTAGACCCTTAACTTAGCTTGAAAAAGAATCGTTAATATTCATTTAATTGTACGCAACTTACTGTGCGAAGTTCAGCAAGAGGGATAGTGAGAGTGCTGCTATTGAGACTGAAAATTATTTATTTAGTAATCACTACTGCAACACCTTTAAGACATAGACTACAATAATTCGCTGTTACTGCTTCAAATGCATACATTCTCAAACATTCCCCTGGTTCTTTTCTTACCAAGCATAGAACAACGAGAAGAAGGAAGAATATTAAGCGACCATGGCAGCATCCTAGAAACCGATGGATCCATATCGTTACAGAAGCAGCACCCTGCTCAGAAACAATGCAAATCCAGGAGAGCTTGAGTTGCCTGCAGCGTTTTTCAAACAAGGATAAAGGTGTAGTTGCTGTAAACAATGATCCATGCAAGTTTTGCATGTAGGAGAAAAAAACGTAGATAATGCAAAAACTTCTATGGCACAAGAATGGCAACTCCGATCACTCGAAACTGAAACTGGCTTCCAAGGCTCAGTATCGACTCCAACTTTCTTTCTCATAGTTTTCTTAGATCATTCTCTCTGAGTGATTTTTATTCGAAATTAATTTACTTACCAATATCGACCACAGCCAGTGTGAACGTTGTGCGACTAAAGTTGCAATTTGTCACTTTTTTTTTAGAGTCGGCCACAATTTATTGCTCAAACTCCCATTGGCCCTGTTTTTTAGTTCAAGAAGACAGTTCGAAAATTGTTCAATTGCTGTTATTTCCAAATAAAAACCTTTAAAATATCACGTAGTTGTCTATCACAACAATATTATAGTGTTTGGAGAGCCAAAGCTTGTTAAATATTGTTCAAAAATACTAAAATGTCAGAATAGCTTTAGAAATGACACTTGTTCTTCTCATTGGCTCTTTTCTTGCAACTTTTTAGATTTCTTCAGCGATCACGGCGTCAAGCTAATAAGTCGATCCATAGAAACCATGTTACTTTGAACGTAGATTGAAACAGGAAGTATGCTAAGCGCTTTCAAAAAAACTATATCGATCATAACAATTGAACAGGAATATTGTTCCAATATTGGCTGAGAATTTAAATTTTGATCAAACTTCACCCCTCACCCCTAACCCCAATTTAATTCCAGAATATTTTCCTGGATCACACAATCCTTATGCGCCATAGCTCATTCCTCAGTCTTATATTGCTTTAATCGAGCTTATGACTACTTTAGTAGTGCCTCAATTAAAATAAAATGGTAGTTCTTATATTTTAAAAAGACTAATCCACTGTGAACTGTACTTTCCAAAAAATATGTAACCCCTTCTGAAATCAACGCTTTCCAAACAAAAACACGGTTTTGATTCAGCGCAATAGCGTCTATAGCTAGCCGGCTCTGACTTTAAGACAACGTACCAAACGCAACTTTTTCCATTATCTGACATTCGCAAAAACCAATTTCATACAAAATATTTATTTTAAAATCACTTAAACTATAAAAACGCATGTGTAAGCCTTACGATTAAAATTTCTTAGAAATTACACTTCTTTGGAAAATTTGGAAGAACCTTTGCTCACCACCTATTTACATTGTCTTTTGTTTCACTATAGTTTGCGTATCACCGAGTTCACTTTCACCAGGGCCTCCAAACACCTGTCACATTTCGTTGCAAAGTTGCTAGTTTCTGCCGCTTTCTCTCGAAAATTTGATTCCGTATCTTGTTTAGAATATCCTTTTTAGCTTGTTTTGTTTTTACCATAGGCACTGGTAAGCAGCTGGCATTGTTGTCACCCAGCATCACGGACGGATTGTCCTCCGGGTCCACTGAGAGTCTGTCGCAACAATCCTGTCGACTGCTCGTGATGTCTTCACTTTGAATCTCCTTCGAACTGCTTCGGTCCTCTTGGTTGGACTTGAACTCAAAGGCCTTCTGAAATAAGAAGACATTCGTTAAACGCCGCCACCAAGCAAGTATATTGCCATACCTACATTCTTTGACTGTTCTGCTAAAATTCGACACAAATGCAAAATCTGATCCGCAGTTATTCTTCTCTCCGCCGGCGCCGTCGCGTTTTGCTTAATCCTTTCGCCAAACGTATCCATAGTCACTGTATACTTGAACATCTCTTTATGTGAACCGTTCGATCCGATTGCTGATCCGCCAACTGACAGACTGATCTGAGCACAGCAAGTGATTCCTTCCTTATACGTCCTCGAATTTTCAGCCTCGAAAAAAAAAATCACATTTCCCGCTCGAAATTTCACCCCTTCCACATGGCACTCATGATGGTGTATGATCTTTTTTTAGGTCTCCACAAGTGTGATACAAAACAGGAAAATTCAACAGAAAAAAAACCGACACAATCACTGCCAACCGATGTTTAACTCACATATGGATGCAAAGTATCTGTAAATATCTCCGAATCGTATAAAGTGTCTATAAATACCCAATGCCGCCCGATAATATGTCATACATACGCTCGGCACTGCACTCTGCAGGGCTCATTCTGAAAAAGTATATTTCAAACTCGTATACGCCGCCCTATAAATAGATCATGGGAAGACACTTTGCGCTCTTGTTCTGTACTTAAAAGTTAAAACCGAAGAAGAAAGCAACAATAACAAGGAAAATTATTGTTTGTGTCGAAAACATACAAAACACAAAAATCGGAAAAAACTAAAAACCAAACGATGAGCAGCAGTGAAACTGAATTCATGGCATCGGGAGATAAGTTCCCATTTTTAGAACTGTTTGAACACATGTTGCGCATTTTTCGACTATTTTCGAATTTTATCTAAACAAACAGCAATGGCACTTAGCGACGGAATATGCATAGCAATTGTTTGTTATGATACGATGGGCATAGAATTATTATTATTAATACATGAGGTTATCTTAGAAAATGAGTGAGCTACTCTGCTACTCTATGGTTGTTGTCTTTAGGTTAGGTTAGGTTAGGTAAGGTGGCTGTCTAGAAAGACACACTTAGGCCGCATAAAATTACGGCCCTTTGTGATACCACATGAGTTAAGGGAAGGGAAGGTAAGGCCAGAGTGTTCTAGGCCGGACATACTAGTGGGCGTAAATGCTCTCTTTGTGCCTGTGACTTTTGTCTTCTTTGTCCAAAAAGAACAATTCTAACGTCTCGTGTAGAGAGTTGGGGCAGTTTGACCACGGATAGGGGAGGGGTGACCGAAACAGTCGTCCCCTCGCCTGTAATCCTCAGTCAACATGTTAAAGGGAGAGATTGGGGGATAACTAACTGGACGATATGTCTTCGGATACAAGCGCCGGGCAAACCGAAGCAGTGTACCCTTCGCCTGTAATCCTACAACGTCTCGTCCGATTCTTATGTCTCGTGTAGAGAGTTGGGGCAGTTTGACCTCGGATAGGAGAGGGGTGACCGAAACAGTCGTCCCCTCGCCTGTAATCCTCAGTCAACATGTTAAAGGGAGAGATTGGGGGATAACTAACTGGACGATATGTCTTCGGATACAAGCGCCGGGCAAACCGAAGCAGTGTACCCTTCGCCTGTAATCCTACAACGTTGTTGTCTTTAGTATTCTCACACATCTATAAACATGTAATAACATGTCCAAGTTTGTCTATGGATTCGAGCACGCATCATGTCAAAATAGTCCAATCCGCTTGTCTTTCTCAAAGGAACAACGAGCCTTATAGAAAGGAAATTTTAATTCAACCGGCTGACTCATTCAGAAGATGTATGATTGTAATGTTTTCTGAAAGCAGTCAGCAGTTTCACGGTCGGTGTTCCACGTAGGTTTATAACCTACTATTTGATGTTGAGGAAAAGTTTTGAATTAGGACCAAGAAATCGAAAACTTTCATTAGCTATTGTTGCACCTCGAAAAAATCTTCAATAATGGCGCCCGGTACAAGGTCTACTGGAAGCTTATCGAGCGATATTTCTTCGACGTGACAGCATTTGAATTTTTAACTTTCCCGATTACGTAGTAAGAGAAAAATTTGTTTTCGTACAGAATTTCGAACTCGAGATGTTAATCAGTTATGACATTTCGATGATAAAGGAACTCAGAAAAGTGGGTCGCAAAATTCTGTCCGTCTGTCTGACCGTCTGTGCCGAGGCGTACAGCCTATACTGCTACCCGGATTTTATTAAAACTTCGGATTTGGAGTGTGGAGACTTACAGATCGGGGCCGTTTATTTTTTGCAAGGTTATCTCAATACTAATGGTACTTTCCATACAACATTTTCGTACCAGTTTGATTATTTCGGAAACGGCTCTAACGATTTCAACATAAATTAATATTTTTTGGCTTAGTAAATGAGGTTACCATGACTGCATACCCAGTTTTTGGGTAAAAAATCGAATGAAATTTGGACATACATACATATCTCAAAACGGATCCATACGATTTTAAGAAAAATAAATTTCTGACTTAATATGGTCATTTCTAACTTAAAGCAAACTAAAGTTTTTCTAACTATTACGGTACAATGGATTTAAGAAAAAGGGATTTTTTGAAAAATTTCGTTTTCTTTAGTTTACCTGAAAACGGCAGTAACGACTTTGAGCAAAATGGGCACTTAGAGTGAAATTTATGTATCTAAAATTATTGCGTCCTTAACTTTCAATTCGAATCGTTCATCGAGAACGTTAATTTCAAAATTTGCTCATAACTTGAAAATCCCATTTTCGATTTCGATTAAACTTTGAAGAAAACGCATACTTAGAGTAAAAATAAAGCAATAGTATTTCTCAAACTAAGCATTGTAGTATTTATTACTTTTTTGTTTGTCAAATTTTTCATAAACCGCTGCAACGATTTTTTTTTAGGACAATAATTGTAATTATAATTAAAATATATTACTTAAGCATACTTACCCCCGTATTAACAAAGACTGCGTAAAAGTTATCAACTTGTTACTCAGCAGTTATGTCCAATTTTTATATGCTTTCTGATGTTTGCTAACTAAGTCTTTCTCAAAAACATCGAATAAATCCGTTTTTTAATTATTTCTCAAAAATGACTAGGTACCGAAAACGCGATTTGCCTTTGTACCCATATTTTTTTAAAACTCAGTATTAATAGCAGCAACGCAACACTAATTTTTAGAAAACATAGGTAACCCACTTCTCATTTTGAATTATCACTTTGAAATAATGTTAACCACTTGGATCTAACACGATCAGAAACTCCCACTTCATTTATATCCCCACACACGTCCATCAGGATATTCAGTTTATAACTGCTAATGCAAATTCAAAAAAAAGTCTCTAAAGTCTTACATTATATAATTTAAATATCATCAGTCTAATATAAACTCTACTTTCAATCATGGTCACCTTAAACCAGCGTTATAAATATATTCCAGTCAAAAATAAAAACAGATCAGAAAACAGAAACTCCTGCTACACTTTGCTTTGCACTCAAAATTCTTGGAAAGTGTAAGTCTTTTAAAATAGTACCTACAATAGTCGCTCACAACTCTCTAACCAGAACTTGCAACAATTGGCTTTTACTGAGCTTCAACTTATAAAAACTCACTCAACCCAAAAGTGCATCTTATTCAACACTATTCGTATATTTGGTGATCCGTTTCTTTTATCGGTTTTGTGGCAACAAGGACGAACAGCAGTCGACTTATGTAAAATTCGAGTTAATGTTACGATCGGAAGCACCGTAGACCGTAGGGGGAAAGTGGGAGACTTGAGCCACTTTTTGTTAAATCGTTCACTACAACTTTTCTATTAATCTTAGCCACATGTTGAAAACATTTTTTTAAATATACATTTATCTATTTTAATGTTAGCCACATAAACTCTATATACACGCAAGAGATTTTTGCCACGTGCAAAATGTTTGGGAACAGATTTTTGGCTCAAGTCTCCCTCTCAGCCGGGAGACTTGACCACCCCCTTGGGGAGACTTGAACATACTTAAATTCTTCGGGTAAAACAATAGAAAAAAATAATTTATTTAGTTAATATCTTATTAGAATTCATTTTAATTATATTTGTGGTATTATGTAAGAAAAAAAAGCTGTTTAACGGTTTTTATACAGAAAAACAAAAAACTAATACAAACTAAAAAACATAACTATATAATGTATACTAAAAGAAACATAAAAACTCAAAATTATTGAATTTTTAAACAATAATAAGATATTAGAGACTAAAAAGTAAAAAACAGTATTAAAAAAAAAAACTTTAAAAACATAACAAAAATAAGTAAATAACTTAATTTCTTTATAAACTACCACATCATTCAGGTATTTTAGCCATGTGTACGATTAGCCTCTAATTGCTTTAACAGTTAGGGCATTCAAAGGTCTCATTGTCCCTTTTGGTCAGTCCAACACATATCTCGTGCACGTATTTGTTACTAAGACGCAAAGTCGCATATCCATTATTTCATCAGAACCACTGATCAACTCTCCCCTTTGAAACCGGCTCAAGTCTCCCGTTCAGATTTTTTCACAATTAAAAGTTAATAACATTTATGCAACACAAGCTAGCTAGATTCCGTTCTAATATCTACTAAGCCAAATAACTGTTTTATAACATAATGTTAACTATCATTACCTACCACGTCAAAAAAAAAAGTTATCACAAAAAAAAACAAAAAATTTTTTTTTAACTTTTTGCACCAAAAAACACATTTTCACTTCTAACAGCCAAAGTCAATTGACAATTTAGAATTATTTTTTTGTGGAAGTAAAGGATCAAGCTCTGCGACATTTGAGTTTACCGTTGGAGGATTTGAGTGGATTTTGAGTGAATTATTGAGAGTGGTTCAAGTCTCCCATATGTTCAAGTCTCCCGCTTTCCCCCTACCCTGTTCTAAGATTTAAATTATTTTTTTCATTCAAATATCTCTTACCGCTCGATACCTTAAATTTAATACACTCACGCAAGGAGTATGAATATTTAATGTCAAAAGATCATCGTTTTGCTCATTCTTAGTCCTTTCATGGAAAGGACATTAAGTCTGCCTAAGTACACGTATACACTCACCTACGTCGCATATTTTTCAGTGGATAAATTATGAAATACATTTCATTATCACTAGACAAAAGTTGCTTAATTATGCAAAGCATCATTTGAAATTCGGAACATTATTATAGGTATTCCCACGATGAGTCCCACAACAGCTTCATTCGCCCTTTTGTACCCAAACCATAATCACACTTAAGCTTCCTTACCTAATTGCCATTAAAAGATAAATCCCATTGAGAACGATTTACCGGAACTATTATGAAACACCCTCCGAAAACGGCCACCGAAGGGGTTGCCATCTTCCATTTCGACCCAAACACTTTTCTATTACCATCACGTTCATGAACTCCCACGACCAGCTAATCCTGTATTCCCTATGATGAATGAAAATTCAAAATAACGTAAGAGGAAATATATTGTTCCACCCACCCAAACGAAGACGTTCATTGGGTTAATCAATCTGTTAATTTGAACTCATTTCACTCGTGCACGTATATGTCCCGTCGAGTATGACAAGTAAACACAGCGTCAGAGTGACTGCTATGATTGGTATGGTGGAAAAATAATCTACACAAGCAGGTGGCGCCGCCTATACACAAACACAACACATCATCGCATTGCAACAGTTATCAAACGAAATGCAACACAAACTGCATTCAAAATAGAGCGTATCTGGTAGTATTAGATGTGCCTTCAGCCTTTCAACAGCCGCACACACAGACAAACCTTTTGACCCTGCCCCTGCCATGTGTACAGCACCAACAGCACTCATGTTCGCACGCAGCAAGTGAAAACATAAGGAATGTCATCTGTTGCTCGGTGTTGTGTGTTTTTGGAAAGCCAGACCAGAGAGAGCGTATCCAATGCCTGTCAGCTAATTTTAGACTCGAACGCATTCGAAAAGTGTGGGAAAACAATTTCCCAGAACACACCAGAGATTCTAAAAAAAAGGATAACGTAGCCACAGCTATATGGATGCACAGTGTACAATGCGGCTGATAAGAACACTGAAAGTGGTGGTGCATGTGGCGCAGAATGTGTGGCGGAATAGAAAACAAGAGTGACAGCAATAGGTTTTAGAAGAGATTAGTATCCATCCTTTTTTTTAGATTGAGTGAATTAAAATATCTCAAAACGGATTGATTAAATGTTCGTTATCGAGATTTATCGACTAAGTGCATACTGTCACATTGGGTGTTATAAATAAAACGTATAGCAACTGCTTTTACTCAAACGAAATGTCAAAATCGAAACACTGACCGGGTTCCACTGCCCGCTAGACGTCTAGCAGAAAATATCCCAGATGAAGGAACGCTCACGCTAGAACAATAGCGGCAGCGGCAAAGTCCCCACTACAATTAAAGAAATAATACAAATATTATAAAAATAATATCTGAATTGCTATTTTATTTACATTAATACCAATTTTATCACAATTACATTTGCTCGGCTTCGTATTTACTTTTATTTTGTAAACGTTTGAACGATTTCCTTTGACAGGTCGTTGTTTTTATTTTTCAATGCAGCGGGTAGTTTTGCGCTAGATTGAGAAATTTCCCTGAAAGGGATATTTCACAAAAAGTGCTAGACGTCTAGCACTTTTGGTGAAATGTCTATTTTTTTTATATGGAGTTTGGCATGCCGCTAGTCATCTAGCGGGCAGTGGAACGCGGCCATTTGCTTTACGTTTCGTATGAATAAAAACTGATCGGAGCTAATACTACATAAGTTTTGACATGCTCGAAAAGTGGCGGCACTTCTTTTTACTGAAATCCGTGTGAATAAAACGTAGCAATTGCTACGAAATTCCAAGTCCAAATATTTTGTATGCACACTTTTAACATAAAACAATCAATCAATGAGTTAAATTCTATTTGTACAGGAAAACCAACAAAATAGCTATGAAAATAGAAGCAATTATTTCGTGTCACGCCTCACGCGAAATATTGAGTGTGGACTATTTGGCTAAAATTTTGTTCAGATGAAAATGTTTAGAAAGAATCATTTCTAAGGTTTATAGGAGATCCGGACTTTTAAGTTGACAGTACAAAAACCACTCGGTAATTCATAGTTCTTCTTTATCCAATTGGCGGGCGTGTCAACAAATATTTCTAACAAGCCTCCCTGACACTATGGTTATATGGAGTACAGTTTCGGGAAATTATTCGAAGTAGAAGTTCGAATTTGCGAACTAACTTTAGGAAAGTAGGTTTTTATTCACCCGTTTCAAAACCATTGCTAACTTTTACTTTGCTAAAACCTAAAAGGAAATGCTAGTTTTTATTCATACGATCCACTGCTTTAAATTACATGACGCACTCGCAATAATGGAAACATGAAAAAACCTGATAACAAATGAAGAAGTTCATTGTTGAAGCTAGGTATGAAATATATCGTTTATAGGGGTCCGATAAAAAATGTGTTGTGACCTACGAGCTGCATTAAGTATTCAAAACGAAAACCGTTTGATTTTTTTCCAATTCTCAGTGATTCTTCCATCAACTTTCGTCGCGATATCGACCATTTCACCAGATATTTATACCTATCGGGTGGGATTCTCAGATGAGTTCTTTAGCGAATGGAATCTTCTTCCGCGAAATGAAAAGCAAACGAAATGCGAGTTGCCTCGTTTGCTGATGTGCAGTATCTTGTCGAATATTTTATTTCAGATATTTAATTTTGTATTATTACACATTATGCAGTTCGAAGATTAAGATTACAATTTTAAATTGAAGCTAACAAAAACTTGCTGGAACTACAAAAATGGATTGTAGACATTCTGGAGACAATCCGTTATCGAGTAATATCTACGTAACATTTGTTATTATTTTGCTTGTAAAATCCTCAGTGTAGATGCTGCCCATGGTGTTCCCAGATATTCAGGCGTCCTGCCAATATTCTCATTATGAATTGATGCATTACGATAGTAGTTAAGCAGCATATCAATCATCAAACATAAATACTATGTGCACTTCTACTAATGGGTCGGCTATTGCTTCTGCTATGCCAAAATAAAAAAAAAATGATTTAAAGACGTAAAGGGTCATTCATTTCGTGGTTTCAAGTTACTTGAAGTGTCGTAATATTAGTTGAATGTTTGCCATTTACGATATTAGATCGCTTAACAATCGAACAACGCGTTTACATTACTAAAATACTTACTATTTACAAAAGTGGTGATTCAAAGGTAGTCGCATTACGCGATGATTACTATGCAAGCAATCGGTAAATTCTGAAGAAAGTGGAAGCGTTACTGATGTCGTATTACGTGAGAAGTTTCCTGGTAATACGTTTTGAAACCGCTGATTTTTTTTTTTTTTTTCTGCGGGGCTATTCAAAAGACTGTGTTCACGCGAATAATCCTCGAACTCTAGGCGCATTAAAAATTAACATTACTCAAGTTATGGCCAAGATACCGCACGAAGTGTGCGAAAAAGTGGTTAAAATTTATTTCAAAAGAATCGCATGCTGCGAATCTTCCCGAGGCGCCCATTTGAATGATATTGCTTTTCACACTTAATGGCCAAACTTTATAATGAAATAAAATTTTCCTCAAAAATGGATCGCTGCGGGTGTTTTATTTAGCTTTACTTTCGAAGCCGAAAAATTAATGAACCTTATATATTATAAACGAAATCGGTGCCATCCGTCGTCTTTTGGAAAGGCCCAAGATGTGTTCATGAGATGTTTCGATAAAGTTCGATTTGTATCATCTGTCAATTTTGGGATTGTCCCTGATGACCTCTTAACGCAAGTCAATAACAGAAGATTGAGAGTTATTGAGGGTCCAGTTGAGCTGATGATGCTGGTGCTTAATGAATTGTCGCATGTCAATATTTGCATTACGAGAAAATTGTTCATTCCTTTGGGTAATACTTACTGTAGTTTAAGTCACACCAACCACAAAGAACATGCATACATTGGCCTTAGGGCACGGTCTTTTTCTCAACATTCCTCAGAATCCGAGCTGCTCGTCTGTCTAGCATGTAAGATTTCTCAAATAAAATCATAAACCGAATGCGTATGTCCTTACCATTTTATCAGCCTACTTCAGATTGAAGAAGATTGAAGAAAAAAAAAAAAAAATACAAAATTTCTTTTATCAATTTTTTTTTTTAATTAATAAACTGCACACATACATATTAAATTATTATTATTCCTTTTTTATTCTTATTTATAACTCTATTTCATTTTTCATCAATATCTGTTAACTTTTCTCATAAAAAAAAAATCACAAAATTAATTTTTCATTTTTTACGATGTCTCAGGTTGCATTAGCACTGGTTTCTATTATTTTTGTTAAGGTTTTTTTTTTTTTTTTTCAAAAATCTGTACATATCTAAATAAAATCCGTTTTTGTTTTTTTTCTGCAACAATCTACTTTTATTTTAGTTTTAGAATTTTCTATTGTGGTTGGACAAACTGAATTCAACAGAAAATACTAAAATAAGGCTTATATGTCTCTGCGTTATGCTAATGCATGTGATTTTTTTTTTTTCTTTTTCTTTCTTAACATTGTATATATTTATTTATTAATATTAAATTTATTAATATCCTTTAATTTTACACAATATGTTTCTTTTGTTAAAAATTCATAAACTAT
The DNA here is from genome assembly GCA_946477585.1 of Cheilosia urbana. Classification (NCBI taxonomy): domain Eukaryota; kingdom Metazoa; phylum Arthropoda; class Insecta; order Diptera; family Syrphidae; genus Cheilosia; species Cheilosia urbana. The sequence goes on along the minus strand of OX297854.1, from coordinate 903,726 downwards.
ATGTATCGATTTTGTTTTGTTTTGTTTTCACAATTTATTTTACAATGTATAAATGCTTTTTACATTATATTGATTTATTTGTTTTACATTTTTTAAAGGATATTGAAATAACAAAAGAAATATTGTTTATCAATTTTCTTTAAATATGTTATCACTAATTTTTAAATATTGCTTAAAATAGGATCTTCCTCGGATTTTTTTTTTTTGTTTTTTTTTTTGTTATCAATTTGAATTTTTGATTTTTGTTATTAACATTTTTTTTTTTTTTTTGTAAGCAGAAAATAATTACACTTTTTGCTTTATGATTTTGGGTGTATAACTTTTAATAGATAATAGAGGATATAAATCTTTTTGATACTCACAATCTATTATTTATATTTATTTACATAGGTATTATGTATAATTGATTTTTGGTTTGCAAGGGGTTAAACCTTAAGCAAAAGAACTAGAAAAGAAAACATTTCGTTTTTTAAGCGTTCTGTTACTTTTTTGTAGAAGAATTTCAGTGAGGGTTTGAGGTGACGTCTTATTCTTAGTTTACATCATGAATAAGTTTTTTTTTATTATTGTAATGGATGAAGTTATGGTAAATTATTTACTTTGTTTTTTGTTGTACTAAGTTTTATAAAATTTGTGCAATTTGTGTAGGTATATATAAAGTGCTGGGTATTTATTTCTTTGTTGTGTTTGTTTGCTTTGAAGGTGTGTTGCTTTCAGGCAAATTGGTAGTAGTAAATATTTTGTTTGAAAGAAGATTCTAAGAGTTGCTAAGTTTTTTTTTTGTATTTTCTTTTCTTTTGAATAAATATTATAAAATTTGCATTTAGCTAAAAATTACCTAGTGGGTTAAGATTTTTTGTTTGTGTGTATTTATCTGTTACGACTTGAAGCGTAGCTAAAACCAAAGTGGCAATATAATTACATTACAATGCGAATGCAATTATGGGGGAGGTGATATTGAGAGTGTATGCAATAAAACTCTTTGGAGGTTGGATGGATGCAGTGAGTAAATTTAATTTATTTATATTTAATGTTCTTTTTTAAATATTATACACCTAAGAAGGCCTCCAAATAATTTTATCGAAGTTTATATCTTAAGTATTATATAAAAATGTAATAGCTTTTATTTTATTTTTATTTTTTTTTTTTTATTATTGAGAGTAAGGCGTGCAAAATATTCAGCATTATAGAATTGAAGAATTTTTGCAGATTATTTTGTAACACAAATACTTGTGTAGTTTAATGGAAGGTATGATGAATTATGGTAGGAATTGTGACTTGTAGTAAATTGGGTAAGTTATTAATTAGAAGAGATATGAAGTTCGCTGCTGGTATCCGGTCAAAAGACAAAATAAATATTGAGGTGTGAGCCATGGCCATTACACTGCAATGCGAAATATAGTCAAAAAATGGGACTCTATTATGTGGCACACTTTATATTGGTTGGTTCCACAACTCACAAGCATGTGCTTGCTAAATACATATACCTACCGGTTTTTGTTAACCTTGCAAGGAAGGATCCAATAATCCGCCCGCTTATTATGTCTTACTGACGAATTATGTTATATAACCAATTACTCGTATATGGTTCAAAATGGTTTTTGAGCTTTATATTAAAACTGTGCACATATTTAAGAATTTGTTCTGATTTTCACTTTTCCTTCTTTGAATACCACGTGAAACATGAAAGTCCTTATAAAAGACTCGGTATCGCAACAATTTTAAATCGGATTGATTGCTTATTGATGATACTAAAACCTGACAAGGAAAAGGAATATGTGCATATACCATCACAGTAATTACAGGTATATAAATATTGTAAGTCTCAATTGCATTGCTTGCCAAAAACATTTTTTTTTAAACGGCATTTTTTTAGAACGGCTGTTAAAAACCTCAACAATATTTCTATATCCACTTTCACCATACCTTACACTTACACTACATCCCCAAGTGTTTCGCAATTACTTCAAGCATTTAAGCTGAAAAGAAAACTATACTCATACCAAATAAGAAATCAAAAAGGAAATTATTATAAAATATTTTTGAATTGTTTGAACACCTTTTACGTATTGAAAGCGGATTTTCTTATATACACTTTATTTTTATGTTATTTTGTTTTTTAGTTTACTCCTAAAAAAATTTAACAACAACAGAAATTATGAAAACTTGTTTCACTTCCCCAGGAAAATATTCCCTCTTGCTGCAAGTGCGGCACTTTTCAATGATTGCTACCAACTATATATCATATCACAGAAAAATTGCACAAAACAATTCAAAAATATTATAAAAACAAAGAATCAAATCCAAATCAAATTTATATGCAAATATTATACAAAAGTCGACAAGAGGCGGAAAAAATATTATCAGCTCGATTATACAGAGATAGATATTATAGTACAAGGGTTCTATATAGAAATCAACCAAATGCAATAGTTGGAATTGTATGTGAAATTATAATAAAACTTTAATACAGATACAAGGTAAATATTTATATAAGTTATAATATATGTATATATACTTTTTTTAATAGAATCTAAATATCAGTATGTATAGGTATATAATAAAGCTGAACCACATATAGAAAAGAAATTAAATCAGAATGATGATACATACTATTTGAGGTGTATATATTTTTACTTTGAAGTTTAATGTTTACTTTTCTGCTGTTCGAGAAGGTGGTGGTGGTGGTGGTGTGTATGTTAAATATCGAATAATTTTATTTTTAATTATAGTGTATACTTGGTGACGTTTTGCTGCCATTTTTGTAGTTATTCAATTTATTAATTTTTTTTAAATGTTTTTACTAAAAATAATTCTGCAAAAAAGAATACCATGCCGAATTGAGAAGGAGGAAGAAGAAATGAAAAAAGAAACTTCAAACTAACTAACCATGCAAAATAGAAAAACTGGTTGCATTTGCTATGTAAATTTGTTGCATAAAAAATGTAATTTTAAAAATTTAATAAAAACAAGAAGAATAACTTGTAAACTTGTAACCATGCAGCATTCAATTGACTTAAATTTTTAAGTTGAAAAAATACTTTTAAATGTTTCGAACTTAAGGCAGATTCTTTAGATTCCAATGTGCAAATATCATTTTCAAACATTTTCTGTTCTTGAGGAGAGAAAGTTTGAGGTGCAGTTTTTTAAGAAAATGTTTTTAAATATAAATATCGAATTTAATTTCAAAATTTCTACTCAACTCTTACAATCAAAATTTTCTAGAACTGAAAATATTCATCGCATTTAATAAGAAATGAATGAAAATGACAGTTACACATTAAAACATGTTCAGAAACGAAAACAAATGCAAGCGTTCTATGAGAGGTTAGAAACATTTTGTTTTTTTTTTTTTTTTTTTTTTTTCTGATTGCAATAGCATATAATTCTCTACAGATTTTCTTTTTTTTAAGTGGAATTTATTAAATTTTGTTTTACTATATAAGTATTTCTAGAAAGTGTTCATTGACTGGAAATGTTACTAAAGCACAAACAAAAAATGTGGGGATTTTGTTTCGTTATGCTTGCTTGATGGAAGCTGTTTCCAAGTTTTTCTTTTACTTATTAAAATGTTTACTTTTAAGTACTAAATCTAGGTTTTTTTCCTTTTTTGCTGAATAAAAACTCTACCGACGATTATTGTAAGTAAGTACCTATTAATTTACAGCGCCTTAAAAATATATGTATATATATTTTGTTTTATGAATTATTTTTATTATTTTGAAAACGCTTAACTGTTAGAATTTTATTTTTAAAAATATTTTTAATTGGTGTTTTTTGTTTTTGTTGTGTACTTTTCCTTTTTATATAATAATTTAACGCGAACGTTTTCCCTTTTTCCAATGTAAATACATAGATACTTTATTGTTTTTAAAAAAATTTAGTTTTTATTTTGATTTTTTGTTCAAGGTAGATTTTTTGCGAAGTTTGATTTTCTTTGTTTACTTAATATTGTTTTTCTGCTTAGGCAAAATTATCAATTAGCTAGCTAAGACGTTATAGGCTATGCAAAGTTTAATTTCCATATAGTCAAAGGAGGTTGGCTTGACGATTTTAAATAGATTCCTTGAAAGCACTATCAGGGTTGTACGCTTTTACTTTTACTTCGTTAACAGACAGAAGCGAGTAAAAATGTTGTCAGAGATCACTTTCTGTTAGCGTGAACATGGACTCAAAAATTGAAATTGCGTAAGTTCCAAATAATATACATTCCAATATAAAAATAATCCTAATATATGTCACAAGAATGTAGGTCACTTTAAAATTGTTATTGCAATGTGGATAGCCTTTTCTGATTTTCTTACCTTATTTCTACACATATATACTTGAAACGCAAGTTGAACGCTAAAGTGATGGAACCTTTAAGCGAGGTCACGTGCAACTTCTCCACAGATAACCAATCTATGAAGCTCATCTAAGAAATAAATGCTTTTAATACTTAAACAGGTCTACTCATATGCTTTTTACACAGTCTGATGCATTTGAACCCTGGTAGTTTATTTCAGTGACCAACAGTTGTTTTCAAATCCTAAACTCTGCAGAAATGTATGGTTGATGCATTCTTTGAGTTGGGAGTTGCAGTTGACAGACTTTTTTTTCAGGACATAGGAAGTGTTACCTTAAATATTGTAAATCTCAAGCCAGGGTCACAATCCAGCACTAAACTTGATGAAGAGAAACGCCGACGGCGACGGGGACGGGGAAACTGTACCCAAAATCCCAAAATCATCAAGCCAGTATACAGGTAAAACGATTGACAGTATATCCAAGTCATTTAATGGTCAGAGCCCAAAACCCAAAAAAGAGTGTGATAGTCGTCCTTTTAAAAACAATATCGACAATAGAAGAGTTATTTGGCACGAAGTCTTGCTGCGTTCGGCTAAGGCCATCCAAATGTGATACATACATATACTCTCCATCGGCTTTAAATAAATTTTAAAAGCTTTAATTGAGATTTTGGGAGGTGCTAAACCTAAACACCATACGAAGCTTTTTGAACAGCTATTTGATTTTTGAATCCTGAACCTTAGAAGCATCAAAGCATCATAGGAATGAACCGGTTTAAAATCCAAATCAGGAATACCTCAAGGTTGCCTACTTGCACTACTCTTTTAGTATTAAACTTACACCAGATTTTGCAAGTCAAATGGCGGCTAATGTCCATATAAAATCTGTGCCAAGAGAAAATGAATTCATTTTTAAAACTTCAAAGAAGTAACTATATCGACAGTGAAGAGAAATAAAGTTCAATACCCAAGTAAAGCGCCCAGAAAAAAAATCATTCGATTATTTCGTTTGGTTATTAAAATAGTTTTAAATTATTTCCCTGCAGAGGTCTACTTCTTCCTTGCACAAAACAAATGCCTTTAATGTATCAAAGCAGCTTGATTTCGACCCGGTATATGAACCCTACTTTTTCAAAATTTCGTTGAAGATAATTTAATTCACATCAATACCTGTATTTGTTAGCCCTCGAATAAACTTTAAAAATATAGCTGCCTACTCAGTTTCACGTAGCCTTCGAAAACCACATCGATCCACAAAAATAATCTTGGTGACTAAATTTGTCATCGTCGACCTTTCTGATTGATGGAAGAACTTTGCAAGATCTTTTGTTGAATGAGTAGAGAAGCTTACTTGTTGTTGAGTGAGTTTAGTATTTAGTATTTAGTATTCTAGGAGTATTAGTAGTAGTCAGTAATATTTTTTGTTGTTGTTGTAAGGAGAACTTAATTAAACTAGGTATCTTTTGGTTAATCACCACCTAAACTTAACGCCTGAACTATACGTGGATCAGCTTTACTACCCTCACGAAATTCTTCCAGTGTTAAACGATCGTCATGATTTTTATCCATTTGATCGAAGATTTTGTCCACTCGCTTTTGTGGGGTATTCTCGTCCTCTGTCTGGGGTTGTTGACCCTGTTGATTGATGTGCGTATTTTTTTACATAGAGACAAATAAATAAAATAGAATAGTAGATGCTTAAAGTTTTTTAAAACTTGTTGAAAATTAATAACACAAAATTAAAAGCAAAAACTTTCAGACTATTATCTGAGGCGAATGCTAATTCATATGTCATCCATCTACTTACCACCATTTGATAAATGGCATCCACAATGTTGTACATTTCATCTCTGGTTATATAGCCATCGTTGTCAACATCGTACAGTCTAAAAGCCCCTACAATTGTTAAATGAAAAATATAAAAAAAAATGTTATCCTGACCAGACGATTTGAGTTATAGTTCTGAATAGCACAACTGCGCTCAGGGTAGGATAAAAAACTTGGTCATTGTTTGGGATGGACATACATAAAATAGCTATTAGTATTTGTGCTTTTCGGCTTGGCAATAAATTGTGTAAACGATTTATAAACACGAATTTATGAATAAAATTGTTCATATTGAAAATTAGGGGATTAAATTTAATCGGAACAAATTTAAATTTTCATTATTTTTTACTCAAAAATTAAGCATAAAATGTTAAAAAATTAAATTAATTTAAGTTCTTTAATTTAAGAAATAACGATTAATCTGTGATTTCTAGAACTGAAGTAGGGAGCTGAAATAAGTAAGTAAGTTATTGCGTAAACGAGAAATCGCACTATTAATCAGAGACATATCATACTGAGACACGCAACCAGTGATGTCAACTGAGGCATAATTTTGCTGCTTGAGACACTGAGGAATAATTTTTAGAAAAAAAAAAGTACATTTTTGTGAAATGTTTTTTCAATTCATATCATTATAATCGTATGACTGAAAATGAGCCATATTCAATATGCAAAGGTTCATTCTATCTGCATCTCAGTTTTTGTATCGGAACTTGGGTGAAAAAATTTTAAGAATCAGTCAGTTTACTCAATATTTTGATTGTGGGGAATGCATGGGAATGTCACCACGAATAATGGGGAATAAGGGGAATTTTAAGGTCTGTGGTGGGTAATTTAATTTACTGCGCCTGGCAGCACTGGTTTAGGCATAAAAACTTCAATCCGCATTGAAATGACTGCCGCCAACTCGCAATCATCTCGCTGCTGGCCAAATGCTGCCAACCACAGCCAACCGATTACCCGGTCATGGACACTTTACCAATCATTGGGTTGAGCCAATTACTGGCACAAAGTACACTGACCATCATTGGAAAACTTAGAATTGAGACACTATTTTCCTGTTTCGTTTTTTTTTATGTTATGCCTGGGCAATTAAAAGACTAAAAAATACCATAATATCTATATGTCAATAATAGGATTCAGGAATTCCGATGAAAGGAAAGAGGTGCCAATGATTGATGAAAATTGACTTTTCTCTATTTTACTGCCTTTTTGTTTATGTTCTTAAAGAAATTTTATGTTTTTTATTAAGGAAATACCTTAATAAAGGTAAATGAAATGCTTTAAAGTTATTTAAAACTCCCACTTCCCGAAGAGCGACAAAATCAAAAATAGAACAATTAAATCCCATGTACTTTCTTTGGCGAAATTCGAATGTGGCAGACCCAGCTTAACCCACGTTATATTTACACATACATAAAGATGCAAGTTTTATTAAGGTGCCAATCATTGGGTGGTTTAACCTATTAGGACAATTTTTTATTTTCTCTCAACTAATCTACATTGTTCCTTTTTATAAATACTTTAAGCAAAAGTACACTTATTCCTAAAAAAAAAATACTGTCCACCAGTAACGAGTAATTACAAATTTAACGGGTAAAAATCTATGAAGGCTGTCAGAAATTTTCCCGACGTGACATTAATCAATACGAATTTCTATGTAACAATACTAGCGCGCCCAATCGTGACCACTCCATAAAAATATAGCTTGCTTATGCAAAATAAAGGGAAATCGGCCGAAGTTGGTGGCAGTGGTAGCCCTTCGTACTATTTCATATGTAGTAGATCTACTTCATTTATTGTTTTGTATCTGCTACAGTGCTACGTAGCAACTTTTTTCTACTTCGTTTAGCCCATTTTTATATAACGATCAATATTTCATTTAATATATGTTGTATTGATTAATTTTTGCAATTCAAAAATGTAATTTTTTGCTTGATCTGAATGCACTCATCGCAAAAATCTACTACAATTTGCCTTCAGTTTTCCAAACTGTCAAACTTCTTGTCATGGAGGAGAATTCACTTGAATTGAATTGAGTTGAATGGAGCAAAAAGTTTCTGTTAAAAGAAAAACTAGTCAATGTTAGGTTTTCGTTCTGAATATGAAATATATATCGCTCATTTGCTGCAATATCGTTACAACTCAAAATTCAACAATTTTGAGTTATGGATGTAGAAGTTAAGTAAATAAATTTGCCTTTTATCCTGTAGAACATCATTTCTCAGTTTCCAAAACTGGCCAAGAGAGAGCACTCGTGTCATTATGCCAACATTGGCAGCCCTGGTTTGTGGTAAGCTTTGCTATTAATCGCTTGTTATTACAATCCAAAAGTAATCGAGTCTGTTTTGTTCTTTTTATTTTTGTCTTCTAATGTTCTTTAGAGCCGTCGGACTTGATTACCTTACAGGTTACAATTGAAATATATATATAAATTAAATATATAATTATCAAATAATTTTATACTACTACCAGAATTGAATGCATATGGTAAGACAGAGCTGTATAATCTAATAGAACATGTGGGGCACTCGAGTGCCGCTTTGAAACATCTATCTGCATACCTTAAGCGCCTTTTTAAAGCTAAAAGTAGACTGTGTCACAGCTAAACCAATAAATCAACTTTAACCTATATAAATATTAAACCATTCCGATCCCCTTATGGACGTTGCATGTAACGAGTATGTCCTAAAACCAGCCGAATAACACATCCCCTAGTTCTATATCCCTGCACAAAATACACTGATTTACAATTGCTTAGACTCAATTATTAGCAATATATTGTGTCGATTTTTTCGATATGCCGCAATAAGATTACATCGTACTCAAATTCAAATTAAACTCGAGCATATCTACACATGTTAGTATATCTTACCATCTTGGGGGTGCTCATACATTATTTAAATCAATTCAACTTACAGTGTAACTTCTCGTCCAGATTTCCTCTCGATGTGATCGATAACGCCCGAATGAATTCCTCAAATTCTATCGAACCATCCTGAAATGAAAAGTTCAAATTTCCTGATTAAAGATTCACACAGCACGTCGCGTTGGTTGATATTAATTCCCCATCAATGGTATTGATTCCCCATCATCATCATTACATTATTTAAGCAAGTACATCTCTTTTTGAGTGTGCTCAATGGAATATAAGCGAGCGTCCTCTTGTTTGTGGCTGACTCAGTTTTATTAATTAACAAAACTAATGCGTTTTCAAGAGTCAGAATTTATCTATATCCTTGCAGAGCTCAAGCATCCCTAGCTCGAATGAAATTCGATAATATCTGTCATCGACGTTTCCAGTCTCACCCACCCCCACACACCCACCTAATGCACATCAGGTTCTAATTACATTTGAAGCTATTTGACTATTCATTTGATTCAATATGAATATCGGGTCCAACGCGATGGAGCCTTCTATTGCTTATCCTCTTGAATGGTAGACATATCGGTAAACAAAACTCGGCTAATGTTCGCAGGAACCGATTCGATATGAATTAAGTAAGCCGTTGGGCTAGTGGGTTTTTAATTACCGCAGCTGTTACCTCCTTCCTCTCTTTTATGCGGCTCCAAGTACTTACCGCGTCTTTCCGAGCAAGAACTTCGTACCTACCACTAACTACAGACTGTCACACTCAAAGGGACCTGAAAGCAGTAATTTTCCATTTAATTACTTCTGCCATCCGGACTTATGCTTGTCATCACTTTACACCCACTCGCTTTTCTCGTCGGAAAAACTACTCATCTTCCCCGCGGAACCTCCAGGAGTTACGCGCTATATACGTTTTTGTTTTGGGAGTGATGTCGTTTAGTCCCCGCATACATGTACTTACGTTGTTCTCGTCGAAAACCCTAAACACAAGTGATGCAAATTTGCTGGGATCTCCTTGTGGGAAGAACTGTTTGTAAATTTTGATAAAACCCTAAAACAAAAACACGAAGAATAACGCCAGATCCGGTAACACGACGGAGTCGAAACCAGGCACATCGTCAGACGCAGCACGGACGGTTTTTTTTTTACATCCCAAGGGGGCAGTTTTCGTGGCAACATGAAAAGTTCCAAGGGATGTCACGTCGATGATATAGGTAGATATAGACACGTCAAGATGAAGTCGAGTTCATTCAGCATCCACATAGCAAACGAGAGAGAAACAGAGTATTTCGGAAGATAAAGAAAGAAAGAGACAAAGTTCAGTGATAAGAAAAAATTTGTGAAATGTTTTCGTAAAAAGAAAAGACAATGTATTAGGACTGAGGAGGACTGATGATTTCAAGGATATGTTAGATGGTGATGAAGAACAGTGATTGGATGTTTATTTTCACCTGATGATGATGAAACAATATGTCTGAGGACGTTATGAATTGGGAATTGGTATTGACTGTGATCGAAGGCAACCACCAGGTGAAGTGTCAAAGTGACATTTTTTGGGATGGATGACGGATGAGGGTTATTGGGTTGTACTTACTTGTTCTGTGAGTAAACCGTTCGGACAGTCTTTTAGAAAACCTTTGTGCCTGTTGGTTAGAAGAGAAAAGAACAAGTTGTTAGGACTAAATAAAACATCTCTGGTTTTGTATGTATGTAAATAAGAATAATTTTCTTACGGCGCAGCTAGTTCTACTACACATACCTACTCATGCTTCATTGCAAAGGGTCTAACGCAATTTTAATACAGCAATTTCAGCAAAACCCAGTAGAGTAGAACCTTCATCAAGCACTCTATAGGTAGTTGATATTTTCGAAATTCAAACTATGTAGCTATATAAATTATAAATAATTTATTTATCCCAAGTAGAACAACAAAATATGTCTCACTAAACACTTAATAATGTTGAGACTTGTGATAGGCAGCTGCGTTACATTTTAAAGGTTTTTATTTGGAAATAACAGCATTTGAAAGTTTTAAGAAGGGCCTTCATTAACTAAGAAAGGGTCAAGATAGCAAAAATCTGGCAGGCTCTCAAAAAAGTGAAAAGTTGTAACTTTAGTCGCACTACGGTCACGCTGATCGTATGAGAACTGCATTTGATAATTTACGAAATTTTATTCAAACAAGAGATGAATATTTCACCTTTTTTAAATTGGAAGATTTTTATAATAAAACAAAGAACAAAGCTGTTCACGTGCATTCGAAAATTGATATACGATACAAATTTCTTTACAATGAGTTCTTTTTTGTACCAATGTTTTTTGAAAATATAAAGGAACGCGTAAAGTGTTAAAAAAAAAGTCTCTATAACGAATTTTTATATAAAACTTCTTTAAAGCGAAGAAATTTTTTGTCCCGTTGAAGGTTCGTTATAAAGAAGTTTGACTGTATTGTTTTTGAATAAACAGGCCTAATATGATATCAGATGTTGTTAACTGATTTTTTTTGTTTTAAATACCTTAAGCACTTGGTGCTCCGCGAAGGATATTCAATTGCTCCGCGGAAAGATAAAAAAAAGAGAAATACCTAACAAAATTCCATTACACTAGTGACTAGTTAATTTTGTGCCTCTGAACTTGTCATTTTGATCGCAGCAATGCGAATTTGAAATGCTCATTTAAAAGAAATCAACACCTACAAGCAAACTAACAATATGTGATATGGGATGATAATATCAACATTATGTATATGGAATCCCCGAAAATGGCATAAGTGCAACGAAGTGTTCCGCGAGGAAATTTTCACCTAAAAAGTGCTCCGCGACTAAAAAAGAATGGGAACCGCTGGCTTAGAGAATCGAAAAACTAAATTCGTCTATCCTAGGTAGTTGGACTCAAAGCTGAACCGCCACTTCTATCTACCTCGTCTATCCTACTGAAAGAAAGTTCTTGGACAATCTCTTAGGCAGATAAAGTCTTCTACATGGAAATCCATCTGTTTACAAGAGCTTCCGAAAAAAATTTCCGTTTACACCCGCCACTCTATTAAATAAGAAAACAGATATTTCAAGGCAGCGTTGCCAGACAGTCACAATATTTCCCCCAGATTTGATTATTTTGTTCCAAAAAAAAAACGTTTTGCCAATACTTTTTTTTAAATGTTTTATGTACGACTTAAAAGTAAAAATTTCCAAATTACCCAATTGGGTACTTCAGCACAACCCTGGTTCCATTTAAAAGGGAATGGGGACGTTCAAGCATCGAGTTTATTGAGCCTCACAGTATCGGTCTGACTAGATGTATCTCGGTTTTGATTTGCTGAAATCGGTCATTTGAGCAGCTGTTTCAGTTTCATAGAGGGGTAGCCATACCTAATGTGGCAAGTGTGGCTGACGTACAAAAAGTGACGATCCCGACTAATCCAGTTTTTACGTTCAGGTTAGATCTTATCCAGACCAATCTAGTCGACTTAATAATAACTCAATTCTTGAATGTGCCCAATATTGGAATTAAGTATTGACATTGTTTACGCGAAATTATTTGATGATAATAATTGTCGACGATGGCGAGAGAAAGTTTGGCTTTCTTAAGTGAAAAATAAAACGTCAGACCGATTATTCTACTTCAAGATATATTATAACAATGAAAAATATGACAACCCGAAGCATACATGTATTTGATTGAAAATGATTGAAAGAAGTTGTACTAGTTGAGTACAAGTGTAAAGAGAATACAGGGAGATTTAACATTTAAAATTACGTCTTAACAGACATTTAATATTTTTTTTGCTCCTCACATTTCGTTCTAAAAGAGGGAAGATTCCCTTTTCATCAATTTTCTTTTTTTAAATCCCCTATAAAATGTGAATTCCCCACGACCTGGCAGTACTGTTTGATTTTGGACAGAACAGAACGAACATTTTTACGCTAACTCATTCTTAAGTTTAAGCAGCGTTTCTTACGTTCGCAGAATGCCTATAAATTTATTTTTGTTGTGGAAGCTCATTTTAATGTTACCAAAAAAGATTATAATAATGAAATACAAATAAAACAAAAATTAAAAAAAAAAAAAACAGATTTCCCCTCAAACAATTTCTACCCCGTAGACCGACAGTCGCTAAAAAAAACCTCTAAACATGGGGATAAAACCCCAAACTGGCAACGCTGTTTCAAGGAGAACTACGTTTGCTACAAAATTCTTAAACCCAGCGTGTACTACACAAGTGTCTCCACCTGATGATGAATCCAAAGTTCAGGTAGGTCGTGGTGACACCCATTGGCCTCCTACATCGAAGCAATTTGTTTTTATGATAAAAAGCTCTGAATGTTTAAAAACCCAACACATCAAAGTTGTAAACCTATAGGTAGGTAAATGTATTCTCGATTTAATTAAAAACCCCACTTACCATTGTCTGATTTCTTTTTCTGTGACTGAAATGAAAAGAGAAAAGAAAGTCATGTTAACATTTGAACAAAAGTTTTTGGGTTTAAATATTGTATAAATAAATAAATTCAGAACGTAGGTAGGTATATCGTATATCCATATGTAGCTTCACTCATCTGGCTCTTGCCAAAAGCAATCCTTTTGCCAGCCACAAACACTTAAAATATTTAAAATATTACAAAACGAAAGAAAGCAAAAACCTCTTGTAATGCAACTCAAACTTGTAGTAGGTATTATCCTTCGTGTGCTGTATGCTGTTCCAAGGTACCTCCTTTCGAGTATAAAGCCGTTCACTCTGCAACACGTATCCGTTTCCGTTATTCATGTGCAAATCTCAAAGACAAGAAAACCCAAAAAGGGGGAAGCGGTAAAAAAAATATCCATGAACTGAGGAAGTAGGAATTATTTACACTTGAATTTCTCTCCATTTAACGAGGTCCTTTCACCCAGTTTTTGCCTCGAGGTCGACACTGTGTCCCCTATGCGAAACTAAACCTATTCACCTATCTTTTCATTTCGCTTTCAGCATTCACAAGGAAATAAGGCCATGATAGGTGGGTACATAAAATATATGTGTGTGCAGACGACAGCTGCTGGTATTAACTGAGTAGTTGTGCGCCCATGCATTTTCCGCCTGACAGAGACGAGATTGATAATATACTGTTTGGGCGGTCTTGCTTAGGATGGCAATCTTAAAGCAAGAGTGATGTGGTTGGGTGTCATTTAGGTACAGTTTCATTTTATTCGATGACGTCAAATTGCAAAAATATCTTTACTCTGTGTATTTTCCATTTTCTACGTCGAAAGATAAGAGTAAGAGCCTCTGACACATTTGTGGTTTATTAATTTGTTGAGATGAAAACACGTAAAGAATTTATTACATCCCCGGAGAGTAAAATTAATTACACACAAGACTCAAGACAGTTTCTACCGGTAATTAAAAGTTTTTCACTAGAAATCGAAAGTGCGTCCTTGGCAGGTAGCTGGAACGGAACTGCGAGCTTTATGCATTCGGCTGTTTAACTGGAAAGGGTCAGTAATAGATGAGTGATTAACCACAGTCTATGTGTAATAGTTCGTCAAATCGAACCACTGCCTGAAATAATATTCGCGTCAAAAATGAAATGACCCAATTCATGTGTCCTCATAAAATGAGTTTCGAATCGCTTTTAATTGAACCATGAAAAACGTCATTGTAACTGGCAATGCAATGCTGTATGTATGCGCGGTATAGTCGCCAACAATAACTTCAAATAAATTAATCAACAGCAAATAAAATTTCATTTTAATTATTCGTCGAGCGGTGCTCGTGCGATTCTACACGACCGACCTAGCTGGACCAGTGTTGTTATATCGTGGGATTTACCCCTTTTCGTGCGAATTTCGATGTCCGAAAAGCCTTTCGTGGGATAAAGGGATAAAGCACCAAGTCGTGGGATTTTGAGGAATCTAACAAAAAACATTAAAACTATAAATTTTTGCTGAAATTTCATGAAAACTCCTACATTTCACGAAGATTATTAACACACTGAATGTGCATACAAAACTGCTTATATAAATTGTCTCTTACCTAAATTTTCTAGTACCAAAAAATAATCGTAATAATGTTACAAACTGTGATTTTTATACTAAAAGTTAATTAACCGTGATTTTCTTTCCTTGTATATCAAATTTTTCTTCTAAAAACTGGATTTTGAGGCGAAAAAGTGCCGTGGGATTTAAAAGGGATTTTGAGTACAGTGAAAAGGGAAAAAAGGGAAAAATTACCACGCTTCGTGGGATAAATGAAGAGAGAGTGCTACCAACACTAAGCTGGACTGCGTCGGGTAGGTGTGGTGCGATGTTTTTATGTCACAGAGCAGATAGAATGTGTCATAAATTTTGCAGCTTAATGATTAAATGTGCCATCAGAATTTGTGTAGGTATAGCTGATTTGATGTTTCTGTGTTATCCTTGTTATGCTCATGGTGATGGGACATTGTGCGCGAGTTTAATGAATCACTTCAACTTGATTGACAGTCATAGTTGGACAATGTTGCAGTTTCACTTTTTTAATTAAATTACATTTAGACCAGTTGCTATTTATCACAGATTTGTGGTTAAACCTTTAGACTTTAAGTGCCTTCTGGGGAAGAGTGAGAGGGGACTACCTATATAAGGGGTGATGGCACGTAAGTTCAGCCCGCTCTTGAAGTCAGCCTCTGGAATACAAAGTACAGCAAAATTGTTAATCCTGTGGTCTGTTATCATTAGCACCGAACACAAAAAAAAATTTAGAAAATTGGTAGATTGCGTTTTGTGATTATTTTTATGTTACTGACAGTTTATTTTTCCTGTTTCTTAACTTAAAATGTTAAAAATATGTTTTGTTAAAGAATTCAGATAATTTATGATAATCCTATACTCAGCCCATTCCGGCTGACTACTGAAGACTAATTCAATTTTTTTTTTCCATAACTGAGTATGCAAAATGAATGGAAACCTCAATCATGACTCTCGCTAAAATTTCATTCAATTATCTTTCTTTTTCAGTAGGTAGTCAGCCCCCCTATACATATTTCGGAATACAAATCGTGGCCATCTGAAGGACACTTTTTCTTTTAGCTAGCTTTGCAATTTCGTATCAATATTTGGGTGCGAATGTTGAATCTAATAAATCCCGCAAATGTATGTATATAAGTAGCTGGTGTGGAATGTTGTTATTGCCATCATCCTACACCTACACTTTCTACCAAAGCAGCATCATGGAAAGCAAGAAACTGGTTGAACAATTCATACTCCCAATTAAGAAGGAACAAAAAAACTCTCAAATTTCCATCATGGCATCATGGGCAGGGTTGCCATTTCAAATCCGTTCTTCCAGTCAGATTTGACTGGAAAAAAAGCAGTCAAAAAACTGGAATTCAGTCAAATAAAACAGTCAAAGAATTTTAAACACAAATCCAGCTAAAAATCCAGCTAAGATAAAAAAAGTTGTTCATTTTCATCGCTTTTAAGTGATTTCGGCGGCGTTGGTGAGCTTTGATGTTTTCTTTTCTGTGTAGTGCTGAAATATCTAATTATGTTTCGGAATTTCTTTTAGTAATCTGCGATACTTTAAAGATAGAAGATACGTATTTACCTTTTTAAATCCATGTTTCAGCAATTTTTTTCTATTTTAATAGTACCTCAACCTCACCTCAAGAATGAACAGGAGTTTTGTTTTGATGACGTTTATTCGATGTGTTTTTATTTGTGTAAACGAAGCAGGGCAGCGCAGCGCACAGAGACAGAGACTCGCATCACACACATCACCTTTTCACCACCAACCGTATACCTGCAGAATTTTCATTTTCAAACTGGTGTTTGTGAGTCAGCCATCCCAAAGTAAGCAAAACAAACAAATGTGTATGAATTGGCTCAGTGTGTTGGTCGGATATGGAAACGTGTCATGTTCAGAGCATAGTCAACTAACAGTAAAAATTGTTTTTCTACTATTATTTTTATATGGTTAAATTGAATTTGAAATTGTTCTGGTGGTTGAAAAAAATGCCATTTTGAAAAGAAGTTAAAAGCAGTCAAAAAAAATTGAATCCAGCTAAAAAAACCAGCCGGCTGGATTTCAAAAAATCTTCCAGCTAAATTCATTTCAATCCAGTCAGATCTGACTGGAAAACAGTCAAAATGGCAACGCTGATCATGGGACCGCAATAAATCTTTTCCTTCTCTGTAATCTCCCGACGAAATTCCAATGTACTCTTCATTCCTATTCCGCGCTTAAATATCAAATCACGTAAATGCCGAAAGCCAAACAAAACAAAAAGAACGAAGCCAGAACTTCAATTGCCCAAATTCCGAAAATTCCCGCAATACGACATTACACATCAAGGGTATGGCTGTCAGGTGTTGAAGGTTACTATACTGCGTGCCTATTGAGATAGATACGAATATCACCCGTAGGCAGAATATTAAAGTCAATGTTTGCAACAAAAGGATAATGCTCTCTGCCGCAATGGCAATACAATACAACAACAGCAAAAAAAATCCTCTATCCCGACCAAAATTCAAATAAGCTCATTTTTCTCCTTCGCACATCCGGGATATATGCTAGAATCGTATTCATAGAATTTTTTTTCATATGATTATCACGCAGAGCTCACGGGGCGGGAGTGACACCAGCACCATAAAATGTGATTTCGCCACATCTGTTGTCATCACCTGCCGCAAACAAGTCTTGTGTTGTCAGGGATACCATCTGCCGTCGTATCTGGTATCCATACCATACTTTTTTTTTTCTAACCGGCGCTGGCATTGACAGTGGAGGTGCGGGTATTGAGTGTGCCTGTGCATAGCTTTTGGAATTAAATTTTCATATCATTCCGCATTTGTGCCTCGAATTCAATTCTATACGACAACAGTGCGTGTGGGTACATTGTCATTCAAGGTATGTGTGGGTGTATAACTTTCTGGCAATTCCAAGAGGATATTGCCGTATCCACTCCTTCGATCGACGGGTATAGGGAAATATCCCCATCAGTTTGCCCACATTTATGCAATGTAATGAGCTCGACATAAAATAGAAAATGTTTCGTCGCCGCGTGAAAGGGAAATTGAAGACGCGTTTGCGGTTAGTGCCATAAGCTAATCCTCCAAAGCAATCCGCATGATGTGCAGAGGTGGTAAAACTATCTATCTAATGTGTAGCGCAAGTAAGAAGACTTAAGCTAAGCCATGATCGCCGAAAGTACACAGTTTCGATCCCGTACTTCTTTCTCTTTCTATAGAGGTAGGTGGCACTCTGTGCACCAGCAACCACACTTCCGTTCTGAGGTTTAATTCATAAAATCTGTGCATTAAGTATGCGCACACACATCTCCTTAATCCTGGAAATATGGGATTGAATTTAAAAGAGAAAATCCTCCAACTAACTTGGAATATAATACTTTTCATCTTCGAAGCTTTCCCCACCACAACGCACTGCCACAGTTGAGAGGAAAATTCTTCAGGATTAGAGCAAAATCCAAAGGATAACACTTGAAACAATGGGCCATCGAAGGAGCAAAAGAAAATTGAATCCTGCACTTGATGATAAAGTTCCAACTGCATACACAAACCCAATCTCAACAGAAGGGACGGATAATGCCAGCAAGTAAGTGTATTTGCACAATGGAAAGGAAGAGGATTACAATCAAATTCCCGCACACATAGCCTTGATTTTTCGAAGGCAAACTCATATTTATCCCAAATCGATCGAAGCGCAGGGTCATGGCTCTTGAATTTGGATTTGCTCGATGCCACTATTGTGCGAAAGGAAATTTGAACAGCACACACGCATTTAAGTATAGGAATATGATGACGCGAATAAATAATTAAATTTACTGGTATGCAAAACTTTTGCCAAGGTAAGACATTTTACATATAGATACGAAAGGGGCAGGTAGCGAAATATTAGGAAGGCTATTATGTATTGCTAGAGCAATGACTGGGACTAAACTTTTAGAAAGATTCGAACTACGATCTTCTGAAAGTTTTCGTTTCGTGGTTATCTGGTTTTATTAGTTTTTAAACAGTTTCTATAAATATTTTTCAAATTCCCGGACATTAACGGAGAGCTTTTTGTTGAATTTTAAAATTCCTTGCTAGCAGTTCAAATATATCGAAATGGGCTTCAAACAATCGCATTTCCCTTAAGGCTAGTCGAAGAGGGCTAGGTAGCCCTATAGTAGGTACGGGTAGACCTAGAACATTTCAAACTAAACTCAGAAAAAAAAATGGAATATAAAGAATTTTATACTTTAACTATTTAAATTTTTTAATTTGAAAATGCAATTTTAAGCCGCGATACAATTTGTTTTTTTTTTTATATTATTTCGCTTTGAAGAATTCCTTTCTGAGTGGGTGCGTGTGGTGCACCTGTACAACAAGTGTTATCGTCAATAGTTGTTGATGGAAGAACTTTTTTTGAGCCAACAATTTTCACTCACAATCTAACAAGAACTGAAAATTCTTCGGATAACAAAGTTTTTTTTTCTCAGTGTACGAATCCCCAAACAGCGCAAAAAGACATTCGAAGTTCTAAGGAGCAAATTTAATTTACATGCCGAAGTCCACATATGGTTGCCATGTTAAACCGGGCGAACATGAAAAAGTCCAAAAACCGCTTTTCTTATTGTTTGCCTACGCACTTCACGGATATTTCACGTCACATTTGCTTTCAAGTTATATCCACTTCTTCACCCCTGAACCGAGCATACAACCCAACAATAGGTATGTCAGAGCAGCTATTTTTTTAGGAACCATCTGCCGTGCCATATTTTATCGGCTGTTGAGAATATCAATTTACCCCGCGCTGGACGACAAATAGGTCCTTTTTCTGAAATATTTGCCTCGGAAATAAAAACTTCTAAATAGCTCACCACTTATCATCATTTAAACTGCCACAATAAACTGCTTACAAACGACTACGCTTCCTAAAATTATCATTTTTGCTTCTTTGTATTGAGTCCTTTCTTTTCACTACGTCCTTGATCTTAGTAGCCACATTTACCTGCGTTAACAACTCCCCCGAAACAGCAATTTTCTCAGCTATTGTGCGAGAAAATCCTTGCGATGATGATGCTGCCAGCGTTACCAATTATACTACATATGTAGTACTGTGCTACATATTGCTTACATATTACATTGTTACCCAAAAGTACTACATTTCTTAAGAGCCAACCATTTTAAACTTGTTTAAGGAGTTTCCCTGTAAGAAAGCAAATTTGGAAATTTTAAATGAGCAGTGCCGCTTGTTGATTGGGGCTTTCGATCTTATTTTAAAATGTGAACCTCAAAATAGCGACATTGTGGCATATGGGTGGAATTAAACAAACAAATAAATAGTTTAGGGAACTTAATATTTGAAAAACTATCTAAATAAATATTTTATTGTATATAACTATTTAATTTCAATACACAAAAAAAAAAAAAAAAACACGGGTACTACATTTTGTTTGAAAATGCTATTTTTTTTTTCTCTAACGTACTACATTTACTTAAGATTTAAGTGGCAACGCTGGCTGCAGCATATAATTATATTGTGCGGCTAATCCATTTGCCCGAATGCCTGGCAGGCAGAACAAAATGTTCTGCTTCTTATTTAATATTAATTCGGGACAAAAGGACAAGAGGGGGTTTGGTTTTTGCTTCTATTCTTCTAAGATAAGAAAGTACGTCTATGCTTTATCTCTAGTGGTCCGTATCAACACACAGCCAAACGTAGGAAGGCAATTTGTATATTCCATTGCGGGCGGTGGATGTGTCCTTTGAGTGCTGTGATTTTCTATAGTAAAGAAGGAATCTTCAGCCGGAAGCAAAGATATATGTTTATGCCATGTCTCTAACACAGTATGTTGACCGCATTAAGGAGGCAATTTCCTATTCTAGTGAATGGGATATTAGAAGCCACGAATGGAAATCCGGTCGAAACAGATAACAGGACATCGAGTTATTTGCTTAAAATGTTGGCATGAATGCTTGTTCGAAATGGTTGGGGTGAGCAATGTCAAAAGTGTTGGTTTCCTTGGGCGGATGATTCTACAGAAATTGTTGTTAGATGGTTTAAATTGAACGGGATAGGGAGGAGCGTTGTGGAAGGAAATTTTATGACTGTTGCCACAGGAGAGTAGGTATGAACGATCTCTACCGCCATAATTGCGTTTTCCTTGACAACCTTCTTTTCACACTATGGCTCATCAAGGCTCATCAATGTTTACCAAATTTAGCCTGGGTTTGGTAAGTCGCTAGATTAACTCATCTGTAAATTTTATAAACAACTGCGGGGCGTATTAACGCCCTGTTTCACTTTATGATTACTTGCGCAAAAATAAAATCGCTGTGAACACAAACAAAAAAAAAAAAAAAAAACGCGGAACGAATCTACAAATTTGCATCCTCCAGAGGTTTCCTCAATCCGGTTGTCGGGCACGGACATCATCAAATTTAATGTTTGCTTATGTAACTTTGCAACTTTGTTAAATTGTAGTCCAACGTTGAAAACTAAATATATGGCCCCTTGCGCTGCCAATCAGAACCGAAAAGTTATGCCAAGACCATAAGGACATTTCAATCCGACATCCGTTAATATTTGACAATATTTTCTTATCAAAACCTAAATGTTTCCCCATCGGTTGCAAGTTATAACTTACCATCACACACGTTGGGAATCTGTTGCTGAAAACCTGCCATAAATAAAACCTCCTCTCTAAAGCAATTAAAAAATGTAAGTCGCATTTTTTTTTTTTTTTTTTTGCGTCGTTCTTATTTATTAAATATTCGTCAACATAATGGGCAAGATTTTACGATCGTATTAAAATAAGTGGCGGTAAAACAAACTCGAAGTGTTGCATTACATCAACGCCCTGGAAACGCTTCCAAAAGTTTATGACCTCTACTTGTTGATATCGACATTTATGTGCCACGTCAAAACCGATTGCAGAGTTTACTTATTTTTATTTTTTTTATTTTTTAAGGGCTGTCTTCGTTACTTAAATTTTACGGCACCACTTTGTTCCTTCCTAATACTTCTTATTTTCCTTGCGTGCAGAAAATGTTCACTCGTTCTTTTAATTTGACTGCTTTTCCCCAAACGTGGGGTAACTATTCTTAAAAAAAAAAAAACATCAACTCTCCATCAGTTTAATTACATTTTATGCAACAACAAGCAATAAAAAACTGCAAGGATGTTATTCTGCTGTTGCACGGATGTGATGCTGATAAATCTCTGGAGAGCAAGAGAAAATGCAAAATTCTAAACGGTGCTAACATCATGACAAGAGGACGAATAAAAAAAATGCTACGTACCACCAGAAGGAACATGGAAAACACTCGTTCGCAATTAAAAGACAAAAAGCTTTTTTTGTCTGTTGTTGCTGATACGAAACAGTAAAAAAAAGTGCAACGGAAATTAAATCATACTCTCTATCTCTCTGTACTGTAGCATTTTTATGGTACGTAGAGTCTACACTTCTACAGTGTAGGCGTGCAGTTACTTACCCCAGAGAGTGGTAACAAAAAGTGTTCTATATACTATACCTGTCCCTGAGTCCCAGACACTACTCGAATACTGAGAGGAGTGTGTATTGCTGGTGATTTTGGCTATTCGTCCCCAATAAATGAACTCTCGTGTGTGTTTTATTGAGAGGAATTTACTTATTGCAATAATTGAGGAAGGTCCTTCGGAAAAACCCCATTTTTATTTCCGTAAAGCGATAGCTGCTGACCAACTGTTATATCATTGCGAGGGGTTGTTAGTTCACTACCACTCATTCCAGTATCTCCTGGTAATTCATGCAAATTGTGGGTGAAATGAATTTATCTCCCCCCAACTACACGGAACGACGTGTGTGTGTGCATTGCAAATGGAGCTTTAAATGTATTTTGTCACATCCATGTGAAATGGGGTTACGTTTGAGGTAGCATGGGTTAGGCATAACATTATTTAACGGGGGATAATGTGGTTATGCAATCATCAGTTTACGAGGTTTTTGTTACAACTACAAAGACGACGATTCAATTTGCGGATAAGTGATTCCCATTACGTGACTTGAGCTGTACAGACACTGGGATGGTCTAAAATATAATCTGCATCTGCTTAGGGTTAACAATTGAATACAATTCCAATGATAATTCACCAACGTTTAGCGAACAAGACTGTACGATGTACGTATTTAGAAATGATTAGAGTGCAAGCATAGGACTAATAACACAGCAACGATTTGGGATATCAAGAATTGGATTTGCTTAGGTACGCTCGCTTCGATTTGAGAACACAGGGCGGTGTGGGTACAATTTCTTAGTGTCAAGCTAAGATCTTACGTAACCACGATGGCAAAGACCTATGAGCTATTTAAGACGAGGAATACAAATTTATATAAGGTCCCAGTTATAGCCGTACGAAAAACGAAACCGTACAAATTTTCTTTTGATTTTTGACCATTTAAACTTGATGGTTGCACTCAATCAATCTTGGTCTTCAAATTTTGCTTATGAATTATAAAGTCAGTTTATAAGAAAAAATTAGAAAAATATTCCCAATGAAAGACATTTTTGAGCAGTCACCTAAAATTGGTACATTTACTTTGAAAAATTGTACGTGGCGTGGGCGACCAACAATGATGCCTGCCCCTTTTTAGAAAACTTTCAACTCGAACATATAGTTGTGGCCGATTACTTCAAAATAAATATGTACCTACTCCTTAGTAAGGCCGATGTTTTCTGAGAAATGTATACGATTTATTGCATAGTTTTAATATGATGCGGGCTTAATCCTTTAGTAAGTAAAGTAAGTTTAAACCCAAATACGAAAATAAATATTTTACAAATTTTAAATTAATATGAAACTGTTGCCTCCGCCAGAAGTTGTTAAATATGTAAGTATACGTACAGAATGACAATAAATTTGAAGCCAATTAATGGAAGATAGACCTTATATTACTATAGCTGACCTTTTTGGTATAAGAAAGACATCGCCTGCCTTTCCGTAGATCAGATTATGGAATTTCTATGTAAGAAATAACGTCCTTAAAACATCTAACAAAAATACCTTCAGCAATATCTTAGGCTAGTGCTTCCTAAAAGTGTAAGCATTTTAACCGTCAATTCCGTACTTTCAGCGTAGTTGTATATTCTGTTGATTTATATGTAGGTACCTATGTACAATGAAAAAAGGTTCAAAAAAACGTATCCACCAGACTCCCTATAATACGACTCCAATTGTTATACCATTGCGTGACTCTTCTCACGCTTTCCATTTCAGGGGTTTTCAAATTTAAACTTTTGTTTTAATTTATACTGCGTATTAAAATTACAGTCATTACTCGTATTTTATTCAGCTTAAGGGCGTTCGAGAAGTTTTGTTTCCCCTTTGTTCGCATAGAGAAAAATGTAACTCGTTTTAATTTTGTAAAGGTGGAGCTCCTTTGGGTATAGTTAAAGTTTTTCCATTTATTTCTATAAAGAAAGTTTTCTTCCGTTTTATTATGTTAAAAAAAAAACTTCTAAAACATATTGCTTCGGTATACTCCCGAGCAAGATCCATGGAATTATATGATAGATGAAAATTCAGTTCTATACTTAACTTATATTGTATTTTACTGTTGCCTGTAAAAAATGATAAATAGCAACTTTTCCATTGAGATTAAAGACTCCTTATGTCATTTACCGTCTGCGAAAAAGATATAGAAGGACACTCATATGAGTCCGCACTTTGTCATGCAAAAGTAAAAAAGGTGCATGCCCCTTTGTTGTCCTCGGCAGTGAATGCCAAAACTTACACTAGTCGGCATAAGTATTTTGACGAAACCATTTTCTGGCTACTGAATGAAGCTTAGCTTAGTATCGTTAGATAACGGGGCGAAAATGATGCGCAAAAGAAAGAATCTATTTTCAGCTTTATGCATGCCCAATTTTGTACCATTTACCTTTTGCATTCTCTTTCTGCTGATAAGAATTCATGGAGACAACAAATTTTTGCGCTGCATAAGTATTTTGACGGAACCTTTGAGTAAATATGTTCGCACTTTTGAGCACGTTAAAGTCAAACAACTTTTGTATTTAACTTTAATTGCTCATAAACGCTGATAAAAACACATATTGATTAAAATGTGTTATAAACCATGGGTAAAACGGCAGAGTTGAGTTTGGTTACCAGATCTTCGATGGTAGCAAAGTTTAACGCTGGAACGGCAGTAAAATACATTGCAAAAGAGTTTAATGTGTCGCGTCAAACTGTGCACTATCAAATTAATAAGTTTCAAAAACAACGACATAAGTAACTTAACGAGATTAGGAGCTAAGCGCAAAACAACACCCACTCAAGACCGAGTCCTTCTTCGGGAATTTAAGAAAAATAACTTTCTGAAGCCTCAATCTGCTCATGATCAACGGAATTTGACGGCCAAGAACCCAATCAGTGAGCACACTGTCCGACGACGTTTGAAGAAAGGAGATTTTAAGACAATAAGGACGTGCCATATAGTTATATCTATAGCTTAAAAGACTGGCATTCGCAAAGCAACATCTGCACAAGCCAAAGGAGTTTTGGAGAAGCGTTCTATTTACAGATGAAAGCTCCTTTGAGTATAACTCATCAAAGAACAATTTTTTTGTAAGATTGCCAAAGGCAAAGTAAGGCATAAAAAAACGACCCGTTTGTCAAAAAGTGAGCCATGGTGGAGGCTCTGTCATGTTCTGGGGATGTGTGGCGTATAATGGACTGGGTAACTTGGTTCCTATCACCGGCTCGATGAACCAAAACCAATATTTATTTATCCTAAATGATAATGCCTTTACTTCTGAAGATAGGCTTATTGGGGAATCATTTATCCTGCAACAGGATAACGCCCCGTGCCACAAAGCGCGGAAGATTTCTACATTTTTGAAAGATGTTGGTGTTAACACTTTGGACTGGCCACCTCAAAGTCCGGATTTAAATATTATAGAAAACGTCTGGTCTCTTTTGAAACGTAATTTCTGAGATCACTTCTCTTTGGGAAGAGATATCTCCAGAGATTCTCCAAAATTTAGTGGATTCGGTACCAACCCGCCTTCAAAAAGTAATTGAAGCTAAAGGAGAATATACATTTTACTAACTTAGTCTTCATTTCTTTAATTTTGATAAGTTTAAACAATGTTTTCTTAGTTGTACATTTTTGTCAAAGTTTAAAAGTCAAACGTAACAATTCATTATTTTTATTGCGTCAAAATACTTATGCCGACTAGTGTAGATCTACCCGACCACAATCAACTAAAGCAAGCAGTAGATCAGTCTACTAATAGCCGTATTTCATTATAGAACCAAAATGGAAGAAGAATGAAAGATTGAAACAAGATGGAAAATTGTATTTCTAAGTTGCGACAGCTTCGTTTCTTTGTTTCTTTCAATTTCTTGTGCTTAAGAGAAAATATTACTTTAAACAAAACCATTAAATTATTCAAAACAGTCGGGTAAAAAGACAATTTACTTACAGTATTAGAAGGGTGTTACCATTTCCAATTTGCATAATTTGTCTTTTCAATATTTTTTTTTTTTAGAAACTAATTTTAAGATTTATGTTCAAATATAAAATGCAACACATGAAGAATTATTTTTCTGCTACTATTTTCGCAGTGTTTTCGGTTTCTTTAGCATTGTTAAAATGTTTACGTTTCTTTCTCTCCTTGACACTCACTGGCACGTGGCACTGCACCCATAGACAAAATACGGGAATAGAACTATTTTCGAAATCGAATAAAAACCACAATCTATATATTTTTTTTTTTTTTTTTTTTTTTCAATGTTTTATGAAAAAAAAGCCATAGGTACGTCTGTCCATTAGTTTCGAAAATAATTCAAAATTATACAGTTTTTAAACTTTCTTTTTGTTTTATGCATTTATTAAAAATAATAAAATTCGCAGAGCAAATTAATCGTTGTTACGGTACAAGTTGGAATATGGGACGTCAAATCGTAACCACATTAACCGTTATTTAGAAGTCGAATGCACTGCCATTTATCTTCATATATTACAGAACGAAAAACAACATCCCGAAATACGGAATTTACTCGAATGTGGAAATATGCTAAAATATGGAACACTAATCAAAATTTGTTGTGTTATGAATGGTGTTGCATATTTTAGTCTGGCAACGTGATTGTGAGGCTTTTGGTTACAACCCCACCAACATTTAAGAATGAAACACGCAGTGGGAAATAGTAGACTTAGTTTTCAGATCATGACTCGTGATCTTGGTGAAAAGCAGAATCACATGTCGTTGTCGTAATTGCATGTAAATCAATGATCTATATGGATCATAGCTGATAATAAAAACGGCTCATATAAATGAAGGATCTTGTGTGAAATATGATTTTGCTCCACTCAGTGATGATTCTGTCAAACAGAATGCAGAAATGAGCCCTCTGTTCGATGTGTGCAGGTCGTTGAAGGCTATTCCGCAACGGACCTCCAACAGTTTTATAAACCCATACGGCTATCAATCTTGTTATAGCCTACTGGGCAGACGGACTTGATGGTATAATAGCTTTGTTCATAAAAACAGATCCGTTCACAATGGCTTTTACTTTTAACACCTCATACAGGATATTTGGGAAAATTGAGTGCCTTCCTTCTCGAGGATTAGAAAGACGAAGTAATTTAGTTTATACCAACAAAAAAGAGCATGTCTCAAAAGCTTGCTTGCGTTGTATTAGTTTTCCAAAACAAATCACAACTACATTGGGACCAAACTCAAAAAACATCAAGTGAGCCTTTCCAGTGGTACATCGTACATCAACTACATCAATACTTTGAGTATTATTCCCAAGAAACAAGCCGCCTTCAAATACCAGATTTACCCTTTTTTTCATGTATTTCGAGAAGAAATCGGGTTTGTCGTGAATGAATATAGAGACCTCTTAGGAAGGGAGTCCCCAAAATATGGATATACATATACAATTCCTCCTCTGGGAGATATATACCTTTTCTGCCACAGAAGTGAACATTCTCACAATCGTGGCATAATTGACAGTAAGTATACATCTATACCTGTGCCAAAATGTGTATGGCCATGTACACGGGTTACTGGATAGAAAGATTTATAAATTGATCTTCTTAGAGCATCATTACGATAAAGTTTGGCCTCGATTTTGTCAAGCATTTCTTTACTAACTTGCAAAGAAGACAATTTCCCAGTTCGCTCGTAAATCCAACTTTTTTACATTTCCTTTTCAATTTGTTTGCACATTACAGTGACCTTTACTCTGATTACAACTTTCTAATTTAAAAAAAAAACGAACTTCCGACGCTTGGCTGCATAAATCCTGGTGAATAGCTGCGTTTTTTTAAAAACAAACAACAACAACAGCAAAAAAATGCCACCCAAAATTGCAATGTAAACACTTTTTAAAGGGAATATCGATTTTTAAATCAACCCCATATAAACACTCGTACCTTCCTGTGGAATGGCTAAGCTATACAAGGATACTATACGAATGAATTTTCAATTCTCTTTTCGATTTACCGAAAATATTCCCAAGGACTTTATTGAGTTTTTTTCGTTTTGTACTTTTCTAAGCGCAGGCAAGTGAAAAAAAAATGTGCATTCAAAACTTCAGCTGATGCTTTTTTCAATATTGTTCCGTTCTGTGTTTTCGGCTTTTTTTTTCGCTTACAATAATAGTAACGCGATTTCAATAACAGGATTTTATAAGAGGCTTTCTAGGTAAGTCCTTATGTACATGTATCCGTTGCCGATTTCGCAAAAAGTGTTTTTTAGTGGTGGGGTGGCTTTTATATAATACGAAAGCAGATATCCTGCTAAACTACCAATATCCTTGTTGTGGCGAAAAGAAACAGTAAGAAGGGAACGCTACCTCTCAATTGAATGCCAAAAATTTGTTGTGGATTTGCAAAGTTGCTCTAGAATAAACCGCCGAAGTTTCTCAAAAAATTGGATATGGAATTGCAACCTTTGAAGTTCAATCGCTATTAAGGACGTGCATACGAAATTGAGCCTGAGGTCTTATGAAAGGGAAGTAAATCTGTAATAAGTTGTCACCGTTGATAGTTTCGAATTGGTTTTGGGGATTTTCTTAGGGTATACCTACTATTGTGGTGATTACAAATTTTGAAAAAACTTATAAGAGGGGGTTTTAAGGAACAAGCTCTGTGAAAACGAATGAATCACCACAGGAAGTGGTGCCGGCAAGACTGCGAGCAACAAACCATTAAGACGTCTTAATTCTTTTTTTTTTTATTATTATTTAGTGATGGGGCTGGCAGAAGATCAAGAAGTAAGAGGATAGAGGTTGCTTCAAAGGGTACTCTTAATTTTATACACCTACTCCATTGATTCAACCATGACCCAATATCATCGCAGGAGTTTTCGCCTTAGTATGATTGAGACCATGTACAATATCTCTTAGTAACAGAGCCTTACTCCGTAATCCTCGATCCTACCGGTTGATTTTTGCGCTGAAGAAATATTTGCAGTTGGAACTTTAGCTTAGCTTTATGCTCTTAAGCTAGTGGACTGTAACCGAATGCCATTGATACACCGACAAGTGTATGCGAATAAGCTGATCTCAATATTTACAAGAATATTGAACACCTTCTTTGAAGTTATGTCTTTATAACTATTGATGCGTCCACATTAATGGGTAGACCATAATCTTCCTGCTTTATTATTTAGGGACTTGAAATCTTCATATTAAATCGTAGAATGCATGCATTTGAACGTTTTTTTTTACCTCTTATGTTGGCTTGTACGTTTTGTATACGATTTCCTCAATAACAATGTTAAAGAAGTTGTATAATAATACCTCGCTTTGGCTTCAATCCTCTTTGACATCAACCGGATAGATGGTTCCCTACCCCTACTATGACAGTAGATGAGAACGAGACTTCTCATCTTCACACTGCATATCGAGCAAGTTTGGCAGCTGTTCCCGAAGCTTGACAATCTCTGTGTTGGAATAAAAGCCGATCACTCAACTTTAAAAGCAATCCATTTAAATTATTGTACTAGAACATACTATGCCTAACATTTTATGTAAGATGTGGCTTTACGACATTTCTCAACTACTAACCTAAAATCGGTCTTCTTGTAACAACTCTCAACGAGCTAAGGCCTTTCCATAAGAACTCGAATAAAGTAAAATTCTTTCTTTTATTTCTCGTCCGAAATACACCTCACGAGTATACAACCAGCGAAAAGGATCTATCTCGACGCATCCTAACACTCTGTATAACTCGTCTCTATAAACGCTGATTGTAGGCGGCAAGTCGTAATCGATATAGAACTCCGAAGACTGCATCAGTGTGAATATTTGAACGCTGATTGACTTTCCTGGCCTGAAACCGTTGTCCAATTGGGCGACTACATTGTTTTGCTGACAGTACATTAATTACTTGAAATTATTTTTATGAAAAGGTTTCGTGAGGTTCCGTTCGTCAGGGATACTTTCATCTCAACGCAGATCGCTTGAATTTAAAACCGCAGTCAACCAAACTCTTCAAGGCTTCCCTATCTATAAGGGAATACTCGATTAACGGTTTGTGGTAAAATCTAACCGACCAAAAATTGCTGCTTAAATACACTCCCATAAAGTTAAAAAACTTTTTAAGTTCGATGTACCTTTCGTGTTGTGCTCAACATTTCAAAGTTATCTCTAATAAAAACAGTTTCAAATTTATATTCCTCTTCAGTTACAAATTGAAAATCCAGCTCCTTGTGAAACAATTCCATCCCACACCATAAAATGTCTCATCCGATCGTATAGCCAAACTGTACTGAAACCTTTGCCAATTTAATTACAAGACTACCAAATAAAACTTAAATTCCAACGAACGTAATTGGTCCGTTGGAAATGAAACTTTTCATGGCTTTACCAAGAACCCTTCCCGTAAATAGTTTCAAACTCGTATCTCCGCCCCGTTAACCACGCACTTTTCCACTACTGGTACTGGCGGTGGGAATCGAAATATTATAGTCAACTTCAGTCCTTTGTTGGAAGCACCCCCAAAGCTGTATGGTTACATTAAGGACATCTTTTGTGGCGTCGAAGGAATTCCATTAGCGGTTGCAGCAACTGTTGATGCAAGTCTCGTCTCTCATATCGGATCGGATTATCCTAGGTGAAGTACGCTAATGATGCATTGTCCTTTGAGGAACACTTAAATCGTTTCTTTAATTTAATGGTTGAATTATTTTATGGACATCATATAGATATTTACGATCCATGAAACTGTCATTACACAGAATGCATATAAATTGCAACACAACCACCATGGGGTGGGTGAAGTAATAAAACGGGTCCAGCTTGCTCCTCTACTTGTTATTCTGCTCACTCATGTAGCTTGGACGACTATCGGTCCACTGTTTGTAGAAGGCCTAGACTACTATGCAAGATTTTTATTAAAAAGTATTTTGGCACCCCCAACTACCCCTCAAACATATTTGATCCATGGACAATATGGCTCATTTCATAAGAACGTCTTAATGTTGGGAATGGTTGCTTTTTTTAAACCCCAAAGGATGTATAATCGATATTCTGCGTGTTGACCCATGTGTTTGTTTAGATGAATATTTTCCGTTACTCCTTCCGCATTTTTTCCAGGATATTTACTGCGGTCTGTACACATATGGTAGAGGGTTGCTTTGAATTTGAAGGACTAGCTAGGTCATTGCTTGTTAAACTTTAAATGGGTATACTTTTTTGTTTGCGTTCTTCAGCAGCCCTTCTTTACCGTACTTACATAGTATGTAAGGTTGCGGGTCGATAATTATGAATAATGTACAAGTTGTGCACAAGCGGCATCGGTAATGAACGGTTGGTTTTTGATTTTTGTTCTTGTCGGTATTTGGTGGCGGTTACCATCCACGGATGCGACGTTGGGATATCGGCGGATTTTTGGGCGTTATCGATGATTAATTATTTACAGGGTGTCTTTGAAACGTGCATGATTTTTTACGAATATAAACTTCCTTGTATGCATTAAATACTTTGTAGATTGTAGGGTCGGCTGCATTTAAAAATTAGAATTGGTTTACGAAACAACTTTTGATCTACCACCAATCATACTGGAGTAGAATTATTAATGCCACCAAGCATATATAATAGACAGGCAGTGAACTCATAATCAAATCATAAGGGCCGCTTTTACCGTTTCATTTTCTTAATTTAAATTTATTTTCAGAGGACCTCTATCGCTATGATGAACGAAGAGTTTCTATATTTTTTTCAAAATCCATTGTAAAAATAAGCGGCCCTAGCGATGTATCCGTCTGAACGTGAAATTCTGCGATTTCATACGATTCGGAGGATTTTTGCTGCGATTTATTCTTCGGAACAACTTTTCGGAGAATTGTTCCGACATTTTGTAACTCGGGCGAATATTTTTTTGTTAAATTTTTGACAGCTAGGTTCCAATATCCTCCGACAGAAATTGGTTGCGGAATTTGTTTACGATTTGGAGTACAGTGCGGTGGCGCACCGCAATTGTTTATTTTGCTTTTGAAGTCGGGCAATTCGAATGTAATTTGAGCATCCGAAAGAGTTGCGTTGCATTGCGGAGAGTTTTCCGTTCCGACGGATACCTCGCTAGGGCCGTATATTTCTAAAAACAACAGCTTAAGGTCGTAGGTACAAATTAGGAAACTCAATGGTTTTCGCATTCATCCATCAACACCCGAACTTGAATAGCCTGAGGCCAACCCAGACAACGATACATACTTCGAGTATGAATCCGAAAAGACTGCCACAATATATTATGTAAAATAGATTTAAGAAAAAAACATTGTATACCGTTGGGCACCTGTTGTTGAGCCAACACCCTTAAACATTAACTATTCACCACCATTTGTTACCTAGCCTTAAGTAAAATCTATATATATAAAAAGAAAACCTTAAAATTGTGTTCGTTAGTCGTCGATTCACGCCTTAACGCATTTACCGATTTGAACCAAACTTTCACACATATTTGCTATTGGTATGTATATCATTTGTGTGAAGTTTTGTCGCGAAAACAAAACTTTGAAGGGATGAAAAAGGTTATGAAAATTTGTATGGGGAAATGCACTTTGAAAAAACAAAAAAATGGATTGAAATCGAGTAGTGACATTTCAAATACAAAAAAAAAAAAAATTTTAAAAGCAATTGTTGTTGTCAATTATTTCAATTATTTTCCGAGCAAATTGTTGTTGTGAACAATTTTGAAATTTTTGATGTTGTTCCGCGTTTCACGTAGGGGTTGTTACGAAAAATGAGCGAGTAACAATCTTGGTAATCTGCTCATTCGTGAGTAGGGTTATGGCACCTGCAACAACATTAACCAATTTTTTCGACACTTGCCGAAGCCACGAGTTTGCAAGAAAACTTACTTATTGCGAAATGCCCCGATATTGGAATGCGTCGTCGAAGAAGTTCAAGCGGCGGAAACAAGGTGAAGTAGTTCCAGCATTCCTTGGTGTTTATGCAAGTGATGCAATTATGGTAGAATATACACAGTTCACCCGAAAAACAACGAATGCTTCTATTTGAGAATACTTTTGACGAATCGCTGTGGACTGGTTACGGTGTGTTTTGTGCTATGGCCGACGATATTTTGCATCGAATTCGCACTGTGACATCGGATAATGAACTGATCGGATCGGATAATCATCTGATGTGAGATAAAAAGCGCAAGAAAGCTTTGATTTTGATCGTGGATGTGTCTAATCATGAGTGGCAATTTTTGGTTTAAAATTATGACACAAAGATATTTTCAAGAAATCTAGATGGTTTTGGTGTTCATCAAGATTATATGGCCTTTTATAGTGATTTGACGTCTCAAGATGTCGTTCGAGAAGTTAAAAACTAAGAGTTGGAAGATTTTGACAATTTTTTTTTACAAAAAACGGTGCAAATAAAATTTTTTTTTTTTTACTGTAAAATAGTTTTTTTTTTGGTGGAATTGAGGCAGAGTTATCGTGACTATATGACCGAAGATATCTTGAATAGAATGCATCGTATTTCTAGAAATCAGGAATTAATCATTACACTCGAAATTTATAATGAGGCATTAGTTATAATTGAAGATTATGTGCTTAGCAATTGCAAATAAAACATTGTCACAATTAGGTTTGGCAGCTCCTAATTGACCATTGCATGACGTATTTAATCAAGAAATGCAACGTGAACAACAATACGATATAAATGAACTGAACACATTTATAAATTTGAGTCTACCGAAATTGAACCGAGAACAAAGAAATAATATATGATACAATAATTCAAGCTATACAAAACGAAAGCGGAGGAATGTTTTTTTTATACGCGCCAGGTGTTACCGGAAAAATGTTTTTGATTTCCATGCTACTAGCTACTATAAGATCACCGAAGAGTATAGCATTAGCACTTGCATCATCCGGAATAGCTGCTACATTGGATGGTGGTCGTACAGCGCACTCCGCACTTAAATAACCTACCAGTGAATAAGCAAATTAATGAAAATCCAACGTGTAATATTTCTAGAAATTCTGGAATGAGAAGAGTTTTGCAACAATGCAAATTAATAGTATGGGATGAATGTACAATGTCACATAAGAGATCGGTGGAAGCTTTGGATAGGACTTTGAAAGATTTACGTAATAATCAAGAAATATTTGGTGGCGCTTTAATATTATCGGTTGGTGATTTCCGTCAAACACTGCCAGTGATATCCCGTGCAACTCCAGCAGATGAATTAAAGGCATATTTAAAGTCATCAATTTATGGAGAAATGTACAAATACTCACTTTAACAACAAATGTGAGAGTACAAATACAAAATAAATACTGTACTGCAAATACTGTCGATAGGAAATGGACAAATTCCTATTGATAACACTGGATTAATCACTTTGCCAGACAATTTTTGTAATTTCGCACAAACAAAACAACAATTGGTTTCAAGTGTTTTGCCAAACATTGCGCAAAATTATAAAAATCACAATTGGTTAGCTGAAAGAGCAATATTGGCCGCCAAAAATAAGAACGTCGGCCAATTGAATGCGGATATTTTAACTGATGTGCCTGGTGAGATTGTAACGTATCAATCAGTAGACACGGTCACAAATCAAGATGACGTTGTCAATTATCCGACGGAATTTCTGAATTCGTTGGATTTACCTGGATTGCCGCCTCATCGTTTACAATTGAAAGTTGGTGCACCAATTATTCTTCTTCGGAATATAAATCAGCCTCGATTGTGCAACGAACCAAGATTAGCAGTTAGAAAGGTTATGAACGATCTTATTGAAGCAACGAATTTAAAAGGAAAATTTAAAGGTGAAGATGTATTGATTCCGCGTATTCCAATGATTCCACCAGATTTAACTTTTGAACTCAAAAGATTTCAATTTTCGACACGTCTTGCGTTCGCTATGACAATAAATAAGGCGCAAGGACAATCGTTGGAATTGTGTGGAATCGACCTAGAGTATCCATGCTTCTCCCACGGACAATTATTATGTATCATGTTCACGTGTAGGAAAGCCATCAGTTTTGTTTATTTATACTACTACTCAGGGCAAAACAAAAAATGTAGTTTATGAAAAGGCTCTGCGATAGTTAAAAAAACACATACTTTAAATAAAAATAATAGTGATTAAGTTGTCCACAACATTCTTGCATTTTATTTTTGACGAAACATTTTTTTTTTTAGTTTTTTAGATTTGGCATCAAAAATTATGTTTAACACCAAATCTTCACCGAACCACGATCCATTCCCGAGTTATGAGTGCACGTACGGACGTCAGTCTCTTTTACATATAGCCGTACCCACCATACCAAAAAAATATCCTCTTTTTCAAACTGTAACGAACCATACACAGCCCCGAAATTTCATTGAAATCGGTTAAGTGGCTTAGGAGATTGAACACAGCGCCACCTATCATGCCCAAAATAGTCATATCTTTCAAACTGTAACCAACCAAACACAGCCACAAAATTCCATTGAAATTTGTTGAGTGGTTTAGGAGATCGAAATCAGCGCCACAAATATATTTTTTTTTGCACCGTTTTTTGTAAACAAATTACACAAACATACGTTTACCATTTGCCACCAAACTTCACAAAAATCATATAAAGACCAATACCACAGATGTATGGAAGTTTGGTTAAAATAGGTAAATGCGTTAAGACGTGTATTGGCGACAAACGAACACAATTTTAAGGCTCAATTTTTATATATATAGATTTGGGCGGAACGAAGTTCGCCGGGTCAGCTAGTTGTATATACAAAAAAAACGAATAAAAGCAAATTTAATTTTGTCATTCATAGGGAAGTTTAAAGATCTAAAAAGTGAATATAATTTTTGAAGCTATCAGTCGCTCTTTAAAATGAATAAATGAATTACTCTTGGGCTACTAACAAGATATTCAGTAGGTATTGCAAATTTTCTATACATAGATAAAATTCATTCGGGGTGAGACTCGATGACGTTATAACTTGAAAGCCACTGGGTCGGTTTTCAAGATTCTATTTTTGTTTTGTTCGCATAGCTGTATTTCAGGTTTAGGCAGAAAGACAATTCCAGAAAATGGTATATTCACCTTTTGTCGCATTACGATTGGTGGCATTGGGGGTGTCAACATCTGACAGTTGATGTTGCGGGCAAAAAGAAGTCATGTCGGGTCCAGTTAGTTGGTTTATAAATATTAGTTTCCCTCACAGGGACCCAAAAAAATTGACTTCATCAAAGACTTTCTCGCAATTTAATCCGAAAATATCCTCAAGAATTCATCAACTTGATTTACATCAACATGTACGACAAACAAGAACAAGTGCTTAATGGTCTATCAATTCCAAAGCCAAATTGGATATATCGACCCTTCTAATGAATTTCTATTGATCTCATTTGGAAGGGAAAAGTGAATTAATAAAAAATATGCTTCACCGGCGTCACAAGTCAATCACACAAAGACAAAAGCGAAAACGGAATTTCTACCCACTGCGACTATCCGTTGGCTTCTCTGTTTCAGAAGCTTTATTGATTCAACGAAATATTTCACGCAAGGAATTGCCCCTCACTTTCCTCTGCAAAACAGGTGAAGAAACGATTATCAATTTGTTTTCCCCCACGAGAGCTCACTGTTTTTTTCGTTTCTTGAAACTTACGACGATGGAAGTCACTCTACGGATTGGACTATGAGTCGCCACCAAAGTTAAGGGCGGACAAAAATGTATCCCTCTGTATAGGTGTAATAGCTGAAGAAAATTTCACTTTTGCCATATCCCCCATTCTCTTTATTATTTTTAATTTTCCACGTCATTTCCTCATGTGTGGCATAAAAAGTAATTTGCCGACAGACATTTTTTTTTTGTCTCTCAGCGAAAGAAGATTAAATATTCTTGTAATTTATTTTTCTCGAAGTACATGTTAAATTTGATTTTCAGCTTTTCCGCACTAACCCAGGGAGGGGGAGGAGATTATATTCAAAAAATTACACTTGACATCACTTAAATTAGTCAACGAAAAGCAATTTACCAACACTGCGTTCTCATACACTGTAACAGAGTCAACAGGATCAAGAGGTAGGTAGATTTGCTCACATGAATGACAGGAAAACCATTAGTCTAACCTCAGGCATTTTGGGTGACATCCATTCAATTAGCCGAATGACTTCTGACTGAAGGATGAGTAACATGAGTTCTTTGTGGCGACACGATGGTGATGTGTCCTCTGGCTATACGAATTTTTGTTTCCTCAGTCGTTTATGTAATTAACTTTTCACAATCTGATTAATTTGTCATTTTGTTGGAAGATAATATCAAAAAAAAAAAAAACTCCAATGCCCTCCTGATATGTAAAGAATTGCAAGGCGGCCTGGGGAAGGACTCTGAAGATAATCGATAATCTATTATGGACGTGGGTAATTAACGAGTACGTTTATCTCCCTAATGGAGGCTGACTACGTTAATCAATTATGTGGTCTTAAAGTGGGCTTGTCTTCGACTTTGTTGTATCTTTTTGCCGATATCCTAATCTTGAAGACGAAATACTGTTATCGGCGGATTAATAATCCGCCAATAAAAATAAAAAAGCCACCGAGTTTGGTATTCAATCAGCGAAATGAGATAAAGATCCGTTTGATTCAAGGAATATCCATCAACAACATTATACGTTGATGATGGTGGGTAGCTAGAAACCATTCAGTGGTCATTTCTTTGGTTAATTACCCGACTGGACACAGGGAGGGTTATGGGTTTCGCGCGTATCCTATGTACGTTCCTACGTGAAGCCCTGTAGCCCAAACGGATTGACCGAATTTTAAATGTTTTTCCCGGAGTGTCATGGGCTAAACAAATAAATATAAAAATATGAACAAACAAATAAAAAAAAAACATGTCATACAAATATCAGTGAGATCTTTTTTACAGTCAGTCGGGTTTTTTTTTTTTTTTTTTTTTGTTCTTTTTAATTAATAACTATTTATATTTGGAATCCACGTGTCTAACATTAAACTGAAGTTGACGATTTTCAAGATTTACCAATTGAATACCGTCGTGGGTCGGAAAGATATTATAGTGGAAATTATTACAAATAATTTATTTTTACTAGATGTTCTCTATTAACATGATTGACTGAGTGTAAGAGTGATTTTGGGTGCGAAAAAAGTTTTTTTGTTGCAGAAAAACGTTTTCTATTAATTCCATTATTATCTCAATCGGAAACCCAAATCAATTAAGCTGCTTATCTTACCCAATCAGCTCAATTGCTTGAAAAAAAGAGAGGACTACAACGCTCTCTTCTATATTCATTCGCTATATATGTATATATGTATATTTAATATAACCAGAAGTAGACGACTTCCATGAAGCTTTGTTAATTCGTCTAATAAATCCCTGTTCAACAGCCATTAAAAAAAAAACAATCGCCCAACTATGAAAAGATATCCTGAAAACAAACACACTGCCAAAATTGAGCGCAAAAGGAATTAGCAAATTATTTTATTATGCAAATCCTCCTCCAGAAGAAGGCATGTGCACAGTTGTAATGTTGGAAATAAAATACAAAATCAATAAACAAGAAGATTAACCGAGAAATATTAGGGTTGTATCCCATATTAATCGCCGTTTGCTTGACTAGCTTAAATCCGTATCCTCGCACCCCATTGTGTACTTGAGCGCCCTCGCTTTGCACCTTTTACATAGGTGTCAGGCAAGGGTAGATTTATTTAATTTCCTGCCAAAAAAATGTATATATTCCCAAAATTGATGGGATACATTTTGATAAATTAAAGGGTGTAAATTCCATAGAATCGGAATCATTTTGTATAGCTTGCACGAAACTTTATGTAAAACACAAATTGTGGTACACCAATAAATGCCTTTTTGTGGCTAATGTTATCCAGGTGTTTGAACCGCTTACGTTGAATACGATTTCGCAATATCCTAACAGTGGTATCGTTGAATCCTTACTTATCGTTTTGGCTAGCGAACAATCCCATTAGTTGAATGAAAGCACATTTTGTTCGTCCTTCTGTATAAAAGTTATGCTTTTTATTTCAATATTTAACGCATACGTTTTGTGGAAGTGCTATCTGTTTGATTTAATAAAAAACAACCTGGTCTTCATTCTGAAAACATGTGCGGCAGGAAAATATTTATCCATCGTACATTGTCAGGGATCAAAAAAAAAAAAAACTTTCAATATGCAAACCAGAGTACAGGTTATTAAATCATGTCCACTCGTAGCATTTTCCATAATTGTATTACGTAATAAATTCGTTGAGTGCACACAATCGACCGATTTATGGTGTTGATAAATTTAATAAATGAAAGAAAAAAAATATGCAGCAATTCCATTGGCAATTAGGCGCTGTCAATATGCCTAGGGGAGAGAGTCAGTTGTTACGCAGCAGGAACACTGCAATCGGGTAGGGCAAACTGTTGCATCCGACTTTTTAAACTGTACAAAACGAAAAAAACGTTCGATAATGACGTTGATATGGTTGGTAAAAAATTGGTGGGCCTGAGTGTACGGGAGATAGGGCTCAATCAAGTATTATAAGGCGTCGTTCATTGAGGTCTTTCGACTTCTTTTTTAAATAAAATACAAACTACTTGAGATATATAAAAAATAAATTATTGACTCATACCTCTATAAATGGAACTCGGCATCGCTCGTAATGTCCACCACGGGAACGTAAACACTACACAGCGGTCGATACGTTGAGCTCAATTTTCGATGTCTCGGCCGAACATTTCGGCCAATACGTCCGCTTTTTTTCGTTCAATATAGGCTCTGAGCTCCTCTAATGAAAAAAAAAAAAACGACCCAATGACGCCACCGGCATGAAAACCGAAACAAACAGTGAAGTACATGAGGGTTCTCACCTGCCCAGTAACGCATATTTTGCTTATTGACAAAGCCATTTAAAAAAATGAAAACTGGCATTAGCGCTCTTAAAGCTGCGACCACCGACTCGGAATTTCGGTAGTAAATTTTAATTATTTGTAAACGTTGTTATTCCTTCGTGTACTTCACCATGATGAAAATGTTGGTTTTACTGAATATTTTGACATTGACAGTTTTGGCAATTCAGTTGCCCAATAGCAAATGAGTCGTCTAAGCGCTACTGCTCGGAGTCACGGACTTCCTCAAGGCGGTATTTTAATAAAAGAAAAAATTGTTTCAAGAAAGCATAATACAAGGTAAATAGCGTTTCTAGTTAACTGTCTGTGGTAGCGAATTGTCATTTAAATCAACAGATAAAAAACTGTCTGCGGGAGTAATTTGAAGAATAAAAAAACAGACTCCAACTAGCTTGCTTGACCACTTTGGCTTTATTAAACAGACTTCAACTAGACTAAACTCGCGTCGCCCTTTTATACCCAAAATAGAATCGCTTAATTTCATGTGCTTTATTTTTATATCGATAGATGAAAAGGACTGGACAAAGCCTGCAATAAGTTGCACTTCCAAGAGTGATTCAGCAACTACCCTATTACAGCTGAATTTTTAAATTTTAATTCGTCTAAAGTCCAGGATATATGACTAAATCAGTTCTTTTACTAAATTGATTTTAAAAACTCCGCTCTCGTACAGTTTTAATTTAAAACAAATTAAACAGCGACAGTGTCCTCTAAACGAAATAGACTCGAACAATTCCCGCCATCAGCAAATAATTCAAAAGTCAATAATCGATTCAAATTAGCGGAGTTTAGTGTAAATTGGATTGGGGCATTGGGGGTCCAGTGCCAGTGCCAAAAATGTTTCAGCAACAACAATAATGCATACGGTATGAATCAGGTTATTTAAAATTGCCCGACAGGTAGATATTAATTAGCACACTGGTTTCGGCTAATTAGTCCGTCCTCGGGCGTGATTGTCCACGGCCGCAATCCCAATAAAGCCGTTGCGATAATTTATGCCTTCCATGGAAATGGAAGCCACTATCGGTAATGGCCGTTTAACAAGTGGACAACGAATTCCAATGCCAACAAATTACAATTTGCTGAAGTCTAATTAAATTACGTGTTATTGTATTTTATGTGAATCGAATGCCAATAGAGCAATTTCGTGGTCAGCCCCATTCGAGAATTTAAGGTCACCAATAAAAAAGATTCCCACCTATTTGAATTTTAATTACTTTTCCTTGTGGTGGGGTAGTTGCTGTTTTTTTTGCGCTAAAATTTCGGTACTAACTTCCAAATTTTAAGGGATTAGCCTTAAATTGGTTTTGAATTATTTAAAAAGAAAAGGTTAATGTTATTTTTTTTTTAATTAAGTTCACTAATTTGAAATGCAGCCCTGTCAGGAGTAGTACGATATCAGTTTGCAGATAGCTTATACACTTTTAATGTTGTGGCTTTGATTTAACACAGACGTATAGAGGTCCATCCATCCATCCTCTCGGTAAAGTTATAAGAATCTCCACCTAGTTTCGAATTCAGAAACAACGTTCTTTCTCCTTATGCAAAAAAAAAATGCTAAAATCTACCAACTCTACCAATATAAAAAAAAATTACAGATAGC
This sequence comes from Cheilosia urbana, assembly GCA_946477585.1. Taxonomy (NCBI): domain Eukaryota; kingdom Metazoa; phylum Arthropoda; class Insecta; order Diptera; family Syrphidae; genus Cheilosia; species Cheilosia urbana. Next base: position 861,805 of record OX297854.1, on the reverse strand, counting down.
ATTTATTGAAGAAAATGAAATACATATAATACATATAATGAAATATACAACAATACTAGCTGACCCAGCGAATTTCGTTCGGCCCAAATCCAATATTGCAATGAATATATTAATTCCGAGTATGCACATGCTGCTTCATGTAATTCGGTCAATTCAAGTTCTTTAATAAAATGTAACACTGAAGTACCTAAAACTAGATATACCTATGTAACGATATCGATATTTTTCAATCAAACCACAGTGACTGATCTAGCCCACGTACAATTGATCATGGGAATTCAAGATTGATGCCACAAACATATAGCGATTGTCTTGCGACTTATTAATTTGTGGTAAAAGGAAAAACGGCATTATTGTCAAAGCGAAAGCGAAATGTACGGGGAATCTAAGGCGCTTGACTATAATTATTAAATCCTTCAGACTACGAAAAAGTTCTAAGCGTTCTCGCGATGCACTTGCAGTTCGACGACGAAAAGAAAGTTGTGGCGGTTGACACTGCAACCGAGTAGAATCACAAGCACCAGGCGCACGACGAGGAAAACTATTGGTACTACTGAATGAGTGTAATGTACAAATGAGTGAATGTTTATTATTTGGCAAAATATTTATACACAATTCCTCAACTATTAAACAAATAATTCCTTATTTCAACAGCTTTCTTAACTAAATAAATAAACAATATGGGCGCACACAATTTTTAGGCGCCATAATTGAATTTCGCTCCAAAACCCTAACTCGAAAAATTCGTAAGAGAGAGGGAGAGAGATTTCTTGGTATAAGAATTGGAAAATGTGGTACCTGATAATTATTAGAATAATGTTTTGAAATTTGTTGTTCTATTTGGCATACTCGTGCATATGTTTTCATATCCTGCGTGGTAAAATCATATCAACTGGTGGCTAAATTAAATTGAATGAAGATTCTTTTCGAAAGTGCCGAAGAAGTTCTTCCTCCTCCACGAAGGTACTATCTCCTCCATGTAATTTTGTATGCATTGTTGATTTTTCCTTTTCTGGAAGGCTTGTAGTTCAATCAGTACAAATTCTTCCACATACCTACTTGGTTCTATGCGAAAGATGTTCGATCAACTAATATTGCTTATAAATTTATCAGGCATTTTAACGATTTTCCGTAGGTACCACTTTTTTTCATTATTTTTAAATTATGTGTCTGTTATTTTTCATAGGTTACTAAAAAAGCGTTCCCTTACTTTTTTATAAGTGTCCCTCTCTGATAGGGAACACAGCCATTTTGACAATCTATTCCATACTTACTACGAAAGTAAAGGAACAAACTTAACATCTTCGACTTTGAATTTTCCCCTTAAAATCGTCACTTAACGATATTTGATTGAGATTCTTCACAAACAAACGCGTTCCGTTACTAAGTTTCGGTGCATTGAGATTGCGCAACAGAATTATAACTGAGCCGACTTTCAATTTCGAATTGTACCTAAACGAAATCAAATGCAGTTGGTTAATATCAATCTTCACAATGCAATTTCGATAGATGCCTGACCGCACCCAATAGCAAGTCCATCCAATTTAATTGGAATGACGAAACGAAAAGGACACCTGTCAATTGCGTAGTATGCATTGCAATACTGACAGACGTCATTCAATGGCCCAATATTACCACACCGAAAATTGTATGCGTGTGCGGAAGCATAATGAAATGCTGCTCGATTTAAATTGAAAACGTGGACCATTTAAGCACTTGGAGAATCTTCAAAATTTTTCCGTTTGCTCCGTTCGCAATCACACTTTACACCATACATTTTCGTCGCCTCATAGTTTTCGATTGGTCAGATTTTTCTCTATTTCTTAACTGATCTGGTTATTATTTATTACTATTATATAGATTTATTATTTTATAAGCTTACCTAAGACATTACTATTTACGACAACTAGCTCCTTGATTGTCTATTTGATGCAATTTTGGTCTCTCCGGGTATCGAACCTGAGACTCCTCGCTCAGAAGGTACGACTAACCCACATCTTACCTAGTTAGATTAAAACCCTTAGCATGTAGCATTTTCGAGAAATAATAACAAACTGCAGTCTTAAGAAAAAATACACACACTCTGCCCTCATAATTTACCAAACTGCAACTTTTCAAAAATTCCATCTTTGCCTTAAGAAAAAATATAAACACTCTGCTCTCAATATTTAAAGTATTAGACAAAAATCCGCCCAAATAACTGGGCACATAAATAAAGTCAATTTTACCATACCGAGCGTCCTTACTAAGAACTCCTTAGCAATGCTAATTGAGGTGAATTCAAATAAGGATATACTCCATGCGATGCACAGATCTATGCGAATTGCCTGTCACTGCATAAAATTGAAATATTCCAATACCAATATAGTGATTGATTCACCAACTTACGATAGCAGTTAGATTCTCTGCCAATCAGATGGAGGAAATTTTCCTTCTGCCGTTTGCTCATTTGATTTTCAAATTACTTCTTCATACATCCTATTTACAGTGAATAGATTGATTGTGGATGCTGATAGGACTCCCCCCAACAATCAAAGGGATAGAGTTCAATTTCAGCATCAAGGAAGCAGCTCAAAAAAAAAAGGAAAAACAAAATTTGATATTCAAATGATTGAGCGAATAAAGTCCTAAGTGGTCCACAGTCGTACTGGTTATTGGTTGCGATTTCAATGATTTTTGAATCCACGAATCCTTTAACCTTTAAGAAGAATGAAGAAGTCCCCGATTTTGATAGAATTTAAGAGCAAAATTTAATTGGATACAATGCTCACTTGATTATTCATTAATTACATCGACAGTTGTGGGAGAAATTTATTTTAAGAGAAACTGTCAGTTCGATGAAGCAAACAGAGATACACGAAATCGACGAAGGATCAGGAAAATGATTTATTACCATTAGTTTGCACTTTCAGTTTTCAGATATTGAATTGCGTGGAGTGTATAATCCCTATGATGATCAACTTACTTCCAACACCTAACCAAAAGGACGCTCATTTTTCTTTCCATTTTGGGGTATTTTCTTTTCGATTGAAATTCCCCAAGTCGACTTGAAATGATTGATGGTGCCACACGAATTAAATGCACAAGAAGTCACCTGTCAGGCGTTGGAAGGTCGTGACATATCGAATCAGAAATCTCACTTTTTTGCGGAACTCACATGGGGATATTGTGACACATTTGATGTTGAAACATCCTTCTGCACATGAATTGGTTCTTAAAAATATGTTATCGAAAACCCATCTGACCCCAAATGGTTCAGCCTCAAAGGCAAACATAACCTCCATCGGTCCATGCACACAATGGGGCAGAGGACATTTTCGCAGTTGTATTCTTTCCCCAGGCTATCAGGAAAGATTGATGTGCCCTACACCAACAAAAACAATAGAAGCTACAGTGAACTACAGTACTTAACAAAAGGACATTGCCTCATGGCATATGGCTGACTGAGAGGCAAGTTGGCCTTACAAGGATACGTATACACAACTAGAATATTTACAACTCTTTTGTTTTGATGGTAAGTAGTAAAGAAAAATGCACTCAATCCTTTTGTTTCTTCGCAGTTTTATTTTTTTTGTTCTTGATGCTTAAAACGAAAAATAAAAATAAAAACCCTTCAGTTAATTGAACGCAGAAGGACACAAGAAAGGCATAACACACAAAACAAACGCAGAACAATAACAGTAGGTAATTCCTTGATGGTTGGGTCACAATAGAAGGTAAATTGTACAGACGTTCACTTCTGTGAACCCCACAAAAGGACAGACATAGACGACCGACCGACGGGGGGACACTCTATTAGGGCTAAATTCCATCTCGTAGAATGGTTTGAGTTTTAATTCAGTTAGAGTATGATATGTTCGACTAGTATGTCTTATTGAGAGCGAATAGACGAACGAAAAGAACACAGAGATAATGGAAAAGGGAAGCCGACATAAGGAGATCTAATGTGTTTTCAAATAAAAATGTTACGTATACGCCCTACGACTTAGGTAATTGTTTGGCACATAAATAATAAAATTGTGAAGGAGTGGACAAGTAATCGACAAGAGAGAATCGTGTTATGTTGAATTTCTGAACTGGAACCGTCAACAGCTTGGGCAAATTTTATTCTGTTTTTGTTACAGGTTATATGGTAAACAGTGAAGACATTCACATTTATTCGATTTGATTTGGTCGTATTTCCATCAGATCTTCTTGCGATACAAAAAAAAATGTAATAATTATAAAAGAGGTCCTTCCTCAATTGTGCATTATTATTTTGGAGTAGGCAGTGGCATCGTCAAAGGACATTAAAAGTATATTCTTAAAGCGATCCTATTCTAATCATACCTTGGTTTCTATCTACAAATGTTGGTGTCACCTCATGTTCGCCTACTATGCAGTAGCCTTTTCTAGCGTCAGCAATTGTAATATGATCTGCGAACTCTACCTCTGCAATTTACTTCAGTTTTTAATTTAAATCACTTAACATCTATCCATCGCCAAAGTTTAAAATTCTTGTCTCTTTTGGAACTTCAATCCCTACAACGATTTCATAAGTCCCTATGTTATAGAAATTGTCCTCCTGCCGATAAAAAGGTCTTTTCTCGAGTTAGCTTAAGACATTTTTCAGTTTTAACTTCAACTGTCAACGACCTTATAGGGTGGATTGTAAATCTATTGTTTGTAGATTTAAGCGACATCTCTTGAGCCTATTAGAAGCATATGGTTAGAAAAATTGAGGGTTTTTTTTGGGACAGAAATGCCAAAGTCAGCTACCCAATCATTCTACAGATTGCCGACTTGCAACCAGTTCATTTAGTGTCAAGTTTCATAGATATGAGAAACAGACGCTCATTTCTTGAAATTTCTGTACTGTCAAATACACCGCCGTTTCTCCTCTAATACTGTTCCAGCTGACTTTGAAAATTTTGAAACAAACACTTCCATTGATTGACAAAAAAAAAAAAGAAAAAAAAGTGGCAGGCCTTGACTTTTCTTGTCAAAAACAAAAAAAAAATACTAAATCAAAAGGAACGAAAAAAGCAGACCGCAGACAAAAAAATAAAGAAAACAACGAAGGCATCAAGAAAAATGGATAAACGATCGAAAAGAAGTGCCTTCAAAATAAATAAATTGCCATCACAAATCTTGAAGGCTTTTTTGGCAATAAAAAACGACTGCGAAATACCTACTAAGCAAAAGAAGAATCGCTCGACCCAAACACCACCAACTGACCCTAAAACCGTGAGTATTCAAAATCTTAGTTCATTAACATACACACCTCACACCAATATACACCTTAGATGACCAAATTTGCCGCAATTATTGCGGATACGGTTAAGGGCCTCGTCCTCGGCCCTCTTCCAAATCACAATAGTCAGCGAGGAGATGTGAGGCATTATGGTCGAAGAAATATTTCACGTCCTCCTTGCCACTACTCTGAACATCCTGAGCTATTTTTTCTCTTAGAAGACTTGTAGGTTTTCGCGCGCTAAATCCAAACCGAAGTCAGCAAAATAAGACTTGCGGTTCGGATTCAGCTCGCGGAAAACTACAAGCCGCTGCTTTTTTATTATGTTGCATGTTACATTTTTGTTCTTTTATTCAAACATACTTTTGCTTTTATTTGTTGCTTCTATGATTAGTTGTTAGAAAATCATTCTCTTTGCATTAAATAGACACTTCTTTTGTATAAATATATTGCATCGCATTTCTCATTTCTAATACAATTTATATAGATACATAGCCGGGTACTTGCCCTCCCATTCGATGGGGATGCGCTTCCACTTCAACTCGTTCCTTTCCTTTTCAGTTAGGTGGATTTACTTTAGGAATAAGTCGATGAGAAGGATCACTGCAGCAGACGACATGATTGCTCCTGCATGAAGTCCGGGCCAGGAGGTTTGTGTCTACGAACGCCTAAACCTATTGGTAAGTTTATACTGAGATACCACGCATAATCTTAGAAAATAACCGACAGAACTTTTTTCTATTTCAGGTTCTGAAGCTGGCGTATCTACAGAGGAACTGAACTGGAGATTGCAGAAAAATGGTCAGAGTTTGCAACGAAAAGCAGTTATGAGTCTGAAAACCCTAAAATCTATTGGTAGGTTCATTTTATGATATGCATGATCTTTGAAAATAATTGAATATCTTTCTTCTATTTCAGATTCTGAAGACGACAACTAGAATTGCAATTTTGCGGTGCAGCTTGGAAACGAAAAGCAGGAAAAGCAAGACTACCTAAATTGCAGCTCCAGCTTCAGGTCCAGTTACTAAAACTTTGTCAATAGAGTAGTTCGCGACAACGTCAGTGTCAAATGAGAAAAAAAAAACAAAGTGACAGCTGAGCAACTTGTAGGAAAACAAACGAAATTTTATATGGCGGAAGATAGGAATAAATTTGAAATTTAATAAAAATTCACGTAAATGCTCTGAAATCGGGAAAAGATTGTTGTTTTTAAGTAGCAATCAAACATTAGAAGTGACCAAGAGCAAAATAAAGTGCTCTAAGAAGTCCATCGAATAGCACATCAGTGTTGATTAAGTGTTAAAAGTAACTTAGATCTCGTATTTTTCTACTTGATCTTCTGGCAATGCGTTGTTTGTGCCGCTGGAATCTTAAAGGTGATAGAGATGAGTTAAATTTACCGGCGTACCCCAGGTGGAGGCTTGGAAACCAATCCGGATTCATATCGTCCACAGTTTGGCACATTTACCTAAATATAATATTTTTCACAATGGTAACATTATTGTAAATATATCAACATACTTGAAATAAAATGCCTGGAACAAACACGAGCTATTTTAATATAAATTTTCTTTAAATTTATAGCAGCTAGCCATCGTTTGCGCCTCTCCTTGGACAGATTTCGAATTTCAGGTTTTGTTCTTAATTGTGGAAATATATAAAAACGTATGTCTTCATTTTTCACCGCGTTGTTCGTACAGTTTTTAATGCAACAATTTGTCGGCATTTTTTCGTATTTTATTGTGTTCATTGCCGCCAACACTTTTAGCAAACACAATATTAATTCCGCAGTGTTTAAAGATAGTATTTTGCACTTTATCATAAAATTTCAGTCATACAAAAAACAACTTATTTTATTTCGTTATTGCCGCCGTCACAACACGCGCGATAAGGTTGTTTTTTTTTTAACTATAACTCTTCCAAAACTTTTAGCAAACACAATATTAATTCTGCAATGTTTTTAGGTAGTATTTTGCACTTTATTATTAACTTTTAATCTTCAAACGAAACAAATCATATCTCCCGCCATATAAAATTTGGTTTGTTTTCCTACAAGTTGGTTTGACGTTTAAGTGAAAGAGAAATCAAAGTTTTGAAAGAGATCGCTTCGCGAAATGCCCTATTGGATGGAGTGTCGAATTCGTCCTGCTTTCAGGTCATCATCTGTTTTGGTAAGGCGAACAGTCATGACATTTATCCGATTGTTATTCGACGCGTGTTTTGACTTTTGATTCGTCTTCGGTCTCGTTCTTTTTCGCGTTTTCCGATGAGATTTTTTTCAAACATTTTTGGCCACATGTTTTTCATTTGTCGCTTTTTCGAATCATTTTCTGATGTTCCCTTTCGCGGTCTTCGATTCTCTTTTTGGACGCATTTTGCCGTTGGGATATACGTGTTTTTGCGTGTTAGTTTTATTCTATTTTTGAACGCGTTTCTCGCGTTTTTCTGACACATTTTTCGGTGCTTGTTTTTCATTTGTTGCGTTTTTCGAAGCTCTTTTGGGACGCGTTTTTCATCGGATTGTTGGCCGGCTATTTATCGGTTCTTTTCCAACAGTTTCCCGAAGTATTTGTTTCGATACAATTTAAGGTGCGTTTTTGAATTGGTTTTTCGACGCGTTATATATGCACGCATTTCGTAAACGGTGGAAGCTAGATTTCCTTTAAAATCTTCTTCTTTTAAAAGTAGATTTCGCAATACCTAGAGAGCCTAAAGTGTTAAAGAAATTGCATGATGGTGTGTCTGTACTTCGTTCGCAAAAAATCCCTGAATAACCATGAGTGTGTGTAGGAGTTGGTAAACGAAAGTTTAGAAACACGTTAACAAGACATGGTTTGCCATAATTCCTTAACCTACTATACACTCCTATCTAAGCTCGAAAGGAAAAGATTTCATGTATCGTTTTGGGTCGGTAGCGTTTTTTTTTTTTTGTGGTTTCCGCCAGTGTCAGGAATCTAAACTACCTATTAAAGTTCATAAGTGAAACCTGGAACAAGCACCGTAGTAAGGCCAAATACTATAAGCTTTGACAAGTTCATGTCATTTAAGTCGGTACCACCACAAGTGTCATAGCCTGGGTTGGCAAAACTACATCATTTTCAGTCGGCCGATGTAATCTACATAAACGATGTAGATTTCTACATGTAGAAAACCATAATAATGTATTTTTGTAAATACAGTCGAACCCGTTTAAATGAAAAGAGAAAAAAATCGTTACTTTAATTTCAATTAACCGGGTTTTTCATTTAAACGGACTTCGGATAACTTAAAAAGTACGCGCGGACAAATTGAATTTTTCATAGAAGCAGGGCTCTCAATTAAACGAGTTTCAAATAAGCGGGTCCGACTGTAGTAATTATGGACACGTAAAACGGAACTAAACACAAGCTGCAGTGATCAACATTTCTGCAATCACGTGAAAACGATTCCATTACTGATTTAAAACATATCAAATGAGAATGGTAAATAGTTTCAGTAAATTTAAACTACAATTTATCAAAAAAAAAAAATAAATAGTTGGCGCAACAGGTCCGGAGGGACCCTAGGCCTAGTTCTCACAACCATTCGCTTTGTGTGAGTTTTTCATTTTTGGAACGAATGGAAGGGATCTACAATTTTATGCCGACTCCAAACGCAAACGGCTAATTGAGAAGCTTTTTCAAGACAGTCATACTCTCGGATGTTTGTCAGACGTTCGCGAGAGGTGGCGCAGCGGAAAAAAACCCTAAGTTGAAATTTGGGTTTTTGCGGGATTCGAACCTCAACCGCTCGCTAAGTAGTCCTACACACTAACCACTATGCCACTGCGTCTACAACAATTTATCAACCAATTATGTTAAGGTAGGTAGGTTTACGATGTTCGAATAGGAGAGCTTAGATCCAGCCTGTGGAATTCAAAAAGGTTATCAGTTCCCCAATACTACGTTTCAAGACCTTCTCAAGGGAGTCGAAAAAGGGTTTACCAAAAGATCGCTGTCTGGCCCTAGCTAGTGCTGGACAGGCGCAAAGGAAATGAGTGAGTGTTTCCTTTTCGGCTGTGTCATTACAGCTGCGGCAGTGTGTATTTTGGGGGATACCTAATCTAATTGCGTGTTCCCCTATTGGGGAACAATATGTTTTCGTGTTTTACTTAGCAGGTGGGTTGTTTTATTCGTGCTGTAGTTTGGCCACATCCTTTTAGATATGATACAGCTCGTCAGCCTCCTCCTCCTCCTCCATCTGAGGTGGGCCTTCGATAGGAATTCTAGGGAGATCTTTGCTTTGACTGCTCCGAGCGGCATTTTACCCGATTCCGAAAGTGAACAGTGAAGGACTGAGCCTCGCCTGGTCAGCTCGTCAGCATGTTCGTTGACGCAAACGTTGCTGTGACCAGAAACCCAAATCAGAGTAACCTTGAACTTGTCAAGCGAGGCCAGCTCCTTACGCACTCTAATACCAATTTAGGGGTTATGTTGACTGAGGCGATAACCTTGATGGCAGCTTGACTATCAATGAAAATGTCTATCTTTTGCCTCGGAACTATGTTTTTGTGTAGTTTGATTTGACGACAGGCCTCGCGAATTAATCTTTGGCAATATAAAGTCGCCGCTATAGATATACGTGCTCCCCCACACTAACCTATTCTTCAACCACATCGCGGGGACAAACATCCGTCTATGCCCCAGGATATGATGCCAACCACATACCACAGCGCACATGGAAAAGCGCCAAAGCCCCTACTACACCCTCATATCCATTGTTCAAAACGCACCTCACGCGTTAAGTAATAATTTTAAACTTCGCCCTTAATTGCCGCGATATTGACATACTTCATGATCCGTACCGAGAGAGCAGGAGCCACATGATGCGTGAGCTCTCCCAAGTACTTCTCGTGGTTATTTTTTTATAAATCATAGGTTATATTGATACTGACAGGACAGCTGTTTCCCGATCAAAATCTTGACAGAAAGTGGGATAAAAGGAAAAAGCACCAAATCGTAAAAATTTCAGTAATCTTACAGAAAACATTTTACCATGATTATCAACGCACTAAATATCCCTAAAAAAGAGCTCATGGTCTTTTGTAAACATTTTCTAGTACCAAAAAATAATCTTAGTACTAAAGGTTAATTAACCCTGATTTCCTTTCCGTAAAATACAAATTTTACTTTTAAAGACTGAACTTTGCGTTAAAAAAGTGTCGTTGGGAATTGGAGTACTTCAGATTTAACTGCTTAATTTCATCTTTGAAGATGTTTTTGAATGATGGTTTAATTTTATAGCCAACAACATAACCGGATAAATCGAATGTATAAACCTCTCCAATCCAAGCCGCACGCGTTCAATAAATTATCGTTATTATTGTCCCATTGATAATACAAAAAACATTGATTTAAATATTTTTCCACCAGTTTTAAAACGCAATGTAATCTTCGAGTTGGTTGGACAATGACCATTGACCACCCTTGGCCGGCATGCAGTTGAATAATTAATTTCAGCCACATTTTCCACCGAGTCACAATCAGACCAGTGCTCCATAGTAATTTCAATACTTCTTTTACGTCGGAGGCTTCATAAAAAACGTAAAGTTGTTGAGCACGCGAATTTCCTTAATTGCGTCCGCGCTAAAAATTGGTAAAAAAAAATTTCATTAATTATCTCACACAGTGGAATTTTAATTTTTTTTTTTTTTTTAATGAGTCCTTACAACAAGCGTGGAAGGATTACCCGCCCTACATTGTATAATGAATTCCTTCTCCTGTATGGTCAAGCAAAATTGAATAAAAAGGCGAATAGATCCGAGAGGGTCTTGCAACACTTCCTAAAGAGAAAGTAATAACTTCGTCCACGGAGCACCCTTTCTAGCTGTGCATTTCATGTAGGTAGGTAGCGGCATACAGTCTCAAACCATACTGAAGCCAAATAAGCCGACTGTTTGGTCCTACCGCAATAAGAGGATGAGACTTATAATTTATGGCAAAAGTTACTGTCAACAGAATGCGTCTACTCAATGTGGGAGTGGACGTAATAGAGTTGGTCGGGTGGTGATGGTCGTGCCAGATCTGGATGCGAAATCAAGTAAAATTCTGTTGGGATTAGCTGTAAGAAATGACGATCTGCTGTAAAATGAAATTACCACCGGGATTAAATGTAAAGAGGATGAAGGCATTAAGTAAATGAGCCAATGTAATGTAACATGGGGGGCGGATTACATTTCCTATCTACGCAGTTACTTCATGCGGACCGAATGGAAATGGAATTAGGTATTTTGGATGGGGATAACGCGGCCATAACGGATTCTGATTTCCATTAAGCTTGAAAATGGGACAGCAAGAAAAATAGATTTCAGAAAGAAAAGATGTTAGACGGAAAAGGTCAGAGTGGTAGAGAAAATGGAATTGAAATGGCAATGGAAATGAAGTGGGGGAGTCTTTCTTGTAAGGAGAATATTAAGTTAAATTATTAATTTTCAGCTCATATTTTAATAGTTCTAACAAGGATGTATAACCACTTTAATGGTCGCTTTTTAGCAAAACTCTGCTTCGCCAGTCACGTTGACTTAGAAAATGTATTGCACCATATCAGAGTCCGGAGATATATTTAGGTAAGTTGTGCTTTAAGACCAAACAGAGGTCTTGAATCGCATTACCCCCTTCGGGTAGGGGTTAGAATATACCCGAGGTAGGCATGCCTGTCGTAAAAGGCGACTAAAATCCAATCTCCGTATACCGAGCGAAATGGCGTATACAAAAAATGCAATGAACAAAACAAAAAGATTAAGTACCCCAGGTGGCAGTCCAGCTTTACTGGAAAATCCACCCTCTTCGGAGGTCGGCTCTACGGATTCTGGGGAGAGCCGCTTATTGCAATCCATAAACCCTTTTATTAAAAGCACAAGGGTATCTCGATCTCCTCCAACAAGATCGAATAACGCCGGGAAAAGAAGTCCGCCGGGAACGCTAGCGCGTGAAATACAGGACTCAGTGAAAGATAAAAGTCTTGAGGAAGAAAATAAAGCACTTCGAATCAAGCTTAATGAAATGGATCTACTCTATCAAGATCTTAAGAAAGAGATAGAACAGTTAAAAGAACAAAATAAGGTTCTAAGGAACACCCATTTGCAGAAAGAACGCGAATGTACTCCACCACGGTTGGCTAGTCGGGAATACCACACCGACGAAGAAGAGCTAGCGCGCGAAACGAATTGGGTAACTAAGAAAAGACCTAGTAAGAAAAGGAGAGCCGGTTCTTCGCCCGAAGTCGAGCCCCTAAAAGCACTAACGCGTAAAGTACCGCAAGAAAAAAAAACTCCGAAATCATATGCCCGCACCACCTCCAATAAACATCGTTGGGGTAACGGATTATAATAAATTGAACAGCCTCCTTAAAGGAACGATTACATCGAAATTTAAGGTTACATTTTCGAGAAATAATGCGTGGAAAATTAACATCGATAACCACGAAGACTACCGGGCAGTGTCCCAAAAGCTAAATATCGAGAAGATCCAGTGGTATACTTTCGAAATAAAGTCAGAAAGGCCACATCGTGTTGTAGCAAGGGGACTCCACCCCTCATGCAAAAAAGAAGATGTTATAAACGACCTTAAAGCCAAAGGGTTTAAAATTCTTGATGCCGTTAATATCATCAAGAAGGAGAAACAGAAATCGGAAGAAGATAGGGATGTCCTGGTAAGGCGTGAACTGCCGCTCTTTATGCTTACTTTCGATAGGTCTGATAATATCGAAGATATCTACCGAATTAAAACAATACTAAATATTGTGGTAAAAATCGAGCCCATGCGCAGAAATTTAAAAATAATTCCACAGTGCAAACGTTGCCAAGAATTTAATCATACGCAAATGTATTGCAAAAAAGAGCCGCGATGTGTGAAATGCGCCGGAAATCATTTCTCCCAAGACTGTGGAGCAAATAAACAATCCTCCGCTACCTGTGCCAACTGTAATGGTAAGCACCCGGCAAATTATAGAGGTTGCGAAGTAGCTAAGGAGTTGCAAAAACGGAGAGATGCGCTCCTTAAGCCACAAAATATAAAAACAAAGCCGCCAACAAAGACAAAGCGTAAGACCGTCCAGGAGGTAGTAGGCAATATAAAACCTCCGCTTCAAGAGCGTAATAATGTCAAAGAAAGAGAGACAACAGAAAAGCCCTCGACCTCTGTTGTCAAAAGAAACGCTACTGAAAAGTTAAAATCAGGAAAGCCAATAGTGGCGAATAGTGGCCCTCGGTCAGCCAGAGTGCAGACCTACGCTCAGGCCGCGGCATCCGAAGGAGCAAAAAACGTTGAAACTTCGCCGGACCCTGCTTCACATGTTCTCTCAGTTATTTTGCAGAAACTTGAGGAACAAAGCAAAATAAATAAAATTATTCTCGATCGCTTGGTTAAGCTCGAAAATAATTCACGGAAAACGCGTACATCAAATAAAATATGAATGACAAACCAATGTTAAAAATATGCACTTGGAATGCAAACGGTCTTTTGCAAAAACTCGACGAATTGGAAATATTCATACGCGAGAAAGATCTTGACATTTGCTTGATTTCTGAAACTCACGTGAAAAGGGGATCGAGCTTAAAAATAAAAGGCTATAATGACTTCCACGCTTGTCACCCTTCGGGAAACGCGAGAGGTGGATCGTCATTGTTTATTAAAGAATGCATTGAACAATACGAAGACCTGAAGATAGAGCTTGAAACTATGCAACTGTGCACGATTCGAGTAAAAAATAGTCAGCGTAGTCTTAGAATTTCATCTATCTACTGTCCACCGCGTTCCGCGCTTGAAAAAACTGATTATACTAACTTGCTTAAATCGCTCAAACCAAACTTCATTATTGGCGGCGATTTTAATGCGAAACACACGTTCTGGGGTTCTAGATACATCTCGCGAAAAGGAAGAATGCTCTATGGGGCAGGTATGGAGTACAGTTGCGATTTCCACTCGACGGGCAAACCGACCTACTGGCCAACTGATACTTCAAAAATACCTGACCTGATCGATTTTTTCGTCGTGAAAGGAATATCTACCAACCACATTAAAGTTGAAGAGAGCTTTGATCTGTCATCTGATCATTCACCGGTTATTTTAACATTGAGCGTAAAACTAGTAAATAACCTCCAGCCAGCGAGATTAACTGGAAGAACAACTAACTGGGAAGGCTTTAGGAATGAAATTGAAGAGAATGTTGAACTGAGCGTTCCACTTACGACACCCTATGAACTTGAGGTTGAAGTAGATCGCTTCGTTGAGATCGTACAGCTCGCTTCCTGGAATAATACGCCTAATCCAAGGAAAACGCCGGCCCAATACGGTCTACGATATCCTCCCGAAATAAAAGAATTGGTCAACGAAAAAAGGAAGGCGCGTAAAAAATGGCAACAGAGTCGCGCCCCGCAACATAAAACACATTTGAATTATTTGTGCAATTTATTGAAGACAGCTATCAAGGGCTTTAAAAATCGTGCGATAGGTTCTTACCTTGAAAGTTTAACGGCTAAAAAAGATTCCAATTATTCACTTTGGAAAGCTGTAAAAGGCACCAAAAGGCCCAAAATCCCCGCGCCGCCAATTAAAATAAATCAAAATGAATGGGCAAGGGAAGATAAAGAAAAAGCGGACGTTTTTGCCGCCCATTTAGAAGAAACCTTTAAACCGTACGATGGTCGGGCGGTTCACGACAGTGTTATTGCGGCGGAATTACTATCCGACGATTTAGTACTCACAAGTGCAACGCTAAGGGAACTAAAACGTGAAATTGAATCCCTAAAACCTAAGAAAGCTCCTGGTTATGATTTGATCACGGGAGAAGTTCTCAAAGTTCTACCAAGAAAAGCACTAATTAAGCTTCTTCATATTATAAATGCCGCGCTCAGACTAAAACACGTACCGAGCCAATGGAAAGTTGCGGAGGTCATAATGGTTTTAAAACCAGGAAAACCGCCAAATGAAGTAAAGTCGTATAGACCGATTTCCCTTCTTCCAGTTATATCCAAAGTTTTCGAGAGAATTTTACTAACGCGACTACAACCGGTTATAGAAAACAATAATCTTATCCCTGACCACCAGTTTGGGTTCAGAACCAAGCATTCCACGATTGACCAAGTGCATAGAATTACTGACGTAATTGAGAAAGCATTTGAAGAAAAAAAGATATGCTCAAGCGTATTCCTAGACGTCTCACAAGCCTTTGACAAGGTGTGGCATGACGGTTTAAAATTTAAATTGCGACAAGTTCTTCCCGTACGCCTATATGATATCTTAGAATCATATCTCGGGAATAGACTCTTCCGTGTTAGACATGGAAACGAATACTCTGAACTTAAGGAAATTTCGGCCGGCGTGCCGCAAGGAAGTGTCCTTGGGCCCCTTCTCTATTTGTTATATACTCGCGATATACCAAGAGAAGATGACACTACTCTCGCTACGTTCGCCGACGACACCGCTATCCTAGCAGTAGGTAATACAATTGAAGAAACGACTGCGAAACTTCAAATCGCGCTGAATAAGGTAAATGAATGGACGAGGGACTGGCGGATCGCCCTCAACGAAACTAAATCTGTTCACGTGAATTTCACGTATAAGAAAACTAATGACTTGCCAATTTTCCTAAACTTGGCCCGAATACCCATTGCAAACGAGGCCAAATACCTGGGAATGACACTCGACGCAAAGCTGAAATGGAATTCGCACGTGAAAATGAAACGTAAAGAACTCGATATCAAATATAGAGAAATGTACTGGCTCCTCGGAAAATATTCCCAGCTCAGTACCGAAAACAAACTGCTTCTATACAAGCAAGTGCTAAAGCCGGTGTGGACATACGGTATACAACTTTGGGGTTGTACCAAGAAAACAAATGCCAATATTCTACAAACTTTTCAAAATAAAGTGCTTAGAGAAATTGTACAAGCACCATGGTATATTAGAAACGACGATATCCACAGGGATCTCGGAATTCCAACAATTGAAGCTGAAACTAGAAGCTTCGCGAGAAAACATAGAAACCGACTAATCGGACATGTCAACAATACAGTCCGACAAATTTTGGACGAGAACAATTTATTGCGCCGGCTACAAAGAACGAAACCGTTCGACTTGGCAAGATAAGATTAACCGCGTCTAAATTGCGGAACATGCAGGATCTTTCATTGGAAAGTAGCCTGTCAAAAGTTGTTATTTCGTTATAGAAAAATTGCTTGATAAGTTATATCTTAGTTGCAGTATCTAACAATCTTTCGAAGGGTGGTGTTTTTAGTCAGTAAAAATCTGACACTACTATGAGCACGCGCTTGCTATTCTCATAGTGTCTTTGGAAGATTTTCACCTACCCTCGGTACAAAAAAAAAAAAAAAAAAAAAAAAAAAAAATTGTAGAGCTCCGGAGAGTCGACTAGATTAATTTTACTTAGGTAAACTGGGGTAGCCTGTATTTTTTGTTTTAAAGTACAGTACCGCTTTGGCTTTTATTTTGCCGGACCGCTGTGCATTGCCGCAATAGAAGGAGAGTTTTATCTACAACACTTTGAACTCATTGCCATGCTAGGAAAGTACAAAAGGGATACACCGCAACCGACAAATGACAGCCTCTTATCAAAATCTACCCTTTTTCGTAGTTAAATTTGCAATAACCACACTGAAGTAGAGATAAAAGAAACTTTCAGAAGAGCATCCTCATTACATTGTCACCACTCTCGATGTCGGATTGCCTAACCGTAGTTAACATTCGCCCTGCATACACACAATGTCTATTGACATGGCGTGTGCTGTGTACGACCCGATGCTATAACAGTCATCACGTTTACTGTATACAATCCGCGTCTGTGGTATAAAACGTCACCCTCCTAACTTTTGTTTGATTTTATTATGCCAACGAATCTGATATATCTTTCCGGGAGTCCTCCCAGCAGCCAGACTTGCATCATAGCTACAGACACTCGAATGAGAAACAAAAGGAATCGATCGATTTATAAGGACACTCTTGGTGGTTTATTATTATTTTCATGTTTCCCATACATGGATGCATGGCAATGCCCGCTATAATGTCGGCAATCACGCAAATGGTGTTTCTGATGAGGCGCGACAACGTATCCCATTTGGGTTTGCAATTAAGTTAAATGCGTCTTTGGAACGAAACTATTTAAAAGTTCAAAACAATATGGAATCACTGACGTGGGGATTATGATGTTTCGTCAAATAATATCCTGCGGTGATGGCTTCCGCTGCTTTATTCAAACACAATTAGAGCGGGCCACCATCATGGTATCGAATGGTTACCGGTAGTTGTGTTTTTTGGGGGGGAGCTAGTATTGGAGGGAGTTGTTATTGTTTTTAGAACACATCAATAAACTGGAGTAAGTGATTATTCTCACCAATGCGTGCGGTTCTCGGGGAGCTCATTTTGATGTCGTTTTTTATCGGTAAGTACAAAAATTTGGTCTATTCGTGTGTATAGTGTATGTCATGTTCCATTGGGTAAAAAAGTCAATCTATTTATGATTCGTATCACTTTTTGCATTTTTTGTGATTTTTCCGAAAATGAATGCAATTTGAAAGCACTAATACATTTACCACAGCAGAGAAATATCGTTACATGTTATATCTACAAGCCGCGTAAAATCTGAGATCTGAAACAAAGTCTGGTGGTCCCTAATAGAAAACGACATAAGTCAAATCTAAAGTGGAATTTGTAAAATAAGACAAGTCACAATTCACAATTCATTTTCTCATAACAGTTTTTATTTATTTAGTTTACATCAACAACAAAATTGAATCACAATAACTAGAAGAAGTTGACTTTTGTTGAAATTTGTTTCATTTCTATGAAATGCAAAGTGGACTTCAGAATCAATTTTAGTTTTTTCTATTTCGAACGACCTTACCAATAAACATTTTTAGTTTCGACTCTAAATTTTATTAGTTCACAGTTGCTATATTTTCTGTACAAATATCAATTGTGAACATCCGGAAATTTAAAGTCGAGACTTTAATTTTTTATTAGTACGGGGCATTATATTTAATGTAACTTTTAAATAATAAATTTGAATTGACCGAATAACAGAAAGTAGAATGTGCATTGTGCAGCTAGTCAGCTAGTAATTAACTTATATAATATTGTAAGTTCCACGTTGTTTCCATTTTTGTATATTTGAATAATTTTTTTTTTTTTTTTTATATACTTCTCCCGGGAAAGGCGAACCTATAACGCTTCAACAGCGCCCCAAGATGCCTGCAGATGTATGTTTGCTCTGCACTTAAATTGCTGCAAATTGTAGTTTTCTGGAAATATATCCCCAGGAAGCGAGTTCCAAAGTTTGATTGTCCTGTAACAGGAGTTTTGGAAAGTTGATGTCCTCGCGGTTGTCAAGTGTACTGTATGGTCATGAGCCTTAGCAGCCTGTCTTGTTGGGAGCCCAAAAGTTGCATTTCGAGGGATAATGTCTTTGAGTTCCTCAGAACATCTACCATGGAAGTACCTATAGAACAAGCATAGGTCAGCGACTTGTCTTCTGTGCACCAACGGTTGTAGATTCGATGTGAGTGTAGGGTCTCCAATGAGTCGAACTGCTCGTCTCTGAATGCTATCAAGCAGGTTAAGTGAATGTTTTGGGGCCGAGCTCCATATATGGGAACAATATTCCAAGCCTGGTCTAACCTGTACTTTGTAGAGAAGGAGAAGAAGAAGCAATACCTGCCGAAACGTCGAGAAAAAGCAATGAACTAATAATAGTTCCATGAAACGCCTATGTCCCACTCCCACGCACCAGCATTTCAAAGCTTCGACAATTTCCTGTCGAACAGCTTGGCATGGTTGGTTAGTTTAGGAGTGGAACCCGATATACCTAGAGCTTTTACACACTTCTGCCACATGTCAGAGGCTGCAACGTTCTTTATAGAGCTTGCTAAGTTAGCCGCGCTGCACTACGCCATCAAATGGTCGATTGCTGTGATTACTTAGATTGATATGGAAAAGTTAAATCTACAGTGCGCTGCTTTCATGGTAAGGTGCACCGAAAACCATATTGCACTTACTGGATAGGATCCAAAATCGTGCGTTGAAATTAATCGGCGACACGAATATAGCGAATTCTATTAATCCGCTTGAACATCGTAGAAACGTTTCGTTTCTCTCATTGTTTTATCGTTTTTTCTACAAACAGTGCTCAAATGAAATTGCCAACTGCATTCCTCCCCTTCAACAATTTAACCGCAATACTCGCCATGCTAGGAATGCCCATCAGTTTACCATTCAGCCTATCTTCGGGCGTACTATGAAATACAGAGACTCTTTCATAAGCCGTACAACGCGAACGTGGAATGCCTTGCCCAGCTCTGTCTTTTCTCCCCAATGCAGTTTACAGACATTTAAGACCAATTTGCATCGGTATCTCCTATCTCTTCTATCCTTCCTTAATGCCCGCGCTGTGTAGATCACATTACACTATAAGAGTAGTCACAACCTCTTAAGCGTGTGTTAATTATAAAAAAAAAGGACCAGTAAGACTATTACGCTCTTCATTAATATAAGCTCCAGAAGTTTGCATTTATCGGCTTTAGGAAAACATTACATAGGAAGCTGTATGGACATTTTCTTTAGCTAAACTTTTTAAAATTAATTCGTATCCCTACTATAAGCATTTTCCTCCAGTTCCCCTAAAATATGCATCAGAAAAATATTTACACATTCTCTAATGGTTTGTGAGAACTTCAAACAGTTGGCGGGAACGGCGCATCTTCTTATTTTGTACATAAAATTATTTAGGACAAAAATCCTTCAGTATGAGGATACTTTCGAGCTTACATATTATACAAAAATATCTATCTTCTATGGTTTTGTTTGTTTATTGCCATATTAACCCGAACCACAGACGTGTCACACCGTGGCTAGAATTTATGTTTATATTTATAAAGGATATGCTATACGGCAAGCTACTATCCGACGTTATAATGTCTTTATTATTTGCAAAAATACAGGTGGAAGGCAACGCCCTCTGAAAATACTTCCCAACCGAAGGGATAGTACTCGTATTTGTGGGAATATCACATGTGATTAAGCACATTTCCATTCCAATGCTCCACATGAATGGGGTGAATTATTTATTATGCAACTATACTGTATTAAGTTGTGGAAGTTATGCAAGCAAATACATCCGTTAGGGGTTAGTAATATATCAAGTAAAATATAAGAAGAGCTGGTTGCAGATAATGGAGACATTTTAAGAAAAATTTATGGATTTTTGAAAGCTCTTCAATTTACATTAGCACAGATTGACATCCAATCTCTATGTCTTAATTTATTACCACGATTCAGCACTCTTGCATTTGTATTTCATATTTTCATTTGATTTCATCTCATATTTTAACCTATTTTAAAGTTATAATTAAAATAATAAAAATAAAAAATAATAAAAATTCGTAAATGCAATGAAAAGCATAATTCCGAGCATGCACAAATCACTTGCTACGTAATTCTGTAAATTCAAATTCTTCATTCAAAAGTTACATTAAATACAATAGAAATAAATGCCCATTTATTTCAATGATCGGTCCGCTTTTTCACTAAATTGACCACGTGAGAAACATGGGAATTCAAGATTTAAGCAACAATTTCACAAATATCAAGCGATTATCCTTGCAACAAATTATTTCTCATAGTGAAAGCGAGACGCACGGGAATTCAAGACGCTTCAATACGAATGGAAAATCGTTCTGAATAAGTGGAATCCGCGGAATGAGAACGTTTGCCTTTGAATTTCCCTCTCAAAATCGTCGCTTGCATGACATTTGATTTGAGATCCTTCATCATCAAATCATATCCGTTACAATGTTTCGGTGAATTGAGGTTGCGCAACAAAAATTATAACTGAGCCGACTTTTAATTTCAAGTTGAGTAGAGGTAACCCCGGAACATCCAAAAAATTCAACTAATCCCAATAGAGCTTTGTTTTCACGACAAAAAGTAGGTAGCATGTCATTCCTTTGGAGCATTCGAAATTAAATCAAAAATCGAACGGGTCAGTCTCTTTGATATGTAGCTGTAGCTACTCGGCTTTGTCCGTACCTTTCGTTTTAAGTCCTGCTCACATTTTGCAAAGTGCTTTATTTGGACATACATGTTTCAAGAGGGTACGTGGTATAGATACAGCTGTGTCACTATTTATTTATCCCGACTGCAGGTTGACTTCTCTGTCTATCGATTCGGTATCCACCCGACCTTAGGGTCCTATTTGCTGCGCTCGCTGAAAGGTGAATTTTGTATCTCCTATTCCAAAACAAAATTACCTACACCTTTAAGTCTACCCACAGTGCAACCCATATTCACTCAAGCGTTCAAGCATTCAAGCATTCTTTAAAGTGAATTCCACTGTGCCCGACAAAAGGACCCTTTCCACTAAAAAAAAAACAAAAGTAAGAAAAAACTAAACAACAGCATAGACGATGATCCCATTAAAGGGTAATTGCATAGTGCACCTTTTTCGCTCATCTCCTCCCTCACCCAGCATGGGTTTCCCTGACTAGTTGTGACCCATTTTTCCATTTACCCCGACGAACAACAAGACAGTGTTGAATTGAGCTTGTGTTTTCTTTTGCTCCTTCCTCTCCTTTCACATTAAATTTGTTTTTATTCCGCCACCAGTAGAAGTATAATGCTAGCAATGAAAAGTCCTTTAATGGACTGTGCACTGTATCCCCCTGTATAGATATTCGAGTAACCAGCCCCTGACAGCAGTAGGAGCTTCCTTTAAACAATTGCTTGACATGGAGTTTTTGGAGCTTGAAGGGTGATTATACAAAAGAAAAAAACCGACTTCGACGCCAAATGAGATTATTAGCTTCTGCTGGCATCAACTGGTTGATTGGAAATGCAACGATAGGAATGAGCGCACAACCGATAGGATGACAGTTTGTGGGATAATACGCTTTTATTGTCAGTGTTATTACGTTAGCTGTTGCGTTGTGACCCCCATCCATTTGCATTTTTAACCCCTTTGTTATCAAACCGGGAACAGAGTGTACAAAGGAATAAAGCGAACTTGATGTTTTTTATGCTATGGTACGATGTGGTGTAGTGCGGTCGTCATTTTTTATGCTGAAGTTGGTGAGGTGATACGGTTTTTATTTTGTGTCAAAAGCCACGCAGACAAATTCATTAAAGTTAATGAAAGACGTGCAATGTTGACGAAAGAGTGGAAAAAAAAAGATTATTTGTAAAATGAGATCAACATCCTGCTGTGGAGCAACAACGAAGAGGTAGTCGTCATAACTGCAGACAGTTATGTTATTTGTTTAGGTAGTGGATATAAATGGCCCTATATATGCAGGGTTCACTACCCAGCATTATTTTACATCAGATTTTGCTATAAACTTGCTTACAGAGTTCCAATTTCTATTTCTAAGATGAACGAACATCCACGATCCACTCAAATTTCGTAAATATCTCGCTATATTCCACTATGAAGTAAATCCTTTTACATGCTTACGCAAACAAGAAGAAAGTTGTAAGCCCTCCTCGCTCGACGAAATAGAAACAATTTGAATAAAACAAACCGTGTTCACTTGTTGTGGCGAACTAAAGTCAAACAAATCCGCAAACGGAAGCAGCATGCATTCGTAAAAACTGTGCCACGACATGTCGCTCAAGTTGATTGTTTTTTGAAGTTCTTTCAAAACCACCCTTCCCACGTTTTTTTTGGGCCACACTCTGAACATCAGGGGATATTATGAGTACCCTGGTGGAGTGTGCTCTGCGATAATTGTTTTTGTGTCCTTTTCGAGGATCTACGCTACTCCTTTGGTTTTACATCTTTCCTGAGTGAATATTAAAATGGGTTGCCCCGCTTTAATTAAACTTGGAGTGGTATCATGGAATACGGATTTAATTACTTAATAGAAGTTACAAAATCTAAAGCAACCACCACAAGTTGTAATTTCACATTGGAACAGGAACAAAGCTGCACACCGCTCATCGCCCGCCCACGCTGAAAGGGATGTTCGGCTTAAATTAACCAAAAACTCTCATTTAAATGACAAACACGATTTCCATGGGTTTTGCGGAATCACTACACACACATACACAGTTCATGAGAAGAGGAGAGTTGTGCAAAATTACATGGCTTAAGTATGCTATTGTGTTGGGCATTGGGCTACGTCTCTCAGGAATGTTGTTTGTTGTGTTATCGTGGAGAAATATTTGTGCGGTTAAAGTTCTCTGCATAATTTCATGTTTGTTTCTTTGAGGGGGTGTTTCTGTTTATGTGTGAGCACTTTTACTTTTGGTTATGTTTAATGTATGAGGTATGGTTGGCGTTTTTTGACTGTCAAACAAAAGGATCAGATGTGGGTTTTACATAATGTTTTGAAGCACTATTCTACACCAAAAGTGTATATTTAGATACTGATAATCAAAGTTGGTACAAACTTTTTAGATGAGTTCATGCTGTTGTGTTTATTGCAATTTGAATGATAAATATTGGTTCCGCCGTTGAATGCGAATTAAGGCTTTATAGTCAGTAAGTGATTGAAATATTTTTCAAGCACCATCTGGAAATCATTAAAATATTGCGTATCCGTTTAAAATAAATGTATAAATACATTCGGCAAAAATTATCTAATACAGTCGAACCTGATGGTTAATTGGAATCTAACGGCCCATTTATTTCAGTCTCACTTATAAAGGTATTCCAATTACCCAGTTTCTCACATACCAGTTAGAGCAAATATTTGGAGGCCTTTAAAATAAAATGTTTTTGGGCAAGTACATGCAAACATTTGTGGCGAAAAGGACGATTTTTGTCCAAGTCTGTGTCACTTACAGAGGTTAAAATAAATAAATTTGCAAGTCTGATCCAATTACAGAGGTTAATTTATAAAACAAAAGTTTCATTTATAGAAGTGAAAAAAAATGCACTTAAAGACTTTTTTGAAGGAAAATGAAGGTGAGCCAAAATTGGGCCCACTAATAGATGTATTCCACGGCTCGACTGATTTTTATGTAATTTGTTGTGTATATTTGGTAGGTATGAGAATCGGTCGTAAATTATATTGCATACCGCTTGTTGATTAGGGTGTCCATTGTCCAATGTCCATGCCCATTACATTTTTGCTTTTTATTTTTGACGAAAATGTTTTTTTTTTTTTCTATTTTGTTTTTAGATTTGCCATCAAAAATATATAGATCAAATATAAATTTGGTATTAAAAAGGTTATAGCCCAATTTTTAATTTTTCTACCCCAAGCCCCCATTTTTTAATCGCGATTTTAGTATTTTTGTAAAAACAATGTTCAAATAATTTAGTCGTCGCTTGTTTTAAAAACGGAACGAAATTATTTATATTCTCGTATGATAGATGGCGCTACTTCCCCCCAATTGAACTTTCCGCATCCACTTTTCATTCACTTTGACATTTCACTCTGAATTTTTCATATACCCACACCCTCTTTCAGAGGTGGATTGTGGGGATTTCTGAAAATTAAATATTGTTTGGGAAGGAGAGAATTTTAATCTATGATAATGGGCTGGTTTTGTCCATCACGACTATTGGATCGCGGTTAATTTTCTACTATTACTACTTCATTTCATGTTCGTAAACATGACATCAACTTTCATTTTCATTGTTTTGGAGTTCGTTTGATTACCTATTTGAGGGGAATCTAAATGGGCCTTATGATGGCCTCCTTCCCTAGCTTTACCTAACCTAACCAGCGTTACCACTTGTACTACTTATGTAGTACTGTGCTACATATTTGCTGAATTTTTTAACGCCGTACTACATACTACAGCGGTTTATCGTTACTCAAAGTACTACATTTCTTAGAAGTCAACCATTCTAAATTTATTTAAGGAGTTTCCCTGTAAGAAAGCAAATTTGGAAATTTTAAATGAGCAGTGGCGCTTGTTAATTGGGGCTTTCGATCTTATTTTGAAATGTGGACCTCAAAAAAGCGACATTGTGGCAATATGGGTGGAATTACACAAACAAAAAAATAGTTTAGGAAACCTAATATTTGAAAAACTATCTAAGTAAATATTATATTATAATTATATAACTATTTAATTTCAATACAAAAAAAAAAACAGGTACTACATTTTGTTTGAAAATGCTACATTTTTTTCTTTGACGTACGTTCAACATAACCTTAATAAATTATAGAAACAAATAACAATTTTAAAATCAAAACTTCTAATCGTAAAAAGAAGGAACCGATCATATTGAACATGTGGCATATCGTATAGTGAGAGCTACCTGTCGTGCATATGACGATTAAGATGGAACCTTATTTGACGCCAGAGCCGAAGGACCGCCTTCCAATTAATTTTGTTTAGCACGGACAAAGCTGGGCGGGAACAGCTTATGTCTTATATGAAATAGAGATATTTTTTTTAATTAAATGGCAAGCATTTATTTTTTATGTAAAACAATTAAAACTTAGCAATGTAACGCAGCAATACTTCAATTTCACTGTGGTCGAAATCAATAAGCCAGCTTTTTATTTTAAACTGTACTTAGTTCTTATTATTCGGGAGTCTTTTAAGCAATTTTAGATATAACAGTTTTTGGAAAATGTTTTACAAACAAAGCACGGTAATAAAAGCTTAGCATTTCCGTTAATGAAAAAAATCATTTTTGATGTCTTATCACTTCCGAATTCATCTACTATTGTTGAACGTATATTTTCGGCGGTTAAACTAAATAAAACGAAAACAAGGAATTCGTTGACCACAAAAAACTTGCAAGGCATTTTGCATACCAAAGATTTGCTAAGAGTGCAAGAGGTTTCTTGCTACAATTTGAATATAAATAACAGCATTTTTAATCAATTTAATTCAAGTATGAATGTGTAATAAAGTAGACTGCAGTAGATTGCAGTAGTAAAAACATATAATACTCGTACGTTTTTTTCTTATTTAATTAATTAAAACTGTTATGTTTTGAAAAATGTTAATGTTTACCAAAACAATATATGTTGTAGTAAATTGAAGTAGGTATAATAACGTTCTTCCTTGTTTTTGTTTTGTTTTTTGTTTATTTCCAACAAAATCGTATTTCCACGATTTTGAAAGCTAGTAATTACGATTTCTGGTGAAAATATCTGGCAGCACTGCCGCCACAGAACCATTTCTCATTACTTCTGTTATCAAATTCTCTCTATAAAATTCGGCAGCAAAATAACTTTCGCATAAAGTGAAAGTGGAAATTGACTTCACCATTCGCGGTAAATGCTCATCGCCCACACATAAAAATTGCACGAGTATCCTTACCATCACCATCATCATCATCGTGGTCGCCTGGAGGCAATATATTTTTACAAGCACCGACACAGACCCGCCGCCGAACGCACTTTCATCGATCGCATAAAACCCAACAGCGAGCACCAAAAACGTGAGAAGATCTTTAAAAGGTCGTACAGAGTTCTCCCTCTGGCGTACAAGTAGTATTATCTAACTTTTTACGAACACGCACGTAATGCTAAAACAAGTTATTACTCAGCTTGGCTATTAATATCCGTCGATGCGACCACAACCACCAAGTGCAAATAAAAGCTACTTAAAGCCAGAATAAATAGTTGTACAGGACCGAGGAGCGAGGACACATGAAGCAGCGTCATCGTCTTATTCATTTATTATAATTTATTGTCCCAGAAAATAATCAACCAAATATGTCGTTGTCGAAATGGCTGTGCACAATCGTAGGACGATAAAAATGGTAGGGCCATTCAATACGCACATAAACCGCTCCCAAATTCAGTGGCAAGGGGTCCGTTCCTTTCAAAGGTATTTATCAAAGTGCCTGGGGAAATTCATTTGTATATTACACCGCAAGAGAGAAGGGCAAGTGGTGATGATAAAGAGACCAGACACTGACTTTATAGTGCTAACCTGTGTAAGTCCTTACAATTGACTGTTAGCAAAATATCTGCAGGGCGATCTTAGCGTCCTTTATTTGTTGACAAAATATACCTTAGCACAGCTCAAGGGTACTTGTAACAGCTTTAGAATCCCGTCCGCCACAGAAGAAATGGAATGGAAGATGGAGCGCTTCGTAAAGTGTGTCTACTCGCACGTCCCTATGTATACACTTCCGCCAACTGAATGAGATTAATATGAGGACGCAGGGTATGTCTCTTACTGTTCACATGTTGGCTGTTGGCTCCCTGCCAGGAATGAGTTATACTGCATAAATTCTTCAAAATTTCCCACACATGCCTACCCTAGTGCTGACTTTATACAACGCACGTATGCCTATAAATTAGTCAAAAGAAAATGTAATTCTGACGCACGAAAGGATAAAATTAACTCAGCGTTGACAAAGGGATGAAAACCCAGAGTATGTTTTATCCCCAATCCACTTCTCATAGCTACTCAGATTCGAAATCGGCTTTCCCGATTTCGTCAATGAAGCCCACTCAAATATTAATCGAAGTTTAAATTCTAGAAATTCCAGTCTCTGACGCCTCATGTTCAAGTAAGTGGGTCTCTGTTCGATTTTATTTGGCTCGAAGGATATATTTTTGAGGGCCTATATCCTATATGGAATGTCTGCAACTTACGTTGAAAGATTTAAGATTACCGCAACGGAAATCGGAATACGTTTTCAGTTGAAGTAGGAGATGATGTTTTTCTTACGTGTGTCGAGCTTTGTTGATTTTTTCGCTTTGGTGAGAGATAAAGTTGAATGGAACATGAATGCCGACGTACATAATTGAAAACTTGAGGGGGAAATGTGATCTTAAGAGTGCGGTATCATCTATGGCGGGACATCAATTATACAATTATATAAGTTGATGATAGCAATTGATAAGTATCCTTATTGGTAGGGGTTAACAGCGTTTTGTTAACAACTGTACGTACACAATAGTAAACAGTTGTTAATAGTTGCCCATATCTGTCCCGCGTTTTTCATTTAACTTATGATGATCGTATTGTGAATTTCCCTTTTTCTTCTTCTTCTTATTATTATAGTATCTTATCTTCTCTTTCTTCTATATATATAAAAAGAAGTTGTTTTGTGTTCGAAATTAATGTTCTCTGTGAAGAGTAAACCGATTTTATTTCTGTAAATTTCCAAAGAAAGGCAAAGTCAATACCAAGGTTCTTTTGTAAATACGATGTTAGTACATGTATTGGTTCATGAGTTATAGACATAGTAAACATACGGGTATTTGTGCTAATATGGGTTATTATGGTCGTTGGTTACAGCTTAAATGATAGGCTAATTTTAAACCCGATAGATGGCGCTTTTGTCGATCTTCGAAATCACTAAACCAATTTCAATTAAATTTTGTGAATGTATGTGGTTTTTTGCAGCTTGAAAGATGGAATAGTTTTGTTGTCGAGATATATGTAAATACAGTCGAACTTCGATAAGTCGAACTTTGATAACTCGAATATTTAATAACTCGAATAAAATTGGTTGGCAATAGCGCCAAGACTAAAATTTACATGTAATTTGTATTTGATAACTCGAACTTCTATTACTCGAATTTCTTGATAACTCGAAGAGATTATTTGGCTTCACCTTCGATAAGTCGAATTCTGAGGGGGAATTCCCAAATTCTGCATGTTTTTACAAGTTCGTTTTATAATGTATCACTTTCGGGGGCACTGTGTTTGTATGTTCCTATGAACTAGTATACATGCCGTGTGGTAAATTGTGATTTTCGTATTTATGAGTAAAAATTATCAAATTTATTGTTAATAGGGGTTAGAACACATAATTTTGACTAGGTTGGTATATTGGTTTGAATTTTTGAAAAATAAGAGGAAGATAAAAGCAAATTTGGAGCATGATTTGATTCAACCACCTTCAAACGAGTTGGTTGCAAAGTCATTAAGCATTTTGCGTTTATATTTCAAGACTACTGAAAAAACAACCGATTCTGTTTATAACGGTTTAAATTCCATTGAAGATTTTTTTTGAAAACCAAAATAAAAATACTTTTCAATCCTTAATAACAGACTATTTAAAATATTAAATATGTTAATTTCCTGTACTTTTTTTCGTCTTATATATTCGCAAATGAATATGTACATATTATGAATTCCTATCAATTTTGTATTTTACTTGATAACTCGAAGTCTTGATAACTCGAATTTTTTTTCTGGCAAGTGATGGTTCGAGTTATCGAAGTTCGACTGTATTTTTTTTTATAATTTTTTCAACTTCATTTTTGAAGCGAATATCTACTTCTATGTAGTCGCAGTGGCTTAGTGTTAGTGTGTTGGACTACTAAGCGAGGGGTCTCAGGTTCGAATCCCTTCCATTCGTTCCAAAAATGAAAAACTCACACAAAACGAATGGTTGTGAGAAGCTAGGCCTAGGGTCCCTCCGGACCTGTTGCCCCAACTATTTATTTATTTTTTTATCTACTTCTATGGGCACGCTGGAGCTTTGGAGTGAACTGGTGAATGTGTTACGAAAATTGTGATCTGGCGAGGCACCGGAAGTGAATTCTCTCGCATTAGCTTAATTAATATAATAAAAAAAAACTGAAGTTTCAACCGGTAATTGAACATGAGAAATAATAATGTTAAAATCATATTTTATATCTTACACAGTCACAAAACTACTGAATCAGTTGATAGATTTATGTGTGATCATGTGATCAGAAAGATGAAAACGGTTTGTGTTTTTGAATAAAAATTCCTTATCAAATAACAACAACATGATTGAAATTTCAATTTTACCGCCTAGGCGGGGATCCGCTATTTTCATTATATTTATGTTTCAAATTTCATTCAGAGGCCTTATAGGCTATACTTGGGATAGAATTGGTTAATATCAGATGGGGATACTTTCAGCTGACCCGCAACTTATTATCGCATGATATTATTCATCGCACAAGTCCGCATTCCTTCGCGTAGTTCATTGTTACATATTTTGCTACTTTACTCGCTTTCGTTTCCAACTTAAGCTCACTGTTCATTTTACGACTCCTTGTCTCAAACAGAAATTCATAGAATTCCAAATTGCTTCCATAAATCTGCCCGCAGTTGTAAGCAAAACTTAAGTGCACCATTTCCTGTCGTCTATTCGCAAAAATACAAACCACTGCAGTGGTCATATTTTTGTTTTCCCCAAATGCACTGACTTTTAGGAAAATTTGGAACTCAATATTCTAATAAATCTCCAGCGCTGGCAGTTGTCCAGGTCTCTTATTGCCTCGCCACAAAAAGCACACAAAGTAATTCCAACTCAAAACTTCTTTTGTCTAAAGGTCAAGATTGATTTTTGTTTTCTCAATCCGCCTAGCCAAACTTCTTTTAATCGATTACCTTTGATGACGCCCAAACTAAATGATACAACATAGTACAGAAACCGTTCACCCACCATTTGGTTGAACTGAAAACTATATGTCGTGAAACCATCTAATAACTGAAGTGATACAGAAGGTAGCAAAATTAACTGGGTGCAATGAAAATTCAAAAACAACCAACAGCAAAAACAAAGTCAAATATTGACATTTCAATTTACGATAATTGCCAAGCTGCATGTTTTGTTTTGCGACAAACGACAAACTCTTTTGCGGTATAGCCACCATCCCTTCGGACCAACTGCGAAGGGGTGAGTAGTGTATTGGTTTGGTTACACTATGTGTTGGTACAGTGTTTGATAAGTCGCCAGGGGGTAGATTCCAAATTTTCCGAGGTTTTTATTCGTGTTGACGGTAGTGGAAGTTCTGTCGGTTTGAATTAATTTACGACTGCTGGCTAGGTGAGCCTTTTGTTGATCCGAAATACAAATTGAGAAATTCAACAACACTCGTAAATATGGCATTGGCATCGATTCAATTTTTGGTGCAGCTGTCACAGCTGGAGGTGGGAGAAATCCAATATTTGTCGATAGATGGTGTCCTTTGGCAGTTTTTTTAGGTTTAAATTTTTTGGGGATTCGGTTTCTCATTTATGGGAATTTGTATTAAGTGGACTTTTATTTTTATTTTTCCGTCAGCTGTTAATTGGTTGCTGAACGGGGAGGTATAGTAAGCTGTGTGAATTTGAATTAGGCCCCGAAACCGTAAAAATGTTCTTTTGCTTTACTTTTTACCAACTAAATCGTTGAACTCAATATTGGTC
The DNA here is from genome assembly GCA_946477585.1 of Cheilosia urbana. Taxonomy (NCBI): domain Eukaryota; kingdom Metazoa; phylum Arthropoda; class Insecta; order Diptera; family Syrphidae; genus Cheilosia; species Cheilosia urbana. The sequence continues at coordinate 830,503 of OX297854.1, read as the reverse complement.
TTAAAATGTGGCTTATGAATTAAACGGTCGTTTATCAAAAAAAAAATAAGAAAATAAACCTTTAGATTTTCTAAAAAAAAAAAAGAAGAATTTATTAATTTTTCCTTGACCGGAAAAAGTTTTTCGTACGAAAAAAATAACAAATTCTATTTCAAGAAACTTTAATTTATGTATTCACGATCATGCATCATACACAAAAACTTGATTTTCGAAAATTGTACTGCGAGCCATGCCCCATGCACCCAACATTATATAAACCCCCAATCTCATCAATACTGATTCACTGCATCTTGTCACAGTATTTCACACTGTCCTTAAAATTTCAAGCATGAAAATAAAACTCCAACAAAGGATAATCAAACCTAACTAAAGCGTAACTGACCGGAAAGTAAGTATTCTTGTGTACACAGCATTGGTTTCACTTGTCACTTCTGCGAAGAGGAACAACAAAAAAATTTGCAGACTCTTCGGAGTCATTCGCAAGAACACACATAGTCCGCTCGTCACCACCAGTGCCAGTGGTTCAGTAACCTTATACTGCAATCCGCAATACGAGGGAAATAATAACTCATGCAATACTGACCACATCTAGAAGTGGAAACCCCTGCGAGGGAGTTGCTTGTTTACCCAATTTGTCGTTTATTTGTTCAACGAAACGGTTTCCTCTATTGGTTATCCCACAGTGCTCGATAAATGCAAGGAAAATATACTCGTATACGAGAGAAGATCTTCAAGGAAAAATAAGTTGAAAGAGAAAATATTTTGTTTTCGAAAATAGCAAAGTTTATGTGGTTTTTGTGGGACACAAAGTGTGTTGAAAAATCCTACTTAAACCCAATTATAAATAGAATTGTTAATCAATGAATTTTATTCAGGGGGTTTCTTAAACTTAAAAAAGGTTATGACGTAATTGTCCATACGTAATGTCTTTTTGTGGGACTAATCCAGCGCTTGTCTGCCGACCTATCGAATTGAAAATGAAGGCCATTTCCGAAATTACCATGAATGAAAATTGGTCAATGTTACCCTCATATATTTATAGCACACTACCAGCACCAGGGGAAATATGTCAGTCAATATTATAGTTCCATTAAAATCGAATCGATGGACAGCAATTACCTGTACGAGTAGATATACTACTCCGAGCTAGACACAAAATCAACTTGTTCTCCCCAGCCATAACAATATCCTCTCTCTCACCCATAGTCGATGCCGACGTCGAATTGCAAAGCATATCGTGGCACTTTACAAATTGACCATATCATTTATTCAAAGTGATTGTTCTGTGGAAGCTGTCAGTGTCAGATACAGCAATCAATAAATAATAGCACACATTCGTACCGGGTTTTGTTTCGATAATTAAGTGGTCGACGGGTGAGTGTGTAATTGAATATTTTCTTAAGTTTACCAGTCCGCAGTCCGTGGTATGGGAAGGTGGAGAATACCTCCCCCAAACCGTAAGGAATGAGCAGATTGTTGTCAATAGGGACTTTGGGTTAGTTATCCACTTTGAATAGATAGACATTCGTCTATTGATTTGACTAGTAGTAAAATTGATTTGCCATAACTATGATTAATAGCGGGAGTGTTTGTTAGGATAACGAATTTATGATAAGAGGAAATCTCGTGAAACAATGCAACTATAATTGTTGACAGTTGATAAGTTATTCCCCAGCAATTGTCTGTTTAATGCTGTAGTACATGAGTTCATGAAGTTCATATATAACGGTTTCCTTACAACGTAAATAAAGGCGACTATACAAAAGTACAAAGACTAACTTGCATCGGAGTCACCAGCGCCATGATTTCAACTACATCCGCCTAAATACTCAACCTCAGTGTTGTTATATCGTGGAATTTATCCTTTTTGTGGGAATTTCGATGTCCGAAAAGCTTTTTGTAGGATAAAGGGAAAAAGCACCAAATCGTGGGATTTTGAAGAATCTAACAAAAACATTAAAACTATAATTTTTTTGCCGAAATTTCATGAAAACTCTTACATTTCATCAAGATTATCAACACACTGAATGTGCACACAAAACTGCTCATATAAATTGTCTTTTATCAACATTTTCTAGTACCGAAAAATAATCGTAATAATTTTACAAAATGTGATTTTTATACTAAAGGTTAATAGAACCGCGATTTGCTTTCCTTGTAATACAAATTTGTAGCAAATCCCATGTTGTTCATATTATTCTTTATTTATTTATTTTCTTTTTCTTCCTTTCATGCATCCGAATTGTTAACCGATAAATTTAAACTTTTACATAACATGGCACCCACGCACTTCCAGAGCCACTGCACGCTTAAGTTGATTTAACGAAGGAAATAGATCGCGCATCATGGCTGCTGTTGAGCGAGTAGGTATACGGCATATAAGCATGCGCAATCTCGGAAATCTTCCTATTCCTTTGTGACAGTGAGTGCGAGAACCAACCAGCAATTTTCGTGTAAAAGGAAAATCTTTTTTTTGGTTTCACAAGTGTTCTTTTCATTTAAAATCTAATATATATCCGATGGATTAATCTCGAGCTGAACAAAAAAATAATAAAAAAACCACTATTAAAAACAAAAAAATAAGCATAAACTAAACGCATGAAAGGTAAGACTTCTCTACATTCGTGTTAATCGTGATCGAAAGCGTTTTCATTTTACTATAGTGCTTTTGGTGACATTTGGTGAAAATACCCAACGACCACGAAACCACCTGATTACCCGTCGCACAGCTAGACGTGCATCTCCATTGCGTAGCGCTCCAAACAAACAAAAAAAAAACAAAAATTAAAATAAAAAAATCAATAGCACACTATCCACTCGCTGTCACAAATTGATTCAATCTTCCCAGTTCCCTATATATGGTGGGATTTTTGTAAGCGAGGATTACACGTGCTTACTTCACGTCCAGAAGGACACCAACGCCTAAAAGCCCTTAAAGGGACAACCTCCTTAAACCGGAAAGAGCATCAGTCCGAACTGGATCAGTACCTCAAACCAGCTCGAACAAAACCATCATCCACAAGCCTCACACGTTGCCAGCAAAAATTCAAGGTTTGGCATCACGCGATTACCCGCAATCGCTGTTGCTAACCCCTCCCTCGCCACTTAGGGGGCGAATTGATCCCATCAGGCTGAATAACACCATCTTCGCAGCAGAGTGATCACGATCCATACCCCACCTCAGAACTACACCAGACAAGACACCAGTATATTGTACATATATTCACCGCCATACAAATACCCGGATTGAACATCTTACCCAGAAGTGACCCTCTGCATCAAAACATATAATATAGTTTTTATTATTATTAGTAATAGTTAAATTATAGTCTTTTTTCGATTAAACTGATTGAGCCTTCTGCACAATCACATTTTTTTTAGGTTTAATTCTGATTTTAGTGTAAGACAGGTAAACATACAACCAGGTAAAGCCATGAGACAATATACACATGCTTAATTTCCGCTAATCTAATTAAAATTCTCCAACAGCAATAATAGAGCAAGCAGCAGGACAAACGATTTTGTGCGCACAAGAACGGAGTCAAGCAGCTACATAACGCAGCAGTTTTCAACCGTAGATTAAACGAAAGCAACTCTAATCGTTATGAGTATGATAATGAACAGTAAGTTATAGCATTAAGCATACGTATTTTCTTGTGGCTAAACGTACAACTTTTTTTTTACTGTTTTTCCTTAATTTTTTTCTAAATTTACAATTTGAATTAGAAATATCATCCTTAAGCAAATATAGCCTAGTTTTTTTTTGTAAATTTCGTAGCTTTCATGGATAATTTTGAACACATTTTGATTTTGCCTTTTTAGTGAGCCTTATGCTACACTCATGTATTCCCTCACTAAGAAACACTTGACTTAAATGATCTGCATAGATTTATACACATATATAATAAACAGTGTGTTAGAAAATTTAAAAAATATCCGTGGTTATTCGAAGAGATGCAATAATATGATGTGGTAAACAAATTTCTTGGTGATGAGCGGCAGCGACTGGTAGGACAAGTGAGGGAACGGCGTAACATATAGCAATATTAGGGGCTACCTTAATCTATGTTCCGGCGACCGGTAGCCAAGGAGCAACTGACGCAATCAGCTGTTGCGGGTGGGCATAGCCGAACGTGCAGCGAGAGCCTATACCACTGCATAGTCACCGACATCTGACTTTCTCTTCCAGTTCATTTGATTTTTTTTTCTCCTCTCTCTGTTATCTTTTGACTCATTATTCTATTTTAATAATTTCACACTCACTCTCTCTCTCCCTCTTTTTATCTCATCTTTTTGCCTTCTACTACTGTTTTTACGTCCACACCCTACTTTACCTTTCATTCAGGGACAGAATGGAGACGATAACCCTTCATATTTTTTTATCCTGCTAATATGGATAATTGGCACGAAAAATTATTTTGTATCGAGTAATAGCAGAAATCAACAACCCCCCCACATCCGACGAGTTACCGCCCGGCCTTCCGCAAGCGTGCCACCCTCTGCTTCACGGGACAAATCCACCATAAACCCCGAATTACGCTACAAATTTTACTTTTAAAAACTGGATTTTGAGGCAAAAAATTATCGCGGAATTTCAAAAAGGGAAAAATGACCACGCTTCGTGGGATAAATGAAGCGAGACTGCTAACAACACTGCTCAACCTACTTCGGCTAACCATCTTTGTGCCAATATCAACACACTGTAAATGAACTACAGTGGGTCACTCAGCGCTTCTACAGAAATACTTTGGCAATGTACCTACCATGGACTACATCGGGTACACAGGCGGATCACAATTAGAAACAGGAGTAGGGTCAGGCATCGTCTCTGAATCATTGGGCATTTCAGCATCAATAAGTGGAAGTCATATATCAGTGACAAGAGCAGGCAGTCTTTCATCGAGTTTGTTCTTCTTTTTCATTTAATTGCATTACAAAACGATCCCCCCTCTCTTTAAATTCTATCTACCATCGAAATTTTTATAGCATTTTACACAATCTGAAAAAGAACCTTCATCCGCTAAAAATTCCAAATTCATATGAAAAATAATCCACTCAAATATTATTCCCGAACACAGCAGCGTTCAAATAAAGCCCAACACATAGCCAGCAACAAATATATGAAAGAATGCCATTTTAAGGGTAAATCCATCTTTTATGTTGCGATGTAACCCAGCCGAAGACTGAAACTGTGATAAATAAAAATACTCAACGAAGACGAATCATGAAAAAAAGGAAACGAATTAAAGGAGATAAAAAAGCTAAAAACATGTTAGTCCTGGAATTTTCATAGAAAACTCCTGCCCGATGATTGGGTATTTATCTCTCTTGAGATTTAATACCATTGCCATTGGTATTAAAATTCCACAGCAGACACAGGACAATACGGAAAATAATAAGTATATTGATGAGGGGGTAGATGAGAGATACCAAAGGAATTAAATTGTTCCTTTTTTATTGCACATTGTTTCGCTTAGCCTGGGAAAAGAAATCATTCCGGATGGGGCCTGCCTTTGAGAGAAAAAAGATTACAAAAAAACTGTCACTTTGAGCAGGAAATGCGCCGCTGAATCAAAAGCATCAAAAGACAGGATTGATTCTTCTTATATTGAATTGCATCGATGTGGAAATTTTTACAGGAAACAAGGCACAACTACTCGCTTGCTTTTATACAGCCATTAGTGCTGAAGTTTTTTGTGTTTATGTCTGTTTAAAATTAAGGGTTAAGTAATGGAGGGGACTGTTTCAATTTAATTCGACGTGGTTCACCGCTCGAGGTAATTAGACCTTATACTTGGATATATGGCAACCTAGTGGGAGGATACTTAATTGAAAATCGCTCTCGAAGCGAACAATTAATCTCAGTCAAGATGAATATTAAGATTTCGAAAGTAGTTAGCGCAATAGGTCTACTTAGAGCCGTAGGTATGCCCCCTTATTTTTGGGATGATTGAAACGGACTTGCAGTTCTGAGAGGCTTTCCCAGAACTTGGGTATAGCTTGATCAAGTCAAATCAAATAAAGTGCACGACTGGGTCGAACGAAACTTTCTCGTCCATCAAAACTTTGGTTGGTTGTTTTCCTATTTTATTAGGTAGGTAGGTTAATATCTGATTTCAAATAACCGATGCTAGATAAAAGAAACGGTTCATGAAATATATAAAAAGGAATTGCATTAAATAAAACTTAAACTTTTGGGTTATTCATAAATATGATATGGCAGTACATAACTTAACATGTGAGTTTTTAATAGCTGAAGCTCTAAGTAACAGGCAATTGTCGTAAGTTCTGGTAAGGGAGTTATAAGCGCCTACTGTACTGCTTTATAGCTCTAACACTTTACAAGTTTTTGAGTACGAGGTCAAGCGTAGTAGGAGTTTCTGTTTTTTTGACCTGTTAGGGCATGATTTTATTTTTAACTGGAATAGATAAATGACGCTGGTTTAAGTTGTCAATGACAGCAAATCGTATACGTGATAGATCGATCATTTTACATATATAATTCAGAGATTTGTTTTTGAATTTGTATTAGCAGTTATGTAAAAACTGAATATCCCGATGGACCTGTGCAAATGATGTGGGATTTTCTGATTGTGTGGTTGTTCCTAGTGGTTGTAATTATTTTAAGGTGTATATTCAAAATGGTTAAAAATAAAATAAAAAGTGGGTAATATTTGCTAAAAATAAGTTTTGCATTGCTGTTAATGCAAATGATTGTTTCAGTTTTAATTTTAAAGTGCGGTATTGTTTTAAGTTTTGAAAATATATATGAACGCAGATCGGCTTTTGGATAGTCATTTTTGATAAATAATTAAAAAACTGATTTATTCGAATATTGAGAGAAAAACTAAGTAGGGGATCTTATTTAGAATACTGGTATTTATCTTTATGTATTTTAATCAAAATCGCTAGAGCGGTTTTTGTAAAATTTAGCAATTTTTTTTTTTTTTTCGAAAAACTGAGTAGGCAGTCATGTTCACCCCACCTATTTAAGCTTAAATATCAATTTTGGTTGAAATCGTTAGAGCCGTTTTAGTACCAATGACACTGATACGAAAATTTTATATTGGGAAGTAGCATTAATATTGAGGTTAGGTACCGTGCAAAAAAAAATCGGCCCCGAACTGTAAGCTCCCAAACTCCATATTTGAAGTTTGAATAAAACCCGGGCAGCCATTTAGTAGTGTTCCTTAAACATCGATAGTTTTACATTTCGATAGTATCGATAGATTCGGAATAAAACTATCGATAGTATCGATAGTATCGATAGTTTTATATGCTTACGATTTTCTAAGGACGGGGTTGTAAATTTGTCCATAGTTTATTAATAAAAAAACATTTAATAACAAACATATTTTATTGGAATAACGAAGCAGCTGTGGTCAAGAAATGTTTTAAAAGGACTCGCATTTATATTTTATTATTGTTTAAGTTAAGATAAGACTGCATGCCATTCACGCATATATGAATGCCAAGCAAATGACCAGATTAGCTCTCAAATGACCAAAATGTCAGGATTATCAAATTTGTATATTAGAGATCAAAATTACCAATAAGGTCATTTAAGACATTTTTTATTTATTTCCAAAAGTTGTAGTAGGGTTCCACAAAAAAAGAGAACGAAATGAACGCCGATGACAACAAAATAATTCTTGTTCCATCAAAAATGCCAGCAATGCCATAACGCATAACGAAATTTCAATAAAGTGCATATGGGCATATAGGGCTTTATGCTGGCATTCGTGCCTATTGTCCGATTACACTATATGCTATTTGGGCATTTTTATCTGTCAAAATCAGCCTGGTCATATGTGGCATTTAGATCATTAGAGCATTATGAGATATGCCCAAGTCCATTACATTCGGCCCTAGCGAGGTATGCTTCGGAACGGATAATTCTCCGCAACGCATACTCTTTCGGAGCTTTAAATTCCATTCGAGAAACTTAGCTGTCAAAAATTTATCAATAAAATGGACTTCATCGCACTTCAACGTAATTCAGTATACGTTACAAAATATCAGAATAATTCTCCGAACAGTTGTTTCGAAGAAAACCTCCAAGCAAAAATCCTCCGAATCGTACCTATAAAATCGGAGAATTTTCCGTTCCGACGGAAACCTCGCTAGGGCCGATGGTATGATCATTTTTTGACAGGAGAACTGTCAGAATTTGGCATTTTATGACCACTTGGCATACAGTCTAATCTTAACTTCATCTGCTTAAAGGCACCTATTTTTATACGTAGAAAAGTAGTACTCCTATTACGGAAGTATCTAATTTCGAAGTATGAATATCCGAACTTTACTTGAGTGTAAAGGCTACATTTTTAGTAAGTAGGAAAGAGATGGTAGCTTCACGTATTCTTATCCTTTGTCAGTGGAAACGAAGTACTTCCTTTACGTACATGTTTCACCGGTTTTATCTTTTATCAGTACTTTTACGTTTACTTTGAATATGTCCTCATATAATGCGTTTCGATAGTATCGATAGTTTTTTTGAACAATCGATAGTATCGATAGTAAAAAACTATCGATACTATCGATAGACTATCGATGTTTAAGGAACACTACCATTTAGGCTGTAGACCTCGGAAGATACGGACAGACGGACAGACAGACAGAATTTTGCGACCCACTTTTTTGAGTTCCTCTATCATCGTAATGTCAGTGGAACTGACATCTCGAGTTCGAAATTTTATACGAATGCCATATCTTTCTCTTACAACGTAATCCAGAAAGTTGAAAATTTACCTCAAAAATGGGTTACCTAAAAGCAGTTCCAGTCGTAAATTCTTAATGCTAATAAAATCGCAATTAAGCATACCATATAACGCTACCTTTATGTGAGTGCTTCCTCAGCAATTAATGGTGTCTAATTTTCGACTGAAAAGGTAAAACATCTTAAGTCGACTTAAGATGTAGTTGACTTAAGATGTTTAACACTTTCAGTCGAGATTTTATACACACTAACAGCATAAGGTCTGTTGTTTAAAATAGATTGCCACCCATGCATGCAAAATAGTTCACATAAAACCACGCACGTAACTCCCATGCCAACGAGATCATTCCGAGGGATAATCGAACTCAAGGTTTTTCGTTGGAAATTAATATCACTGTCATGTTGACAATTAACCTGCTACACCTACATCCATCTGTAGCTGCTAAGGCACACTCCCAACCTATTCATAGAATCGGTAACCGCCAAAAATAACTAACCCACAACTACCTCTTTGCCCAAGGAGAGGCATGAAATATAAACAGACATCGACCTTTTATCAGAGTTTGGGACCAACCAATCAACCGACTTGCGTGCGAGAAGAAAATCCACGTGTCAAGGTTAAAAGTTCAAAATTTAATTTTAACCTCAAAAACTGGGCGAAAGCTATATACAACTAACAGCCCACAACGCCCCCGAGAGGTGAAAATGGTAGCCCCATATCGTCGATTTATTTTAATTTATTGCACACTAGCCCCATTGCAATGGCCCATTAGTCCTTTGGGGAGGTACATATATATACCCGGATATACCCTGAAGCCTGAACTTAAGAAAATGGTGCAGATAAAGAAAAGTTAAAATCGAATAGCATTCATTTGGGGGAACTTTTAATGTGAAAAAAATAGGCTTAGGTAGGTAGGAAAAGTCAACAAAAAATATAACAGAGGATTAGGATCACAGCGTAATCCCAAAGGATGTTCATTTCTACGGCATTTTTCACTCAAAACACAACGACTATAAAAGGAATGTGTTCACATTTATTTATCTATTAAACTTTTTTCATTGTTTGGTTGGACTTTTTAAAAGTCTATATATCTCTGCATATAGGTGCGGGTGTGGGTAACGGGGTGAAGGAGGGAGAGATTAGAAGATTTGGGTCATGCGATAAGACAGAACGATCATCAGGGTAAATAACGTAGCTGAAGATTATTATATTAGATTTGTAACATTTTTCATTGGAAAACAATTTCATAAGGAGACGATGACAAAGTAGGGATTCCTGACCTGGAGGTGAATTTTTCGGTAAAGTTTTGTTGTAAGTGCGACTATTTTTTGAATCGGCAATAGAAGAGGAGGGCGGTGTGGAATGGAAAGTAGTGCAAGAGTTTTAAATGCCTCTGTAGTTAGTGTTGATGACCGGAAGTCTAAATATATTTTGGAAATAAATATATTTTGAACTTGCGCAAACTTTTCATTTGAACAATTCAATCTTGTTGCCTCACTGCCTTACCGACTCACGTGTGTAGGCACAACGATGTGAATTTGATGAAGGTGAAGGTCTTTAAAGAGCTTCAACATTTTTTTTTTTCGACAAATAATTTTAGAACATAAATGATAAGAAGTAGTTTTGTGTGTAGCTAGCAGGGTGTTGAGTTATGAGTTGCGTTCCGGAGCTCTTTTTGAACATTTCTCGAACACTGGCTGGAATCCTTATCGACATGTCCGCATTGACAAACGACACCACCATTACCACCACTTTCTGGGGGCTATCTTGTCACTGAAAGCATTGTTCAATTACTCCATGTTTTTCCAATAGTATGGCAAGTAGCACAACTGCGGGAAAGCTAGTTGCAATAACATACTAAAATTGTAGTGGGCTTTATTTATGTTACAGATTGCCGTACTTTTGATGAGACGTTCTTTAAAATGTTGCCAAACATTCTGAGAAAACTTAGAAGTAGGTATTTCGTTTTGCCAATCCTACATTTTGAAGGCGTTTTTGACTTTACTGCCTTTGACTATTATTACTCAATTACTCAAACAAATTAGCTTTCTGCTCTATCCAGAAGGTAGGCTTCAGACCAAAATCTAACGTAATCAAATTGAATATGTTTTTTTTTTGTACAATGCAAATTATAAAGACTTCGATTATGTTCCAGTGTTCGGGCTTTATTTCCCGTATTTTGAACCTTCAATTGAAATTGAACGCTTCCAACGCAGTGGCTTATTGCTTACTGTTTTGGAGTACCTATTAAGCGAGGGGTCCCAGGTTCGAATCCCGCAAAAACCCAAATTCCAACTTAGAGTTTTTTTTTTCCACTGCGTCACCTCTTGCGAACGACAAAAATTCGAGAGTATAACTGTCTTGAAAGAGCTTCTTAATTAGCCGTTTGGAATCGGCATAATCCCTTCCATTCGTTCCAAAAATGACTCACACAAAACGAATGGTTGTGAGAAGCTAAGCTTAAGGGCCCTACGGATCCCATCTATTTCTAAATAAGTTCCCATTTAATGGATCGGCATATAAATTACGCATCAGTTGCGCCTTTAGTGCGAAAAAGAAACTAACACATGGTCTTATTAAATTACCAAAAGTGTCAAAAATGACTAGCAAATTGCGGAACACGAACCTAAAACTTTCGACTCTCTTACCCCCAGCCATTTGCAGTGTGAAATATTTTCCCAAAACTTTGTTCAAACTTACTGCCAGAAGGAATTTCGAAAGTTATATTTTGTGGACACAACACAGCAGTATTTTTTGCCATCGCTTAACAGGATACAAATGCGTGCAGGAAAAAAATGCATTATGTCCTCATAAAGTTTATCAGTTCAAATTACAATCCGAACTCCCTGAGCATGCATTGCTTATATAGTTATGAGGTGGTTGCTGCTACATTTTCTAGAGAATATTAATTTGCGAGGGCGGTAGTGGAAACACCCTCTTTGTGCTGCTCCACTTAAGCCCCACACCGGGTGGAAGTAAAGTTGGCCGTCATTGTTTCGTGAGTCAATTAATTAACGACTCTTGCCACACAGTGGTCAATGGGAAATGTGTAAATTGACAACTACACAGTATTTCTCAATGGAGTGATTAATTAAACTCAATTGTCTTGGTGTATGGGGCGCGTTAAAACAGTGCTCGTCCTATGCATATATTGGTTGATTGAAAGCGAAGGATTATGACTGCCTCTTGTCAACAATCTGTTCTAAGGTGAGCACATTTAATCGTCTTTATTTGCAAATGAAATTGAAACAAATAGACTTGCTATGTAATTGAATGAGCTACGAGTACTTTAAGGTTGCGTGAGTATTACTCCATTTAGTCAGACCGAACACAAACATACTTTAACTCTTTCAATGTGAGCAAAGGTTTTCTTCAAAACCGCATTCATCAATTTGGCGCCTACAAATTGCCGCCGCTCTATATCCTTATAAACATTGTCGCCACATGCCATTTGCCATCTATAACGTACCTCAAACTAATCTGTTTCCATCTTCGTTGCGTCTTTTTATTAACTCTTTCCCTCACTCCACAATAAAATCCAACAATACTCGTATTCGAAAGACAGCAACATTCATCCTCAGGTAGGCAATAGTCTCAAATTTTATTACATTCGAAAAGTGAACATAAATTCATGAAAAGCTTTTAGTGGCCTTCTGTGTCAGTTGCTTGTAACCGAAAACATGAAATTGTCAAAAAAAGCCGCTCCAGCAGAGATGGCTGTTGGTCAACAAAATCATAAAAAAATAGCACAAACATAATTTGCAGAAAAATCGAAAACCATTGAGCGGGAATTCCTCCAGCTAAGCGATGACGTGGTAGCAGCATTTCACTTCGTCCTCATAGAATAATGTCGAGCTTCCTCTCCTGTGACATTCAATTGACCAAACATGGTACAGCGAAGAAAAGAATCAATAATTTGAAAGTCTATCAACAGGAACCACAGAATGCAGTCAGACCATGAGCAACGTTATACCCCAAAGTTCAAGGAGAAGTCACCTGCCAACACGGAAGAAAAAATAGAGAAACCTTTGGCTGGTCCGGTTAAGTTGACTTTGTTCCCTCAACTCACTGAAATGAAAAATGAAAGCCCATGCTCCTTGCAAATGGATAATATTTATAATGACGCTTTAAAGTTCGTTTTACTGCATCTCCCCAATTCGCTGGCATATTGAGCACTGTAATAAAAAATAGGAATTGCTAATACTTACAATATGTGTCTGTGGTTAGTCGATCGATGGTGTCCTGCTTCAATTTGGAGTTTTTCTTGCCCATGTTGATTGTGCGATGTTGGCAATTGAAAGGAGTACTTGGTAATTAGTGTAGATACTTTCTATTCACTTTCCAGAGCAAACTATATGGCTCCGAATATTTTCTTTAATATTTGGCGTTCTCTTCTTTTATTCACTTGCACTTGTACAGGACACTAATGTAGTTGAAACCTGAAAAGAGGAAACAGCATTAGTTGGCATCAGAGGATTATGTCGGTAGAAGGAATTTTCTGATATAATTGACCCGGTTGCTCTTTATATTTGAATTCGTTGTGAGAATGAAGAAGGTTCTAGCGGCCAAGTAAACCAGCTATGAGTAGGGTTACCGCTGCAGAATTCTAAAAAGTCGAAAGAAAAAGGGCCAATGAGAATAAGTGTCATTTCTGAAGCCATATGAATGAATAGAATTTCCGAGAGATATTTAACAGTCATTGGGACTCTAAACACTACAACAGTGTTGTGACAGGCAACTGTTTGCATTTTGAGGGTTTTTATTTGGAACTAACAGCATTTGAAAATTTTACAAAGCGGTCTTTCCAACTAAACAAAGGGTAAACAAAAAATTGTGGCTGCCTCTCGAAAAAAAGGGCCAACTTGAAACTTAATTCCCACAACGGTCCTGCTCCTTCTTCGTTGTCATCAGCGTTGTTATGTGATCGTATTTATGGTAAATGTTACGATTTCCGAAGGTTAATACGACGCTCCGAATTTTGCTCTTTCCGTCCCCAAATTACTACGGTTCTGTAAATAATTTTACGATTTTTTCCGACATTATACAAACATAAATATAATGGGTAAACTCAAATAGGACTCCATAAATAAAATACAATTTCAGAAACAGAACCTACAAAAATTTAGAAATGCATTTAATACGACTTTAGCCTACCAACACATCCCTTTGCAATTAGCCGGCTTCGATTGCCGAACATACTCTTGTTTTTCGCGTTATATATTAATATGTCAGCTTGTATTATGTTAGTTAATTTCTTATGGAAGAGCTGAAATACTGATAATGAACCGAATAATCATGTTTATTTTGTTTTGTATTGTTTTTATGGTTTTTTTCATAATTTTTAAAAACACATTCTTTGGTTGCATTAATTTTAAACATTGCAGATTGGTTGTTAATTTTTTTTTTTTTAATTTAAAAGTATCTACTTTTCTTAAGGGATATGCTATGATCTATCTTAACCGTTTACAATAGGGATGTGCAGTATTATATGGTGATAGAATTACAATAAGGATATTCACATAAATTGAAAATGACCACGTCGTAAATGAACTGGCAGATTTTGTCTGGAGAATAGTTAGCGCAGGCCTCATACTTTTCGTGATCACATGGGCTCGGAAATCGACTGCGGAAAGTTAAGCAAATTTAAAAATGTCAAACTGTGACAAGCGGTCTTGTGAATTGCTTTTCATGTTTTTAGAGTTGCAGCAATGACGGTAAGAATTTAATTAAATAGATAATTATTCTATTGTGTTATCGTTATTTGCAGCGAGTCACGCAATGACATTTCCGAGGGGTGTTGACTTAAGGCACCGCCGACATTTATGAATTTACGAATTACGAGCTCCATAAAATTATGAAATTGCGTGAATATGTACCTACCCTTAATGTGCTTAGTTTCATTTGACTGTTTTAGTGTTCGTTACTAACCTGTCCTGTCCTTCAAATTTACTACCATACTACCAAAGATGTTGTAAGTGAGTTTTTTGGTCTGGGCACTAAAACCAAAAGACAGGATTCGGAAATCACACTTTGGACATGCTCCTAGGAAGCCTTTATCGCCTTAAAGGGGCATTAAAGACCCATTTAAACGAACCCAGCTTTGATGCTGGTTGTCATAGTCATAAGCGGGTCACCCACCGAAAGCTCAAATTTAATTCTATCGCTTTTAAGAACTCTTTCGTTTATAGTTAAACGCATACTTATTATGTTCGTTCAATTTAAGTATATACAAATACTATCCCAAAATAAAACCACAGACACACAAGCACATTTCAACCGCCTACTTCTTGAAACTTAAATAAAGACCACCTAAGCTTTTAACTTTTTTTTTTTTTGAGTAGAGTAAAAATCCTGTATTTCTTTTGAGAGAATATCTAGAAATCTTGCTTGTTATTTTCTCGAATATCATTGTTGTTTGGTTTCTACAAACAATTTAATTTGCTTTTAATAGGTAAGGGAGAATTCCCCGTCAAGACTACTTAGCAATAAATAAAACAGTAGATAAAGTTTCAGGAATAGCGTTCTTCATTTTAAGGCGCTCACAATTTATCTGCAAATTGTCTACATCTATACTTAAATCTCTCGTTTTTTATTATTTTTTTTTATACATAAAACGCACTTGGATAGTCGTAATTTTAAAGTACCCAGCATTAAATTGCTATAAGGTTTTTTTCTCATTTTCTTTTTTTAAGAACATTTAGAGACAGAACATTTGAGGAAAACCCACCCACTATCCAGCTTAATTCGATAAAACACACTCGTTGCTTTTATATCCCTACACTTTGGTAATGAAGTGAAATCTTGTGATTGCACATGCGAACATTCGCCGTCTCATTATGAGACTACCCAGATAGGAATGCCATGAAAATATACTTCTGCTAGTTGAATTTCATCCTTGAATATATATAAATATATTTTTTTGTTTCCTCCTTGTGTGCCTAATCCATTTTGCTGATAATACACACATGCATACTGCTGCCAACATGGGGAATACGTTTTAAGATCTTATGGAAAACAAAATTAAGTAAAATTAAGAAGTGCTGAAAGTAGCTGCATATCTTTGCACCTACTATTGCATGACTCAGCGTTTTTGTATATACCAAAAAGAAAGTTTTGCGTTCGCTATTACGTTAAATGAGAGGACACATTTCGCGAGATATATACTATACACATACCTACGTCTACAAAGTTGAATGAAAGGAATTATGTGAAGAAGATTGTAGAGGAATTAGGAAAAGATGGAAGTATTTCTTGAATGCGTTTGGAGAGTGAAGTTTTAATTGGAAAGGTTTTATTCACCTCAGTTATTTTACCACCTTTTTTGTAAGAGGATTATATATTAAGTTGCATGTATGTACAGACTAATTTATGTGAAAAGTCAAAAGTACCCAATGCATACGAAGCAGCTATATTTGCTTAGGAGGTATAGTAATAGTGTTTCAAGGTTGCAGGCTGCATAGTTGCAGGCGAACGTCATAAAAAAACTGAAATTTTTAGTTACTCCTACGTGTGTAGTAAAATTAACTAGCAGTGGAAATTCACTAAGTCAAACTCTCAAAATGTAAGAAAAAAAATTCGAGTTATAGAAAATTCGACTTAGAGAAATAAAAACAAAAACTTTATTTTTTTTTTGTTTTAACCCATATTTCAAATAGAGAAAAAGTTTTTTAAGTAACAGAAGCGAGAAGCCTTAAAAAAAGTTATCAAAGTTATCCATAAAACTTTGAGTTGTGGAGAATTTCAAGCTATGGAAGTTCGACTGGTAATCTTCAAAAACTACCTTTTAACGGTTCGAACATTTGACAGAATACAGCACTAAGATGAATCCCAAGGAACGACCGGAAGAATAGTTTCTGGAATTAGGGAAAACAATTTACGTTTTTATATTTCAAACTGGATCCATAGTTTGAGTGCCATAAATCACAAAGAAGAAATGGTAAGTGATAAATTCACCGATATGTCAGAAGCTTCTTAAATTTGGGGAGGCACTCAGACTCTGGACACTTCATTGTTTAAGGACTGTACTCTCAGAATTTTGGAAGCAGAATTTCGACCGGATCCTGTTTTCCTATCCCACTTATCTTTGGCAAAATACCTCCTCTGGGGTCCAAAGCTATCCCATCTCTTAAAATGGGAAAAACAATAGACATCCACAAAATTTCATTGAAATCGGTTAGCGCCACCTATCAGGTCCAAAAGTATCCGAGCTTTCAAGTGTTTTCGGAGATCGACAACAACGCCACCTGTCCAAAAGTATCCTATCTTTTAAGTCTTCCTAAACTTGAAATACAGCAATTCGAAACAAAACAACAACAAAATATGAAAAGCGACTCAGCGATTATCGAGTTATAGTATCATCGAGTTTCACCCCGAAGAAGTCTATTTATGTAAAACTAACTTGATAAAAAAGTTTGTGTGTGTTTTCGTATAACTCACGTCATCAACTAATTTATTTGGTTTTTCTTTTAAACTATTCAGAAATACAATGAAAAGGACATAGGTTACTTTTCGTCGCGAAAACGAAACTTTGAGGGGATGAAAGTGGTTATGAAAATCGATCTCTCACCGATTTCAAAGAAATTTTTTTGGATGTATATACATTTCTCGAGATAACACATGCTGATTGGACGTTTAACCAAAAATACACGTCGTCGTCGCTGAAGATTAATAATTGGCGTTAAAGCTCTTTACACAAGATGGCCGACCAAAATACGTGTCACGTTTTTTTTGCGTGTACGGCAATGCTGTCCTCTTCAGTCCGAAGGCTATTTAGTATTTGGCATCCCTTAAATCTTCTGTGTAAGGAATGTGGGATGGTGTAAGTACAGCATACAGACCAAAAGATAATAAAGTTGCTGATAAAAGGCGATACGTACCTACTTCCTATCAGAAACCTCACGTTCGACTGACCTCAATGCCGCATCCGCAAATAGTGCATAAATATAGACCAATCTATCTTTCTTCCATTCCGACGTTTAGTAGATCTCCTCACAAAGCCCTATTAGCCTTTTCGTTTTATATGCGGGATGAGTATAATAAAAACCAAATTCACAC
This sequence comes from Cheilosia urbana, assembly GCA_946477585.1. Lineage (NCBI taxonomy): Eukaryota > Metazoa > Arthropoda > Insecta > Diptera > Syrphidae > Cheilosia > Cheilosia urbana. Next base: position 812,729 of record OX297854.1, on the reverse strand, counting down.
AACTCCGTATAGCTGGCATAAAAATCCGTCAACAAAGCAATCAGTAATCTATACCACACATCTATAGAAACAGACACACTTTTACTACCAACTATTTATATTCCAGTCTATTTTCTCCTGCTGAGGTGGCGAATAGAACTGCCGATGGCACTATATTTATCCATTGTTTACTCACATATTTATTTGCAACAATTTGTCGATTTTACCTGGCTCTAGTTAGAGAGGCAATATTTTCATTGTTTCCAACAAGAAATTTATGAACCCATAAAATGCTGTTTACGTAAACAGACCATAAATTATCTCCACCCCCAGACATCAAGGAATATACCATTCGAATGTGAGCGCCAGCAAGCAAACATAATGGCAGAACCGAAAATTCGCACTATCGTAATGGTTCGTTCCAATCCAACAATAAGTTCTCGTGCTGACTTTCGCAGTATTAATATGGAAAAACGTTAAGAGTTGTGACTCCACCGTTGACAACGTCAAGGTCCTGCGGATGCTTGCGAGTGGGAGTGCAATTTTAGTTCGCACATAAAACCAGATGGGGAGGGGGACTGTGGCAATTTATGATTATTACGGTTATTTTCCACTCAAAATCACATGTGGCCAACATTAAAACGGATAATGGGGCCATATGACCAGGTAGCTGTCGTGAGCGAATTTCATAATGGAAGTACACAATAATTTCGTGATTTTTCTACAATGCTTGTGTTTAATTTATTCCGCAACCGCTTCGAAGCACCCCTTCATACCGTCGCATAAATTACATATAATAACTCTGAGAGGATACCTTTTTTTCATATCATGGATGCTCTTTCGTGCATGAAGGCGGCAACACGTTGCATAACAATAAGTCATTCGAAAAGTTAACCAATTCCATACAGTGGTGTATTCGAGGTGAGTGCTGTGGTACAAAAGGGTGTCCTTGCATGCGTATTATAGTGTGCATGTGGTCCTATTCCTTGCACGCAGTTGCTCAGCGAAATGCAGCACGAAGTTACATGCGTAATGACGTACCCACATTTTATTTGAAGCAGTATTTTTAATTGATTCTTAAACCAGAGCGATAACGATCAATGGCGGACTTTGAAAACCCTTTCAATGGAGATTAATCAGTTGGAAAAATATTTCCAAAGATTCGTACTAAATGAACAGCTCTTATTCCCGATCCAAAAGGGTTTCTGGTTGAAGAGTCGCGCACCTCTAGTTCGCGAACTATAGGTAGAACAAATTGAATAGGTTAGGTCAGGGTTGCCATACTGTCCGCTTTATCGTATTTTGGACTATCCTTTTCTTTAAAAAAGATAAAAAAGAAAAAATTAGCGCCCAACACAGTTTTGGGCTACATATTGTTTTAGAGATTTTGTGTCAATTTTGTTCATTTTATTCCTTCACAAAACTAAAACAAAGAATTATTTTCGAAAAAACACGCACTTTCAAAACTTGGCAGCACTCTTGCAGCGAAGTGACATGGAATAGTTGCAGACACAGTAATTTATTTTGCAGGCCTTTTGATTTGACACAAGCCACAAAAGCCAATCGCAGAAAATCGAAGTCAAATAAAATCCGCGGCGCCTTTTATGGGCCACGATTTTGGGCTAAATTTTGTTGCTTCAAATTGGTCAAATTTAATGTGGTATTCGATTGCGCACCCTCAGAGCATTTTTTGTATTTGTTTGGTACAAAAAAGCAATCTTCTTCAGATTTCAGAGCACTTTTGGGAATCTTGATTTTTTTTCTCAGATTTGCATTTGATTTGAATTTGACAACATGTTTGAGCTTGTTTAGGTTTTCGTGAATTTTCTCTACAGCAAAGAAAGGCATTGCATCGGGTGAATCTTTTTATCTGTAAATAATTTTTTAATATAAAATTTAGCCAGTGAATGGAAAACGCGTAGAAAAGTATCGAAGGCTCAACATATTTGAATCGCACGAATATCAACACAAAAAAGAGCAAGTGACGTTTATATGTTCGATTAGGCACATGAAATCTGAAATCTGAGAGCGAATCTGAAGAATCCCAATCGAATACCACATAAGTGGCTACCGCGTCAATGCAATTTTGTTGGTCGCAATCATTTTAGACTCATTTTTAAAGTACTTGCGCTTCTATTTTCATAAATTGAACTTGAACTGAGCTTCCAATAGTGATTTGTTGAATTATAATTTAAAAAAAAATAACAACTCAAAATAAAATCACAAACTGCATTCAAAAGACTACCACTTGAGAGTAAATAAGAGACACTATACCTACGCCTGCATTGTTTGTTGCAAGGTGGCGAAGTGTGCGTACTGTGTACTTATACAAAATGCCTGTCAGTTAATAAACCTATACCCCTAAACGTAAGCAACTGTATACCTAATTCTAATTCAGGGGCATTATGTCAAATCAGCATATATTTTCGATATCAAGATGTCGCTTTTTTGTTTGGAAAAACATAAAAACATAAAAAATATTGTTTTTTTAGTTTTACATCCTTATAAAAGTTAGTGTCGATTTTTCACCACAAGCGAAACTAGTTGTTATTAATATCCGTTCAGTAATACTCTTCCCCTATGAGAAAGTAGTACTGAACATTATGTATTCATAAAATACAATGAGGCGAATATTCGCATCTTTTAGTGAATTTGTCAGAGTCCGTAGAAGATTTTGTATATCTCAAATATGTAAAACAAAATATATTTTGAATAGACTCACTTAAAAAAATTCAGGGATTTCTTGGAATTTTTATTTTCACATTTAAACTAAAAAAAAAATATGGGGATACAAATGTTTACATAAAGGATGGGAGAGTTCTTAATAGTACAGGAAGAGCCTTAGTGGATGCAGATTATATAAAGTCATATGTATGATAAAAAGGGTCCACGCCTTGATGGGTGTTATTTATTTTTTTTTGCGAATAGCTACAAAGTTTTTTTTTTCAACTGAGTAGAAAAAGTATGTGTTGCAATATTGGCATTACAGCGCTATAGTTTTTATCGAAATCAAAAAATTGGGGTTTCGGGACGCGTCTTGAAAAAAAAAAAAAAAAAAAAAAAAAAACATTTTTTGATAAGCGGGTTTATCGTTAAAATTGTACTGATATTGCTAAGGTGGGCTGCCAAATTAATAGGTACCTACATTGTTATCAATTTTCACGTTTCAGTGTTCTTTTGAGCTTTTGTTTTGGTTCAAAGTCTACGTGGTGATTTTTATTTGACTAAACGGTTATTTTTCATTGTCGGCAGATATTCAAAATGGTTTTATTCGGGGAAAAACCGGTTTTATTCTTGAAGTGCAATCAAAGCCAGAAAGAAGTCTATAAACATTTTTTTTTTTTTTAATTGGTTGTGGACATTTTTTTTTAACTTCTTTTAATTGAACCGTAGGTTAGGTTAGGTTCATGGGTGGATGCGGCAGAGCGAGCCCTACCGCACCCCACTTAGGTCGATATGGACCCGTTGTGATGCCCTTGAGGGGGGTTAGCCGATGTTTTTGGCGGCGATGCGTGTTCCTTCGCAGTTACTCGACTTTGTCCAGCCATCCCGATGTCCTCAGAAACTTGTAAAGAACAGATAGTGAGACGTCAGAAAGTTCATGTACGAAGTAATAGCTTCCAAGTGTTCTGTTCCTCAAGTGACAGAGACTCGGGCAGTGACAAAAGGAAGTGAGATGCGTCCTCGTGTACCTTCTCGTCTCCGCAACCCCTGCATACATCGTCATTCTTGAGTTTCAATTTCATTGTGTGGTTTCTTAGGAAGTTGTGACTGTTAGGGCCCCTACCAGTTTATACATCGACGTTCTATCAAACCGCATGAGCTTGCTAGTCCGACTAGGATTACATTCCGGCCATAACTTCCGTGATATTTCACAAGTGGTTAAGTCTTTCCACCTGTTATTGGCTTTAATGCGGATCTTATTTTCCACCCTCTCTTTAAGATTGCATAGTGGTGGTTTGATGGACTTAATCGCCTGATCGTGATCCATAGCAGAACCATTTCTTGCTAGTTCATCGGCTATCTCATTGCCGGTTTTGTCCCTGTGTCCAGGGATCCAGCAGAGGCGAATGCTGTGCTGCGAGCAGAGAACCTTGATCTTTTTTTCAATAGCAGACACTGCTTTTATAGCCACCTGGCTGTCAATGAGTATGGTAATATCATTATTTGGTATGGCTAACATTGACACCATGTGGGCAGCTTCGGCGATTGCCAGAACTTCCGTCTGAAAGACACTACTGTGATCAGGCAGCCTGAATTGAAACGTAAGTAATGACTTTAGTTTGTTTAAAACAAAGTAAATATAAATTTTTTTTTAATGATTTTAGGCTTTTTTTAAGAACAGAATGGGTCGAGGAATGGATATTAGTCCAAGAAAAAAATGGATATAAGAACTTTATTAAGTCATTCGAGTCATTCGAGTCATTCCCAAAGCAAAGTTATAATAACGAATTTTAATAATAATATGTATACCTATTTATCAATGTACACATAAGATTTTCATTAATTTGGTACGAAAACATATAATTTTCTTAATATCCATGACTGTCCCTATTAATTTGGAAACCTACTGTAAGTGAACTTGCTTTATAATATTTTTCATTTTCAAATTATGAAAGTTAGAAAAAATGTATTGACTTTCGGAATTATTTAAATTTATTCCCTTAAGACTGTATGTCCATGCAATATATTTTTATCGTGAATTCATAGGCAACACTATCACCTATAATAATAAAGTAAATTTTAGGTAAGTACCTACACTTTCCTGAGCTAAATGCGAATAAAAACTTTAAAAAGTGTTTTTTTAATTGTGTTTAAAGTCCAATATCTTTAAAATAAAAGCACGGATGATAAATTTTTTTAACTGGGATAACTTTTTATCAATTACCTATCGATTGAACCCAATATTGTTGATCTAGGTGTAAAACACTTAAAATTATTAACATGTTAATTGTTGAATGGGTGTTGAATTGAGAAAAAGAAAACATATTGATGTCATGCATTTGACTTCCATATTTTCGTGCTCAAATATACACAAACATTCGGAAATACGAGTATCTTACACAAATCTGACAGACTAACTTAACTGAAAATAAAAGTATATCCGAAAATATCCTCAACTTCTTTGCTCGTAGTCCTATCTTGCAAACACCCAAGTTTCAAATCAGCTTCCTGCTGCGACATGAAACGGAAACCAGTCAGCTGAAAAAGAAAACTAACGAGGCATCCGCACAGATGGCAAGAACGAACTTCTTCCCAAAAAAAAAGATGAAATACAAAATGGTCACGTATCAAAAAAGTACAAAAGTACAAGTAATTCGAAACTTGCTAAAAAAAATGTCTTCACTTTCTTGTTCTTTTCATACGGGTGTGTAATGTGTACATCTATACTGAGCGATGTTTTGGCAATACAACCAACGGCGCCTAATCGTTCTCCCATTGTACACAAAGACGGAGTGTGGAAAACCTTTTTCTCAAGTTATGGCTGTGTTTGGATCAACGGGGAAAGATATAAACTGGAAGACAAGTTTCGACCACTTCTTGGATGCTTACATTAAATGTGCAATGTTTCTGCCTCCCGGCAAGGATAATTATAATTGGAGGAAGTTTTCTCTCTTCTTAAGGGCGAAAACGTGTACAACTGAGTTCCCAAACGACACCAGGGGTAGCCAATATGAAGACTATACATGTCGTCTGGAGTGACAACATGCGCAACACGGGAGGGTGTTTCAAGGTTGAGCCTTGGCGCGGAAATGTGTGTTTTCCAACAAGGTGGGTGTTGTTAACATAAAAAGTAACTTTTAAGGCGGGAAAGTATTTCACCAAAAAATGAGCCGCGTGGAAGCTGAAAGTACCTTCGCACTGCCATGGATGGGTGTGGGTGGAGATGTGGAATTTCAAATTATTATGCTTTTCATATTTCCTGCCGTCCAAGAAGGAATTATTAAATTCCACGCATATTTTACGGTTAATTTATAGCACTCCTTGGCTTGTTACGCTGAAAGCATAAAGCGATAATCCAACCAGAGGCTGTCCGAATGCTACTTTGTAGGTAATTTTTATTTCAAATCCCATACGTACAAAGTACGTTCTGACACGACAATATTCCAATTTTCTTAGAAAACGAACTCCAATCTATGGCGCGGCGGTTTATTTCTTTCGTTTATGACGTCCGTCCTGACCTTTGCAGTTAGTATTGGTGTGCTTCTCCACTTCGTGCTTAATAACCAGAAAACGAAAAGATTTCACTGTTCGTTCAATGGAACCGAGTGCGTGATTTTTTAACGATTAATTTGAATTCCATAAATTTTCTCAACGTTCTTTGGTTAAAGTTCATATGAATGCTTCCAAACACGTCTTACCCCTTCTATGTCATTTGGACATGTGTGTCGTTTAGTATTTGCATTTTAAAATGTAAACGCCTTTAGGTGGTTTCGAAAAGTTGAAAAGCCGATTTACGAATGAGGTCACCAAGGCTTTTGACAAAAAGAAAACACAAACAAACACAACAACTTTGTGGGGGCTATGTATAGTTTTCAAACACATCCTCAAGGTGTTAACGCTATTCGGGTGGATAGATAAAGCTGTGGGTGTTTAGTTTATATAGGTATGTGCTTCGAATCTGAATGAACATGTTGGGGAAGTGTATTTTGAATAACTTTTACGATAGGTGGCAATTATTTTGATGGGAACGCTTAAAGATGTTTGACCTAGTTTCCGAGGTGAACGTGATAGTAAAGTGTACATGAACAGTAAGGTAACGATAGTAAATAAATAATAAATATAGGCCTTATTTGGAGAACAAGATTCAAATGATACGGCAATAAAAGGTTATTGCAAATGGGGCTTACTAATCACTTGCAGACTTACCGCATTAAATGATATTCGAGATTGCCAGCTAAAATTTCCCAAAACTGGGCATAGGGTCCAAATTAGTACCCCACGTTGAAAATTAAGGTCAAAGTAGTAAAATTACAGAAAGTGCAGCAAAATCGTGTTCAACAACAGCCGGTATTATTTTAATGTTTTCTGTAAAATTGTGGACACTGTTTTGTGTAATGTGAATTTCAAATGTTATATAAACGTTATAATTAATTTAATATGTGTTTAAATTCAATAAGAAATTTTATATATGGGTCCAAGGAAACTAAAGAGACATCTGGTTGCAAAGGTGGCAAAATTGGGAACGCCATAACAACTCGTTGTTGAAGATGACAACTGCCCAGTCGTAGGTGCGTTTGTTCGCTGGTTAAGGTGAACGCTTGTAAGAGCTGTTCGTATAAAACACAATTCACCTTATTTCGAAAATATCAAACTATTATATAATGTCCGTGCAAATATTTGCATTCCAAAAGATCAGCTGCAATCGCATATAGAAAACACCAAACTTATTACCTTTCATTTCATTTAATATATTGCACAATATGATTTATTGTAGTCTCCCCTAGTCCTAGTCGTAGTCAAAACAGCTATGCACATTTCGTAAACGTATGTTCCCGCATCCATATAATGTAGCACTTCAATAAATCAAAATTTTCTGGTTCGAATCCTTTTCTGGAAATTTATCATGTCCTCATATGCACGAATATCTCAACATTCAGAGCATTTTATCCAATCCATATGCGCTATACATTTCGGTGAAAAATTCAATTTGATACCCATATGCTCTCAATTGGTTGTCCAATAAAAGACAAACTGATAATTTGTCATTTATCCAGCAGAGAAGAAAATGCAGGTCATTAAGATTTCCAGAGGGAATTTCTACCGCGCCTTTAATTCCATTCAACACGTACATGACTCATTCCCCTTAAGACCAGCCACCTTTTCCATGTTGCGAAATGTAGCAACAAAAAAAAAACGTCTCGACATTAAGAGCATTTCAACACGTGACACGTGCTAGCGACGAATAAAAATACCCGCACATGACCACTCCTGAAAACCTTTTCTGAACTAATGACATTTTCGATATTTTATCGACGATTTTTTTTTTTTCTCATTCTCCACTTCAATAAGTACCTCCTACGGGGACATTTTTTATTGATCAAAACTTGTGCACCACAAGACCAAATACGACCAAAATTTCTTTCGCAATAAAATTCCTCCTCAAGTACCACAGAGAGAACACTTTCAACTTGAATGTTCTATCTTCGTAGCATCAAATTATCAGCTCAGTCTCCTTATTTATTTACTTTGATGCGGCTCTCCTGTCTGCCTCGCCAAGTCAATATAACATTTTCACCAAATTCAACTGAAAATATCAAACTAAATGAATTATTGTTCTGCATGGGCACATCCGTTTCCCACCACCCACCTCAAGCCATACCGCCATTCTCCAACTCTCTTCTTTGGGAGATAGTTTATGGAATTGCATTCTTGAATAGTGCAAGAGAAAGTTTTGCTTTGGTGTTGTGCTGTAAAGTCCTGTCAGAGAAATTTGTTGCTTTATTGCATTTTGTTGGAATTTCACAAGAACAAATTCTTTGAGTCGCATTGTTGCATTTTAGTTAAATGGAAGTATTTTCCTGGAGAAAATAGTTTTGACGTTTTGATTTTGACTTGACGTAGAAGTTTGTGGTAGTGTTTGTATGGATGGAGTTGGTGGAGTAGCTCGCAGCTACATTTGCATCTGTTGCCACAAAGGAGGGTAAATGTTTTAGATTTTTCTAAATGGTTCTATATGATTCCGCAGCAGTGAATGTGAGAAATTCACAAAAAGAAACACACTTCTTATAATGATAATTAAATTAAATCAGAAATAAACGTTTTATATTAAATACCTATTTATGTGTATGTAAGAATTCAGATATTTGTTTTTGAATTAGCATTAGCAGTTCGAATCTAGTGAGTGACACCTCACTCTTTACGTTTAAGCTACAGGACGTCACGTAGGAACGTACAGAGGATAAGGGCGAAACAAATAACCCTCCCTGTGTCCAGTCGGGTAAAAATTAACAACATCCCACTTTATTCTTTAAATTATGCAAGGAAAAACTCCTAGAAAAGGACGGATGATGATCGTGCAAGAACTTCGACAGCAATGCAAAATAAATTCGTGTAGGTGTTTGAATTTCTAAATTTAGATCTTTACAAATATTAGTACAGGTATTTTCATGCGAAAACTGTTTCATACCGCATTGACCTTACCACTGGCTGCAGCAGATCCCTCACCATGAAAACCGACCCCTTCACGGTTTTAAATTGACTTTCAGTTAAAGCAAATATTTCTCCAATGAAAACATTTGAAATCCTTGGCGAGAACAAAAATCCTTCAACCACTACGGCCCCCAGATACCGAGAGCATATTCTATGTGAGCCATAAGAAGACAATGTAAACATCATTTGACTAACTGTACGGGTAGTCTATAGCTATGTATTAACAGCCCCTATACTCATAAGCCGTCTACGTATAAATGTCAGCAGTAAATCGTCCTGAATATAAAAACAACTCATTTTTTGTTTTCATCTCTCCTCCAACTACTTTATTGCGGATAAGCGTTACAAGGACCACCAGCTCTCTTTCTCTTTCTCTCTCTCTCATGTTCTCATGTTCATCTCCATATCTAGGTGACCCTAAATTAACATGTAGGAACTCCCCCCCCAATTCATAGTTATTCGCCTAAATAAACGAAAGAAAGCACGAACTTACAAATGCAAGAACATAACCACGAGATTCTTGCGAGGAAAAATAAAAGCAAAACATCCTTCGAATGATAATCAATCCATACACTCACAGAAAATTAGACAGGCATAACGTGGACCAAAAATAAAACCTACGATCATCTACGTATCGTATACTGGTGAAATATGAATAAACTGGTGTTGTTCTACCTCCTATCAAGGATATGAGTGTGTGTGTGTAAACAATAATGAGGCTAGTAGACGAAAAATAAAAATAAAGAGCAAAACAAAATAATAACCATAAAGAGCAAAGAATATGCGACAACGGGAAACAAAAACATTTTCCCTTCCAAAAACAACCATCCTCTGTAATAGGATATGCCTATCATTTGAAGAAAAACTCCGGCTCCTTTTGCTAGCGAGAAAACTTTCCCTCGCATTACAGAGCACAACCGCCCAGTGCGCCCCTCAATCAAGTCGTTTAGTTTTTGTATGTAAAACACGAAAAATTACGTAAGAGTCCCGAAAAAATCAGGCAATGGCAGGGAAAAAAAGAACGCACACAGAAAATATAAACGGAATTTTCGTCGTCCTCTGTGTAGCGTGTAGGGAGGAACGGTAGAGTCTTCGGCAACTGGCACACGCTTCAATGGTCGTCGTCGTTGTACTTTTTCTCGCTCACTGGCTCATATCCTTTCGCTCTCCGTATTCATCGGATGATATAACAGTATTTTGCGTTTAGTTGAGCTGAGTTTTCCTACTGCTTTTCTTCGGTTGTTGTTGGTGTTGGTGTTGCTGCCGCTACAAGAGTTCACTGTTGAAAGTATGCGGGTGGCCCATCAGCCACCACACAGAGGATGCTTTAAAAATGCCCAAATGGGGGTACACCGCCTGGTGGCGTCACGGTGTCTGACTTCCAATGAAAGTTATCATACGTTATCATACAGAGGGTCGTTACGTTCGTGCCTTTTCCTGCAGCTAAAGAATAACCGAATTTTGTGGGTAATCCCCTTAACCCTTTGTCTTTGAACTTATTTTTGCAGTTTAATTCCAGAGAATTTGTAAAATCACTTTACGTCACAAAATCATTACTTGTTAGCCAAAAATTATAAGCACATGCAGGTAACCAGTATCCTTAGGATCACACAATTGATGCCTTCACCCGAAGGACCAAATATCTCCTGTAGCAGTCAAAGAGAATTTTTTTGTTTTTTTCTTTTCCTCATTCAATGTGTTTTGAAATATGTAATTATCTCAAGCAACCGGTATGAAAAGGATTAAAGTCCTTTTTCATGATATAATAATTAAAAAGAATATCGCACTTTCCATTACCAAAGGATTGAGGAGAATTCTGCACTGTCACACTCACTCACAAAAATTTCACAGAAAAATAATTTTATTTAATTTTTAATAATTTCTTTTTTTTTATGGAAATAACAAAAATCCTATTGAAGGACACACGGGAAACGAACAGAAAGAAAAACGCCTGGAAGAGAACACGACTATGTTACTTTTTCTGGTATCACGTTGTTGTGCATAACACACGGCCTCACAACTAATACTGAAGAGCTTTCGTGCGCCTGACGCCAAATCCTGCTTTGCTACAGCCACTATCACCCATAATCCTTGAGGTGGGAAACCGGGTTGGAAAACAAAGTCCCTTAACTGTAGCACTGTAGGTTGTGTAGGAGCTTCTCCCAAATCTGGGGAAAAATTTCCTCTGATAACGATGAAAGCTCTCTCTCTTAGGATTTGGTCTCTTTTCTGTCTCTTCTCTTTAACTGTGCTGTGACTTTGACTGTGAGTTGTGAATTCTGATTGCAGTTGCGAGGTTGCGACTGCTTCTGCTAATGTCTTACGTAAAATTATTTGGTTTCATAATAGCTAAAAAACGAAAGGTAGGTAATAGCTCTATGTTCTCTATAGTTCTCTGAAAGACTCAGTGTGCCCACGGTTGCCACTTTGGTAATAAATTACCAAATCTGGTAATTTTTTTCTTAGTTCATGATTTTTGGTAATTTGGTAATTTTTATCTGGTTTTGGTAACTTTTTGAACAGGCGCATCAAAGAGACGAACTCGATATCATCACATGGAAATGCTGCCTTACTTTTTCTGCCCACTACGTTTAAGGTTTAAAAGTATTCCTAGTACTTCAGTAAGTAACGTTCTATAATGTATGTACCTATTTGAATTTAAAATACTTATGTTAAAATGAATTGATATGTGTCAACAGTTTTCTTTCAGTTTCTATGAAGACTTAAGGGAACTTCAGAAATTCAAATAAATTTCATGATTTCCTATAAATTATTTTTCACGCCGAAATGTCAAAAATGTAATGCGACTGACAATAAAACCCAAGTGTCTGCCATATCAGTCTTTGAAGTAACTATTTTTCACTCGAACAGCGTACTGTCTACTCATATTTTCACTTAGAAAGTTAAATTTGACATTTCGTGGACAAAAATTTGTATTAAAAATTGGATTCCACTTGAGAGGATTTACGTGTTCTGCATAAAGTGCATACTAGGCTTAAACATAGGTGCATTTTTCTACTACCATGACATTTTTTTATATTAAGTTCGTCAGAGAAAAATCAAACGATACCAAAAAGTCATATTCATACTGGCTCAAGACGATATGTACGATTTTTTCGTGTTTTATCATTTTTCCAGATTTTTGGTAACTTTAAGCTTGGTTTGGTAACTTTTTTTTCCATTTTTGGTTGCTAATTTTTTTTGCAAGTGGCAACCATGAGGGGAAGGTATGGAAAAAGTCCCAAAATTGATGGGAGATTTTTTTTTACAGGAGATGCGGGGAAAAATATCCAAATATCCTTAAAAGCCTGTAGCTATACGCCTGGCGTTCGTTTTCCTTTGGTGAGTGTATAGGTACTGTGCAAACGCCTGGTGTGGTGACGGGTGAGTGCCTGAGTGGCGACGAATAAATGGTGGACTACAATATGAGGATGATGGCAACATACTGACTGCGGTGATTGGTTATGGTTACTGAAGAACAACAGCCTTTTGACTTATCAATGAACATGAGTAAAACGCAAAGCTTAGGTAGGTCTTTGTGGCCAAGAGTAGCTGAACGTGGAGCTATTTTTGGATAGTTTTCTGTTTCGAAATCGAAGTTTTCGTTTCGATTTGAGGGATTATGGTTGTGTACGGTGGATCTGGATGTCTCAATTCTGAGCTGAGGATTTGAGGAAAGGATTCGGCAGTAGGAGCCCTAAAATGTAAATATGCAATATACCTGTGTTGGAAGGTAAACGAAATGTGACACATGCAATAGAAGCTATGGGTTAATTTTCTCTTATTTTTATGGAGTTATAAAAAGTTATGTTTCGTTTTTTAATTTCTTGATTGAATTTTTGAAAAACTGAAACCCGTTTAAACTGTCTTTTGAAATTTCCATTCAAAGAGCTGTAAGCTTTAGTAGCGTACTATTTTATAAGCTTTTATACTTCACAAGATTTTTGGGTAAAATGATAAGAGAATTAGTAGAAGGTTCTGTTTTTTGATCCCTTAGGAATTTTTTTATTTTTGACTGGAATAGATTAGTGAAGATCGTTTAAGGTGTCTTTGAATGGAAGTAGGGTTCGCGATGGACGAATATCCTTAGGTACATAGATATAGATATATAATGGACGTATGGGAGGGTGCAAATGAAGTGAGATTTTCTAATTGTATAAACTCCAAGTGGTTGGAATTATTTTTAGGTGCATATTAAATATGGTTGAAAAAAGAAGAACTGGGAAATATTTGCTAGAAATAAGTTCTGCATTGCCGTTATAACATTTTAAATTGCTGTTGCTATTTTAATTTTAAAGTGCGGTATTAAGTTTTAAAAATATATATACATAAAGTGCGGTATTAAGTCTTAGAGATATTTACATATGAATAAAGATCGGCTTATGGGTAGTAATTTTTGGAAAATAATTAAAAAACGGATTTATTCGATTTTTTTTGAAAAAAAAAAAAAAAAAAGTCGGGATCTTGCTTAGAATACTGATATTATCTGTAATATGAAGTTTGATCAAAATCGTACGAGCGGTTTTGTAAAATTTTGCAGACAAAACATTACCAAATGTTGCAATATTAAGTTTGAAAAATACTTTTGGTTAACTATTTAGCTAAAAACCGAATACATGATTTTTAAAGTTTTATCGAAATCAAAAATGGTACTTTTGGGATATGAGCAGTTTTTAAAATTAGCGTTTTCGGTGATTCGAATTGAAAGTTAAGGACGCAATAATTTTGAAAACAATAATTTGACTCTAATTTTGCATTTTGGTCTAAATCGTTATTGCCGCTTGCAGTTAAACTAACGAAAACGAAATTTTAAGAAAAAAATCCTTTTTCAAAAAATCCATTGTATATTAATGCAGAGAAAAACTGAGTTCGCTATCAATTAAGAAACAACCACATTACCTTAGAAATGAGTTTTTGTTACAATAGAATAGACCGTTTTTGAGATATGTACAAAAGTTATGTTCTTTGATTTTTTACCGGGAAACTGGGTATTCAGTCATGGGAGGTTACCTACCTACGCTTAAAAATCAATTTTGGTTGAAATCGTTAGAGCCGTTTTTGAATAAATCAAACTGGTATGAACATTTTATATGGGAGGTACCTACCATTAGAATGTAGATACGTGACTAAGTATTACCCTACTTTGTAGACATATCCAGAACTGTACTTTCCCATTGAAAATTTGCTTCAAACTCAATATCAAATGGTGCCTATAAATGACGGCATTAAGTTTTTTTTTATTAAACATAAGTATGTATGTAGTAAATATTTTGGAAAAGTATTTATTGAATATATTTGTTGAATTTTAAGAAAAAGTCCCTACCACCCTACTGTAGTTTTATACACATGCGAAGTTGGTAGATGATCTAAGGTCGTAGTCCATTTCCACTCTGTACTGAGTTATTTGACTCACTTCGCTATACAATGAAATGCTTCAGTTTAAGAAAGAATTTGTTAAGAAAATATTAACTTTTTGTACTATGGAGTTTCCCTTTAACCTCACTAATAAATAAATGTGTATGACTGGATCGCATAACCTGTTCCTTTAAACTGTAATCGTTTATGGCAATGATTTAAAATCTAAGCTTAATTTAAAGATCAGACTGGTATGACAGAGAGCACAGAGTTAAGTGAACGTTCGGGGCCTCAGAAAAACAACAAAAATAAATTTAATGGTTAGTGGCTATTAATTTGATTATTCTCCACTTACTCTCTAGTCTTTTATGATCAATACGATTTTCAGTAAGTTAGAAAAGTTTAAAAAACAAAAAATATTAGACACACACGGTAATTTTTATTTAATGTCCATGCTTCGCAGCCATGTTTCCTCAATACAAAACGAGTTAACAAATTGTTCAATATAAAGAACGAGTGTAGACAAAACCACCTTTTAATATCCTGTTGAAGGTAATATGTGATCTCCTGCAGAAGCTTTTCCCTTTAATGGATGGAATGGATGATTTCTTTTTTCCTCTACTCCTCTTTTTATGAAAAGAAAAAACGTTTTCAGAACAAAACACAGAAAAAAAATCTTGCCACCAAGAGCAAAAACAACAACAACAACATGAGCATATAATAAAACATCTTGCACTTGTACACCAGGTCAAGGATATTGAACGTAATAGTGGCTTTTAGCCAGGCTGCACACGGGTGCGTCTCTTCTATACCTTCTGCAAGGACGACTAATTGCCATAAATTGTACTGCAAATTTATCTAAGCACTAAAAGCCATAGAAAACTCCCACACACAGCCGTACACCATGCACTGCACACCACACCGCCAAAGAGGGGGCTTTATAGTCAGAGAGAAACTAGTATATCCTTAAATAGGATTTATGACTTGCTTTGTGTTTCTTTTTATGATTTTCCCAAAATATATACGCTGCCAGATACTCGTATAGTGAAAAATAAAGTTTATTGAACCGCCACTGTGAGCTGGAATTGATTTTGCTCGGCATATAGTTTTAGTTTATGTATGTGTGGGCGATGTTGTTACTGTCTCGGTCTTATCCTGTCGAGTTATTTTCTTATGACAATGCAAAGGAACTGACGATGGTCCCGAAATATATTAAATTTGGAAACATTTCAAGTTTTATTGCCTACCGTTCTTGGCAAGAACCAAGACGTAATTGATCCTATCCATATAGACTTCGTGGGTGGATTCTTTGTTTGTATATGTTTTTGCTTTTGTTTTTCATTTCGGAATAGTGTATTTGTATTGAATTCCGCGACGAAGAAAAGTGTTTTTGCGAAAGGATGATGAAGGACGACAATTTATGGTGTTTTTCGCTCAGTTTTATTTGTATTGTAAGTTTGCCATGTTTCTTCGCCTGCGAATGTGATAGGACTTTGGGCTTTGTGCGGATGAATGAGCCGTGCGGGCATTTCGGGACGACAGCGACGATGATGGAGATGTGGAAGAGAATTCTAAGAATCGTTTATTGTCAATTTGAGAATACAATTATTTGGAGCTGGAACTTGAGGTATGTGAGGGCGAACGGTGACCTATTCGCATTTTATGGAATGGGATGACTGCTAAAGCCGATGGGGTGTGGTTCAGGTGAGATGAGAAGATTAATGCGTTTCGTTAGGTATAGATTTCCGCGAAATAGGAAGACCAGACAAATTGAAGATTGAACTTATTTGAGAATAGAACTTGAAATGGCAGAAAAAGCAGGTACAGTTGGCGCTAGAGGTCCGGAAGGACCCTAGGCCTAGCTTTTCACAACCTTTCGTTTTGTGTGAGTTTTTCATTTTTGGAACGAATGTAAGGTATCTACAATTTTATGCCGAATAAAAACGGCTAATTGAGAAAAGCTCGTTCGAGACAGTTATATACTCTCGGATGTTTGTCAGATGTTCGCAAGAGTTGGCGCAGTAGAAAAAAACCCTAAATTGGAATTTGGGTTTTTGCGGGATTCGAACTCGCTCAGTAGTCCAACACACTAACTACTAAGCCACGGCGGCTACCAAACCTATTCTAAAAATTCGCAGTATAAAACTTGGTCCGCGTTTTTCAATCATAGATCTGTTAAAAAAAAATGGGTTCTGTTTTGAAAACAAACCCTTTGGTTGGTAAAGGAGCATTGCCGACATAACTTTTATTATCTTTCCTCAAAAGGCCTTAAAGTGCGTACCTACACTGAAAAAAAAAGGTACACCATAGTAGTGAAAAAGTTCATCAATGTGATGAAAAAATCAACAATTTTAGTCCAGTGAACTTTTTCATTAGTATGATGAAACCGATTTCGTCAATATGCTGTTGTTCATCATTCATCAACTTTGTTCATCAATATTATGAAAAATTCATCAATATGATGAACACAAATTCCCCTTTAATTTCATAATGTGATGAATGTATTCATCATATTGACAAATTTGTTCATCAATATGATGCACACTTTCTGTGCTGTCAAATTTGTTTTCATGTAGTTGTAAGATTATTCACACAAATAAAAACAAGAAATAAAAATACTGACACCAATATAAATCGTAAAGATATAGCCTTCCCACTTTCATGGGGATGTTAAAATTCTTAAACGAGCATAATGTCATGAAAATGGTAATGGTAATATTATGTGAATTTAACTATTGAATTTCTTCGCATCCGAAAGGAAAATATTCAAACGAAAATCAGTTTTACCACGAAAGTCAATAAAGTGTAGTGGCAAAAACTCACGCGCTCAAGAAATATTGAAGATTTATAAAAATAAATTTTATTTCTGAGTTACTTTTATCACTCATGGGACAATTTTTTTTTTTTTTTTTTTTTTTTTCATAATGGATCCCAATGAGAATCAGAGAACGGCCATTTGCCTGCCATATGCATAGAGTCACAGGGTGCATGTGCATACATTTGTGTTTGAAATGTGTTTTTGCGTTTTTTGTTATTTAGTTACAATTTTATTGGTCCATTCTGTTGAATTTTATAATGTTGAGGCGTGAGAGAACAATGTATGAGAAAAGTTTGGTTAAATAACAATATTAAATTGATTTTGAAAATATTTTTAAAAAGTAAATATTTATTTACATTTATGTGTGTAATGAAATCACAACGTTATAATTGTATAGCGAGCTCTTTTTTTTACCAAAGGAAAATCGTTGTAGAAAATTCATGATAATTGTAGTCTTATTTTAATGACATATTTATTTAACGTTAAAAATCGACCCTACTGCTAAGTTTCCACCGGAGAATAACTGCGAGATTTAGAAAAATTTCCGTAAATCCCGCATAAATCTCGGAATTTATCATACGAAAGTAATCTCATAAAAAGGGAGATTAGAAATAAAACAAACACACTTTTCACAGCTCGATATGTCAAAAGTAAAAAAAAAAAAATGAAAGAAAAGACATCAAAAATGGAAAAATGTGTCTCCCTCTCTCTCACACTCTCTCGTGAAATGTCATTTTCTCTCATATGGACAGAGCCATTTAAACACTTCGGAATTCTTTTCTAAACCTCTTGTACCTAATCTTGGGATTTGTGTTCCGTGGAAACGTAGCTTAACCTACCTTTTAGAAGTAGGTATTCTAAAACACGTAGGTACAACAATATTTTTCGATATTTACGTTTTACTTTTTACAAATGAAAAAGCTATATCAAGATATCGGAAAAATAAGCCCCTTTGAAAATTAGATAGTCTTACTCATGATTTAGCTTTTAAAACGTCGCTATGAATATTTAGAGCAAACAATTTATGACGAAAAACCTTCGTTTACATAGCAAAATCATTGAAACGAAATCGGTTGGTCAACACCTCCCAGATATATCTATGCAACTGAAATAAAGTTATACATTAATTGCATACCTTTAATTAAGGCTAGGTGAATTACTTTCAATTAAGTGATAAGCATAGTACATTTCTAATTATATATGTTTCATTCTACTGATAGCATAATACATACTTAAAATATATTAATGTATTGAACCTATAATCGAAGTTAGACTATAGCTTTTTTATATTTCCACAATTTTTACACTAATATTGAATTTTTCACACTTAATTAATTGTTTCCAATTTTATATACTGCAGTTTATTTAGCAAAACCAGTCGCCCGTAGTAAAAGCAAAAATAAAAAAGTTTGGTCATCAACAAGCAATTGTCAATACATTGTTTAAAATGCAAATGGACACTCTTGAGGGAACATTAATTAGAAGAAAAACATATAATTATATGATGAAATTTCTGAATCACATATATCGAATCTTTTAAGATATTCATCGTTCATCATAAAACCATTCACAATTTACTTCTATGCCACCCTGTGTAGATATTCTACGCTTGATGAGCAATGGCATATAATTATCTACGCACATATACATTAAAAGATGCATCTTGCGTGTGTGAGTATAAATGCTGTACCAACATCGTGTGCGTACACCTACAGCATACATCATATTAACTATCTGTGCATCACATTGAAGAAACCGATGAAAGAAGTTCATCAATATGATGATTCCATTCATCAATATGATGAATATAACGGTGCATTTAATTGTTTTCATCAATATAACGAATTAGTTCTTCTATATGATGAAGGCTTACATCAACGTTCTCCTTAATAAAAATGATTGTCTGTTTTTTGACGAACGCGGTCATCAATATAATAAAAGCCGTCATCAAAACCATGAACGTCGTTATCAATATGATAAAAATTCAAAACTTGGCAATCGTACTTGAATATGATGATTCCATTCATCAATAAGACGAATAAATCATCAACTGGATGAACAATTGACTAAATTCATCAAAATAAGTGTTTTCGTCATATTGATGAAATGTTTTGATGAAATAATGAACGTAGTTCATAAGAACATACGCTAAATTCTCTT
This sequence comes from Cheilosia urbana, assembly GCA_946477585.1. NCBI lineage: Eukaryota > Metazoa > Arthropoda > Insecta > Diptera > Syrphidae > Cheilosia > Cheilosia urbana. The sequence continues at coordinate 793,264 of OX297854.1, read as the reverse complement.
CAGAATCCTGTTGAAAAAATTGATGAATTCATTTTCATCATATTGAAAAAAAGTTCATCAATTGTCAAAAAGTTTTCATGAATTTGTTCATCATTTTTATGAAAAGTACGTCATATCAATGAATCACATGTTTATGAATGCCATTCATCAATACGACGCCGACTTTTTTTTCAGTGTACTTCTGATGCAATTGACTTTGAAAACTTAATTCAATAAATGCTGATAAATCCGGAAATTATATTTGCTAACAAGCAGTTCCCATCCTTCAACTTATAGGACCCCTTCTATAGCATACCGTGAGAAAAAGTTGTTTATACCGCAACACTCTACGACTTCGTTCGAAAAGTCGAAAATTGCAACTCCTGCTGTATTCGGTATCGCCCTATATAGCAATAAAGTGGGAATATTTTACTTTGCAAAGTTATCAACGCATTTCACGCTACGATTGTATTAGATTATTTCACGAAAATCTGACTCCCAAAATCTGACCTACTTATTATTCCGAGTCAGCAAGCCAGAATTCAAAGACAAAGTGAACAAAACTCCCCTCCTATTTGGTGAGCTACTTTCAAAATTATTCGATTTGTTGTGGCAATAACCGAAATATTATGCAAAACCTAATTAAGACTAGAAGTATATTATGCTTTAGCTGAGTTTATAGGTTGGGTTGGCGCATTGTTGGAGTTTCCCCACAGTTTTAAACTTTGCGCATAAATTTCAATGTTCTGTTTTATTTTCGATTGGAAAACTTGCAATTTGTAGATATCCAACCAAGATACTCTTGTATAATCGTAGTTAGAGAGTTAGTTTTGCGGCAAAAGTAAGCTTTATGGAATTAACTGCTGAATTATTGTCGCTTGGTTGTGATTATAGAGTTGATAAATTTGCTCCTTGAGTTTATAGTGTACTAAGGGATTGTTGGTGGAGCTGAGAAACACAACCGTATATTTTTTTTTTAATTCTAACACAAACTTATGTGCTACAATAAAGTGTGATTTTAAGTATAGGGAATGAATTGTAGAGAAAGGGGATTTCGAGCGACACCACTAACTATAACTGGGAAGAATTTCTATGCTCAAATAAATCCTAAGAGATCATCAAGCTCATCTAATATAGAGTTTCGCAACCTCCATACAGAGTATTTCATTAGCGATAGGACAAATTCAAAGTTTCAGTGTGAACGCAGCCTTAAACCAATCACCGATCTGTCAGTAAAATCAACATTTTCATCATGATCAAGTACACAAAGGAAAAATGTTTACAATTAATTAAAATTTACTACCGAAATTCCGAGTCGGTGGTCGCAACGTAAAGAGCGCTAACGCCATTTTCAACCTTCAGCGACGAAGCGCACTTTTGGTTAAACGGCTTCATCAATAAGCATACATATGATCTGCGAATGATTTGCCCTAAGATCTCTTCTAATATCGGTTAAAACATGGAATAGACGTCTCCCAGATGGAATTCTGTCAAGTACCTACTTTAAAAATGTCCATATTTTGGGTAACGTCAAATTTTGTACTCGTGCAAATTAATAATGAGTTGAGTGCGTAGAAAACCAAAGTCCCCTTTAAAGGAACAGTACCAAAAGACGTATAATAAGCGTGACACCGTCGCGAATGCCTATCGGTGCGAAAACTTGTGAAATAAAGAAGAAATTGCGAATTGACATGACAATAACGACACAAATACTGGTATTCAGCTAGTCAAAAAGATTCATAATATGAAAGCTCTACGTAGATGTTATAAAATATAGAGCGTATTTTTCCGGGCAGTATTCATAAGGTCGAAACGCTTTAGACCTCTTAAAATATTGCTCCACAACTAGACCCACTTGCCATGTATCGAGCTAGGTATAGGCATGTTGGTTGAGGCCCAGCTACAAGCAAGATCCTTCCCCCATACCCGCCGAAAGAAATACTGATGCCAAATATTAAGTGGCACAAAGAAAATAGTAACAAGACTACAGTATCAGTCGCAGTAGATTCAACGAACTACATTGTCCAGCAGATTGAATGGCTATTGCTTCCTTTAAATGCCATTCGAACAAAGCATTGCTCCGACGGTTTTTACCGAAGAATAAAACGGAAATTCATCATCCAACTAACAAGACACACAACGAACTATACGAGAAATACATGGCAGAGGCAGTTCTCACGTCACTTCACTCTCCATTTCACTGGAGGATTCTAATGCAGATGGATTTCAACACGTACATCAGGTCTGCAGGGACTAGCTCAATGCAACCGGAAGAAGAAGCATACGACTATTGAAATCGACGAACATTATGCATTCGCTCCCGAGCGCACCGCACACACACACAGCCAATAAACCATACGCTGCTTACAGAGTTGATGAAGCGCAGCGCATAAAGGATGCTGGGCGCCTTTTCATAATTTGCATAACAGTTGCATCTATAATGGAAGCGAAAGGCAACTTTGATTGCCATGCCATGGCACTGGCACTGGCACTGGCATACTGGCACAAGTGGGTAATTGAAAATCCTAACAACTGCCATATGCGAGTTGTAGTCCTTAATATATGCACAAAATTATTAAAGTCGTTCAACATTCAGTCACTTCACAGGAACCGAGCTGAGACAATGATATTGCCGGATATTAAAAGTGCGATAAAAAAAAATGCGGCGGAAAGTGGTCCATTTTGGAATAATTAAAAGTTAAATTTGTTTTGGGAAATATTACTCATACGCCCCCGGCACTCCTATGCAAGTGAAAATTATAATTTAACCATTTATAATCGGGCATGAGTTGTGGGTGGATATGCATTGGGGGTGTTTGTAAGACTCAAAATTAAACTCACAACGGGACAGCATCTATTTGGATTATGAAATGGAAAGGGTCTCCCAATAAGCTCTTTTTAGTGTAGGTGCGTCGCTGTTTTGGGCAAGTTCAATGAGAACAGTGACTCATAACTTTCCTGGTGAGGCAAATGGACGTAGTTGCATGAGAAGATTTGTAGTTCTATGCTGCCATGATAAAGGCAATTTTCCGCACAATTAAATATTAATTTTTGATTCTGTTCAGTCGTACAACCTTTGCGAGGTGTTTTAGAAATATAAAGGAGGTATCGCATTTTGACGGCTCGCATTTATTTCTTTTGGACACTGCTATATTTAGTTTAATGCTTGGATGCAGAAACCGCCACAGTGAAGACCACCAACTTAGCTTTGACACCAAATATAGTCCTTCTGTTGGCAGATTGACAAATTCTAGAGGGCTGTAGGAAATAAGGCCCCAAAAGAGAAAATGAAATAAGGCCCCAAATTTGGGGTGTTATGTATTTCATAGCGAAATAACACCCCAATTTCAAATATGAAATAAGGCCCCACTGCGATGAAATAAGGCCCCAAATTTGTGGCTTATTTCATAATGAAATTAAGAATAATGAAAACTACTTTTCATTTAATATTGTTGATATTGGATAAACTAGTTTAGATTAAAGGAACTTGCAGGGGGGTTGCAGGGGGGCTGCAGGCCCCCCCATACGCATTCCATATCGGAAGGGTAACAATCCTTATTATTACTATAATAAAACTGTAGCTTTTTTTCCGGCTGTAATCTGTGAGACAGGAATAGATTCAAAAAGTACTGCACGAATTTGATTTCGGTTTACACAGTTGCATAGGAAATTGTTCAGATTTGAACATAGGATATGTTTTACCATTATTCGCTGTCCGGAAGTGGAAATCTAAGCTGATATCTAAGAAAAGTTGTAATTCTCGGATGCCTTCTAGCTCCTAGCTTCGGAATCACTCATCCAAATGAAATGGGATTTTTTTCAATACAAAGTTCAATAATGTACAAAGATTTTAAGATATAAATCATCTTTGTACGTTATCCTGAAGTCGAACAATAAGCAATAAACTATAAATTTAATACAATTGAAAAAATCAAAATGTTCGATTGAAGCTAGATCGTTGGATTTTTCCAGCGTTGAGTGGAGGAAATTTTGTGTGTGTGTGCGGCAAAACCTGTTTCTCTCTCTATACATTTTCTGCCGTGTGCTTCTCTTTTTTTATGCAACTTTTAGGCTTTGTGTTGTTTTTTTTTTTTTTTGCTCACGTTCTTAAATTATTAGTGAATAATGACAATGAGTAGTAGAGCGAATGTGGTGCATGGGATTGAGGGAGATAGCTATGTAATTGAGATTGAGGGAGTCACACTCAGTTGTTAATTGTGATTGTGATTTTTAAAATGCGCTATAGTGATTCTGATCTTATTAGTGATACTGATTCACGTCCATGCTAAAACCTGTTTGTGCATTTGCAGTTTTTTTGCTTCATGTTTTTTTTTCTCTTTTTTTAATTTGAACTTGAGGATGTTTGTGTTTGAGTAGTAAGTGAGCGAGTTGTTATGGGATTGAGATGGGGAATAAAATGTAACAAGTAACAACTTACAAGTGGAATGTAAATGAGATTGAGAGGGAATAATAGAAGTTAGCCTACCAAGGTATTTGTTTGGATTGTTTTACTGGCAGTTTTTCTTCTCTTTTTTCGGGTAAGCTACTTTTTGTATAGCGCTAATTATTTTGTTTTAAATTTGAGAAGTGGAACTCTGGCGAAGCAAGGCGAGCACGGGTCAGCTAGTTAATAATAAAAAAATAATTTTGGGGACTTATTTCATTTCTTCTTTTGGGGTCTTATTTCATAATGAAATAATACCCCAATTTTCATTAAGAAATAAGGCCCCAAAAAAGGAAATAACACCCCAAATTCTATTAAAAATCGTTGTTGCTGTTTCCTGTATAATTTGTTGGGGCCTTATTTCATTTTTCTTTTGGGGCCTTATTTCGCAGAGCTATTCTAGAGACATAGCCATTCAGAATTGAACACATTTTTTTTTTCAGCACAAAGGATATGCAGTTGAGTCACATCAGCGAAGAACAAACTTGTCATTGGGTGTTCCAATTAGAGTAATGAGAAGGAGAAGACACGAAACGCAAATTCTGTGAGTGACAACTGACAAGTAGTGAGTTCTTGTTTCTCAGAGTACTCTAAGCGAAATTCCTAACTTCGGAATCATTTTCGAGCTTCCCCACGGGTCAACAGTAAGATTCTGCTACTCGGCTGCATTAACCTTAATCCTTCACAATCAAATTTATTCCAAAGGCTACAAAAAGCATTTCCTTCGTAAAATATGTGAACAACAAAAAATGTCTACACCGCTCCGAGTTCAGCTGAAAATAAAAAAAACAACAACCCAATCGGATGGACTACTATTGCTAAGTGAATAATACCGTTTCCCTAATCCATATCCATGGCACACTTGTCTTTCTTAACCTTTCAAACTTTGCACATAAATTCGCCGGATCTAACTGCAAAAAAGGTCTGAAGTCCTTTAACTTGCCAGAGTCCTTCACCGACTGCTCCCTCAAGCCCCATACCAAAAAAGCAGCCAAAACAAACATGAAAATTCGATAACGAAAAGTTCTCTTTATTTTAATTAACTTCTGTCATGGAGCACACATAAATCCCATCATAATGTCCTAGCGACGATAATGTCATGAAGCGAGACGCTACCCGCTTACACACGTACACGTATGTGTATGTATGTATGTACAGTGTACTCGTATTATTTAGGAGCCACAATGGACATTCATTTTGGGTGTGCTTTACTATATATCTCGTTTGCTTTTTCCTTCTTTTTTCCGTTTCCATTTTTTTTTTCTGTCTTCCTATTGCGTGTTTTTTTTTTTTTTTTGCTTTCCTATACGATTCGCATTTCTGATTATCGGGGCTTACCACATAGTGCCAAGCGGAGATATACAGAATTGCCTATCTGTAATGCTTAGCCAACGAAATCCAACACACATTTTGACTCCATGCAATGTCGTACGAAGCAGAAGAGGAAGGACATTTATTTTATGGAAAAAATGCGAGCTACAGAAATCCTTTACCCTCTCCACTTTCGCAAAAGACCTTGGCCATCAGAAGAATGGCAAGTTTTCGGATGAGATGCCGTTGAAATAAAAGGAGCCACCATCACCAGACAGACATCTTTACTGTGCGCTGTATACGAGTGTATTTATAGCCAAGTGACCTTGATGGGTGATTTCCGAAAAAAGGATTTCTTAGCACCCACACCACGTAATTAATCGAAAATCATTTTCATTTTCACTTGTATCAGCAGCTGGAATACGTTTTGTTTCCAAACATGAGGTCGGTCTTCCCTTGGTTAACATAGGCAACTCTTGTCAGAGATTTTATTGTCGTTTAATGTCCTGTTGCGGTGGATGTTCTTTTGTCATCGACTATTAGTATATTTCATGTCATTGATTGTGGGTATCTCTTTTCCCTATCCCTAGTCTGGATCGAGAGAAATAACAAAGAAATAAAAACACATACTCTATTCAGATTTGCATTGATTTTGAATACAAGGTCTGCTAGGGACGGCTAAGGAGTGGTGGTTTTTTAAATCATATATAGGTAGTTATTGGCAGTGGTGGTAATAAAATTAGAGGCGCCTGTGATATCGGTCGCTGGAATTGATTTGTTGACTTTGTAAAAGTTGTTGCGATTTCATTTGTATTTTGACATCGCCAAAGTTGGTACTGTTTTAGTTGTTGCGTTTGTGGGTGTAAAGTTGTGTGACCGAAAAAGTTATCGCATAAAATTGGAAGATGCTCGCTGCTGAGATATATTACAGCTCTGGAGATATTCAAAAGTTTCAAGTTTCAATGAAGAAAATGTCAGTAAAAAAATTCAGTTAACATCGCTCTGTAACGACCACCGTTGACCGAAACGTTGATCCCTGCCTCATTTTACAAGAAAAATGATCCAATGATGACACTACTCCACAATCATCACACTCTCGGCTACGGCAGCCACATTCTCGTCTGTGCCAATAGATGGCACACTTGCTTGTGTGATTGAAGGCTGTTTTTTTTTTAAATATATTATAAAGATTATAAAGCATTGGTTACGTGATCAAGAGACTATTTCAATTACCAGTGCCATTAACAAAGATGATACAACTAGATGGTCAAATGAGAGCAGAAACGGTACATTTGTCTCCTGCTTAGTATTTTCTGAGTATTCGTGCTTGTACAAATCAAAGAAGGGCCATTGCTGCGGCATGTATACTTTGAAAATCCTTGATGTCAATCGGGAGGACAATTTTCGGTGGGACTTTAAGTGGGGGCGACTGTGTTCGGCATTTTTGGTGCCCATTAGTTACACTGCGTTCACATCGCAGCACAGTTTTAAAGTTGTTGGACAAAATATCAGAACGGGAACTCTCCCAATTCAACTATGTATACGTACACTTCTCTTTTTCTGGTAAAGGTCATAATAGTACAAAAAAGCTTGTAGATCGCCTTTTATTTATGTGAAATACTCGGAACAGTAAACAAAATTTTAATCACTGTTTGTATTTCAAAAACACATAGAGTCCACTTGTTTTGTTTAATAATTTGGAGAGGTTTATAAAAATATCAGTGGACGTTTTAAATACATTGTTATAAAATTTTTAAAAGAATATATCAATAGAAAACGAAATAGAGAATTCGAATGCTAACAAATAGCAAAACAATTTAGGTTCTCACGTTTGATTGATAACGTGAAATCTGAAATCGGAAAATAATATCAGAATCCAGTTAATTACCCCATTTCATTTTTTGTTGTTAAGAGTTTAATCATATACTCATATTTTTACAAATTTTATTTCCTATATTAAGATTTTTTCTTTTTAAATATGAACAGGATTGACATTTTTCCTGTTGCCAACAGGACGTCGAAACCGTCCAATTTGAAAAACGCTTAAAAATTTTTAAATTTTTGTTCAGTACTACCCGATGATCCTCAAAAAAGTTCTATTATACTCCCCGAAATTATGAAACGGCATCCATGTGCATGAGATCGCCAGACTCTCACTCATGATACTCCAAAGTCGACCACATTAGCGGGAGGGGTACTTATCACGTGTAAGTAAAGACAGAAGGAATAGACAACTACATACCATCATGACCGATGGCGGATCTAATCAGGATAGGAAAACTGATAGAAATAACTTCGACTACGAAGCTCAACACTTATGTTTTCACGTCTTTCTTCCGCTAAATCTAGAATGGTATGTAGGTACTGCGACTGTCGTAATCCATACCACAAGGCAATCACCCCTATCGAGGTATCCGTTCGAAATAAAAAATTCCGATACGAAAGTCAAGTCTGATCAAATTGTGTTCGAAGTATACGCTTCGGAACAGAATAAATAAAGTATTAAGCGCGTTAATTTCGCATTAAAAAGGTATCCTGTAGCTGTCAAAAGTAAGTGGTAAGTGGTGCGCTATATGTCAGCGGAGAAAGTCTGAAAGTGTAATCGGAACGGATATCTCGAATGGAATTCGTTCCGAGTGGGAATACCAATTCCATGTAACCATATGAGGGGAAGAGTTGAAGTGCGCTGAGGTATATTCAAATCTATATAGCCTATTCGACCCACAAGGGAAAATCTTGTAATCGAAAAGATGTTCGTTTCTGCCTTAACTAAGGCCCAGTGATTAAAATTTAGTCTTTCGAAAATCGAAATGGACACACCAATTCTGTTCGTGGAGCTAAACTTCAATAGAAACAACGAACAAACAAAAAGGAAATACTCACTTGGAGTATTTCATATTTCCCCAATCCTATATTGAGCAATTTAATTAAAGGAGACAATGATAAACCATCGCAATAAAAACAAGACACTTAAACTATTTTACGCATCGCAACAGCCGTTGCCATCAAATCAAAGAGAATCCAAGTCCAAATTACCATAAAATCTCATTCATCTTTCTGTACAGGCACGCTTTAGGGAAAATGTTGTTTACGATAAATCTGCAATTCAAAGCACAAAACCAAGAGCCTGCTCGTAAATATCCTTTGAGTTGCGACTTGCCAACTATACCATAAACAAAGCAGTCGTCCTCGTCGCCGTCGCAGTCTACTCGAACATCCCTGCAGACAGACAGATACAGTCAGATGGTGAGCCGAAACCTGGTGTATGTAGCACGAAATGGGGAATTCATAGAGTACGCTAATGCTAATGACATTGTCAGATATCATTTACATAAATTTCATTTCAAAAACTCATTTGCTGTGTGCAAGGCACGGCGAAATCGTGAACACCAAGATAGAGTATATAAATCTGTTGCTATACCTATTTGTGCAGCACCGCTGCCACATCAGCATAATCGAAATGTGTTTGCATGTTGTTTCAACTTCTTTTAGTTAACAAATGCAACAGTGTGACTTAGGCGGACAAATTTAAAGGACTATTTCGCTTTAGTTTGTCTTTTGCCAGTGCTCAACTTTGGTAGGAAGATAAATGTGATACCTGAGTAAAATGATTGCAGACAACAATGGGGGTGAGCTTCCTTCGCTGGTCATTACCCACACACCTCAGCAACGATTGATATCCCCTCTTTGGAAAACCAATCGATTTCTTCCCTTATATCCGACGATTTACTGCCTAAAATCGATCAGACTAAATCACCACAGAAAGGCCATCTATCCGAGTTTCTCCATTAACCCGCACACCTATCCACACCAACAGTTGACTTATAACCTCAATCAGAAGGTTGGTCTCTTAAACCCGAAATCTTTTCCGAATATTTCACCGCAATATAGCAAGCAGCATTCCTCAAAGTTGTGATGTAATCTCATGGTCTACGTGCATGTGTGCGACTTCCAGGGCAATCATCAATCTTATTGTGTTATTATAAGAAGACAGGGTAGATGCAGATGCAGACTCGTGTCGACTCCTTCGGGGCACTAAGAAGATGCAACACATTATAGTCATAGGGATGGCACCACCCCCGCTAGGACAAACAAAGTCGATTAGATGCATATGCAAGAGTAGACTGAATTATCTACTACCATGAAGGGTATTTATTCTCCTCTACAGCAGCAAAACGGATCAGCTGGGGGTAGACTGTTTATTTTTTCCATAGCCAACACCTCCCACAACAATCGACGGAATTATTCCAATGACTTAGTGCTTTGCTGATTTATTAGTCTGGCAGTCCTGTGGCAATGCACAAGCGAATGGGGCAACAAAGAAATACTGACTTGGGTGGCTTTAATATCTGCGCTCGCCACCAAACTAATACTGCGGTCAGAAGGATGCGTAGTGTGCTGCTTCTTTTTGAAGTTTGGTTTCAGTTTAAATGGCTATGGCCTCGCCATCAACAATTTATGGTGATCCCGTTCCAACTGTGTGGTTTTTGTTTATCTTTGCAGAAAGGGAAGTCACTACTGTCCTTTATTGATTCGTACTCACTAGGGGTAAGGGAATGCGTGCTTGGGAGTTTGAAATTAATCAGGATGATAGTTGAAACGCTGACTGGTGAGTTTATGACTAAAGCGGGTAAGAGTAAAGTTGCAAGTGACATTTGAAATATGAAGCGGATTAGCTATGAAATGGTCGTACATGGGTCGGGGATAATAGTAAGCATCGGTCACTAGTAGATTAAGAATATATGTGGCAATAATACCCTAAAAGAAGCACTCATAGAAATTGTGTATGACTTCGTAAAAGACATGCTTGCAATTTCTGAACTTTGTTTCTTTTTGTTCTTCTTCATTATTTTTTAAGAGTTTTTTGTTATTCGTAACCTATTTTTAAATACAATATTCTTATAAAAAAAAGTATTTTCCCTTCTTTTATTAATAAAAAAATAAAATCGTCGAACTTTAAATTATGAAGGCGACCCGGAATATAAACACAATTTTCAGATACCTTCTTATATTGAACTGCTAACCCAAATTACAGCCTAAAAGCCTATTCACACCGCAGCACCGAAAACCGTGTTTTCGTCAAAAGCTCGCCGATGCGCTCACACCAAACAACCACTAGTTTTTGTTTGGTTTTTAATCAGCTATGACCCTGTGATACACTAGACGTGAAACTTCTGTGTATTTTTGTTTTGGGTACAAATTTCGATCCCATTAATTAAGAAATTAACTTAATTCAGAGCATTGAAAAATATAAACTCATCAAGGGTGGAAAATGATTTTAAATTGTGAATTGTGACATTTGTTCGGCCAGCTCTGAATTGCTGAATTTGCTGAATATTGCGAAAGGTGTGTTTGTTGCAACAACCCAATGATTGGAAGTCGTTGTCGTGGTGTTTTCATGGAAAACGACTTTAAAGGAGTCGTTTTGAAAACCGAAATATGTATGGGAAAACTTCTGTTTTCGATGAAGTATTCGAGTATTTTCGCGAAAACACGGTTTTCGGCTCGGTGTGAATACGGTATTACCTTAGCTTTCGCAACCATTCGTTTTGTGTGAATTTCTATTTTTGGGCTGAATGGAAATGGACACACACTTTAGTGCTGAATCCGAATGGCTAAATTGTGAAGCTTTCTCGAGACAATTATTATGTCGGATGTTTGCCCCACGTTTACAAGACGTGGTGCGTTAAAACCGACATTAAGTTGCAATTTATGGTTTTGTGGGGGACCTCCCGCTCGATAGTCAAGCACACTAACTGCTGAGCCACAGTACTTACATCAGCACTCGTAAGTATATTACGTTGGCATTTTTTAAATGGGACGAATTGATGACAGATTTATGAGTAAAACTTTAATTTTGCCAAATTATAATTGTTTAAAACATTTTATCCAGTTTTTCGCTCCTTACATAACATCTATCTGCTAAGCCAACGAAATTTAAATACGTTAGCATTCCCGCTTCATTTATATTTTCTTCGATCTTATAGGCCCATTCAATACTTCCTTCTTGCTCCACAATTTCCAACTGCTAATTACGGAATTATTTACGCAAACATTCAATAAAAACAAAAAATGTATAAACAATTCACTTTGTTTGCTCTGCACTTACTCATTCACACTAGGTAGCATCTAACGTTTAAACTCTTTGTTTCTTTTCCTTCGTCTTTTGCTAAAGCACGCATTTTATTTATAGACATCCGAACGAAAATTAAACAATTAATACGTGTGGGCTCGGTTATTGAGTCATGGCTTCAGAAATAAAATACTTAGTTATGAAATATTACAGAGAGCCGAAAGAAAGTCGGTAATCCTTGCGTGTACGACGTCCTGCTAGGTATATAAAAATAAACAAGAGAAGATTGGCGACCTTTTTTGTCGCCACAAGACCAGCCTGTATGGTAAAGGCTATTGACTTCCTTTGTGAACTACCCGACGACGCCAACAACAGGTGCCACCGCTATTATTCAATTAAATATGTCTACCCGAACCCGTCGTAGTTAGATACTATCCACGTCTGTGTGTACGTTCATTAGAAATTTGCATACACAATCAATGGCACCCAACTGGCAGCTCCATTGCCAGTCATATATGATTTTATTCCAGCCGCAAAATAAGCGGAAATGTTTGCCTATCGAAAATCTGATGATACGGCTCGAAGGACCATACAATATTTATTTTAATAAATTGCTTCGGTTCGCCTGATAATTTGTAATTTATTTTTATGGCGAAAATCACGAAGAGTTGTTGCGCATAAATTACACACGAAATTGAATGAATTAATTTGATATTATTACAGTAGATCCTTTTTTGGAAATAGAATGATTGTCGGACTTTTTTTGATTTTCTCTACTCTGGTCTCCCAGAAGTATTGGCAAAAATTAGCTTTAGCACGATAGCTAGGTAAGAATATAATGAAAACAACAATCAAAGGGCGAGAAGTTATAAATGAAAAGAAAGGCGTTCGCCCCTTTACTCATATATTTTTCGAGATTATTGTATACAGAAAGGGCTAAGGGAAGGCAATTAATGTCAACACTGCCAAACTCGGTTCTTGGGTTCCATGTTTTTCTGCTTTTTTTCCTCTCTGTCGAGTGTCTTTGTTGGACTAATTAAGTGGTAAGCTCTTCGGTATCGCCGAGTCCTTTCTTGTGATATACGACACAATGAGGTGTAGGTTTGGTTGTATGACAGCGGTAATGGAATTGTATTATTCAGGTAGGTTTCACTTTAGCAACTCAACAAGATAATGGATTTGTTGCTTATGATATGGCTGACAAAATGTTGTCATTTTGGGGAATGTGTTTCACAATAAAAGGTTAGTCCGTTCAAAAACTGACAATAAACAGACAGATAAACAGACTCTTGCATAAAAGATACTATATCTTAATATAGTTATAAAAACGTTCGTGCGTATGTATGACCGACCATAACGGCTGAACCACTGAAGCTATCCCCCTTATATTCACACCATATTATTGTGTGGTGCTCCGGATGGTTTATGTTTATTTTAGACCCTATAGGGGGCGCTGGGGTCGCTTTTATAAAAATTCTTATTAATGGACCGATTTGGCTCAAATTAAGACCATAAAACGCTTAAAGATGCCAAAATTTGGACCCGATAGGTGGCGTTGGGAGATATTTACGACAAGTTAGATTTCCCTGCATATCAATTTTGTATCAACAACATTAAATTTAATATTGTAATAATATAGTTGGCGTTGGTTGTCTATACTTTTTCGAATTTGACATTTCAGTAATTCATATTTCATTTAGCTGTACAAATGTTTGGCGAAAACTCCAAATTAGTTTCTAATCAATTTTCAATAGGTAAATAACAGTCGCAGTAGCTTAGTGGTTAGTGTGTTGGACTGCTATGCGGGAGTCCCAGGTTCGAGTCCCGCAAAAACCCAATTCCGACTCAGGGTTTTTTTCCGCTGCGCTACCTCTCGCGAACGATCCGAGAGTATAAATGTCTTAAAAGAGCTTCTCAATTAGCCGTTTGGAGTCGGCATAAAATTGTAGATCCCTTCCATTCGTTCCAAAAATGAGAAACTCACACAAAACGAATGGTTGTGAGAAGCTAGGCCTAGGGTCTCTCCAGACCTGTTGCCGCCAACTATTTATTATTTTTTAAATAACATTTCCATTCGATTTCCGGCACAAATAACATAACCAAGGAAAATGTTCTTATTGGGCCAAATTTTATTCTTCTTCTTTTGTTTTGTTCGTATTGGTGTATTTCAGGCTTAGGCAGTCTTGAAAGATAAAATTTTGGACCTGATAGGTGGCGCTGTTGCCGATCTCCGAAACAGCTCTACCGAGTTGATTGAAATTTGTGGATGGGTAGGTATGGTTGCTTGGAGATTGAAATATACTATAGTTTCGGACCCTATAGATGGTACTTTGCAAAACATAAGCGGGATAGGAGTACGGGTTGTGGAAGCATTACAATTATAAAGGACTTTGCGAAATGTGAACAGGACTTAATACGAAAGGTATTAGCAAAGCCGGGTGGGTACAGGTACATATAATAAAAAAGTTAATTTAAAAAAACAAAAAACCCGACTGACTGTAAATTTAAAAGGATTGAAACAAGACACTTTTAAGTATAACTGATTGACAATCGGAGACTACCTAGACAATCTGTCAAAAATATGCGCAGCCTCCGACTGCCAATCAGTTATAATGGGTGATTTTTTAGCTGATTTGGTTTTGGCAACACTGGTTTTGACAGCTGACGTGTGTTTAGTACCTTGTGTCACTGTCAAACAGCTTCAGTTTGGTTTGCAATTTAACCATGGATCGTCTTACAAATGAACAACGCTTGCAAATTATTGAATTTTACTATCAAAATTCGTGCTCGGTTCGAAATGTTCATCGCGCGCTGCTTCCATTTTATGATCGGCATTCTCGACCTTCTGAGCAGTCTATTCGGAAGATTGTGACCAAATTTCGCACCAAATTTACTTTGTTGGGCATTAAACCACCAACACGTTTACGTACTGTGCGTAGTGAAGAAAATATTGCGGCCGTATCAGCTAGTGTGACAGAAGTCCGCGAAGTGTCGATTCGGCGCCGTTCCCAGCAGTTAGGCCTTTGTTACAGCACTACGTGGAAAATTTTGCGGAAGGATTTGTGCGTAAAGCCTTTTAAAATACAGCTTGTGCAAGAACTAAAGCCAGGCGACCTACCACAACGCCGAATTTTTGGTGAATGGGCTCTTGGAAAGCTGGCCGAGGATCCGCTTTTTTATCGAAAAATTGTGTTCAGCGATGAGGCTCATTTTTGGTTGAATGGGTACGTAAATAAGCAAAATTGCCGCATTTGGAGTGAAGATCAGCCAGAAGCATTGCAACAGCTACCAATGCATCCCGAAAAAGCCACTGTTTGGTGCGGTTTATGGGCCGGCGGCATTATTGGGCCATATTTCTTCAAAGATGATGCGAATCGCAGCGTTTCTGTCAATGGTTAACGCTACCGAGCGATGATAACAAACTTTTTTTTGCCCGAAATGGAAGTTCTTGACTTGCATGATATGTGGTTTCAACAAGACGGTGCCACATGCCCCACAGCACGCGAAACAATGGCGCAATTGCGAAGCGAGTTTGGTGAACAGTTAATTTCACGTTTCGGGCCGGTCAATTGGCCGCCTAGATCGTGCGATTTGACACCATTAGATTATTTTATTTTTTGTGGGGGTATGTCAAGGCTAATGTGTATAGGGACAAGCCCGCTTCGATTGACGCACTGGAAGCCAACATCCATGCATTCATTCGTGAGATACCGGCCGATATGTGTGAAAGAGTATGCCAAAATTGGACTCAGCGGATGGACTACCTGAGACGCAGCCGCGGTCAACATTTGCATGAAATTATCTTTAAACATTAAATTGCAAGGTTCAAACTATCGATTCAAATAAATATTTCACTCATTTTTTCGAATTTTTTGTGTTTTTTTTTTTTAAAAAAGTTCTAAACCTCTTAAAAAATCACCCGTTACTTAAAAGTGTCTTGTTTCAATCCTTTTAAATTTACAGTCAGTCGGGTTTTTTGTTTTTTTTTAAATTAACTTTTTTATTTTTATCTTTTTAGTTTAATATATTTAGAAGAATACACAAAAAAAGTTTCTTTTGTGAATGGTGTACAGTATATTTATTTGTCAGTGTTTTAGGATTGTAGCTATCTATTTTTTGCCGGTCTCAAATAGTGTTCGATATGTTTATGCAATATAAATAATATAATATATAAATTAAAAAACCGCCCGGTCCAATAAAAATAAAAACTCCTGATTAACATAAGTTTTATCGTCTTCACATCCTGGCGAATCGGGCCTAACACTCCACAAGACCGCGATTGTGAATACATCAGAAAGTAATTTACCTATTCCGCAGTTCAGTGTATTCCATCTCTTGACATTTCCACTGTGTGACAATCTTTTTTTTTAGTTTGTTTTTTTAAATTTATATTTTTATAATTATTTGTTTAGCCTATGACACTCCGGGGAAGAATACGAATCTAGTGACACCTCACTCTTTAAAATCGGTTAAGCCGTTTAGGCTACAGGAGGTCACGTAGGAACTTACATAGGATACGCACGAAACACATAACCCTCTCTGTGTACAGTCGGGTAAAAAAGAATGACGTCCGTATGTGCGGACTCATAACTCGAGAACCAATCCTTCAATTTTTATGATTCGCATGGGCCCAAGGAAGGACTTATTATGCTACTTTTTGTCGTGAAAACAAAACTTTATGGGGATTAGTTGAATTTTTGAATTCTTTGGATGTTCCGGACTTACATCTATACAATTAAAAGTCGGCTCATTTATAATTTTGTTGTGCAACCTCAATGCACCAAGGCTTTGTAACAGAACGCGTTTGATTTGGTGGTGAAGGATCTCAAATCAAATGTCATGCAAGCGACGGTTTTGAGGGAAAAATTCAAAGAAAAACATTCTCATTCCACGGAATCCGCTTATTGAGAACGAATTTGTACGTCGTGTACTGTAAACCACTTTAGTCAAAAAGCGGAAGTATGGCCGACATGTTAATCTTCTTTGTTTTGTTTATCTACGCCTAAGGAAGGTTCATACGGCAAAAATTGGAAAATTTGAACGGGAAATTGGAATGTTTGTGAAAATTGATTTTCCATACATTTTCTATGTATAGTTTTTTTTTAATTTTGATCGTAGTATACCTACAGTGAGAACGTATTTGTCAAAAGCTACAGTTGAGATCAATAAAATTAATTTCAGGTGGGAGTGAAAATTATTTTAGTCAAAAAGTCAATTTTGGGCGGGACGAAGTTCGCCGGGCACGCTAGTTAATAAATATACCTAAAAGAATAAGATGACGCCCGTGTGTGCGCGCTTCACTCGAGAACGGATCGTTCGATTTTAACGATTTTGGACTTGATGGTTTCGTTTTGGTCCAAGGAAGGACATAGGTTACTTTCTATCGCATATAGTATAGGGAAATGCACTTTGAAAAAATAAACAGGATAGAAATCGAGGAGTGTCACTTCCAATACAACAAAAATTATTTAAAATTCTTTTGATGTTCTGGGCTTACAACTACACAATTTGAAATTGAAAGTCGGCTCAGTTAAAATTTTGATCCACCAAAAGTTTATAAAGGATCGCGGTTAATTTGATTGCGAAGAATCTCAATTTTGAGTTTCAGGGGAAAATTTAACGGCAACCATTCTCATTTCCTGGATTCCGCTTATTCCGAACATTTGGCCATTGGCATTTAGACGCATCAATTTTCCGTTTCGCTATGAGAATTAGTAAGTCGCAAGGACAATCGCTGGAAATTTGTGGCATCAATCTTGAATTCCCATGTTTCTCACATCTTTAAGTGTACGTAGCGTGCTCACGAGTGAGCAAACCTTCCGCTTTCTAGGTGGTGTACCGTATACCGTAAAGCACTTTAGTGAAAAAACAGAAGGTTGGCCGACACGTCAATCATTGCGGTTTGATTGAAACACAGTTATTTCTATTGTATTTAATATTACTTTTGAATAAAGAATTTGAGTAGCAGGTGCGGGGGAAGCTCGAAATTATAAGGCCTTTTTATTACGCTCATATGATCTATATAGATCATTGATTTCCATGGTTTACAATATCATCTGGATCTCGTACCATTGTAGTAAACCGTGGAAATCAATAAAGATCTTGTGATAATAAAATAGGCCTATTATTTTCATTGCGAATATAAACGAATTTGGGCAGAATGAAATTCGCCGGGTCAGCAAGTAGGTACATGTACATAAATATGTATCGCATATATATCGACCTATAATTTTATGCCGGGTCCGAACAGCTGAATTTATAAGCCTTTTTAGGGCAATCATGCTCTCGAATAGTTATCGAACGTTCACGAAAGGTGTTCGTGTTTTCCGGGAACTAACTACCTTACTGGCATCAAATTAACTGAATGCCAATGAAGCTCGAGTACTACGTTTATTTGATTTAAATAGTTCCAAATACGGAGGCCGGTTAATGAGCCTCAAAGTTTTACTTATCTCATTTCAGAGTCAAAAGATCTTATCTTAGCCAAAATAATAAACTTCTATTCCATGGGCTATTGCAGTAAGTGCTTCTCCCGAATCATTCAAAGCAGGGTTCCTCCTGCGTACTTAACTCGGGCAAAAAGCTGCAAGTATCTCTGAAACTTTTAGGGATATTGAAGAATACATTTCCTTGAGGTTAAACTATTTCTCCAAAATAAGTTCCAAATAAAAGGATGGCTGTTAGAAGCTAAGTCTATACGGGCTAGGTTCGACCACCTGTTTTCCTATTTTATATGCAATTTTTAAATACGCATAAAACTTATAAAAACAGTGAAATCAAGTTTCTGTGATTATTGACCTCATATACACATTCACCAAATTCTCTCTAAGGCAAACATCCACTCACCACATCTAACAACGAAACAGAAGTCCGCAGCTCCTCTACCACAGTTCTGATATTATTCAGTAGAGCAGATGTGTTAACCCAATCGTATCAATTCGAAAACGAATTGAATCACATTTGCCAACAAAATTGCATTAATTCATTTGAAACCCACTCCAACTCCGGCTTTGAATGCTGTCCACAGGGATATAATTTCCAAATATTGTTTATCCTTTACCGTGCGACTTGCAAACGAATTCCGGCAAAAACTCCTCAACACTCTGCCTGTCTGTGTGTAGCAACAAATCGTATAAATACTTCATTGTCACCTTGATGTATGTATTTGTACATAGCCAGCCACAACATGCCCTATCTCTCTATATTTCATTTCGTAGTGCACCACAAATTGTTGCACCCCCATCAACGATTCCGAACTTCGGTGTGTTGACAGTAGTTTCAGTGCACTATCGCCCTCATCATTGAATCTCATCACCTGGGAGGAATGAAAATTGCTTCCGGAGCTCATGCGTCATGCACCAACAACCGACGATGAATTTCCCTGAAACCCTGATATTTACCTTCCAATAGAAATTCATGAACTGCAAATGCAAATTTCCATAGTTAATATCGGCGACTATGGTCGGCTACAATGGTGGGGCTGAGAGGGTGAGGGTGCTAGAAAATCGTCCAAAATGGAAAAACGGAAGATATAGTTCAAGATAGTCCAAATGGAAAGCATTCTTCGCAAGAAGACGTTGCCAAAAGAAAACAGTCTCAAAAATATCCCCACTAGGTGGGGAGTTAGAAATACACACGACGATGACATCGCCAAGGACGTTTTAAAGTGAATTTTATCTCACACCCGCACATACATTATTGCAGTAGTAGCTTACGATGACAATGACAATGACAGAAGAAAAGGTTACCAAACCTATATATATGATGAAGATTTAATTTGCATAAGCACAAAAGGAAGCCCTAGAAAAAGAGATAAAGAACGAAGGGCAATCCTTGGTGAAAAAAGTATACGGACTAGGGCTAGGGTTTGAGGTAAGAACCACGTATGAAGCGTTTTACGAGTACTTTTAGAAAAAAATCAAATTATCACGTACCTATATCCCTGGGTCTTTGCAGTCCTAGTTGACACGTCAAAGTGTTAATAAAGCTTAAATTCACTGCATTACAATGGAAATGAGGGATACTTACAGCAGATCTAAATAATGGAAGTGTGAACGCGGTGTTTTATAGACAGGAAAAAAAAACACGGTTTCAGGGGTGAGCAGGGTCCCATTATTTGTAAATCAAAATTGACTATCCCGGGGGCTGTCTCTGCAGTTCCGCGGTCGATTTTAGTGTAAAGTTGTAAAAACAATATGCAAGGTCAGTTGGTATTCAGTCGGTCTTCTGCGCTAACATCACCTATAGGACAATTGGCGCTTGAATATGGACACCCTACAAATTTAAATAACTCAAATAACAACACCTCTGGCTCTGAGCAATAAAGTTGTTTTATGAGGAAGGGATTACAATACAATACAATTGTTGTATTAAAATTAAACAAAAAAGCAGAGCCTTGGGCATGATTGACTTAAACCTTATCCTCAGTACGTGCTAATATTAATTCTTCGGATATAAGGTCCGCTATCCCTCTAAGCTCTGCTACGTATAATTGTAAAATAGATGCGAAAACATCGATATATAGCCAAAGCAGCCTATTGACTTGAAATGAAGAGGTACCAATAAGGGCCACAGGTAGAGGCCCATAGTAATTCTGACTCCACTCAGCGAGTTAGGAACTTCGCGAGAACCTTCTGGATGTCACATACAAAATTGGTATCACTGAAATAGAAAGTGGTACAGTGTCGAAAAAGAAAGACGAATACACACTATATACCACAACATACAGCAGTAGAATCTGAGGCGATACAAAACTAGTTTACCCGAGAAATACCATACCAAGGATCGATGCGATTGCGAAGGCCAAATAAAGATCAAATGAAGACCAACGGTTTTCGAAGAAGCTTATACCAATCATGCCTAGTTCAGAGAAACGGCAATAGCCTATCCTTATCCCAGTTGGAACTTGTACTTGGACAAAGTGAGGGTCGGTACCTTGACTACTGGACTACTAAGCAAGGTATTCCAGACTCTTCCCCCAGGAACAACACAAACGACATCTTATGTTTTTTGAACTGTTTCATCTGTCTGGCGAAAAAATAAAGTGCTAACTCTCCTGATCCTGACCTGCCCTCTTCCATTGGTCCCTCAAAGAAAGCTCACATAAGCGAATGTTGTAAGCATTTTAGTCTTTGGCTCTATATAGACTTGTTGCTCTCTCTAATTATTACCTTTTTTTTTCTTTTTTTAATTCCCGCAAGAGAATAATAAGCACACTGTTGAGTCGAAGCCGAACGTCAAGTGCGAGCAACTTCCAGAAGCATGTGAAATTGTAAAGTATACATGCCGCAGATGACCTCACAGATAGGGATCAGCAGACTTCAAGGACCTTAATTAAATAGGTAAATAAACCTGCGAAACTCAATAACTAGGAAGCCGCTTTTAAAGCGATAAAAATTGTCAATACCAACAAAATGATGACCTCAACTTCTGAGTTAACATCGTCTTTTGTTGCATAGATTTAAATTAAACAGAGGACCCAGAGCAAACTGAAGAGCTGAATGCACATACGCCCTTCTACACTACATCCTTTAAACTACATGACGGTCAGCACTTTACCAACAGCTCCATCCACAGCAAAACGCTAATTACAAGTACAACAAATTGTGGAAGCTGTTTCGCATTAGCATCTCCTTTGGATGGAAATTGGGATATTTTCGCCCAGAAATTTCCAAAGGACAATGGAGTCCCTTGCTGGTTCGCCCACACAAATTCCTCAGGAAAAACCAAAAGACACTAAAGCCTCTAAGCAACCATCAGCATCTATATCTTTACATCTGCATCAGAGCTCCATGAATAAGCCAATTGCTCCTGTTCTCCGGACATCTATTGGCTTCACTTTACCATTAGATTGCATGCATCGATTGTGACTTTTTAATCAATTAAACTGTCAATAGAGTTTGTCCAAATTGACTCAATAACCTTTGAATTCATTTCTTGAGATGATGATTGTGTTTCCCTTCACAAAAGTCCGATAAAGTGTGTTTTTTTGTACGAATTTCCGAAGAGGAATGTCACAGTAACCTACTTTGCGAAGAATTACCTCGATTTTATTATGAAAGCCAGACAAACTGGTACCTATTTGAACAGGTCTAGTGAACCCATAACAATGGGTAGGTCTTTATTTGTTATGTGTTTTTATCCCTTTTAAAGGGATAGGATATATGTGACCTACGGGCTGAAACGTCTCCAAATAAGGCATCAAATTATTGTGATGAAATTAATTGGGTTCTGATTTTTTATTTATTATGACTTATGGTTATGACTCATGACTTACCAGAGATTCATCTTCCTGGCAGCACTTGACTGTAACACTACCCTCCCACTTCTCGTATTACACTTCCATAAATAGACACTTCTCAAAAGTCCACAACACTGTGAGTACACGTACTATGAGTATATACAAAATTGCACTTGCAATCGACACAAGTTGGAAGAAAAACACGCACCACCTTCACCATCCGTTTCACTATCATAATGCCCGCACGACTATTGAGCGATAATCCCCGATCTGGCAAGAGTTCTCTTTCAACCACAAAATTACAAAACTATTCGATAGTGCGAGTATTATCGCTTTGAGGGTAGGAGAACGATTGGCTTCATAAGTTCCACGCGATGTCCGAAATATTTTTTAAATTCGGTTGGAACTTTCGATCAATAAAACATCGGGACGCCAGTACCACCCGCGGACAGTAAGAACCTCAGCAGCATCAGCTACGATGTGAGCTATTGGGAACACTAAACACGAACTGTATTTGCATTTGGAAGGCAGCACAGTAAAGGCTGCCCATTGTCCACCTCCGCCACCACCTCAACCATCCCCCATACGACGCTTCGTCGGTGGTGTGTATTTTCGAACGAGAAGAGAAATTCCTCCCGAAATGGTTTGTTTTTTTTTTTTTTAATGATGTAAACAGAGGGTGGCCCGTGTGGTCCATACCAGGAGCCGAGAAGGTGATGTTGTGTATTGCGAGATCCCTATACCGAACCGCTCACTGGTGCCAGATGGTGGAGTACACCAACATCCAACACGCGTCACTATCGCTTCGGTGTGCTTCCAAGTGTCCGTTTGACTTTGACGAAGCAATCTGTTGAATTAATATACAACCGTGAGCCGGTTGCCAGGTGAGCTATATTCGACTTGAGTTTTGCGCACAAAGCAAGTGGAAGTTAAATTGGACTTTTATCTTTTGTAAGCGGCCATAAGACGCAATATGGTAGCTTTTGTTTTTGCCTTTTATTAGCCTGGAAATGGAGTGACTTAATGGTAAAGTAAGTAAATATGGCAAAAGAAGATATTATGCAATTGTATAGCAATTTGTGGGGGAAATTTGGAGTGCATTTTTGAAATGGGCTCTTTCAGTCGAGATGGTATGACGGACGGATGATATGTTATAGTACTGCAGAGGCTGGATAGTATAGGGTTTTTCATTAGCGACTTGACAACTTCAAACTTTCAGTGTGAATGCACGGTTAAACCGATTACCGATCTGTCAATGCCAAAATCAACATTTCATCACGGTGAACAACGTTTACAAATAATAATAAAATTTACTACCGAAGTTCCGAATCGGTGGTGGCATTTTAAAGAGCGTTAACGCAAATTTTCAATCTTCAGTGATGAAGCTTTTTTTGTTTGAACGGCTTCGTCAATAAGCAAAATATGCGTTACTGGCAGGTGAGAACCCTGATGTGCTTCATGAAACAGCGCTTCATCCGCAAAAAGTCACTGTTTGGTGCGGTTTTCATGCCGGTACGTACGTCATTAAGCCGTTTTTTCTCGTCAATGAAAATGACCGTCACGTTACGATAAATGGTATTTGCTACGGAGGCATGTTGAAAAGTTATTTAAGAAATTGCATGAATTGGACATCAGTGATATATGCTTCCAACAAGACGGTGCCATTAGCCACACAGCGGGTGCAACAATCAAGTTATAAAAGTCTCAGTTCGGTGAACGTGGTATCTCAGGAAACGGACCCGATTGGCCGCCGAGATCATGTGATTTAACGCCTTTAGACTTTTTTTTGTGGGGCTATATTAAATCATTGGTCAATGTCAACACGTTGTAGGAGCTCGGAGCCAATATTGAATGAAAAATAGCGGCCGTATCGGTCGAAATGTGCGGCCGAATCATCGAAAATGGGGTTCGTATTGACCGCTGCATACGTTCCCGTGGTTGTCATATAAACGAAGTCGAATTCCATTCATAAATGTTTTGATAGTAATTCAAGGCAAAAGTTTTTTTTAAATATCTCAAGTAGTTTGCATTTTATTAGAAAAGAAGTTGTCAAGTCATTAAAATAAGAAGTCTTAATTTGGTAATGCTTCGTAAAAATTACACCGAAAGAGATAACTTGAATGATGGCAGAATAATTCCACTTCTTAGGGGAACTATTTGACTATAATCTGTCTAACATTCCAACGGTCATCTTGTTCCTTTAAAACACAAATTTTGTTCCCGAAAAAAAAAAACAACCAAAATAAAAATCCTATTATTCGACTTGCAGGTGTTTGTCCGCAAGAAATTTTAAAACAACTATACCAAAGCTTCTAGCTTTGGAACTCCTCTGCCGATTGGAATAGTATTTCTTTTATGCCAATACCAATAAGGGACAAAGATTTTAAGATGTTATTCATCTGCGTACGTACGAAGTACGATACGGCAGACAGTATCTTGTATATGCGATTTTATACCCTATTCACACCAAGCCGAAAACCGGGGTTTTCGCGAAAAACTTAGTCGAAAGCAAAAGTTTTCCCATAAACACCACGAAAACGACTTCCAATCGTTGTTGAAACAAACACACCTATTAGGTCGACTGATTTATTTGGCGAAGTTCACAGGGGCCCCTTTCATTAGAAACGAAGAACCAATACCTACTGTTGTTATATTCATCAGGTAGAGTTACCTATACCTACATCCTAACATTGTATATGGAGATGTATATAATGTTTATATACAACGATCCTACCCAAATGTCCAAATCCAGAGGGAACCTCGCTTAAAATGCTGACATCGTCCTATCTATACTCAAGTTGCAATAGCATTTTTCTACTCCCTCTTATTTGTGGCATTTACTTCCGAATTAAACACTCGCTCTTCTCATGCACTCCGACAGTATATCCCGTTTCCACTCGGCAGTTTCAGTTGTAATTAAAACAGCTTAACACGCAATTATCACTTGTTGGTGCTATTTCAACCGAAAGGCACTGCATTTTCCCTTAAACAATTTTAGACGATTTTTAAATGCTCGCTCGAACGTTGCTTAATGTGTACAAATGTTGACCGTGCGGAAAACTCAGCATCCCTTAATGAGTCGGTGACACGATAGCCTCAAGGTTCCCTTTCATTGCAACACACACACTACAGAGACCGCATAGCTCTGGTAAATTAAAGCATCTTTCCAGTGCAACACCATTACATTCGACTTTGTACGAACAAAAGGCTGTGCTCTAAAACCAAATCGATTGGTGGCCGCAATCTATACAGAATTGGCAGTGCTTGCTGCAACGAGTGCAAGTGAAACATTACTCCTGCATTTTTGGGGTAATAAAAAAGTCGTAAAATGTATACTACTCTATGTGAACATTCGAGATACGAGAGGCAACGTTTTATGGGCATCGTCATGCAGTGCAGCTCTGCAGAGCTGATAAGCTATTACCAAAGGCGTGCAACACATGCAATATAAATGTTTTGCTGTCGCTGTGCAGCATGACTACAGTTGTGTTGATCCTAGATGGAAGGATTTTAAATTCCTTGAAGGATGAAGTGGATACAGTGCAATTACCGAGAAATTGGTACAAAATATGAAGACCCCGACACATGGGATGGCTCCGGCAATACCAGCATTAAATTGTTATCAATATTATTATGCGGAAGACACGAAGGATGCCGACAGCATGATTTTGTACACATGGTAGTCTCTCAGTTTAATTGCGCGATATTGTTGCCTGTCGACTTTAATTTGAAGATGCAATGTACTCAATTTCACCCACAAGTCAAGAGAGAGCATGCGTTGGGTCTTGGGCCATCAGTCAGCACTTCAGCAGTCATGAGTCAGTGCCCTTCGGCTAGAAGAAATATTATCTTCGCAAGGATTTAAGGTCCATTTGCAACCATTTAAGTTCCGAATTGCATCAATGAATATTGAATAAATTTTATGCCGGTTTGTGGCTGATTGTTATGGAATCCTCCAAATCGGAAACGAGAGCTCATATTTAATTGACAATATTTATTTAAATTTTTGTCATATATTTGGGGCTTAACATAATTAATGTGACAGCAAACAGGTCCAACACTTAAAAACTGGCTTAACGATATTAACGAACTCTGGAATCGCAAACAAAAGAACGAACAAAACTTTATGATTTATCGTCCTTAATTGCAATGCATGGAGAGCATACGACTTTTGAAGCCCATTTGCATGTACATTTACAGTTGCTTACTACACCCCGGGGATGCAATAAAAAAGGCACCCCGCATGCAAACCCCTGACCCATACAAACATAATTAATAAAAATAAATGGAGTCGGCATATATCCTGCGGTGGATGTCATGTTTGCACCGTAATACAGGTCAAGTTTGAATTTGATAATGGTATGGAGCATGTTAAATTTAAAATTAATGAAAATATCGAAATGAGAAAAAAAGTTCATTACATGCACGAAATAGTTGTAATATTTTACGAAACCGTTTGTAGTTTTCAGCAGACAAAAGCCTTTGTACAAATTACACGTGACTGTTCGTACAATGTACGAACGAAAAGAAGTATACACATTCGCTTGCCTTTGAATTTACCCCTCAAGATCGGCGCTTGCATGACACTGGATTTGAGATCCTTCCCCATCAAATCAATCGCGATCTGTAACAAAGTTTCGATGCATTGAAGTTGCGCAACAAAATTATAACTAAGCCGACTTTCAATTTCAAATTGTGTAGATTCTACACTGTAGAGGTAAGCCCAGAACATCCAAGGAATTCAAAAATTCAACTAATCCCCATAAAGTTTCATTTTCACAACAAAAAGTAGCATGTAGGTATCCTTTCTTTGGCCCATGCCAATTTTAACCAAAAATCGTAAAAATCGAACGATCCGTTCCCGAGTTATGAGTGCACATACGGACGTCAGTCCCTTTTAAATGTATAGCTGTACCCGCCCGGCTTTGTTCGCGCCTTTCGTATTAAGAACTGCTCACATTTCGCAAAGTGCTTTATTTAACAATGAGATCGGCAACAGCGCCACCTATCAGGTCCAAAAGTATCCTATCCTTCAAGCGGTAACGAACAATATTCGTCCACAAAATTTCATTCAAATCGGCTGAGTGGTTTCGAAGATCGAAAACAACGCCACCTAGCGAGTCAAAAATCCTATCTTTTAAATTTGCGTTAACCTGAAATATGACAATACGAATCATTCAAATCGTTCAAGCCGTTCTTGAGCCTTTACCCGACTAGTTGATGATTTTTATATATATAGAGAAGAGATTATCAAGATGTATGTTCGAAGAGACATCTAAACAAACGGTTTGAAAGTGGCTAGCAAAAAAGTTACAAACAACTAAGAGATCGGTTGATAATATGCGATCGTGACGCATTAGATTAAGTTGACTGTTTTTAGCATTTATAAATTTTCAAAAATATTTGCTATATTAGATTTTAAATATATGCAACAGATAATAATCTATTTAGAGTATCAAATTTCGTTTGCAATATTCGATATTGCTTGTAAAGGGTGATTTTTTAGCTGGTTTGGTTTTGGCAACACTGGTTTTGACAGCTGACGTGTGTTTAGTACCTTGTGTCACTGTCAAACAGCTTCAGTTTGGTTTGCAATTTAACCATGGATCGTCTTACAAATGAACAACGCTTGCAAATTATTGAATTTTACTATCAAAATTCGTGCTCGGTTCGAAATGTTCATCGCGCGCTGCTTCCATTTTATGATCGGCATTCTCGACCTTCTGAGCAGTCTATTCGGAAGATTGTGACCAAATTTCGCACCAAATTTACTTTGTTGGACATTAAACCACCAACACGTTTACGTACTGTGCGTAGTGAAGAAAATATTGCGGCCGTATCAGCTAGTGTGACAGAAGACCGCGAAATGTCGATTCGGCGCCGTTCCCAGCAGTTAGGCCTTTGTTACAGCACTATGTGGAAAATTTTGCGGAAGGATTTGTGCGTAAAGCCTTTTAAGATACAGCTTGTGCAAGAACTAAAGCCAGCCGACCTACCACAACGCCGAATTTTTGGTGAATGGGCTCTTGGAAAGCTGGCCGAGGATCCGCTTTTTTATCGAAAAATTGTGTTCAGCGATGAGGCTCATTTTTGGTTGAATGGGTACGTAAATAAGCAAAATTGCCGCATTTGGAGTGAAGATCAGCCAGAAGCATTGCAACAGCTACCAATGCATCCCGAAAAAGCCACTGTTTGGTGCGGTTTATGGGCCGGCGGCATTATTGGGCCATATTTCTTCAAAGATGATGCGAATCGCAGCGTTTCTGTCAATGGTGAACGCTACCGAGCGATGATAACAAACTTTTTTTTGCCCGAAATGGAAGTTCTTGACTTGTATGATATGTGGTTTCAACAAGACGGTGCCACATGCCACACAGCACGCGAAACAATGGCGCAGTTGCGAGGCGAGTTTGGTGAACAGTTAATTTCACGTTTCGGGCCGGTCAATTGGCCGCCTAGATCGTGCGATTTGACACCATTAGATTATTTTTTGTGGGGGTATGTCAAGGCTAATGTGTATAGGGACAAGCCCACTTCGATTGACGCACTGGAAGCCAACATCCATGCATTCAGTCGTGAGATACCGGCCGATATGTGTGAAAGAGTATGCCAAAATTGGACTCAGCGGATGGACTACCTGAGACGCAGCCGCGGTCAACATTTGCATGAAATTATCTTTAAACATTAAATTGCAAGGTTCAAACTATCGATTCAAATAAATATTTCATTCATTTTTTCGAATTTTTTGTGTTTTTTTTTTTTTTAAAGTTCTAAACCTCTTAAAAAATCACCCGTTATTTATAAATCTCGATCATTATTAGGTCTGCGAAATTTGTTTTTTGATTGAACTGAAGCAGAAGTTTTCAAAGAATTTTCGAATATCTATTTCGACAATATTCGACAAAATTTTATGAATCACAAACGACGACCAAATATTTGTACATTATGACTTCATTTTGTATACGAATGGCATTCGTATTCGTAATATATACCAATCATTTGAATATGTAAAAAGCAATTATTTTACATTTTACGAAAGTTTCGTATTTTTACGAATATTTTATTTCTGTTTTTAAACTTTCCATCCTACCAATTTTGCCGACATATTTCGAAAGTACGAACGGCGTTCGTAGAATCTATGAAACCTTTGTACATTCTACGAATGGCTGTGTAGTTTCGTATTTACACAAAGGCTTCATTTGCACTTTTATACTTACTGTTTAAACCATTTTGCCGCCATTTGTATAGTCATACAAAATAGCAAGCATTTGAACATTCCACAAACGATGTTCGTACATTCACCGAGTGCGGCTACAGGAAGTATTCGTATAATGTTACAAAGGTGGTTTCGTGCTATGTACAAAGTCTACAAATTCAATCAATTTTAGGACTCAGCAAAAACAACGAATGTTCTCCGGTTTTATGTACAAATAATGGAGTTGGTTTCTCGATACCCATAGGAATGTGTCCCACGAATTTTCAAGCAGAAATCGAAATTTGTGCCAACCTAAACTTCAAAAAAAAAATATTAAGGGCGCAATCATAAAAATTTTCTCAGACAGTCAGGCAGCTTAACAAGCTTTAGCGACCAATACAATGGACTCGGAAACAGTTAAGTGCTGTCACGATGCTTTGCAATCCCTAGCCAAACACAACAGTAAGCACAGTGGCTTAGCGTTTAGTGTGTTGGACTACTAAGCAAGGGATCGAGGTTCGAATCCCGCTAAAACCCAAATTCCAACTTAGGGTTTTTTTCCACTGCGTCACCTCTCGCGAATGTCTGACAAACATCCGAGAGTATAACTGTCTTGAAAGAGCTTCTCAATTAGCCGTTTGGAGTCGGCATAAAATTGTAGAACCCTCCCATTCGTTCCAAAAACTGAAAAACTCACACAGAACGAATGGTTGTGAGAAGCTATGGTCCCTCCGGACCTGTTGCGCCAACTATTTTTTTTAGGCCAAACACAAAAAGGTTCCGAGTCTGTTCTCAGTGGACCAAGTCAACTACACAGTCAATTTGACTACTGCAGGATAATTAATGAATGCGAAAAACAGTTTCGTATTAAAAACTGGGAACATGTCCCGAGTCTAAGACAATCCAAACGATTTTTTAAGCCCTACCTACTAATACAAGGAACTTCTTGTGCTCAGTAAGGATATATCAGAAAGCTAGTGCGGTCTTCCTCACATATCACTATGTCCTCAGATATCACCTCAACAAAAGGAACCTTTGGCGGGAAACAAAATGCAGATTCTGTTTAGATGATGAATCCTCTGACCACATTTTCTGTTTTTCATTGGTTAAGAAAACGTATCTTTAATAGAGAGACTCGTACACCAGCAGATATAGTGCACTCTGCTACTAAGGACTTATTGACCTTCATCAGGGATGTTGCACGCCTCTTAGATTAACCTTCCCCCATTGATACAATAGATCTTTCAGGGCGCAGTGTCAGCCAACTGGGCGTGGGACTTAAAAAAAATGTACAAAAAATAATCGTTCTTTGATTGGTATTGATTAAGGAGGTGCTTTTAGTGCGGTTAGAATCCCACACTACTCTAGGTTTCTAGTGCTATTATGTCTTTCGAGATTTTAACCTTCAATAATAAAAAAAAAAAAAACTCATAACGACAGTCCAAAATGGGGTTAACAACACTTTCGATTTGGAAAACCCTTTCTTACCGAAAAATGCTTATCGTTCTTTGATTGGTATTGATTAAGGAGGTGCTTTTAGTGCGGTTAGAATCCCACACTACTCTAGGTTTCTAGTGCTATTATGTCTTTCGAGATTTTAATCTTCAATAATAAAAAAAAACAAAAAAAAAACTTCATAACGACAGTCCAAAATGGGGTTAACAACACTTTCGATTTGGAAAACCCTTTCTTACCGAAAAATGCTTATCTAGACACCCCTGTACCTGTATGCTATCGGCTTTATTTTATCGCTCTAAAGGACTACAACCCCCGAAAGGCGTGGACGTAGACAATGTTTCAAAGCTCACCCCCACCAAATTTCAACCTCACTTGCACACGAAAATAGTTCCACTTTAATTTGCTTCCCCGTCCATGTCGTAAACTTGCTTTCGAATCCTTATATTCTATGCCACGCGTGAGGTCCCAAATCATTATAGTCCTTGCCTACGTAATACACTTGTTCGGCAATCAAAACACGCTCCAAAATAGTTTGCAGTCACATTCACATTCTGCACAACCATGGACACCTTTATCATTGCCCACTGAAGTGAAAGTTCAAAATTTTTAACCCACGTACGTGGCGCAGCCAGGTTCGGACTTGTGAGTGATACAAGTGTATATTCAGGGGGAGGAGGGAAAAAATAAGTCAGTACAACAGTCTCGTCAGGCGGACCCAAATAAACGAAACGGATGTGACCGTGACATGCAATCCAGTAACCTGCCATTTCTTTTTGAAAGGAACAAGAGGTCGAGGGCGCAACGTATTCCATTGCCATGAGCCATGCCCCATTCCAAATGGTTGCCGTCGCTACCAAGGAACACGGTAAACTTTTATATCGCAGATTTGGTGTGGTCTGTATAAAGTTGATAAGGGTGTTTGTAGCGGCACATAAACGAGAAGGATATTCAGTAGGCGCTCGAACCACCCGCACTGGCAATGATAGGTAGATAGCCATTTGGCGTGTACGTATGTAATAAAGCAGTATATGTTACATAAACTACCGCAGGATATTCCCGACTTGATGGGATAAATTAGGCAGATCATGGATTATGATGCAGGTGGGAACATGACAATTCATCATTTGATCTGACTTTTGTTCACGCATAATTACCATAGATACTTTAAAATGATTCTCGAAGTTTTCAACGGATTGTTGTAACTACATAAAGGGAAAGGCGTCGGTTTATAACATTTTGGGTGTCCATGTTTTTAAAAGTATTTTTGTACATAACGGGTGATTTTTTAAGAGGCTTAGAACTTTTTTAAAAAAAAAACACAAAAAATTCGAAAAAATGAATGAAATATTTATTTGAATCGATAGTTTGAACCTTCCAATTTAATGTTTAAAGATAATTTCATGCAAATGTTGACCGCGGCTGCGTCTCAGGTAGTCCATCCGCTGAGTCCAATTTTGGCATACTCTTTCACACATATCGGCCGGTATCTCACGAATGAATGCATGGATGTTGGCTTCCAGTGCGTCAATCGAAGCGGGCTTGTCCCTATACACATTAGCCTTGACATACCCCCACAAAAAATAATCTAATGGTGTCAAATCGCACGATCTAGGCGGCCAATTGACCGGCCCGAAACGTGAAATTAACTGTTCACCAAACTCGCCTCGCAATTGCGCCATTGTTTCGCGTGCTGTGGGGCATGTGGCACCGTCTTGTTGAAACCACATATCATGCAAGTCAAGAACTTCCATTTCGGGTAAAAAAAAGTTTGTTATCATCGCTCGGTAGCGTTAACCATTGACAGAAACGCTGCGATTCGCATCATCTTTGAAGAAATATGGCCCAATAATGCCGCCGGCCCATAAACCGCACCAAACAGTGGCTTTTTCGGGATGCATTGGTAGCTGTTGCAATGCTTCTGGCTGATCTTCACTCCAAATGCGGCAATTTTGCTTATTTACGTACCCATTCAACCAAAAATGAGCCTCATCGCTGAACACAATTTTTCGATAAAAAAGCGGATCCTCGGCCAGCTTTCCAAGAGCCCATTCACCAAAAATTCGGCGTTGTGGAAGGTCGCCTGGCTTTAGTTCTTGCACAAGCTGTATCTTAAAAGGCTTTATGCACAAATCCTTCCGCAAAATTTTCCACGTAGTGCTGTAACAAAGGCCTAACTGCTGGGAACGGCGCCGAATCGACACTTCGCGGTCTTCTGTCACACTAGCTGATACGGCCGCAATATTTCCTTCACTACGCACAGTACGTAAACGTGTTGGTGGTTTAATGTCCAACAAAGTAAATTTGGTGCGAAATTTGGTCACAATCTTCCGAATAGACTGCTCAGAAGGTCGAGAATGCCGATCATAAAATGGAAGCAGCGCGCGATGAACATTTCGAACCGAGCACGAATTTTGATAGTAAAATTCAATAATTTGCAAGCGTTGTTCATTTGTAAGACGATCCATGGTTAAATTGCAAACCAAATTGAAGCTGTTTGACAGTGACACAAGGTACTAAACACACGTCAGCTGTCAAAACCAGTGTTGCCAAAACCAAACCAGCTAAAAAATCACCCGTTACAATCAGTCAATAAAAAAAATAAAAACAATCTAATAAGGAGTCATTCTAGTGTGGTTTTGTCAACGTTGGATAAGGTTAAGGTTGGGGTTTTTGATCTTTTCACGGTTAAAAATATGGGGGTGTTTTTTAACACACCCGCAGTCTATGATGAACAAGGAAAGTTAAGTCAAAACTCCTTCGAGTTAACAAGCGCTGGCCTGTTTAAATTGATTTCTTTGTCTTTAACGGGCTTAAAAAAAAAAGAAACCATGCCATTATTACAATACATTACTGTTCCAGATGTGCTCAGTAAGAAAGTCAATAAAAGAAAGACATATTAAATAAACTTTTCCCATCAAAATCAACCATACGCAACACTGCTGTACCGTCGTACGAATACATAGGACGATAACAATTACGTAGAAAACTTGAGATATTTTCTCAATAATTGAAAATTGCTTTGAACAGTTTGAACGGATCCATCTCTAGAAATGCTTAAAGCTCACATTGCACCATTTACACACAGAACACTTTTTCTCGTTATTATACTTCTACAGCTGCAAATTTTTTTTTAATAAATTTCTTTATTAGATAAATTCCTTATTTTTCATCTTATATCAGAAAAGTAAGAGACTGGTTGTTCACTTTAAGCTATGATTTTTAAAAAAATGTTGTTTGTTCATCAGCACAAAAATTAAAATTGCATTATCATTATTAAAGTACATTATGTTATTTCGAAATTGTTATATTTTTACATTTTTGTTTTCTTACCTTTGAGTTGTATTGTACATATTTTATTTTTATTTAACTGAATGTCACCCCACATCAGATATCATTTGAGTTTTTTTAATCTTTCATGTGTCATTCAACACGAACTTTTTAGTTAAAGAAAGATCACTAATATTAATATTTTATTCCTTCATGAATTTTGTTAGTATGAAAATGAATAAAATCAAAAATCATCCTATCTATTTGCCGAGGGTGAACTCAATTCGTCCTTTAAATTGCAGTTCTACTTTGCATATATTTAAAATATGCAAACACAAACACATATTCACTGCCTTTGGTGGCACCTTATCCTACAAATTAGTCCTGCAGATATACCTACTGAACACATTCCGCCATGTCCCATTGTCCCCACATCCAAGTTTTTAGTTTCTAAATGCAAAAACAAATCTTTTCGTTGTTCTTTTCGGAAAACATCCTCAGAATGAATATTGGCAGCAAGTTGAACAGCAGGCAGCAGGTTGCAATGTGCAATTGAATTTGCTTATGGCAGTTCCTAGAGTTGCCAGAGTATTTCGTATTGAATAAAAACTTGCTCACGAGCTTTAGCTTAAAATATTTTACGGGTAGCCTATATCTAGGTTAAGCTTATGGGAAGGTATGTAGAGCGAGCCCTGCTTTACTCCATTTAGGTCCATGTGGACCCATTGTGATTCCCTTCCCGGGGGTTAGATGTTGTTGCCTATATTTTTTTAAGTTCTTTGCCTTTTTTATTTCTGCATGCGACTTATGTACATTTAAACATTAATGGTGGGTACATATCTGGATGAGTATAATACTATACCTAGAGATTTGGTAACCAACCAACTTATGGTTTTGGATTAAAGGAGCTGATGAACTGGGTGATACCTTTTAATTGATAGATAGATAGATAGAATCAATTTATTTCTATAAAATTCAATACAAATTCAAAGTTCAAGCTTAGAAGAATATTAATAAATGTATGTTTTAGGTGTAGAATTTAAGAAAAAAATAGTGACGTTTTGTATTTTTATATACTGAGTAAACAAAAATAGTGTTGAATGTCTCATTAAAGGGATTTTACTCTTCAAGAAAATAATATTGGGTGCGGTGACCTTCTATAAAATCTAATTAGAAAATACAAAAAATGGAGTAATAACTTAAAAATTCAACAGAATAAATGAAATCAGATTACTTTGGAGAAATAGAAATAATTAAATACATAAACTATATAAATAATAACATTAAAACTAAAATTTAAACCAGATTGTCTGAAAGAATAGACTCCAAATCATCAAAGCTCAAATTAAAAAGCCAGTGTTTTACAAGGTTTAAAGGCATTCCAGGCATTGATAACATCCTGCTTGACTGAGGAAGCTTAATATATAAACGGTACGAGGAAACAGAATAACAATTACAATATGCAGTAAACCATATTTGAAAATTTTTAAACGTAAATTGTGGCCTGAAATTAACCGATTAGCGGACCTCATAAAATAAATGTTCAATACCCTAAAACAGTACTAATGACGAGCTCACAAAATTATCTGGTCAAAGTGGAAGACATCTACTAGCTTTGCGGCATATTTTTCGTAACACATTTCTGAAGAATCAATAGCGGTTGAATTTTGTTTGGATAAACGCCACCCCATCATGCGATTCCATATAGGTACTGCAGTTTGGAATGGAAAATACCATAATAAATTGTTTTTAGGAACCTTGTTGAGCAAATTTGTTGCAAGTAAATGAAATGGTAGGTAGTCGCAGTAGCTTAGTGGTTAGTGTGTTGGACTGCTATGCGGGGGTCCCAGGTTCGAATCCCGCAAAAAACCAATTCCGACTTAGGGTTTTTTTCCGCTGCGCTACCTCTCACGAACGTCTGACAAACATCCGAGAGTATAAATGTCTTGAAAGAGCTTCTCAATAAGCCGTTTGGAGTCGGCATAAAATTGTAGATCCCTTCCATTCGTTCCAAAAATGAGAAACTCACACAAAACGAATGGTTGTGAGAAGCTAGGCCTAGGGTCTCTCCGGACCTGTTGCGCCAACTATTTTTTTTTTTTTTTTTAAACAAATGTCTAAGTGTGCAGCGAAAATATTCCTCAAAACTGTTATCGTTCATCGCTTCGATTCTGCGTGTTTAGAAGAGCTCATTCGAGCGTCTATAGTAAGCCCCAGGTATCTAAATTCATCAAGCTTTTCAATTGGGAAGCAATTGTCACTACAGCTTGCATCATCACAAAAAGAAGACATAAAACTGCAGTGGCAAGTTAAAAATTTACATTTTAAGCATTCAGGTGCGTGATATGAAACATCCGGATCCACACCGTTTCTGAATGATAAAATGAAAAACATTGGAGCTTAATACCAAATAATGTTCAGCAAACCAGTTGCTTAGCAAAATTAAATCCCAGTTTATATCAGAGATTAGATCTAGAGGACTATTCGAACCAAAATAATAACCAATAT
The DNA here is from genome assembly GCA_946477585.1 of Cheilosia urbana. Lineage (NCBI taxonomy): Eukaryota > Metazoa > Arthropoda > Insecta > Diptera > Syrphidae > Cheilosia > Cheilosia urbana. Next base: position 756,789 of record OX297854.1, on the reverse strand, counting down.
CATATGTAAATCAGTTGCTAGGCCTTCAAAATTAAGTGGAAACAATTAATGGATATAAGCAGGAAACAAAACTGGCCCTAAAACAGAGCCTTGGGGTACACCCAATTTAAAAAAAAAACCTAACTCTGCTCCTTATCTCATCTATCTTTACTACCTGCGACTAGAAATTCCAATTTGTATCTTAAATTTGTTTCACTGCGAACTTTTTATTTTGTTTTAAATAAATTACTGTCACTCTTTAGTACCTATTATTTCTTCATATCGGACAAGTGTAGTTGGCAACCCTAAAAGCTGAAACCATACAATGCTATAGTTTAGTCAGTAACTGTTTGTGTAAAAATGTTGGACGTTATCGTTGCAAACGGAAGCAATTCAATATGGGAAAGAAGAATATCTTCAAATCAAAAGTGACTGGGACAACTTCTTTTGATGATCTACATATTATAACGTCGCTTGCTATGGCTGATGTGGACCTTTGCCAAAGTCATGAAAAATGTTGAATGCATCTTACAGGTTTATTTATACTACCAAGCATAAAGAAAACATGCTGGTGCCCGTATAAATCCAACCACCCATGAGTGAGCGTGAAATTATATTGTCTACAGCAGCATTACCCAAACGATAGCTTGCACCTACATCAAGGTTAATATTTTCGCACACATGTTATATAGGAGAATAAGGTTTAGTGGCATTAAAAAGAAAATCTTACGATTTTCGTTTAGTAGGTACCTACATATACAAAAATGCCCAAAAACCCTTGAAATATAGAACGTTCTTAAAAATGATTTTCTTTTGATACGTTCCAAAAGTCCTGACGCAGACTACACGCAGATTCTTCAACTTGTACAAACTACTTAAACTTGCAATCGTTCTGTACAACTTTTTTCTAGAGAATTTCCAATATTTCCGCCCAGAATTTAATGGAAACATTTTCCGGCCTAAAATCGCACTGACAGAAACCATATACCATAGTTTGTGTGACGATCTACGTTCACTCTTCACTGATGAAAATGGATGGGATGAACACGAAAATTGTTTGATTTCATCAATCACCATTTCTTCCCAAGCAGTCTTTCCGTTTCACTTAAACTTTTCTCAATAAAAGTAGCTGACAGACCTGTGGCGAGCTTGCAAAATAGAGATAACTTCGACACCGCCTGAACTCCACACCTATTAATAAAAATATAAAAAAAAAAAAAAAAAAAAAAAAAAATCCCTGACCCGCATGAACACTTTTGTTGAACCGATTCTTTGCCCGTTTCGATATAAACCGATCAACCATTTTTTTTTAGCACTAAACCGCTCAACCATCTTTTTTTTTGTGTACTAAAGCACAAAGGGCTGCCTACATAAATTCTGGCAAGTTGTGTTCGCGCTCTTTTCACTTCGGGACATTTCACGCGCTAACATCGTCTGCCATCACGTAAGTCGTGTTAAATTTTGTTTGCCTTTGTGCAAATTTTATACAATTGATATCAATTAGGTACCTAACCATATTAAAATCACGTTTTGATGTGCAACCCTAAAGTGCTTCGAAGTGGAACTCCAGAGTGCTAGGAAAGCATTAATTTTATGTAACCTGCGATAGGTTATATCGTTCACTCACGTGGTTAATAATTATACCCACGTAAAGGTAAAATATTTATCAATTTATTGAATACTACCTAATGCTTAATTCCTCTCCTTAGAAGAATAGCGGATGACCTATGGTAATTGCAAAACGTTCCCTCGCGGCCGCGTTAATAAGCGTTAATAAGCTGACGCAACTTAACGGCACGTGTCGGGGCTCGCAAGCGCTGCCTCTTATCAAGGCATCCGCACCAGCATTGCGTAACACACCAACAAAACGCAACATTCACACAACACCCTTAACGCAATCACCAAATTCACCTGTAATATAACACACACCACAACCCAAATCACCTAAAACTACCTGTAACATTCATCCCAACAATCAATCAAACATTCTCAACACACACCAGCACACACATTCTCTTCACACCCGAGTCATCAACCCCCCCACGATCACCGATCATCATCACCGCTCATCAACCGAATTGCACAATAATCCAATTCAGTGATAAGTACAGTGATAACGTTAAGAGAGGCATTGTGTTTTATTAGTGCAGATTAAGTGTCGTTCGTTTGCGAATTTTGATGCCCTACGTAAAATTTTCTTAATAACCTAAATACTTAAAATTAGATAGTAATGCGTATAAATTCTATTAATGCTTAATATACTACTTAAAGTCTTGATATCTTCATTTGCATATGCCTAAATGTTCAATAAGTAATTGCAATCATCATACTTGCCTAATTTCTTTTCTTTTGTATCAGCCTCAGAATTTATTTGATACTAGCTGACCCGGCAAACTTCGTTCCGCCCAAATTTGTTAATGTAATGAAAATAATAATTCCGAGCATGCACAATGCACTTACTAATTTATGTAATTCGGCAATGATGTTGACGTGTCGTCCAACCATCCGCTTTTTCACTAAATTGACAATGTGAGAAACATGGGGAATCAAGACTGATGCTACAAATGCACAAACATCCATCGATTATCCTTGCAATAAATTATTTGTCATAGTGAAAGCGAGACGCACGGGAAATTGAAGTCGAACGAATGGTAAATCGTTCTGAATAAGCGAAATCTGCGGAATAAGAGTGTTTGCCTTTGAATTTTCCCCTCAAATTCATCACTTGCATGATATTTGATATGAGATCCTTCCCCACGAATCAAATGCGATCCGTTACAAAGTTTCGGTACATTGATGTTGCGCAACAAAATTTTAACTGAGCCGACTTTCAAATCCAATTTATGTTGAGGTAGGCCCGGAACATTTAAAGAATTCAAAAATTCAACTAATCCCCATAAAGTTTTTTTTCACAACAAAAGGTAGAATTATGCCCTTCCTTCCAACCAAAAAATCATAAAAATCGAACTACCTGTCCCCGAGTTATGGATGCACATACGGACGTCAGTCTCTTTTATATGTAGGTAACTGTACCCTCCCGGCTTTGCCCGTACCTTTCGTATTAAATTATGCTCACATTTCGCAAATTGCTTTATTTGGACAGCGTCCATTAATAATTTTCATCATATGACTTTAGAAATAGCGTTTGATTTTGTTTTTGAGTGGGACGTGCCACAATCCGTTTTCTTATCCCGCTTGTGTTTTTCAAAGTTCCACCTATAGGTCAAAAACTATCCGAAATTTAAAACTGGAAGCAACCATATCCATCTACAAAATTTCAATCAACTTGGTAGCGCTGATTCGGCGATCGGCAACAGCGCCACCTATCAAGTCCAAAAGTATCCTATCCTTCAAGCGGGAACGAAGAATATAAATCTATAAAATTTCATTGAAATCGGGTGAGTGGTTTCGGAGATCGATTACAACGCCATATAGCGGGTCAAAAATCCTATCTTTTAAGTTTGCGTTAACCTGAAATACAACAATACGAACAAAACAAAAGAAGAATCATAAAAATCATGAATTAAGAAGATTATTATTAAAGAAAATTTAATTGACCTGAATAACGACATACGCCTACAATGCCACATGTTGAGGATTTTCCGACCATGTGCACTAAGAAATTCAGTTTTTGTTAAAAATAATAAATTAATTATTTTATATGTATTTTATCAATATAATAACTCCGATCGAAGCATCTGTTTTAAACGATATTTATTTTGTTTACATCCTCGTTGACGATATTTGCAGCACGCATTCTGTCAATGTTATGCCAACGCCATAAGGTTACATCAAAAAAGTTTGAATTGTAAAAGCGCTATGGTTACATTAGATATAATTTAATATGGTGGTTAAGTATTCTTAAATTTTCTAATTTTCCGCGCAATTTTCTTAATTTTTTCTTTCATAAGATTTTTCTCCTGACAATAACAAACACAACAAAAAAAATTAGCGAAATCGGTCCAGCCGTTCACGCGTCATGCCGCGACCAAGGGAAATAGGGATTCATTTTTATATATATAGATTCATCATTGGCACATTTGTTCGAACAGCTTGACTCAATGCGATTCGTTCGAAGTCCATTTCTCGCTCCAATTCTCGATTAACTGCGTCAAATCAAAGCTTTGTTGCGCATTTCATCTGACATCTCCAGTTCATTATCCGATGTCACAGTGCGAATTCGATGCAAAATATCGTCGGCCATAATATCATCTTTGTATAATCAAAGTATCTATCTACTTCATTTCAAAAAGTTACTTAATGTAACATAGTAAACATAATTTATTAGAACAAACTTTTTGGGTACCTATACCTATATTTAAAAAAAAAAAAAAATTTCAAAATTGTTGACAACAACAATTTGCTTGGAAAATAATTAAAATAATTGACAACAACAATTGCTCTTAAAATTCAAAATATATTTTTTTTTATTTGAAGTGTCACTACTTGATTTCTATCCCGTTAATTTTTTTTCAAAGTGTATTTCCCCATTCAAACTTTAGTTTTCTAATTTTCCGCGCAATTTTCTTAATTTTTTCTTTCATAACTTTGTTCTCCTGACAATAACAAACACAACAAAAAAAGAATTAGCGAAATCGGTCCAGCCATTCTCTCGTGATGCCCTTACCAACGAACATCATTTCATTTTTATTTATATAGATATTTATGCTAAAATCTAAACATAAAAAGTTGATCCTCACAGGGTGGCAGTTTTGTGCACAAAATTCACCGCGGAAGGAAATCATACGTAAGTACAATATTAAATCATTTATTCTTGGGCTTATCTCTATATTCAATTGTATATACCTTTTACTTGATTTACTGGTCATCTTAGAACCTATGAATCCTTATACTTATATAAATAATCTTTCGTATTTACTGCTTAATTCGTTCGTTACTTACATGACTATACCTATTTTAAATACCATAATATCGATTAGGATATGCAAACTTCATAATTTTAATCTAACTCGTGCCCTTATTATTAAATTATATTTTTATATAGCATTACTACTCTCACGATAACATATTCGGGATATACATTAATTTGAATAAAATGAGTTGTTAAATTAAAACCTAGTTGAGATGTGTATTTGATGTGAAGGATACGTGAACTGAGTTAGGGACTATCCCAATAGAATTTGAGGAAGGGTTAGTCAAGGTGCAAATTGACATAGTCATTTGCAAGGGGAGGGTCTCCTCCAGGTGTCATTCAACCGACGACACCACAGCTGATAAGACGTTTCATATTTCATAATTTCCTTTTTCTTTCTCACAAACTTCAAATCAATTTAACAATAGAATCACCGCGTCCTTTGCAGTGTTATATACCCCGGCTATATTTTCCTCTTTCTTGGCACGATACTTTTGTAGAACAGGCTAGTAAGCAGCAAGATCCCACCCCACCGACGAGCTGATGCCGCGCACCCGCAAGCTTCAATATTGTGATCATTTTCACCTGATCCTGCATCTCCTCTTGCTTACGACTGTAATCAGTCGAACAGCAATGCTGATGCCTCTCACACCTGTATGCTACAATGGCGCCCAACGTGGGGCCGATCTGGTGTATAAAGTTTATAAATCGTCTTTTTAAAACCAATATACACCACATATATACATACTTATACAACAACCTAAGTAAACTACAAATTCCATCTCTGTATTCTAAAATTAGATATCACCCCAAGCTTTCTTGCGGAAGTTGGAGTTACCAAGTTACCAATTGTTGAATTAGGAGTCTGAAGAAATACGCTCTTCATTGCACTAAATCAGCAGAACCACAAGTGTTTAGAGCAGACATAAGTGAGTAGGATACACGTTTAGGAGTCCAAGCACAAGCGATTCTTAACTAAAGTTTCAACTTTAAGTAAAGTAGCTTGAGTCCCTTTTCAGTTACCTGCCAGCTTTATCGATCGAAATTCTGAGTCGTCAGCGATTTTGCTTGATAGTCCAGAAAGTCCAAATCGAAAATCATTGCCAAACAACTTTCAGATCTAATTACATTTTACTTTCTCTATTTTTCTTTCTCCAACATGAACCTCTTATCAGCAACCGTTTCACGTTCACCTAAACATTAGTAAATTACATGTCTCAACTATTTTTTTTATGATTGTTTACAAACAAACCAAATTCAGTTTTCATAAACAAAGTTAATGCTATTCAGCATCAACTATTCTTCCAAGCTAATACCATACGTAGAATAAAGAACGAAAACAAAATAAAATAAAATATGAGTAAACGCAATCCGAACAGCGGAACTATTCCCAAACAGAAAAAGGGCATATCAAATTTGCAGCAACACGCTAATGACACACCCAATTATTACTTACGCAACAAGTTTCCCCCAATGCAACATTCTCCTAACAGAATGTCTCTAGCATCCAATGTTTCTCTCACCAGTTCAAACATCAATTGTGATGACCAGCTAAATGACTCTCTTAAGTTTACTCTCCCAGCTTCAACCGTTGTACTTACAACATGTGCAGTGCCCTATCCGACCACGCCAACAAATACTACCGCGTGTATGTCGATTCCAATCGTCACATCGATGGTCGGAGAAAGACCTGATAGGCAAAATATTACGCAATACATGCCAACGGGTAATCGGCTGGTTGATAATTTTATGAATGCAGCACATGCAAACATTACCAATGCAAGCGCAGCTAGCATCGTAACAGCTGATCATACAGACCCAACATATTTACCTCAACAGCAGTTCATTTCAAGCAGCGCGCCAAAAATGAAGCAGCTTGATGAACACATAAAACAAGTAGTTCACGATACTTTAGGATCAATTGTTCCAAACTTAATTAAAATGAGTATAGACAAAGTTATGCAACCTTATGTGCAGTCAAACCAGGCGATAAATCCAGCTCCGCAGTCGAGCCCAAGAAATGTTCAGCAGGACCATATCCCTATTAACAATAATGTTAGCGCTTATCTTGATAATGAAAATCAAAACAACCATGAGTTTAATAGACCCGCAGACAGATCTAGCAACTCGAGATCATCTTGTGTACAAACATTTCGTGTGGATCAGTGGGGTCTCAAATTCAATGGCACCTCAAAGGGGATATCGGCCGAAGATTTTGTATTTAGAGTAGAAATGCTCCAATCTAATTACAATTGCAGTTGGAATGATGTTCTAATGAATTTTCATCATCTATTAGAAGGAACAGCGCAGGACTGGTACTGGCAGTACTTGCGAAGCAATCCGCAAGGTGATTGGGCAAATCTGCGCCGTGCTTTCGTTAAGCAGTTTAGAAATCATGAAAATGATTTTGAAATTATTAAGCATATTATGGACAGAAAACAAATGAATCAGGAAAATTTTGAAGATTTTTTCAATGATGTCATGCGACTCAAAAGTCAGTTAAGGCAACCAATCAGAGATCTAGACCTTATACAAATTCTTCGCACTAACATCAGTGCCAAATTAATGACATTCATTTATCCCATGAAGTTTTATACACTCGATCATTTTAAGGATGAGTGTAAGAAGACCGAACGAATGCTTCAAACTAGGTTCCTGCAGAGTCGAAACATGCAATATCGTTCCGTACACGAACTTGATGACTTTAACGGTCAAAACGAATGTAACTATGACATAGCAGCAATTTCAGGATCTCATCGACAACATCCTAACACACAATATATGGGAGCTAAAGTACCTACATGTTTTAATTGTAAACAGATAGGACATATATTTATCCATTGTCCTTCCCCAATTAATAGGCTTTTTTGCTACCGTTGTGGTTTGGATGGAGTTACTGTGGTATTAGTTGCATAAGATGTAATCCTCAGTTGGAAAACATGAAACCGAACTTGATAGAATCCGGGGAGTCTCGTTCGACGCAAACTTACCCGGAGTAACAAAAGTCGATGCATGTACTAATACCAATGCAGATTATGAGGCGGGTAATTACATTAAGACAGCAGATCATAACCTCATTACCGACAACACTGCAAATATAAAGAAAAGACACGAATTCCGTTTAAAATCTTACGATGAAAGGCTCCAACATTATAACGAGCTTCGTGCTAAAATATTTCAAATAAATGAAATACAAACTTTTGAAAAGACGAACAAATTTTATAAAACCCGGTTACGATACAAGAAAAGAAAAATTTACAAGCAGTTAATTTGCAACAGCATCATAAATAGTGAAACTGATTCTCGGCCTTACGCAAAAGTTGAAATCTGTGGTAAAAAAATTACAGGATTATTGGATAGTGGTGCTAGTGTTTCGTGTCTTGGTAAGGATTGTTTAAAATTAGTCGAGGAACTTAATATTCCAACTGTTGAATTTTCTTCGTTCATTAAAACAGCTGATGGCAAACAACAATCCATTACTGGCCGAATTATCGTTGAGGTCACATTCAACAATCAGCGAAAACCACTTGAACTGTACCTTATCCCATCCTTGTCACAATCGCTTTACCTAGGGATTGATTTTTGGCAAAAATTCCAAATTGCACCCAATATAGTAAGCGAGATATCAGGCCATAATTATGAGGGGTTGAGTAACAAACACCAAAACTTGAGTCCTTCAGAGGCTCAAAGATTGCAAGATGTGATCAGAAAATTTCCATCTTTTTCTGAGCTCGGTCTTGGTAAAACGTCTGTAGAAATGCATTTCATTGACACAGGTAATGCCGAACCCGTCAAGCAGCGGCATTATCCCGTTTCACCAGCAATCCAGGAGATAATATACAGCGAATTAGATCGTATGCTTTCTTTGGGGGTGATTGAAGAGAGTAGTAGTTCATGGAGTTCACCCATGGTGCTTATTCGGAAACCCGGTAAGAACCGACTTTGCTTGGACTCTCGGAAAGTGAACTCACTCACAAAGAAGGATGCGTATCCTCTTCCTCACATAGAGGGAATGCTGAGCCGTCTGCAAGAGACACGTTACATTAGTAGCGTGGATCTTAAAGACGCGTTCTGGCAAATTCCTCTAGAGAGAGAGTCCAGGGAAAAAACGGCCTTCACTGTGCCAGGACGGCCGCTTTATCAATTCACCGTCATGCCTTTTGGGTTGTGTAATGCAGCTCAAAGGATGTGTCGGTTGATGGATAAAGTGGTCCCCAGTGCACTCAGAGAACATATTTTTGTGTACCTGGATGATTTGCTAGTTATCTCCAAGGATTTGCCAAGCCACCTCGAGACTCTGGAAAAGGTCGCAGAATGTTTGTCAAATGCAAGTTTGACGATTAATGTGGAAAAATCACACTTCTGTTTTACTGAGCTGAAGTATTTAGGTTACATAGTCGGAGAGGGTCACATCAAACCAGACCCAGACAAGGTATCGGCAATTAAGGATTTTCCGGTGCCAACAACACAAAAACAAGTCAGGAGATTTTTGGGCTTATGTGGTTGGTACCGTCGATTCATCCGAAACTTCGCCTCAATTGCCAGTCCCTTGACAGATACCCTGAAAAAGAACAAACAGTTTGTGATGACTCCCGACGCCCTCTTGTCTTTTGAATCTCTTAAAACTTCTCTCATATCTGCTCCTCTGCTTTCTAATCCAGATTTTTCAAAACCTTTTGTTATTCAGTGTGACTCATCCAGCTACGGTATAGGAGGCGTTTTGTACCAGTTCGATGAAGACAAGAACGAGAAGCCCATAGCATTCTTTTCGGAAAAACTCAATGCCTGTCAACGCAACTACAGCGTGACAGAGCAGGAATGCTATGCGGCGGTTCAAGCTGTGAAGAAGTTTCGTCCTTATGTTGAGGGTATGAGTTTTACCATCGTAACCGATCATGCCAGCCTAAAATGGCTTATGAGCCTTAAAGACCTAAGCGGCAGATTGGCTCGATGGTCGCTTAAACTTCAGGCTTACAGCTTCAGCATAGAACACAGAAAGGGTCCTCAGAACATTGTACCCGATGTTCTGTCTCGTGCGTTCAATGAAGCCCTCATAGCTGACGAAACTCTCCACAGTTGTGTCGATCTGTCTTCATCAGCCTTCAAATCACCTGAATATCAATCAATAATTGCGACAATTTTACAAAACCCTGATAACTTTCCAGACCTACGGATAAGTAAGGATTTGGTATACAAAAAATCCTTTTCGAATAACCACGACTCTCCCGATTCGGAGTTTGAGTGGAAATTATGGTTACCATCTGAGCTCACACGGTCGGTGATAGAGAATTTCCACGAACCACCAAACTGTGCACATGGAGGAATGTCTAATACTCTGGCAAAAATAAAAGAATTGTTTTTTTGGCCTAACATGGCTATTGAGGTGCGGAACTTTGTTCGCGATTGCTCCACATGCAAGGAAAACAAGCCTTCCAATGCTATTTTGCGTCCTCCAATGGGATCCCAACATGAAATCAACCGTCCATTTCAGAAAATCTATATTGATTTCATGGGACCCTATCCGAGATCTAAGCGAGGAAATGCATTCCTATTTGTGGTATTGGATGGCTTCTCCAAGTATGTATGGTTGAAAGCGATGCGCAAAGCCAACACCACCGCCGTGATCGAATACCTCGAGCGATGCGTTTTCCACCAGTTCGGCGTCCCAGAATTTGTTCATAGCGACAACGGCCAACAATTTGTCTCTAAAGAATTCCAGCGGTTCCTAGGAAAGTACGGCTGCACGCACATTAAAAATGCGGTTTACTCTCCACAAGCGAACGCATCAGAAAGAGTCAACCAAAGCATTCTATCTGCAATTCGAAGCTACCTGAAAAGCGACCAAAGAGATTGGGACCGACATCTTTCAGAAATACAGCAGGCATTATGTACTTCAGTACATCAATCCACGGGCACAACACCTTACTTTTGTGTATTCGGCCAAAACATGAGCACTCACGCCAACATGTATAAATTATTACGAGACTTAGGGGCATTAGATGATGGGGAACTTCGATGCCTACCATCAAACACAAAGCTCGACATAATCAGGCACGAAGTGCAAAATAATATCGCTAAAGCGTTCAACAAATACAAAAGATCGTATAACTTGAGAAGTTCAGCTAGATCATTTTCGGTTGGCCAGATTGTCTTCCGCAGGAACTTCGTGCTCAGCAACGCATCAAGAGCACTTAATGCAAAGCTGTGTGCCAAGTTTGTTAAGTGCAGGATCGTTCGAGTGATTGGTAAATCGTTATATGAGATAGAGAATCTTGACGGTAAAAAGATTGGTGTCTACCATGCAAAAGATTTGCGAAAATAGGACTCGGTTGTTCAGGGACATGGGTCGAGTTGACTTTGTTTTTGCGAGCAGCGTTTTCATGCCTTTCCATCACAGGTGCTGAAATGGAAATTCACGACTTTGTGGCGAGCTTGCAAAATAGAGATAACTTCGACACCGCCTGAACTCCACACCTATTAATAAAAATATAAAAAAAAAAAAAAAAAAAAAAAAAATCCCTGACCCGCATGAACACTTTTGTTGAACCGATTCTTTGCCCGTTTCGATATAAACCGATCAACCATTTTTTTTTAGCACTAAACCGCTCAACCATCTTTTTTTTTGTGTACTAAAGCACAAAGGGCTGCCTACATAAATTCTGGCAAGTTGTGTTCGCGCTCTTTTCACTTCGGGACATTTCACGCGCTAACATCGTCTGCCATCACGTAAGTCGTGTTAAATTTTGTTTGCCTTTGTGCAAATTTTATACAATTGATATCAATTAGGTACCTAACCATATTAAAATCACGTTTTGATGTGCAACCCTAAAGTGCTTCGAAGTGGAACTCCAGAGTGCTAGGAAAGCAATTATTTTATGTAACCTGCGATAGGTTATATCGTTCACTCACGTGGTTAATAATTATACCCACGTAAAGGTAAAATATTTATCAATTTATTGAATACTACCAAATGCTTAATTCCTCTCCTTAGAAGAATAGCGGATGACCTATGGTAATTGCAAAACGTTCCCTCGCGGCCGCGTTAATAAGCGTTAATAAGCTGACGCAACTTAACGGCACGTGTCGGGGCTCGCAAGCGCTGCCTCTTATCAAGGCATCCGCACCAGCATTGCGTAACACACCAACAAAACGCAACATTCACACAACACCCTTAACGCAATCACCAAATTCACCTGTAATATAACACACACCACAACCCAAATCACCTAAAACTACCTGTAACATTCATCCCAACAATCAATCAAACATTCTCAACACACACCAGCACACACATTCTCTTCACACCCGAGTCATCAACCCCCCCACGATCACCGATCATCATCACCGCTCATCAACCGAATTGCACAATAATCCAATTCAGTGATAAGTACAGTGATAACGTTAAGAGAGGCATTGTGTTTTATATAGTGCAGATTAAGTGTCGTTCGTTTGCGAATTTTGATGCCCTACGTAAAATTTTCTTAATAACCTAAATACTTAAAATTAGATAGTAATGCGTATAAATTCTATTAATGCTTAATATACTACTTAAAGTCTTGATATCTTCATTTGCATATGCCTAAATGTTCAATAAGTAATTGCAATCATCATACTTGCCTAATTTCTTTTCTTTTGTATCAGCCTCAGAATTTATTTGATATATTTATGCTAAAATCTAAACATAAAAAGTTGATCCTCACAGGGTGGCAGTTTTGTGCACAAAATTCACCGCGGAAGGAAATCATACGTAAGTACAATATTAAATCATTTATTCTTGGGCTTATCTCTATATTCAATTGTATATACCTTTTACTTGATTTACTGGTCATCTTAGAACCTATGAATCCTTATACTTATATAAATAATCTTTCGTATTTACTGCTTAATTCGTTCGTTACTTACATGACTATACCTATTTTAAATACCATAATATCGATTAGGATATGCAAACTTCATAATTTTAATCTAACTCGTGCCCTTATTATTAAATTATATTTTTATATAGCATTACTACTCTCACGATAACATATTCGGGATATACATTAATTTGAATAAAATGAGTTGTTAAATTAAAACCTAGTTGAGATGTGTATTTGATGTGAAGGATACGTGAACTGAGTTAGGGACTATCCCAATAGAATTTGAGGAAGGGTTAGTCAAGGTGCAAATTGACATAGTCATTTGCAAGGGGAGGGTCTCCTCCAGGTGTCATTCAACCGACGACACCACAGCTGATAAGACGTTTCATATTTCATAATTTCCTTTTTCTTTCTCACAAACTTCAAATCAATTTAACAATAGAATCACCGCGTCCTTTGCAGTGTTATATACCCCGGCTATATTTTCCTCTTTCTTGGCACGATACTTTTGTAGAACAGGCTAGTAAGCAGCAAGATCCCACCCCACCGACGAGCTGATGCCGCGCACCCGCAAGCGTGCCAACTGCTGCTTCAATATTGTGATCATTTTCACCTGATCCTGCATCTCCTCTTGCTTACGACTGTAATCAGTCGAACAGCAATGCTGATGCCTCTCACACCTGTATGCTACAGACCTACGCCCCGACTCTGTATGCAGGTTCAACTAACACGTGAAACTACTTTGCTAAAAGAAAACGTCTAGTTTTACGCCTTGGGACAAAGTAGAAGGTAATAGCTCCTGCCTCTCTAATTAGCAAACGCCACTCCTTTGTAATTAATTCGCCATTAATGTCCTCAAACATCGCCTACCCATACTAAACATTGCCACCCACTCTACTATTAGTGACAAAAAAAAACAGGCGTTAACTGTCTTCTGCTGTCATTTAATCAGTACGCAATCATAAACCAACTAGAAGGAGTATCCGTGCAAAAGCTGACTGCCAAATGCTGTACAAAATAACCACCAATCCCTTAATGACTGAACTCAACCTTTAGCGCACCCTTCCTCCTCCTCAGAGGCCGTATAATTTTCAATTAACACGAAATGAATAAGACCTCGATGATGACGGCGACAATGTCCAAGTGGATGGTGCTTCTAATGAAGGCCAGGCCAAAAAAAAATAAATATATTCTCATCCTACAAAATGAGTATCAAGGGGATAATATTACTTTACCTCGAAAAATAATGAAAAGAGCAAAAATCCTTCAACAATATTTTGTTGTCAACCGCTTGGTTCAGTCCACACACAAAAAAAATAGGGTGCGAAAGCTTATGGGGTGCAGTCAAGGTTTAAAGTTTAAAAGTTTAATTCATTTATACATTTGCAGAAAGGAAAAATTCGTTTTTCATCTTTTTACACTTCACAATTAATTTTGTTAAAAAAAAATATGTTAGTCCTTTTCAAGCAGTTGGATGGATATTGGGGAGCCCTTAGCAATTTAGATATAAAACCTTTTGATTTGGGAGCACATTACAACATCATTAACCAACGCATTAAATATGTCATCAAGCGTTAGTCCACTTAATCTCTGTTCTCTGTACATATTTGCAATACATACACCCGGGCAACGCTTGAACTCAATTTCGACTTTGAACCGTTATTACTCTTGAACTATTATACAGTATTAAAATGCAGAATCTAGTAAACTGAATCAATTCTGAGCAAATTAAAACGCTAGTTAAACACAAGAGCGTTTTAGGTTTCTGTAAATTGCTTTCCTATTTTCAATTGAATTTATGATTTAAAAAATGTAAATTCCCGCGTTTATGCTTTGTAACAAAAATTCCGGGTGCTGTGACTGGTTGGTAGTTTCACAAAAAAAATCTAATACGTAGTTCACCCTGACGAAGTGCCGCCTAAGAGAGATCGCCTCACCTTAACCAAAAAAAATATATAAATCCATGGCACCGAGCTTAGATTCCCACGAAGTACGTCACCCTGTGGTGGTTCTCGGTTAAATCTCTCTTAGCGCCACCTCAACCTTCCCTGCTTTTGGTCCACCCTTATGACGGTCGGGCTACAGGACCTCCCGTCAGTCCGGGCAGCGGCAGGCGAAGGGTGTCCAAGCCTGAGAAGCGTTGGCCTGCTGGTGGTTGCTCGATCACTAGCTCGTCGGCTTCGGGGGGGGTGTCTTGCTTCCCACCTTGGACTGTCGTCACGTTTAATTTTCAGGCCTCAAATATAAACTCCCTAACTCCACCTGGTTCCACACCAGAACATAACCTACTATCTCACTACTCACAGGACCAGAAATCCATCCCTTCCCCCCTCAACAGTTTCCTGGCGTGTGATTGGGTGTTATTCACACATGCACGAAAACCCACCCTGCGTCCACCGGGTTTACGGCAGACCGATCCGTGGCCACCGCCGACGTGCTAAAAATTCTCGGAAATGACCCCTTATGCTCATCCCTACCGACTAGCCTATCCCTGGTTCATCGATCCCCCTGATTCCCTCCCGTTGCCACCGTCATTACCTGTCTAGTATTGCGCCATCATTAGCTTCTTTGATTCACCACGTACAAAAGTGCGGAACCACTGGGAGTGGTTTAGTGTCCATTCAAAAATCCTGTGGAAGAATCAATAAAACCCAAGAAAAGAAAATGTCCACCCAGAACTTCACTGCTACACCTCTCTCCCGGACTACTAAACGCACCAACTGCGCCGTTCAAGAACGCCGACGCCCAAAAGAAGCCAGAACAAAGAACCAGAAACTCTCGTGGGCTTCTTCCCAAAAAAAATGAAAACTACCGAAGAATAAACACTCGAATTAATTGGTTCCAAAGCCGGTAACCTGGCATATAACACAAGATGCTATTTATTTATTAATTCAACTTAACTTATCCTAATTTCCGCGGTCGGGACCAGGCAACCAAAGCCACTAAACAAAATTCAATTTACTTTCCTTAATTACTTTATATGAGAAAAAAAAAAACTATAAATGGTTCCCGAGCGGTTAATCTCATCAGAACGGTAGGTCGTTAACCAAAAGAAAATTGCCGGAAGGGCCAAATCCCTCAAACACGGGACAATAAGAGTTCTTATAACCCATAAATATTATAGAATAGCGCCACGACCGGTATGTCAAGGACAGGTTATTTCTATATCAGATTCTTTTCCCCTGACTATCTCGGATAATGCGACGATTTAACCCCCTTTCCGGGAGGCCCACTGTCGGAAACACTAAATATATATATATACCGCCAATATACCAAACACAAAATCTAAAATATCAAAGCTGGTACTCACCGATACATTACTGCAACTTCTCCTGGGACGTGGTGCACCTCGCCTCCTGGATCTGGCTATGCTTTGGGAAGGAAATTAAATATTCTCGAATATATATATATAAGTAAGGTCCCTTGGGTATCACCCCACACTCCACAAATTTGAGCGATCAATGAATTTAAACCGCGTTCGCAACATAAGCCACGTCAACCCGCTCGCGTTTCCACATAACCCTACCTTCCTTTACCCGGTTGCGCACTTTCTTTACACTTCATCCAATTAATCGAATTTCAATTACAAAAAAAAAAAATACTCTACCGTTATATGAAAAAAAAAAACTCTAATTTTAACTTTGAATATTCATATTTTTCTTTGTCTTATCCGTTAAATAACGCCATCCACACGATTTGACTATTCTAGCCTCTCGAAAAGTTTACAAAAGATTACTCCACTGGCACCACAAAAAAATTTAGCGTTTATAGGTCGACGACCATTAAAGAGCTGCCGCTTCACTCGCACAACGTAATTCCTCAAAACGCTGACCTCTGCTGGTACTTGCTGGCCTCGGGCCCATTACGTCCTCTCGTAGGTCCTTGGGGACCGTTGTCATGGGACGGATGCTCCCGTAATTACTGGATGGAGCCCCTGGCTCATTCCCAAGTACTGGGTTAACGATCGCACTGACGCGCGAAGTCTGTCCTCGTGGCTGGGTCCGGGCGTGAGGTCGGAACACCAGAATGGAGACGGGGGAGGAGGGTCTTAACGTTTGTCGGGGTAACTTTTTGGATTACCGTCCTCCCGAACACAATTTCACTGCACATAAGTCCGCAACGAAAAAAAAACAAACGAAGGTAAAATTAATTAACTGGCTAATTTCTTTATGCCATCAAACCCGATATACTTCAGGGTTAATCCGCCCCCGCTCCACGCACTACACGAGAATACAAGAAAACAACTTTCGCAAAAATGACCCCGGTGGCTCTGAGACCAACCGATTCCTTGAGTGACCAAAATCCGACTGACTGTACTCCATTTGCTGCCAACCAGCAAAACCCAAGCCAATACAAAAAAATTATATCACGCCACTCTAATGTCCCGCTAGGCGATAATCAACTAACACAAGAATTTATGGCATTATGGTTGAGAGGCCTTAGCTCCAGCAAAAAAAAAAATCGTATCACACCACCATCTGGCCATCCCACACAACAAAAAAAAAACCCGCAAGAAAAAACCAAAAAAATACCTCGCTAGTGTGCTCGCCATGCGCCGCACACTTACCTCACTACTCAGTTAGCTCCTTCTCGATGCAGCTACGTACCCCGCACACTTCCTTGTTGCCATATGCCGACGCACAGCAACATTAACCCCTCGCCCACAAACGAGTGGAAAATTCCATTCGCAATCACGACGAAATCCCTTCATCGCCTGTGCAGCTGGGTAGGTTCGCATTGCACATGAACAAAAAAAAACGAATCGAGGTAACTGGTTTCGTTAGTGTTGTTGGTGTCTTTTCCTTCACGTTATTCGGCCTGGTGTGTCGTTTGGCATACCATGGCATGATACCGTGCCAGGGGGCGGAGCTTAACCATTTAGCTCTGCTAAACCAAAAAATAATAAATTACTGCTACAGTGGGGTAGCGCTCGAATACTTGCGCCCGAATGTGACTAAGCATTTTGGATATGAGTTTGTCCTCACAGTGGGACAACCACATAAAATTGTTTCTAGGGAATGTCATAATAAAAAAAATAATTTTTGTTTTCTTTTCTTTTTTCCTTGCGGGAGTGACCACGACAGTCTCATGCTCACGCAGAGAAGCCGGGCCTCCTACATGCCTCCGATTTAGCTGCAGAGTTCGGTCTTAGGCTTTCCTCTATTTACCTAGTGACGCAAATCCTTGGTATGATATACCCCTATTTTCAGCCCGTGTAAGTCTTCTAACTCGTACAGGTTTTTCCCAATTACTTTCCTTATCCTAGCCTAGCCTAGCCTATACTTCGGACAGAACTTAGCGTTGATCCTTTTAGCTGCATCGCTCTGGGTGAAATTGCGTTTGAACACTTCGTCACCTACTTGGTACTTCACTTCACGACTACGCAAGTTATAACGCTTCTCATATACTTCATGAGCGTTCGCCAAAGATTCCTTCAGCTGCGAATGCAACAAATTCATTTGGTCTGCCTTCGGCAATACCTCAATGTCCGCGTTGTTTAGCGCGTTCAACTGCCTAAGAATCGCATACACTGAGCCATGCTCCACCATCCTTTGCCCGAACAACGCCTGGTACGGAGATATGCCTATCGCGGCGTGTTTAGCCGATCGAAGCGCGCATCCTATCGAGGGAAGGTGTTCATCCCAGTTACGCTGGTCCGTATTTAAGTATGACCTGATGGCTGCCAGTATCGACCGATTTACTCGCTCGCTAGCATTTGCCTGCGGGGAGTAACAAGCCGTCCGTATATGCTTGATACCAAAGGACTCGAGAAATTTTTTAAACGATCCGCTGATAAATTGCTTGCCGTTATCCGACAACAACGTCTCAGGTACTCCATAGGTAAGGAAGACCTCATTTCTCAGAAAGGCTATGGTGGTATCCGTAGTTGCCTTCCTCAAGGGTTTGAAAATCACATATTTAGTCAATTGATCTAATAGAATGATTATGACGATGTTTCCTGCCTTAGACCTTGGGTACGGTCCAAGAAAGTCTACGAATACATGCTGGAAGGGCCGTTCCACTTCAAATGCTTTACCCATTGGGGCTCTAAGAGTATGGTTCGGCGCCTTGGACATCTTACAGACATCGCAATTCCCGATAAAATCTTTAACGTGTGAGGCCATATTCGGCCAATAATATAACTGTTGTAACCGATCCAGTGTTTTGCCGATACCGCCATGGGAAGCTTGCGGTGGTAGGTGTGCTAATTCGATTAGACGCTTCGTCAACGCCGACGGCACCCATAACTTCCAGATTGACGAATCGGATACACCCTGGTTGGTGCTAAAGCGGTTTTTCTTATAAACCCACTCCTGAACCACCCGCAAGTCCGGTAACTGCTCCTTATCTTTCGAGATAGTGTCTCTTAACTGACGGTATTCTTCCGATTGGAAGCTGGGATCGCCCAAATCTACCCATAGCACCCCGAGATTATCGTTCGGTACTACTGGATTCCCCGTTAGGGCCTCTACTTCATAAACTCTGGACAACGCATCCGGTACGACATGCTGCGCTCCTTTACGGTGAACTATGTCAAATATATGTCCTTGCAGTTCCAAACTCCACCGTGCCAGCCGCCCACTTAGGTCCTTTTGACCCATCAACCACTTCAGGCTAGCGTGATCGGTGACCACGGTGAATTTGGATCCCTCCACGTATGCTCTGAACTTTCTAATTCCTAGGACTGCCGCCAGACATTCTTTCTCCGTCACGCTATAATTCTTTTGCGCTGAATTCAACTTGTGAGAGTAGAAATATATGGGGCGTTCTGATCCGCTTTCATCCCTCTGACTCAACACGCAACCTACGCCTGAATTTGATGCGTCGCATAAAATAAAAAATTCCTTCTCGAAGTTAGGGTTGGCCAAGATTGGAGCTGTGGTCAATAAAGACTTTAGCTTGTTGAAAGCCTTGAGGGCTTCCTCGCCGAATTTGAATTTAACTCCCTTTCTTAGTGAGTCAGTGATGGGTGCCGCTAACGACGAAAAGTTGCTAACAAATCTGCGGTACCAGCCGGCCATTCCCATGAATCGACGGACCTGCCGGGGGGTGGTTGGAACTGGGAACTCACGGATAACTGATACCTTGCTTGTATCTACCTTCAAACAGCCGTCTCCTACGATGAAGCCTAAATACTTAAGCTCATGGTAGCAGAATTTGGACTTCTCCAAATTAATAGTTAGACCCGCGTCTTTTAGCTTGGTGGCTACTATTTCTAATATACGGAGATGCTCCTCGAAGTGGAGGACCTTATCAGAAGGTCATCAATATACACGAAAACGTTCTCCTTCAGTTCGTGCGGTACCACTTTGTCCATGAGCCGCGTCATCCGCTGGGGCGCGTTACATAGGCCAAATGGCATCACACGGAACTGGTATAATGGCCTACCCGGAACCGTAAACGCCGTCTTCTCCCTCGAACTTTCCTCCAGCGGTATCTGCCAGAAGGCGTCCTTCAGATCCACACTAGATATATAGTGTGTATCTGTCAGGCGCCCTAGCAACCCCTCCATATGAGGAAGCGGATACGCATCCTTTTTGGTTACCTGGTTGACCTTTCGGAAGTCCAGGCACAAGCGATTTTTCCCGGGTCGCCTTACGAGCACTACCGGAGAGCTCCATGCGCTTGAACTTCCCTCGATCACTCCAAGAGCCAGCATGCGATCCAGCTCCTCATATAGGAGGTGTTGTACCGCCGGAGATACGGGATAGTGACGTTGCTTGATCGGTTCCGCGTCTCCCGTGTCTATCACATGCTCTTCCATACTGGTCTTACCTAGACCGAGCTTGGCGTACGACGGAAACTTATCTAAGACGGAACTTAGCTCTCTAGTTTCTTCTTTTGTCAATTCCCACGGTTTGCGACTACAATCTGAGGATTTTTCCTCCTCCTGAGGTGGTTCTACAAAAATGTCGGCGATGACGTCTGGGGCCAGACGAAACGCCTGCCAAAAATTTACCCCCAGGTACAAAGCTTGCTTTAGTGTGGGTACTAAATAAAAGGTTATCCACTCCCGTTGTCCTTTGTATTCTACCGGCGTGGTTATTTCACCGATGATCGGTTGACGAACCCCGTCTGCGGTGCTTACTGCGGAGTGAAAAGGTTTATAATGGTGGCCTTGCTCCCGCAAGAGCTTGCAACCTGCTTCTCCCAAGCAACTAACGGCCGCCCCACTGTCTAACAAACCTTCCATTCGGGTACCAAATATCGCGACCCGACCATAGGGTCGAGGATCGAGTTCCCGCGGACTTCGGATGGTAGTGGCTGCGATCGATTTGTATTTCAATTTCTTAATTCTAAATTTTTCTCTTAAACGCTTGAGTCTCGACGTCATCTTAACCTGAACTTGCCCATATATTCTTTCTCTAGCTGCGTTATACGCAAGCTGCCGTTCCCGTAATGTTTTACCTGTGACTGGGTTAAGAGGCTTACTCTTCTTTACGCTTGGGCGAACCTCGCGTTTTAAAATGGTTATTGGCTGGGTATAATTGTACTGAATGGGATAGGACTGCGTGGCAATTCCTACTGATCGTCCGGAGGCTGGTCGGGAGGGCAAGCGTCTCCGGATGCTCCGTTGCTCCTCCTCGCGTTTCCCGAACACCTACGGCATCTCGGGGTAGTCGTGTTCGACAACCCGCACCTAAAACAGAACAGAGTTCTCTGTGGGCTGGGGCATTCATGGAAGGAATGCCCTACCACCCTACAGTTCCAACATTGGTACTGCCGTGTATCATCGTTGCGCTCTAAGACCGCTACCTCGTCGGCGATTGCTCTTGGGGGATATGTGGCTCCCGACTCTCCCAATTCCCCAATGTTTCTGCGGTACGGGTTAGTCGGTCCGGCTCTCATTCTTCGCCCCTCATTATCTCCCAAATATTTCTCGGTGGTTCTACATACGTACACCAGGTCTGTTAGGCTATCGGGCTTGAAGGTTATGAGTAACTCACCGATTCGGCGTCGAACATTTTGCTTAATTAGCTCCATCAGATCGCGATTGGACTTGGGGGTCCGAAGTCTGGAATTGAGCTGAAGCAAGGCTCCATAAAAATCGTCAAAACGCTCGGTGTCCCCTTGCCGACGATCCGACATTTTACGGTATAGTTCCGAGTCGGTCTCAAGACTTCGAAACTGCTCAATCAAACCTATTCTGAGCAACGTCCAGGACAATCGAGGATTGGCTTTGACAAACATCCAGTACCACGACTCTACCTGTCCCTGCACAAAATGATGAAAATTCAAAACGATGTCCTCTTCTGAGGCTCCATAACCTTCCCTTAACCGCTCCAATCTAAACAGGAAATCATCCACCGTCATATCTTGATTGTTGAAGGACAATCCCCACTTGTGGAAGTGGTAAATTCTTCGACTAGTTGACTGAGCGGACGGATTTGAACCATTATCACCCCGATTGGGAGTAACCTGGTCAAAATGCATTGCGTCGAGCTGGTTAATAAATTCCGTGACATTCGCGCTTTGTCGCGGTGGAGAGCTACTTCCCTGTGCCCTAACGGAAGGTGGGGATGGTGGAGGATGAATGGCCTCCGCCCCCGCCATCCGATTCACGTTGTTGGAGGCTAAAGCCTCCCTCACCACGCTGACTATCTCCTGACGCAACTCTTCCCTAGTGCTCCTGAGTTCTTCACGCATGAGCCTCATGTCTTCCGCTCTACTCAGACCCAGAGCCGCATTAACCACATTACGGACGTAATCTTCTCCTTGGTCTATTTCCGAATCGGACTCCGATTGAATCTGAACGCGCCCCTGGCTGGTTCCTGGCTGTGGATCATCATCCGGTATGACTCGTGCCGCGCTTCCCGAAGGAGAGTTATCCGGCTGCTGTGAGCCTGCAACTCCGATGGCCACCGGAAATGGTGCCGAAGCATTCCCTCGAGGAACCGACTCACCTACCACCAAGGATTTCCTTGAGGTCTTACTCTTCCGAAGAATGGGTTTAGGGGGCATCCTTCTATCTTAAAATTAATTGTATTCCTAATAGCTAAACCTTCACCGGAACTATAATTAATCCTATACTAACGAGTACCTATAGCTATACTTCTACCTACTGGTGTAATTCAGACCTAGTTGAATTCCCAAAGGTCTAGATAAAGTCCAATTTAATAGCTAACTCTGCCAAAACAACCGACTATATCTATATTCTCAAAAAAAACTAGAAAAAAAAAAATTCTCCGAACTACTATCCAACTATGGATGACACCAAAAAAAAAAAAAAAAAAAAAAAAAAAAATCTGCGACAAAATTTATCTATCTCACAAATGCTTACTCGATTGTAATTAATTCGCTATATCATACAATAAAGAACGGTGGCTTCCCCAGGAGGAAACGAGGGTTCTGGATCTGGTAAGTACAGTTCAACAGCTTGGTCTGGCGATAACGCCACTTATAGGTATCTAAATGAGTAAGTGGGGGAAGCGCTAGTAGACGCAATTGCGCTACGACGTCTCCCGGTAGCGCTCCATGCAACAGAGTTAGGCAGGAACAATTTCAACCGCCTCTCTGGCCATGGCCGCTATAATTTCTAAATCTATCTACGTTTGCGAGTAAGTCAACGAAGAATGCAACAGACGTAAGCAGGAATATTCCACCGCTTACCTGGCCATGCCTCCTAGACTGTACCGCAATCTTTCCTCAAAACCAAAAAAAAAAAAAGAATCATAAAAAAAATCGATTGCAGCCGGGGGAATGTATTTAAACTTTCCAACCCGGGACAACTAATACCACAACCCTCAAACTCTCAAGGGAAAATCCCTTACCACTTGAATCGTGCCCTATGCAACTGACGAAAGTCAGGAACTACTTCCGACTAACCGGACATAGGTGCTTTACTGAAAGGCAAAAAAAAACCAAATAAAAAGATACAAAAAAAATGATACCTGTCATGCCACCTAGACTACTACTGCTAACAGAACTGTACTAACCTATCTAAGGGGTTGATCCCTTAGAAGAAAAAAAAAAAATTGATGGTTGCACTCTGTGCGTCGACCAAACCAGACGGTAAGGAGGGCAATAGGAACTGCTGACAAGAGAAATTAGGGGATGAATTCTGGCCCCACGTTGGGCGCCACCTGTAACAAAAATTCCGGGTGCTGTGACTGGTTGGTAGTTTCACAAAAAAAATCTAATACGTAGTTCACCCTGACGAAGTGCCGCCTAAGAGAGATCGCCTCACCTTAACCAAAAAAAATATATAAATCCATGGCACCGAGCTTAGATTCCCACGAAGTACGTCACCCTGTGGTGGTTCTCGGTTAAATCTCTCTTAGCGCCACCTCAACCTTCCCTGCTTTTGGTCCACCCTTATGACGGTCGGGCTACAGGACCTCCCGTCAGTCCGGGCAGCGGCAGGCGAAGGGTGTCCAAGCCTGAGAAGCGTTGGCCTGCTGGTGGTTGCTCGATCACTAGCTCGTCGGCTTCGGGGGGGGTGTCTTGCTTCCCACCTTGGACTGTCGTCACGTTTAATTTTCAGGCCTCAAATATAAACTCCCTAACTCCACCTGGTTCCACACCAGAACATAACCTACTATCTCACTACTCACAGGACCAGAAATCCATCCCTTCCCCCCTCAACAGTTTCCTGGCGTGTGATTGGGTGTTATTCACACATGCACGAAAACCCACCCTGCGTCCACCGGGTTTACGGCAGACCGATCCGTGGCCACCGCCGACGTGCTAAAAATTCTCGGAAATGACCCCTTATGCTCATCCCTACCGACTAGCCTATCCCTGGTTCATCGATCCCCCTGATTCCCTCCCGTTGCCACCGTCATTACCTGTCTAGTATTGCGCCATCATTAGCTTCTTTGATTCACCACGTACAAAAGTGCGGAACCACTGGGAGTGGTTTAGTGTCCATTCAAAAATCCTGTGGAAGAATCAATAAAACCCAAGAAAAGAAAATGTCCACCCAGAACTTCACTGCTACACCTCTCTCCCGGACTACTAAACGCACCAACTGCGCCGTTCAAGAACGCCGACGCCCAAAAGAAGCCAGAACAAAGAACCAGAAACTCTCGTGGGCTTCTTCCCAAAAAAAATGAAAACTACCGAAGAATAAACACTCGAATTAATTGGTTCCAAAGCCGGTAACCTGGCATATAACACAAGATGCTATTTATTTATTAATTCAACTTAACTTATCCTAATTTCCGCGGTCGGGACCAGGCAACCAAAGCCACTAAACAAAATTCAATTTACTTTCCTTAATTACTTTATATGAGAAAAAAAAAAACTATAAATGGTTCCCGAGCGGTTAATCTCATCAGAACGGTAGGTCGTTAACCAAAAGAAAATTGCCGGAAGGGCCAAATCCCTCAAACACGGGACAATAAGAGTTCTTATAACCCATAAATATTATAGAATAGCGCCACGACCGGTATGTCAAGGACAGGTTATTTCTATATCAGATTCTTTTCCCCTGACTATCTCGGATAATGCGACGATTTAACCCCCTTTCCGGGAGGCCCACTGTCGGAAACACTAAATATATATATATACCGCCAATATACCAAACACAAAATCTAAAATATCAAAGCTGGTACTCACCGATACATTACTGCAACTTCTCCTGGGACGTGGTGCACCTCGCCTCCTGGATCTGGCTATGCTTTGGGAAGGAAATTAAATATTCTCGAATATATATATATAAGTAAGGTCCCTTGGGTATCACCCCACACTCCACAAATTTGAGCGATCAATGAATTTAAACCGCGTTCGCAACATAAGCCACGTCAACCCGCTCGCGTTTCCACATAACCCTACCTTCCTTTACCCGGTTGCGCACTTTCTTTACACTTCATCCAATTAATCGAATTTCAATTACAAAAAAAAAAAATACTCTACCGTTATATGAAAAAAAAAAACTCTAATTTTAACTTTGAATATTCATATTTTTCTTTGTCTTATCCGTTAAATAACGCCATCCACACGATTTGACTATTCTAGCCTCTCGAAAAGTTTACAAAAGATTACTCCACTGGCACCACAAAAAAAATTTAGCGTTTATAGGTCGACGACCATTAAAGAGCTGCCGCTTCACTCGCACAACGTAATTCCTCAAAACGCTGACCTCTGCTGGTACTTGCTGGCCTCGGGCCCATTACGTCCTCTCGTAGGTCCTTGGGGACCGTTGTCATGGGACGGATGCTCCCGTAATTACTGGATGGAGCCCCTGGCTCATTCCCAAGTACTGGGTTAACGATCGCACTGACGCGCGAAGTCTGTCCTCGTGGCTGGGTCCGGGCGTGAGGTCGGAACACCAGAATGGAGACGGGGGAGGAGGGTCTTAACGTTTGTCGGGGTAACTTTTTGGATTACCGTCCTCCCGAACACAATTTCACTGCACATAAGTCCGCAACGAAAAAAAAACAAACGAAGGTAAAATTAATTAACTGGCTAATTTCTTTATGCCATCAAACCCGATATACTTCAGGGTTAATCCGCCCCCGCTCCACGCACTACACGAGAATACAAGAAAACAACTTTCGCAAAAATGACCCCGGTGGCTCTGAGACCAACCGATTCCTTGAGTGACCAAAATCCGACTGACTGTACTCCATTTGCTGCCAACCAGCAAAACCCAAGCCAATACAAAAAAATTATATCACGCCACTCTAATGTCCCGCTAGGCGATAATCAACTAACACAAGAATTTATGGCATTATGGTTGAGAGGCCTTAGCTCCAGCAAAAAAAAAAATCGTATCACACCACCATCTGGCCATCCCACACAACAAAAAAAAAACCCGCAAGAAAAAACCAAAAAAATACCTCGCTAGTGTGCTCGCCATGCGCCGCACACTTACCTCACTACTCAGTTAGCTCCTTCTCGATGCAGCTACGTACCCCGCACACTTCCTTGTTGCCATATGCCGACGCACAGCAACATTAACCCCTCGCCCACAAACGAGTGGAAAATTCCATTCGCAATCACGACGAAATCCCTTCATCGCCTGTGCAGCTGGGTAGGTTCGCATTGCACATGAACAAAAAAAAACGAATCGAGGTAACTGGTTTCGTTAGTGTTGTTGGTGTCTTTTCCTTCACGTTATTCGGCCTGGTGTGTCGTTTGGCATACCATGGCATGATACCGTGCCAGGGGGCGGAGCTTAACCATTTAGCTCTGCTAAACCAAAAAATAATAAATTACTGCTACAGTGGGGTAGCGCTCGAATACTTGCGCCCGAATGTGACTAAGCATTTTGGATATGAGTTTGTCCTCACAGTGGGACAACCACATAAAATTGTTTCTAGGGAATGTCATAATAAAAAAAATAATTTTTGTTTTCTTTTCTTTTTTCCTTGCGGGAGTGACCACGACAGCTTACATGAAAGCAGGTATAGAGAAATCTGCTACCTCATTACCAAGCCCTCAGTTTATCTACAAGCGAATGATGAAGGAGAGATTTAAGAACTCCTAAGAACAATAAAAAGTCTAAAATGAGTTTTCTTAAATTAAGAAGTTTATTAAATTCATTTACACTTTTCTAGCTGGTTCATTAGGTGAATCAGCTGTGAGACACTAGTCGCGAAACTTCTGTGTAAACTATTTTGGTTACAAATTTCGATCGCATTAATTAACAAATAAAATGAATTCAGAGCATGCAAAAATAATTGCCCATTAATTAAGTGTGGAAAATGATTTTAGGTTGTGAGTTGTGACATTTGTTTGGTCAGCTGTTCTGCTGAATTTGCTGAATATTGCAAAGTCGTTTTCGTGGAAAATTGCCTTTTTTTCATACCACTGATTATAGACTCACAATTATTTCTTATCACTACTCACCCCGGACAGGCTATGGACTAGCATCAAGAGTAAATTTGTTACTTGCATGACTATACACTGATCAAGTTGCCTCCTCAACATAAGTATTTGCACAAATTAGGGCTTGAGTTCAAGTCACAATCACAAATGATTTCGGAAGTGAGTGCCCTTTATCTTTATGTCAGCGTTCAACTGGTGAGAATAATGAGTCAAACTTCTTTGACCGATTTTAGTACTTACTGATGCTTATCTATTAACGAACCAAAGATATTTGTCACAGTTGCGTATCGTTTCATAAAGCACGCTACACAGTGGTGTCTTTAGGGAATTTTGAATGGATAACGCACATAAAATTGTCAAACCTAATTTTTATTTGCGTTAGGTATCCATTTTGGTGGGAGTGGAAGAATAATCTAATCGGAGGGTAGGTATCTATTGAACATGCCCCTGACAACTAGTTCGGGGATGTCTTCTGTTCGGTTAAGCATAAAACTCTAGCAAATATTTCACTTTCGATCTGACTACTGGCTTACGTCCGCTTAATGCCTTTTGACTCTTTAGGTCGCGCAACAGACCTTCACGAGCCGGCTATAAAGGAATAGTAAGATTGATTTGAATTACGCTAAGTTTCAACAAATCGTTATCACTTCCCCATTAGGAAACCCCATTAACCTTAGTCGGATTGATTCTTCTCTAACCGAATCGTTAGTGAGGACAACCACATTTGAATCTTTTCTAGGACCCATAATACACCAGTGCCGAAGCGAACAATTATTTTCGTCCTTAATCCAATGAAGTACCCCTATACCTAAGCCGCGCATAATAACCGGGTGCATTACCACTGGCTTTGCTTGAGTTAAGCCTGGCAGTCTGGCACATCAAACACTGGACACGTGAGCACACCGGTCCAGCAAAAGGACAGCCGACACACAACATAAGGAATAAAATCCTATCCGACATAGGCGTTTTAATTAATACAACGAGGGAATTTTATATAAGACTAACGGGCAAACGTGTGTACACAGCCGGATGTGATGTGGACGTCTCAGTGGTTGAGATTATAGAAACTGTCAACGGAGCCATGGCGATGCGTGGTAGGCATCGGCCAAAACGATCGGGATATTTATGCGAGGACACAGTGCAAAGTGTTCCTACATGTGTTCGAAGCTGTTTGTCATTATCCTTAAAGGGAAATAGGGTGCCTTCCGTGATGGATAGGTGCGGAGCATATTGAAGTTTCAGAATGTTGTCATTCGAAACCAACACTACAATTGGGCGATTCTTCTTCTAGAATGATATTGAATGCTGCAACCGTTCCAAGGATGGTATTGCAATAAATTCAAAATTTTTGTTTGAATGAGCTACCGTTGCAGTGTTGCATGGGTATTTACTGCATTATGGCGGGGACAATAGACAAGGAAGTGACATCAGTACGATAATGAAAGTTGGTTCTAGTACACCGCAGTTCATTTAGTTCAGGGCCAGAGACTGCGCGAAGAATGTTTTGATTTTATCGAGATACATTTATCTCTAGTATGGAATCTTCAATTTAATACTGACGAAGTTCAATACCGGCGAAGAAATCATGTGTGCGCGCCTCAAAATGTCAACGTAGTAGATACGCCATAGAGAAACCAGTCAACGTCAATTAGTGTCAGCTGGAAAATTGTTGCACCAAGCCCAATAAAAGTGCAGGCATGCAACGGCCGCCTGGTGTCTGACTTAAACCAGATTCTTAAACACCGCATTTAAAATTCCTTAATTTTTTTTCCAATCCGTGTTCATAAAAAATGCGAACACTTATACAAAAACAAAATACCTTCTTCAAACGCAAGACTTTCGCAATCTCATTATGACAAACTCTAATAAATGATAAAAGTACCTACTGCCCTCTGTTTACTAAAATAAGAAATGACTCTGTTCTGTCATCGCGCTTTCCAAAGTTTCCCTGCAGATACTCCATTTGTCAATTCTTTTGGAAGTAAATGTCGATTTTAGCAAACTGCATTATGATTTTCGGGAATACCGCAGTTTTAAATTACTGAATCACTAACATCGATTTCATGTGTACATTTTTCTTAAAACCTACTCTAGATTTAAATATCCATATTATCTCCCCCTTCTCGTTCAGGGTTGACGTGATTTCAACCATAACAACAGTTGGATGGTGATATGTACATAATAAATTTTAGATTGATTTGATTGATCACCCCTATTGCGGAGATCAACCATCAATCGGTTGACGATTTGCAAAATTTATCAATTTAAATTGATTCTGGTATTGCGAAACGTAAGCCCACAAACTCCAAATCCGAAGTTTAAACGAAATCCGGGCAGCTGTTACGTTTTTCGCAGTTTCAAAAACTATTTTCGTTAGAAATTTTTTCCGTTACAAACAGCGAAAATGCTCAACATTTTTTTGATGGCCTACCCAATTTTGTGTATCACACAGAAGTTCACTTTTTTCTTGTAGTAGGTACACAGTTAAGGATTTATTCACCAGTAACCCGGATAATTTGACACAGAAATCGGGCCCTAAGGACACGATTCACGAGATTTCTCCCCAAATTGAGATAAAAAAAAAAGCAGAACAGAAATATCTAAATAGCATTTATCAAACGCTTGCATAATGTTAAGACTGACTTAGAGGAGGTGACATGACACTAGTTGTTGCACTTTACTTTCGCTGAGATAGGATGTTTGTTTTAAGTCCTACAACAAAAACAGACAAAAACGGACCAATTTTCAGAATTGGATATTTCTGTCGGTGTAGCGTTTGGAATCTTTATTTTTATTTTGAGTGGAATAAACCGGGGCGTCCAATAAAAATAAAAGTAAAAATAAAAAAAAATAAAACGTAAGTTTTATCATGTCCACCAGGAAAATGGTGAAAAAAACCCTGGGGAATGGGGCCGTAAGGTACCTTAGTTGCGCTAACTTATCGATAACTAACTTACCTTTACGTAGAAAGCTCTCAACCAGAGACAACTATAGTATAGTATATAGTATAGTATTGTCTCTGGTCTCAACAAACGAATTTTTTCATCTAGTTAGGTTTTAGGTACTGTTTTATCTGGGACAACATTTTTGTTTTCTACGTTCTACTACAATATTTAAGATCAATCGGGTCTATCACAGAATCCGTCGTATTCGGAATTTTGCTACGAACCGCGAAAGAACTATCACAGAATCCGTCGTAGGGTACATTTTTTGCTTTCGAAATTCGTAGAACGTATAATATTCAGTAATACCACTTTCTACGAATTTCAAAATTCCTCTACGACGGATTCTGTAACAGTTCTTTCGGGGTTCGTAGCAAAATTCCGAATACGACGGATTCTGTGATAGACCCAAATATCAATAGCTCCCGTATCCGTTGTAGTTTTCATACATTCTCATTTCCGTAAAACAAAAAAAAAAAGCAATCATCTTTATTTGAACGCATTCGTTTCTTTCCTCTCCCCAATTGAAACTAGCAACCGAAGTAGACTTGCAACGAATTCCTTTCACTACGGGCTGTCAACCTATCCAACGTAGCGAATCTTCGTACTGCTTCGTACAATCCAAAAGACCAAACGAAATACATCTTCTTTTCAAATACAGCAGACAATATTCTAGGTTACAAATTTATTCACTTCTCTTTAGTTTATTTATACAAGCCTTCCACTAATTTAGTCCTTGTGGACTTTTGCAGCCCTTGGGTCATCGGGTCTAAATATCACCCAGCCAATTTTATAACGACGATTATCTCCATCATTGCGGTAGTAATTGGTGAGTCCAACCGCAGTAAGGCCAAGTCCTATGATAGCTAGAGCCGAACCAGCTACTATATCGGGTAGTTCAACCCATCCACGTTTAATGAGACCGAAGAGGCCTTGTCGAACTGGTGGCGCTGACATTGTCGTGATAAGTCTGTTAGGAAAGAAATATTAGTTTATAAGAAATTGAAAAGAAAAAGAAAATGTAAGAAAAATACCAGCAAATCTGTTACACAACTCGATTAATTTTGACAAATAAATAGATGTCACATGTCAGTTTTGACATTAAGCGTTCAGGCGACCATCGCAAATGAACGCTCGAAAAGTGAAGTGAACGTATTCAGGTAAACAGAAGTTAGATTACTAGCAGGGATAACCAAACATCGAATGAACCCATTTTTTATTAAGCTTTTAAAATGACAGTGTATGGGAAAAATAGTTTTCGTCGGCTTATTTAAAAAAATAAGAATTACAATTGTGTGCGCATCAAAAATAATTTTGAAAGAATATCTGCAACCATTAACTTTTTCAGCAGTTAAATGGTCGACCTTCTTCACTTTTTCTAATCGCCACTTATGAGAAAATATCGTTTTCGATTTAACTATTCAGATTTTGATCTAAAGTTTCAGATTCTGCTGCCAAATCGAACATAAGATCCGAATTTTCATTTTAGTATTGATTTGGCCACAAAAAAAAAAAAAAAAATTAGTAATGTTATCTCGATAAAGCAAAAATATCTAAATATATTTTCTCTAAAAATTTGATCTATTTGCCAAATCGAAAATGACATTTTTAGGCTCCACGAAGTGTCCCTGTGCGTTAACAATAACATAGAACATAGGCGCTTACATTCCTGGTTATATGTATGTACATTTTCTTAGTCTAATGCCGAACAGTAAATAGGAACTTCGCAACCAAACAAATTACACAATTTTTTTCTTATTTTTCAGTTGGCTATGCTTTTTCTATACTCCAAATCACTTTGTGAATGTTAAAACAAACACTTCCTTGACAGACAAAAAAAAAAAACAAGTCTTGAATTTGTTGTCATTTGTCAAACAAAAAATAAATCAAATCAAGATAAAACGGATCTGAAGAACCAAAATCGTATTTACTTACCTATGAAGAAGAGGAAAATGTTCAAGATCAGGGTCAACATAATAAAAAGAATACATTTTTATACCATGAATGGACAAGACATCGAATAAAGGTGCAATCAACATCAACGCCATGCCCAAAGACTATCAAAACATCTGGCCATGCCGTGTCTGAACTATGCAGTCACGCACAACTAAAACAAGGATCAACAGCCACATGGGATATATGGAACATCAGCTGCTATAACCGTGGGTATATACGTCTTACTTACATACTTATGGTGGCGCTTACAGTCCGGGGTGGATCACGGCCTCAACCAACAAGCTCCACCAGCCAGCTCGGTCCCTCGCTAGCTGCCTCCAGTTACGCACGCCAAGTTGGTTGAGGTCGTTCTCCAATTGTGCGCGCCACATAAGTTGGGTTCTTCCGCTGCTGCGTTGTCCCTCAGGGGTGGATTCAAAGATGTAGGTATCGTAGGTATCTTCCTATTTAAAATGATAGTTCATAATTTGGATTCCCATTCACAGCTCACACATAATAAAAACACCACTTAGGTGACCACACTTGCAACAATATATTATTGTTTCTTAAATTAATTTTATATTATTTTCATAGCTTAGCATTTGCCCTCCAATGGTGATCCACTTTAACTTGTTTCTTGTTTTAGTTAGGTGAACTTATTTTGAGAATCCTTTGATGTTGTAGACCAGATAATTGCTACTATGCAAAGTCTGGGAGAAGAGCTTTCACCTACGAACCTACGAATGTTTGTATTAATTGGTAAGTTCATATTTGTAATATCATGCATAATCTTAAGAAATGTTGGACAGCACTTTCGTCTATTTCAGGTTCTGTAACTTGGTGTAGGCGTATATTTCATAGCGAATTTCAACGGCGTATACGGTAACATAGCTAGAATCTCATGAAGTCTACAAACCACATCTTTGAACATCTGATATTGTTGTCAAGTAACGCAGATCGATTTCGTTGCATGTTCATGAGCAGCATAAAATCAGGCCGGAAGTTTCGCGTTGTGATACATTTTGGATTAGCTCAAGTCTCTCGATTGTCGAATTCGAAATTGGAATTGGAAAGAAAGAAATCATATTTTTTATTTAACATAACTCATTAAAAGATAAACATTTATTATGACTATAAAATATAGAATATAATGACCCAAAAAGATTTAATATCGTTTGATCTTTATGTTACAATATCAGTCATAATGTAGGTTAGATACCTAAATGAAGGTTAGAGTTAAGATAAAATTAGGAAACTATCGCACTATACTGTAATAACAAAATTGAAAAATGTTTAATTATTTTATCAATGCTATCGGTGCGCTATCGCTTACTTTTATAAAGCTACTTCGATATGATGAAGACATTTAAAATTATTATGCGTGTGCTACTATTTCGATAAAGAATGACTGTGGAAATCCAATCCGTCTTTTGGACTTTTTTTTTTTGATTGACTTAAGTTTGTGTTTGGGATTAACTTTTAAATTAAAAATTCATAGCTTTGGTACCAACCAGCTCAACCAACATCCCAAAATATAATTTTATGGAGTTCAATGACTCATTTAAATTTCATTAAAATATGTTGTCAAATCCTTACCTGCCTCCACGATTAGCAGTTTGGGCTGTGTGTTAAAAGTTTCGCTTTCGATTTGGTAAAAAGATAAATTATTTTGAGATTGCTTTTCATGTTTGATATGTCAAAAAAATCAATTTTTTTTTTTTTTTTTTTTTTTTTTTGTTTTTTTGATCTGGGTCACTTTTGAGATATCTCGATTTTTTCTTAGGTTTACACACACTTTTTAACTAATTCCAATGTTTATGACACACAGCTTACGGCTTCGAATTGTTTATCGTTGGAAGGATTGCTTTTTAGCTGAATTATTTCGTTTTCCATTGGTACATAAAGTTTTCTGCTCTCGAAATCAGCTGGCTGCCAGATTTCATGTTCCATTCATCCAGAGCAATTTTGCGAATTTTTGGAACGAATGTAAGAGATCTACAATTTTATGCCGACTCCAAACGACTAATTAAGAAGCTCTTTCAAGACAGTTAAGTCTTAACCACACTTGTAACGTGTGTTGTGATGTGGAGTGGCGTGTCGCTATCACTCCAATGTTTTTCATTATGCGTAGAAACAAATTTATCTCGTGTGTTGTGTTGCAGTTGCAGTGTGTCGAAATCGCTCCTGTACCGATTGCACTTTTGCTGAAAATATTATGAAAAATTAAAATGTAGTTTGTATGAAGGAAAATAAAAACATTTTGAGTAATTTTTCTTCAGTTATTTAAGAAAATTTTATTCATGAAAACGAAGTTAATGATATTCAAAAGTGGAAAATACACAACCATGTTCGTCCCAATATATTTCTAGTAGGTATATAAAAGATCTCATTTAGATTGTTTTATTTGCCAACAAAATTATATTAATCGCCTTTTCAAAATATATCATAACCAACCAATAGCATTCATCTATGTTATAATGTCGTATTCCCGAACTCTATCACATTCCCCCACGGTTGGCAGCTGTTGGCAGCATTGAGGGCGTTCAAGTATCTAGTTTAGTAAGTCTGACAGCTGTCTGACTAGATCTACTTATCTCGGTTGTGATTGGTTTAAATCGGTCACGTGGGCACCTGTGACATTTGACGTTTATGGAGGGGTAGCCGACGAATCTAGTCAAGAAATTAGGTCTGTTCCCTTACTTTCTGGTTCATTTTTGGCAAAAACTCACATTTCTCTCATTGCGAGAGAATTCGCTCACCGGAATGAAATATAACCAAAAAGAAAAGGAACGCGTTGAACCACAAATTTGAAAAATATGAATTTTTCCAAGGCGGGAATATTCGAATATCGGTAGAACAAAACAGACATTTTTATTTAAGACCAAGATTTGTATTGCTTTTATTGCAAAACTTAAAAAATTCAATTATTTTGTTTCTTATATATATTTTAATGCTATACAAGCACAAAATTATATATGAAATCAAATAAAAAGTCAGTTTGAAATTAGCATTTGAACGATTTGACATCCATCTGACAGCAATAACCTACTATCCCAAAGAAATTTCTTGGGCTAATATTCGCAGGTTTTTTGTGGAGGGGAAATGTTTTGCTCTCTCTTTTTGCCTCTCTTCTGCCCAACTTTTGCGTAAGGGAACGAAGTTTGACTAAATTTGGCGAATATGTTCGAATGCATTATCGTTAGGGAACAGACCTATTCGTGACTGAGTACTAAGTTGACAGTTCGGGTATGTGGCTGACGTAGAAAAAGTGACGTTCCCGACCAATCTAGTTTTTGCGTTCAGGTTACATCTTATCCAGACCAATCTAGTCGACTTAAGATAACTAGATTCTTGAATGCGGCCATTTATTTTATATTTTTTGAATATTTTTGCATGTCACACGGATTCTAAATTGACAGGTAAACAAAATGGCGAATTTGAAAAAAAATTGAGGGGGCCAGCGCAAGAGGGTTGTCTCTGGTTTGTCCTGGTACACAGTCTGGTGCCGGCTCTTTATACTATCGGATCTTGATAAGATGTTCGCCAGAGGTGGCGCAGTGGAAAAACCCCTAAGTTGGAATTTTGTTTTTTATGGGATTCGAACCAGGGGACCCCTCGCTTAGTAGTCCAACACACTAACCACTAAGCCACTGCGCCTATGCATACCTAAATTAAAAATATGATTAGAATGAATCATAACTATTTCTAGATCCTTTTGCAATGATAATAAAACGGAAAATACAAAATATACCTTAAACAAAAAGTGATTAGAAAGGATCAAAAATATTTCCAGACCCTTTTAAAAGTATCATTAAAAAAGGAAAGGGTTATAATGTAAACTTTCCTAGATCCTTTTCCTCCTTATATCGACTTCTTCGTCCACGTATATATATTTGAAATTATTTAATTCGCACATTTTGCACCAATCTACAGAAAAATGCAAAGAAAAAACACCGAAACTTCGTTTTATTTGTTCAAATTGTAAAAAATATTTCTTTACAAATGAAAAATTTGCAGGTGTCGTAACTACGCCAAAGCAAATGAGTCTGCAAATATTGTAAACGTCTGGCAATGGTCTGACAAAGGGTAAATTAAATTAAGACGCCTTAGCGGTCTGGCAATTATCTGGCAATGACTTCTGCAAATATTGGTAGTCAAAATTGACAGTTCAAACGGTTGGCAGACATTTGGAACAATTTCATTTGTAGATCTGACAATATTGCCAGATCTGGCAATCGTCTGAACATAGCTTAACAGATTTACAATTTGTGTTGTCTAGGTTTCATTCAAATCTTTACTATCACCCCTACCAGGTATCCGTTCGGAAACGAAAGTCAAATCTGTTCGGAACTCAGATTGCGCTCGAATGTATCCGCGTTATTTGACACTAAACTATTCCGCAGCAATTGGTTGTGCCGTGTAGCTGTAGATAACAAAAGTGAGTGACATATGACATTACGCAGAAAAGCGCATGCGGCAAGGTATGTCATCGGAGAATTTTTCAAAAAGTTGTATGTTGTATCGAACGGAACGGATACCTCGAATGGAATTTCGAATTCATTTTATGACAACTTTGGAACAGGTACGCTTTTATTTTAAACACAATTTAAGATGTTAAAATCTACTACTAATAATTATAAAATTCTTCTTTCTTTGTTCGTATAGAAAACCAAAGAAATGGATAACCAAAAACTAAATAAATAGGTACGCCACGTACTTCAAAAAAAATATAATAATTATAACAATTATAACAACAAAACCGGCTCAAACTGTAGGTTTTACTTATTTCAATACATATTTCATCAGTATTCCATTTTATCAACTAATTATAATACGAGCAACAGAATTTGCTTTTCCATTATATTCCGATTTATTTAATCCAAAATAAAAACTCACCAATGGTTGTGAAAATATATGTAAAACTGTTGCCAGAACTAAAAATTAAACAAAAATGCATATGCATGGGTAGACATTGGGAACTCTTAAAAATGATCCTCTATATCCAATATCTAGAAAAGATTTTTCAATTTAATTTAGTGAGTTTATTTGGCCCGTGCCTTAGAAGCCCACGGAGGAGCTTAGCTAAATTTGATTCATGTTCATTTGCCTAACTGACCTAAATGCTAAAAAAAATATATGCTTACAAATATCACCGAGTGTAAAACTGTAATCAATTAATGGAAAATATTAAATAGCTATTGCATTCATTTTGTGTACGCAATATCGTTCCAAAATGGTTTATACTCTTGTAAAGATAAATTTAAGGTTTATGGATCTGTGGCTTATCGAATTCACCGAGACTACAAGTCGATGTAAAGAAATTCAATAAAAGCTTCGACATTACTTCGCAACCGCTTAGTAAAAAGAAAATTGCCATCGGTATAACTGCTGACGAGACAACATTTTTTTCGCGAGTTATTCTTTTATTTGCGACAATAAAATGGTGAAAAGTGCATACTTTGTATTCGCAACTTTGACTACTATTATTATTCAATCTCATGCGATATCTTTTGTAAACAATTTAACGGTACCCAGTGATGTCCTGACAAAAATGTTGTTTGATGGAGTTAAAAATACAAAAAATATATTTAACATTTCGGTTAAAAAGACAGGCATTTATGATTCGGAAAAATGTATTTCCGGACTGCGAGAGATAGTCAATCGATTTCCAAAAATAGATGTATTGCCATGTAAGTTTTTTGGCCAAACATTGTAGGTCTAACTTTTGAAAAAAAAAAAAAAAATGGATGTACATTTGAAATTTGTGTAAATGTTTACTTTGGATTTATGTAGTTAAAGACTATTAACGAAAGCAAAAGTGATTGATAAATAATATAAACCATCAATCATAACTAAAGTCCCTTGGATTAGATCCAAAAGCACGCCTGAATCCGATTAATAGTTCATTGTTCATATCAGACGTCCATACAGGTACAGGAACCTATGCCTCTACATCATATTCGATATCGCGCGAATTTTCTAGGGCGTCAGATACCT
Source organism: Cheilosia urbana (assembly GCA_946477585.1). Classification (NCBI taxonomy): domain Eukaryota; kingdom Metazoa; phylum Arthropoda; class Insecta; order Diptera; family Syrphidae; genus Cheilosia; species Cheilosia urbana. The sequence goes on along the minus strand of OX297854.1, from coordinate 718,429 downwards.
ACTTATGTCGTTTTTCATTGGGACCACCAGATGTTTTTTTTTCAGATCTCAGATCTAACGCGGCTTATGGAACATGCAACGGATATTGCTCTACTTTTGTAAATGGATTAATGCGTTATTTGGCAGCAATATTAGCGATATCGATATCGACTTGAAAAAAGTTTCCCCTGTTGTAGATGTAAATGGAGTATTTTTGGTGATTCGTAATCAGAAGATGAGTAGTAGTAGTAGTATTTATTACTAGCTCCTTCTGAGCTATTGAAATTCAAACAATACAAATTTACAATATTCATTTAGTACTTAATCTTAGCGAAATCGATACATTTTCTTTTGAAATTTAACAAGTTTGTTTCGTTTTTTGTGGCACTCGGAAGCTCGTTAAATAATTTAAAGCCTTTATAAATCAATGAATTTTGTGAACATACATTTAACATATTAGGCAGTCTAAAATCATTATTATTTCTTAATGCATAAGGCTGAACATCTCTTATATATTGCACATATTTCCCTAGATATTTTGGCATTAAATTATTCTTAACTTTATATAAAAACACTAGCACATTCATCACCACTCTTTGCTTTACAGATAACCACTTTAAAGAATTTAACATAACACTGATGGATACATATCTATTACATTTTAAGATACAACGCATAGCCTTATTTTGCAAAAGTTGGAGCCTTTTAATCACATTATCACTACATAGAAACAAAATAGTTGAACAGTACTCAAAATATGGTTTTACAATTACGTTATATATGTTTATTGCACTTAGAGTTGAAATATCACTTCGTATTCTTTTTAAAAAACCTACTTTTTTAGAAACATTTTTACATATATAATCAATATGATTCGTAAAGCCTAAAGTGTTTTCAATTATTATTCCTAAATACTTTATTTCTGTTGCTTTTTCGATAGTTTCACCATCAATCTGCAGTCTTATGTCCTCTCCTGGTCTTTCGTTCATAATCATCCTTTGAGTCTTTTTGACATTGAGTTTAAGTCTATTTTGTTTTAACCACTCATCCACTGTTTTTAGATCCTCTTGTATTTTATAGTGGCACTCGGAAAAGTTCATTCCCGTCGCATAAATCACCGCATCATCCGCAAATAGAGCAAGTTTGCTATTCTTTACCGCTTTCTTCATATCGTTTATATATATAATAAATAGTAATGTTCCTAAAACAGAACCTTGGGGAACACCCAATGGTACCTCCTTTGGTTCGGATAGCTCACCATTTACTTTAACTATCTGCGTTCGATCATTTAAGTATGATTTAAACCACGACAATTCTCTGTTTTTAACACCATATTTTTCTAATTTATTCAGTAGCAATTGTCTATCTATAGTCTCAAATGCTCTTTTTAGGTCAAGTAATATACAATACACACGTTTCTTTTGGGCTATTTGTTCTTTCCATTCAGTAACAACTAGATTTATTGCACTTTCACATGAATGCGATTTTCTAAAACCAGACTGATCGTCTATTATTAAATTGTTTTTTTCGAAATACTCATTTAACTGACGAAACACTATTTTTTCAAATATTTTCTCACATAATGGTAACGCATTGACAGGACGAAACTCTTCACACTTATTGGTATTTACAACTTTTTCAATAGGTGTTACTATTGACTGCTTCCAAGATTTTGGAAATACAGCAGTGTCTATAGATTTATTAAGCACAGTTAGCAAAGATGGTCCAACACAATTAAAGTTATCACAGTATATTTTGGGCCACATATATTCGAAGTCACGTTTATTTTTCATTTGTTTTAATGTTATTTGTATATCTCGTATAGATATTCTTTTAAATTTAAAAATGGTTTTGGTTTCATGAGGAAGGAAGATGAGGAAGACGATGAAGATAATAATTCATACAAAATTGAAACCATGGCTATTTATGTATTTCGTTATTTTGGTTTTCACGAAATTTTGCGCATTTGTTATGAAAGTAAACTTCTTAAAATGGCCTAAAATATTTTTGTAAAGTATATTGGCATAAGTGGCGTGTGCAAATCTTGAAAAATATCGAGATCTGCAAAAAATGATCCGAATCAAAGAAATTTTTTTTTACCAATGGTAAACGACATTAGTATCACAGAAAAGTAAAACATATGCCTTAAACACGAATTCTGGCATAAAAGCTACTGGAAGGTCTTTCAGTCATTCATGAATCTGGCATGGATGTCGAGTTAAAAAAAAAAAAAAATATGTATCGTGACCCTAAAGCTGTTGGGCCAAATCTTTAGTTTAACATTTGCCTACAGGAATATAATTAACACTTTTCTTGTTTTGTATCTTTTATTCCACAGTTATAGATGCGTGGGGAAAAATTCCGGCAGGAGTCCTCAAAGGCCATTTGCAGGATCTGGGCCACTTTGATCAGTGTATTGAGACATCAGTAATTTTGAATGAAGACACTGGCTTAGTGAACGGCCAATATTGTTTTGCTTCAATTCCATTATCGGACACTCTTTTCGAAGCGCCTCCACTAGGACATGAAATCCGAGTTCAAAAAAATGCTTATGAGGAATTATTAAGGATCAGCATAGCCGTATGTGTACCCGATACTTGTCATCCTAGTTTAGTTAAAGTCATCATTCAAGAAGCTGCCGACAGTATGTTCCATGGAGCACTTGCTGGAATTGAAGTGGATCGTTGTAAGACGGCCAAGAAATCCGATTTCAAACTAATCAATATTATTGGCATGTGAGAATGAAAATGTGAAATTTTGAGCTTGTCACTTATTTGAACTCTTATTGTCTTATTACTTACACAGAGTAATATTTTCAGTTTTCGCTGCATTGATTGTGTTAAGTACAGCTTATGATGTTTATGCGGACTGTGTACGAAGTGAGAACATTTGAAAATTTGTGGCGTTTTCGATTGAAGAGAAGAATTGTCCTTTCTATCAAAAGAGCGAATCTAGCTTTTTCTATGTTTCATTGAAGAAAAAACTGCACTTCCAGATCAATTCTTAACGCGAAAGGATTGCCCTAAACTCACCAAAACATACTTGTAAAATGCCAGATTGATAGTTTTTTGTGTTATTGCAAACAAATTTTGAGCTATATGATCTGATTATAATTTTTCATTGAATACTGCAATTCTGAAGTCTTAGGGCAATTTTCTCGGATCTTCAATGAAAAACGCCATTAAAAAATTATTTAATTTTTTTTTTAATCTGTTCTTATAGAACCGGCGATACCAATTCTACTTGCCTTTTCTGTACTAACAAACGCCAGAAAATTATTCCATATAAATACTTCAAAGTCACCAAACTCAATTGAATGTCTGACAGGCATTCGCGTACTATCAATGATTTGGGTGGTATTCTGTCACAACTACTCATTGTCACCAATGCTGCCATTGTTAAATATTGCGGACTTGATAGATGTAAATTTAAATAGCAAAGTGCATTAAATTATAGAATTACATATTTAAAATTTTGCTTGCAGTGGTTCAATAGGGCATCTACAATGCACATTACTATGGCGACTGTGTCAGTGGATTCGTTTTTCTTCCTCAGCGGTTTACTAATAGCATGGCTAGGTTTCCGGGAGTTGGATAAGAAGTAGGTATACGTGCGAATATTTTCAAAATCGCTTCAAGGGATTGAATTTACATTTCTTGATTGTGCGATGTGAAAACTATGATTCGATTTTGTTTGGGCGAAGAAATACCGCATTCCGATTAATTATCATTAGTAATGCAGTATCACCTTTAATATATTTCAATGTGTTCGATTTCGTTTTTAGTAATGGTAAACTTGATGTACTCATGATGTACTTCCATCGATATATACGACTCACACCACCTGTAGCAGCCGTTATGCTGTTTTTACTGAGTATAAACCATTATATTGGTACAGGCCCGTACAGAACAATCTTTGAGACCTTCCATGATGGGTGCATAACAAATTGGTGGTCCACATTATTGTATATTCAAAACTACGCCAATCCATCAAAAATTGTGAGCCTCATCTCAAGGATAACTACTCCTACTAAATTTCATTGATATTACTTATAGTGTGTCGCACAAACTTGGTATCTAGCGGTGGATACTCAACTGTATGTCCTCTCTCCACTGATTTTGATTCCCCTATGGAAATGGGGAAGAAAGTTCATACCTATCATGGTCGTATTGTCAGTTTTGTCAATTGGATGTGTCATTTCAACATACCTAACAGAAGGCTACACACAATTTATAGGGTAAATAATAGTATAGAATATTAATTGAAATAATTAACTTAAAACATATTTATTTGTCGTAGAGTTTTGGAGCCAAATCAAATGCAGCTTACGTATGGAGCAACTCACGCCAGGTACTCAGTTTGGATGCTTGGTATAGGACTTGGTTACTTTATGCATCAGAATAGACATAATCATATGCGACCTTCTAAGGTCCTGATTCATAATTAACTATAGCAAGGATTTGTTAAATGTTTAATATTTTAGTTGGTGCAACTGTTAGGATGGGTTGTGTGCTTTGCTATCATCTTCGTCGTAATTTATGGACCTTATTTCAAACTTAATTCCGGTCGGGACACAACAAGTATTGAGGCTGGGCTTTATGAGACTCTTAAGCGAGTTGCATGGGGAGTTCTATTGTCGTGGATTGTTTTTGCCTGCCACTTTGGGTTTGGTGGAGTAATAAATTCATTCCTGTCTCATCACTGTTGGCAACCATTGGGACGTTTGACCTACTCAATGTATTTAGTGCACATGATTGTTCAGAGTATAAACTATGGAACAACTCGGACAGATGTGTATTACTCGGATTACGCATTGGTAAATTATATAACACAAATACAGTACACAACTTGGACTTTAATAAATTGTTACAGATACTTTTATTTTGGGCCAATTTCGGAATTTCTCTCCTGGCATCCATTGTGTTGACGCTTGCATTTGAATCACCTGTGCTTGTGATCGAAAAATCACTTCTTAGCGCAGCAAAAGAGAAGGATACTCAGAAGCAATACTTTTGTGAAAAAAAGGTCAATATATAGAGCCATCTCAAAAATCAGAAAAAGCAGTGTTTGCTTGCAATAAGAAATAATTTAATATTACTTATTTTGTATTTACTTTGAGTCTTATTTTATAAAATAGTATATATATGTATTTATAAATTTTTAATAATAATGCTGTAAGTATTCAAAATAGTAGTACCTACCTATCATATTACTATTTTTCAGCTTAAAAAATGCTTGCTCAACAATGTAAATTAATACGCATATATTTTAATAGTAATGATAATAAAACTATGAATACGAAATAGAGGTAGGTAGTAATGCTGCAAGATTTTTATTTTCGTTTGGTACGAAAAAAGAGATATTTTTCAGATTTGAGAGCATTTTTGCGAAGCTAGATATTTTCTCAGATTTACCAATACAAGTGCGTTTCGATTTGATAACTGGTAGTGGAGCTTGTCTAAGTTTTCGTGAATTTTTTCTACAGCTAAGAAAGACATTGCATGGGGTGGATCAATTTTTGTAAATTATTTATGTAGATATAAATATTTAGAAATCATTCGGGACGCAAATTTCAAATGTTTTAATATAAAGTTGAACCAGTGAATTTAAAACGCTTTTAAAAGTGTTGAAGGCTACATTTATTCGAATCGCACGAATATCAACACAAAAAAGAGCATAAGTGACGTTTTTATGTTCGATTAGAAAATGAAAATGAAATGAAATTATCCACATGAAATCTGAAATCTGAGAGCGAAGAAGCCCAATCGAATGCCACATAAGGTTTGCTGTTGGGATTTATTTTTAATTGAATTATGCGATACGTTTGAAATCATAAGAAAACAGTTCTGCATGAGCAAAATTATCTTCAAATTAATTACGTATAGCCAGAGTGTGGTAAACATTACAACATTTTCTCTTTGAATGATTATTTTGATTATGATTATTTTAGTTTCATAGGCGGAGTTTTCATATTACGGAACAGATATTATTCCCAGGACTTTGCTTTTGTTTTTGCCTTTTTACTTTTAAAACAGAAAACCATTGTGCCGTTAGAGCAATATCCTGAAAATAAGGGAAGGATTGGTATTAACCTACTTTCTGCCACTTGCACCCCTAATTGTCAGTTTCTATCAGTTGAATACGCATAGGGTTCCATTCAAAATGCAGAACAGAACAATGAAAGAAGCATACAATCTACTAAATAATTACTTCTCGAGATTAGCGAAAAAGCAACAGCCAGAAACACTTTGGGGGCCTGTCATTACACATTCTGTTGGTGATGACTTTAAGCTGTATTTCCAGGTCTAATTTTACTTAAATTGTGGCTCTAAAGGCCATATTTTTTACTCCGGGTGTAACTCAGGTTTAAGTTCATTTTTCACCCGACCATTAACCCGCATTTTTTAACCCCGACAATTTAAACATAATGTCCATGTTATTCACTGAGAAACATGCATTAAACCCGCTGGATTGAAGATGAATTTAAATGCGGATTTAAAACACTTTAAACCGGTACTAGGTATCCTAACGCGTTCACAACTTGAATTGTCTTTTTATTCTCACGGTCAGCGTAACCGTTGTTTAACTTATCGAGCGCCTGTAACTTTTTTTTATTTTAAAATTGACTCTTTGAAATGTCAACTAAGTATACAGGCAGGATTTTCTTGACTTATATCGTTTTCCATTGGGACCACCAGAAATCTTTTTCAGATCTCAGATTTTACGCTGCTCATGAAACGCGCAACGAAATTGATTAGTGCGTTAATAGACAACAATATCAGCTGTTCAAATGGCATTCGTTTTTGGAAAAATCACAAATGGATGTCGACCTGAAAAATGGTTCGCCTGTTGTAGATACAAATGAAGTATTATTTGTGATGTGTAGTCCTCAGATGACGAGGGAGACAATGAAGACAATAATTCCCCCAAAATCATATCCACAGCCATTTATGTATTTTGTTATCTTGCGCTGCTGTACAAAGTGTATTGGTATGTGTAAATCTGAAAAACTATCGAGATCTGCAAAAAAGTGATCCAAATCGAAAAAAAGATTGATTTTTCTGAACAATGGAACGTTAAAAGTGATTTAGATCAAAAAAAAAAGAAGAAGATTGATTTTTGGTCCCAATGGAAAACGACATAAATTTGTCGACTTCCCCTCGGCATCCAAAGCGGATGACATTAACTAAAATTGCGAAAGTCTCCTTACACTTTCGCCTATCGACGATGAAGCAAAAGACCAAGACCTAGTACCTGTTGGAAGCGAATGACATGAAAAGAAATTAAAAAAAAAAACGATTACCTTTAATTTTATAATTGATATCATACCTAAACTTAATGATAGATGAAATTAAATTAATTAAAATAAATTCCAAAATCTCCTTGCTACTTTTTATTTTCTATTTCACTTTTCTAGTTTCTTATTTCCTGTGCCCCGCAAGCGAAGAAATGTCAATGTTATGAAATTGAGTTTTAATCCGAGTTAAAGTGGGTACTTAAACTGGTCTCCGGAGTGCAGTTTAAATCCACTCGGATTAAACGCTGTCAAGTTTAAGAAACGGGGCTTATGTTTGGACTTAGCGACTGAATAATATGGACTTGGGTTTAATTTTTGAGTTAAATATGTCCGTTTTAAGTCATAGTCCATATAAATATAATATTATTCTATAACTGATAACTATAGCTCTCCATGAATGTGAAAAATGGATTCTTGTGTCATTTGATCCATTCCAGAAGGATTTACGTTTATTTTATTTATTTATTTCGTTTGGTTCTTCTAATATTAACCAAATGATCTTTTTGTTTTTAATAGTTAATATTTTCGTATTTTCTTACAAGTAGAATTTATAAAAAAAAATAAACATCGATTCACAATAAATAATTTTACGTACTTAGTTAGAGAATTTTACGGTTTGGCGGGTTCTTCAATTTTGGTTTCAAAATGATCGCTGCTTGTAACAGCTGGTTCAGCTTGACGAGGCTCTGGTTTCTTTGGTGGAGGAGCAGAACCATGACCGAATATGGCCTTTTCGATTCCAAGAATAGGAGCCTCAAACGCCAATGTGGCAAAAATCGAGATAGTTAATGCGATGCCGAAATCATGCCAGAAGCGTAGAATCTTTGAAAAAATAATGTTAACAAATTTTTCTTCGATTAGTAATCTACACTTACAGCTTCATAATCATTGAATATTGTATCGTGTTGAATTCGAGCTCCATTAACAAGTTGCACCATTCTGTGAGTGACATACATGCAATATGACAAGCGCGAGAATCCTTGGAAGAAACTCCACGACAAAAAGTCGTTTATGATGCCACCATGTCCATTGTAACACGCCCATACAATCCAACCCATGGCGCAGGCCCAGGATGCTCTACTCAATGGTTCATAGAAAGCACCCTCAATGATCGGTGAGTCTGGTGTGCTTGGTAAAATTCTCCAATATGGTCCCCAAATACAAGCTAGCATGGTAGCAAAAGCAACAATCCATCCGCAAATTACCAAACTCTAAAGGAAAAAATAGTAAAAATATTTGTTAATTAGATATCTGTATGAAATCATCTAACGAACCTTTTTCATCGGGATTTGGCGACCGCGGTTATATTTGAAGAAGAAGTACCCGAAGATAACTCCAGTGAGCCAAGTTGGTACTCTAGTATGTGTTGGATAGTACGTGAGTCTCTGACGGGCATCCACATTATTACTGAAATTATTACGAAAAATATTTTTTTTAGAATAGATAGTTAACATTGTTTACAATTTGTCTTACTCTTGCACACGGAACAGTGTAAAATCATTGTACATAAAGGTGGCGAAAGTGCATCCCATGCACAGCAAACCAAACACAATGATGGGGAATAGAGCCTTCTTGCCCCACTTCCACAATGGGATAAGGAAGAGAGGAGAGAAGAAGTAGAGCTGCGTATCAACTGCTAAGTACCATGACTGACTAATGCACTGTAAGAAAATATTAGTTGCAGAGGTGCGTTAAAAACGAATCTCAGTTTCGTACGATTTTATTTGGGAAAACGTAGTTTTGGACGTAGAGCAGAGTTGCCCACCAGGTGTCTGAGCATCTTTGGTCTTGTGTTCCTATCTTCATCCACATAGGTCCACGTCCTGAGTATTTGTACAAACTCAAGACATACAAAATCATTACAGCTACCACTGGTGTCAGTCGAATGTATCGATGGAAGTACATCATTGGGAGGTTAAGTTTTCCCTTGCTTTTATAACAATATTGGTAGTTAAGATAATAGTACAAATATATGGGTTTAGATACTTACGTCTTTTCCATTTCACGGAAAGCACCCCACAACATAAGCAAGCCACTCATAAAGAAGAAAGTGTCTACACAAAGGGTAGCGTTTTGTACCAGCATGGAGTATGGAGTTTGAATCCACTAAAAAACGATTTGCATTATGTAGGACATTATAGGATATTAAATTCAAGCTGCTGCAACTTACGGTATAGATCTTGTTCTTATTAATGTGAGGCAATTCATAGAAAGTCATGTATCCGTGTCCAAAGACTACCCACATCATGGATAAGCTTCGTATACCGGCAAGGCAATGAATAATATTCGGATTGTTTGTCTTTTTGACAGTGAAAATTTTCGGAGCATTTGAATATACAGAAAATGCAGTAAGTAGTGCTGATCCCTTTTCTGTGAACGAAGAAACCAAAATTGAAAATGCTTGTTTTACCTACTAAGTATGAAGCTCTAACTTACCGCCTTTTTTCTGTTTGTATCCATCGTAGAAACTACTGACGATCATAATAGCAATGATGCAGGAGAAGAAGACACTGAAATATGATTTTATTTTATTTAACTGTTAAGTTCAGAATTAATTAAGCCCTTACATCGCAAATATATCAATTGCACGTAATTCAACGGGGTCATCATCTGCACAGAATTTCTCGCTCACCATTGGAACGTTTTTAGGATCTTTTTTAATAATTTCCTTTATAACTTTTTTTAAAATAATATCTCCCATCTCGGCTGAACATGACTTTGGAATACAAATACCCAACTCGAATATTTTTGGACTAGTTTGCTTATAACTTATAGCTCTAGCTTGAGAAACGTCATTGCGCGGCTTCAATGTCTCATTAAAAAACTTAGCTACCGGAATGCTCGCTAAACAGTATTTTCCTTTAACTGTATCAGTTTCGGAAAACTTTCTCGAAGCCGCTATGCACTCCTCAAAGGCTCCCATGCTTATGGTATGACCCCAGAGGATGCCCATTGGGAAACGGCCCCATGTGTCTGGCCCTGTAAATTTAGAAATACATTTGTAAATGGATTAAAACCAAACAAAAAAGTGAAGTGATTAATATTTCGCATAACAGGTCTCACAACTAAGAACCATTAATGCGACCAACAATTGTATGCCGACCGCCTGTCTAATATGGAATTTTGGTATTCCACGAAACAAAGAGCCTTGTGGAAGATTTCATTGATATTTTTTAATATAGGTACCTCCCTATGGTTGGTAAAATTTGGTAAAAGTTCGCAATTGCCCGGAGCGGCACAATTTAGAGGCGGCAAAATTATTCTTTTAATTTAATTTTGTTTCGAATTTAATGAAGTTTGAAACTACTTTTCAGCTATTCGTTTTTATTCTTCGGAAAAAAAATCACAATAAATTAACCTTCAGTATAAAATTCGCTAACGTTATAATGATTATTTTTTGGTACGAGACATTTTTGGTAAATACAAATCTCCTTTTTATGGACATTTAGTATGCTCATATTCATAGTAAAATGTAGTTTGAATGTTTTCCGACTATTGATATTCCCACAATTATGATTTTTTTTTTTCTGTTACGCACGGAAATCTTTTCGAAAATCGAAATTCCAACTAAAAGGCAGAGATACTACGATGTAGGAACACTGCTGAGTGTCAGTTGATTATTACACCTCCCGACTTTTTTTTTGCTGCCTCACACGTATTCACACAGAATTGGAAGCGGGAGGGAGGGGCTAATATTTAAAAAAATTTACGGGGGAAATCGGGACGAGGTAGGAAAGCTGTCAGTCTATTTTATACTTAGTTTATGCCGAAAAGCAACACAAAAATAACCAAAAAAAAAAACAAAGAAAGTACAATTTTATTTTATAATAATCTCCCAGATTATTGAACACAGTAACCAATTTTCTTTTTTATATAATATTCCTATTTGCCTTCTTGAGAGAAAAGCCAAAACAAGAAATGATAAAACAATGTTCAGAGAATATTTTAACCCATAAGAAGTCAGATGACATAAGTGGCTTGAAGCTTTCAGAGGAGTTATCAGTTTTAGCAATGATTTTAGATAGTTATCAATCTAATTTGGAAATTTTTAAATTTATAACAGAATTACGATTATTTTCAAATGTCAGTATTTTATTAAGAATTCTTTTAACTTGAACTGTTAGCAAGCGGCGAAAGAAGTTTTTCGAAATAAAAAATAATAAAAAATGATCTACACTCAACCGTGAAGCAAGAGAGGTTGTCAGACCTGGCCCTGATTGCAATTGAGCACAAAGTTTACGATAAAATAAATTATTCAGATATAATAAACGATTTCGCAGAACAAAAAGTGCGACGAAAAATTTAATTTAAATTTATATAAGGGGTATTCACGATCCGGTGCAACTGGTCTTGTATCATTTCAAAAGTGCGAAAGTGCAACTTTTTTTCGCACCACGACAACAAAATATACTGACAAAAATTTCGCTACACTTTTGCACTTTAGCTATACCCTGACCCTATTGTAACCGAAAAATACAACAGCGTAGCCTCATCAAGTTGACAGTTCGCTAAATTGGAAAAAATAAAGAGAATGGAAAACAAAAATAAGTGCCGCCGAAGGGAAAATCATAATTTTCATTAGGTAATATTAATTAATTAACATAATTTTGTCTCCATTATCTTCCAATAAACAGAATCGTTTTTCTTTTTCGCCTTTTAAAAGTTTTGTTTCAGAACAAATGTCAATTGTCAAATTGGATCTGGCATTTGCTTCAGTTTTGCTATAGATAAGAAAAAGTGTGTTCACGATCTGAAAAATAAATTAAAATTTCGCAATTTTACTAGGTGTGTTACACCGAATCGTGAATACCCCTATAGATTATTAATGTTCCTTATAATGTTTTCTTATATTAAGGCTCACTGCGACAAGTAATTCAAAATTTAATTGATAATTTTGCATCTATGTTTTTAATGTTAAATGTAAATAAGTGTAAATAAAAAATGAATTAAAATTTGTGTTTATTTTTATTCAAATTGAAAGGGCGTCAAATTAAATTTTGCCCAGGGCGGCAAAGTTATACAAAACTTATAATATTTTCTGATATTATGTATTTACATTACATACATAGTTGGCGCAACAGGTCCGGAGGGACCCTAGGCCTAGCTTCTCACAACCATTCGTTTTGTGTGAGTTTTTCATTTTCGGAACGAATGGAAGGGATCTACAATTTTATGCCGACTCCAAACGGCTAATTGAGAAGCTCTTTCAAGACATTTATACTCTCGGATGTTTGTCAGACGTTCGCGAGAGGTAGCGCAGTGGAAAAAAACCATAAGTTGGAATTTGGGTTTTTGCGGGATTCGAACCTGAGACCCCTCGCTTAGTAGTCCAACACACTAACCCTAAGCCACTGCGACTCATGTATTTACATTGACCGAAAAAAAAAAAAACAAATTTGTTTTAACAAAAAAAGAAGAGATATTTGTTTTAGTTGTGAACACACGTAAGCTTTGAGTGCAATAGCAAGTTCTAGGTTTACCTATATTTACGTTGTTAACTGAATTACTAATCCCTCATCAGTGAATGAATCAATAAAACTCAATTTGTTCGTTGTGATTATCACAGTGTTTTACGATACTAGACATTTTTACAACTTTGATAGTTTTATAGATTACATAGCTTTAAAAGCCCGTAATAATGATAAGGCTACTGAATTCCACTTTCTTAATCGTTGGGGTTATCCAATTACTGAATTGGTGACGGGGAACTAACATAGCATATTGAACGTGTCATATATGAATTTCCAACCATTTTAACATTCGTATATATATTTAACGTTCAGTTAAATCCCGCTTAAGTACTAATATGACTTATAAGATAACCAAAGAGAGGTATAGAATTGACAAAATCAATTGAAATATTATGTTTTTGTGGAGAGCAAAAAGTCCTATGCAAATCTAAGAAAAAAAATCCTTGTGACAAAGAGAAAGGTGTATTTTTAGAAATTACTTTTATGAGAGTTTCACTACGCCAAAAAAAAAGGAAGTTTCTACTTGATAGACAAATTCCTCTCATTAAACAAAAAAAGCTTATGCAAATACCACATGGGCCATAACCGATTTTTGCAACACGCACCACATCATTGTAAAAGTATAATTAAAATTGTTTAGCTTCAAGTAAATCACGCACAAAATAATAAAATGTCTGTTCAAATAAGCTGTTCACTTCTCTTTGATTCAATAAATAATAATGATCTTACATTCCAAAGCCCATTCTTGGTAGTCCAAAATTCCACTATAAATCTTTTGCAAATGGCTTATGCACAAATCATTCGAAGCATCCCTGCTGTAATTAGACCAGGCTAACCTCTCGGCTTCCTTGAAGAAAGCCAATGCTATATCACTTTTAAATGGAGTATTGTCCAAAGCAGTCGATCCAATGTTGTCGTATTGTGACGATTCGTATTTCAAACACTGTGCACATCCCATTATGACTAGGACTGCTACTAAAAGTTCCAAAAGGAAGTGTCTACCCATGGCCAGGCAATTTAATCCGCGCTTTATCTAGGGCACACCACTGCACGTTCGAAACCAATTTACAAAACAGGTAACTTTAAAATGCGACTGCCTCTTTTATAGCCGTTGAATTATGAGATTTTATTTTTGATTATCAGGTACCTGATAGTGGCTGATCCGCACATACAAGAATTGGCCAAGGTGCTCAATTGATCGCCATATTGAGTCGTTATCAATAAATTTAAGCAATTGGAAATTCCGTGATTTAATATTAGAAGTGGTTACCCGGATATTGGTATTGTATGTATACAATAAAGGAATATTCCAACAATGTGCTTTATAGATTTTATTCGGATAAAAAGAGGATCATAGTTAATAGGTATTTTAATGCACTTGACATTTAACTCTTATCACATAATTTAAATGAAAGTAAACTTGTTTTTTTTTTTTTTTGAGAATGTCTTAGCCACTTTGGCAGAGAGCCGGATTATTGATAAGGATACCCAAGAACTATGACGATAAGCAGATATACGAAGCGCTATTCTATTTACGCGATTGTTTATGCTTTTGCGCCGCGCCTGTTGTTAGTCGATACGGTGTTAAAAGTCCATAGAAAGACTCAAGTTCAAACAATTAAGTAAACATTGTGGCTATAATCCAAACACACATGTAGTAGCTTCATGTTTCTAAATGATTCATGTGATTCCAAAATGTTCAGAGAAGGTTGACATGAAGATGAAGCTACTTATTGGCAATCATGATATTTGTTTGAAGAAAGAACGCAATTAAAAACGTACCCAAGAAGCTATTCAATTGATGAGACTTAAAAAGATTTTTTTTTATATTAAATTGATGTATAAAAACGGATGATATCTCGAGATTTAACTTAATCTGTATGTTTTGTCAAAGCTTGTCAGCAAAATAGCTGCAAGATTTTTAAGGATGAACAATAGGTACCTACACGCTTCAACAACGCATTGAAATTAGGCATTTTTCTTTGAATACCAAAATAACACCTCTTATTGAAAAAACCTTTATAACCTATTGATGTCTATGCTTAATTAATTTAATAAATGTATAAAATATACATAATCTAAAAGGATAGCAGAGTTTCATAATTATATGCATATCTAAATGGCGATAAACAAAAAGCCAGTAGAATAGTAGAGACAGACGAGGTGTAGGTATATGGTATATATTAGAGTTTATATATCAAAAGTCTGAAACGTTCGAAGGCGGTTCAAATTCTTCTGATTTTTTTTTTTTGTGAAGATTTTAAGACGATTGATTTTAACAATAGAAGAGTGGTTTTTAATTGTGATTATCCAAGCAAAATTTATTTCATATTATTAATTACTACAAATGGAATTGTAAAATGTCGGTAAAAAAATGTTTGTCTGTTTGATTGTACTGAATGAAGTGATGATTTCAATAATAACTATATATACGTTATGGATATTATGCTCTGTCCAAGAAAAATTGTCAGTACAGGCCTTATGGAGGAGCTTTTTTTCTACCAGTGGTGCCTGTAGCTACTCTCACGGCACTCAAATACAAGATTTGCCACTGAAATAAAAACGAAACCACTGGCATTCCAAATAATTTGTTGTTGTTATTCTCCTGAAATTCGCATACATCCCACCATAAGGGTTTTTCTTTAAATTTTGTCAAAAAATTTTTGGTTTTGGTGCTTTTTGGTGCTTTTGAAAGCGGCATATTATGTGGGGTGATGCCATTCGGCTTTTATTTGTTTGTATTTCTGAAAGATCCAATAATATTTAGATAAAACATACTTTTTAATGCTGTCTTTTAGAAATAAGGTTTATTCGTGAGGTGTTTTAATGTATTCATTTTATTAACGCAACAAGTGATCATATGTGCGTTGTAGAGGATATTGCGATAAATTTATAGTGATAAAGTGATTCGCTTGCCGCCTTATCACTGTGACCTTAATCCCATACAATTGGTTTGGGCTCAAGTGAAAGGGTTTGTAGCAAGCCATAACAAGTCATTTAAAATGGCTGAAATAAGAGGTTTATTAACGACAGCACCTAAAAGAGTTGACAATGAAAAATGGCATCGATGTGCCCAACACGTTGAACAGGTTGTTGAGCCAAATATGTGGGAAATGGACGTTTTCGCAGTAGCAGTTATTACTCATCGGATTAGTTGATGTTTTAATAAGTTATATTAGAAATTATAATTTTATGTTTAACAATATTTATAATGAATAAATTGGATTACGGTGATATATTTTTTCGTTGATTTTATTTTTATTTTTTTTTTTTGTTTGTGGTACGAAATTTGTATTTTTTGTTGGAAGACAAACTAAAGCGATTAGGCCTACTGGGGATACCCTTCAAAAGAAGCGAATATTTGAAAAGAAAAACTAAAAAGATAAATGGAATTTACTTCGTTCAGCAATACTTTTATTTTAAATTGGAAGATGGTAACCGTAACGTAACGTATTGCTCTCTGAGTTATGGCGAATTATCAGACACACTACGGCAACCCTGTGAGAGCTTTAAAAAGGGACCGATTTATGTAAGTCATTGCAACCAGACTGAGAGACAAACATCCTATCTTCCCTGTACTGACAATTTTTCTTGAACAGAGTATAGATACTATATGTATGAACTGACATTACATTGGAAAAAAATGGCCATTAATATGAAAAAAAACAAGCTCTTAATACCCTACACACACACACACACACAGAGCCCACGCAATGCGAACAAAAGCAGCTGCCAATGACACAGCAGGAAACACTATTATGAAGCTATTTAATGAAATAAGACCTGTTTAAGGTCTAATAAGATGACTTATATCGTAGAGACAAAATACTTTGCAGGAGTATAAGCTAAGAACTTTTCCAAACTTTTTTTTTATTGATTTGATGGACAAATTTAATGAATTAAAGTTAAAACAAAAAATAAAAAATATTTATTGGAATAGGGATATACTGTTTTTGAATCGGTTCGTTACCAACTTCCAGAACTTACCACCTATTTCACATTGTCAGTGGAAACAATTTATACATTTATCTATTTACTCATCCTTGTGAAAGCTTTTTGAAGTGTTCTACGCGCTGTCGGGGCCATACAAGCACTAGATTACCTTATTATAAAATAATCATAATCAGTTCATCAGCTTGCGGAGATTATGAATTACGGTTTTGTTTTTTTAGATGTCCCAAGCGATATTAATAAGTAAAAACATCTAATCAAAGTTTAACGTCAAGAATTGATTTTTTTATATCTTTATAGTCCAATTCTCACTTGATTATCTTAGCATATAATAGCAAATAAAAAAAAAAAATGTATTATCAAACTTATTGCAAGCCACTTCAGCTTTAATTACTTCTCCTGCCATCATAGTCTAAAGTCCAAAACTAACCACTTGAATATTGGCCTATGTGTTTTCCGTGCGGTTGCAAAGTTTATCAGCTTTGGATTATCCCTTGAATCTAAGTACATGCCTTGCAATGAATTCACTGACATATAGGAAATGTAGTCTATGTTAGAAGATACCATCAAATACTTACGATCAGGATAACGTCATTTATAACCTTACGATAAGTTATAAAGTTGAATGCCGATGCGATAAGCTTTTCAGATTTGCACAATTCAAAATGTCCAATTATACCTCATTTACTTAGGTATCTTGTCGTGACAAAAAAGAAATCGAATTCTTTCCTGTTAGTCGTAATAATCGCAGTAGGTATACATTATCAAGATTTTATTTTTATAACTACAAATGATTAATGTCGTTTTCCATTGGGACCACCAGAAATCTTTTCAGATCTCAGATTTCACGCTGCTCATGGAACGTGCAACGAAATTGATCTGCTTTTGCAAAAGGATTAGTGCGTTAATTGACAACAATATCAGCTGTTCAAATGGCATTCGTTTTTGTCAAAATCACAAATGGATATCGAACTGAAAAATGTTTCCCCTATTCTAGATGAAGATAATAATTCCTCCGAAATCATATCCATAGCTATTTATGTATTTTGTTATTTTGGTTTTCACGAAACTTTGCGCATTTGTCTCGAAAGCAAACTACTTAAACTGACATCAAACAGCTGTTCAAAGTATATTGGTGTGTGTAGATCTGAAAAAATATCGAGATCTGCAAAAAGTGATCCGAATCGGAAAAAAATATTGATTTTTCTGCCAATGGAACGTTAAAAGTGATTTAGATCAAAAAAATGATTGATTTTTGGTCCCATTGGAAAACGACATAAATCTAAATAAGTCAATAATAATCTTATTTTGGGGTATAAATCACGATGTGATTAAGTAAAGTACCTACGTATGTGCTTTTTTGTTAAAAATACAGCCCGTGTTTAAGGATTTCATCAATGCGATTGTAATCATTCATAGCTCATAGCTCATAGTATGGTTATAAATGTCGTCTATCCATGTTTCACATTTTCTTATATCTAACAAATAATTTATATTTAAACAAGCAACTCTATATCTTAATTATTACGTTTTTAGTTGACTTTTTTTTTTAGAGTTTTTAATAGTTGAAGCTCTCGTCGAAAGTTCTGGTTAGAGAGTTATTACTTATATGGGCCTATTGCTTCTATAATGCTTCCTGTCAGGAGTTCAGAAGAAGCTTCTCGTAAGCGCTTCCAACCACAAGCTTTACCTAAGCAATTCACTTTCCACACATCTCCATCTCCTCACACATTTTCAGATATTCAGATAATAGTGATCGTATCGAAACAAGTTAATATACCTCTATAAAGCCTGTGTATGTGCTTCGCAAGAGACGTACAGAAGTTATATTTGAAACAATTACTTCGAAATCGGTCTACTTCGGCTAACAAGTAGATACTAGAGAAGCTCTATCGAAGCGGTTGCCTACAGAAAAAACAAATTTGAACCTTACCGAAGTCATATGTTACTTGGGACTGTGTTATTTTATAAGCTCTTACACTTTACCAGATTTTTGAGGCATGATTTAATTTCTGACTTGAATAGATTGATAACGCTGGTTGAGTTTGTCAATGATTGCAAGTAGTGTTCGTGATAGATCGATATCTGTTTATATTTTATAGATATACTAGCGACCCGCCCCGGCTTCGCACGAAGGGTTCAGCCTGCGTTTGCAATGTAAGCGGAAAAATGTAATTATTTACGACATCACATTAGAAACCTCAAAAATAACAGTATTTCTCCACTATTTATTGGATGTTATTATACATACAAACCTTCCTCTTCAATCACTCTATCTATTAAAAAAAAAAGCATCAAAATCCGTTGCGTAGTTTTAAAGATTTAAGCATACATAGGGACATAGGGACAGAGAAAGCGACTTTGTTTTATACTATGTAGTGATATGTTATAGTTGAAAAGTACTTTGTAGTAAACAACTCACTGTATTAATGATTGAGATATCATTGAATTATATATTATGAAATGTCTTTAAAGAAAAGCATAAAAAGAAGAATCTGTTCTCCTGGAGTTGAATCAGTTTTGGACTGTGAAAGGAGTAGGGTAAAACTTGGTAATGGTGGGATACATTATTTTGGATATATATTTTAAATAAAACAAAAAATATAAACAAACAGCGGAAATTATTATTGTAAATTGGTCTCTGTTTGTTGGTCCACCCCTAAAAATTAATAATCTTTATTTACAAACAAATAATCAAGCAATCATTTTTTTCTTAAACATTCTGACTCGCCTGAGCGATAAAAGGCACTTCGACCTATAAGATCTATTATGCCACAATGCCAGAACAATGTTAAGGCTATCAAATTTTCCACTTTCCTAATAAAGTAAGTCAAGCTGTTAGCAGATGACTTCTTCATCTCTTCAGGGCTGAGGAGCTCTCTGTAGAAGATAGTCCTTCTGATTCCGCATATGGCTGGATATTCATATATTATGTACCTACTCAGCTGTTTCGTCTTCTTCAAGACACAACCGACAAAGCGAAGAGTCGGTTAGATTTATTTTATTTAAATGATATCGTGGGTTGTGAAATTGTGATGTCCTGTGAGAAAACCAGTTAGATTTTTGATATTATGCCTTTTAAGATTTAGAATTCTGTTGGCATCTCTTTTGAAAGGCTGTATAGCACGCTTGGCCTGTCTAAGACCTGGGATATTCTCCCAATATGAAATACACTTTGTGTGTTCCAATCTTTTGATGGCTAAGTTTATAGACGATTTAGGAGTATAGCAGAAGGGTTCAGGTCCTGTGAAGGGAGTTGGAGAGCCCATTGTGACCAGTTCGTAGGATTTCTCGTTTCCCTCAAAGCCCTCGTGGCCAGGAATCCACCATAGTTTGGTTTTATTCCGGCCTAGCGTTTGAAGGGCATTGAAACAGCTTAGTACCGATTTGAAGTTAATTATAGGCGAGCTAAGGACGTTTATAGCTGCTTGACTGTCCGTGAATATATGAATGTGGATGCCTTTTATATCAGACATTTTGGTAAGTTCCATGAAATTCAGCTCCCACTCCTGTTTCCATTTTGGAGCAATCCCTATTCCACATTAGGCCATTTTGGCAAGTAGGTGGGCTATTACTCGCACATGCTTCTCTACTGGGTATCTCCGTAAAGATACGTTTTGTCGAAGCATACATTTTTCAAGGCGGTCTGTTGCCATACAGAACGTGTCAAGTGTTGGAGTTTCAGAGAGCATATCAATCAAATCAGGATGTTCGCTGAAATTTATCTCTCATTTGCCACTTTGTTTATGTATATTTGGAGAGGTGTTAGGCCTATTAAGAGAAAATCGCGCAGTATTACCGACGTTACCAACATTAACGAGGTGAAACTTATGTCGATTTCCATTGGGATTTCGAGATTTTGCTCTCAGATTTCAGATTTTTCGTGCCCAATGGAACATAAAACGAGATTGTTCTTCCTTTGCATCTGTGGTGGTGCGTGTTTTAAAAGCCACCCTATATTAAATTGTAAATTGTGTTTATAAAAATCCATTAAATTTATTTTAATAACTATTGCAGCGGCCAAATGTAATTTTTTTCTATTTTGCACAGACTTCTCGTCTAAAAACGTAAGTAAACACACTTTAAAGTTTGACAAACGACAAATGTTTTGGTGTTAGTGCAAATAGGTGTGAATCTCGCTCGGATATCGAGATTCGCAAAATTGCTCTGACTCTCAAAAAAAGTGCTTTTTTTGCGCCCAATGGAACATGAAATCTGACAGCAAGCTGATTTCGAGAGCAGAAAAACTGCTCTGACTCTGAAAAAAAGTGCTTTTTCTGTCCCAATGGAAAACGACATTAATTCAAATCGAATGAATAGTAGAATAGTCTTCAGGAAAAATTGAAGAAAAATTCCCTCCGATGAATATCAAAAGGAACTTTGTGACAGAGAAAAGTTTTATGCGACAAAGTCGTACATACTATATAATACTGCTTGCATTCTGTTTTAAGTCAGGGTTTATAGGCTGCTTATGTTGTAGAGCAATAAGATAAAGTTTCCTGCATAATAGACATTTTTTATTATGCTGACATGATCTATTGATTTCCATGGTTTACAACAACAGTAGTACTATTGTTGTAAACCGTGGAAATTAATGATCTATATGGATCGTTTACCAGCATTTTCTGTTTTTGAATACCTACCGTTATTATCGAATGAATTTTACGGTAATATATTTGATATACTGATCAGTAGAATACTACCACAGCTGTGCTAGAGGCACTGTTTACCTACTCTCTACTCGATGTTGTTGCAATCAAAAACCAAAAAGCGACTGAGCCGTAAAGCTCAAAACGAATCTTAGGGTTAAAGAGTTTTGTAGAAAGGATTTTAATAGTTACATAATATAAATCAAGTAAGAAGTGGTATGTATTGGTTTATGAAAATTCAATTGAATTGATTTATGATAATAGAAATAAAGGGGAAACTTTGATAAAAATTATTTTAGTAAAACTTTAATACAGGACAATACAAAACAAAACTTACCATGTAATAGAAGAGGTATGTAAATATAATCTCAATAAAGTTTCCGAAACACTTATCTAAAGTATATTTTATGGGTAATACGCGATATTGACTCAGTGTTGAATTTATATCTATAATTATTGGTACGTAGCTATGAAAAGATAACATGTTTTTAGTAAATTATAATATTGAAAATACGGACTACGGAGATCTTTGGAAATCACGGTGATATGAGTTATAATTATCTATTTTCGATTGATATAGATAGGTACCTACTACCTAATCGCATCCAAAACAAGCGAATCCATATTTCTTAATTATTATTTCATCATATCAAATTCTACGAAACGAAATTTTGTGTACACAAAAGTTAAGGTTTACGTAGGTACGTTAATTTCTCAAAAAATCGGAGGCTTCACATATTCGAATCGCACGAATATCAACACAAAAAAGATCAAATGACGTTTTTATATTCGATTAGCCACATGAAATCTGAAATCTGAATAGCCCCAATCGAATCCCACGTAACTACTGCACGCACTGCTACTTATTATTTGGATTTATTTTTAGAGCCTTATTATCGTTCGTTTATAGTCGATATAATTAGTTAATCCAGCGATTTTTAATTTTGGAATTACTACGAATCTCGATCAAGATAGCCATTATATATATGTCGATTAGTTATCGTTTGCCGTTCTTTGCAGTATTGTAATCTACTGGCTGTATGCAATAAATAAAAAATAAAATAAATAGTTGGCGCAACAGGTCCGGAGGACCCTAGGCCTAGCTTCTCACAACCATTCGTTTTGCGTGAGTTTTTCATTTTTGGAACGAATGGAAGGGATCTACAATTTTATGCTCTTTCAAGACATTTATACTCTCGGATGTTTGTCAGACGTTCGCGAGAGGTAGCGCAGTGGAAAAAAACCCAAAGTTGGAATTTGGGTTTTTGCGGGATTCGAACCTGAGACCCCTCGCTTAGTAGTCCAACACACTAACCCTAAGCCACTGCGACTACGCAATACTACTATGCAATAAATACATATTGTTGTTTACAAACATATGGGTAATCAAAATAACGCAAGGCTAAAGTATTTTAAATCAGAATTCGAATGTATTTAGAGACGAAAGTTTTAATGTTAATATTCACCCCTATCGTGGAATACGCCGGGGGGAACGTTTCACCCAAATTCCATACTTGGCATCGTGAAATACAGTCGAAGTGAAAGATTCACCAATCGGTAAAGTGAATGCGTTTAACACGATCGTAGAAAACGATCGAAGTGAAACTCCCCATACAAACTTTGGCAATTCAAATACGCAGCTAATTCATTGCGTAATGCGTATCCTATCGTTTGTTGTGCGGTTACGTCGTGATTTTCTAAAAAAAATTGCAAGTTCAACACATTAAGAACATGAAAATGTTACTTTATTTAAACGAAAGTACTTAGTAAATCTGAGAGATACATAAACTTTATAAACAATTTGGATAACAATTGTACTTCAGGGGCCCTACTCTGTATTTCGTTCCGATAGTAAAAATCTTCGAAAACGAATATTTTGTACTCCCTATTTCTAAAACGGAATGCAATCTACTACTTTCGGATAGACAATTCCGAAAACGGAATTTTCGTACCTGGGGCCCTACTCTGTATTTCGTTCCGATAGTGAAAATCTTCGAAAACGAATATTTTGTACTCTCTATTTCAAAAACGGATTGAAATCTGCTACTTTCGGATAGACAATTCCGATAGTGGAATTTTCGTACCTGGCAACTCGTTTTCGAATGTCAAAAGCATTCGAAAACGGAAAATTTGTTTCTACAACAAATGTGATCACGGAAGTGACTACGAATGTTTTAAATTGGAAATTTTTTTAAGAAAATTGATGTGTTTTGGACGCAATATTTTTTCTATCTACCTTTGCAATACAACTTGATGTTTTTTATTGTGCCATGCCAAGGGAATATCTAGTCATTATAGCCTCCTTGCCCTAAAAACTTTAAGGTAAAAGTTAGGAATAAGATGGCTGGAATTGCAGTTGATCTTAAAGGAGCAAACAGTTCATCTTGGCATTTAAAACATGCAAAAAAACGTTCTTCGAAAGGCGAAAGTTCTGTACAAAATTTAAATAATAAACAATAGTTAAATAGTGAACTAAATTCTTCCCACCAATAACATTTTACTTTTTATCACGCATTTCCATAATGTTTAATTTGACCCGTATAATGTTTTGTTTCATCCAAAGTGCAACCAATCCATTTTCTTTTGTTTAATTTGTCTTTAAAAATCGTAATTTGTTATTATCCGGCTTGTTTGTTATTTGTTTTGATTTCTTGATTTGACAGATCCCATGAGAAATAATTCGAGACTTGACAAATGTAATGAGAAATAGTTCGAGACTTGAAAACACCAATCCGTAAAAGGGAAAAGTATTAAGTACTATTTTTTTCCGTTTCGAATATTTAACAGAGTACAAAATCAAAAGCGGAACGAAAAGCACTTTCGAATAGGATTGCCTTTCGGAACGAAATACAGAGTAGGGCCCCAGAAAACTCACGTCGAATCCGAAAGTTCCATATGTCCTTTGCAGTTCCTCTTAATATGCACGCATTTTATTTTCGTTGGATGCTCTTTCCACATTGTTAAATATATTCTACTCAAATATACTATCCATTTATTTTTTATTTGATTTCTGTAAAATAAATTCAAATTTGCTTTGCTCTATCTCTGCTGCCATTTATTGCAAAACAGCTGATCTTCCGACCAACTTTGAACGAAAATGCCTGTCGATAAGACAGTCTCACCCGGCGGATTTCACGATGCATATGGAAAGTGAATCGAGTATGTGAAGTGAATCTCAAATACGCCGTATTCCACGATAGGGGTGATTGAAAAGAAAAAAATATGGATGGAAAGCAAATCAATGATACCTACTCCTGCTCTCGTGATTGGCAGAAATTCTACTTGGAAGACACTACCACGGTGAGTAAGGATAAGATGATTAACCAGTAAATCCATTTATATCGATTTTCCTTCAGTACCTAGTTTATGTGTATAATTAATAATTATTCCCTGTTCGAAAAACAGCGGGTATGCTCTATCAACTAAATTTACCGTTCTAAATATTTGTTGTTGGCATTAGATTCTCTTGAAGTTCGCCGTTAAATGCAATGTGTTATGTTCGTCTATTGATTGTGGTAAATTAATAAATAAATAAATAAATAGTTGGCGCAACAGATCCGGAGGGACCCTTGGCCTAGCCAGTGTTGTTATATCGTGGGATTTATCCCTTTTCGTGGGAATTTCGATGTCCGAAAAGCCTTTCGTGGGATAAAGGGATAAAGCACCAAATCGTGGGATTTTTACAAATCTAAGAAAAAACATTAAAACTATAAATTTTTGCTGAAATTTCATGAAAACTCCTACATTTCACGATGATTATTAACACACTCAATGTGCATAAAAAACTGCTTATATAAATTGTCTCTTATCAAAATTTTCTAGTCCCAAAAAATAATCGTAATAATGTTACAAACTGTGATTTGTATACTAAAAGTTAATTAACCGTGATTTTTTTTCCTTGTATAACAAATTTTACTTCTAAAAACTGGATTTTGAGGCGAAAAAGTGTCGTGGGATTTAAAAGGGATTTTGAGTATAGTGAAAAGGGAAAAAAGGGAAAAATGACCACGCTTCGTGGGATAAATGAAGAGAGAGTGCAAACAACACTGGGCCTAGCTTCTCACAACCATCCGTTTTGTGAGATTTTCATTTTTGGAACGAATGGAAGGGATCTACAAAAACTGCTAATTGAGAATCTCTTTCAAGAGAGTTATACTCTCGGATGTTTGTCAGGCGCTCGCGAGAGTGGAAAAAACCCCTAAGTTGGAATTTGGATTTTTGCGGGATTTGAACCTAGTAGTCTAACACACTAACCACTAAGCTACTGCGCCTACGACTGTGGTAAATTACTGTCATTAGATCTCTGTTATTTGAAGCAGAGACAAATCATACAGTATTGTCTCTGATTTGAAGTTCATCAGTTCACTTTATATGGGGCCAATGGCCCGATAACGTTTTGTTTCAGATTATTTAATATTGTTTATGAGCAGCTTGATATAGTATTGCCTAGATCTAGATCTAAGGAACTAGTATTGTTAAATTTAAGACAATTATATTTTTAAGTTTCTTATTTGTTTTTTTCCTCCACAGTCAACAGATTGACTTTATAATTTCGGAGATCTTAATAAAAAAATAAATTCTGAGCATGATCTATATGGGTGCAAAAGCAAAAGTGGTATGTACGAAGAACAACATTCTGAAATTGTGTTATAGCACTTTTTGTACCAAAGCCGCAAATAGAATTCAATGTAGGTGTGGAAAATATCTGACGACTTCATTTGAGAACTGTTAAAGACTAACTAAAGAACAGTGAGAGCTATATGTATTTCTGCGATTTATTTATCGCACGGTTTTGAATCAATCACAGGTACATTGTGACTTATTAATGTACACAGAAACAACAGTAACCTATATTCGATAACTATAAAGACAAATTATTAACCAAAACAACGTTTATTCAATAATAAAAGTAGAATATGTATACCATGCAGTAATAAAACATGCACAATGTATTATGTTTACGTACTCTACCACGCAGCCTTGTGTCAGTGGTACCAAACTCTGTGTTTTTAAATGCAAACTACAAAACTAAAAATAAACTAAACAAAAAACGTGATTAAATTGATTCATTATGTAATTTTCTTATTTTATTATTTATATATAAAATATGAAATATTTTCTATACACAGAAAAATGAGAGAAAAAAAAACAGTAACATACATGAAAGTAATTTCTATAATATTAATGTGTATGTGTAGGTGTTTTCTCACCATATTATCAAATGAAGCTAGAATTACCAAAACAACAAAATAAAAATATAAGTAAATATAATATAACATTGAACTAATTTAACTGTATGAATATTAAAATTCAGAAAATTATATACCAAATAAAATAAACAATATCTTCAAATTTACATTAATCAGAAAATTAATATTAACTATACACAATGAATTAAAACAAATTGTCTTAGAATATTTCTGCAAGTTCCCTATTTCGTATGGATATATGAAATATGCATAATACATATACTCGAGATACGAATCATTATACTTTCATTTGTAGAAATCTTAGTGTGTAGTCGTGTAGGTATATCAGAGTTGTCCTACAATTCGATTGCAAATAAAAGCAGAAGTTATATTTTTTTTATGTTTATTTTATTAAATTTTTCAGCTGGGGTACTTTTGTCACTCCTCTTTTACTATTTTTTTTTCCGTTTTGTTTTTTCTTTTTATATATATATTTAGAATCAATGCTTTACTCAACATTCATTTTAATTACCTTTTTTAGATTATTTATCTTACAGCATTCAATCATTTCGTTTTATTAGTTTATCTACATGTAGCCTACAAAATATGAAAAAAAAAAAAAACATTTTTGTTTCAATGACAAACGCAAATTCGGGTGCACACGTATATATATATATAAATTAAAGTGCTCAGTGTGATATTAATAAGAAATTAAATTTATATGTACGCTCTAGTTCTATAGTGTTATCTTTCAGTTGTAACATGAATATTCATGTAGTTAATATATATATACATGTACCTATATATATATATATTTTTTTACGTTCGAATCATTTCAATCGTGTTTTAACTTACGCGCACCGCCTTACATCACAAAAATCTTGGAATAAATTTTCATTTTTTTTTTGTATCATACATTTAAATTGTTTATTATTGATATTAACATTTTATTTTCGTTTTTTTTTTTTTTTTTTTGTATAAATTAAACTTTTTTTTCAAGACAGTGCAATTCATATTATGATTATAAGTTACAATAATTTATTCTTACTCTTGTCTCCTCTATTGACATGTATCACGACAAAAGGATGATGAAGAAAATAGCTAATATATTTATATTTTAATCGTATAAAAAAAGAAAACCGTTGATCATATCTGTATCCCTAATTTAATAATTCTCTTATGATACTGATTAGCTTAGCATACAATTTGTTTAACCCTATTAAAAAATAAAGCACGTCATCAATTATTTTATTATAACCCCATGTGTTTTTTTAGTTCTCATTTGCATATATATATAAGATAATTCATATATATACAAATATACACCGTTTCACACTTAGCCACTTGCGTTATAATAATTCTACTTTAACGATGTTCATTTTTGTTTCTATTATTGCAAAATATAGTAAACACGAAACATATTGCATTTCTTCAAATATTTGCTGGTTTTGTTTTTTTTATTATGCAATTTTGCCAAAAACAATTTGTGTTTTTTATAAGTATTATCTATAGCAACTAAAAAACAATTTTTCCTTTTTTAATTTTAACTTTAATAATATGTAAACGTTTTACTAAGAACTTAAATTTTAATCAATATCAAATGTAAAAGTAGTAAAATGAACAATTTATTTTTTAGAGGTGAATTTCAGAAATCCGCATTTGGTTTTGCTTATAACCTACGTCATATTAATTTTTATATTACTATTTCTATATATATATACATATATATCCGCATACACGCAGATGTATACAAACTTATATGCACTTGTTATTTATACATGATTTTTGTTGTTTTTTTTTTTTTTTTTTTTTTTTTTTCTATCAACTAATTACAAAATTTATTTACACATAACCATTGAGGGGGTTGGAAAACATATTACTTAATTTAATTGTAATAATAACTACAATAGAGTGATAATAGTATTAAGTTGCGGTTTACACTATTTAATGGAAGTGATAAAATTCCGATAAGGGATCTCAGTTTTATCTGCATCCTTTTTACTTATATATGACGCATGTATTCATAGAAATATATTTAGGTTTATAGAAAAATACCTACTTCTAATTATACTAGAGTTGTTCCACAAATTTTGTTAATTGATCCTGCGCGGTCATAGAAGGTGCGTCAGGACCGGGGCCACCAACACCTCCAACTCCGTCTTGCGGCACTAAAGGAAGTGGTGATTGATGAGGGTGCATATGATTGTGCATGTCACCGGGTTGAGGCGCGGGCGAATGACTTGGCATGTGGTGAGGGGATGGTTGAGCTCTTGGTGACGCAGAAGGCTGGGCTCGCGGCGATGGAGCTGAACGCGGTGAAGGAGTTGGCTGCGGACTACGAATTGGAGGAGGTGAGCGAACTGATTGCATTAATTGTTGCTGAATAGAAAGAGGCGTTGGTGGGCCCATTACATTCGGATTTCCCTGGACACCTTGCTGCACAAGCTGGCCGGTTGGTATTACTCCCCCAACACCACCCACCTGTGGTTGATTTGATTTGAGGCCTTGTTGCATTGCATATTGCTCGGGAGCAAAATTACCACCTCCACCTTGAAAGCCACCCATTTGTGGCGCTCGTGGGCGTTGTGGATATGGCGGGGCTGGGTAATTCGGCATTTGCATTTGACGCATCTGCATTTGCTTATACCAGTGATTATTTTGCACCTATTGAAACACAGAGCATTTAAAGCTAATGTTTAGATTTCATGTTACGTCATAAACTTACGGGCACTTGTTGCTGAATTTGACTACCACCTTGCACCATCATTGCATTTTGCATTGCTGATGGCATCCTATTGTGAGGTCCGACTGGTTGATTTGGCATTACCACCTGATTTTGTTGGGTCTGCTGTTGTTGATTCAGCATGTGTTGCATATGGCTACTCTGCTGCATCACTTGCTGAGGTGGCGGCGGACCATTTCCCTGATTAAGCGCAGCAACGCCCGCACCAGGATTTTGGCTCTGTTGGCGTTGCTTGATAATAGCCGCCATAATCTGTGGATTCGATTTCAGCATCTGTAATATTTGGTGGTGTCCCTCGCTTGATGGATTGTTTTTTATCTTTTGCATTATCTGGGATAATTGTTGAGTATTTAACTGCGGACCATTTGACATGGGTGTGCCAGCTGGGCCACTAGCTGGGCGCATACCACCACCCACACTCATTCCACTACCCATTTGATTCGAAGAGCCTGCACCTACCATGCCCATCATAGTCTGAACGAAAAGGAAAACATTAAAAATATATATGCGTACAAAAATACAAAATATATCACCTGTTGTTGTTGCATGGGGTTTTGTTGCATTACTTGATTCTGATTTGGGGGCCTTAGATTGGGTTGGTTTGAATTGTTTGGGTATCTATTACCCCATTGATCCATAGGTAGAAGATTGCTGCCAGTGACCGGGCCCCCCATTGGAATGCCAACACCTTGTTGATTAGGTTGATTAGGAACTACACCGAGATGGCGCTGTATACCTGGCGGTGCCATTTGTGGCGTTGGTGCAACCTTGCCAAAACCGCCGGCGTGAGGAACTTGCTGGCGGGCAGCTTCTTCTTGGACCTATAATACACATTAACATACATAAGGTTGCTGTTCCGGAATTAAAATATATGTACTTATACATGCTGTTGCTAAATAACCTTAACAAACCTCAAAAAGTTACGTATTATAAGACTAAAAACAGTTAATAGTTGTGTTATATAGTTTAAAAGTTTGTTTTGGGAAGCGCGCTTTAAAAAAAAAGTTGATAGAAAAACGGGGAGTGTCACTTCCAATACAACAAAATTATTTAAAAATGTTTAAATTATATTATTCAACGAACTCGCCAGGTCAGATAGTTTTACATAGTTTTGGTATTTTATCATTAGTTTAAACATTTCATTCCTCATTTCTCCTGACGTGGCTTGGAGATAAAAAAGAAATTGTTCACTTTTGTATGTAACAAAATATTATACGACAATCGAGACATCAGTCCTCTATTTTTATGCACATAGATACGATTCCTTTTTGTTAGGAAACAGCATAAAAAAAAGGGCGCATCGTGCAGATCTTAAAGGAAATTTAATGTTTAGAAGATGTACTGTAGTTTTTTACGGCTAAATTGTACAATTTCCAACACCACTTTTACACAATAACGTAGTTTGTGTATGTACTTAAGGTAAAATACGTTATTGTTGAAGCTAATCAATATGTGTAATGCTATCATCTGTCATTCCTAGTACGAAATTTAATAGGCCCTAGCAAGGTATCCCTTGGATGGAAAATTTTCCGCAACGCATACTCGTTCGGAAGCTCAAATTGCACACGAGGTTTCCGAATTCGAAAGGAAAATGACTAATTGCAATGGCGCACCGCACAAATTCTGCAATTTTTTTTTTCGGAGGATATCGGAATCTAGCTGTCAAAAATTTAACAAAAAAATATTCGCCGATATGCGTTACAAAATGTCGAAACAATTCTCCGAACAGTTGTTCGGAAGAATACCTCGCAGCAAAAATCCTCCGAATCGTATAAAATTGGAGAATTTTCCGTTCCGATTGATACCTTGTTAGAGTTACGATTTTTTATACAAAGCTGATGATTGCAAAAACCACACATGTACAGTTATTTGGGCGCCTTATTCACTGGAAGGGGTAATGCAGACAAAACACATGCGCAGAATTTAATTCTACACATTTAGATCGACTGTTGTTAATGTTCCCGTCTTACTTTGTTTCTTTTGCTCATATGCAACAAGTCACTTTAATTTATATCTTTCATTTAGAAATAAAAACTGCCAAACTTGCAAAAAAAACTCATGTGACTAGGATGTATGTCCTCAGTTTCTGCACATGGGTTTTGGGCATAAGTTTACAAATACTGTTAAAACAAAAAACAACGAGCACATATTAAGGAACTCACTTGTTTAACCACCTGTAAGACGTTGGGCGAAGGAGAATGTCCTCCTGGCTTCATTCCTAGTCCTTGTTGATGGGGGCTGGTCATTCCACCTAATGTCGTAGGCGCAGACGATGGCACAGTTTGGTGTGGGCTCATTCCTCCTGGGCTTCCAGGTCGGATGACCGGTGTTACTGCCATCACTGGAATTCCAGACGATTGTATGACCGGATTTGTAACGGTTCTTGACATAACAGCCATACGACGCCGAAGTAATTGAGCTTGTTGTAACCTAAATTAATATTTAAAAAATAAAAATGTTTGTACTAAGTGCTTAGGTGCAATTTTTATAACAAACCTTTGCTGCAGCTGTTGTTGTTTAAGTTTGTGCTTGATATTGGCACAGAAAGGCACCGGACATTTGGGCTCCTGACAGTGTTTAGCATGATAACAGCAGAGAGCAATCAGTTGCTTGCAAATTGGGCAACCACCATTCGTTTTTCGTTTGCAGTTTTTGGTGTGTTGAACAACACGTTTCATCTTCTGGCATGATGGCAATCGACAGTTGGCATCCCTACACTGGCACGCGTGCACAAGTGACTGAATACAACGCTGAATCGATTGCTTCCTCGCCTCTTGTGGATTAGCCTGTTTGAGATCTGCTGATGAAGAGCCATCATCTATATCGAAACCAAGTTTTTCCATCTTATGTGGATGTCCAACCTTATCCTTGCACACAGTGCATAGATCAAAGTCCTAAAATACAAAAGAAAAACAATCTAGAAACGGCATTTTACGAAATTTTGTCAATGTTATTACATCGCAAACAGTGCAATGGTATCGTGTTTCGACGGCAGTTTTGCAGTTATTACAAGTGTAGACAAACTTGTCCTGTCCTTGGTTATGCAATTCGTAAAGCATCGAAAGTGTGGAGAATTGCGCTCGACGCAAAGACGAAAATTCGTAATGTTTGTCACGCGCCAATGTCAAAAATGCATCACGACCATCCATTAAATCGCACGTCTGAATTGGATCAGGATCTTGAATAGGCTAAAGAAGAATAAATGAAATGATTATATTTTCTAAACGGTTGAATTGCTGAAATAAGAGCCTTACCGCCAGACTCGCTGCTGACTGTGCAGAATGAAGGCGAATTACAAAGAACACTTCTTTGTGTTTTTCCATAGTGGCATATATTTTCGCCGAGAGATCGTTGCCGGTTTGTTGTTCGCTTGATTTTTTGTTATTCTTTCGTTGGGCAGCCTTCGACTTATTCGACTTTTTTGCTTTCTTTTGACCTTTCTTTTTGCCATCACTACTTGTATCATTTTCCTCGGACAAAGAGAATATCTAAAAAGAAAATGCACAAAATAAAAACTTTAAAATCAAAGCAATCAAAAAACATTTTTACAACTCACCGCATTGGCGGCGGCTGCTGCAGCTTCCGCGGCCTCAGCTTGTTTGCGTTTTTCCTCCTCCTCTTGATCGAGTTCTTTAATACTTTCCTCGAGCACATTCGGCCAAAAGTCACCCTCAAAATAAGGAAGCTCGGCAGCGGATGTCAGTTTATCCTCCATCGCTTGCTTAAGAATATCTTTATAGTCTTGAATGGTGCGCTCTATCATACCCTTGTCTAGCATCTTCTTGTACCACTCTTGTAGACGCTTTGGTTTTGGTATTTTTTGGTCAGTTGGATGGCAGTGGAAAATGTAATCGTCTCCTTCAGAGGGAGGACACGCCCATATGTGCGCCATTGTGTAGCCAAGTTGCTTGACATAATCCATATAACCGAGAAGGATCTCATGGTACACGGCTGTACGATACTGACGTGGTCGAAAGAAGTGCACTGAATCCAAATAAGCGATATAAACTCGCCTCGTATTCGGTGCTGGGCACTCCGATCCATATTCTTGAACATGCATACCAAAAAAGCACACATCAACGCCATCGACCTCTTCAAATGCAAACAGAGCTTTCGCCCGATAGGGAAACTCGGAATTTAGTTCTCCAGTCTCTACGAATCGTCGACGCATACCAGGTTTTACTTCCACGCACTTATCTGAGCTGGATACAACGCGTATATGTACTTCACCTGCACCAGCCTCCTTCTTTTTCAAGAAGTTATTGACTCGCGTCTCAATATATACACCTAATTTGGTCGGAGGCAAACGCTTCGCATTGAATTTATTGTCCTTTCGTTTTTGGTTTTTCTTCTTAAGACAATTGTCGCAAACGAATCCACCGGGCCAAATTGTCTCCAAATATAAGACGCATATTTGATGCTGTTTCCGTCCGCATTCCTGACAATCGACAAACGGTTCTAGTTCCAGATGATCATTTTTCATTTCCTTAAATTGATCTTTCTTTATTTGCCTAGGTAAATAAAACAATTCAACAATAAGTCACCAATTGTGTTTCTTTCTTATTTAAAACAGAACTACCCACTAAATTTTGATGTATACATATCTCTTATTTAATCTGTAAACGTTTTATGAATCATTTAAATTTAAAAAATAACAACACGGTTTTGGGTTCTTTGTCATTTTGCGGAGTAGTCTCAACACAATCTGTTTTCATTTAAATTATAAGAAATATATATGTACATACTTAAGTATCGAATAAGTATATGTTATACTCACGTTTGAGACTGTAGCGGGTCATCTCCCAATGTAACCGTATCGCCGACAATATCGTTGAAACATTTTTGGCAGAAAGTGTATCTGTTAGATGCAACACCGTAATCCTTTAGACTATTTTTGTTCGTTTTAAAACAAATTTTATTTGAGTGCGATGGTGATGTGGTTGGTATTGGTGAATGAAGAGTAGTAGTGTGATCGGTTATTAAGGATACGAGTATTGTTATTTATTAAGAGCACATTTGTTTTACGAGCAATTTGATTATTGGATGGGTGGTGGTGGTAATAAATGTACGAAACCATAACCAGGAGGTATGTAATGGTGCAGACGATGAAAAAAGAAAAAAAAGGCAAAGGAAAAGGTTCATTATGTCAAATTCAATATGTGGTTAAGTTCAATTATAGCCTTTTGTTAATTAAAAAGCAGAAAAGGAGAAACGTACCTATTCTGATAGCTGTAGTATTTCGCATCTCTAGGAATGGTACAAAGCTGTTTGCCGTAGCAACACAGCACTTGCGGGTTAAATGTATACTTTCGGCCACAGCAGTATCCCAGAGCTTGCATGACTGGATCAATCTCTAACTCAAACACCTCTGATAGCTTTATTGGAAGAGATGTATATGAATATTTTATTAATCGGGATTTGAATTTGAAAATTACCTTAGTACAATATCTGTATACACGAGAAGTCTTGCGGTTATACAGCCAAGCATTGTCAAACATTAGCCAAACATCGTCCACATATTCCCACGGATCACTGTATTTTCCGTTCATTAGATTATTTCTTATCGTGCCCAAATCCATTGGCTTTTTGACAATTTCAAAATAATCAGGAATGCCCAGAGCATGAGGGTCCACCGGGCATCGAAACGGTACAGACTCTGGCTCGTGGCGGAGAAGTTTTTCTAAAGTTGGTAATAAGGCTTGTTTCAATTCCTCCGGATTGAAAACACATTTCTTCTTTTCGCCAGCTGTACTCGCATTGGGAACCAGAGGTTCAGGTACTACAGGCTTGACTTCTGTTTTGATCTGAAGTTTGTTGTCACACCCTTGGACCCCAGATGTCGAACCTTCTTCTTTTATGAGGGGTTTCTCATCTTTGTCGCATGACATATGTTCGTTGTTGTTGGCTTGACCATTGTCATCCGTATCCATGGGTTCGTTTTTAATTAACGTTGCGT
Organism: Cheilosia urbana; assembly: GCA_946477585.1. Lineage (NCBI taxonomy): Eukaryota > Metazoa > Arthropoda > Insecta > Diptera > Syrphidae > Cheilosia > Cheilosia urbana. Next base: position 683,194 of record OX297854.1, on the reverse strand, counting down.
TTGTACCGTCGTTGTTAACGTTCTTGCCCACTCCCGCTGATCCACCCGATGACGTGTCCATCTGACTGTTTTCACCATTCTCATCCATAAATTCCTTTTTTATATCATCTTCCTGTTTAATCGAATCTAACTTTCCTTTGGGAGCATTAGTGTTATTATCTGGAGACGGTGTATCATCATTGTCACGAGCAGCAGCTTCTAATGCAGCCATCTGAGATGAAAGATTCGAGCTTGAGGACGGCCGTGAAGGTGGATGTGAACCTGCGGAATTATTTGAGCTGACACCTCCGCCTTTACCCATAGACATTTGCTGTTGCTGCTGGTGTTGTTGTTGCTGTTGCTGCTTTTGCGCCATACTAGGTGTGGTTGCTGGAGTAACGGTTGTTCCAGTATTCGACGGTGAAGTCATCAATGGTGGTGTATTACGATCACTCATTGGCTGCATCAGTGAAGACACTGATGGTGGGTTTGGGGTGCTGACTGCTATTGGCCCGTTGCTGATATAACTCAGTGAAGGCGATGGAGCCATTGTAGAGTTTGCATTAGTTAGTGAGTCCAAGCTGGTTGGTGTTGGTGGCATTCCACCACTAACAGATTTTTGTTGCTGTTGTTGATGCTGTTGCTGTTGTTGTTGTTGCTGATGCTGTTGCTGTTGTTGTTGTTGTTGCTGCTGCTGTTGTTGCATTGTTGGATTGAATGCATTTACAGAGTTGTTCTGAATCTGTCCGGCAGAGTTAAATGGAGATTGCGGCATGACAATGCTCTGATTTACAGAGGAGACAACTTGACTATTTGTTTGTTGTTGATGTTGCTGCTGCTGTTTTTGAGCAACTCCTGCACTTTGCGAGAGCATCCGTGCTTTCATTATATCATTAAACTGACTAACACCTCCGTTCGCATTGATAAACTGCTGCTGAGATCCTTGAGATGTTGCGGGCTGTGAAAGAATACCTCCACTGACTGTCTGTCCTCCGCTGGTAAATGGCGAGTGCACTGCATTCTGTATAACCAAATTTTGTTGTGATGTTGGCGTACCGTTCGGACTTGGACCTGGTGGTCCAACTACTAGGTTTCCAAGAAGTGCACCCTGTAAACTGCCTTGATTTGAAAACTGCATTCGATTTTGCTGCATTGCATTCGGCATACCGGCTGGAGAATGACTGCGCACTCCTGGTGCCTGTTGAGTAGCATTCTGTGACATCATACCAGGAGCTTGGCCTCGCTGCATCATATTTGCTATGGGGTTTCCACCTTGATTTCCAGTCAAAGGGTTGACCATAGATACATTTGGCCGGATTTGATGTCCTGGCAGCTGTTGTTGAGGACTGGGACCACCAGCTCCGGCCTGTTGTTGCTGTTGCTGTTGCATTTGCAGTAACTGCTGTTCCTTCCGCTTAAGGCGTTTCTCTTCAAGTTCCTTTTGTATCTTGTATATTTTCTCAGCAAGCAAGTGATAGTACTCAGATCGGGATTTCGCCATCTCATACATGTCCTTTTCGACTTTTTCGGCATACGACACGAGGTTAAACATACGCTTGTCGAGCATTGTAGCGGGATCCGATGTAGGAAATATTGCCTGAACCAACTTATGAACAAGGTGCTTGCGCAGATCGGTTGTTACGGATTCACGCCAATCTTTCTCATTGTCGCCTGCACCAGATGAAGCCGGGAGCGAGGAACCTTGTGAAAGAAGTCCACCGGAAGTATTGTTGGCGGCTGCATTAGCTGAGGCTGCTGCTGCTGCAACTGCTGCGTGTGCCTGAATTTGCATTTGGGCCATTTGACTGGGCGCCATTTGTTGTGATTTGTTGGAACTTCCACCGTCGACGGTATTGGAATTGCTGAAGCTGTGGACGTTCACAGAAAGTGGAATGTTTGCCTGAGACTGTTGCTGCTGCTGCTGTTGTATGCTGGGTATTGCCTGTGCATTTTGTTGCGGACCGACCTGCTGCGCGCCGAGTGCTACTACATGGTTGCTAGACCCTGGCACAAGCAGCTGCTGGTTTGGGTTAACACTCTGTATATCGTTGTTACTCATTAGCATGTTATTAGAAAGTACATTTGTGTTTGGAGGGGCAGGCACCCTTACTGGTGGTCCAGACATTCGCATGCCTTGAGATACTTGTGGTGCACTAACATTAGATTGCATAATGTTTGGCGGAGCAGACACAGCCCCCTGCATTCCCATGCTATCAAAACGTCGAATTTCCTGGTTCGGGTTCGAAGGTTGCATCTGTTGTGGTTGCATATCGCCTGCATTTGTCTTAATACTCATCTGTGATCCTCCTGGTCCAGCCCCAACTACCCCTGGGCCCTGCACACTGTTTTGGTTCCCAACATTCTGCTGAGAACTTCCAGCACCTGTAACACCTTGCTGTTGCTGCAATTGCTGCTGTTGTTGTTGCTGCTGCTTGTTTTCTCCACCTGCATTGGCACCACCGACCAGTTGGTGCGTTTGCCGGAATGGAAAACAAATAATGCAATCAGATTTCATGCAAGTCTTGTAATGAAGCAATATTTGACGTGAAGAGGTACAGTGTTGTACTGTACAATCCTTACTATCTTTGCAATTCGCCATATGCGCCAAGACGTCCTGCATGATTTTGCAATGAAAGACGGTGCACTTCTCTCTGTTTGGATTGGCAGCTTCGCGACGACTACATTTATGAGCATGCAACAAAATCATTAATTGCTGTTGGATCTGTTTCTTACGTGCAATCGGTAACGGATGTTGCTGTGGCCCTTGAGAAGTACCGGGCTGTGGCTGTTGTTGTTGTTGCTGTTGTTGTTGCTGCTGTTGTTGTTGTTGTTGCTGCTGTTGTTGCTGTTGTTGTTGCTGCTGTTGCTGCTGTTGTTGTTGTTGTTGTTGTTGTTGTTGCTGCTGTTGCTGCTGCTGCTGTTGTTGTTGTTGTTGTTGTTGCTGTTGTTGTTGTTGCTGTTGTTGTTGCTGCTGCTGTTGTTGTTGCTGCTGCTGTTGTTGTTGTTGTTGCTGTTGTTGTTGCTGCTGCTGCTGTTGTGTCAGTTGTTGTTGCTGTTGCATTTGACCAGGCTGTGGTGGCCGCTGTTGCACCCCACCAGTAGCAGATCCTCCCAAGACAGATGGGGGTGCTTGATTCGGATTGAGTGACTGCTGTGCACTTGCTAGCTGCTGCTGTTGGGGGCCACCAACGATTCCACTAACATCATTCCCAACGCCGATGAGACCAATATTGGTACCAATGGGGCCCCCAGGTCGATTTCCCTGCATTGCCTGTTGCATACTAGGTGGTACACGCTGCTGTTGCGTTATCTGATTAACCAACATTTGTTGTTGGGGCGACGGTCCGCCTCCAACGACGGGATTTACATTTACACTTACACTTTGTGGACCATAGCCATACGGGGCATTTGGTCCACCTCCCATATTATTTATTTGACCTGGTCGAATCGCAAATTTTCGAGATAGCAATTCGTTTGCGGGCGATTGATTCTCTATTACGTTCAACTTACCAATTGGCATATTTGGGTTTTGCATACGAGGACCACCCCCTGGTCCGGCGCCCATCAACTGATGGGGATTGGGGCCACGAATCATATGCTGTTGACTAACCATTCGACCGCCAACACCAATTGCAGAAGTTGTCATAAGAGGCCCATTTTGCATGGCTTGTTGATGATGAATGCCTTGATGATTAGCAGGTCCAGCGATTGGAACTTTTCCAGGTCCCATCATTGGACCGGCATTTATGTGTTGCTTGAGTGCATTGACCATTACGCCTTGAGATGCAGTCATTCCACCGGTTCCAATATTACCGGCTCCCATACCACTATTTGTTAATACCATATTTCCCAAGTTTCCCTGGGCAATGCTATTCATTCCTGCAAGAAAACGTATAGAAAATGCATTAAGTACAAGAAAGAAAAGCAACCAAAGTCAGAGAGTTCGAAATATGTATATATATTATCATTCAATGTTTTTTTAAATGTATATATATAAAACCTTGCGTAAATAAAAAATCAGTAGATGGAGATGTCAGTAGATGTTTATGTTCATTTAAATATTTTTATTAATATAGAGATTATATATAGGTAGGTGAGTGAGCGCATAAAAAAAATTAGACAGTCATATGAAACCTTCTCAATTCAGCCGTTCAGACTCGTCCCAAAAATAAAAATTCACACAAACGAGTGACTGTGAGAAACTAGACCTAAGATACTTTTTTTATAAAAATGTTCTTTTGTGTTCCATACATTGGGTAGCAAAGTAAAATCATTAATTTATATGAATAAAAACTTTACTAAAGTACCCAATTCTGAAAATTCCAATATAGCATTTACTCAATAAACGTATAAATACCTTAGAATTCCTGTCGAACCTAACAAATAAATTTTAATTTCCCTTGAGAGTCCAACGATATTGTGCAGAAGTGAACAAAAGTTAAATTTTATAATTAAAATTATATAATTTCCCTCTTTCTGTAACAGAAAACGACAAGTGTCAGGAAACACTTGTAGAACTGTGGTTCCGTTGACAAGTGAATTTTTAATGTAATAACCTCTATCGAAGTATCCGTTCGGAAAAAATTCGGATACGAAAGTCAATTTTAATCGGAACTCGGATTGCATTCAAAGTATTCGTTTCGGAACAAAATGAATAAAGGATTAAACGCATTCATTTCATATTAAAATATTCCGCAGCAATTAGTTTTCGGAGAGCTTCGGAAAAAATGTGCCGTGTGCTTGTCAAAAGTAAGTGGTATAACGTGGTTCCACGCAATGCGATAAGTTGCGCTACATGTCCTATCGGAGAATTTTTCCAAAAGTTCTATCGGAATGGATATTTCGAATTCCTACTATTCAAAATGTATCTGTGATTTGTGAATTCATCAAATTGTCTAACTTTGTAACATATTTATATATATTCTTTCCTCCTACATTAGGGCCGATAGCTTCTGCAGCTAGTGCTCATTAATTAAGACTAGTCAAATAATTTCTTTAATTATTCTGTTAATAATAAATTATAATAAAAAAAAATAATATTTTCATTATGTCCTCTCCTGCTCTCTCGTTCATTTTCATCCTTTGAGTTTAAGTTTAAGTCTATTTATTTTAACCACTTATCGACTGTTTTTAGATCTTCTAGTATTTTGTGGCACTCGGAAAAGTTCATTTCCGTCTCGTTAATCACCGCATCGGAATACAAATGCAGAAATAAAATCTTTTATAACATATATAATTCTTTCGGTGTGAAGTTCGATGATTTTATAACTCGATAACCCCTGAGATGATTTTCATGATACTTTTTTGGTTTCGTATAAATTCCGGAAAATCGCCGTGCGGTCCTGATTTGGCTTCCAATGATTCCTTCTAATAAATATTTACTTTGACTTTTCTATGTCACAAATGAATTAGCAAACTAAGTATGTGCGGTATTATTTTGTTTTCAAAAGGTTAATTGAGAAAATCCAGAATTTCATATTAATGTATTATCCGTTTTGATTTTGTGCATCGCTTCAACAGTTTCAACGCTTTTATACAGTTGATTTAAGGTAAAAATTGAATAAAAAAAATTTAAACGCGTACAAAATAGTTATTGAAAAGTAAATTTCAGTGATTTTTTGAGAATGCCAAGACAAATGCCCGCAAATATTGGCCGCCGAACTAGGCAAGCAAGTCAACAAATACACCAAAGAAGCCAAACTGAAGAAGAACGCGAAGCACATAGAAAAGTCTACAGAATTGGACATCGCATAAGACCAAATCAACAGGGAACAGGCAGCGTTACCGTTGTGCGATTAAAGTTGTAGTTTGGCACCTCTTTTGAGAGCCTGTCACAATTTTTTGACATTTTGGCCCAGTTTTTAGTGGGAAAAGGCACTTCGTAGAATTTCCAAATAAAAACCCTTAAAATGTAAGGCTGCCTGTCACAGCACTATTATAGTTCGAAAATTCTAAACTTTGAGAATAGCTTTAGAAATGACACCTTTTTTTCTCATTTGAGAGTGCATCTAATCAGAACTGCGTCAAATCGTACTGCTCTGCTACTGGGAGAAAGCAAACAAGTTCAAATCGAAGAGTGGCAAGACGCGCACCATTGCCGACGAAAACGTTGGTGGTGAATGGTGATGCGATTTTCGATATTGGAGCGATGACTATAATTTTGTTCTACCATTGCAACGGGCTGAAATTTAAAGGCGAAACGCCCGGTCTTTGCTATGCGAGTGGCATGGTGAAATTTAATGCACCTCCGGAGTTCGGAGGCATTTAAATCGTTGTTTGAATCGGATGATTTTCAAGTCCAGTACAGAGGGCAAGCAAGAGTGACAAAAAACATCATTCTACAATTGCAACAATTATTAAATGCTTTGATTACGATGTTTAAAACCGCTATGGAGAAAATGAACTCAGACAATCGCAGAATTGTCTTCAAACCTGATGATAGAACCGCACTTTGAAAAAAGAAAAAAAACTGTATGGAAAAAGTAGTGGTACCTAATGTCAGTTTTAATGCACCAAAAATTCTTTTCAGTCGGGAATTACTTAAAAATTTTAAATTTTTGAATTCTTTGTTGCGCAACCTCAATGCACCGAAACTTTGTAACGGATCGCGTTTGATTTGATTGTGAAGAATCTCAAATCAATTGTAAATTATGCAAGCGACGATTTTGAGGGGAAAATTATTTAAAGGCAAACATTGGGTCGTATGAATAAAACATTTTCTTTGAGTAAAAGGTTTTAGCAAAGTAAAAGCCCATAGCAATTGCTTTAAATCGGTATGAATAAAAACCTAGTTTGCTAAAGTAAGTTCGAAAATTCGAACATAGCTTTTACTTCGCTGCAATACATTCGCTGTCAAACCTGACCAGTAAATTTGAATTTTGGAAAATAAAAAAGTTAAATTCAGATATGCATGCAACCTATAGGGTATAGGCTATTATTCCAATTGCACCTGGAAATATGATTTTTGTTTGCCAAATAGGTTGTTGATGTTTTATTTCTTCTTCAGGTGCCCATGGCAAGAAATAGATAATTTTTTCACAGGTATTTTGGTGATTTTCTTGCACGAACAAAACTTCATTTATAGACAAACCATCGAAAATTCACATTGCTTACTTTTTTTATGTAAAAAATGTGCGTACAAAATATGTAGCAAAAGGTCTGAGTCAGCTAAATAGCAGACTCAGAATTTGCAAAGAATTTGCTTTGTCTGATAAGTTTAATTCATACCGATCTGAGTAAAAGGTCAGTGCCGCCCCTTTTCGAACATGTCAGAAGTTGGAACTAACTCAAATTTGTTTTTATTCATACGAAACGTAGCAAATGCTTTGACATTTCTCTTAAGTAAAAGCAATTGCTTCGCTTTATTCATACGACCCATTCTCATTTCGTGGATTCCGCTTCTTCAGAACGTCACAGAAATAATCGCTGGATATTTGTGGCATCAATCTTGAATTCCCATGGTCAATTGGATGTGGCGCGCTCATGGGTGAGCAAATCACTTTAAATAAAAAGCGGAATGTTGGCCGACACCCGACACGCCAATCATTGCGGCTTGATTAAAACACATCGACATTGCTACTTCAGTTATTTCTATTGTATTTAATATAACCTTTTAATAAAGAATTTGACCGAAATTCATAAAGTAGCATATGCATTGTGTATGTTCGGAATTATTATTTTCATTACCTGCATTAACGAATTTGAGCGGAACGAAGTTCGCCGGGACTGCTAGTAATATATAATTAAAAATGTGCTTTTTTGATTCCACCTTTGATAGTGACGTTGATAATGAGAACAGTGAACCTCGGCACAAATTGAACGTTTTTAAGCCAAGAATTCATTTTGATGTAAGTGATTATCTGTATGTATTTTGAAAAATCATATAGGTGATATAATTAAGAAAATTAAGACAAAATTTCGAACTATTTTTATCTCACTTAGAGTCGTTTTTTAACACCCTGATTTAATTTTTCTTTCCGAAATAGGGATTTTCGCTGATGAAAAGAATACTTATGAAATACCTGGGTATAAGGGTTACATGAAATTTAATAACTCGTATGCTGCTGGTGGTGTTGTTGTTTATGTTAATAATAAGTCTAGTAGATTATGTTACTGGATGTGATAACTTAGATCTTAGATGTTCGGATATGATAAAAGTTAGTTGCACTATTCATGTACAAACGATCGCTATTTTTGGTTGCTATAGACTTCATGCTATGAGTAAAGATACGTTTATTGATGAGCTACGCTCTTTGTTAACTGATGAACAAGTAAGGAATCTTTTTATTGTTGGTGATGTAAATCTGGATATCCTAAACGAATTTCCTGCTACCTTAAGGTACCTTTTTGTTATCTGTGCAAATGGTCTAGTCATGTATAAATGTTCAAACTAGTCAACCGTCTAATACGTGGTCTGATCATATTTTCGGTAGGCTTGACTGTAATACAAAATTTACACTCACTAATAGCACTGCCGACTTCAGAGTTTCTGATCATTCAATGATCTGTTTGTTCCTACAATCAGAAAAATGTGCAGAGTATTGACAAACAAAGTCCTTATCATGTCTCTAAAACCATTAACCATAACCGTGCATATTTAAAGGATTGCTTATTACAAGAAAGCTGGGGTGGAATCGGCTAAGGCGATAGTTGATAATCAAAATGCATGCTTTGGCTCCACGTAAGGTGATCAAATTGACTATCGCATTTTTGCCACCACTTGCTTGCGACAGCTATTAAGGTGCCGTTTTCATACATTTTGTGTCATTTTCGTCAGCAATGTAGGTTGGCTCGGCTTCAACTCCACCAAAAATTATAAGTTTTATGAAATAGGTGTTTCAAAGATATATAAATAAAAAAAAAATAAACAAATCTTAGCGCAATGTTCACTTCAATGGAATTATTCTATGCCGCAGCGAGAAATGAAGAAATAATTACAAAAAAGTCGGATTGCTTAGAATTCACTTAAGAAATAAAGACAATATTATAGAACTTCCTAACTTTTTTTTTTACATAGATATTCTTGAAGAAACTATTATCAACACATAAATTATTTATTTTAGATTCCTGAAAACATTTCGAATTAACAAAGAATGGTTCATGTTTGTTTTGGGATTGCCTGATTTAACAACAGGAATAAGGTCAATGCATGTTCCACCCATACTCCAATTGCCTGCAACTTTAAATTTTCTTCGGGGGTGGTGGCTATCAGAGACAAGTTGGGGCTGAGTGGGCGACACCAATGGGTCAAAGTATTTTCTATTTATTCCCTTGAGACCTTAAAAAACGAACAAATGTCGGCAAGGAAGTGACACTTAAAACTCTAAGTGCTGCCAATAATCAATCATTTTTTAGTGATCGCTTTACGCAGAGCAAAGAAGAGTTGAAATCAAAAACGACAATCAACACCTTAGCCGATTCCAGCCTTGGTCAGATGTATGGAAAGTAAATGATTATATTATTGCTGAATTCTGTTTGAAGATTATGCATAGAAAATGTAAAAAAAAAAAAACACAATAAACTCAAACCTTGGATATCTAACTATCTGGTGAACAAAATAAATGAAAAAAATTAACTAAGAATAGTAAAAAAAATCCTTATGATATTCAACTTCGTAGTGCTCATGATAAAATTTCTAAAAAAAATTGCAATTGAAGTTCCTATATGCAAAGAATTTTACATGAACAGATTCCACAGTGTAAAAGGCAACATCAAAAAGGAATGGGGTATTGTCAATGATATTATTAACAGAAATACTCCTTCAGATATACCCTCTTTTTTAACCCAAAATAATCTAATGGAACAGAAATAGCCAATACCTTCAACTTGTTTTTTACTAATGTTGCTGACAAAACATTATGATGCAGGAATCAGCCGCTGTTCTAAACTATGTGTGACGAGGCGTATTAATAGGGAATTGTTGGAGGCTCAAAACTTTTCCTATGAATTTATCTCTGGTTGGTTTATAAAAGAAGAGACATAAAACTATCATGTCATTAGACAACTCGAATTCCACAACTCTCAATTCGTATTGTAATATTTTGTCAAGAACATCGCTTTCTATTTTTCTGATATTCTTGCTTATATCTTTAACATTAGTATCTTCAGTGGTACATTCCCCTACGCATTAAAAAATGCTGAGGTTATACCCCCAATTTCAAAACAAGTAATAAAAAAATGTAGGCCATCTCTCTGCTTCCTGTTTTTTTCTAAAATTTTTGAAAAAAACTTATCAAAATCAGAGTTGGGTCATACCTTGAAACTATTTCATTTCTCAGCTATAAATAGTATGGTTTCATAGCTAGCAGATCAACTGAAGATGCACTTCTAAGTTTTTGCAGCCTTATATACGATAGCGCCAACAACAAAAAGTTTACAGCTGCTCTCTTCATTGACATTACCAATATGATACTGTTGATCATACCATTTTTCTTTATAAGTTAAACAAAGCTGAGTTCAGAGGTTTTGTGCTCAAATGGTTTAAATCCTACATCACTAACAGGAAACAAATGGTTAGAATAGGAAAAACATTCAGTAAGTGCAGTGAAATAAAAAAAAAAACGGTGTTCCTCAGTGCTCCCTCTTAGATCTAACTGCCGATACCAACTACGATTAAGAAATATTAAGGAACAGTCTACATAAGTTAGTTATTACATCTGCTATGAACTTACAACTTCCAATTTTCACATTTCATAGCTCGCACTGCAACAACATTTTAATAAGTTCTGGCACTTGCTATAATACTAACATAATTTGCTCAAAGAATTATTTTGTTATTGAAAATGTACAAGTCTTTAAGTATCTAGGACTTGAAATCGATAGTAGATTAAGTTGGAGCTCTCATTCTACTTTCCTAAAGAAAATATGTATAGGGTGTCCGCCAAAGAATTTTCGACTTTGAATTTGAATAAACGGCGAGCGGGGTATCGGCGGAGGGGGGAGGCGTATTCATTACACTTACGCGTCGTGCGGATTTCAGTAGCCATGGATCGTTGGTCGGCGGAGCATCGTGCGTTTGCTGTAGAGGCATATTTTAAAAATAACGATTCTCCCGTGGCTATTCGCAAGACATTTCAATATTCGGCGTATACGGGATTGTCCTAGTACGCAACTTATTGGCAAGTGGGTGCGAAGTTTTCGTGAACAAGGACCTGTAGTGGGACACGGGCCAGGTGTATCGCGAACTGTGAGAACTGACGAAACAATTGAAGCAGTTCGTCGTGATGTTATTGCAAATCCACGTCTTTCACTAAGAAAAAAAATTCCCAAACCTATTCCTCTATGTTGGAAAACTTTTTGGAACCTGAGTTGGAGAACAATGAATGGGTAAACGGATCGAAATGGTTTCAACAGGATGGTGCTACACCACACACTTCGCGAGCATCAATGAACATTGTAAGGCGCATTTTCCCCGAAAAAGTCATAAGTCGTTATGGTGATATCCCATGGCCCCCCAGATCGTCAAACTTAACACCTGCGGACTTTTTTTTATGGGGATTTCTTAAATCTAAAGTCTACGTTAACAAATCGCGAAATTTATTGCAACTGCAAAGAAATATTCGCAACGAAATCAGAGGAATTTCGCAAGAAACTTGCAAAAAAGTTTTCACAAATATGGTGTTTCGTTTAAATGAGTGTGTTCGTCTCCGTGGTAAACATTTAACTTCAATTATTTTCAAAACATAAATCCGCATTTGTATATTTTATTTTAAAATAAAAACGATTATATAAAAACCTGTGAATCTTTTATTATTTAATTTTAAATTCGAAAATTGTTTCGCGAACACCCTATACCTGCAAAAAACAACTAAAATTTTGTACCATTTGAGGCTATATTGTTCGAGCAAACTTATAGAAACGGTCGATTATGGTCTGGTTCAATCCAAACTACAGTATGGGCTGACTTATTGGAGCGGCACTCACAAAAATAAAATAAAAACAGCCTCTGTTAGTTATTCAAAAGCATATACTCAGAATTATCTGGAAAAGTAGACGCTACGAATATAGTTTTCCTCTTTTTATGCATTCTCATTTGCTAACTTTAAAAAAACTTTATTTTTACAAAGTTCTAAAACCATTGAAATTATATGTTCTCCGAATACCTTTTCAATTAAGCAGAAAAGTAAAAAAGTGACTTTTTTACTTACGACCTGAGTGAGATAAACAATTTATCTAAGGTAATTATATAGTGATAGTGACAGACACTCTCAATTTATTTCGACTCATCTCTCCACAACATTTGTTTATGAATTAGATTAACTTACTGAATAGCGATACATTTGGCACTAGTTTTTAATAACTATAGAATGTATCTAACCATTCATTCCGCATGAAAAACACTTATAACTTACTTATTATTCAAAGCAGTTTATTTTTAAAATCTTGCATTTATCCTTAATTCTTTTTTAGCATTGTGATTTTTGTTAGTTAAGAAAACTTTATTAAATATTGTATTAACTATCAATGGAATGAATAAAATCAAATCGTAAATCTATTCTAAATATAATTCCTAAGGAATATAGGATCTCTATATATGAATGATTGGGGACGTTCGGATTCATAGTTTAGTAAGTTGACAAGCTGTCTGACTAGATGTCATTCAGTTTTGATTGGCCCAGAGTGGTCACGTGATTAGTTTTTGCAGTTGACGTTTATGGAGGGGAAGCCGACAAATCTAGTCAGGAAAATCCTGCCTGCATACTCAGTTGACATTTCGAAGAGTCAGAATTAAAATAAACAGAGTGGCCGTGGCAGAGTTCTGAAGAGTCGAAAAAAGGGCCAGTGAGAGAAAAGGGTGCCATTTCTAAAGCTACTCTGCAAATTTCGAATTTTCGCACGATATTTAACAACCATCAGTTCACATAACAGTGTAATAGTGTTGTGATAGGCAACCGTGTTACATTTTAAATGTACTTATTTGAAAATATCAATTTTTGAAAAAATTATGAGGGGTCTTTTCCGAATAAAAAAGGGCAAATCAAACAAAGGCAACGCTGACCGCGAGAATACAAAAACAATTCAACTTGCTCAGTCAACGCGTTCGGATTCATAGTCACGACCAATCTAGTTGACGTTTTACATAAACTATGAATCCGAACGTCCCCATTGTGTCTCCACATTTTTATCTAAAAAAAAATATTAGCCAAATAGTCCACAAACCAAATGCTTGGATTTTTAAATTTCTTTTGAATAAAAACAATTGCTATGGTTTAATCATACCACCCATTAACTCTTCTTTATGCAGATCTAATCACTGATGACTGGTAAAGAGTATTTAATTTAACTAAAAAATTTAATAAACACAAAGACGGTAACATTCTCTTTCTTAGTGTTAGAGCCACTAAAAGTTGGAGAAATTCCACGGGACATACATATTTAGCTAAAAACATTAACTTGCTTTAAGCCAAATGCAATACTCGCATTTGTCATTAAGTACTACTACTATACTTAACTAAACCCTAACCTCAAACAGCTGTTTTTAAGTGACCAGATAAATTTCACATGCAGTATTACATACAGTAAATTTGGCATCAGCGTGGCACACACAATGTCATACTAACGATTATAAGGTGTTTTCTTATGCCATAAGATTCATCAGATAGGGCTGAATACTGGCAGAATACTGCCAATTTAACGTTACTGACTTGCCTATAATAAATAAATAAATAAATACTTGGCGCAACAGGACCGAAGGGACCTTAGGCCTAGCTTCTCACAATCATTCGTTTTGTTTTTCATTTTTTTAACTAGTGGAAGGGACCTACAATTTTATGCCTACAGGCTGCGTAAAAATGCAGTGACAACGGTCAGGTGCGCTAGTATTGTTACATAGAAATTCGTATTGAAAAATTTCAAGCACGCATACCAGTAATAAGTAATGAAATTTACCTAAACATGAGGGGTAGTTAGTGTGGTGGCTTGTTATTAAAAAAAAAAAAAACTGAACTGTATGTATCTACCTGACTCTGTCCAATTCTACCTGATTTCAGGAGGAGGATTGGAAGAGCTATATGGTAGAACGGGACACGTTTATCCGATGTAGAATATATTTTCAGAAATCTTAAGCCCCGTAATCTACAACAAAAAGCAACATAACAATGTTCGATTTTCCTTCGGATTAGTAAAACAGGTAAAGTTGAAGGTACATATTTTTTATTGAAGCTTTTGAATTTAGACAAATTTCAATTCCAGTGAAAAAATCAAAATGCTATTTATATTTTTGCACTCCACGGTGTAACTTCCATTGTGTACACGAACTGATTTGTTGACCAGTCTCTCAACAGTCTAAACATTTGTCTAATTGATGAAATAAATTCGATGAACGTTGCAATGCAACTTTGCTTGTAGTGAAGTCAGTAGGTATGTTTTGGGTATGGCGTAACAGACCGTGATAATTAGGTGGCCAGGCCTGGCTCTACCGGCCGAAACTATCACATGTCATATGGAAGCTTACAATGTCCTCTTTTACATTTTAGCAGACGACTAGAACATAACCAGCCGAAGCAATGCGTCTGACCAGCGATCATCTCATGCTAGGCTTCTAGCTAAAAAAGAACATCATCGGACTCATCATGAAATTTAGAGTATTTAAACACGTATTTTGATTTGTCTTTCTACAAAGCGCAATATCATACGAGGTGGCATGCAAAAACAATTATTTTGACGATGAATGCCAATAATGAGCTGGAAAAACCACCCATCAAACCAGGGTAAGTGAAAGTTAACTCAATTTTTTCTTTGTAAAGGGTGTCCGCGAAACAATTTTCGAATTTAAAATTAAATAATAAAAGATTCACAGGTTTTTATATAATCGTTTTTATTTTAAAATAAAACATACAAATGCGGATTTATGTTTTGAAAATAATTGAAGTTAAATGTTTACCACGGAGACGAACACACTCATTTAAACGAAACACCATATTTTTTGTGAAAACTTTTTTGCAAGTTTCTTGCGAAATTCCTCTGATTTCGTTGCGAATATCTTTTCAGTTGCAATAAATTTCGCGGTTTGTTAACGTAGACTTTAGATTTAAGAAATCCCCATAAAAAAAAAGTCCGCAGGTGTTAAGTCTGGCGATCTGGGTGGCCATGGGATATCACCATAACGACTTATGACTTTTTCGGGGAAAATGCGCCTTGCAATGTTCATTGATGCCTCCATCCTGTTGAAACCATGTCGATCCGTTTACCCATTCATTGTTCTCCAACTCAGGTTCCAAAAAGTTTTCCAACATAGACGAATAGGTTTGGGAATTTTTTTTCTTAGTGAAAGACGTGGATTTGCAATAACATCACGACGAACTGCTTCAATTGTTTCGTCAGTTCTCACAGTTCGCGATACACCTGGCCCGTGTCCCACTACAGGTCCTTGTTCACGAAAACTTCGCACCCACTTGCCAATAAGTTGCGTACTAGGACAATCCCGTATACGCTGAATATTGAAATGTCTTGCGAATAGCCACGGGAGAATCATTATTTTTAAAATATGCCTCTACAGCAAACGCACGATGCTCCGCCGACCAACGATCCATGGCTACTAAAATCCGCACGACGCGTAAGTGTAATGAATACGCCTCCCCCCTCCGCCGATACCCCGCTCGCCGTTTATTCAAATTCAAAGTCGAAAATTCTTTGGCGGACACCCTATACTTCAAGAGACTTTACAAAGCAGTGGAAAATCGCTTAAGATGACGATGCGCGCTTCACACAAATACAAGCGTATCCTAATTCAGACAGCTATTTTCTTTTTCCGACAACTTTGACATTTGACTTTGAATGTTATCATTTTATGTGAACAAGGTTAAATAATATTACCAAAATTCAATCAATATCAAGTGTTATTTTAATTATTTTAATTATAATTAATGCAGATTTAGAATCCCGCAGAAACCCAAATTCCAACGTAGGGTTTTTCCACTGCGCCACCTCTCGCGAACGTCTGACAATCATCCGAGAGTGTAACTGTCTTGAAAGAGCTTCTCGATTAGCCATTCGGAGTCGGCATAAAATTGTAGATCCCTTCCATTCGTTCCAAAAATGAAAACTCACACAAAACGATGGTTGTGAGAAGCTAGGCCTAGGGTCCCTCCGGACCTGTTGCGCAAACAATTTTTTTTTTTTTTTTTTTTTTTTTTAATGCAAATTCTGTCTGGAGGATGTTGAACACCTTTTCTGTGACTGCCAGGCTTTTCATAGGTTATGAAATCGTGTCTTAAACAGAAAGACTCGTACACAAGCAGAGACAGTGCACTCTGCTACTAAGGACTTATTGACCTTCATCAATGAGGTCGCACGTCTCTTAGATTAACCTCTCCCCATAAGATCTTTAAGGCATGGCCAACTGGGCATGGGACTTATTAAAAAAAAAAAATTGGGGCGCTAAAAGAGGACAGAAAGGACAGAGAGAGAGAGCTTCTAATTTCTAATTGGTTGTGCAGTCGCAACCAATGGTGCATCCGAGATCCGGGCAGTATGTTTATTCCTAACCGAATCGGCAAAGCAAAAGCAATATTTTTTATAGAATAATGCATTTTTCAGTCTGAACAGGTACAAATAACAACGAAATATTTTTTGGGATCTCCCGACTCAATCGTATCTTCAGTATTTATTCGTACGCACGAAAAGTTTAAATCCATTTGGAATATTTTATTTAAGTGGCTCAGTAATTAAAACTAAATACAAATAGTTCGATTAATGAAGACTCAATAGCGGAAAATGAAAGAGATTTGTTAATCAGATCAAATACATGTTCATATAAGCTGGCAGAGAGTTTAAGTTAAAAAACAAATTAAGGAAATGTACTTTTTACCTTAATAAATAAACTTTACATAATGGCCGATAGCCTCTGCTGCTGGTGCTCTTTAATTAATATTAGCCTAATAACTTCTGTGATTGTTTTTTACATAAATAAACAAATAAAGTTGTCATTTTCTGATGGGAATTGCTGGTTTATTGTGAAGAAGCTTTGAGGTGTACGACTGCAGAAGCTGCCGTTTTCCTGCTGAAGATGTCAATGGATGCCAGGTGAAACAGGATGTAAGTGCAGCGGAGGGCGTGTTCGAAGAGCCCCACCGATGCACACGCAAGCTATTCTTTGCACTTTG
This sequence comes from Cheilosia urbana, assembly GCA_946477585.1. Taxonomy (NCBI): domain Eukaryota; kingdom Metazoa; phylum Arthropoda; class Insecta; order Diptera; family Syrphidae; genus Cheilosia; species Cheilosia urbana. Next base: position 666,113 of record OX297854.1, on the reverse strand, counting down.
CTTAACTTATCGCGATTAATCGCTTTTTGCAAAGCAGTCCAAAGCAGTCCACCAGAAAACCACACCGTACGTGAGTATCGGCCTTATGACGGAGACGTTAAACCCGTAAAGAAAGCGGGTTTAATTTTCGTTTTTATGTTTTCGTAATCAGTTTTAAAAAAATCTTCCAAATATGTATACAAATTTATGTAGATAAATTGTATAATTTCTATGCATTATCATTGATGGTTTGCATTTCAGATGACACAAAGCATAATTACATATTCTAGAAGTGTTACGAATACACCTTACATAAACATGTAAAATTGTGAAATTCGCAACTCTGTAGTTTCGATTAATGTAAAGATTTTAAAAGGGGCTGCAGTGTTTAGTGAGGTGGTCTACTCAGTCTGACAATAATCCGAAAGTAGAACTAACTGCTGCGCGCAACTTTTTTAATTCAGGCGTTTAGATATGGCATAATATCTGTCGCTAAAATTTTTTTTCTTTACACAACACACCTACAAAATGAAAATACATATAGTTACAAACGTATTTGTTTTTCTTGCTAAACAGTCGCCTGAGAACTGTGTGCCATTTTCATGTTTTTTTAGTTAGAAACTGATTCTTTGGTAATCTTATGTAATAATAATAATTTTATGCTCTCTTCAAATCTGCAATCCGTTTTGCTCTGAGTCCTACCAATGCTTAGATATCCAGCATCAACTTTGTCCCCCATATCCAACCAAATCAACGTTTTGTAAACTTGGTTTGTACCATAAACCATGTTTTTAAGTTTGGAATAAATTTTCCATACATTTTTTCTACATTTATATTTACGAATTGTTTTTTTCTACCTCCCCATATCTCAGCTACGTGTGACAAGGTAAATAAAATAAAATTGAGAATTGTTTGTCGTGCATTTCTATTAAAAATCCAATGGTTATGGTACACTGCTTGTAGTGCTGCTTGCAGTGAAATGTTTACTATTGGTTTTTACCAATTAATACCCAAGCAGTGTTACGAATACGATTCAGATATACTCGCAGACCTAGTCATTTAATTAATTAATTTTGCTCTTTTCAAAAGATAAAGATTCAAATTATTTATTTGAGGGTGGTCGTCACTCTATACTCCAAGCGCATCAAACAGAGAAACGTGTATTCAAAACATTATTTCTGAATCAGATTCTGAGAAGTTTGTACTGTGATTTCATAAATTCTTCACATATGTTATTTTTCATCCTATAAAATAAGTCCTGGTATCAGGACGTCGATTAGCCAGCAACCTCGCTTATACACAAAATATTGGAAAACAAATTACACACAGCATTGCATTTTTGCATAATCTTCCATTCCAAACAACAAATCAAGCGAATTATTGAGATTTGTTTTGTAGCATATCCAGTTTTCGGTGTTCCACGTGTATGGCCATATAAACAATTTGTGATAAAATGTATGAGGTGGGACATATGACAAAAAAGTTGACTTTGACCGACGGATGCTCTGCGGAGGGAGTAGTTCCTGTTTTGAACATTTCCCCTATCATTGAAAACGCCGGTAGGTAAGTGAGCGGATGTCGGTAACGAAGTTCATATTACATACCTATCATTGAAAACGCAACTGATCCGCTGTTCATACAAATGTTGTTGTTTTCAATCCGCATCAAAATCGATGCGGACCTCGAAGAGATAACACACATACACCACTGAAAGTTTTATTTTTCGAAAAAAAAAAAGGATAAATTTAAAAAGTTTACGAACAGTTAATTGATCTTTCCTATTTAGAAAACGAACAACCCATCCTCAGTTCCAGGCAATGGTGGAAATGGTGAAAAAACATCCAGACATCTTTTCCTCGCATTCTAACACCTCTTCTAATGCTCCTAGTATCACTTTTACTAGATATTTCTTCAAAATTTAATAAAAATCCAATGCTATCCATGTTCGTACACTTTATAAAAACAAAATCGAATAAGAAAAGATTTTCATTTGACAGTTGACTTGCTAGACTACAAGCAATCGGTAATACGGTTTTGCGGACCTATAATGTAGTCCATCCGCCGTTTTCAATGATAGGTTTTCAGTTGTAAAGTGATCAACTGCGGATCGGATTGAATCCGTCCGCAGAGCATCCGTCGGATTCAATGATAGGCCTGTATATTTAAAAAATATAATGGAAGAAATGACGGAACTCAAAAGGAAATATTTTTTTTAACGCGCTAAGATCAAACAAATATCGTATTTGCGGAGAAAATGTGAAATATGAAAACAAAACGAAAAATCGCAAGTCTGTATCGATATTAGGACTGTGACTGCACAAGATATCGTACAACATATGCAATATACGCCATTTGCAAGGGTCAGTTCACTATTGGGGCTGAGAAAATTTCTTTATAACAGCGTCTAACATGTGAATAAGATGAAGCGAATGGACACTTTGACTTCAACCCAAAGAGACCAGGTAGTTGTGGAAAACGTCGCCCGTCGACACAAGTCAAACCTTAGAGAATGGAAGTTGGGAAATTAGCTTTATCATCATACCTATATAGTATATAGTATTGAATATTGCTTTTCACTCGAAGTAAGTTTTTCATGCTGCTCAAATGTATTTTGTTTTCTGTTTGTTTTACGTATCCTATTCGTTTCACTTTTTATAACATTTTTGTCTGCAGACATTGTAAGCTGGTCCATTATCGCTGCTCACGAAACTTGCTTTCGATCTATGTACACTTGCTGTAGATAAACTATCTAAAACTTTAAGTCTTTTTTTAAATGGCTAAGATATGTTTATGGTGGTTGGGTGCTGTATGAATAGGGTAGGCACTGATTGGCATCAAATTGGCGATGCCCAGTTGTTGCAACTGGTTCATACACATTAATTGTGCTTATTTTACCTCCCTCGTCTTGACTTGGTAAACTTATAAGCGCGAGTGTTGAATACGAAGAAAAAGGCAACACTATAAAGCTCTGTCGGAATGACTGACTGAACGAGTCTCAGAAGTCTTACATGCGACCCTCAGAAAAAGGACGTACAGCGGATGAATTCACTAGATTGAATCAACGGTGACGGCAACATTCAACTTGACAGATACCTTACTTGAGCTACTCCGACATATTTGGAGCTGAGGTCAGTGAGGATTTTTCAGTACTATTCAGGGTGCGGAAACAGAGATGTTGGCGGAGGAACCCTTTATGGGCCAACGGCAGCTCTTACATACCCGAAGTGGGTTACTGACACCGGAGAATCGGGCGATTATAGTCAATGGGGTTCGGCAAAGAACCTGGCTCTCCAGGTTGGGGGTTGTACGCCGGGGTAACTGCCCGACTACAAAAAAATACATGGTTATGATGCGACAACAAGCCTCGGATACGTAACAAGGACCAAGAATTTTGGATCTGTTGAAACGTGGAATGTTTGGTCCCTTAACAGACCACGAGCAGCCGAACATCTAGCGCGGAGGCCCTGAACTGCTATAGAGCAGATCTAACCGCCATCTAAGAAGTTGCGATGGGATGGGCAAAAAGAGGATGAAAAATTGCGATATTTATTACGGCGACTGCTAATTGAAAAGCTCTTTCAAGACAGTTATACTCTCGGATGTTTGCAGACGTTCGCGAGAGTTAGCGCAGTGGAAAAAAAACCCATGACGGCGATCGCTATCGGCAACAAAAACAGCCTTATTCGGATGTGGATAACGGTCCAATGAATTAGGTGGCTTGGTCATGTTGAACGAATGGACACGAATGTTCGAAAAATCTTCGAATCCACAACCGAGGGCCGGCGCAGTAGCAGAAGACCGCGACTCAGGTGGCGCACGCAAGTGGAAGGGGACCATTACCAACTTAGCGTGCTGGAAACTGGAGACAGCTGGGTAAAGATCGTGCTGGCTGGAGACGCTTGTTGGTTGAGGCCCAGGTCCACCCCGGACTCTAGCGCCATCTTAAGTAAGTAAGTAAGGTAATTTTAGAAAATGTTGTGTGATGATCATTAACATAGTAGAAGCGACTACATCTTCTGTTTTTCGGTAAACAGGAACCGCAATCAAAGAGTATAGTATTTGTTTGACATTTCTGTATTTATGCATTAATAAATTGCACTTTTGGTCTGACACCGGTCTAAAATGTTTCACTGAAATCTATGATTCCCTAATTAAGTTAGAGATTTTTATTGTTTTGACAGTTTCTCATTAATTCTATACTTCTTATTTATTGTTACATCCTTCCCATTTTCTCTTGATCATGTAAAAGGATCTTTCAATTTCTAGTTATGAGCTTCTGCACTTTCATCTGCTAGGACAATTTATATATAGTTGTCAATCCAATTTTGCTCTGTATTCTGTATTTGGGTATAATAATTACATATTGTCTGTTCTGTTGATTTTTAATAAACTTTGTGATCACATTTCTAAGAACTTACAATTTGTTATAATCACATGTTATTTAAAGAGCAGAAATGTTAGTAGTAAAAATTAGGTTAAATGTTAGAATATCCAGTAAACTATTTCCAAAGATAAACAGTCACATTTTGCTTCAAATATTTTATAAGCTGAAAAAAAAATAATGTTTTATTTTAATTGTGTCTGCCGCCGAAAAGCAGTGTGAACTGGCATGTTGAATGGCAATAAACTTTGCCTAATTTCGAAAAATGTACCAAATAGCAAAAATAAAATCCAAATCAAAACAAGTCTAACAACAACGTGAATTCAGCAGAAAAACTTTCGTCCAGCACACTTTTCCTAAACCAGCCTTTTTGGATGAGACAAGCGATAAAACAATTTGTACCAACATATGTAGTACTTGGTGAAACCGTGCTAAAACAATCGATTTTATATAATATAGATTTAATAATAAGTAAAACGAAAAACGCAAAACAAGTTCAACTTTTTTATTCGAAAGTAGCTGGAATTATGTTTTTTTATTTTCTTATTTGTTCATAGGTGCCACTATTTTTCGAAATAATTTTCCCTGACTATCCATGACCAATTTTTAGCTTTTCCCTCACCATTTTTTTTTTTTTTTGCAAATATGTATAGCAAAAAATAAATTAAAATCTTATACATTGTCTAATACATAATAATGTGTATATGTATTTTATTCAAACTGGAGGCTGAATATAAACAATAATGATCAGACCCGTCATAACATAGGTATACCACAACGTCTCGCATGTCTTGGTCTCTTTAGAGCCATGCGAACCTGCCCCATAGCTGCCATGGAAGCCATATCTAAAATAAAATCAGGGAATCATGTATGAGCCGGTTTTCATGAGACGAACCATGGCGTCGTGAATGATACTGTTTTTTTAACGAAAGTTTATAAAAAATGTGCACACTTATCACACCCATATGTAGTTGGTTTTCCCGCACAAACAAAAATTAACATCGAAAATTCACAATAGTTTTTTTGTTTTTATGAGCTTTTGCTTAGTACATCCTGCGAAACAAAAATAATTGCACAATGGAACCTATTTTAAATACAATCCAGTTTCTATAGGAAAAATCAGGAATACCTAACTATTTGAAATATGCGTGTTTGGCACAAGCAAGTACGAGTAAGTTAAGGACAACGGATCCGCACTGACAAAATAGGAAACACATGAAAAGAAACATTTTAGGACAAACGTGTTGAGCAACGGTCAGAGCAAATAATTTTATTTTATTATTTAAACAAAAAACTAGACAGTTCGAATTTTCTCGGTCACTTTTAAAAGTCCCTGACTTTCTCCGACATTCCCTGACCAAGTTTGTATTCCCTACCTTTCCAGACCAGTGACAACCATGTCGTTGTATTGGAAATTATAAAGCTCAGGATATTTCCAAAACTTATAACTTTCAGGTTTATTAGGTACCTACTATTTTTTAAACACAATGAATCCAGTTTTTATCATGAAAGAGTAAAATCACAGAGAAAATATTCATTACTTGTTTCTTGATTACGGGATCACTGTATATAATATGTGTTTGCAGTGGACGATTTAAAACTAGGGAATGTTTATTATGGAAATTATAATTTTCAACCGTCAGCGATTGTTCTCGTTTTTCTTAAATGGCAAAAATATCCACTGGCTAAGAGAAATTGCAGATATTGATTGAAAGCTGAAGTGTATGTTTTCGAACATCGTGTATACCTACATTGCCGAACCTTGCAGAGTTTCAAAATATGTACATAAGAGCAGCCATTGCTTAATGCATAAGACCCATGTATACAGTTGAGGTTTTTGTTATTTTCTATTAATTTCACAATCTTGGCTTAATCTATATGATTATAAAAAATGATGTTTCAAAATTCGAATTCGTAAGCTAAGCAACTAAACACTTCTTTTAAATAGCTTTGCTAGTCGTTGAAAAGATAATCATATTGAACAAAAAATAATTTAACATGTTATAGAGAAATTATGTAGGTATATGATTGGATCTTACCTGGCATTGAATTTATGGTCTGCGTTCCATTATTTGAAATAGACATAGGCATTGGATTAACCATGCCTGAAACACCCATATTCCCTGGCATTCCGCCTTGCATTCCAGTGGGAGACTGTAGGTTTGGACTCTTACTCCCCAGTTGGTTTATACCCATTTGGTTGCCTACCATAGCGTTCTTATTACCCTAGTGAAGAAAAAGAAAAAAAAATTAATTTATATAAAACAAAAATTCAAATTTTTTTTAACTTTACCTGTTGTTGCAATAACTGCTGCAGGTGTTGATGGTGCAGCTGTCGCATGGCAGTGTTTGTGACACCTCCACTGGGGTCATCGCCACCGTTCATCTGTGGCCCGCCCGGTCCTGGTCCTTGAGCGGGGGGTTTGTTTCCGCCGCCACCCATCTGATCGCCCCATGCATTACCTGTTGAGACAAGCTCGTCGGGTAAGTTATCCTCAAGACCAAATATGTTGGACAAAACTTCCGCTGCAAAAAATGCATTCGAAATGATTTTATGCAAAAGAGTACAGTACATTATTGGTTCAATCATTCTTACCGGATTCACTGGATGATTGGGGAAAGCGCTCCATCTTCACCCGCTTTTGGGGCGGTTCATCCATGTGATCCGCCATTGTGATGTCGGATTTCTAGTGTGCACTATTATTTCAACAAATGCAATGTTAATTGTTTTTATTTTATTTTAGAAATTAATTCAACTCTTTAAGCCCAATTCGAGGCTGATGTTTTACCACTATTTCACTTTATCGTGTTCCCAAACCGAGGAGTTAAGTGAAAGGCCCGCGGTTTGTCATTTTATTCAACTATATTATGAAACGACTTAAAAACGATTCGACAATTATTTTTTTTGTAACTTTCGCACACAAAACAAAATTCAACATAAATATTTGTTCCTGATTACAAGCAATGTTTTTGCATAGTTCTTTATTTCACCTATTGGAAAATTGTTTACAGTTTCCATTTGCATTCATTTTAAAGGCTCTTTTGTATTTGTTCCTGAACAATATATGAAAACTACAGAGACCTTCCTTTTCCTCCATTTGCACATTTTGATGCTAAGCTATTTTTTACTCCTTAACACAGCTTTTCTAGATTTTGCTAAAAAAAAAAAAAAAAAAGGAAGATATAGGTTTTCAGACTCAGTTAAAAAACACGACAGGGTAAGTGTTCTTCCAACAAAAAATGCAAAAAAAAAAAAGTATAGAGCGCGACAGAAAAGTTAGTTTCCTTGCAAAGATATGGCCTTGAATTTGTTATTTTCACGGCTGGAAATGCCTAAATTTTTTACCATGCATTGAAATAACTCTTTTTTTATCATCAATCTGAAAACTGACTCGAAGCAGAAGTGAGCAAGGCAAGAATGCGAAGACTACTGCGGAGCTGATGGCGATGAGGGAAACGAAAAAAAATTTCACTCGTATGAATTGTCATATTAAATAAAATGCACAAAACACATTCATTCGTAAACATTGAAAAACTTTTTCCGCGACAATTGAAAAGCAATATGTACAATATTTATAACAATAAATACAATTTTCTTTCCCGGAAAAACAAAATTTAAACAACACTTTAAATACTTTTTTTTCTTTTGTAAAGAAAACCAACTGATCCGACGATCCCCGAATCTTATTGAGAAAAACAAGGAAAATAATATTTATTGCGATTCCACTGGAAGTGTATTACTATTTCACTCTAACCTTAAACTAATTAACTGCATCGATCTTTGTTTTGCATTTGAAAAATCTCATCACCGTCGTGTTTTCTGAGAGCGAGTAGTGAGTACTTCTCGCTCACTCACTAGGGCGCACAGCGCGTACAAAAATTGTTCATCGTTCTTCGTTGCTCGCCCCAGCGCGCACATAAACGCACACTTATCCAAGAAAAGAAAGAAAACCATCGACGAACGAACGGCGAAACGAACAGAAAAAAAAATTGAATTGAATTTTTTGTTGGAGACACAGGGAAGAAAAATCCAAATATTTAAGCACCGAAAAACTAATTGAAATTTAAAAACATGACCACTATTTTGGGAAATTTGCTTTTACCATTGTTTAAAGCATCGATTTAAATAAGATTTAAAAATTTATTATATACATTTTTTTAGAGAAAAATTTTCACAAAGTTTCTGATGAAAATTCCCAGCAAATTTGTTCGAAGAACTACCGAGACTCCAATTTGTTCAAAATGGCGGACTTATATGTTGATGGCGAGAAAAAGTCGTCTGCCTGAACACGAACGGTGAAGCACAATCGAATGAAGTGTGTATGGGAAAAACAGGGTACTCTCTCTGCTCTCTATACACATTTCCTGCACTGCTTCGACATCCATTAAGTAAAGAGTACAAGTAGTGTCTTCGTGCTTATTTGAGTGGATTGAGGTTCACACATATAAAATATCTCCTATTACCGACGAGCCCATTGCGGATTGGTAGAATTGGTGCATGTGACGAATATTTCCATGTTTCATTGGCTGACTCGTAGGTTATCAGCATTCCGTCAGATGGAGCCAACAAATTTTCTACAATAAGGGTAGGACTACAGTTGGGTAAAGTATTTTTAATCGAATGTCGTTTTCGATTGGGACATAAAAAACACTCTTTTTCCCATTCAGAACAGTTTTTCTGCTCTCGACATTAGCTGCCTGTCAGATTTCACGTTCCATTAGCCGGAAAACAAAGAACACTTTTTTCAGAGTCAAAGCAATTTTGCGAATCTCGATTTCTGAGCCAAAAAAAATTGTAATTTTTTGTCAAACTTTAGGCGGCTCTCCCACTGAAGCAACAAGCAACAAGCAACTGGCAATAGGAAACATGCGATATTATCGCTAACAGTTATTTTACATTGAATCAAATTAGACGTCTCACATTAAAGCAACTCAATATCGGTTGAACGAAAAATGTTGCTGATTGCGGTAACATTATTGCTGGCGATACACAGCGCATGTTGAAAAGCGATATATATCGCGTCGTTGTATCAATATTTGCGAGTAGTGAGTGCAGTGATAGTACATGTAGGTAAAAATCCCTGCACATAGGGATTTTCGATCTAAAATTGACGCCGTAGGCAAAAAGCGACAGATTTGTAACGTAGGTATTTTTTTCGGATGAAAAATTTTCATCTGATTTGTAAGTTAATTGATTTGCTCAGTCAAAAAATGTTTATTATTTTTGTTTATCTATTATATTTTGCTCTTACATTCGTCGATATTACCTAAGGAATGAAATGGGATGACATAACTTGAAGAGTCAAAAAATAGGAAAAATTCATTTGTGGTTGAAATTGAGTATGAGAAGTTTGATTCGATTTTATTCATGTATGATAAAATAGTTATGTAGAGAGTTTGTGTTAAAAATTATTCGACGGTGTAGGGAAAAGTAGGGTTTTTCTTTGTGTACTGTAAGGATTTTTCCTGTGTTTTCTGTACTATCACTGAGTGAGTGACAGGTCGCTAGAAATACTGTTGCTTCAATGTGAGAATAGCTTCAGATAAAAGTTGCGTATTGCTTATTGTTTATTGCTTATTGCTTGTTGCCTCAGTGGGAGAGCCGCCTTATAGTGTGTTTACTTACGTTTTTAGCCAAGAAGTCTGTAAAAAATAGAGAAAATCCTACTTTATTTTGCTTTGCTGAGATCGAAGCTAAAAAAAACACGCCTATTGGGGCATTTACACGGTCACACATTCCTATCACGGAAAATTAAAGGGATGCCCAATACTAAACAGCCGTCTGACTGAAAGGGACAGCATTACCTAACATGCAAAAAACCTGATACGTTTTTTGGTCGGCCATCTTGTTTACGTGGTAGGAATTATGGAAAGTTATGCATGTTGGTATTTTTATAGCGATGGCTTACGAAATTTCGTTTTCCTATAAAACAAAATGACTTCCAGAATTTATGAACGTACAATTATTTATTTATTTCGTATATGATTGATGAATTGTTGGTTTAACTTACTGAAACTAATTAACACTCTCATTTCACATATTTTAAATCGGAAATAGAAATGTTTTGATGCGATTGCAGAAATGGTGGTTGCCGGAACTTCCGCTTTTCGTCCATGCATCCATGCAAATACATAAAATACCTAATTTATGTTCTCAAAATAAAGTGGTCAAAATAAATATTAAGAAAAAATAATGACATGAATATAGAAATTGAGATTGAAATATAATGTCTATGTCCAACGAATTACCGTGAATATTTTTAAACAATTTTTGTTATAAATTTTATTTCTTCCAGGTTTTTTTTGTTGCTGTCTCAGGCCCATTCATAAAAATGTGTAGGTACCTCTATCTAGTTATAATTTATTAAAAATAATGTTTCCTAAAGTGTAAACGTCCCTTTAAATAGATACCCGATGCTTCTTCAAAAATTCTCTAGATGCCGCTGGAATAGACGCCAATATTTTGTATTCATATTTTGACGGAATTTGGATTTGGGATGGAAGAATTTATAAATAGATGAATAAACCTTAACGCTAAAAGCAATATCAACAAATAATCATACAAGCATTGATACATAGTTTCTAATTGCAATGTAATGCCATGCTCACCGGTAGGTACCAAAACTAATATTAACTAGTGCGCGTAGGTGTAGCTATGGCTATGAGGACGATGGCGTATGTGGATTATACAATTCAAGTTTTATATTTACATAAACTTGCAGGAAGTCGATAAATACCTAACTCTTAAAATATATGTACTTCATCGCTCACCTAGGTGAAATATAAAATAAATAAAATAAGCTTCCGAGCGGCGTGCATCTAGCTACATTCCAGTAACGTAAGTACCTACACCAAAGCGTTTTCAATCGCATAAGTTGAAATATTTCGTTTCGTTTGGTGAACCAATTTTTCAATCTCTGAAAAAATACGTGTAAAAATTTTCGCCAGATTGAGTTTGTTATGGCATAGAATGGATAGACGTGGGAGTACATGTGGGTCCATTTACTTCAAACAGACTTAAGTACTTGTACACCTAATTAGTGCAATTGCAGACAGCACGAAGAGAGTGCTTCGTATTTTGCATAATCTAATCACTGAGTCAGGGACCAAGTCTAAGTAAGATTTGTTTTATGTCACATAAGTACGTGGTATAATACTTTAGTGGAGATTGAACCTTCCTAATGGTGTGTTAAGAAATTGATAGCAAACTGTTTTCAACAAGAGAAGACCGTTTGATTGAACTAAAAGTCGAATTAGGTACGCAACTAATTATACCTACCAGCTTAAACCACTGTATTATAAAATGTGACTTGAAGGAAATATTTTCTACTCGTATCAGCCGTTTATTAAGGCTTGTAGAATACATGGTAGATATTCATAAAATAAAATTTATTGCATATACGCATTTGAACGGTGATCAAATGTGATTGGGATTGACCGTGATCGTTGGAAAAGAGAGTGCGGCCAACAACGATAAACGCTTGTTACCCTAAATGCAACTTCACATGCGTTTCCAATTATATAAGGCCTCTGGAATGTGCATATATATATTTTCTTTGCAAATAGAGGCAAAATACTTGTATACAGACAATATCTTATTTGATGTTACGTTTTACTCTGAATTGCCGAACAAAAATGAATAAAATTGCCTTTATATTAGAAGGAAATTCGTTTGCATAACTGAAGTACACGTCAATTACGTAGCTACAAACCTCAAAATGTTCCTTTATTTTTACTGTGAACAGTGATTACTATGCACACAACTGACTTGTTGAAAGCCACCTGGGGGTCAATAGTGCGTAATAATATATCTGAGTACAGTTGGTCCAGAAAGCTCCATGCCACGGTTGTTGTCTTAACTGGTACATTTATTCTAATAAATATTTGTAATAGTTATAGTTCATGCCATAACTAATCTCTGATTGGTTTGGGTTTTTGCACATGCTAAACTGCCCACATCCCAGTATTTACTTAAATTTGTATTTTAAGGGCATTGCCAAAAGTCGAATGCTTAACGAATTTCGAAATTTCGTACATTGGATCGTATGAATAAAATCTAGCATTTGCTTTGAGCAAAAGGTTGTAGCAAAGTAAAAGCCCTTAGTAATTGCTTTGAATCGGTATGAATAAAAACCTTGTTTGCTAAGTAAGTTCGTAAGTAAGTAAGTTCGAAAATTCGAACATAGCTTTTACTTCGCTGTACTTGTACTGGCCCTGCAATTCTGTCAAACCTGACCAGTAAATTTGATTTTTTTTTTAATTTTCCTTAAGATTCTGACGACTTTTGTGGAAATTGAAACGCCAGTCATTTGAATTATCCTAAAAGTCCGGATCTCTTGTATACATTAGAAATGATCCTTTCTAAACATTTGCATCTGAACGAAAAATTAGCCATAAAGAGTTCACACTCCATACTTTTCGCGTGACAAGAAATAATTGATTTTTTCATAGGTATTTTGATGATTTTCCTGCACGAACAAAACTTAATTTATCTATTTATAGACAAACCATCGAAAATTCACATTGCTTACATTTTTTTTTTTTTTTTTTTTGTAAAATATGTGCGTACAAAATATTTAGCAAAAGGTCTGAGTCAACTAAATAGCAGACTCAGAATTTGCAAAGCATTTGCTTTGTTTGATAAGTTTTATTCATACCGATCTAATGTGGTTTTCAATTGGGACCACCTGAAGTCTTTTTCAGATCTCAGATCTTACGGTGCTCATGGAACGCGCAACGAAATTGATCTGCTTTTGTAAATGGATTAGTGCGTTAATTGACAACAATATCAGCTGTTCAAATTGCATTCGTTTCTGGCAAAATCGCAAATGGATATCGACCTTAAAAATATTTTCCTTGTTGTAGATACAAATGAAGTATTATTGGTGGTCTGTAGTCTTCAGATGGCGAGGGAGATAATGAAGATAATAATTCCTCCGAAATCGTATTCATAGCTATTTGTGTATTTTGCTATTTTGGTTTTCACGATGTGTGTGTAGATCTGAAAAAATATCGAGATCTGCAAAAAGTGATCCGAAACGAAAAAAAGATTGATTTTTCTGTCCAATGGAACGCGAAAAGTGATTTAGATCAAAAAAAAGATTGATTTTTGGTCCCAGTGGAAAACCACATAAGTAACAGGTCAGTGCTGCCGCTTTTCGAACATGTCAAAATTAGGAACTAACTCAAATTGTTTTTTATTCATACGAAACGTAGCAAATGCTTCGACTTTGACATTTGTCTTGAGTGAAAGCAATTGCTACGCTTTATTCATACGACCCATTGCCATAAATCGAATGCTTAAAGAATATCGAAATTTCGTACATTAATGATTAATAATGAATCATTGCTTGGAGTCTAACAAAACCAAATCGTATTTCTTCTATGCAATTTACTTAAACCTGTAAATTTTGAACTACTTAATAATAAAACGACTCCTGACCAAAGAGTAATACCTATAACCTGTCTAAAACTGATTACAGCTTATTCCTCTATGGTAAGAGCTCAAAAACTACAATCAACATCATAAAGGCCCCCTACCACCAAGCGGCGCGTAGGAGTTTAAACGCCTTCCCCACAACCCCCGTGAGAAACATATTGGTTGAAGCTGGACTACCAACAATCGAGGACCGGATTCAAGCAAGTAAAACGTTACTATCTGTAAAGCTGTCTTACTGCAATGGCTCAATCATCGATAGAGACGTTATCTCCTGTATGTACAGGAAAAACGCCAAGCGCCTTCAATCCGCTATTTCGTCATCCTTAACAATGGCATGAAAATTCCCATAGGTCGCTTTGGCAAAAACACAAAAAAGCACCCACCATGGAACATTAGCCCCTCTTCTTTCATAATGGAACTGGCTCAATATCCCAAAACAAACACGCCTACATCAATCTACCGTGCTACCTTTGCCACAATTACCTCCGATCTTAAATCTAAAGGCTGGAACTTTGTTTTCACAGACGGGTCAAAAACTAAGGACAGTACATCTTTTGCCGCTACGCACAAAAATGGTGACATACTTACCATTGGGATCCTATCAACCAACGCATCCATTTTCACCGCCGAAGCACAAGTCATCCTGAAAATCATAGAGATTTCCTCTAAATCACATGGCAAATTTGTAATAGGAACAGATAGCTTATCTGTAATACATGCCGTAGCAAATCCAAATAATAACGCTTCAATTGTCAACATAATCAGAGATGGTCTTATAAGAATGCCTAACAAGTTGAAGCTTATGAGGATTCCCAGCCATGTAGGCATAATGGGAAATGAACTAGCTGACAATGCCGCCAATCTTGCTCACCGCGCTCCAGTCTATAAATCGGCCACTTACACCAAACTTGACCTTCTGCGACTCGCTAGAAATAATCTGAGGTCAACACAACTCCTGAATTGGAGCAACTATATTCACCACTACTCAACCATTAATAACGACAGATCACACCCAATTTATCCCAGCTCCTCTTCAAAATCGATGTACACGACTTTTGTCAGACTACGCTTAGGTCATACGGAGTTAACCCACCAACACCTCCTCAAGAAGGAAGACCCCCCGATGTGTCAATCTTGCAACTCACCAATCAACATAAACCACATCTTAGGTATAAGTACATCTCCCTCATGTAAACAAACAAATCACTTGTTAATATCTTCGCAACCTTCTATATTTGAGATCTTAAGAAACCCTAATCACGACAATATTGTCAAAATATATAACCTTATGAAAATATCTAAACTTAACATTTAACATAACAGAGCCGAAAGCCCTCGCAGCTAGTGCTCTACCTTATTTTAGCATGTAAATTTATTTATATGGTAATCTTCTTCTATATATATAAAAATAACTTGCGAAATGTGTGTGTGACAGCCTACCGAATGGCACACACATCCGATTTTGATTTAGTTTTTTTTGTTGGTTAATAGATCATGCAGAGAAGGTTTTTATATTAGTATGATGCATTTTCGAAAGAAGGCGCAACCGCCATTCCAATAAATTCATTTTTGTACACTTTAAAAAAAAAAGAAACTGGATATAAATCGAGTAGTGACGCTTCAAATACAAAAAAAAAATATTTTAAATTTTAAAATCAATTGTTGTTGTCAATTATTTGAATTATTTTCCAAGCAAATTGTTGTTGTCAACAAATTTGAATTTTTTTTTAAATACATAGGTACCTAAAAAGTTTGTTCTAATAAATTATGTTCTATGTTACATTGAGTTACTTTTAGAAATGAAGTAGATACTTTGATTATACAAAGATGATATAGCCGACAATATTTTGCATCGAATTCGTAGATACTGTGACATCGGATAATGAACTGGAGATGTCAGATGAAATGCGCAACAAAGCTTTGATTTTGATCGAGGATATTTTTTGTGTCTGCTCATGAATGGCCATTTGTTGTGCAAATTGGGGATGCCACAGCCAAATCGTTCAATGCAAGACGCATTTAATCCAGAATTGGAGCGAGAAATGGACTTCGGTCGAATTGCATTGAGTCAAGCTGTTCGAACAAATGTGCCAATGTTGAATCAAGAACAAAGAAAGTGGACGATGAATTGATGCAAGCAGTCGATAACGAAAATGGCGGAATTTTCTTCCTTTGATGCGCCCGGTGGAACTGGAAACACATTCCTGATTTCACTGATTTTGGCTACAATTCGTTCGAGATCTGAGATCGCTTTGGCCCTAGCCTCTTCTGGGATAGCGGTTGCTTTGTTAGAAGGCGGTCGAACAGCATTGAAATTGCCATTGAATCTACAAGTGGATGAAGAACCTACATGCAACATTTCAAAGAACACTGTGATCGCGAAAGTACTGCAGCAATATAAGATTATCATATGGGACGAATGCACGCGCATTCGAGGCCCTGAATCGTTTACGTAATGATAAGCGACCTTTCGGTGGAGCAATGATCTTGCTATCAGGCGATTTTCGTCAAACGCTGCCTGTCATTTCGAGATCAACTCCGGCAGATGAATTGAATGCTTGCCTGAAGGCTTCTGCTTTATGTCGATACGTCAAGAAATTGCATTATTCAACAAACATGCGAGTTTCTTTACAAAATGACCAGTCCGCTGAAGAGTTCTCCAGGCAATTGTTGGCGATGGGCAATGGTGTGATTCCAGTAAACTTAATCACCGGCCTGATTGAGTTTCCACAACATTTTTGCAACTTTACAACGACACCGGAAGAACTAATCATGAATGTTTTCCCGAATATCGCTCAGAATTATATTGACCATGATTGGCTGAGTGTAAGAGTATGATTTTGGCTGCGAAAAACAAGAACGTCGATCACTTGAATTTCGCCATTCAAACCCAAATCGCTGGTGAGTTCCATTCATACAAATCAGTCGACTCCGTGATGGATGAAAATGAAGCCACTAACTATCCCAGTTTGTTGCGCAACCTGAATGAACCAAAACTTTGTAACGGTACGCGTTTAATTGTGAAGAATTTAATATCAATTATTATTCAAGCAACGATTTTTATTGGAAAATTCAAAGGTGAAGATGTTCTTATTCCGCGGATTTCACTTTTTCAGAACGATTTGCCGTTTCAATTTCCCGTATGTCTCGCTTTTGCTATGACAATTAATAAGTCGCAAGGACAATCGCTGGATGTGTGCGGCATGGATCTTGAATTTCACATTTCGCACCCGATAATAGAAAAAAAAAAAAAAAAAAGTTGTATACCATAAAGCGCTTCAGTGAAAAGGCGGTAGGTTGGCCGACAAGTAATTGATTTTATTTACTTTTGAATAATCAATTTGAATTGACCGAATTACATGCCGATGTCATGTACAATTTACCTATATTAATGAATTTGGGCGGTACGAAGTTCGCCGGGTCAGCTAGTAAATTATAATAATAATAATAATATAACCTGTCAACGTCAGTGTTTAATAATAAAAAAGAACAGAATAAAAACTTTAGTAGTTCTATACCGAAGAAATATGTATTTGACCTTGCTTATACTTGAAATGTTTATAATAAAGTCCAAAACAGGTTACAATGCAGAAAATCTCAAAAGTGTTTTTGTCGCACCTAAGAAATACTATACCGGTATTGTTCTGTTATTGATAAAATTATGTGCAAATATTGAAAGCGCTAAGTTTTTTTTAATAATAATCCAACCACTGCCACAGTGCCACACGCTTTACGGACAGTGGACAGTGGGTAATCGTATCCACGAATGCTCACTCCTTATCCATTTTTTAACAAAATTCGGTTAATGTGTTATACCAAATCAGCTACTGTGGCTGCCGCACCATCCAAAGTGAAAGAATTCAACTCAAGCTCAAGAGGCGGTGGCCTTTCATCGCACACAAATGCTTCTACCAGATAATCCAGTCGATCATCAATGCTGACGAGATAATGACAGTAATTCATGCCAAGAAAGACGAAAAGTTAAAAAAGTAACAACGCCAGCAGAGCAGATATACCTACAGTATGGGCATGAGTGTTTATGTATAAGTTGCATCAACCA
Source organism: Cheilosia urbana (assembly GCA_946477585.1). NCBI lineage: Eukaryota > Metazoa > Arthropoda > Insecta > Diptera > Syrphidae > Cheilosia > Cheilosia urbana. The sequence continues at coordinate 648,254 of OX297854.1, read as the reverse complement.
AGTATGCTAAGTCATGCAGTTCAAAGGCTTCATCCGTCAGAAAACATTGTTTCGGTAGGTACTTAAAGAGGACGCAAATACCTCCATAGTTCTTTTAAGACTTTTTAACTGCTTCTGAATTTTATTATAGACACGTTAGTACCAATTCCATTTTTGTACTCCTAATATCGACCTTAACGTTGCGTCGTCGAAGGAAAAAAGCATTGTTCATTTTATGGTGCGAACATTATCTTCTACAATATCAGATATATGATTCCGTCGTTCACAATCGTGGGAGCGAAATTAGCGAAATTCGATATTCTTGCACAATGCGTGCAATAGAAACACAACACTATCTTGATGTCTTCCCAGGGATAGTGTCATCTTCATCAATCGGTATCGGTACGGTAGCTTAGGCGAATAATTTGTCGTTTTATTTCATTTGTGAATAATGGAAAACGATCATACGATTGTTCACGGAATGCAAGGTTCCTTTCACAGTGCAATCCTGGATGCAGTGTTTTGCGAGTATCGACTTGTGTATTGAAATGAACTAAACTAGCCTACCAGGAACCCAATGAACCAGATCAAAGTCGGACTCTGCGGGATCCCTTGTGGGCATTTCGACACTTTTTCGCAGGCACAGATAGTTTATGTCCTTTTGGAACCCATTTATCAGGTCATTCGAGCTGGTTTTCAATGTATGATATTTAAGATACACGAACAAAAAAAAAAAAAATAAAAAAAGCAATTCGGCGGCAGGTTATTGAAGGATGCACAGTAAGGCGGTCACGCTCAAAGGCGCTTTGGTTTGAACAAAGAATAGAAATTAAAAAAAGGACAAGATAAAAAGGACATTACAGTTGTCAGTATACAAGTGGCGGTCATGTTTATAGGAATTATTAGGAATTTTGAGGCAAGTGCATGGTGATGATCACCGAAGTTGATTTGTTCATCTGTGATGATTTGTGCGTGCTGGTGCGTCAACACTTTTTCCCATATATGGGTGATAAGAAATTGGCAGGGTGCGTAGTGTATCGTGTTAGACGGAGGAATGAAAGGCAGGTACGTATAGTGGACAAAGTTTCAAGGATTATTGTTATGAAGTGGTAGAAGTAAATTGTAAACGTTACTACATTTTTTTACACAGCTTTATAAACGCAGTGGCCTTAGTTCTTTACTAGTAAACGGTAGATTTCAGGTTTATCCGCTTAAATATATAAATAGTAATGTCTCTCGAGTTGGTTTGATACACCGATATTTCAGTTTATTGGTGGCCCGATTTGACGCTGTCTCACTTATTTAGGTGCTTTTGCATTTTAGAGGGGTTGATCCTGAAACCTCTCAATCAGTAGGTAATCCAACACACAAACCATAAAAAACTCAACTCATCTGTTCAGGTATAGGAAACTCAACTTAGCCCTTCAGGTATAGGAAACCAAATTTGGAAACCAAGTTTTTGCGAAAACACTCCAAAACTTCGTCGAAAACATACGTTTTCCTATACATACTTCAGTTTTCAAAATTTTTAAATGCTCTGAAATTTTATTTGATAATTAATGCTATCGAAAGAGCTTTCGCGACTAGTGCGAAGAGCTGATTGAAAAGCCAAACGCGAACTAGTTGGTATTCGGTGTGAATGCATCGACAAGTTTTCGGTGCGGTGTGAATAGGGTTAACCACTCTTATCTCTACTCGAAGCTCCAATTTACTCGCTCCCTTGAAACCTTCAACTTTGTTCTTCATCCATGCAATTCAGTTATCTGGAATTCCTTGTCTTTAACCATATAACTTTTATTAAAAAGAACTTTGCGAATCCTTTCCGTTCATTTCTATTTTTTCTTTCCCATTATCTATACCTATATCTTTATTTTCTAATTTTTACACTGTGTACTATTATAATTTTCTTACTTTTGTACTTTGATTAGCTTTTTAGTAAGCCTAACTAATTAGAAACGAATGATATTGTACGAGCTCAACTATTTTTTATATTTACGCTATTTGAAGCCATGAAGCCATTATATACGTATGAAAAAGTCATATCCGAAATAGTGGCAGCTAATATAGTTATCTGCAATCCGCAAACCAGAAAAATTAATCAGGAAGGCAAAAACACGTCAATATTAAATTTAAGACAACGCTTACAAGAACATCGCCAATGGAGTACCATAAAATTCAATGTTAGCAAGCGATATTACCAACTTCGTAATTTGGAAAAGTCCATCAGCCGGTACGAAAACAGTGCTGATGTATACTTAGTCCTATATATGCATCGTTACGGTTTAATTTATAAATATAAGGCTTTTAAATCGTCCACTTTAATACCTACGTGTATTGTATACCTATATACAAATATTTTAGGTTTCAACAGATAATTCTGTAAAAACTTTTCGCAATTGTTTAATTGTTTTAAGAAGTCGTACAAAATTTGCAAAGCGATTGAAGTTTTAATTAAGTCTTCGTAAATCGCAATGCTACATGAAGTCAGAGCGTCGTATTGATAAATTATCGGAAGCTCACAATTGTGAAATTTGTTTGGAAAATATATACCTAGCCATTGGGAACTATCTTTATGGTGGGCCACATACAAGTTTCTTTTTAAAAATGCAATAAAATGAACAAAATCAAATTTTTTCCATGGCTTTAAAAGTAAGAGCAAACATTGGCATTAATTATGGAACACAAAGTCGTTCAAGTAGCTGCCTCGGCTGGCTTTGCAGTAGCGCATCCGGTCATTCCAATTTTCCAAGACCTTGTTATAAATCCATATTATGGCTCTGGACCCATCGTTTACCGAAACTTTGTTCCCCGCCTCATTTTCGAATAAAACGGTCCAATGATGCCTACACTCTACAATCCGCACAAAACTGTGCGATATGAAAATGCGCGGAGGGTGCTTCATTTCTGCCGCAAAACTTCTTTTAACGCACTGTTTGGACACATCACTCACTTTGGAATTAAGTTTTCAATATTTCCCAACATTGTTCAAGCTTAAAGCGACACATTTCGTTCCGTCAAAATAACCTATGATTTAAAAGAAACCACTAGGTGACCCACTCTTTATTCTTAAATTAAAAGTCAAAACTAAAAATGTGTTTTTTGGTAAGGTCGAGAGGAAGCATTTTCAGACTGCAATATTTTACTTTAGGAAAAGTAAAAGAGTCTAGTATATGCGAAGGACTAGCGAATACTGCAAGAGGTAAATTCATAAATAAATTATAAGAAATAATCATTTGTCTGGTAAAACTCTTTGTGCGTTTCTGTGCGTAGACTAACGCATAAACTGCTAATCCACTTGTAGTCTCAATTGTCAATGACCTGGCATTAAAAAATTCTTCAGATGTTCTTATCCTTCTGATATTCTGGCGAAAATGTTGGCTGATACTCCTTAATGTCATGGTTTAATAGTCTAAACATTTACTATCGAATACCTACATTCCAAATAAACAATGCAAATCCTTTTCCATCGTTGTGAAATTCCCAAAGGTTGCCTTTTCGATAAGCCCCAAGTTGAAGTTACTATATATGTACGTTTTACAACAAGTTTCCTTAACTGAACGTATGTTTTGAAAGGTGGAGGAAAATTCTAGCAAATTTGTAAAAATCCAATCAACAATCTGAACGTAAGCCCATTATGTCCGCTAAGGGATTAAACCACAGGTCATAATCGCATGCGGTATAGACCCGCACCGATACCCAAATGCCTTTTGGTCAGTTAAAATATATAATTTACAATTGCTTATCTGGAAAAGTCAAGGGATCGCGACTAAGACGAAAATGTGGTAATCCCCCGCTGTGACTTCACAGTCAGGCTACTTTTTGGTTTTAACAATGCCTCCCTACAATGGAACAAACCCTATACAACATACAAGATGCAAAATAGGTGCAATAAAGTTTTTTTTTTTTCTTAAATCTTGCTACTTTATTGCCAGCAAAGGATTAAGAAGGGGACCGTAATTGGATTTCGAGGATTTGCTTGTATAATCCGCATGTTACAACAAAATATTTTGTACTCGTATCACTTGAGAATTCAATACACAGTAATTCGCTGTAGTGTTGATTTATTTTCGAAGTAAATTCGTGTATCAAAGAACAATATATCTACCTAGTTCGTACACAAATTAAAAATGTGTTCTTCAAAATGTTAGAACTACCTAATTAAACTCTGGTTTTCAGTAAAGTAAACGGTTTATTACTTTATTACCAGCATTAAAATCGTAAGGAAATAATGATGCGCCCACCAATAAATATCACGCAGTCGTTGTTCTCGTTAATCTACCTGTAATGTTAGGAAGAATGTAGAAATGTGTATAAATTTGAGAAACAAATAAAACTTATTGATTTCGCATAGTAGGTATAACCTATACTGATATGCATTTCCAACCCATTTGACAAGTTCAACGTTTTTGTTACATACATACGTGTGAAATTTGGAAATTAAGATTGCTCTGAATGCGGTTTGTTTAAGGTTTTGATTAAATTGAAAAAAAAAGTAAAATACCTAGTCCATCAGATAGGTAAAGGTTCTTTCATTAAGGACTTGATAACTTGTTTTTTAAATTAAATGCAAACTACTTGAGATATCTAAAAAAAAAAAAAAAATAATAATAATTGGCTTGAATTACTATCAAAACATTTATGAATGGAGTTCGAGTTCGTTCATAATATGTCCACCACGGGAACGTTATGCAGTCGTTGCCGATACGTTGAACCCAATTTTCGATGACTCGGACGCACATTTCGACCTGCTGCTATTTCTCGTTCAATATTAGCTCTGAGCTCTTCTAACGTCGGCGGCTTGTTGGCACATACCAATGACTAAATGTAGCCCCATAAAAAAAGTCTATAGAGGTGTAAAATCACATGAGAGTTCGAATCTGTCCAGTAACGGATAGTTAATAAATAAATAAAAAGCTTCTCACAACCATTCGTTTTGTGTGAGTTTTTCATTTTTAGAACGAATGGAAGGGATCTACAATTTTATGCCGACTCCAAACGGCTAATTGATAAGCTCTTTCAAGACATTTATACTCTCGGATGTTTGTCAGACGTTCGCGAGAGGTAGCGCAGTGGAAAAAAAGTAAATAAGTTGGAATTTGGGTTTTTGCGGGATTCGAACCCGAGACTCCTCGCTTAGTAGTCCAACACACTAGCACTAAGCAACTGCGACTGCACAGAACAATGATTAAATGTAGCCCCATACAAAAAAGTCTAGAGGTGTCAAATCACATGATTTTGAAGCACATGAGAGTTCGAATCTGTCCAGTAACGGATAGTAACGCATATTTTTCATGACGAAGCCGTTTAACCAAAAATGCGCTTGACCGCTGAAGATTGAAAATTGGCGTTAACGCTCTTAAAGTTGCGACAGACTCGGAATTTCCGAAGTAAATTGTAATTACATATTTGTAAACTTTGTTCTTTCGTGCGTACTTTACCATGATGAAAATATTGATCTTCTAAATATTCTGACATTGCCTGTTCGGTAATTGGTTTAAGGGTGAGTTCACACTGAAAGTTTGAAGTTGTCAAGTCGCTTAATGAAACCCTATATAAAATCAGGTGTCTGTGGCGTTGTGATAATATAGGTAGTATACTGTACACATCAAGAAACGATACCCGTGCTTCTATTTGGATTACCCGTTGGATTAACTTAGCCACAACTATTGCCGATCATTTTTTCAGACATTGTGTTAAAAACTTGTTTTTTATATGCCTAATTTCTCCGTCTGGACTGTTGATTTTATATTCGATACAATTTTATAAATTCATTCGATAGTCCTCTTTCTGAACGACCAATGCCAACGTGGAAGTACCCAGCTTATTATTAACAAATCGAAAAGCTTACATAGCTAAGCTACAGAGAAAAACTGTGCTATGCTAGTGCTGGGTACTGACGAAAAATATTTACTTAGGTTAGATATAGGTTCAAGAAATAAAATCAATATAGGTCCCTGAGTTATTTTTTATACCTTCGCGGAGCCTAGGTAGGTAGGTATCTAGGGAGATGGAATCAATAGTAGGTAAGCCCTTTAACCTTTTTTTTTTGTTTGTGTTTGATTGCGACTAGTACAGGATTAGGCAACAGTATTCAAGCGCTACGTATGTACACTGTGCAAGCCATCGCTTGAACCTGGCTCTGTCTAAAGCCATGTCAACTCCTGCAATTCGCAATTGCCTTGGTGTGGTTAGTGAAATATAGCTAATTTCTTCCGCAACCATTCAAATGCAAATATAACTTTCAAAAATGTAATTAAAAGCACGCACCAGAGCATAGAGAGCCGAAAAACTCAACTTCCAGTTCCACGCCTTTGTGAAACAAGATTCATTAAAGGCACGACAGTATTATTTCCTTTTTAGAGCTCTTCAAATGCATCTCAATAAGTCTTGAAAAAATAACGAGCATAACGTAGGCGATGTCTTCGAAAGCATCAACACTTTTAGCAGCGGTCCAAAAAAGTGATTTCCTAGTACCTCATTGTAGGTATGCTAACAATTATTCAGTTTAACGCTGCTCTTATCGTTTTTGCAATCGACCTCACAAAAGAAGTTCTGAATTCTCTAGGCTTTTCAATCAGCATCCCAACTTGCCGAGGACTTACCTATTTGAAGCGTTCTAAGAACTTCAAGCCCTGCTCCCAGGATTTACTGCAGTTAAGCGAGTGGACAAAATGGAAAAGCTAGCATGTTACTTTGATAATGCATGTTGTCAGCTCTGAAAGCTGGGTACCTACATTCTTTGGTGCGAAAAAATATCGTCATGTGATCCTTCTACGTTCTACCGAAGTTTTGAAATTGCTTGATATACTTAGGTATGTGACGAGACTTTGCTTTAGAGGTATAAACTTCTTGCTTACTGTTTTGGCAACACTTCCAGTGACCACAGCTAGTGTTAAAAGAACCTATTTAACTACGAAAAGGATTAAAACCGTGTACCGAAGCACTATGGGAAATGCAAGATTAAGCTCACTTGCTATGATATCTGTTCACTCGGATATTAATGTGGATCCAGATAAGGTGATTGATCTTAGGTAGGTAGGTACCTATGTCAAAAAAAAAAAAAATCAAGATGACTTCTGATTTGAAAGAATGTAAAAAAAAATTTTAGTAGGTAGGCACCTATAAAGAATTCCTCGAAAGTTTTGGAAGCAAGCCACCAGGAAACTGCGCCCCTCTTAATTATTTAACCAAAAATGTTTTTAACATTATAAGTTAGGAAACAAAAAAAAAAATTAACTGTTAAAAACAGAACCTAGGTACCTACTTATAACTTTTCCAAATTCACTTTCACCGACTTTTTGAAAACTCTAAGCAACCATCACATATTTTTTACCCGCGAAAGAGCACCAGGATATTTGCAAGTTTTTGGGCACAGATAGAAAAGTTAACATATTTTTCGTTTGGAAGAAAGACCAAAGGATTTACTATTGCGCTGTACTTTGTATTCCAGAGACTGAATACTGGCGGGGGCTGAACTATGCCATCACCTTATAGGTAGGTAGGTACCTAGGCACTTACAAATTAAAATCGATTTTAAGTCTTTTATGAACCTGCCCTGACCTATAAATAACAAATAGGTATCTATCTAATCTTGAAGACGCACCTAGTCCTATCTATAGTAGGTATACCTACATATACCATTACAAAAGAAAAACAAAAAACAATAGGTAACAGACTAATTGAAAAACCTGCTTTTTTGATTTGATTAGAATAATCCCTACACAAAACCCACCCTCATTCCCTACCTAGAATGGCAACTGCAACTACGAATTTCATTGTGATTGCGCGCGCTCTCGATTTCATTGCATTACATCACTCATTCTCCAGAGTAGGTACATCGCAAGAACTCGTGCCAGTAATAAACACCACTTTCCTCCCAGGGACCGCCCTTTTGCTGCGGGAAAAAAGTCTTTTTGTTACAGCGAACAGTGAAGCGACCTCTACTCCTTCATTGAATAATAATAATTACGAGTTGAAAAGTGCTTCCCTATACCTACCTATAGTAGATTTTAATATTAATATTTCCAAATCGTCCTTTTTATTATGTTTCCAATATAAAATGTATACTTACGGCGGTTCCTGCAACAAAAACATTTGGGGATTCTTCAACAAAGCAAAGGAAATCAATATGCAATAATTGTACCTACTCACGTGATACGCGCGCTCACACATTCAATTACTCATTCGTTTTCGTATGGTTCTTCTCACAAAACAGAAAGGATGATGATGATTTTAATTTAACCAAAATAAATTCCTTTCTCTTCCAAAAAGTATTTTGCTCTCCATATTTGCTCTCTCGCTCGCTTGTCAACCGGGTGTTGAGTCACGCCCATTTAAATACAGTTATTTCATTGGACCGCATGCCACATATTCCTGTGCGCCCCTAATGAATGTTATTTGCCCACTTCGCTCCTGGCAAACGAAACACAGATTCAAATTTTGATAAATCTAGCTCTCACTCAGCAGCATCATCCAAAATGGACCGCGAAGAGCGAGAAGGTTACGATACACAACTGCGTGCGATAAAAAGAAACGCACACAAAATGTGGCTTTTGTAGTTTTTCGTGTATCTCGATTCTTTTGTGATGTGGTTGTTGTTGTTATTGCTGCTGCCGCTGAGTGTTTTGTTTGTTTTGGGCAAATATCAAGGCATTCCGATACCTGCTTGGGAGGCTAGTAAAAATACCAAAACAGAGAGCAACGATTTATGCGTTTGTCTCTGTTGATCAACCTTATATCGCATATACGAAAAAGAGAGAGCACAGCACTGTTTTGCTTCTCCTTCTCGTTCCCCTTCCTATTTCTAGTAACCTAACCTAATGTTCTTCAAATCCACTCTCTTCCGCACAACTTATGTGCACCGTGTACAGATCTAAGAGGCTCAGTCGAAAACGATAATTACCGGTGGTTGTTTGGGAGAGCACTAGCAGCAACTCGGAGACGCAGACAAGACCAATAATTATACTTTGCTTTTGCTTCCTAACCAAGAGAGAGTGGACGACCGACCGACGTGTGTCTTCTGCACCATCATCGTCTTCATTTCACCTTGTTGTTCTTGTTTCATAAATATTTTTTTTTTTCTCGTGTGTTTTATCTTGAGGTCTATGTTTTAACGGTGAAGTACGATTCATACCATCCACTAGTGTGCCAGTGCCAGTGCATTCATTCTCCCGACGCGAACGAGAACAATTATTGCATTTCGTGCTCTTCCTTTTTGAACTACCTATAATTATCGGGAGTTAAACGTTTTCCCGCACCGTGCAAGCTGAAAAGTAACAAAATAAAAACAAGTTCACTACTTCATCCATGTAAAATACTAAATTACATGCTACATGTGCAAATAAAAGTGCGAATGAAATAAGCAGTTTGGATTCGTGTATATAGGTAGCTGCTGCTTTGATCCTGTGACTAATGTGATTGCATAATATTTTTATGACAGTGTGAACAATTATTAAATTATTAAGAACTGTTCATTTTTTAAAAATATAATTTAACCGAATTGACATGATTGACGCAACTTGTAACTACGTTAATCCCTACACTAGCAAGTTTCCTCATGCGCCCACTAATGAAAGGATTACCATACAAGAGGAAGATGTAAGTTATGCCTACCACTAATTAAGGCTTTTTTGTTTTTTTCTTTTGAAATTATAAATGATGGTTGTTTGAATACATACCTATGCATATTTAAAAGTAGACTAGTAGTTTGCCCTTTTAATACCTACTTCCTTGAAGGAACCTATATTAATCCAAACTTTAAATCGATTACAATCGCTATGACCTTTGAATGGGTATTGTACCCACCTACCTAATTTGGGGAAGATCCCCAAAAACGATTATTTAGTAGTAGATTTAGTAGGTAGTAATGATGAATATGTACGGCTTTAAAATTTTAAACTAAAACCGATAGGTATATCCTTTGAACAATTTTAAGAGGCAGGAGAGTAAGAAACGACAGTTGATTGCATAATATACCTATATCTGATAATGTACCTACATACCTACCAATTTCGAAAAAAGAGTCCTTAAAGTACTTACCTACAATTCGATAGGTATATATGTTTGCGGCGCAGCATTAAATTTAGCAACTCAACACCACCGGCATCGATTATCGCTTAAGACACATACGTGTTCCTATATATTTCTTTTTCTTTTTTGCCCATGCAAATCCACATCCTAATTTATATTTCCTAGAAGTGAAAAACGAAAAAAGGGCAAACGCCTTTTTTGCTATAGTAAATCGGCTTTTCAATTTTAAACGCCTGTATAGAGATACCATTGAAGCAAATCCCTTTTTGTTTTGATATTGTATTTATTGTCTACCTGTAGGTTTTCTAGATATTAGGTCACGCTTATAGGCTTAGGATAATTAATACACAGAAGAATGAAATGTCTATACATTTCTAATTCAAGGATCATCTTTTTTGCAGTTGAAACCGCAAGTTGTCGCAGCACACAGCTTAGGGAATATGTACCCTAATCCAGTATCTGTGAGCACAGCAAGCTCAATGCTGGGACCGAAGGCCACTATAATGCATGGATCACCGCCGAAAGTACAAACTGTGTTGCAGCCACACCAATATCCGCCACAGACTTCATCGACGGGATCCGCTTCACCGAACTCAAATCTATCGGCAAGTGTGTCGCCAAGTATTTTCCCATCGCCGACATCGTTTTCGTCAAGTCCGCCAACACAAAATGTTGACCTGGGGAGCAGCTACACTTGGAATGCATACACACGGTAAGGCTTTTCTCACATTTAATCGCATATACTCTTTAAAAATATCAAAAGTAGGCGCAACAGGTCCACACTGGTGGAACCTAAGCCTAGCTTTTTAAGAATGTATACATCAGTTGTAGATATACTTAATAACGTGCAATTCCTTTATTTCGCTTCTAGGACTCAGTTTCCATACACTCAGTACGCTACCCCGGACTATTACGGGAACATGAGCATGTCGGCAGGCCCCGCTTGGTTTCCACATCATCAGGCATGGACCTCGAACTCGTATGGCTTCGGAAATGCCTTTGACGATATTGCATTTCAAACGCAACTACAGCGCAGAAGTGTTCGTTGCACATGCCCCAATTGTACAAACGAAATGTCCGGACTACCCCCGATTGTCGGACCAGATGAGCGTGGTCGAAAACAGCACATTTGCCATATTCCCGGGTGTGAGCGACTCTACGGAAAGGCGAGTCACCTGAAAACTCACTTACGCTGGCATACTGGCGAACGGCCATTTCTGTGCTTAACATGCGGCAAGCGATTCTCGCGGTCGGACGAATTGCAGCGTCACGGACGTACCCACACGAACTACCGTCCGTACAGTTGTCCAATCTGTTCGAAGAAGTTTTCACGCAGCGACCACCTCAGTAAGCACAAGAAAACTCATTTCAAGGACAAGAAAAGCAAAAAAGCTATTTCCGCGGAAGATAAAAGCACATTAAAAAAGACAGACGACGACGTTTCTGTGCCCACAGTTCAAAAGCCCGCTCGTTCAAATTCAGATACCTTGCCGCAGACAGCGCTCAAAACAGAGCCAATTGCCTCCTCACCCGATGTACCGTCCGGTTACAATCCCTATCAGGGCTTTTACCAGAGCTCTGCGCTGTTTCCCCAACATCAACAAGCCGGCGAACTTAGTATACAAAGCAGCCATCAACAGGCGAATCCCTCCAGCTACTACCCCCCTGTGAATGTTGGGGAGGTATCGTCAGTGCCATCCTACGCAGCACTCTCTCACATGCAGTATGATCCTCTACAAGCGATGAGCCAATCTGCCGCCAGCTACCCTGTAAAGAGCGACGCGTATTCATCCTACCCTGAGTTCATAAGCACTGGTATGATGGGTGCGCCCACAACATCCGCCGCAAATTATCCCGTGTCCATACATCACCCCTGGAATTCGCATAGCTATCAGAATTAATTATTTTTAAAAACCTATTATGTTGCCATATATCGCTGTACTAAGTCTTCTTTATCAAGAAAGTGATCTCTCTTAAGAAGGAACATTGTAAATACCTACATACCGAATTCATTTTATTATATTTTTTTTTAGCGTGTAAGAGATTAATATTTTAAATTATACCTAAGTTAGTTTGTTACCCCCGTATTAATAAACGACGAGCAGCGGCGAGTTAGCGTTAACTCACATGTTAACTTCAAATTTGTATTAATAAACGCTTTTTAGCTTTCATTGACATGAAATAACGAGCGGATAACTTAACTCGCCGAATTCGGCGTATAGAGAGCGGATAACTTTTTACACATTGCACATGACATTAACGTTCGTTTGACGCGTAAAATCTGAACTCTGAAGTCTAAAAGAGAATCTGAGAGAGAATCTGAGCACGACAACTGCAAGAGAGACGAAATATGACAGATGTACTAGAATATTTAGTACAATTCCGTGTAGTGCTGTCGTGCGTTAGGTGACAAAGAGCGAATAGCTAACATGGAGATGAAATGTGTTTATTAATGAAAAAAGTTAACAAACGGATAAGGTCACTATCCGTCTGTCAGCTAAAACACGTGTTAGAGAGCGGATATCGTTTTTTTATTAATACAGGGGTTAGTGTATATTTTATTAAACGTTAATACATTTATATTTAAAGCCTACTAAATTTTATTTCATAATTTATACATTTGCGTTTTATTTACCTGTATCTGCATACATCCCTGTACTAGGTGGCCTATTCCAAAAAGGGTTTGACCATTCGACTATAAATATGGAAAGCGAAGCACTTTCTCAACCGCTTTTTATCATTGCAATGAAAGCGATAGGTGTTTAGAAGACGGATTGCTGGCGGATCGTTTGCGGTTCTAATTAAAATGTAAATACGTAGGTATTGAATAAAATCAAGAATTTTAAAATTGCTGAAACATTCGTTGTGCAGCAAAAAATGTCTTAATATTTTTTAATAAAGGAGTCAAAAACATATTTCCGTACAACAATTTGCTGCACGCAACAGCTTTCTTTGGACATTCACATTGTTCACATTTTCTTCCCTTTCTTCTTCATTTTTCGAATACAATAATAGACAAATTGAATCCATTGATTTTTCTATTCTAACACAAAATCCAAAACTTTCACAATAGATTTTTACAGCAAAAAAAACAAAAACAATTTATTCTGTCGGGAAACAGCTTTCAAATAGTTGGAAAAATAAATGAAAATTTGGATGTCAGAATGAAAATGACCCGTAAGCGCTGGAAAGATAATTTTCGCCGCGTTCGCATTTAAGAATAAGCAAAAGCGAAAACGGTCGAAATTAAGGTATCGCTTTTGATACGATCCGCCGCGCGGTATTTGCAATTTTTACACGGAAAGAAGTTTAAGATCAAATCAAGAAAATTAAGCGCCGAATCATGAAAAGTTTGTCTCATTTTAGAGCTTAGCTCAGGATTTACAAATTCACGACTTTTTATCCGAAAAAAAAATCGTAAATTACCACTTTCCTGTTGCAATTACGATTTCATCCCTACTACTTCAGCCGTTGCAATTTACAAATTCTTAATCGTTAATTGCCACTTATTTTTATCAATTTGCAATTCATATTTTGCAATTTACGACTTCTCTACGTCAATTTACGTTTTCAATTTACATGTGAGAAATTATAATAATTTGTTGATTCATCAATCAGTGGTGGTAAATCACGAAATATATTTTGCAATTTGAGATTGTAAAGTGGTATTTGAGAAATTGAACTATTGAAGTGGTGAATTGCAGATTGATTCAGATTGTTCTTATTTTTTAAACATGAATTTAACTGATGTGTCATTCAACACTAACTTTGATAGTTAAAGAATGAACACTCCTATTCTTTTCAAAATAATTATTTATTGTATATCATACTTTGTTAACATTGCTACCACTTGAAATGAATAAAATTATTATTATCTTATATCTTATTATCTTGCGCCAAAAATGTCGCAAATCACTACAAATAAATGAAGCACTTCTAATCGTAATATTCAAAAAACTAAATTTGATATTTTTCGCCGTTTTCAATGTCGAATTACGAATTTTTGTATCAATTCAAGACAAAATCGTTGTGATTTGCGAAAAATATATAATTCATGATTTGCAACTCAAAATTTTGCAATTGGTGATACACTCCATTTTCTTGAAAAGCATAACTAATAATGGTTTGATCGAAATATACTGCAAGACGTTTATATGTAAGCACTTATTTAATTGCATGAAAGTTGAGCAAAATGTTTTTAGTTTTAAATTAAAACTGATCCGTAGAGCGAACCTAATGAATTTTATGGATAACAATTTTGTAATTGGCAATTACCTACATAACGTTCTTTTTGTTTGGACTATGACATACGTCGAGCATATCTTTGAGCATGCGTTTTTATCGTAGCTTTTCACGCGATCTGCGAATATGGAAAGTCCGTTATTTTACAATCCATTTGCATCGGTATCTGGTAAGTGGTAACATCTGTCTTATTGCTAGTTTCCAATTTGCTTAACGCTCACGCTGTTGTTCGACATTCGTTTACTTAGTAATAGAAATAGAATCGCGAAAAGCATTCCACTTTCACAGTTATAAATGAAGATGAAGATGATATAAAGTGTATCTAATGCTGTCTTGGATGGCTGAAAATGTTTTGAGAATCACCTTAAAACTTAAAACTCAATAAATGGAGTACCTATATCGCTCATGAGGTACAGGTACAAATATGTGTGCAAAGTGATTTACTCGTATGTAATTATGCTGATTCACAAAACTCATACTGTACCGCAGTCCTTATTAGGATAAGGCAAATTCATACTATTCACTCACAGCGTGTCCTCGGGGAAGGTCGACCGGTAATTCCCCAAGAAACCAGAAATCACGTAATGGTCTCAATTGATGGTTATAGAAAGCTATTAGCTACCGATTTTCTTACTCGATCGAGTTGAACACCCTTCCATAGATGAAAGTATATCTAAACAGCCGCAGCCGCGACCATATCGATGCAAAGAACACGCAGCTCATCAGAGGGTGTTCGCTCAATCAGGACAGGCCTGACAGATGCCGAAGACTTGCTCAGTAAACAAGAGTTATTTCAGACATTCAGTAGACCACTATGGCTTACGGCTAATGCCATTGATTTACGACCTAGCTCTAAACATGGCCAAAATATTGCGAACTGTTTCTCTTCCTATTATCAACATCGCTGTATGCCCTGACGGCTCTATGTGCTTGTGCATGTATACGATGACAATACAATAGGTTAGTGGCGGTGCCTTAAAAAGTCGCTTGCGATGGAGGAAACCCTCAGAGAAAAGTGCTACAAATCTCCTTTTACTATCGCACACTGCTGCACATTTCCCGATGCTAGCCCCCAATATTGTATACCTATATACATACAATAAGCTGTAGTACTCACTGCGAACCATATTTCACTCTGCTGTCTGTTTGAGTATAATTTTCACATGCGGTTGCCTGACAACCTCGAATCATGATAGAGGGCTGTGATTAAATCGGCGCGTCGCGGTCGCTCGTCCAACTTCAACCATGTTCTGCGAGTTATATTGGATTCATGGTATTCATTTGAACGATGATAACTTCTGAAGACGCAGGACATTTTTGCTTGGTCAGTTTTGTAGTGAGGGAATATCTCACCGACGCATGCATCTCCGAGCACATCTAAGCCAGAATGCGTCGCCTTTTCTTGTTTTTGCTTTGTTTTATTAAATATAAAAAATGATGAACAAAAAGAATAATGTGTGTAAGTTACGTGCATACAGACTATAATTATCGAAAAATGAAAAATTCACAGCCCAAGGGGTAATGGGAACTGATTTATCGTATCCGAATCATGGCGAGGACTATCGCCCTCTCGTGCTCAACTTCTTAGAGTTCAGTGATTTATATTTCGAGAAATGTAGATACACTGAGTATGCTCAAATCTTCATACGATACCTATATGTATGTGTTTATCGATGTACCTATGTTTGTATACCTACCTTACCTACCCACATATATGTATTTGTTAGTTGCAGAGATATATTTTCGAGACGGTTTTAATGGTTCGGTAATCGTTTGACTTCTAATCTAATTATCTTTTAATTGTTATTTTCGATAAGGTTTCCATTTTTCAAATTGTTTTAAAAGATCAATCATCTGCGTGTATATCCATATCCATACGTATAATGACGAATGGCAATAAGTTCTTGATCTCACTCTACTTTTATTTAATTTAAATTGTCTTGTATTTTTAATAAAATTAAATTAAGGATATGAAGTGTACCATTCAAGCAAGATTATGCGCTTTAGTAAAAATACGCATCTAGGCGTGGTTTTTTACTATACCTACCTTTTTGGGAATGCTTTAGCTTTGGCTACGAACATTTTTAAATAAATAAATAATAAAGTGGCATGGCAATTAATGTAATTCAAAGAGTTTACCTCTAAGTTCTGCTCTCCGTTGTTAAAGCAGAAATAAAATTATTTTGTAATAAGTGAAAAGCTATAGTATTAAAAACAAAGAGTAATAAAATTAAGTGCAATTCTTTGACAACAAATATGATAATAATTATTGTTGCAATCATCTAAGCATTAATTAAGCTTTTTGTATGAACAAATTTCTAATCCAACACTTGAAGTCAGATGCGTTTTTTTTTTCGGCAGGTACCTACATATTTACACACAATTTCATCCTGCATGCAATGTATTGATATCAAATTAATAATTACAGCAATACCTATCTATTTTTTTCAATTTCAAATTGCACAATATTGCTCTTAACAAATTATTTCCACACCATGCTTAACTTTGCAATTCATTTGTAGGTTTCAATGCATTTAATTTTATTTCAAATACATACCAGGAATTAAATGTAGTCACACAATACTCACATTTTTTTTTGTTGACGGGGCTTTTTTTATGGCTTTGTATCATTGAAGGAGAAACGAGAATAACAAAGAGGAATTCGCTTGGCGAACTTAGGCGGAACTTAAATATAAATTTGATCCCCTTTGAGTCTACATTGATCGTTATTTCAAAGAATAATATCAACATCTAAAGTGATGTCATTTAAAAATGAATATGCAACACTTTTAATTAACGTTGATGTCATTTCGAGACTTAATATTGAACAAATATTATCATGTTGCACTTTAAAACTACGTCGAGAATACAAAATAAATAGTTGGCGCAACAGGTCCGGAGGGACCCTAGGCCTAGCTTTTCGCAACCATTCGTTTTGTGTGAGTTCTTTCTTGGAACGAATGGAAGGGATCTACAATTTTATGCCGACTCCAAACGGCTAATTGAGAAGCTCTTTCAAGGCAGTTTTACTCTCGGATGTTTGTCAGACGTTCGCGAGAGGTGGCACAGTGAAAAAAAAACCCTAAGTTGGAATTTGGGTTTTTGCGGGATTCGAACCTCGACCCCTCGCTTAGTAGTCCAACACGCTAACCATCAAGCCACTGCGCCTACACGTTGAGAATAGTTTATATATTTAAAAAAAATGTTCATAATGTAAAAGTGAATACGTTTCACTTTGAATCTAGGGTGACATCATTTAAAATTACATTGCGTATTTAAATAAAATTTTAAATATTTTTTAACGTGAAAAGGAATATTCTTCTTCTTCTTTTTGGCTCTGCTGTTAAATTGTCTTCTCCAATCTCGCCAACGCAAACGGGACCGAATATCAATTGAATTTCCTTTCGATTTCTAATGCGATGTTATTTTTCGAGGTAGTGCCCAAGATGATAAAGTTCTTTGCCATTTTAATGCTCTCAACATTCTGTCCATTTCGTAGATACTTCGTTTGTTTCTACACTCGAAAATAGTTTGAGGTATTCTATCATATACCTATCATTTTAAAATCATTTAATGTACCATGTAGCAAAATTTTTGAAGGATTGTACTTCGTATGTTTGCTAGTCAAATTGGCACAAATCGTTCAAGCATATATATAGATTTCGAGAGATATTCGAATCAGACCACCATTGTCGGGTCTCTTTTCGTCTCTCTACCACTATAAATCTTACCCAGAAAGACTTTCTGGATTTCTCCAGAGTTCTTCCCTGAGCTCAATTCCTAGTGTTAACGCATCTGTTTATGGGAGATCTGTTTCATCGATTGGGTCTCGACCCAATCCATTTGTGAATCAGCTGTTCTACCATTCCTTTGCCAATTGAAGAGAATGGTTCTGGTCCCAGCTTCTTTTCAGTTGACCCCTGCTTTGCAAGGGAGTCCGCCTTTTCTTTGCCTTCGATCCCTATGCGTCCTCGTACCCCAAGTCAGTGTTACTTCATTTTTAGATGACCACTTATTGAGCTTAAGTACACATTCCAATGCCAATGATGTTGGGATGTTTGTTTGTTCCATGCATCTGATCACCGCCTGATTGTCCAGTGCTATAAGGATATTTCTTCCCTCCACCTGACTCTCAAGCAAGTAGTCCAACGCATGCAGCAATGCAATCATCTCAGCCTGGTATACAGAAGTGTAGTTCCCGAGGCTAACGTGACGGGCTAGTTCCAGCTCTGCTGAATAGATACCGGCACCAGCTCCGTCATCCATCACGGATCCATCTGTGAAAATCACTATTTCACCACTCCTTTTTTCTGGAAGTAATCCGTTCTCAATACGAGTTTTGTGATTCCTTTCCATAATACGCAACCTTGTTATTCCATCCATAGGCATGTTCAGCTCCCTAATCTCGTTTTTGACAAGTTCCAGGATCTTCCTATGTCCATAGATGGTTCCACGATTGTGCCATTTCGCATCTCGATGCAAACGAAGTGCCGCTAGGGCCGCTGTTTTCTTAATAAATAAGTCTAGCGGTATGATCCCTAGGATCACTTCCAATGCGCATGTTGGTGTTGTCCTTATTGCACCTGTAACTCCTAAACATGCTAAACGTTGGACCCTATCCAGGTGCTTCCTCACAGTTTTCTGGGAGGCTTTCGCCCACCATACAACCGCGGTGTAGGTAATAATGGGTCTAGTTATCATCGTATACATCCAGTATGCTGACCTAGGCGAGAGTCCCCACCTCTGTCCACACACACGTTTGCACTGATGTAATACCCTTTTTGCCTTCAATGGTAGTTCCAAGTAAGTCTAGTATCTAGATAGACTCCGAGATACTTAACCTTCTTGGCCATCTTTAATTCCGATCCGAAAAGTGTTTTTTTATGAAATAATTACAAATTGCAGCAACCTTCACATTCCTAGGAAATTCTTTTGATAAATAAAGCAAGTATAACGGTCTTTTCCGCGACCTTCTCAATTTTTTAGATGTAACGGAGTTTTTTCCGCGCATCAAGGCCTTTTGCGTAAGCAGATAGCTCCATTTCTATACACAAGTTATTCAGTAAGTTATAATATCATGTATGTAATTTAAAAGTTAGATTTATGTTACCTACTTTTAACACTTTTAAATCACTAGTTTGATATTTGATTATGGGCTTCTCAGAGCACTTTCTTTTGCTCTAGGTCACTTTTTATGTTTGAGTGCTACAAAAAAAAAAATTTTTTTCCCATTTCAGAGCGTTTATGCGAATTTTGAATAAATTTCAAATATCTGCCTATGTTCCTCCACATAAAATTTGAAATCTGTGAAACCAACGTTCAATTCACCAAATCTTATAGAAATGATTTTACCCATGTCAACTAGTTTGGCTATAGTTACAGGATATGCCCTTACTACTAATTCTGCTCTCACAGGTTGACTTAATCGTATACAAAAAAACCCTTCGTCTCGTAAGATGACCAGTGGAATCCAGTGTGATCAATGAATAATTGACAAATTTCAAACGCTTGTCGCTTGTGAATAATTGCAAACATTTTATGTTTGGTACACACGACACGTATCTCTACAAGCCTGAATTTGCAAATACCTAGTGCTAAATGAACGCAGCTCGTGAAATACACAGCGTTAATCATAATCATCATTTTCGTTAGAAATTAACTTAGAAAGATGGTATCTATAACCAACTTTATTAAATTCTCACAGTTGATTTAGATTTTTACCAGCGGGCGAGATGCAATCGCTCGTCTAGACCACATTTAGGAGGTTAATTTATTTTTTCGCTCACGTTCCTTGGTCTGGGGCAACATTTCTGTTGGCGAGAAGTTCAAAGCAGAATGAGGCAAAGAGGAAATATTTCAGCATCTCCTAGTTGTTGTTTCTTTTATTTTAACGGACAGCGAGACGATGCGAGTATGTTAAGTATCATCATTTTCGTGCAGCCACAATGGAAATATTTTGTGTTCAATCGTCGACACGTCTGCTAATGTGGAATCTTTCAGAAGTTCTCTGCTTTTTCGCACTAATTATATGTTGCGGATGAATATGTACCTATAGGTATACCAAAAACGAACATCCACATACCAATGGACAACAAGTTCAAAAATCATATCTTTCACAAGTTCATTTCCTCGAGAGCAATCATCAATTCAACATAATCCTGAAGCTGCGGCTTTCCCAGACCTCGCTTTGTGTGATCGGTGAATTTAATAATTGCAGTTAGGTAGGTACATATATGTACGTATTCCAAAAGACAGCAAATAAATTTCCTTATTCGGTGCGCTGCCTAATTGATTTTGGTCCAATGGACTAATGAATCGATTTTAATTGCTCCCAACTAGAAAGACTATGGCGCCATCATCGGCATCATTAAATAACCAACTCCCACGAACGACGAACTCTTATTTGGGTACCCGCCTGGACAGCGCAGGGCATACGTTACTATACTACGATGGATGTTGCAGTAAGCGCACCCTATATGGAAGCTGCCATTGTTTTGTCTACGGATTGAATTCGGTCTGCTTTGATGTGTGTGTCTTCCACCGGCATCTCCGGTTGCTGGCTGGCCTTTCCGAAAAAAAAAATCGAAAAAAAACAATGATGAGCGACCCATCAAAGAGCAGACAGTGTAATTATGATGATCTACTCCGTTCGGCCTCCTCACCGAGTTCTCACACAGGGTCATTTGTTTCGTTTCCTTTTTTTGAGAACGGGATGGCTCTCTCTCTCGGTGTTAGTTAGGAGCCAATGCATCCTTGCCACTGCAGTCAACCTTTGAGGTTAGGAAAGAATCGTCAAATATCAAACAGGTGTCAAAAGGCTTTTCATTCACCAGATAATGAGTGCGCAAAGGTAACATCAAGGAAAACATATGTAAGAGGATTGCCCGCTCGTAACTGGAGCAGAGTGTACTTACCTGTCCTGCCCACTCCTATTGTTTGCTATCGAATTAATTCAGGACGATAGTCGCATGTGGATTCATTATTCATTCTATACGCACACAAAGTCGAAAAAATAACTTCCAGACAAGTGCAATTAGTTTAGTTCAAATGAGCCGGTGGGTTTGCGACATGATAAATTGATTTGGTAATAGATCTTCAGCTGAATATGGCCCGCAGTACACTAAAGGACTTTAATTTCAGTTCAAGTATATATTAATGCATCTGAATATTTTTATATATATGTATGTAGACTAAGTTTGTAATCGCGAGTAGCACAGATTGTATTCATTTGTATAGATATAAAAACCGCAAAACGATTACCTATCGCGTTCCACTCCCCTTAGTTGTGTGAAAGTCAAAACAGTATCAATAATCATTAGTCACACATTTCAAGCACATTCTCTGTGCTCAAGGCAGTTCTATACATAGAGTCAGCCCTGTTTTAAAATTTCCTTCCGCGGAGCGCAAGGAGTAACGAGCGTTAAACCTAATTTGATCTCGTTACGTGGTTGTGATTGTCCCTTTTGAATCTGGAAATTATGTTTTGAATTCAATCAACGTGTGTGTCATTAGATGTAATTTACGACTCCTACAATTGTTGTCACCATCATCATCGTCGTCGACGTCGTCGTCGTTGTCGTTGTCGTCAGTTTGGCCATCAACATCATCACCGCAGTAAGCACATTGTAATAAATGGACGACATTATCCCCCCGTAGAGATTCCAATTCCAACCCCAATAGCGCTTAATCTAAGGCATATTTTAAAATTTCGCTTCGTACGCATGCAGGCGATGCGTGCTGTCAGAGGTCACGTGCCAATTTCCCAATTTCACAAATTTAACAATCGCCTCGTCCTTTGAAATAGTAGCACATCAGCAACAAAGGTTGATCCGAAAATTGCTCGGGAAAATTCAAATTCTCTCATATAGTAGTAGATAGATGGCGGAGGCATTTTGACTCAGTTTTCAATTTAACGCATATTGTTCTTTTGCCAGCTTTATTTGCCTTTCCTTTCGTCTGTGAATAGCGACGAGATAGACCGTAGCGAACTTATCAATTGGCTTCAAAGGAAAGGCTTGCATAAATTTTCCACTCGTACTGGCTGACAACCCTTTTTGTTCCATTAGTTGATATTTGAGCATTCAAATATAGATACACTTTACAGTGCGATTCATCGTCAGCGAGCTTATTTGAATTTCAGCAAAGCTTTATTTTTTCTTTATAGGTTTAGGGCGTGCCATTTGTTTACTTTTCTTGGGGAATATACATAAATATTATATACCTACTCAGTTTTGTGCTATCATTTGGTTGCATAAGGACACAAAGGTATGTGAAATGTAAATTTATTAAGTTACTTTGAACCTTAAGGGTATTTTAATGTAAACGTTATTTCATTCTTTCCACAGACAGAAATTGATTTCAACCGTAAGGTTTACTGACAGCAAATGCACTGTTCTTCTTATTTTTGTCATGCGAATAGGAGCGACCTTTAAAATATTATGCCAAATTTAACCAGCGGAAGCCTGGAGACTCACTCTAAGACTCTCTTCTGTTCGGCAAACATTTGGCCATCGCTTCGAACACATACTGTCACAACTGAAATTCTCAAAGAAGCTGAAGAGTTTAAATACCTACTTAAAAATTAATATAAACGATTTAGTATGTTATTATCGGATAATTTGAACAAAATTCGAAATTCTAGAGTAAAACTAACAATTCTGCAAGCATCTCAGGGAGTTGTTGAACCGTTGTAGATTCGCTTTACCCGAAGAAAGTACCTATAATAGAGGAAGGAGATGTGTTTGTATTAAATGCTGATGAGACTGCACTTTCTAGAAAAATATCATTGATAGTACCTAAAACAAATTAAAATTGACTGGCATTCCAAAGAGTCCACTTACCTTCTTGGAGGCATATAGTTAATACGAGAACAACATGGCAGCGGCAGGACAGCAGTTTACTCAAAGTTGACTTACCCATACCTATACGAATTATTGGATTACTACCACCGGTTGTACCATCATCTCTGCCAGGAGTTACCAATGAATTTCGACAGCATTTTTGGATTTCCAGTATACGAGCGTAGATGCTGGATGGCATAAATATTTCGATTGATTCTTGCATCATTTATTCGAATATCAAACTCGAATTTAAAAGGAGCCGAAACACAACTTAGATTTCATAACTTTCATAACCTACACCAGGGCTGCCGTTTCATAATTTCGGTGGGGAGTACAATAAAACTTTTTTGAGGAGTACTGGGGACGTTTAAGCCCCTGTCAGCCATATTGTACTCTTAGTGTATGTCTAATTTGGTGTTTACTATTCCTACTCCTTTACTGATGCCAAATCACCAAGTTACACGATTGATCAGCGCGCATTGCGACCATTTTATGGTCCTTTTGTTTAGTGACCCAATTCGAGAAAACCAGTTAGGTCAACAACCAGCCAAAAATTAAACTAGGCGGATCCATACCACCGTAAGAAGCCACGGACGACATCTGAACGATGTTATATTAATACCTTACACACAGATTGTTTTATTCAATTTCAGCATCGACCAGTCCTTATTGGAAAATCCTTTAAATAGTTGCAGAAGAAAAATAAAATCTCCTACCACTCCTACTACGCTTGTACTCGTACTCAAACACTTGTAAAGTGTAATAGCTATAAAATAAAATTGTAGGCGCTTATAACTCTCTAGCCAGAACTTGCGGCAATTGCCAGTTACTGAGAGCTTCAACTTTTAAAAACTTGCATTGTTTATGTACCTATACGCTATACTGCCATATTAGACAAATAATCCAAAAGTAAATTTTATTTAACACTATTCCTATTTCTATACTTTATGAACCGCATCTTTTATCTATAGCATAGCTTCTCAGAGTTTTACGTACCTTCTTTAAAATAAGAAAACATCCAACTAAACTTTTGATGAACAAGAAAGTTTCGTTAGATCCAGTCGTGCACTTTGTATTTAAATTCAACAATATTATTGATATGGACTTTCAATAAATTTTGCAGTTCGCAGCAAACTGGATTCTCAAGAAATCATTCACTTACTTATCATTCCAATAAACTCTAACCCCCAACTCGACTTGTCTGGCCATTTTCCATCCTTATTACAAAAAATAAATACGAGCTCGAAAAAAACTCCATATACAAAAAATGTTGAGGCTTGACCACAGACAAAAGTAATTTTCTTCAGACATGTATGACGGGCGTCCAACTTAATTAAACCGAAACGATACTTTGTTTGAATTTAATCATCTAAACGCAATGACAATCAAGCCAATTGGCTGTTTTTGGCCAAGTCGATATGTGGTGCACCGAATTGGGGCGCATATAGGAATAGTTGAGTCCATTATCCTCATTAAAAGTGAACTCTGGCATGGAGAAGTTCCTTCCACACCTTGTTAATACGAAAATAATGACTGCATTATGGGTTGAGGCGCAAAACAGCAATCATTTTTATGGACAGAAAGACAGCCACTTAGCCGTCCTAAACATGAACCATGGCCACAATGACAAATTAACAATGCGTGGATTTCTTGTTTAGCGCCCGTGTGACAATGGCACTCGCTGTAATGCGTCTCAGTGGCATTTACTTACATTAAAACAACCCCAAGTCCGCAATGTGTAAATTGATTGCCGACTGTCAGGGGTAGCCGGCAGTGACTGAATTTGATAATGTTTTATTTACGTGCGTTAGCAAGCGGTAGTTAACCCAGCGGCCAGCGCTTCGCCTATCCACGGGAATACAAGAAAGGAAACAAAAAGTCATTGTGCAGCACGCTTTCGGGACATCAAATAGTTTTTTTTTTTTTGGTTTTGTTGTCTTCGATAATGACAAAAAATAAAGGACACAGTTTTAGACGCTAAGGGCGACAATTCATTTGTAAATAAATATGTTTACCTCAATACTCTGTTTGACTGGCATTTGTTATGTTGGTTAATAAATTAATTTCCATATGCAAACGGAGGATAAGGTTATCGATTATGTCCTTACACAAAATTACGCAGAAATATACGAGCACTCGTATGTCAGAGAGTTTTCTAAAATGCGGCAGATTTTCCGTAACCAACAAATTTCCGGAAAACTCGGTTGACCATAAAACCAACAGAACCAATGCTACGATCATGTGGTTGATTATGATGACTTAACTAGGCGGCGTGACTGGGAGGCGTTGACTCATGTTTTGGATGCCATCGGCAATTGAAATGTATACACCGACATATGGCCCTTTATCAGCGCAGAGGCCGAACAACATCTATGTTCCGATCTCGTGCCGCATATCGTTCCGCAGAAGTTGTTTTCCAAAAACGGCCGATTCAAAATTGTAGAGAGGTCAGAAAACCGAAAAATAACTTTCTGGAGTTAGAAATGTTGGTGTATAGGGAAAGGACAAAGAACCTTAAAATATGATGAAGTAGGTACCTAATATAGGAAGAAAATGGAAACCCACTGACATATGTGGTCACCGTTACAGTAGAGATTGTATATCAGGTATGGACGTACCTACGGTGCGCCTAGTCCACTCATCACTCTCAAACGCCCACGCTTGTTGTAGGATTAAGACATTTTTTTTCTTTTTCTGAATAACCATGTGAAGCACAACTCTCAATCAGCCATGACCAACATGAATAAAAAGAAGCACACAGTGTGCGGAAAAATGCTTAGCTTATGCAGCGTGAAATCAATATCCGAGAGTGCGTTAAGCCACGAAATTATGTTCAGGGGTTGAGTAGTCCTCCAGGGAATAAATAAAGGATTTTCCAATAAACGCTTCCAGCATTTTCGAACTGACTTGTATTAATGGGCAAATTGCGATCAAAATGAAACGCCCCGTGGGACAGTATTTGTTTTTGGTAACTAGATTATGATTAGTGGAGGGAAACTGCTGTTCTGTGGATATAATAATAACAGACCGCAAAGGCGTGTTTTGACTGAACATGGAACATCTACTTTTGGGGATATAGAAATTCAATTTCGATGAAACAAATTTCCCATGTCGGTATATGACAAAGAATAATTGGAAACTTGAACAGAAAGGTTTCGTTTTGATCACCTTCTTTTGCTTATCTATTTATATGTATACTTATTTACTTAGGTGCCTTCCTCCAAGGCCCCCCAAAGCAAACGAGACAAAAAACCACTCGAAGAAAATTTGGGTTCGAATTCGGGATGATATAAGGGTCTTATATGAGTCTCGTTATAGTGGACAAGACCTTACTAATAAAGCTGTTGATTTCAGCAGCCTTAAGAATGGAGATTCCTAATCTCACTTCTAAGGTCAGGTGGATGGAAGTCTTGGCTTAGGCTGACGACGTGCAAGCAATATTTAAACAAAATGAATCGTTCGCACTCTGGAAGATAAAAGCCAGCTCCAACTTTGAATCTACTACAGGATTTGCTTCAATAGACTACAATACCTTACATTTTGATGCAAGCTTGCTCCCATGGCGTCTTTGCTACCAAATGTCAAGCGTAACCGACAAAGTGAGTCATGTTCAATCCCTTGTATTGGACCTCTTTAATGGACATGTTCCTATTAAGACGGTTGCAATACGAAATAAGAAATGTCCCTGGTTTACCAGTGAGGTTACAGATGCGATGAGGGTTCGTAATAAGTTATATTCAAGGTGGAAGCAAAGACCAACAACTCCTAATTGGGAACTTTTTTGTCGTGCTCGTAATTACTCTACCTTTATTACACGAAGGGCTAAAAAGAGATATTTCCATTCCAAGTTGAACACTGACCTACCATCGAAAAAGCTTTGGAGCAACTTACGTTCGATTGGTATTGGGAAAAAGGCAGCCGCTGATAGCACCCTGGATGTTACTGCCCTTAATAATGCTTTCTTAACCAGTGAAATTAATAATTCTTGTTTTACTCCCGTAGATGAACTGCTTTTTTTTGTCTGATTTTGATTTCGAAGTCGTCTCGGAAATTGATGTCATTAATGTTATATGTTCGTTAAAATCGAACGCTGTCGGTGAAGATGGTATACCTCTTAAGTTTGTTAAGATCATTTTGCCCCATATAATAAGCTGTCGTACATATATTGTCAATTTCTGTATTGCGTCATCTTTTTTTCCTGATAGTTGGAAGTTAGCTAAAGTTATTCCGGTGTCAAAAAAACCTCACTCATCTGTAGCAACTGATTTCCGCCCTATCAGTATTTTACCAACTCTGTCAAAGGTTTTGGAGAGGGTTCTTGTTGACTAAATGTTAGATTTTCTGGAACAGCATAGCTTGCTCTCCTTTGTCCAGTCTGGCTTTCGAGCGCGTCACAGTTGTGCTACAGCTATGATAAAAATTTTAGATGACATTAGAATTAAGTATGACATGGATCACTTGACCGTGCTTTGTTTGTTTGACTTCTCAAAGACTTTTGACAGAATGAACCATAAGGTACTGTGTCAGAAGCTCAGGATGTATTTTGGCCTTAGTGAAAGGTCCGTACGGCTTATAAGTAATTACTTGCATAATCGTTGCCAAAAAGTAGTGCATGATGGGAAATCGTCCGAACTTAGAGCATAACAAACGGGTTTACCTCAGGGTTCGATATTAGGACCAATATTATTCTGCTTATATATTAATGATCTGCCCAGTGTTTGTTCGTTTGTGTCTTTTCACCTGATGATGCCCAGGTTTATTCATCACGACCAATCGGACTGGTGGAGGATCTCATTGCTAGAATAAATGAGGATCTTTCAAAAATTTATAGCTGGTCCCTTTCCAATGGGTTAAACCTCAATACAGAAAAATCACAAATGATTTTGATATCAAAAAAATATTGTGATACCAGTGACATACCACCTGTGTTTTGATACAATAGACAAATTAAGTTTGTTGACACTGTCACGAATCTTGGTTTTAAGATAAATCGCTCACTCTCCGCTGTAGATCAAACAAATTGCATAATTGGTCGAATATATGCCGGATTAAGAAAGCTCTGGAAATCTTCTAGCTTCACCCCAGTAGACACAAAATGGAGGCTTGTCAAAACTTTATTCATTCCAATTATTGACTATTCAAAAAATTTTATAATGCCCACGTCTAATTATTTGAACTCTTCGCGCCTCTTTTTCGTCCATGCGACCAGACTTTGGAACACCCTCCCGATCGCAACCAGGCAAATAACTGGATCTAACAAATTTAAAAATGCTGGACTACTGTACCTTTAATTATAAAAGACAACAGTAACTACTATTTCCTTTGAACATTCTCTTCTTTCTCCTTTCTTATAGCTTTTTCTTCTCCCTCTCTTTCTATTTTTCACTCTACTCTTATATTTCTTTAGTTTTATGTAAGTTTTATTTAAGTTTTTGTTTATACATCCAAAAAAAAAGAGTACTATAAAAGACTATGTTCTTATTTGTACCTTCCTTTATAAATAAATAAAAAAAAAAAAATCCTTGTTCTTCTATATAGTTAGATCTCTGTTTGGGTGCAGTTGGCATGACATGTTGCTTTTACTTTATGGTTTAACTGTCGAATATTGTTCCCGGAGGAAAACCTGAAACCTGGAGCAAATTCTAATTTTGCGGAGTAGATTTTTGTAATTATGAAAAAAGTGTCTCTACACTCTACCTATGATAGAGTTTAAAAAAAAGCTTGTCAAGTCTGTATACCTACCAGTATCTACGTCTTGAACTATTTTCTTCTTTGTAACTTCTTTCCAACAAACCCAAGAAATAATGAACTAACTGAACAAAAACACATAGGTACCTAAAATTAAATTTATAACAAAGGCTAATGTGTTTTTTTTTTTTATTTTCATAACGTAACGCTCATTTTAAAGGCAATCATTAAAAAATGCTAAACAAATATGGGCGCAAATTAGTTCTCGTCATTGCAAGCGATCATTGAACTACATTATGTAGTTCATACGTCAGCACTTGACTTTTGACTGACTTCTGTCTGCAACTAATTGACAACCTGATCAAAAGTGCATTTGTACCAGAACAACGAGTAAACTCCTGGGGAATAACGTATAGGTAAGGAGAACGTGACGAAGCTAGAATTGCGCTTAAAAACCGTAATTTACCTGAACACTTCTAAGCGCCGCAGTCCCTATGGCATCCAAGCATTATCCGCTGTGGTGCTCTTCCCTGACTGGCTGTCTGCTGGTGGCTACTCCAGCGCAAGTGAGCAAAGTGGAAAATATTGTAGGCAACTTTTGTTCGCCTCTTACCTTCAATTAACCTATCAAGGTTGGATGTATTGATTGACTTCTCCAGTGAATGGTTAAACGCCGCCGCTGTACGATGAATGGTGATGGCGAATACTCGACTAAAATAGTTTCCTTGTATTTGTATTTTCGAAATTTGTAATAAAGGATGCAGCTCATTTCAATAAATTAAGCGCTGCTTAAGAGATGCATCGTATCCAACCAAGGGAGTTATTTTGCATTTTCGGAAGCAATCAATCATCCTGCTTGGATAACGGAAATCTTTGGCGTTACATTATGCATTTTCCACTTAAAGATAATATTGTTTGGTCAAATCAAACACTCCTAACGTGTGGATAGCTATAATAATAAATTATCAATAAGCTATAACTCGAAGAATTTGCATCCTTCCGCAACAGCAAGAAATCAGTGTAATAAATAACAATCAAAGACCCTTAAAAAATGCAAAGGATCAATAGACATAAGCTTTACATGAATGACACTTATGCTGTGTCACAAAAGAAAAAAAATGCAAATAAAAAAACTGGAATTATTTACCATACATAATAGGCCAAACAACATCACGATGGCTATTCAGATGAGAGCTGTTGAATTTTTATTAACTACTGTTCACATCATTGAAGGACTAGCACTCTAGTGCACAGTAAAAGGCACACAAAAATGTCCTTTGTCAGAGAGTATCCTTTTCGAAGCCATGTGCACACTGATATATGGGAAATGGCATTGGCAATGTGTCATGATGTTGTTTGGTGGTATATGAATTGCTTTCTTTTTCCGCTGTTTGTTGTCATTTGGAGTTATTTGAAACTTTGGAGGATATCCTTGACATATCCTGCCGATTATTTGTTTCCTTTCAATCGAAATTTGAGTTTCTTTTTTTTTTGTGTATTATACATTTTCGCATCATATTACTCCCGATCGCAGAAAGAGATAGGGAAAAGTTGTATACACATATACACCTGACGGATGAAGGCGGATTGAGAAATAGTTACAATATAAAAAGATGTTTCTATTTATAAATGTCGATTAAAATATGTAGGAGCATATATCCGTTGACATATCAACTTTCAATTAAGCGTTTTGATGTCGAGCTCAATGCTATAGGGAACTATAGCCATATTTATGGTTACTTTAAGAACGATTTACAAATCATCTAGGTCAAGATCAAGATTAAGATCTAAAAACTTGCAATAAAGGCATTCATTCAAAAGAGACAACAAATAAAGTGCGCACGACTGAGTCGACCGAAACTTTTTCGTTCATCAAGTTTGATTGAGTCAATTGGTAAGTAGGTAAAAAGTTCAGAAGCAATCGTAAATAAAATAAAAGAATAGGTATAGTGTTAAATAAAATTCACTTTTTGGTTATTTCTTTGAAATGGCAGTACTATCAAATAACAATGAGAGTATTAAGCACAAGAAGCTAGAAGCTTTTTTTCTGATCTGTTAGGGCATGTCTTTATTTTTGACTGGATAAGATTAGTGGAGCTGGTTTAAGGGGACTACTATTGGAAGTAGTATTTAGTAGATTATACGAACATGGGTTCAAATTTGAACCTAGATAATACGAATTCGGAGATTTATTTATGGATATAGTCATTTCTGAGAAATAATTCAAAAACTGATTGAATTCCATTTTTTGAAGAAAAACTAAGTACGGGATCTTAGAATACTTATATTATCCCCAAAACGAATTTTGATCAAAATCGTTAAAGCAGTTTTCGTAAAATTTGGCAGACAAAACAGTAACATATAAGTATATTGCAACATTTAGTGTAGAAAATACCATTGCTTAACTATTTAGCTGAAAACTGAATGCCTATTAGATATTGTTCGGGATGTATATGTATAAGCTTTACTTGGTTTTTAAAGTTTTTTCGAAATCGTAAATGGGGGTTTCGAGATATGAGCAATTTTTAAAATTAGCTATTCGTATTGAAAATTAAGGACGCAAACATTTTGAAAACATGAATTTTACTCTAAGAATGCATTTTGGTAAAAATCTATATTGTCGTTTTCGGGTAAACTAAAGAAAATTAAATTTAAAAAAAAAAATATTTTTCAAAAGTTCATTGTAATAATACAGAGAAAAAGTGAATACAGAGAAAAAGTGAGTTTGCTATTAAGTTATAAAATACCATTTTACCTTAGAAATAAATTGACCGTTTTCAAGATATGTCCAAATTTCAAAAGTTACCGATTTGAAAAACTATGCGGGTATGTATTCATGGTAACCATACTCAAGCTCAAATATCAATTTTGGTTCAAATCGTGAGAGCCGTTTTCAAACAATATAAACTGGTATAAACATTTTATGTGGGAAGTACCATTAGTATTGAGGTTCCTTTGCAAAAAAAAAAAAAAAAAAAAAACGGCCCCGAACTGTGGTCCCCAAACTCCATATCCGAAGTTTGAACGAAATCCAGGCAGCCTTTTAGTCTGTAGGCCTCGGGACAAACAGACAAACGGACAGAATTTTCCGTTCATCTATCATCGTAATATCAGAATTGCCAGATAGTTGGATTAAGAGTGAAATGTGCTATTTATTTTGATTTTCCGGCAAGAATTCAGTCTATGCGACCAATTCCTGACCGATTTTGAGCGAATTTTTTTGTATGGACTATTTTCGTACTTTTGTTTGTAAATTTCTAGACTACAATCAAAAGGCCCGCAGGGTAAAGCAGATCCCATTCAACTGGTCGGAAATATACGACGGCATCCCCCAAGAATGATGTTGTAGTGAGTCGTTAAAATTATTATACATAATATGTAGCTACTCAAGCAGTTTTTATGAAGAAGGTCGAATTCATTATCTGAATAGACCCTCTCTATTATTATCTGAGTTCTGAAAGTCTTCATATGTAATTAATCTCATACGAAAAAATATAAATCATATTTGAGAAATATAATCAAGTGTGATTTTTAGGGTTCCGTAGCCAAATGGCAAAAATCGGAACCCTATTAGATTCGTCATGTCTGTCTGTCTGTCTGTCCGTTGTATGTCACAGCCACTTTCTCCGAAACTATTAGAGCTATACCGTTGAAACATGGTAAGTAGATGTATTCTGGGAACCGCATTAAGATTTAACAAAAAAAAAAAAAAAAAAAAAAACCGTAAATTTTGGGGGTCCCCATACATAGAACTGAAACTCAAAAAAATGTTTTTCATCAAACCCATACGTGTGGGGTATCTATGGATAGGTCTTCAAAAATGATATTTAGGTTTCTCATATATTTTTTTTTTATAAAGTGAATAGTTTGCGCGAGAGACACTTCCAAAGTGGGAAAATGTATTTTTTTCCATTAGCAAAATTTGAATGTAATGAGTCATAATGTTAACTAATAAATTAATTCTTTCATCAATGCAGATATTTTAAATGACCTCAAAAATATTATATCAACCAACTTATCTTAGGGTGACGTAAAATTCTTGACGCAATTGATGGTTGAAGGACATTATATCTGTTCTCGCATAAATACGAATATTTTGCGATGACGCTTTGACACTTTCAAATACAAACCACCTAACAGGAAATTCTTTAAAACGCAACATACGAAGTAATAACAATCTTTTAACTTTAACTTATAACCAAATCAACAAATGCCTCTCGTCATCTTTTTAAAATCTTAATACAAAAACTCATGCATAAAGTGCAAAAAGCATGTACATTCAACTATTAACGATATAGTACATGCCATAAACAAAAAAAGGCGAATCAACTTTCTTGAGCAGCGCATAGAGTTATAACCATTTACCTAAATTTGCAATACTCGTGGGCATTAAACACTGGACCAGCAAACGCATTTGTAGTTGTTTTTTTTTTTTTTTTTCTCTTTGTTCATTTTGTTTTTATTCGCTTGCAAAAGTTAATTAAAAATTCCAATCATCGTACAATTAATTTTTACGGAACCGATATCAGATGTGCGGCGTACAACAAAAGCTGCGCGCAGAGCTTGCATATATAGCATAGGCAAAACTTGTTACTCAACTCTAATAGGTGAGTTCATGATTCGGACATTTTTGCTTTTCGAAAAGATTCCAGTCAGGTACAAAGTGCTCATGGATAATAAAATTACACATCCAAGCGCCTACTTTTTTTTTTGCAGATTTCGCGCTGTCACACTTGCATGGTAATCGATGGACAACGCTTTTTCTTTGCATGGCTGTGCAACAACTATGATACGATGCACATTTAAAAGGAAACCTGATGGCACCGTAGTCCAACTGAAGGAGTGTAGTGTAAGGAAAAAATATAGGTATGTATGAAGAAGAAGGTCATTAATTCGACGTAAAGTAAGTAAACGCATCTTAAATCAGCTGTACAAGAAGATGCAATAACGTTTTGTAGTTATTGTCAAGTTTATGGATTTCTAAAACTCATGTCAAAATTATTAAAAAACACTGGGGGTATGCTTGACTCCATCATCACACAGTGCAAGATTATCCAAAAGGCTGACATTGCAGATGTACGACGGTATTGACATATTTTATGCATTGTCTGGAACAAGTGACAGAAATTCTGTTTTTTTAATCCGTTGTAGCAGTGTTCAATCGAAAGCACCCTGGCCGCAAGAGTCAAATGACGCAGATTAAAAATCAATCAGCGCTTTCTATTATACCAGGGTATATCTACCGAGTGAAATTAAAAACGAATCGCGGAATGGAAGGGATCTACAGTTGTATGCCGACTCCAAACGGCTAATTGAGAAGCTCTTTCAAGACAGTTTATACTCTCGGATGTTTGTCAGACGATCGCGAGAGGTGGCGCAGTGGAAAAAATCCTAACCACAAAGCCACTGAGCCTAGAGAGTCAAAGAGTCAGTTATAACCAAACATTTTTTAATGTGAAGAATACTGAACACGGTCAGATCAAGCTATGCTTTCGAGCACCCCTTAGTCGCGACTTGAATTTCAAACTCAGAACTGAGAACTGTACGGTGCGCCTAGTGCGCTGGACTATTGCCAGGACTTCAAAGAGCTCTATAAAAAAATCAGTACACGACTTGCATAAAGAATAAGTTTCTTAACGCCGCACAGTGTGTAATTTAAGCAATCTAGGTGGACAAAACTATTGCGCGTGCTATATGATAATATTAACTTCTTGGATGGGTGTAACTAAATGCAAATAAAGTAAAAGCAACTTTTTTTTAAATATTTATTGACTTTATTCACTATCAGAGTCCTCTGAACCCGACAAATCTGAAGAAAACGGGTCCTGACTATCTGTATCTAAAATGTTATGCTGCTGGGGAGTGGTATCTTCTAATAACATCAATACTTCTGAAGTTATCTTGCTTCTTGTTGTTTTTGGAGGAGCACGTAGGCTTGTTTTAACTGGATCCGATGTGAATAAAAGCCTATGAAATAAATCAGTGTTTGTTGCAATTCGTGAAGTTTTTCTGGTGAATAGTTCTCTATATTTCCTGTTGTGTTTGTTTCGTGCCTCTTGCGCTTCTTCGGATAATTGGCCAATAGGAACAATAGATGATGCTATTATATCCTTTCCATGATAAAGTACTTTGTGTACGCTGACAGGCATCGAATACCAAGAATATTCTCTAAGATATAGGGCACATGTTTGTTTTGAGAATTCATCGAACTTACTGACATTTATCTGAAAACCACAGTTCAAGCACTCTAAGATTGTGTGAAAGCGCTTGATAAGCTCTAAATTAACACCAGTTATTTCAGAAGATATTTCAGCATTCCTAAAAAATTTACGAGCAGTGTTTCCATCATTCGTATTACCTGTTTGCTGTTTTGGTGCATCGATAAGCAGGCCCAACTTCCTTCTAAATCTGTCCTGGACAAGCTTCTTTTTTTCTGCAAATTTTTGTTTGCTTTCAAGTCCACGAACCTGCCATGTTTTAATTTCCAATCGATACGAAATGTGCAACAAGCACTCAAAAAATCGTATCCAGGAGTGAAGCGGAGAAAATCCAAAAGAAAAGAAGTTTCTTTTTACAGGCTTTTCTGAAATACATTCGGGATTATTCATTTCACTTGGCTTTGCTCCACACAAATAGCATCTTTGTGTTGAAGCACAAGACGAAACAGCATTGCATACTTTTCCATCTATCATGCATAATATCATTATGGATTTAACGAAAAATTCTGAATAATTATCTAACAGCACTTTTGTGGGAGAGAGTCCGGCAATTTGGTTTTCAACATGCTTTACTTCTGAAGTTATAACATCGACTGATTCTTTAGCAAATACAAATTTTATTGGCCTACAATATCTCGTAGAAGATGGCGATGGGTTTTGCCAAATAATTTTCTTGTGGTCGGCAGTGCCAGAGTACAATTGTATAGGAACTATGGAAATGCTAAATAGGCTTTCGTCCGTATATTGATTTTCAGAAAACTTTTGTCGATACCTGGATTGTTCAGCTCCATCACATCCCCACTTTATAATTATCTGAAAATCATGGTTTTGGTTTAAATCTAAAGCTCGAAAAACTTCCTTTTGAACTTCACAAAGCCGCATGATAGTATGGTTTATAAGTGATTGAAGCCCTATTTCGGCTGATAGTTCTGTAATAATTATGTCAGAGGGATAGCATAATTGTTTAGCACCCTGTACTTTATTGTAAGAAGGATAGAATTTAAAATTGTGGTTATTGGCTTGTTGACGCATGATTTTATACTGATGCGTTGAGAGATTAGCATCAGCTATGAGGGCAAGTGCTTGGTCTGCAGATAACACTGCGGGCTTCTGGCAAAACGACTCGTGAGCTCTTTTTAATTTTGTACCTCTCTTAGGAGATGCTTCAGATAATTCTCTCACAATTGAAGCCGAATCTTTTTTACCCTCGCTTCTCAGTTTCATTTCGGTTGCCAACGCCAATTCTTCTCGACTTCTGTTTTGGAGAAGTTCGTGAACTTTTCGCCTCTTTGACCTATGAACACATGTAGTGAAATCTTTTTGTGGTCTTCCTGGTTTATTGCTTGGTCTACTTTGAGAAGAACTGGGAATTGCATCAGTCACAATTTCCGAAAATTGAATGTATTTCTGAAGCCACAAACTATTATAGTGCAAAAAGCGATCGCGCGACCTGCCAACTTTGGCCCATTTTGTTTCTATTTTTTGGCACAAGCCTCTCATTTTCACTTTAATTTCTTTAAGTGCCTCATTAGGTAGAGCTATATTATTAATGGCTTGTAAAACATGAGCAATGATGGCATCGAATCTATTATTACTTGAGTTTGTGGTCCAAACATCTAAAACTGATTGATAAGAAATTTCAAGAGCCATTCAATATATCGTTCACAACTTGTTGCTTCGCACACTTTCGCAGAGTAATTTCTGTTTTTCTTTAACCTTGAATGTTAAGTCACTCAATCTGATTAAGCTGCCATCGATATTCTGCGATATAATAATGTAAAACTCTATTTTAAACTTTGAACCTTCAAATTTTATCTTTTCAAAATCACTCACCGATTTAACAAGAAAAATTGCAGTCCACAAATAATTATTTTTAAGAATTTTATCACTTTATGCAGAGTCTGTTTGACAATAAAAGAATAAAAAAAAAAGAGTTCTCTAGGCCCCACGGAAAACTTGCACTGATCAAGAGAAATGGAGCACCAGAATATAATTTTTCGCTAGTGCAGTTTCCCCAAAGCAATCAACGGCAACTTTGAGATGGCATTCCGTTAGCGTGTGCATGTTTTTTTGCTTTATACATTGGGATATCAGAGAAGGAGTATTTCTCTAATAAAATGTTAGCTTTTTTTGACCATAGAACACATTTCGAAATTTGAATTTTGTCCACCTAGATGGGCTAAACTGAACACTGTGCGCCGCCGCCGCCGTTTTGATAGTTTCCAATGTATGGGAAACATCGATCTTGGGCATCGCAAAAATCGATATTTATCTTAGTGCGATACACTGGTGCTTCGTGCACTATTTATGAGAGAACTAAATACTATAGGTACTAAATATATTATTCCACAAATCAAGGAACAGGAACAAACATCTTTCCGATAAAAAAACAAATGTCTAAATATGCGACAATCTACTACCTCACCCTCTCGGTGGCATTCCGGTAATTCGCAAAAGTCCTTAAATCTACCATTTACGTGTTTATAAATAAGTGTTTTACGGTTCGTATAAGCCGTTCACATAAAATTGTTGCCATATTATTGAAAATAAGCTATACAATACAAATAAAAAAAACGACAAACATTTCTCTTTTCAACCCCATTCATGGTAAACACGTGACCCGCCCCTTTGGAGTTCATTTTAATGAAATGTCTTTTTCCCCTCTTCAGTGCGATACCCGATACGCATTATATTTCACCAGGTAATATTGCCGCTGCCGCTGCTTTTAAGCTCGCTGGAAATCAGAGTTTTTGGGGATCAAAGTCAATGATACATTTCGTACACAAAAAATGCTCGTAAATTAACATTCCGTGGGCAATTGTAGTTGTAGGTGGAAATTAAGTGGTTGTTTGGACGTTTGTTCATGTGAAACTTAAATAATTTAAACAAAATTAATTACAATAATATATACCTACTTATTTGTGTATAAATGTAGGTTTTAGGTATTTCTCAAAAAAAGATGAATGCTCAGCAAATACGGCAAAACTATGCACTTGTACTTTTCTGAATAGATTGTGTGTAAATAGCAGGCATTGCTGGATTGCTGCTATTGTGTCAGTTCAGTACGATTAGTCAAAGGCCGTACTGAAGCAGAGATGAGAGAAAATATGATAAGAGCGCGCATAGTATTTTTTGTGTAGCCCACAGTTCCGCCTCAAATCGATAAATCGTTTTTAGCCAACTTGCCGTCGTCGTCGTCCTCGTCGTGGTCGCTGCCTCACATTTCACATACATATATACACATATACTATACCTACCCAGCTCTCCTCAACTGCTTGTCTTGTCACTCCGCGCCCAGAATAAAGTCAGCACAGACTTCCAGCGATATACAGTACAGCAACATGACTCTGCAGCAATTTTTCCAAGCCGCCCATTGTGGAGATAAATAATTGAAAAATGCATAAGCATCTAATCGGGTCGTATGCCCAAAGCACATTGTTCTTTGGACAAAGGGGGTGGTGGTGAGTAAAAATAATTCAAAAATTATGCGGATAAAATTTTTAATTTTCCGTGTCGACTGAATAAAATAAGAAGAAAAAAGTGTATAAGAGACACCTTAGAAGGGATAGGTTTTGCGAGAGAGTAAAACAGGTATTCATTGCTTTTTGGAACACCGGAGGGGTGTATGCTGTAGACGTTTATGCGCATTAAAATGTTTTCACATCTCTTCTGACGTCTCGTTGCTGGCTTTTGGTTCAATTCATATCACACCGGCAATACAACTAAGGAAGTCTTACTTTTTATTAAAGCAAAAGTTGGCTTTTATATTTGGCTTGGATGGCGAGAAAATCGCTTTTGCGGCATCTTTGATCTTTGTTCCGAATCGGCGCTACGTTATTCAATCAAATGTAACCTTTGTCAGCTAGAAAGCACGAGAAACAGCACAATCTGAAAGTAGACGTCATTTATTTGCTAAACTATACGCAGATATAGCCAGTGGCGGACTAGCAAACGTAGCAAGAGTAGCAAATGTTACGGGCCCAGCGCATTTGTAGCCCGCGCACCAACGCTTTTTGACCGAAAAAAAAGTTTCTATGTATTAAGATTGAAGCGTAAAAATATTTTTTTAAATCAATGTAGGTACAATATTTACCAAGAAAGAAATATTCAAACAAATAAAAATAAAAGAAAATAAATATTTGGCGCAACAGGTCGGGAGGGACCCTTGGCCTAGCTTTCTCACAACCATTCGTTTTGTGTGAGTTTTTCAAGTTTGAAACGAATGGAAGGGATCTACAATTTTATGCCTACTCCAAAAGGCTAATTGAGAAGCTCTTTCAAGACAGTTTATACTCTCGGATGTTTGTCAGACGATCGCGAGAGGTGGCGCAGTGGAAAAAATCCTGAGTTGGAATTTGGGTTTTTGCGGAATGTTCAATTATAATTTAAAATTGTAGTAGATTTCTAAAGGTTTTATCCCGCACCACACGCCAGTTGGCAATACTGCAAAACTTACAGGGGAATTCCCTAATATTTTCGCCTATCTAGTCGTAATAACCCAACGAATTTGAAAGAGGACTACAAATTGACTATCAATCAATAAGAAATTGATGATACTTGCGTATGGAAGGTAACAAATAATAATATATAATTATATATACGATATGAGACATTCTTGAAAAAAGTGGTTTCGTAATTGTGTTGGGTATTGTTTTCTTAAATGATATATGCAACCGACTTCCAGTACTCAGTTATCACTTGAAAATATACCACATCGAAGTGTTTTTATGTAGTTGGGCGAGGGAAAAGTATAAACGAGAATGCGCAGCTAGCATAAGGCATATATATTTTAATAAGTTCAATTATGTATATTCCGAATGAAATTATTATTACTTTTCACTAACTCTGGAAAAGTTGCTGGGTTCATCTGACAGAACTGACCGCATATAATATTGGATATAGCCAACATTGTTAAACCAAAAAAGTAGTAACGAAAATATTAAATCAATTTTATAAATTATCTGGTTGGATGACTGTGATTTCTTTCGCATGGAAAAGTGTTACCATGCTATTTATCAAGCCGCCCACAATCCATTTACGTAAAATCACAAATTAGTTACACGATTCTTGGTAACAGTTAACAGACCTAGTATAATTGCGATATATATACATTTTTTTAAATCAGATCATGAACACATTTTTTCTCATCTCTAGCAAAACTGAATCAAATGACAGATTCTGTTTGACAATTGACATTTGTCCTGTAAAAAACGTTTAAACTTAAAAACTTTTCTGAAACTGAACAATTTGCTTTTAGTTGTTTGCCGAAAAAAACGAAGAAGAAAAAATACTTCAATGTTTATTGGAAGATGCTGCAGACAAAATTATGTTAATAAATTTATAATTATGTAAATTATGATTCTCCCATCCTTTTTTTTCAATTATCTTTATTTTATTTATTTTTCCGATAGATGCACACAGGAATTAACTATTTAGCGAACTATAAACTTGATATGACTACTTTGTTGTATTTTCCGGTTACAATAGGGTCAGAGTATAGATAAAATGCAAAAGTGTAGCGAAATTTAAGTCAGTATATTTTGTTGTTGTAGTGCAAAAAAAAACTTAAACTTTCGCACTTTCGCAATGATAACAGTTATATCGGATCGTGAATACCTACCCCTAGTGTTTTATTATTTCTATGTTGTATTAAATTTGTTTTTTGTGCAAAAATGAGTTTAACAACTTAACTTGGCTATTCTATCTAATAGATAAAATTCAATGTCAATTGGGTGGGATAATATGACAGATCCGGTTAGGTTGATCTGCCGTTGCCATATGTGCACAATGCACATTGTTTGTTAATTTGAATTATTTTGTTTGGCAGTGATCCTGCCTGTGGCTTCAGAGTTCGATTATGGGTAGGCTAAATATTTATTAAAAAAAATATTCGTGTAACCCATAGTGGGTAACATGATCCAGAAAAGTTTGTTTAACAAATTTGTTTTAGTTAATACAATAACAAAAGGCCCCTTGATAGAATTTGCTACAGACCCCGCGCTGGCTAGTCCGGCACTGGATATAGCAGCAGCTGATGGAATGTGTTCGTATCGAAAGCGTAGTATGAGTAGGAAGGTCGTATTTATATTAATGCAAATAAGTATATACTATAGATGTATGGGAAGTCTGAGCAAAGGATATTGCATTTAAAAAAGTTAAAATATATATAATATTCGTATGTTTGTGACGTAAAGAAATCAGAAACAACTGGACAGATTTCATTGAAAATTTAACAATTTGTTATTATTTGTGCCAGCAGTGTTCAGAAAGCAATTTGAATGGAGTTTGATATGCCACTCTCTTGTTGTTGAAATCCTAATTGACATGTTTATTACTGTCGGAGAGCAAGTTGTCGATTTGTATTGTTAAGGATGGGGGTTTGTTTTTTGCAGGTATTTTGTCTCGCAGTTTGATTTTGGCTGCGCCTGGACTATGTATAATCTCCAAATCTAATGTAAATTGAAAGTCTTTGTTTCGCCTGCGCGAAACCTGATAAGTCTCAGCTTTTATTTAGCATTATCCATCATTAAGGCCCGTTTGCTGATACTACTCATAGCGATTTAAGTTCCACTTATAATCTTATGTGACAGTTTATGACGTGGAAAAAGTAGCCCATAAGGAATTTAAGTAGAACTTAAATCGCTATGTGCAGTATCAGCAAACGGGCCTAAGATTTATTAGCCGCACTATCAGTAAACCTAAGTAAACCCTAGATGACTAATTCACTTCTGAAACGAAATAAACTGAAACACAAGCTGCATAGTAAAACCTGCAGACACCAACTAAATGTTGCTTTAAAGCATCGTTACACCAGTTTATGTAAAAAAATTAATAAATAATTACATATTTGTCGAAACAGATACTTTGAAAACAAACTAAGAAGTGCTAAAGGGAACATTAAAAAAGATTAGATTGGTAATAAGTAGTATAAACTTCATAATCAGTCGAAAAACTAAAAAACCATAACGTATCCTTTACACTGGAAATAGATAACGTTATCGTGACAGATCCTGTGGTTTTAGCAAATGAGTTTATTGGAACACACGCAGCTGAACTTCCTAGAGTTAAAGGAAAGAAATCGCTTAAAAGGAAGAAATTGTTTGCAAGCGTCAGAAAAAAAGCACCTACATGGATGCTAAATCAACTGGCACATGATGTTTTTCACACACCAGGATAATTTTTTAGGTTGGCTCAATGATTTCTGCGCTGGTTAGGTAGGAGTATCTGAATGATCGTTTGATTTCGATTTTAAATTGGTGTGATCGAACGAAATTTTGAATGATTTCGCGCAACAACCGCCCAGTCTAAACGTAGGTACGCACCGACGCGATTTGATCAGGCAATCTGTAGCTATTTTCAGTCTCCAAACAAATTGTTTATTTTTCACCGCTGTATTAGACTGCCTGCAGTTAATGCTATATGTCGTATGTCCAATATTCTATTGGACTTTGAGACAACCTTGATTGAATGCAACATTCATATCTTTCCAGCGCTCCACAGTAATAACTTTACGATGGCTTGATGATTCTTTCAAAAAAAATGTACTCGCGTCTTCTAGCTCTAACCAACATTCCATTCTTGCGAAAATCCCCCCAATGTATAGACTATTCCGGATATTAAGTTTGTATTGAATATTTTCATTGAAACAATATTTTAGTGTTTTACTAGCTGAACCCCGCCGGCTTCGCCAGGAACGGATAGGTTTTTTTTTTTTTAATTTTATGTTAGACATGTAAAAAATCAACTAAATCGGTTGAAAATTACGGGAGACAGAGGTAAACATACACTTTTTGCCACTTTGTTTTATATACATATATATAGAGATTAGAAATTTGATTTATTTATTCTTACACTGCCAACACTATATAGGTAGGAAGGTAAATCGCAAGAAATATAAATTCTTCGGACTTCGTCTGCGTCGCGAAAAAGAAAAAATTGAAACAAAATAAATGCTTAATTTAAAGAAGGTTGATTCTGTGAACTTGTTTTCAATAGTCCTGCTTCGCCATAATCTCGCAACTGTACACACGCAAATAAAACATGAAATGCAATTCAAAAAGGGGTTTCTTGCTACACACAGATAGCATCAATCGGAAAATTTATTTCTTTTGATTTGTATCGATGGATAATTACACGTTTGCAACCCAACCGATTTATAATTAATGTTGGCCGATGTCTACCTACCCATCGTTCAATAAGGCTTCCTTGGTGAAAACATACAGAAACTTCTATAGCATGAGAAA
The DNA here is from genome assembly GCA_946477585.1 of Cheilosia urbana. Taxonomy (NCBI): domain Eukaryota; kingdom Metazoa; phylum Arthropoda; class Insecta; order Diptera; family Syrphidae; genus Cheilosia; species Cheilosia urbana. Next base: position 605,015 of record OX297854.1, on the reverse strand, counting down.
TGCTTCTTCATATTGTATGCTGACGATACCACACTATAACGACACAAATATACATATATATGTGCAGCAAAGTGCATATGTACACGTACGAAATGAGACCTGACTACATCCCAACTTAAATCTGCATCTGGTATGTATATGCTTTTAAAGAAGTCCAGTACCTACCAGCTTGGAAATTGTTATCCAACTTCAATTGATGCATATAGTGGTTGCCTTTTCCCGATTTAATCACAGAACTGAGAGACTACCCTTGCCACCTAGTTCTACATGTCAAGTTGGAAGCTGCCTAACTAACCGTAATAATAATGATTAACCCCAAAAAGAGATTAGCGAATACTTCCGTATGCGCGTGGAGGTACAACGACCATCAGCCAGCGGTAGCAAGGTTTGGATCTATTCTATATTCCAACACTGTGCTTCGAGCATATACATATAATACTATTTGGCAAGTAGAGTGTTCTCAAAGTCAATTATCAAATTACGGACTGAGTTTCACTGTAATTACCTCTGCGGTGAACAAAGACTGTGTGGTGGTGTCTGATGGTGCGCCTCAGTAGCTGGGGCGTATAGTTGAAATTAATTCCTTTAATAACTATTAAGAAACCCATATGCTTATAGTTGAAGTGTGTCCTCTATGTGAGAAAAAGGTTAAACGTCCTGAACTTTGGATCTAGAGCAATATTCACCAAAATACGCGAAATAATTAATTATACAACAAGATATTGCATTTAAGCTAGACAGCTAGACTATTAGATTCATTTGAATATTGCGTATAATTAAACTGTAAATAAAAGAAACTTAATAGCTGAGCGGATAAAAATAAAAAAATTAAAATTGTTTTTTGTCTGTCTCTAATTTAATATTGCCGAACAACTTTTTAGTGAACTATATTTAATAGAGGATAATTGTTCACACTCTCCTAAATATAAAGCAACAATATACCTAGCTTTACTTTAATTCCGGTTTCACCGACCAATGTGATCGTACACCCGATGTTCGATGGAAAATATCCCGCAACCCGTCCCAAACACTTTGCGTCACTGCATTGAGGCTGATTCAAATTTGTAAGGGATTGTAACATTCTGGTTTGGGTCAGCTGGCTATGCATTTTAACATCATTCCTTTTTAACTTTCTCCATTACGTAGTAAGAGAAAGGTATTGTTTTCGTACAAAATTTCGAACTCGAGATGTTAGTCAATTCTGACATTACGATGATACACGAACTCAAAAAAGTGGTTCGCAAAATGCGCCTGTCCGTCCTTCCACAGACCTACAGCCTAAACGGCTACCCGGATTTCCTTCAAACTTCGGATTTGGAGTTTATGGGCTTACAGTTCGGGGCAGTTTTTTATTTCGCAAGGTAACTTCAATATTAATGGTACTTCCCATATAAAATGTTCGTACCAGTTTGATTTGTGCGAAAACGGTTTTAACGATTTCAACAAAAATTGAAATTTAAGTTTAAGTAGCTGAGTTTTTGGCTAAGGATTCTAATAATGGTACTTTTTAAATTTGGACAATATCTCGAAAACGGTCCATGCGATTGTAACAAAAAATAATTTCTAGGATAATATGGTCAATTCTAACTTAATGGCAAACTCAGTTTTTCTCTGTATCATCCTGAAATCGATTTTTGAAAAAAGTCATTTTTTATAATGTAGTTTTCCTTAGTTTACATAAAAACGGCAATAACGATTTTGACAAAAATGCAAACTTAGAGTAAGATTGGTGTTCTTAAAATGATTGCGTCCTTAATTTTTAATTCCAATCAACGAAAATGCTTATTTTAAAAACTGCTCATATATCGAAAACCCCATTTTTGACTTCGATAAAACTATCGGTGTTCGGCTATATAGTTTAAACTTTAATTCTATTAAGTTGAAATCGATAGATTCACTTTCGAAAAATCAAACTTGTTTAAAACTATTATATTGAAAGTACCGTTACTTCGGTATACTTACTCCATATCTAATATAGGCAACAAATCCGTCCCAGTTGTTTAGGGTACATGCCTCAGGATGGTTTTTTTTTCTGGTTCATGTGACTTTTAATTAAATTCTTCAGCATAGCATACCATGACTTGGATATATGTATTTATAATGTATTTTAGTTATAACAAATTTTGCATAACTTGGTGATTTGGTAAAGTACAGAGGAATGCGATTTGAAGGCCCCAGTCAGAAACATTTTCTGTTCTAATAAATTGTTGTTCTTTCCTTGTCCTTGGTTTATCTTTGCTGCCAGAAGTGTGTCTTGTGGAAAAGTCATATTATGGCCGTATATTTAAGTTGCATGTGACACCCCCCAAAGGATCGGACTTTTTATAAGCAACTTATATTTTCCTCCCCTTCCACTTGTTACTGGGAGAGCTGCCGTGTTCAGAAGCTACTTATAATTGGAAGTTTTTCCATATATTTTTATATAGTTAAAACCAAGTGCTCTCCTACACAAACATGTGGTCATTTGCTAGAAACATAATTATTAAGTCATAGGTCTCGTTTGGCTTCATTCTGCCATTCAGAAGTGCATTGAAAAAAGTTCCAACCTCCTCTTGCCGTTCATAAAAAAGAAGGAAACGCATACATTTTTCATTTTCCTGGAAAAGGCGCCACATGTCCTCTAAAAAAAGTCTTAAATTATTTACCCCGATTTTTTTAATGCAAGACTTAGGGGAGTTAGCAGGAAAAAAAGAAAAGAAATAATCACATCATTAAAATTTAATAAAATCTTCACCTGCATATTGTACGTTGTGCTTGTAACGAGACTCAAATCATAACTTTATAGAACTTCCCCCTTTCTGTGTTGGTTTGAGGATTTAAATCATCACTTGTGGTTTAGGGACGTATTTGTTAACATAGGGGTGTTGACTGCGTCGACATAGATTATGTTTTATTACCCAAACCATTGGAGCGAACGAGCCAAATGCTACTCATTCATGTCTTTCCATTTAGGAGACAGATTTTGGTACATTCTATTTTTGAAAGTGTAGACGCGTCACCGAGACAACTGTCATCAGAATGAGGAAAGGGTGAGTGGATGCACGTCAACAGCGCAACATCGCATTGGAACTGAATATAAACGGATTCTTAATTTAGAGAAAAACAATTTCGGCGCGGTAAAATTATAGTAATTAAGGCTTGCGTAACGCTTGTAATTCACGCACACGCCCTGTTAACACTTTCTTAAATGCATTGTCCTATTAAAGGCTTTTTGCATAAATTCTTTTGGGAAGCCAGGACTCCTTACCGCAGTCATCACACATATTGCCCCTTGGGCATTTAGCGCGGCGTATACGCAAGAGCATACAAAATTCGGCTTAACTAGCAGTAGCAGAGGCACTGCTTCGCAGACATACATCCATTCATCGGGCCATCGATCGAATCAACTTCAATCGCAGCTCTGACGTAAATACACGTTGCACTTTGACTTAATTAGCTTAATAACAATTATTATCTGGTTCACTCTGGCACTCATCAAATAATGATGGATTGCTGACTATCAGATCGTCGGAATAAAGAGGCGCCACTTCGAGAATTTCGGACGATGTGATATGATGAACAATCTCTGATGAATAAAATTGTGTATGTATGTATACAAATACATTTAATGTAGGTATGCAAGAATATGTCGAATAGGAACGTTTGTGTATAAGTCTTTCTACTATTCGCAATAATTGTGTCCATTGAAACTGTAAGGAAATCGAAAGTCCACTGTGCTAGTGGTCTGATAATGAGGGTCGTAGACCACCACTCTGCTCCTCTACCTTCTAAAGTGGTGCACACTTCAAAGTGATTTACGATCTGGCAACGCCTTCGCCTAGCAATTTAGCCAGACATTTTGAGTTCAGCTGCAAGTATCCCTCTATTTCTTTCTGTGCGTGGAGCTGTGTGTATATGTTTGTTAGATCCTAACCTCAACTCCCCACGCCCAGTTGGGTTTCATTTGTAATCATGAAAGCGCTTTCACTCGTCTTCGTCCTGTTTTATTATGTCCTAATGTTGTGTAACTAAAGTGAACCAGCCATTCACTCTCCGCCGCAGTCATGGCAAGGAGTTTCGTCAGCCAATTTCTTCTTACCCCAATAGCCGAACAGATAACAGAAAGGATATAAATATAATATACAAATCCCACCCTCTAGTAGTGCTTTGTGAAGAAAAGAATATCAAGGATCTCTATACAATCATTTTTTTTTTTTTTTTTGTTTTGTATACTCTCGGGAAAATCAAACCAAGTTAGAGTTTCGATTTCATCTATATATAGCGTAAGGCCATGATCCATGAAGTGTTTATCAGTTTAGTCAGGTTTTAGTGTTTAGTTAGTTGCACTTATGTGAGTTCTAAATTGAATAACTCAGCTTAGTTCCAAAATTAAGCACCTCACAGCAGTGATACATAATGACAGATGATAATTTAATATATATTGGGGTTCGCCCGCAGTTGTAGAAATTCTACCTCTACAGGAACCTGGTTTATACGAAACATAGGTATACTGGAAAACAAATGACACAAAGCATTGCATCTTTGCACAATCTTCCTAATAAAAACAAAAGCGAATATTATTGTGTTTCAGGCAGTAAAAGGGGCATACTTAACTTTTTCCAATCGCCTTCGTTGTATATAATGTACTTATATATAAGAAAACATTTAATAATCAACAGATTTATAATTGTAACGGGTGATTTTTTAAGAGGTTTAGAACTTTTTAAAAAAAAAAAAACACAAAAAATTCGAAAAAATGAATGAAATATTTATTTGAATCGATAGTTTGAACCTTACAATTTAATGTTTAAAGATAATTTCATGCAAATGTTGACCGCGGCTGCGTCTCAGGTAGTCCATCCGCTGAGTCCAATTTTGGCATACTCTTTCACACATATCGGCCGGTATCTCACGAATGAATGCATGGATGTTGGCTTCCAGTGCGTCAATCGAAGCGGGCTTGTCCCTATACACATTAGCCTTGACATACCCCCACAAAAAATAATCTAATGGTGTCAAATCGCACGATCTAGGCGGCCAATTGACCGGACCGAAACGTGAAATTAACTGTTCACCAAACTCGCCTCGCAATTGCGCCATTGTTTCGCGTGCTGTGTGGCATGTGGCACCGTCTTGTTGAAACCACATATCATGCAAGTCAAGAACTTCCATTTCGGGCAAAAAAAAGTTTGTTATCATCGCTCGGTAGCGTTCACCATTGACAGTAACGCTGCGATTCGCATCATCTTTGAAGAAATATGGCCCAATAATGCCGCCGGCCCATAAACCGCACCAAACAGTGGCTTTTTCGGGATGCATTGGTAGCTGTTGCAATGCTTCTGGCTGATCTTCACTCCAAATGCGGCAATTTTGCTTATTTACGTACCCATTCAACCAAAAATGAGCCTAATCGCTGAACACAATTTTTCGATAAAAAAGCGGATCCTCGGCCAGCATTCCAAGAGCCCATTCACCAAAAATTCGGCGTTGTGGTAGGTCGGCTGGCTTTAGTTCTTGCACAAGCTGTATCTTAAAAGGCTTTACGCACAAATCCTTCCGCAAAATTTTCCACGTAGTGCTGTAACAAAGGCCTAACTGCTGGGAACGGCGCCGAATCGACATTTCGCGGTCTTCTGTCACACTAGCTGATACGGCCGCAATATTTTCTTCACTACGCACAGTACGTAAACGTGTTGGTGGTTTAATGTCCAACAAAGTAAATTTGGTGCGAAATTTGGTCACAATCTTCCGAATAGACTGCTCAGAAGGTCGAGAATGCCGATCATAAAATGGAAGCAGCGCGCGATGAACATTTCGAACCGAGCACGAATTTTGATAGTAAAATTCAATAATTTGCAAGCGTTGTTTATTTGTAAGACGATCCATGGTTAAATTGCAAACCAAACTGAAGCTGTTTGACAGTGACACAAGGTACTAAACACACGTCAGCTGTCAAAACCAGTGTTGCCAAAACCAAACCAGCTAAAAAATCACCCGTTACATTTGGCAGTTTTATTTATTTGTTACCTTATTGTTTACAGGAAAAAACATAATTTTCCATAGGTTGTTAAAACAATGAATATCTATTGTATAATATAACAAATGCAATTGTTAACTACCTAAAGTGGATTTACGTTTATTTTACATAGGTACTTTTCTGGAATACGTTCTGAAATTGTACAAGATTCGATGTAGCACATGATTGGTTACATTTTCATGAAACAAGTGAGAACAAGAAAAGGTAAACTCAAAAATCGGTTTGTAAGGTATACATGGAAAGCTATTTTAAAAATGATTTAAAGGAGAATAAATGTGCAACAAAACCATGAAAAATAAAGAATGCTAAAAATCGTTAGCTCAAAGCGCTTCCATAGATTCTACTTTAGCCCTTAAGCTAAGATTACACGCGTCATTTTTCGTGGCAAATTTTGACATGCCGACGTCATTATGACGTAAACACTTGTCCTAAATGTGTCACTACGTGTAATCGCCTGTCAAGCGACTGGTCACGCTGGCTGTCTCAGTGTACTCTCACGAGAGACAACCGAGTGACAATAGAAAGAGCGAATTTTTGTACCGTCAGGGCGTCAGCATGTAAAAATTTCCCATGAATAATGACACGTGTAATCTTAGCTTTACTCCTGAACTGAAATGGAAAAATTGATCACTGTAATAGTTCGTTGGAGAGAATTCCATAGCTGAATCGCATGTACAAATAATTATTATGGGCTACTGTGTGTGCTATATACTGATGAGCGATGGGTATCAGGTTCGATCAAGGGAAAAACACAAATCACATCTTATGGTTTTTTCCACTACGATACATCTCGCAAACATCTGATGATAAACATCCGAAGTAAAACTATCATGATAAAGGTTCTCAATTCAGCTGATCGGACTCGGGATAATATTGCAGGTCGCTTCCTTTTCTCCGGAAAAAATAAAAACTCTCACAAAACGAAGAGTTGTTTATGACAATGTGCCACACAAATAGTTATTGGTCAGATTACATTTCACGATGAACAATTTTCCATACAAAAATATCTACTGCGAATTGCAATACGGCTTATTTATAGGATTTAGCTGAAGTGAAGACTGTCAAAACATCACTAAGAAGTGAAAAATTCTGTTATCTGAATTTAATTAAGTCAGAGTCAGAGTCAAAAGTTAATATCAAAAGATGGCAAGTCAGATAAATTTTTAAAGCTTCTTCTTGATTTGGAACTATAGGTACCTATAGGTGTAGCCATTTCAAAAAACACTGAGTGTGTAAATTGTAGGTAAATGATAAATTAATGATACGAGTACAAAACTTGTTAAAGAGAAAGTTATGAGTTCTGTAATATATACAATTCTTTTAAATCTGTTGATTTTAAAAGCGTATAGGTAGGATAGATATCTGACACTGCGATCAATATTTTCTTTATAAATAATTAATAATAACTTTTGAAAATCATTATACAATAATCATAAAAGACATAAAAGACGTAAACCAAACTGGTTTTCAGTGTTCGAACAAGAATTATTAGGGGCAGCAAAAACTAGAAACAGATATACCTAGTGTTTATGTTCACAATATTAAAAAAAATCAGCATTTAACACTTTTTGTTTTATTTTACATTAAATAAACTCAATTCAAACTTAAAGTTTGAAAGTATTTTTTTTTTTGGAAAACTAGTAATGGAAATAACTTTATATAAAAAAAAACAGATTCCTAACTTTGAATAATGCTATAGTCCTTTAATGATGTAAGTGCTGTCATTGTTATTTAATATTGTCCTATTTTTCATTTCAAGTATTTTTTTTTTTAATTACCCCTTCCACCTAAACAGAGCTATTTACATCCCTCCCATCCCTCATAGTAAAAAAAAACTTGTATTTAACCCATCTGTAAAAAAGCTTTATCATTTTCTGCCGCCTAAGTAATAGTAGGTACTCGTGCTCTTCTGCTTATTTATTAATACATTATAGGCACTCTCTTATCCTATAATTTTGTTCATATTTTAAGTAGGCTATAATTTTGTTAGGGACAGGAGTGCAACTACTCTTACTAGGTACTTTAACTAGGTAGTATTTTAATGAATGTATTGTAAATATTGTAAAAGCTGTGTTGCAGCATAGTGGCTAAAGTCCGGGAGTGTGGTAATTCTGCCGTTTTGGATACAAAAATAATTTTGGGAAGCATTCAAAAAAAGTAAGTAATTTAAGAGCAGTTTAAAAAAAAAAACGTTGTTTTCTTTAAAAAATTATCAGCTTAGGTAGGTACCGGCCAGTCACTAATAGCCGGCCACTTTGCGTTAAATAGTTTATAATAAGTAAATTAATCGTTATTTTCACGGGCCAAAAATTGTGGCTATAATTTTTGGCCTATTTATCGTGCTGGTAAAATTTGACAGCTGCAAACACCACTAAACCGCAAGAAAAAAAAAAAAAACGCAGTCTTCGAGGAAGTGAAAAGTGCGTTTTTAAGTTCGAGATTGTTAGTGGAGGTATCAAACGGAAAACGTAGGTTTCAGTCTTTTTTTTTAATATTTACGAACTCGTTTATTGTTTATCTGTTAAGTTATATAACTATTAATCATAATATGTAAAAAAAAAACACGGAATTTTCATTTTTTTAAGTATTAGATGGTGGCCGGTTACTACTTTTTTTTATTGAGGTGTTTAAGTGTCCGGCCAAGGTGGACAAGGTGGAAAAGGTTGCATTTATCCATGCAACTAAGCCAACTTTGCCATGCAAAAAATATTATTTTTTATGCTCTGCTACCCATATCCTTCAACCAGCTGACGTTAGTGTGTTTAGGCCACTAAAAAAAGACTGGATGAAGACGGTAAGACAATGCCACATGAATAACATAGGAAAGGATCTAACTCGTAAAGACTTTTGCCCGCACTTCTAGAAATCTTGCTCAGAAAGTGTGGCCTCTTCTCATTGGATTGGCTCTGCGAAATAAGGCCCCAATGAAATAAGGCCCCAAAAGAAAAATGAAATAAGGCCCCAAAAAATTATACTGGAAACAACAACAATGATTTTTAACAGAATTTGGGGTGTTATTTCCTTTTTTGGGGCCTTATTTCTTAATGAAAATTGAGTTCTTATTTCATTATGAGATAAGACCCCAAAAGAAGAAATGATTATTTGTTACCCTTCCGATATGGAACGCCTATGCGGGGGCATTCTGCCTCCCTGCAACCCCCCTGCTTGGGTTCACTGTTAGATTGCGGGGTGGGTGCGAGGTTGAGTATGTAAGAAGTTCCTTTAATCTAATTTAGTTTATCCAATATCAACAATATTAAATAAAAAGTAGTTTTCATTATTTTTAATTTCATTATAAAATAAACCACAAATTTGGGGCCTTATTTCTTTTTATTTTGGGGTCTTATTTCATCGCAGTGGGGCCTTATTTCATATTTGAAATTGGCCCCAAATTTGGGGCCTTATATACTTTTCTCTTTTGGGGCCTTATTTCCTACAGCCGATTATAGAAAGTGAATTCCAGACATGCTTAAAAAAGTGTCCAGAAAATCCTATGAATCCAGTAAACTTTTGCCTACTGAACAAGATCGGTTTGCAATAGCAGCATCGTGGGTCATTGTTGACAAGTCTACAAAATTTAAATTACCTGAATTATATTGTGTATATATACCTATATGCATATAATATGTAGGTACATGTACATATGATAAAAAAGTAAAAATGTATTTTTATTAAATAATCGATTAAAATCGAGTTTAAATGTTTAATTTAGTTTGTAATATCCTGGCCGGATACTGGTACAAAAGTGGCCGACTACTGAATTTTGCTGGCCGGGTACTGCTTAAATTTAACTTTTTTTAAAAAATTAATTTTAATTTTAAATGCAAGAACATTCAAATATTTTTTTTATCAAACAAAAATTGTCTATCAAAGGCAAATAAAATAAAAGCCTTGTTTAAATGGCCAGGTGAATTAGTTATCACGGATTAAAGTATGAAAATGTGTTAGGTGGCCGAGTACTGGTACATCTACCTACATTGTTCAAGAGCAAATTTTTACAAATTAAATTTGAAGTTGCATTTTCAGTAGGCATCCGGATAACTACTTATAATAGAAGTTCGCTTTAGAATGCTGCTAAACGGAGCAGTGGCTTAGTGGATATTGTGTTGGACTAAGCGAGGGGTCCCAGGTTTGCATTCTATCCAACAGGATTCTCAAATTACAACTCAAGCCGCTTGGACTCAGCATAAAATTACATATCCCTTCCATTCGTTCCAAAAATGAAAAACTCATACAAAACGAATGGTTGTTAGAAGCTAGGCCTAGGGTCCTTTCGGACCTGTTGCGCCAACTATTTACATTTTTTTTTTTTTAATAAAACAAGAAATATACTGTTTTTTTTGCAGGTTTTCTGCATTCGGATTGGGCTTACGTTTCCTGAGTGAGAATATGTCAACGTGGTGTCCGGGTACTGAAATATGTATTATTTTCAGTTTCCGGACACCTTTTCTGAATGTAATTTTTAGTTCTTAGTTTTTTTTTTCTTTAAATAGGCAAGTATGGTTTATGCCGTTCAAAGTTGTATATCTATGTTTGATTAATGCCAAACAGATTGTTCAGCGGTGTGCCGATATCGGCAAGTGCATTTTTTATTAATGGACGATCTGTGAATAATATTCAAAAAATTATAAAAGATTCAAGCGATAGCTCCAAAAAAAAAAACATTAATAGGTACGAGCTTTTATGAAACGAAACCATTTATTGTTCGAAGTCTATGTCTAATGACATATGTTGGCTACTTAAACAGCATTGGTCAGTAGCATATTATAAATAACCTGAAATAAATATTGAGCAGCTCTTGCCTCTGCCTTAAAATTGACAAAGTTAGAGGTAGGTATAGGTACTTACCTATGTAAGAAACATTACCTTTATCATGTTGCTGGTGCTGGAAACGAGAAAGAGACGCTATTTGTACCGAAGCACTAAATATCTTTTCCAGCAGTCGGGCATATCCCTTGAACTCAATGAATTTTAAAAATAATTAAAAGCTTTTGATGTACCTAGCTATTTAAGCCCTTAAAATCGCATTGAATGAAAGATAACAATATAGGTATGTTATATTATTAGGAAATAGGTACCATAACCCTTATAAACACTAACTCTTTTTTTGGTAGGAAGCTTTAATACCTAGCGAGAAAGTGAATGGAAGTCAAAGTTCACAAATAGGCCTTGCGTTTTTCGGATCTGGATAGGTAGGTGCTGGTGCCTTTACCCTAAATTCTTCGTTTTTGGTTCATTTCGGTAATGACACAATAATATTGAAATTTAAACCAACTTGCGATTTAGGTAAATTTTATTTACATATACCTACATACCTACCCACCTATTTTATTATTTTGTTTTAGTTTTTTTTTTTTAATTAAAGGTAGACATTTACCTTCCTACCTGCAAATCTAAAATTATAATGGTACACAGCTACTTAACCATATCCTACCGAAATCGAACCATAGTTATGACTAAATGGTATCTACCTACCTACACCTACCTAAAAGTACCTATACCTAAGCACGAAAATATTCCAGTCAGATAGAACTATTTTTCATTCATAAAACTCAATCAAAATTTGTTTCTAATGCAGTCCCATAATAAGACAATCAGAACGCTTCAATTGTATCTGCAATCTACGCATGTATCTTATAAAAAATGCGTGAGGCAATGAAATAACACAGAAAACAAAAATGAACAAAATGCGAAGACAAACGACCACCCCTTTTCACATATAAACAGGATACGGCGGCGCCCGCATAGCTAAGAGTTAACCCCTGCGAAGAGCACGCGTGCTTCTCCAGTACACCTCTGAAAGACTATTTCCATTGCATTCACTCTAATAACACGTTAGCTGCAAATAACATTTTACAAGGCTCTCATTGGCCAGCGGCTCCCTACAGTAGGCCAACCTCTAAAGAGTATCTATAGATACAATCTCGCCCGTTTGGTTATTTATCGTCATGGTGCACAACATGACGGCATGCTGCCTCCAGCACACGAGCAAATAGTATCTCTGCCAGCAGAAGAAGCGAGAAAGCAAGTAAACACGTATCTACGAATATCTTTGCGCACACTTGAGAACAGGGGGAAAAAAGCATTTTCTGGTTTTTCGTTTAGTTCGTTAGTTGTCTCATTGATACAACTACGTTTGGTGGTTTGTTTCATCGTCGCTGTTTCTACTTGCGTCGCCGTCGATACTTGTTAACAAAAAATTTGCACACTGCGGGTTCTCAAATTTATGGCCGGAATTTATGGGTTATCTATCAAACTCGAGTGACGAATTTGCATTTTTTTTTTGGACCGTAACGATACTTTTAAATGTGTGTTAGCTACCTATTTAATCAATAGTAATAAATAATCGGAAAATTAATAATATCAAACATTTACCAGAATACAATCTAACGACAAAAAATCCAATTACCAACGACACAATAGATGAAAAGGCTAATATACAAATCTATTGTCAGCTACATCCGATAATTTGACGGATTACGAGGATCGCTTTTTTTTTTGTTATACCTAGTTCGCAGCGCAAAAAAAAAAGAAACACAAAGGATTTCCTTTTGTTGTCAGGATTCGTGTTAGGTAATGGAAAGTGGCAGGCTCACCGGAGGTCTGAAACAAATATCCAAGTGTTACCCAGATTTGTGAATCTCTCTCTCTTATTGTATTTCTGTTGTCAATCATTTTTTTGACTTCAAACGACAATCGGTTAAATCTCGGAGTGCAGTATACCCAAATGCGAATAAACATCATCCCTGTTAAATGAATTGAAAATTCAAGACGGAACATTGAGTTTTTTCATCGTTTTCATTTTGCAAAAGTAACAAGTCAATTAAAACGAAAATAAAAAAAAAATACAAAAAAAAAAAAAAAAAACAAACAATAAAGCATGCTGACTGATATGACGCCGACGGCTGGGCAACTCTACGGATCCCAGATCCCGGCAATGGGAATGAATATCACTAATATCGCATCGCATCTACAGAAACCACAAGTTAATCCGGTAAGTAGGTTGTTAGTAAACGATAGTGCCAATATTGAGTGTAGTGTAGATATAGGTAGGTATACGAATGAAACCACAAGCATCGTATCAGATTTCGGAGAACAAACTCTTATTAGACTTTTAAAGGACGTCTTCGAATTCGAACAGCCGAAACAGACAGGTAATGGGTAGGTGTAAATCAGTACCTATAGCTGCACTCTGATGGACGGATTGTGTGTGAAAAGATAAGCAACTCAGTTGACTGTAATTTGGTCTTTTGAAAGTGATCCCTTTATTAGCTAACAATTATATATGTAGCCCATCTTCAACGCGTAACGTTTTTTTCTCTTACAAGTACAAGTATTACCAAATAAGCCGAAAAAAATTGAAAATTGTTCACCGCACAGTTTTGTTATTGAGATTTCACACTCTGTTATTGTCATACATACATACGACGTTTGGAAACCCAAATATATCATCGAATTCATTTACATCGTAGGAAGGTAGGTACTAACTGTTTTAAAACTTATAATTAGAGTGAAATTTTACCTGCTAAAAATTGAACAGCGGGCGGAGGCTGTGTTCTCCTAATGTAATTTGTGTTGCATCTTACAAAATTTGTTGACACCTTTAAAAGTAATGAAAAAATCACCAATCGTCGGGCAGTGTGCGAGTGGAAACAGTTTTAGATAATCTAACCATTCAGTCAACAAGATAGACTTCACCTAAGTAAGTATGCAAACCCTTTTACCTTACACGCTTTCCAACTTCCTTCAAATTTAAAGAATGAATTTTTGCTCGCAACGTCGACTAGCTGTCTTTTAGTCCTATTCTATAGTGGAGAGCGTACCTATATATTATGAAAACGAAAACCGTAGTCCCCCAAAAAAGTCGATAGACAAATTCGAAAATATGGAAATTGCTTTTTATACTGCGAAGATAGCGACAAACTGAAAGGTCACGTGTTGTTCACATATATCTCTTTAGCGCCGCGCCGTCAGCTTCATCATATTCATTTCTTTATAACTATAAGGTGCAGGATGCTTAAGGGGACCCTTCACAACTTTTGCTTTTTCGCAACCGACTCTAAAGAAAAAAGATGTCGGGTTTAATCCACCCACTTCCCATCCTGTGCCTTCACAGAGGTGCACGTTTTAGAAGCTGGGATTGCCGGCACACGTTTACAGAAATACATGATCTTATATCCCCGGTACATTGATTAATACAAAGCAAAGACCTCAAGAGGGTATTGAATTTGTTTACAAGCGGGTATAGGTATAAGATCGCCATTGGACTTGTAACCTTGTTACTAAGATATGTTACATTTGTGGAAAAATTAGCACTTGTTCTGTAGTTACTTGTAGTATTGTTACACCTTCAGGCTCGTGTACCTATATATGCTCAACTGAGATTACTAGTGCTATTTTTGAAAACTAGGCGTCCAATAGCCTGGTTTTATGTGAAGATGCAAAAGCATGATAATCTTCTTTTAGATATTGGTGAGAAATAAACTGTTTAAAAATCAGTTACTTTTGAAGATGTTAACCCTGCTGCGGGGTTAAGCTCATCCTAAATACATGGAACTATTGATAAGAGATTCAGAATTCCATTGATATTAAACAACTTCTGCCAAATCCAACTCACATAAGATGGTTAAATTATTGGTTCTATTTTGTGAATAATCTGTGCATCAATCTGCTTTCAAGGTTATAACTCGCCTTTCGTATTTGTCCTAGCTTGCTGATGCTGCGCACTGTGTTGATTACTTTTTCACTCTTAGGCGCACACAAATTTCCAAAAGTTCCTAAAAGGAATATAAGGGCTTAGTTAGATTAAGCCTAGCAGTTTTAGAATTTTGTTGAAGTTGGCAAAGCCCAATACACAGACCACAAGTTTGTGGATCATGGACATACCCAATTGAGGGTGGGATGGTGTCTTGAAGAATAGACTGCTCCTAGGACTCAAACTTTTCTACTGAATTGAGTTAATAGTATCTAAATGAGGAGGTGAAACAATAAACATGCACGCATTAAATTTAGGATTAGATGCACAGACCTATGGGTGTTCCATAAAAGGCGAGTAGATATTACTTCAAAAGTTGAATTTTATTTAATTGTAATTTAAATAAAAATAAGGACTAAACGATTTCTATACGAAATTATAGGTAACGACTTAAAAGATCACGGCTTTCTCTGATCTTTGAATGATTGATTACATAATATTGCCGAACTATATATATTTTATGCAAATCGATTCAATTAAAGAAACTCCAATTAAGTGTGTTTTGTATAAGTTGCCCAAAAAATCGTAATACCTATAAGCATTCTCCTCTTGTGCGTTGCGCTAAAGGGATTTATAGGCAGTAAAACAAGCGCCACATGTGACCTGCTGCCGTGGTGAGGTCTCCCGCTGTTAAACCGCACCTTTGGCCTAAGGGAAAAGCATCACATGTCACCGCGCCGCGCGCCGGTCGCTGTCGTCTCATGTGTATAGCAAGAATTCACGTTGATCGAAAAATTAGTAAATCCAGTTTTCATCCATTTTCCATCAAATCGAAAATAATAATAATTTTGGTCAGAAAAAAAAAATGTAAATCCACTGCACCAACTAGGTACCAATTCTTTTGGGAACCGATAGTCAATTAAGGTAATATCTGGGCATAATTTCCCTGGCTGACTTTAAATATGTTAATTTAAGTGGTAATTTATCAAAATTCTATGGAGTTAACAAAAAGAAACCATTTTTTGTCGATATGGATATACGAAAGTTAAAAAAAAACTGTACGTAGTAAAACAAATTTGTACTTTGATCTTTTGCCGCCGCTGATTTAATGATTATGATTAATGAAGAGTAGTATAGTTCAGTTTTTGAGTTGAGGAAACTTAGCTATAAGGTTAAGAATATTTCATAATAAAATTAATTTTACATAAATTTAAACTAAACTGAATACAGTTTTGATTGCCGAAGAAATGAAAGAGAACAAAGACATGAGGTTATTTTATTCCCATGTGAAATAATGCTTAGAATGAGTATTGTTGCAATAAAATTTTGTTTTTTTAAAGAATTAAAATTGGACCACATTTGCATCTTAAATGTTCACACTTATGCAGACAAGAGGCGGTGGCTATTAACGTCCCGCGATAGTACATCATTTAAATTAGATGTCAGGCGACGATTCGCTCTTGGTGACAGTTTACGACTTCATTCTGATTAGAATGACGAAATGAACATCCCTTTTCATGTATGGCTTGGGGACATAAATCAAATACTAAATGCCTCGATGTGGTGAAATTGTGGAGTGGATCTAGTGCGTTCACTCGTTGCCGAGTTGAAGATTAACGAACCGAGTTTCTGTCTTTCCGGGACGGAAAACTATAAAGAGTTGCAAAGTTATGTAACGAATCGTTTCATTTCCATCCACGGTACATTGCAAATCTTAGCGCTAAGAAATATGCTATCATATGGCTGCATATATGCAATATGTGCAGCGTTTCTCTTTTTACGTTTAAAACGGAATTAAGAAAAATGTTTATTTTTCGTAAAGGCACTTTGTTCTTGCAGATACTTGTTTGAGGTGCAGATTCTTAGATCTTGCAACCCAAGCCGGTACGTTTAAAAGTAACATTAATCACATTGCTCTCAAGCTCGATCGAATTTGAACTGGATTGAATATTTGATCTTAGTCGGCTCTCACACTGAGGCAACAATCAATAAGAAACTAGCAATAAGCAATAGGCAACTTTTATTTTAACCTATTCCCACAAGAAGCAAAAGTGCTGCCATCAGAAATGTCCAGCTGTCATGTCATCCGAAAACTCAATGATACGATTTTACTTACTTTTGTAGTAAGAATGGAAAAGACTGCCAAAATATCAGTGGTGGGGATAAATTCTCTCACAGAGAGAGACGCTTACGAAAAAGTTAAAGAACGCTTTTGTAGTAATTTATGAATAATGACAGATACATAATTCAAATATTCAAAAAATGTACGAAAAGTCGTTCAAATGTTTGACAAACTCAAGGAATTTGTTAATTTACTAAGAAAATTAGTTCTATCATTTATTTTGAATTTTATTTTGATCAATCCGAGTATATGGAAGAGATAAGAGGAAAAAGCGACACTATGCATCTAGAATTACCTACATGGAGGATATTATTCCCTGTTCCAGCGAAAAAGAATTTCGTCGCCACTTTCGAAAGAATCTCGAGGAGAACATTCAATTTTATTTTGCCGCCTGTTAATACCATTTTAATACGCAAGACATCAAAAAATAATCCACGCATATGCCAAATGCGACAACAAATTTCATATCAGCTGTTAATAATTCTGTGGCAAAAAGGAAAAACAACATAAGTCGACTTATGTCGAAATTGGGGTTTTTACACCATCGTATGCGAAATATTCCATTCTTTTTGCCATATTTTTTTGTATTTTTATCTATTACGGTTTTAGAATTATAGAAGAAAGAAAAACACATACGTCATACAACGCACAAGGAAAGGTAAACATTCAAACCGCTCTCCTGAAAAATTGCAAAAAGTGACTTATGCTGTTTTTCCTTGTGGCCACAGAATTGTAAGGTGACTGACAGCTTTTCCACTTCTTACACCAAGAAATTTGTTGAGTAAAAACTCGTAAGATCCTGAGTGGAGGGGTAATATATTGCTCTCTCGAGGACGCTCTCTTTTACGAATTTTTCGAGTTAAGGAACGGCACTAAGTAAAAATTCGTAAGAATTCGTAAGAATTAGTAAAAATTCGTAAGATTTAAAAGTAACGGAACAGACCTAATAATATGATCGCCCGAGGCCCGACATATTTTCCAAATTAAATAAAACGTAGTAGGTAACATGCGCAAAAGTCGCTATACGATGCGATATTTAAATCGCTTTTCAATATGCGTTGTGTACCGCCAGCAATAATGTTGATGCAATCCGCAACATTTTTCATTCTCCCAATATTGAGTTGAGACCTCTAATTTGATTCAATGCTAAATAATTGTTAGCTTGATATCACATGTTTCCTATTCCCAGTTGCTAGTTGCCTCAGTTGAAGAGCCGACTTAAAGTTGCATGTTGTATCCGATCAGCTAAATTAAGGAAAACTACCAATGACATTTGAGTGCTTGGATGTTTAAACGTTTGTTTGATGTGTGACAGAAAAACAAACGTTTTATTGTATATATTAAAGCCCGTGGCATGGATCTGATCCTAAATTAAGCAAGGTAAACTTGAAAATATAGGGCCGAAGCTTGTCTTCTGAGAAAGCACTCCATTCTAAAGAACTACTTCCTAACAATGTGGGAAAGTTTGGGCTAATCGAACAAATGAGACTCTTTGAATTCTAAGGGAATAAAATGTTGCAACTCAAATGATAGGTAAGGTATTAACTTCCATCCAGAGATGGTGAAGTGGCCGCACTGAGGTGCTTATTCTAAATTTGTCTTGTCAGAAGGAATAGAACTAACTAAACTACGTACCTACTATAGATACGTGCAACAAAAAAAAAAGTTTAATAATTTACAAATATCATATGCATTCCGTTTTCTCTCGGGCACTCGACTTGAAAATACCCATTTTTGACAAATATACTGACTGCATATAGGTACTTACTCACCTACATATTCTCAATATTTTTCTAATTTTACCAACAGCTCCTTGAGAACAATCAGTTGAGTCGTAATAATGAACGATTTTGTATTTCACTCCTTAATGCACTAGATGTTGCCGATTTGTCTAGAAAAACATTTTTCTCTTAAAAATCTATAGATTTGAATAGTTTTGAGGCTTTGTTCTTTTGTTACCAAGAGCCAGATAATCTGCAAAAAAATACCTAAATAAATGCACGCACACATTGTTCTGCGAGAGCCCTTATCTGCCGGATTAAAGAAGCCATTTATGGACTAACAACAATGCAAATGTACTTGAGATAAACACATAGGGAGCATAATAAGAACCTCTTGATTTCTATACCATAAGCCTCTTATGTGTAAAGGTATTTTCACGAATCTGCTCACTCTGTGCCATTAGAAACGCAGAATTGCAAGTAATTTATAAATACATTTTATACTGATGACTTCGCACAATTTGATGATATCATGATTTACTTAAAGTGTAGCTTAGTCTATTGATCTCATTATGTATTGTATTTATTTGATAGTGAGGATAAATTTCGAAAAGCGTTCAACCTTAATCGTGTAGTTTGAAATTAAATTTTATCCCAAATTTAAAATGATAGAACCCATCATAAAAGAGGGAAGATATATAGGTAGGTTTGTTAACGCACTGCCGTTCGTATGTGGTAAGTACCAACATCACCCTTTATACATTACGGCACCACAATTGCAGCCATCATTACTTACCGTCCACGTCCACGCTTCACCAACTTTCATCATCAGCTCAGTTGAGCAGTTCACCCACATAACATTCGTGCGCCAAAGGCTCCACCTCTTCACAGAAGATTCAGATATCAAATTAGACCATAATTATCCTCATTAGGCGTTCACTGGAAATATAATAGGTCTGCAGACGGGTCTGTCACAATTACGACAGATTCACAACGAACGGTATCGCATAATGTAGAGCTGCGGAAGCGAAGTGGGTGTATGGATTCATTTTCTAATCACACACAAGATGTGACAAGTGTAAATATATTTAAGAGTGCAGTTTGGGTTTTATTTTTAAACAAAAAAATGGGCATCCCATCAATTTAAAGCGCGCGAAAAGGGGAAGTATGAAATTCTTTGTTGACAAATTCGGGACAACTCTCTATGTCAGAATAAATTTACACCAACATCCCAGCGACTTGTATTTATATTCTCCAAGGGTAGGTATATTTGGTTCTACAATTTAAAACTCCCTTCATGCTAATGCATAAATTGAGCATCAATCGCGTCAGCCTTTTTTTTTTTTCTTTTTTTTTTCTTATATCTCATTCAAATGGGCAGAGAAATTTCATTCAGCATACTGGAATCCGCTGCGCATGCAAATCACAATAATACGGGACCGTTTTTTATTCAATGAGAACGCAGATACTGTTCTTTTTCTTTTTGTTAGTGTTTAAATGGATTGTCAACTCAGCAGCATTCCTGAAATATTCTGACATCAACAAGGAAAAAGGGCGTATTTGAATTTGAACGCAAATGTTTCTCTTTTTTTGTCGTCGATGGTCCACAGTGGATAAAACGAATTGTCTTGCTTTTTGTTTTCTCAGGGTTCAATGAGAAATGTACTTAACATTTTGCTTTTATTTTTGTCCTCTGAAGCTTGCGCAAGAACTATTACGAGTTGAAATTTATTTATTCGAATCGTTTAGAGCAACTATGTAGATAGATATTATATCGTCACATCACAACAATGCAATGTTGTTCGGGTAATAGGTATGTTTGAATTATTGTTTCGTTGTATAGTACTGATTTGATTTTGTGTCTAGTTTTGTTAATTCCATGTCAAACAGCGAATTTGACAGTTGCCATCCTTCTGAAAGTGTTTCTTATAAAATAATCAAACTTATCTTAATTTAAATCAAAAAATTAAATGTAAGGGCAACGAATAATTTCCCGCCCTGTTACTCTTGAAATAGGTATATACAAATCGGCTGTAGGTGTGATCAGACACAAATTTATTATTTCTATGTATTCTTAATTATTTTTCTTTTGGTTTTTTAGGAATTTTGTTGAGTTTAGGAATCATCTCCTTGCGGAATGATATGCCATTTGATTGCGTAAAACAATTGCCTACAATTATTTCCGAGTTCGTACGGTGCCGTGAGATAAGGCCAAATTCTAGCATTTGTTATTATGATAGGTACTTTGAGAAAGCGTCATAAGGCCAATTTGGCTTTCGATTGCATATAAGATTTTGCTTACCCGAACCCGATACGTATATAGGACTCATTAACCATTCTGATCGAGCAGCAATGTCAACAGATTTATTGGACAACAGAACCTACCGCTCGCTAATTGTTACCCCTCCAACATGGAATTTGTATGGGGGGCATGCTGCCCACTGCAAAACCCCTGCTTGGGCTTACTGTTGGATACCAGCAATATTCGTCAGAAACAGTGTCTATCCTCAAATAACAGATTTCACATTATAGACAAAATTTTGCTTGGACAACGGCACCTACCGCGCGCGAATTACTACCCTTCCTTCTGTATGGGGGGGCAGGCTGAAAATTTGGCTTTATGTCACTTTCCGGATTTTCTAGCATTTCATATTATATGACACTTTGAAAAAGCGAAATAAGTTCAAATTTCGAGATTCCGAGATTTAGCCTTATGACGCTTGGCCTTATCTTACGGCACCGTCATAACGGCTAAATTGAGAAGCCTTTTCAGGACAGTTCTACACGTAATAAAAAAAAAATGCAATATACTGCATTGTGCTTCCTAGGTCTGAGACATGTTATATCGATTTTTCAGTTTAACCTCTTAACAACACTCGGCTGCAAGCATCTTGAACCCTATATTTTTATGTATATAACTGAAAATCAAACCCTGGTATATTTGATAAAAATGAGGCTTGATTCAACAATTTTGTTTGTCAATATACACGTCCATCAAAATGTTTCTATCAGATTGACAAAATAGTAGTACCTAAGTTTTATCTTGCCTTAAAACTTTTGTTGAGATAATAAAAAAATGTTTGTGTTAACAAAAAGCGTTTCCTGTGAGTAGGTATGAAAATAATTTGTTTAATTAATCAAAATGTCGTTAATTTTATAAAAAAGATTTGCCAATTCAACTATTGCTGTTTTGTCAAATCAACAATAAACTGTTGCTTTTACAAGTTAATTTATTATTAATACATTAGTTAGGAATATTTTTTTTTTTTTTTTTATAATTTTACTCGCGCTCAAGGGGTTATGAATACCCTTATAATGCGGGGCACAGCGCGGCATTCAAGTTTTTTTTTTTTTTTTTTTAGGAAGAGAAAGAGGGATAGGAAAGAGTTTGTGGCGCAGTGGATATTCTCCACGAGTGGCGTCCTAATAGCTAGGGGAGAATTGTTGATATTTGTGTTCGCTTATAATTCACTTAAACTTATTCCAGTTTTTTATTTGTGAAAAATTGAATTAGTTTGTCAGCTATTGCATTTTTTTTATTATATTGTATAGTATTGTAGTATTAGAAAATATTGTTGATTGTACCGAAATAATTTCTCAGTACTGCTGTTAAAAAAAAAAGAATCTATAAACAGATTGTTGGTTACATAGCAACATATTAGGGGTATTCACGATCCGGTGCAACTGGTCTTGTATCATTGCGAAAGTGCGAAAGTGCAACTTTTTTTCGCACCACAACAACAAAATATACTGACAAAAATTTCGCTACACTTTTGCACTTTAGCTATACCCTGACCCTATTGTAACCGAAAAATACAACAGAGTAGCGTTATCAAGTTGACAGTTCGCTAAATTATGAATTCCTGTGTGCAGGTAACGGAAAAAAACAAAGATAATGGAAAACAAAAATAAGTGCCGCCGAAAGGAAAATCATAATTTTTCTTATGTAATATTAAATTAACATAATTTTGTCTCCATTATCTTCCAATAAATTGAATCGTTTTTCTTTTTCGCTTTTTAAAAGATTTTTTTCAAAACAAATGTCAATTGTCAGATTGGGTCTGACTTTGTTTCAGTTTTGCTATAGATGAGAAAAAGTGTGTTCACGATCTGATAAAAAAAAATAAAATTTCGCAATTTTACTAGGTCTGTTACACCGAATCGTGAATACCCCTATTGTCAGCTCCAGCATTTTAATTTGTTAATTCAACAACAGAATTGTTAAGTAAATAGAAGTAATCGGTCAATTCTTTATTTATTGTTGTGCGGATTTATTTAAAAAAGTAACTGTACAAATTAAATTAAATATACATTCTACTTATTATTACGTACCTATATTCTAATGTACCAATGGTATTTCCTTGTCATAGAGAAAAAAAATGTTTCCAAATATTTTGGCGTTATATGAGCCAGGGCTTCCGATCGAGTTCACAATCTTAAAAAAATATTCACAATTTGTATTTGGTACGTGGAAAAGTAAGACTTTAAGCTAAGATAGTATAAGCATTGTATAGGTCAGCGTGATCCCTGCAGAATTCTGAAAAATTGCAAGAAAAAAGGCCAATGAAAACAAAATGTGTCGTTTCTGAAGCCATTAGTATTTTTTTAACTAAACTAAATACTATAGTAATGATGTGATAGGCAAGTGCGTTACATTTAGCTATAAGAAGTGCAGTTGTTTTGCTTTCAATATACATTTAACTATTATATTATCATACTAAGTTGTTTCACTTACCATTTTAATAGTTGCATATGCGGATTTCTTCTATTGAATAAAGGCTTAATTCAGTTTATGGCCTCATCCATTTACAATCAATTGGCATTCCGAATTTAATGCGTCACGATGGCATATTATCAGATGATCTCTTAGTTGTTTGTAACCTTTTTGCTTAACATTTTCCATCCGTATATAAAAATAGGTGCCGTGACATTGTGCCAAGTATACAAATTTGGCATAATGACGCTTTTGAAAGTGACACCGGGCCTTATATTAGCATTTGGCATAATGTCGCTTAGGTAAAGTGTCATTAGGCCAAACTAGTTTGTGACATTAGGCCAAATATCATAGAAGCTTCGCATATACTCTGCCTCGCACCCACCCCGTAATCCAACAGGAAACCCAAGCAGGGGGGTTGCAGGGGTCAGCATTGCCAAATTGGCCTTATGACGCTTTCTCAAAGTCAAGTAATCGCTGAGGTATTGTAATTTTGTTTGATGAATAAATAAACTATACTAAACTACAAATTTATTTAGTTTTAAAATTTTCTTTTTATTCACTATTACCGTTAACATTTATGCGCACTGACAAACTTGCTGCTTCGTACTACTTCGCGAGTGAAATATAAATGACGCCATCAATAGCAATGCAAGGATTATAATGTATAAAATGTATTTTTATTGATTCCACACGTACCTACCTATGCTAGCTCCTATATATATCCATATGCACACAAAAACCAGAAATATGACAAAAAGAATCCTCAATCAAGTTTTTTTAACAGAGCCAATTGTATTCCAGTGGTATTCTAGTGTTATTTGTGTTTTTCCGGAGATCGGACCAGAATTGCCCGCCATTAAGCAAACAGTAAAAAATTAAACAATCGGTTTCCAATAGATAGTAAGGGTACTGATCATATCCGGTTCGGATAGTGGATAGATTTGGATAATTCGGTTAGTTTGAAAGGATTTATATTATATACAAATTGGCCCGGTTAATCTGTTAGGTATTTATGCTTAGTACTTAGTTGCAATTGTACAACAAACACTGTTTCTCAGCAGGTATCTGTATCTCAAATTACTGGTCACTAAAATTACTAAAATGAGGCAAATAATTGACAGATTTAAAGAATAGCGATTTAACAAAGCATCGGTCAACACCATACATACTTATATCTGAAGATTAAGAACTCAGTGTATAAAAGCAGATCATTCCGGCCAAAGTCATTTATTCAATTGAATGCTTCAGCAAATTTGAAAGAAATTTCAATTTCCCGGTGCTTTGAAAAGTTACCCCCTTAAATCAATATGTCTACCTGCCTTGGAAAAGAAACACTTTTATCTTTTCACATTCAATAATTGATTGTGCAAATCATGTTCACCTCCATCCAGTGCCCTGTCCTGTTCCTGGCCTGAGCATATGGCGTGTGATACTCACTATACCAATGCAAGGTTCCGTCTCTGATCCGTATGCAGTATATCATTTGTCGACCGCAAATGAAAAGAGCAACGCATTCAAATTAGCGAATTTGAAATGAAATGAGCGTCCACGTCTCCAGCTGTGCCTCGGAAGCCACACACTCGAACACCAAGACGTACCAAAACATAAGAACACCGGTAGCCGATTGGAAGGTTGTACCTTCGCCTGGTCGGAGTAATAAATATGCTCAGAGAATTGATTTGTTTATTGTGAAATTTATTTTGCATTTTACTACTGCCGCTGCCCCCGGTGTGGTGCTGGTGACGTCGACAGTGGTGCAGTGGTCGGCTGGGTTATGACGAACGGAAACAAACGAGTAATCCTGTTCTCGCAGCGCCCAACATTTATGTAAGGACCAGCACAAATCAGTCACATGTAAAATATTTCACAGACTGGCGCTACAGAAAACAGAAACATTTGCAATGCTCGGCTCCGGCTCCGGCAGTTATTTGATTTGCTACGCCTACTTACTTAAAAGGGGCTATGCATTATTTGTTCACGACGATACAAATAAATATGGGATTTTATACCTAAATGTGAAGTGATCCTCAGGTTTGTAGAGGCCTATGAATCAATGTTCCTTTGACTACCATCAAAGCGCATCGAATGCCATTTAACACAAAGCAATTTTTCACAGTATTGTTCCTGGCATATTATACGGCAGCACTTCATTAATCATTGAGTAAAGACTTGAATGTGCCAAATTTACCGTCTCCTAGATGCGGAATACGGGAATACTACTTTGAGTTGTGAGACCCGCAAGAATGTTGCGCTAGGGGTCATAAAGTTAAGATGATAGCACCGCAGGGGTCCGCAGTGGTGGTGTTGTTGATCCAAATTATCATCAATAAAACGATCTGCAAATACAGAGGCAACCACTTTTCATTCATTTTTATTCATTCTACTTTGAAGTGAAATTTTATTTGCTAAAAATGGAAAAAAAAAAGGAAGAGATTTATGATTCTTGTTAAAAAGGAAATTCGTTACTGAATGTTGACACGATGCTCAACTTTGAATACGAGTAAGTTAGACACTACAGCTACGGTTATATAGATGCAGTGGATGTACATCCGTCGATTCAGGGGAATGTTATTATAAAATATTTTTTCCAGTTTGTGCATTTTAAATAAAATCCGCAAATCAATCAATTATATTTCCCCTTGCTGATGTAAGCTGCCGGGATAATCGCTCTCGACTCGTTGAAGGTGGAAAAATATTGTATAATGTGACTATCTCCATGTCTACACAAAGTAATGTTCATATGGACGTAAGCTAAACACTCACTGGGTCTGTTGGCTGCTTTGCTTGTTGATGGCGGTTGGATTATGGGGCTCGATTCGATCGCAGTCGCGCACTTATACCTACGTAAAGGTACATATGTGTTGAATGCAAATGCGCTGTTCAACTTTTAGCTGCAAGCGTTGTTTTGTTAGTCGTTTCTGACCTTAGCAGAGTGCGCATATATGTAGACACTTATGTTCGCACGACTGAAGGGGGACCTACAAACAATTACCAAGATTATTTTCAATAATTTCAACAGATTAAGTAACTGCACACGGCTCGAATTGACTTCTCGAACTGCATTTCGTTATCCTTAGTTAGTCTGGTCTGCTCTCATGCATGTGTTGTATGCTTGCAAATTGTCAAGGGCAGACAACTTATATATCGCAATAACCGAGTACGTAGGTATTAGGCCTTCAGGTTCAACTGCATACCCGGTTTAAACAAAAAAATGATTTTAATATGCAAACAAAGTACCTAACATCCGTAGCTTTTTTTAATCAAATGAATGCACCAACATCGCAAGGACAAGGTATGGAATCGGTCGCTCAAACTGTGAAAAAAGTGTTTATGTCAAGCATTTTGCACTATCTATTCCAGTTCCAGCGGATTTTTGAAAAGAAAAAAAAAACCCTGAGTATTCGATTTTCAGAACATAGAAAGAAAACTTAATGTTTCTCGGGGTAGGTTCTGAGATCAGAGGAACGCTATTGCGGTCTGTGTTGAAAAGTGCCTACGAAGAGGCGCTTACGGCCTTCGGGCAGTCAAGTCCCTGAGATTTTTGTGTTATTAGTTCGTTGGGAATAGGTATGCTTCAATATAATTTCAAAGATCTGGCCAAAGACAATATAGTCACCATTATGCCTGGATACCTTCAGATCAGGAGGCTTGCAACATTTCGGGTAACGAAGATACGCCTTCCGCTTGCTCACCGGTAGATAACTATATGGTCACATACAGTCTGCGCAGATGTATGTATAATATGAAAGAACTGAAAAGTGTACCAAGTTACAATCAATTTTAAAATTTATATCAAAGCAGTTGAGGATTTCGGTGGTAGGAACATATTACCACAGATCGTATTTTTCAGTAAAATAACACTTGTGTATAGGTGTGACAAGCATTTACACTCAATTGTCTTCGGATAGGCTATCATAAGGCCGTTTGAGTCAAGTGTTTCATGTAACACCTTTACCCATGGATAAGTAGGTAAAGATAATGTACACAATGTAATGGCACTAAAAAATATTTCGCAGAATGCAATAAAACTAAAACCTCAGCAACAACGAGTCCTTCATTCATTCATTAATCACCTTCGTATCATACCTAGAACCCATAGTTTTCCAACGATTCTCATATTGATCACGATTTCATACTTAGATGCGTCTACACAAAAAATGTAGTTGTTTCTATGGCAACGAGTTATCTGCAAGGTATTTTTCGTGCTATGAACATTTCATAAATTATCCATTAAAAGTCGTGAAACACCTTATTCTTGGCGGTGGGCAACTAAGCATTAGGTGTCGTTGTTTTTTCTTTTCTTCTTTTTTTTCAGTTTTTATGTGTATTTACTCTCAATTATTATATTAATTAACAGAGTTAGAGTCCATTGACTGAGGCAAGTGTTGAAATCTTATTAAAGTATACTGTAATCCACTTTTCAACATACATACATATATGCACATATTGGCATGTGTGTAATTGGAAACACGTAGATTTAATTACGGCATTGCGGTTTACATGTATCGACAAATATTTTGTTCATTCGAGTTAGCCATTGATGTAATAAACTATTTTAATCACTACACATTTTGCTGTTTAACATAAACAACTTTGTAGCGTGGGTATCGGTGAATGCACCTAGCCAATTGAATTTATTGCGACTTGAAATTACATAGTAAAATTCGTGCCATAAATTTAAATGGGAGCAGGCAGTAAAAATAAAAAGTTGTAAATTTGTACATGAAAGCAATATTACATTAATAATATAACAGTTATTAGTATCAGCACAATATTAGTTGTGCCCGCTCGGATTTCGCTGTGCTCGACATTTGGCACTCACGATCCTTAACAATCTATCTATATGCTGCGGCACATGCGTCGGCGGCATACCCGCTTTCCTGACATTTCTTGTTAATTGAATTTGATTATTGGATCAACAATCGCTACAACACAAGCATAGGAGGGGGGTGTCACCAATTGATAACCTTTTGGAATCACTAAACAAATAAGTCAGCAGCATATATAGCGCAGTCAATTTAAATCAATGTAAGAAGTAAGAAGTAATATTGAAATTATTTTTGTACAAGACAATTTTTCCGATCTACAAATCATTTGAGATGAAGATCGGGACGAAAACTATAGGAAGAAAATTAGCATGTTTACTCTAACATTTCTGTAAAATGATATAATTCAGTTTTCATGGAAATGGTAAAGATACAAGACTAGAATAGACTTTAAAAAAAAAATTACACCATGTCCCAGAAGTAAAGACATTCCCTTGTTCCGCCAGAGTTTACATTATAATACACAATCATGTTAGTTAAAAAGTACAAATTTGAGTTAAATAGAGAAATTCTTCACAATATTTCGGATTTCTTGTTTTTCCAGCTCAGTTGGTCGAAGGCCGAAGATACCAGAGTAGCGCAGCCACACATTACTAGCAAACCTGGCAAGCTTCGTCCCGCCCAAAATTGATTTTTTGAAGTAAATAATTTCGGGCATCTAACTTTTGCGAACGATTACAGATGCATTTCCTCTACAGAAAAATCCCCGCATAAAATGTATTGAGAATTAATTTTATAAAATTTTCCAATTTTCTATTAAGATATTCCAATTTTCTCACCGTACGAACCTTCCTTAAGAGTAGACAACACAACAAAGAAAAGATAACTCAAATCGGACGATTCGTTCTCGAATTATGGGCGGTCTTACGGATGTAACTTTGTTTTAAAGATGGATAACACAGTTAATAACGATGATAACGATAACACGGTTAATGTACAGAACTTATGTGCGGCCCTAAAAGTGTTCGCCAAGTTAGCTACTTCAAAAGCTTAGAGCATATAAGACGCAACATCATATACTTTTTCCAAAGATTTTTTTTTCTTTTTTTGTTAGTTCAAAGTAGAGCCTGCCATTTATTGTGTTAATTTTGTATAGCTCAGGTACATCAGTGCCCTGAATTTGGGTGTGATTAGCGCGTACTTTAAGAGGTCAGAATAAGTTGAATAAACGCAGTCTGAGTCAGCGTTGCCCGTTTGGGGTTCCCTCCTAGTTTTAGGGTTTTTTTTTGGTCGACGATGGGAAATCTGGGGGGAGATATTGTTTAGGGGGGAATCTATTTTTTTTTTTTAATTCTAGTTTATTTATTTCGTTATTATATACTTTTTGGTAACCTTAAATTGAGCTTCCGCTGAAAAATTAAATTTGTAGGCATTCTGTGAACGTAAGAAACGCTGGGTAACTATTACTTAACAATGAGGTAGATACCTAGCGTACAAATTAAGGGATGTGTATTTATTTGCAGCACACTTTATTCTTTATTCGGAAAAATGCTCGCGTTTCAAATTTGAAGTTCATACTTTTAACTTAAAAGTTTTAATCCGTAGGTGGAGTGCCTTATGCGAGAAACAGATTAACACAGCGACATCAACAGCAACTTTGACAACTTTTTAGAACCAATGTATTTTAATTACTTTGAACACATTAGCACAGAAACATCGACAGCGACTGTCGAAGTCGTCGCTGTGTTATAATCTGTTTCTCGCATTAGTGGTTTGTGTGTTGAACTACTAAGCGAGGGGCCTCAGGTTCGATTCCCGAAGAACCCAAACTCCATCTTAAGGTTTTTTATCCACTTACCAACTGTCATGAACTCATGATTCATTCATACAACATATACCTTCCATTCGTTCCAAAAATGATGATGAGGACTCAAACTTAACAAATGGTTCCGAGAAGTTATGCCTAGGGTCTCTACGGACCTGTGGCCTCAACTATCTACTTATTTTTAAGTCGTACATAAAACATTTAAAAAAAATAATTATTTTTTTGGAAAAAAAAAAGCTACATCTGGGTGTTTTTTTTTTTTTTTTTTTCTGGGGGATATTTTGAATGCTGGTCTGAGGGAAATGCTCAAGACAACCTGTATCAATTGTTTTCGTTGTTCATATTGATTATGGATATTTTAAATTTGCCGCTTAGTTTTCAGTGCAGAAGGCGGTTCCTAATTAAAGGTGACAACCATCTGAAAAAAAAGTCAACCTCCATACACTGAACTCATTTTATAGATTAATTAAAAGAGCAGTTTACTTACGTGCGACACCGGGAATATACCACAATTATATTTAATATCTTCATCATGTTTGTGCACATTTTGTAAAATACCTATTTAAATACCCTTAACGATTTTGGTCTTGAAAAATTCCAACAATATATTATGTTTATCGAGTATACGAGTACAAACTACATATGTAGGGTAGGTATACTATTCGTTGAATTCTTTTGAGTTATTCTCACAAAATTGATCATAATAATTACCAACACGAACGTGAAAAAATGCAGATAAATTGCGATTGCGAGTAAAAAGGTTAGACTCTTTTCATTTGTATAGGCTCTCAACAAATGGCTTGAAAGCGATATTTTTATCTCTCTTTCAATTGTCTATTTTAGTCACGCCATGGTTTTTCATTATGCGGCTCACCGCCTTTTTTGCATGCTAAGCTATATTGCCTGGAATAGATTATTTTAAAAACTATCTGCAGAGTTCGTTTGTTTTTATGGTTGCATTTTATTACAAAAAAAAAAAAAAAAAAATGTTCGGTTAGATTTTGTTTCTTAATGTCTAAGAATTTCTACCTATTGGCATGAGAGAATTCTGAAAAAAACATGCCCATCAACATTTGTTTCATAGTTTTTCTACAAAAGTATACTTACGAGTAGTTGGTCCTAATTCTGGATGATTACCAGCCATTAGCATTATGCTGGTCAGGTATTTGGATCATTTTGAAGTGCACTCGCACAATGTTCACATAGACCAATAATCTCTAAATCCCTTAAAATAATATAAATATGTGCAGGGCGCACTTAATGCTCACGATTTTGTTTGTGTTCTAAGGGCTGGTAAAATTCTTCATTCTAACGAAGGGCTATTGTATTTAACCTCATGTTAATCTCTTCTCAATAAGTAAGAGTGTATGTTAGTGTCCTTTTCATTGCAAACAAAAGTAAATAATCGCACTCAATCCAGCAGTGTCCTGTGGAGATAATAATAGCGTATGTGTTTTTAAACACTGATGAGTGAACAAAGGACGCTGTTCACCTAAGCGGTTTCTTTCCTCTATAAGGTTTCGCAAAAAAAGCATCCGAATCTCAAGCGTTGTTTGTATAAATACATTGATTTTGTATCAATTGCATTTGCACAGCACGACATGCTCTTTAAATTTCTTTTAGCTACATAATGGCTTTGAAAAATAAAAAAACTCTAAGTGGTGGTTCAATTTGTTGGATATAATTTTATATAATGATAAAAATATACCGGTAGTCTTTGAAAACTATAGTGAACATTTTCTCCTGACTGCGCTTAATAAGGCAGCCGAAAACAACGTGTACCTATCAAAGAAATAAGGGCGTTCTAATTCTTAATGTGGTCTTAAGAGAGCGATTTGGAACTAGTCAAGAATGAATCTATCGGCTAGGATATACAGAGCCAGAGCGAAAAGACGAAAATTGTTCGGCCCGCGCAATCCTCAACTCTACTTCATAAAAAGAGAAAGTATTCTTCTGGTGCAAAATTCTGTCTCATGAAGAAAAAGGAATCTCAGGCTATATTGTGTGCCTGATTGTAAATATTAAATAATTTGAAGACAAAATGTGTATTAAACAAAATGATAGATGCGTGATATTCAAAAATCCCTTCTATCACTATTTTTAAATTATTTGTTTTCGACGTAAGTCTTCAATTACCAAAAATTTGTAAAAAAAAAAAAACATTCGTCAGTCGTACATACGCGAAATCGTAAAAAATAATTTAATATGAATACCTAGGTATATATACAATATACATGTGTGTGTTATAAATTCGACAAAAAACAAAGGCATTCCAGCAGCATATACCTAATTTGGTTTCTTCTGCAAGCAGCATGAAAGCAATGCACCAAACTGCTAATAGACATACAGACAGAGGGACTGGCTATTTGAATATTGGAATTAATATAACGTTAACAAAAGAAAGAACACATTACAGAGAACAAAAGAATCGAACACTCCTTTTCCTATAGTACAAAACCACTGAAGACGAAGTGTGTGAATTTGTTTGTACTCGAAGCCCCATCCATCCACAGATTTTATTCCGGCGCCAGCATTAAATTTCTACGCGCCAACAACCGCAGAGTTTTTCTTAACACTTTCCACCGCAGCTGTGGCGGAGGGCGGTGCGTGGCTGTTGGTGGTGGTTCTTACTTGGAAACTTGAATTGCTTATGTTTAAATTACAGTGAATAAATTTTAATATTCCCATGTTGAATTAATCAGTCGAAAAGGCTATCCACTTGAAAACAAAATCAATTATTGCCCAAGCTACGTGTTGGTGTTGGAAACTAGTTCCACAACTTTTGCATGGTGTCTAATATCGGGTTATATGACCCCAGTCGTAAGTGACCCAAATTCCTTGCAATTACACATACAATAATCCATAACCTTAGCAGTGTGCAAGTTAAAGGCAAGTAATAAGCAGCGTCTCGAGAATAGCTAAATTAAAATAATGGCCAACTATAGGGCCAACGGTATATATATTCTTATTCATATTTCCAATTGCCAAACAAAATTACGCAACGTGATATGCCGAAATCCAATTAATGCACACTTAATATGTCCTTCATACACACTACAAGCAAACATGGACTTTAACGGATACAATAGGATCATCTGCCGCTATTAAGCCTCGTAATAATATTTTTACCAAACTCGTGGTCTGCCTTGTTCTACGCTCTTCATCATTTTGTTCGGGTTTTTTTTTTTTTTTTTTGCGTGCGCTGGTTTTTCGGCGATATCAGTCGGTGTTAGTTGGAGTAGCTTCGCGTAATTATCTGCTAACTTTCAGTCAGTTTAATATTTATGATGGAGGGAGCCAAGCAGTCAGGCAGCCAAGCAGCCAGCAGCCAACAACAAACGACTTACAGCGAGCTCCATTAACGTTTTTCGAAACCTCACTCAACTAAATGAACTTTTTCGCGTTCTTAATGAGTTTTGTGTGTGAGTGTGTTTTTAATTTCGGCTGCTACGTTTTTCCAAGGAAGAGAAAATTAAAAAGAACCCTCACCATCACCAGAGAACCCATCATGAACATCATTATGATATATAGAGCTATCTTTATCGTGGTCTGGCCAGAGTCAATCTGCAATATCATTGATTTTGTTGGGCCAGCCAGCAATTCGTCTTTGGAGATTTCCCACGCCAGTGTGTTTGGCTTTTAAGTTTTAACAACTCGTCGAGTCCATTCGAGGGAACAGTGAAAACATTCAGAAGTGGAACTTATGTTGCCACTTTAACTAATAAAACAATCTTTAGCTACAAGCAAAATATGTTTGTAGGTACTAACACCGTACACCTACGTGTATGTGTCTGTAATCTATAAAATTTTGCACTTTCTGTGCAGCGTGCTAGAGCACACCCTTGTGGGCATGCAACTTGCAACAGACTATAAAATTTCAAGTAGGGCACATTCCATTTACGATTTACTCTAAGCTCGTGCAATTACGATGGGGCGCATTGCCGCTGCAAATATCACCACCACACCATGTGGCATCGGCTGTTCAAAAGTGGGTGCTTAATTAAAACTGACGAGAAGTTAATAACTGGGAGCGGAGCGCTAATTGAAGAAACTCCCTTTGAGTACAAGGTGGCGGTGGCAGTGGAATGGTAGATACGCTTCCTCTTTCTCCATTTCTTCATCAAAGCACTCCTCTCTTGCGACCAGCAACGATCGAATGAAAAATCGTTTATGCAGATTGTCTGGCGGCAAATGTGATTGGGGAGCAGCTACGAGTAAGTCAACTAACCTGCCGTGGACGTCGTTCAATACGTACGTAAATGGAGTCATTTGTTGTTGGTTGAACGGATTGAATGAGTGCTTAAGACCGGCAGTTTTTGGGGGTTCGAATATAATGTCTGTACAAGCAATTAAAATATGCGCCATGTGTCGGAGAGTGCAAAGTATTTTCACAATAATCGTACTGGCCCTAATGAACTTTGTTCGGTTGCCGACGGGATTCCGACTTGATAGCTAAACCACCTATGGCTGCTCTGCGGATCAAGTGCAACTTTACGCTTCGACAGACATTGGGTCGTTGTTGCAGAATTTTGAAAAACCTATAGCTAAGTAGGTATATGTGCGAAGTGTATGTTCAACTGTAACGACGAATGGAACAGCGACTGCTACTACATTTGGAAGGGCTTAACGAGGGTGAAGTTTTTTTTTTTTTGTTGACTTTTCCTTAAATGAAATAAGTAATATGGCAAACCGCACCGCAACCCACAATGAATTGTTCGTGTAATGATACCCCTGCACACAATCAGTGTTATTTCCACTGGTCCGCCTTCTCTATGCGTGCTGACGTGAAAAGAGCCAAATTCAGTGGTATAAGAGAAGTGGAAACGACGGTGAAAACATGGAAACTTTATCTCATTTCTTACTTGGTAGTTTATGTGTTTTTTGGTATATTGTAGCATTGTTGAATGATATGTACATATTTGTACATTGGCGACACTGCATTTTCTATGAAAAGATGAAAGTATATAGGTACATATAGGCAAATTCAATTAAGCATGAATGAAGTAGGTATATTTGAAATTATTTCTATGCATGCAATCAAATGCATTCGAAAGTAATTGCATTATTATGTAGTTACCTAATTTTATCAATTCAGTTTCATAGCTATACCTACTGTTTAGTTTAAACGTGTACCAAAGATTTTAACGCTCACATACCTTTCTGTGCTTGCAATTACAGTGAACTCTTCTTTTATAAAACTGAAAGACAAAATTCTAAATATATGCCCATACCATTAAAGATGTGTATTCAAACAACATAAAACTTTCCCAATACTTATCCAAAAGGCATTCTTTTAAGAAATTTTGTCGCGAACGCATATAGGTACCTACCCTTAGAAACAGTAATGTGATTGAAGTTGTCAAAATTATTCCCACCGACTGCCTCTTGATTAAAAAAACCGTTTTACCTTTGCGATCACAAAAAAAAAAAAATAATAATAATAAAAGCGAAAAATCAAAAACATAGTTCATCAGAGGAATTATGGTGCATTAATTCATGAAAGTGAACTTGCTTAAATAACTTCTCCTGAGCTACTATGCTATAGCTCAACTCAACGACTGATTAATTAAATATAAACACACAAAACGAAAAACACTCAAAATATAAACAATTTGTTCATTTCCGTATTGCAATAGTACAACAGGGCAGATAATTTTAGTCAATAGTACTGCCACATAACACATAATCAGTTGGTAGCTGAGTGACTGACAATTGATGCCCACCGTTGGCTGCCGCGGCGCGCTGCATCAATTTTTTTTCTACCGAAAGCCGCAATGAATATGCAGATGGCCAACTATGCAACAAAGATAGAAGGAGCAGGTTGCTATTCACTTCGGAACTAGTAACGCATCTCAATGGTGCACTATTCTATCTTGCACGAAATCGTGCACGAACTCAGTGAGTGGTTGGTTATAAGGTTATTTAATTGGTCCAATTATAGTGCCGGTTCTAGCTCTATATGGTAGGTAGGTATATGCCTACTGTAGACCAAACTCATACACCCATTTGATTTGATTAATCGATCAAGGTTACTTGCTGCACATGCAGCATAAATGAGCTCCGGCGCCACTATATTCGCTCGTTCGTCTGGCGCTTGCCATATACACTCACACTCTCTCATTCAAATGAAAGACACCGCGCTCTTGTTCTATTGTGTGATAAATCTTAAAAACACGATCTCTTAAGCTGGTCAAGAGCTGATAAAGATTTTCCAAAGTTTACTGCTCATTAACTGACCTGCTTAGCTAAGTCCTGCTGTGAAAATGATGACAACTCAGCTATTGTATCATTGCCAGGGGACCACCGCTACGTTCACGGTGCATTTGATCTTTTCACCTTTTCGATTCATTTTACGCTGCGAGTAGGATATGAGTGTGAGATTTTCGGCACCAACTTTGTTGCTGCGGTGCGGTCAGCCATCAGCAACTGGCTGGACTGGGTCTGGATAAATTAGCAAAGCGCCTGCACCCAAATATAAATCACAAAAAAGACATTTTCCATTACCTCGTGTGGTCAGGTGTATCATATCTAAACAACATCGCCGACACTCTGGATGAGATAAGGTTAACGACTAAAAGAGTAGCCGACAACAATGATGGGAAGATGGTTCGATTAGTTTTGGTTTGTAATTACATTCGAACCGAATGAATTAATTACCTGTCGCTGTCGGATGTTTCCATGTTTCATCCCCATGTGTATGTGTGTTTGTGTGTGTGGAATTAAATCAAAAACGGCGCTTCGGCAAGAGAAAGGGCAAATTGGTTCGAAATCCGGCGGGTTAATTTGATTTTATAACACATTCATCAAATCCAGTCATATAAATAGTGAACCCACTTTTCCAGTTGAGCGTTGAGCCGTCGCTCAAACCAATGAATAGGAAAATACCTGGACTTACGAGAATAATCGGCGTTCATTAGATATTAAATGACCTCATTGATTTTGTAATTTTATATTATAAGGTACCTACCTAATTGGTACTTTTTGCTATCAAATTCAAATGACATTCTCATAATGCAAATGCAAATTCGGATGAATGCTTATTTTAATTACTAACCAACATGAGCAAAATACAAACCACCAGACCAGAAGAAGAATGCTCTAGTTGCTGTTAAGCCGTTGGCTTTACGTTTTGCAGGTAATGTGTGGCTGTAGAAAATATAATTTCATCATTTCTTGGAGTACCTGCTGGAGTTCCAGAAGGTTCTATTCTCGGTCCGAAACTATTTTCAATTTATGTGAATGAACTCCCACATCTTATACAAATTCTACTGTCCACATGTTTGCTGACGATGTACAATTTGTATATCCTGCTCTTTGGATATGATTAACAACGCCATTCAATTAATCAAGAGGTCATTCAGCATCAATGGGCTTCTAAACACAATTTGCCGATTAATCCTTCAAAGTCAAAGACACTAACGTTCAACTTTCCGCCATAATATTGTTAAGACAGTCATCAATTGAATACGTTCATAATGCTAAAAATTTGGGGATACTCTTTAATGTAGTGTTCCTTAAACATCGATAGTCTATCGATAGTTTATTCGATAGTTTTTTACTATCGATACTATCGATGGTTCAAAAAAACTATCGATACTATCGAAACTCATATATGAGCACATATTCAAAGCAAATGTAGAAGTACTGATTAAAACCGGTGAAACATGTACGTAAAAGAAGTACTTTGTTTCCACTGACACAGGATCGGCGATTGGGCAAAAATGCAGTTTTATACCTGCTGTACATAAGAATACGTGAAATACCCATCTCTTTCTTACTTATTAAAAAATGTAGAGCCTTTACGATCAAGTAAAGTACTGATATCCATACGTCAAAAGTACTTCCGTAGGTAATAGGAGTACTACTTTTCTACGTATAAAGATAGGCGCCTTTAAGTAACGTAGAGTAGACTGTATTTCAAGTGGTCATAAAATGCCAATTCCTGACAGTTCTCGTGTCAAAATATGGTCATACCATCGGAACGGATAATTCTCCGATATTATTATGATAAAACCCTATATGCCCATATGCACTTTATTGAAATTTCGTTATGGCATTGCTGCCATTTTTGATGGAACAAAAATTATTTTGTTGTCATCGGTTCGGTGTTTGAGTTTGTGTAATTGTGAATTATTTTCATTTTCGTTCTCTTTTTTTGTGGAACCCTACTACAACATTTAGTAATAAATAACAAATGCCTTAAATGACCATATTGGTAATTTTGGTCATACAGTCTAATATACAAATTTGATAATCCTGACATTTTGGTCATTTGAGAGCTAATCTGGTCATTTGCCTGTTGGCATTCATATGCGTGATTGGCATACAGCATTATAGCTAGAACTATAATAAAATACAAATGCGATTCCTTTGAAAACATTTCTTGAACACAGCTGCTTCGGTATTCGAATAAAATATGTTTGTTTTAAAATGTTTTTATTAATGAATTATGGACAAATTTACACCCCGTCCTTAGAATATAGTAAGCATATTAAACTATCGATACTATCGATAGTTTTATTCCGAAACTATCGATACTATCGAAATGTGAAACTATCGATGTTTAAGGAACACTACTTTAATGACACACTCACTTGGACCGATCATGTTGCAGATACAATTGGGAAAGTACAATTACATCCGACTTCTGTGGTCCACACAAAGTTCTTTGCCCACTAAAACTAAGATCCTACTCGTTAAATCCCTTATACTACCTATCCTTTTGTATATGGTTGCTAGGTTTTCTGCCATGTTGATTACAACACTAGGCGTAAAATAAATGTTATTTACAATAGCCTCGCAAGATATGCCTTCAGTATACATTTTATTGACCACGCATATCTAGCTACTCCCTGCAGATAATAGGTCTAACTTTCGACAACCTCATTAAATTCAAAATACTCTCTTGCACGGTATCATGATGACCCAACAACCGGAGTACTTGCACAGCAGACTAAGTTTTGCCAGCTCACAAAGAACAGCTATATTAATCAGGTATATAGATTCAATTGCTTGAAATCTGAGCGTACATTCTTCGTCCATGCCATGTACTCTCCTACAAGTACTAAGAAGAACCACAAACACAAGCACATTTAAAATAATCTATTCAAACACTTGGCCATAGTGGTACATAATATGTTAATGTCAAAGAGATGTATGTTTTATAAAAGTTATTAATTTGTTTAATGTGTGTAATGTAAGTTTTCCATTTATACTTATTGTTTCAATAACCACATTTACTCAACAAGAGAATAATAACCTGTTCAACAACTTTTGTTGATTTATAAAACACAATCAAGGGGTGATTTAAAGTATTTTTAGCCTCTTTTTTTCAAATCATTAAAGCACTTTGCTTAGCAAAATTACATTCTGTATCAGAAAAAATTGGCTTTAGCAAAATTATGAATTAAAATAATAAAATAAAATCAAAGCAGACGAACCTTAGTGTGCACAAATTGGTTAAATTTTATATCAAAACATTCGAAATTTGCGGCATGAATGAAATCTAAATATTTATACATAAATGATTTTAGATTCATCCGTGCTTCAAAATTACTTAAATCTGTATAAGATTGTTTTTTTTTTTTTTTTGTACCAAACGAACATTAATAGTGCTCTGAGAGCGCCAAATCAAATACCATATAACATATTCCTTAACACAATGGAAATTGTCAAACTCAAAAAGACGATTGCGATGATGGTGCATTAAGCATAAATATTGCGTCTCACTTGTATACATATGATTGAGTTTGACTTTTATTTATTTCGGCTCCATAAGTCTTGTTTTTGGCATAACATTGTGCATCGTTTCAAATCATTGCCATTGAAAAAAAAGGCTTATGCAAACGAATGTTGTTAAAAGCTAGATCTAGGATAATACGAGAACCTGTTGCACTAACTACTCACTTGTTTTGTATCCTACTTTGGTGATCTGTAAACATTCTAAGGCCTATTTTTTACATAAATTGTGCGTTACAATTTTTGAGTAAAAATATTACAGGATATTGGATTTAATTTTTTTTTTGTAATTTTTTTGCTTAAAATTTGTCGTTATTTCAATATATGAATTACAACTTCTATACAAACACAATAAAAATTTTTTTAATAAACATTTTCTCTTTCTATAGGACCATCCAAGTCTTCGTGGAACACCCCTAGCTATGTTGGCCGCGCAGTGTAACAAACTGTCAAACAAATCCCCTCCGCCGTTGGCTGACGCTGCCGTTGGAAAAGGATTTCACCCATGGAAGAAAAGTCCAACGTCCTCATCGGGCGGAGGAAATACACCAAGCATTGGTACAGGACAGCACTCCCCATGCTCAATTTCTACATCACCATCAGTGACATCAAGTATAGGAACTTCGATTGCAAGAAGCCTTCCGTCTAGCACAATCAACACTATGGTCAATATCACCGCCAGGTAAATTTTTGTGACAAATTCCCAATTCAGTTGGTCCCGGTTACAAATGGGAAATTAATTTCAGCCTCTATCCTTATAGCCGACCGATTACATCGTCCTGTTCTGCAGTCACTAACCCCTCGTATGGTAGTGATCTATACTTTCCAAGTGCAACCACGTCGCCCAGTGTAGCAGAGAATCATCATATGCACCAGGGATTACTGGGCAAAGTAGAAGGTACAGCTTTCGGCTCAGTGTACTCAAGGCATCCATATGAGTCGTGGCCCTTTAATGCGGTCACAGCGTCGCATAAAGCAGCCTCTGAGGGCGTTAATTCCGGCTGGTGGGACATGCACAGTGCCGCGGGCAGTTGGTTGGACATGGGTGGTGCTGGTATGCATTCCACTATGGCAAATTACGCAACTGCTGGTTCGGACTATTCTTCGTTGACACATTCACTTTCAAACACTGCCCATCTACTGGGGTCTGGTCAGCATTTATTGCAAGACACATATAAAAGTATGCTGCCTGGTCAAGGAGTTGGTGGCTTTACGTTACCCCATTCATCTCCAGCCACAGCTTCGGGACAGGCAGCTACACCGTCAACACCCTCACCACGTTCACAACGAAGATATGCGGGACGAGCAACGTGCGACTGTCCAAATTGCCAGGAAGCAGAACGACTCGGTCCCGCTGGCGTTCATCTACGCAAGAAGAACATTCACTCTTGCCACATTCCCGGATGCGGTAAAGTTTACGGCAAAACTAGTCACTTAAAAGCACACCTTAGGTGGCACACTGGCGAGCGACCATTCGTATGCAATTGGCTGTTCTGTGGAAAAAGGTTCACGCGATCCGATGAGCTGCAACGTCATCTCCGGACACATACAGGTGAGAAACGATTTGCTTGTCCCGTGTGCAACAAACGGTTTATGCGTAGCGATCACCTCGCAAAGCATGTTAAGACACACAACGGTACAAATAATAACATAAAGAAAGGCTCTTCAGAATCATGTAGTGACTCAGAGGAGACCAACCAATCTGAAGTAATGCATCATAGTAGTCATCCAGGGACACCAACCCACCAAACTATGAACACAGGCATGCCACACCATATGGGGGGATCACCGGTGATGCAGCAACACCCCTCGCAGCACCATCATCATGCACCCAGTCCCAACATGGATCACCACAATCAGATGGATGTGAAGCCGCCACCCGCAATGGCTTGAGG
Source organism: Cheilosia urbana (assembly GCA_946477585.1). NCBI lineage: Eukaryota > Metazoa > Arthropoda > Insecta > Diptera > Syrphidae > Cheilosia > Cheilosia urbana. The sequence continues at coordinate 563,520 of OX297854.1, read as the reverse complement.
TTCATTGGGGCCCTTCATTTTTGCCGCAAATCAAAGCAGTGGAGTAGGGTCCTTTTAAAGAGGCTTCAAACAGAACGCCCAATTTTTATCTAAGCACACGAATCCACACAATCGTATTTATTCCCATCCTAAGCACACAAATTACAAAAATTCAGGGTATTTTTCAAATAAAGTGGACACTTGTCTGGTTTTGTAAATAATTAAACTAAATACATAAAACAAAAATACATAAATGCAGTTGTATCACCAACATCATTTAGCTAAACCAAAATTTACTAACAAAAAATTATAGTATCGGTTAATTTGTATATACAAAAATGCTGTAAAATATATCTATACAAAGGCTCTGTTTTAGTTTTAATCAAAATATCTAAAAAATAATAATAAAAAAACAAATTATCTAATAAATCGAAGTCTAGTTCTTATATTTCATTTTAAAACACCAATCCGTGTGTAAATACTAATAAAAACTGAACGCATAGCTAATAATAAATATAAAACATGTTTTACTTTCTATAATACTTAAAATACATTAATATTTATTTTAAATTGCTTGTCATTACTTTAATGCATGTATAACAAAATGAACAACAACAAAAAAAATCAACAAAAAATAAATATTATGCTATATATCGAAAAGCAAATTTCAATTTATTTTTACCTAATCGTTATTTAAGAAAATTACTAAAACTAAGCCCTAACATAAAATTGCAGAAAAAAAAATTATAAAAAAAAATATTTTTATCCCAGATAAGTAGAATAAATTGTATAAGTGTAATTATTGAAGTCTCTATTGTGTATAATGTTGAACAAAACAAATAAAATGAAAAAGTTATTACCCAATATTTATATGGTTACCTAACCTTTTGATGCCGGATCAAATCATGCTGAGAAACAACAAAGAACAAACTGTTGTTTTATAGTTACCATTTGAAATCAGGATGCTTACTTTTTCGCTTCGATAATAAGGACATGTTCTAATCGTCGGTGCATAAGGAAATGTTATATGAGAATAAAAGTGTTAACAATGTATAAATTTGTATGCCATCAGTGCTGAGTATAACGCTTTGCAATTGCTTTATCGTCAATAGCTGCCCGACACAATTTTTCTTCTTCATATGCCACTAAGATAACATTTAGAGCAGTAAACTGACACTACTAGTGATTTGCAGACCTCAAGCCCAACCTGCAGACTGAAATATTCAGACTGGTACTGCACTGGTGTACAAATATTAAAACAGTTTAATGCAAAATTTGCCATTGCGAGATTTTGCTACAAATCGAAAATCGTCATACATTAGGCTTGACAACTCTTATGCAGCATTTGCGACTTAGTAAGGTTCTCACATGTAAGCAAAAATAAATTAAAAAAAAAAAAAATTAACATTAAGAGTCACAGAAACTCAGCAAAGAATTTTGTATTAAGGGGTAGTTACCCTGTATATACGTTAACTAAAAAATGCTCAACATTACAGATACATTACTTCAGCCAGCAGTCAGACTTACTTATGCGAGAAACAGATTAACACAGCAACAGCAACAGCGAACTTAGAACCAATGTATTTTGATTACTTTGAACACATTAGCACAGCAACATCGACAGCGATATCAACGTTAGATTCGCTGTTGCTGTTGCTGTCGCTGTGTTAATCTGTTTCTCGCATTAGTTACTAAGTCACCGACCAATAGGTTAAAGGAGGGATATTAGACTTGTTCCAAACAGGCAGGCAAACATGGCAAACCGGTTGTTTCTGTATTTAAAAAAAATAGCCAAAAGAGGAGATGGGGTTGGTTGTAATAAGGGCAGGTTGCAATAGTCGAAAAAAGGGTGTCAAGATTGCAATACAAAAATGTATGAAAGAGAACAAAATTGTAAGTATGCTACTGGAATGCCGGCTAAGTACCTTTAATTTAATGTTTTTTTCACATATTGAGATATGGACAGAGATCCGTGCGAAATGCCGAGAGTTGCTTCTTGCTTGTGGAAGGGGTGAATCGATTTGAATACGAACTATTAAAATGAACAATTTCGATCTTACAAGTGAGTATTATTTTTGTTAACGAAATTTGAGAAAATTGTCTTCAGTGTCTGTAATATAATCCTCAAAAGCTTTAGCTCAACCAGAGCATAGATTGGCGTGTACCCTACTGTGCACTATGAAACAAAAATACATTGATTAAGATGAAGAAGATGTTGGCTTAATTTGTTGCGAACATTATTAAGTTTACCTAAAGAAAACTGGGCCTAAGACTGACTTGTAAATAAAGTGCACGACTGGGTCCAACGAAACTTTCTCGTTCATCAAAATTTTGGTTGGTTCTTTTCTTATTTTATTAGGTAGGTAGGAAAAGATCTGAGAAGCAATGATAGATAAAATAAATAGTTCATACCATATAAAAACGGAATAGTGTTGAATAAGTGCCCTTTATATCTAGTAGTATCTATCAAATAACAATGTGAGTTATTATAAGTTGAAGCTGTCAGTAGCAGGCAATTGTCGCAAGTTCTGGCTAGAGCGTTGTAAGCGCCTACTGTACTATTTCAATATAACACAAAATTCTTGCTTACAAATCAAAGTGTAGCAGGAGTTTCTATTTTCTGATCTGTTAGGACATGTTTTTATTTTTGACTGGAATATTAGTAACGCTGGCTTAACGTGTCTTTTATTAAAAGTAGCGTTCCTGATAGGCCGATATATTTACATGGATATTATATATAATAAATCAAGGATTTGTTTTTTAATTTGCATTAGTAGTTATAAATTGAATATACCGATGGACGTGTGTGGGGTGCAAATGAAGTAGAAATTTTGAGAAATAATGTTAGAACGGTTTTTGTAAATTTATGCAGAAAACACAGTAACAAATTTTGCAACATTTAGTTTAATAAATACATACAACCTATTGCTAAACTATGTTTTCGAAAAATGTCCACATTTCAAAAGTATACCGTTATTCGATTTTTTTTTTTTTTTTTTCGAAAACTGAGTAGGTAGGTACGCAGTCATGTTAAGTACACCTACTTAAGCTCAAATATCAATTTTGGTTGTAATCGTTATAGCCGTTTTCTGCAAAATGGACAGCGACCCACTATTTTGAGTTCCATTATCATCGTAATTTCAGAATTGATTAACATATCGAGTTCGAAATTTTGTACCAATACAATACAATACAACTCGTACTACGTAATCGAGAAATGTAAAATACTCATATACTAGTTGCATAAAGGCTAGATGAGTTTTTTAACTGATATAAAATTTGTTATAGATAGATCCTTGTAACTACTGTTTTTTTTTAACTATCAGTGACCTTAGAAATAATATATACAAATTTTTGTTATTTACCACGGGTCTGAATGGGAAATAATTTTTAGTAGGTACCTTACTGTTTTTTTTTTTTTAAATATTTCCTCGGACCACTATCTCTGCGCACCTTTAAATAATCATAGTGATTTGAGATGAAATTGAATGAATAACTTCCTACTTTATGAGGATTATTTGACAGTTTCCTACAAATTATATTGTGTCCAAATACATATGTCCATGTAATCGCAGTGTAATTGCATATGAGGTTTTTACTATAGGTAGACGTAGGACCCTAGGTAAAGTTTCTTATACACATACATAAGTTTGTGGGAGTTTTTATTCTTTCTTGCTATTGGTTCAATCGACGTCCAAGGAACTATCCAACAAAAGAAACGAACAGTAGATATGAGTGTTTCTATAGATACCCACATCACCATATAGTCTCTATAATTTGATTTACATAAAAAGTAAACAGTAGAAAAAATAAACTACTGATTCTATAGGTACTTCAAGATATTAAATTGTCTTTGCATTTCTTATACAGATAAATTATAAATGTAACCAAACTAAAAGCTTATGTAAAAGAACTTGTAAACTTTTGTTTGTTTACTGCTCCCCGAAATTCGAAATTTTTCCCCTACCCGCTATCGAAATCCGACTTCAATTAACTGTACCTACGGAAGAGAAAATCAAAATTAATTAATTTGAAAATACATAATGTACATAGACAAATATTTTGCGGCTATTTTCCCTAAATGAGCGAAAGTATGAAGCAAAAAAAAAGAACGCATTTCAAGAGCATTTCAATTGACAAATGAGAAAAATCCTTGAATATAAATCACCAGCCCAAAAACCAAATTTCACTTAAATCCCCACCGCATCACATCGATATTTGACGACGCAGAAATGTCAAACAAACCACCCTCTTTGAATTTTATCGTTCAATCTGTCTTCAATTAAATATTTATTCTTCCTAATGACAAAAACGAAAAAAAAAAATTGTTATGGTGATTCCGACCCCGAGATAGAAGAATTCCGTTAGCTCCATCCCCTTAGCGCCATACAGATTGAAATTTCGTAGCGGTTCCATTTCAGCCACCCACAATCTCTCATTGTCAAGTCATTAGGGTGAATGTCTACATTCAACACCAACCTAAACGGGGTGGTCTCGTGAAATATGCTTCAAATTACGATGTGGATGGTGAAGTGGAAGTTGTTTAAGCGACTAAACTGTGACTACCACTGGATTTAGATTTCATTACTGGGATTTGTTTATACGCTTTTCGGGTTTATTGTGCGACGAGGGTGAATCACAGGGGTGGCTTTATGACATCTCCCTTCTGGATGTTTTGACTGGCGCTGGCAGACAGATACATCATTGTGTATTTAACTCTTAACACTGCATAGACAACGTGAGTTTTGAATGTCAAACGTGGGTTAAGCTTAGTTACGGTAGTTAACACCTGCTTCAGGTAATTACTGAAAATAAATCCATTCGAAGTCGTACGTATAGTGTAAGGCACTATAACATAATTCTTCTGATCGCTGTGGTTGAACAGACAGCGGCTGCTGTACAAAATGTTAAAATTAACATTTAATTTATTGTTCAATAACAGACAACAATAGAACAAGACAATGTTAGTGGGTGTCATCGTTACACAGCCACCCGCTGTTCGAATTCGTATATTTAAATATAAGATTCAAAGAGTAAAGTATGTCCTCCAATATTTGGGTTTCGAAAATAAGAATAAAAGTACATTTTTTGCTTGCATGCTTAGGACGGTTCTGATTAATGATACTAACTTTACGTCTCACGAAGAAGGAGAGCGCACGGCCAACAGTGTCGGGCCCGGAAATGTTAATTTTTTTGTCTCTGGTTTACGACGACCGACTGAGTGTTGTAGATAACATCATTTCGGTTATTCACATTCAGATTTATTATCTTTGCGTTATTTATGCGCTCTTGAAAACATCTCCTTGAAGAGTTAAATACCATATACGATAACCAGACACAAAGCGCACTACATCTGTGTTTAGAATGCGTAACAGACGACAAAAAATGTGTCAGATAATTAAAACATCAACATCAGATGATAATGACGACAAAGTGGCTAAGGGTCTCAGGATTATGTTATCATAGAATGTATATATACGAGTACGATGTTGCGTTAGCACATTGTATATTTTAAGTTGTTAAATATTTAGGGAAGTAATTGATTGACTTTTTGATATCCGAGGTTCAAGGATTTTAGAACATCTGGGAAATAGTAAAGTTATGGGATACATATGTACATACATTCTTTTCGTTTGAAATTTATTTATAAATTAAATTTTTCTGTGCCCCTCGATTGATGATTTATGAATGTAGGTATTTGTATGGCTGAATTGAGAAAAACAAATTTTGCAGGACAATTTTAGATTTTCCCCGAAGGTGGCGGGGGTTAAAAGTGAACAACATGAAAAATTCGCATGATATTTTTGAAAATACCGTCACAGTCGCATACAAGTAGATACTGCAGTCGATTTGCTTGCCCATTTAGCGATGTCAACATTTGTTAGGTGGTAAAGAAATGCAGAAACATACATCTTTACATTTGGCTCAATTAATATCAGAAACTCTTTCAAAATCCTTCAGATGTATTTTTTTTTTTTTTATTATTTTATTGTCAATTAATTATAACCAGAGTTCTCCCAGTGGTAGAAATTCTAACATTTTAGTAACCTGGCTTAGACGCAAATTATTGGAAAAGAAGCTACACACAGTATTAGATCTCTGCACAATCTTCCCAAAAACAAAAATCAAGCGAAAATTTGGTGGTTTAGGCAGTGAAAGTGGTTTTATATTAATTATATAATTGCGTTTGCGAATTGAACATAAAAGCAGAGAAAATGTTGAGATTTGGATTTGATACGATCTCATCCTGGCTCGACCTATAGGATGCCTGCCCATAGAAATAAAATGGAAGTCTACCCTTTTTGCTGACACAATGCTTCAACACTCAGAACTATATACAGAGCTATACGATAGCCCTAGCCCTAGAAGCAGAACTATACCGAAAAGAGCTATCATATAGCCGTATGGCATTAGTACCGTAACGACATAACTATTTTGGTAGACAGTCAAGCCGCTCTTAAATCGATAATAGCTAACACAATAAAATCAAAGGTTGTAAAGAACTGTCGAAACTCATTAAGCAGCATCAACAACCACAACATCAAGCTGTGCTGTGTTCCTGATGGACATATAGTAATATCTAAGGGAACTAAAAGCGGATGAGCTTGCAAGATTAAATTTAGTTTTCTCCGTGAAAATAATGCATCCTGGTCCTAAGTGACGAATAATAAAATGGATCGAAATAAAACCTCATTCAATCGCGGCTGCGATTCCATGATAACGCTTTTTTGATCTTGGATATACATACGCTAATTTCAGTCTTCTAATCAATAAAATCTCTATTACCTGTATACGTGAATCGTACTTCCTGCCTGTGTACCTACACAAATAAAGGTATATTTCTGTCAAAGGTGCTTCACTCCAATGTCAGAACATTATGTCAAAGTTTTGAAATCATTTGAAACTATTCACATCGTGGGAGCGGCAGTGCTGAACTAAACACCACATTCAGCACAACGTTGAAGTCTGAAGGAAATATGACACCACTTCAAAAAGGATAATAAGGATAATCACTTGCTATCGTATTTATCTCATCGCAGGACTGTCTGACATATAAGACGCGTTGGTAAGGCAACCTGTCGTTCGCTTCCTCTGGGTGTCTATTGAACCGATTTGATACGTGAGATGAATTGAGTCTATACAGTTCACACAAGAAATTCCGTACTTTTAGGGCTGATGATGGTGGTTTTCGGAGCGAACAAAATTTAAGGAAGTTACCCTTTTGGACCATTGTCTGTCATTAGACTGAGTGAAGGTATTGCTATTGAAGTATTTTTTGTATGGATTGCCTATCATGCAACATGTGTACCGGTAGAACCTACGATAATTCGATTTTAAGTGGACCAGCAAAGAGCAATTTTAAATTGCATGATACCAGAAGAGAACCCTTTATCGGATTATTGCCATTCGCAGTATGTTTTTGGCGCCCCCAATTTCTTTTTTTTTTTTTTTCAGCAGTGCATGCGTGTAAATGTACATTGTATTCGATTGGCAAAGTCTAAGAAAGAATACAATGCTTAGATTCTGTAATTGCACTTAATAACTCACACGAGAGCTGCATGCACCAAATTAGAGTCCTGCAACTATTCTTTGATGGAAGCCGTTTAAACCATCTGCGATGATGGGGAGTCAGTCAACCCCTTCATAGGCTTTTTCTACTGTTGTGTGTATATTTATATACTTTCTGAGACGCATACCTAAAACAGGTATATAAAATGGGTCGCATCGCATTCGTCAAACATGTAGGTACACAAATGTTATTGAACAATTGTTTCGGGGCTAATTGAAACAAATTAATTAAAGGCCTTCATCAATAAGTGTAATTACGCTAAAGAACAATCGTAATTTTAAATAGGTACGGTACACGCACTGTAAAGAGGTAAATAGATGGCATTCCCTCGTAATTATAGAGAGACATATTTAATTATATAATAACTGATCAAATGCCAGCTGAGTTTATCTATTTAAGATGGTGCTTGCGGCTGTTAACAACTTCTAATGAACAACTTTATTTAAACCCTTTTGAAAACAGTGAATATTGATTATTAAGGTAACAGTTTCTCACAGAGCTTATTCGTCTGATACAGGTTACAATTGCCTTAATTTGGGTCCATCCTAGTAGTATTAGATCTTGTGAGCGATAAAAACTTTGCGTCGAAGTGTTGTTTGTGAATGCGTATTGGACCTGTAGAGGGTTTAGACACTGTCTTGAACCTTGTCAGTAATCTCGTTAGGTCATTTTGACGAATTCTTCGCACGCCTATACAGATACACTAGAGTTCGCCCAGTGGTATAAATGCTACCATTTTATTAACCTGGCTTATACACAAAATATTGGAAAATAATTTACACACATTATTTCATCTCTGTACAATATTTAAAACAAAAAAAACAAAATAAAGCAAATATTTTGTGTTTAAAGTATAGTGAAAGTTCTTAACTATTTGCCCTCGCCTATTAATATACCTAAGATTTGTTTTTGCATATATAAGTTTGGACTATTTTCAGTAAAGCTTACTGTTTGAAACAATTTTCAACTTGGCAAGCAATTATTTGGGTAGTATTTAAATCGAACTCGAAAATTTCGCAGTTAACTTTCCTTTTACAAATCCCGCCAAAGAAAATGAGACCGAAATAAATAAAGTTCCTTGATTAAAGATATAGCTATATCGATTATGACGTAACATACAATTAACGAATGTTCTGTGCAACTGTTTGTTGACGTCATTAACTTGGTATTCAAGATTATTAGACCCTATGCAGCGTTGCCGTTTGGCCCCTTTAGGGGTTTTATTAAAAATAAATGTCTTTGCTTCTCTGTTGTTTTATTTTTTCCCCTAGATTAGTATTCTATGCCCCTTTTTTAGCTACAAAATTTCTAATAAGGTGAGTGTTGTGTTGTCTCTGAAGTGTTTTGTGTTTATATTTAGTAATTACTGCAAAAATTTTACCTCATAAGAAAATGTTGGTTCTGCTAAACATTTTTACTCATATCGGGCAAGATGACATGATACTCGACCGTCCAAGATCACATGCTATGTCATATTACCCAAGACGTAGTAGGTATTTTATTTCAATTTCTATATCTTTTAATTTTAGTATGCCAAATAACTAAAACAGAACCTCAAGCAGGCGTACTTTGTCAAAAGAAGTATGGCTAAGGCCATTCAAGACGTCAGGAAAAATAAATAAGTTTGACTATAACTATATTATGTCATCTAACACCGAACTATGCCCTCTTGAACTACCAATTGAACATATTATAATTTTAAAATATTTAAAAAAATACTACTTACTGTTTAACACTATTAATTTAAATGTAGTTTTTATTACTAGCAAATGAATAAATTGAATTAAATTGTTTTCAATCCTATCATTTGTAAAAAAAAAAAAATATTTTTCACTTTCAAAAAAAGTATGTCATCTTGAGCACAATTCCCCTAACGTAATGGTGTATAATTCAGGATTGTCTAAAGACACGCAAATCATATTAAAATGCTTTAACCGTCATCTCATAAGCTATATTTGTTCGAGTTTAATTTACATTGACATTTATCGACTACTAATGCCAAATCTACTAATACAGTTTACTCAATTAAAAAGTATAACATACTAGCTGCTTCAATACCTTCTCTAAAGTCCCGCACACATTTAGCAACGTGTTTTGACAGTGCAGAATTTTAGCTGCCATGAGTGTCAAGATAAAGCGTTTTCAATGTTCTTAAAATCGTGGAAATAAGTAGATTTACGGAAGACTTGAATATAGTAAAACTTAAAATTTACAAATTGCCGAAAAATCAAATATCAAATTAGCAAAAATAGTTTCCGTAAAGAAAATCTCCGAAATCATAACAATGTGGCAGAACTTTTGACAAATACAATCTCACTGTGTATTACGATCAAAATTTTGGCAAAATCACAAAACTATGCAAGAAGACTAAACAAAATTAAGATACCACACTAAAAGTGAAAACACAAATAAATTAGAAAATTAACTATGAATAAACAGGTAGGTAGTCAATATTTTTAAAATTATCGAAAAATCCAATTACAAATTAAAACAAATTGTTTTCGTAAAGGAAATAAAATTTATGTAGGTAGAATATTTGACAAATACGATCTCTCAATTGTATATTGCGATAAAAATTAAAAAAAATACAAAATGTATAGAAAATTAATTTTTAGGAATCTTCCAATCTCCTGTTAAAATTCTCCAATTTTCTCGCTGTAAGAACCTTCCTTAGGCGTAGACAGAGACAACAAAGAAAAGATAGCTAAGATTGGACCATCCGTTCTCGAGTTATGGGCGGTCTTACGGATGCAACTATGTTTTGTATAATACATAGATGGGCGTATAAAAAATGAAAATAATAACCAGCTCTTAAAAACAATAATTGATATTGTATGTTCTGTGACTACATTTCCTTTAAAATAAAAATAAAAAATAGGCCTTTCTACAGGTACTAACTTTCTGTTTATGCTTTTAAAAATGCATGATCAATATGTGGGCATAAACAACAAAGGAAAAAAATGCTCTTTGCGGTCAACGAAAAAAATTCTTGAAATAATAAGTGGCATGCGTGCTTTAGCAATATGATTTGTGCTGACAATAATTACAGACCTATTTTCAAAGTTTTAACTGGTAATGGAGTGTGAAGATATTGTTCTCAAACAATGGGATGTTAAATGCGGAGCTTATGGTGTTTTATTTTGTATAGATAAACTATTTGGTGGTTGGGTGTTGATGAATAGGGTAGATACTGATTGGCGTCAACTTGGAGATGCCCAGATGTTGCAACTGTTCAGATACACCAATTTTGCTTATTTTACCTCCTAGTGGTCACCACCGGTAACTGGTCTATGTCCATCCGGAATTGACTTGCTGAACTTATAAGTGCGAGTGTTGAACACGTAGAAAATAGCAACACTATAATGCTCTGTTGGAGTTGACTGTCTGCTCGAGTCTCAGAGGTCTTACATGAGCCCCTCAGAAAGAGGACGTACGGCGGATGAATTCACATGGTTGAATCAACGGTGGCGTCAACTGTCAACATGGTAGATACCTCAATGAGCTACTTCGACGTATTTGGAGCTAAGGTCATTGAGAATTTTCAACCCTAGTCAGGGTGTTGAAATAGAGATGGTGGCGGAAGAGCCCTTAATGGGTCAACGGCAGCTCTCACATCCCCGCAGCGGGTTACTGACTCCGGAATATTCCGGCTCCTTTTGCCCTAGGGGTCGCAGAAAGGGCCTGGTCCTCCAGGTTGGGGGTTGTGCGTGGGGTTAACTACCCTACCACGGAAAACCACACATGTTGCAAAGCAACCAATAGCCTCGGATAAGGACGGATTCACTGTTGACGACCCTGCAAAACGAAAAAAGGACAATGACGTTCGGATCTGCACGTGGAATGTTCGAACTCTGAACAGACCGCGTGCACTCGTGCAGCCGAAAAACTAGCGGAGGCCCTAGACTGCTATAAAGCAGGTATCACCGCCATCCAGGAAGTGCAGTGGGATGGGCCGGGCAAAAGAAGGATGAAAAACTGTGACATTTACTACGGTGACTGCTATAGGGAACAAAATCAGCGTCTATTTGGATGCGGATTTGTTGTAAGCGGCAGATTTGAGCAAAAAGTCTTGAGCTTTCGACACGTAAGTGAACGCCTTACAACAAGAGTTTTTAGAGTTAGAGCTAGAAAAAGACGATGCTACCAAGGAGTGTTTCTACGAGCTCCTCGACAAAACATATGAGCAATGTCCTAAGCATGACGTTAAAATCGTCTTGGGTGATTTTAACGCCAAAATAGGAAAGGAGGACATCTTTGGTAGCACAATCGGAAAACACAGCCTACACGACACCACGTCTGGAAACGGACTTAGGCTGATTGATTTTGCTGCGGGACGTAATGCTACCATAGCTAGCTCACGGTTTCCTCACCTCAATATCCACAAAGGAACTTGGCGGTCACCTGATCATCAAACCGTCAACCAAATTGATCACGTTGCGATCGACGCAAGGCACTCCTCCAGTATTATAGATGTCCGAACTTTCCGAGCGGCCAACATAGACTCGGACCACTACCTTGTTGTAGCCAAGGTACGGATGCGGATATCCCAGACACCACAACAACGAGAAAATACTGTGAGGAGATTTAACGTCGGACGACTACAAACGCAACAAACCGCCAGAACCTATGCCGATCGCGTATCCCTCAACCTCTCGAGAAGTCCTATGCTGCCAGCATCGAGTGCCGAAGACCAGTTGCGCCGTTGCCAAGAAGCCATCAAAAACGCCGCAACTGATGTGCTCGGTTTCACCAACCCACCCCCCCGAAACCCCTGGTTTGACGAAGAGTGCCGGTAAGCACATGCAGAAAAACAAAGTGCCTACGAAGCGTCGCTGCATAGAAGGACGAGAGCAGCTCGTCAGCTCTACGAGCAAAAAAGGAGGGAAGAACATCGGCTTCTCCGGAGAAAAAAGAGAGAGCATGAGAAGCGCGCGATCGAGAATATAGAGAGGTGTTACTCCAGGAACAATGTTCGAAAGTTTTACCAAAAGGTAAAAAGAACGTGTCATGCCAACAAGACCCGAACGGAGACCTGTAGGGACGAACAAGGAAACCTTGTAGTAGAGTCACAGTCGGTGCTGAGGACATGGAAAAACCATTTCTGCAGACTGCTAAACGGCGAAGACGACACAAATTCCGCTGTCAGGCAGAACGAACCATTCAACCTGGACGATGAAAGCCAAGACTACCGTCCACCTGACCAAAATGAAGTGAGGATGCCAATATCCAAGCTGAAGTCCAACAAGGCTGCTGGACCAGACGGCTTACCTGCCGAGCTCTTCAAGGCAGCCGGAGATGACTTGTTAGAGGGCATACAACAACTCGTCTCCAAAATTTGGTTAGAGGAAAGTATGCCTGATGAATGGAACCTCAGCATCGTTTGCCCGATCCACAAGAAAGGAGACTCTCTCAACTGCGCCAACTATAGAGGCATCAGTCTCCTTAACACTGCGTAAAAGATAATGTCTGTTGTACTATGTGAACGCCTGAAACCTTTCGTCAACGATCTGATAGGTCCCTATCAGTGCAGTTTTAGGCCCGGTAAGTCCACGACCGATCAAATATTCACACTGCGGCAGATCCTGGAGAAAACCCAAGAAGTCCAGATCGATACTCACCATCTTTTTATCGATTTTAAGGCCGCATATATGACAGCATTTATAGAGACGAGCTATACAGAGCCATGTCTAGTTTTCGCATCCCTGCCAAACTTGTCAGCATAAACAAACCATACTGAGACCCCCAACTCACAATCCTCTTGCCGCTGGCCTCCTCAAATTTTTCCAGGAATCCGCCATTTTGTTGTCCTATCCGTGTACGCCAATTCCTATCTGTTTCGCTTTGCCCACAGTGAACGGGAAAAAGATTAGGTGCGAATGTGTTGGTTGAGAGGATTTTTGACATTTGTCAATACGAATTTCTATGCAACAATACTAGCGCACCTAAACTTTTTGGGAGCGTACAATTTAGCTTGAAGGCAAATAACTGTTAATCGGTCGAAGTTTGGGGTCTCAGTATTGTCTCTGCTTGTCAGATTGTGCAGAATGACGATGGAGAATGCTCGCTGCTCCGTAAAGGTCGGAAACAATCTCATCAATATAAGGATTCCATTCATCAATATGATGATGATGAATATAACGGTGAATCTAATTTTTTTCATCAATATAACGAATTAGTTCATCTATATTATGAAGGTTTACATCAACGTTCTCCTTAATAAAAATTAATGTCTGTTTTTTGACGAACGCTGTTATCAATATAATAAAAGCCGTCATCAAAACGATGAACGTCGTTATCAATATGATAAAAATTCAAAACTTGGCAATCGTACTTGAATATGATGATTCCATTCATCAATAAAAAATAAATAGTTGGCGCAACAGGTCTGGAGAGACCCTAGGCCTAGCTTCTCACAACCATTCGTTTTGTGTGAGTTTTTCATTTTTGGAACGAATGGAAGGGATCTACAGTTTTATACCGACTCCAAACGGCTAATTGAGAAGCTCTTACAAGACATTTATACTCTCGGATGTTTGTCAGACGTTCGCGAGAGGTAGCGCAGCGGAAAAAAACCCTAAGTCGGAATTGGGTTTTTGCGGGATTCGAACCTGGGACTCCCGCATAGCAGTCCAACACACTAACCACTAAGCTACTGCGACTACTATCATCATCAATAAGACGAATAAATCATCAACTGAATGAACAAATGACTAAATTCATCAAAATAAGTGTTTTCGTCATATTGATGAAATGTTTTGATGAAATAATGAACGTAGTTCATAAAACCATACGGTAAATTCTCTTCAGAATCCTGTTGAAAAAATTGATGAATTCATTTTCATCATATTGAAAAACTGTTCATCAATTGTCAAAAAGTTTTTATGAATTTGTTCATCATATTTATGAAAATTACGTCATATCAATGAATATCATGTTGATGAACGCCATTCATCAATACGACGCCGACTTTTTTTTTCAGTGTGAGACCTTTGATGTCAAAAAAGGATTTAGACAAGGCGACGCGCTGTCATGTGAATTCTTCAACATCATTCTTGAGAAAATTGTGCGAAACTCACAAGCCAACACCAGAGGCACAATTTTCCATAAGTCTGTGCAACTACTTGCATACGCTGACGACATTGACATTGTTGGCAGAACACAGCGAGCTGTTACTGGAGCGTTTGCTAGTATTAGTACAGAAGCGACAAAAATGGGTTCAGTGGTGAATGAGGGTAAAACAAAATATATGCTGTCAACAAGAAGGGACACATAACATCGACGAATCGGACAGAACGTCACGATAGACAGATATAACTTTGAGGTAGTTAAGGACTTTGTCTACCTCGGATCCGCTATTAACTCTGAAAATGACATCACCTCAGAAATCAAGCGAAGAATCACTCTTGTCAACCGCTGTTTCTTTGGCCTAAGACGACAATTGATTAGTATAAGGCCTTGTCAAGAAGCACTAAGGAGATTCTATATAAGACTCTCATCATCCCTGTCCTGCTCTATGGCGCAGAAGCATGGACCCTAGCAAAAACGGATGAGGATCTTCTTGGTCCCTTCGAACGCAAAATTCTTCGAGTGATTTTTGGTCCTGTTTGCGTTGACGGGATTTGGAGGAGAAGATTTAACAGCGAACTCTACGAGCTGTACAGCGACATCGACCTGGTCAGAAAAGTACGCATTAGTCGTCTAAGATGGTTAGGACATGTAGAGCGAATGGACACCAACGCTCCGGCCCGGAGAGTCTTCGATTCCAACCCGGAGGGACAACGCAGTTGAGGAAGACCTCAACCAACTTGGAGTGCCCAACTGGAGGCAGTTAGTCAAAGATCGTGCTAACTGGAGAGGCGTATTGGTTGAGGCCCAGGTCCACCCCGGACTGTAGCGCCACCTTAAGTAAGTAAGTAAGTAAGATAAACTATTTGTGATTTATCTTTATCACAATTAGCAAGAGATGCTCCAAATTTGTTGGTGCAATGAAATATAAAGGCCCAAAGAGATATAGTCATTATACATTATCACATATATGGCCTATGTATATTTTGACTGTGGCGTTTCTAACAAACCAGTCCTTTGGAATATATAATTGTCTCTTCAGGCAAATGCTATATAGGTTACATGAGATGGTATGGCCTGGAAGTATTACAGTCTATGAATAATGTGAATGTTTCAGTTCCCTAGCATTAATTTCAGTCCCCTTTGCCAATGGGAATGGACGTCATATTAAAATTTAATTCTAAACACCAAATTGACTCATTTAAGTAATATCCACTTTTCAATCGGAGTCCAATCAAATATTCTTGTAGGAAAACTATCAACCCTTTCTAGTGTCCATTTTATACGGAATTACATTCTTTTGAAATGCAAACGAATATAGGAGTATTTGGTGGCTAAGACTTGACTACAATAGTTATTGTAGCGAGGCAATATTTTATGCAAACGTTTGTTTCGTAATTGGTCTCATGCTTTTGCCTCAAATATTAAATGTCGGAACAACCCATTTAGATTTCCAAAGCGTATTAAGGTAAAGTCTTACTTACTTACTTTGGATGGACTCAATTTTGTATGAACAATTTGCGTATCAAAGAAGTCGGAGGGACTTATATTTAAAAGTTTATTGTACCCAGATTTATAAGAAACATTAAATTTTGCCCCAAGGCAAACCTTTCAAAACCATTCGTTTATCTAAGCTTCAATTTTTGTAAGCGACCTGTAATTTTATGTTTTGTCACATACGTTCAGGAGTAATTTTTGTTTTTCCGGGCATTGGACGCGTTCAACTAAATTTGCTGGATTCTTTACAAAATTGATATTTTTGAAAGAGCGTTGTGTTATGAAAAGTGTGTTATTTCATTCAAATGACTGTCGTATCTGGTTTGATACTAGCTATCCTGTCAAACCTTCGATCGCACTTCCAGCCATTGAACAGGGGATTTTACAAAAAAAAAGTCGGATATTTGCAACACCATCAGTTTTTAACTTTGAGCGCAATAGATAGACTGCTTCACGTCGTGTGTGCCGCTGCTACAGACAAATAATAACAGATATTAAATAATATAAGCATTATTAATTTGTTGGTGGCACGACGTAGCGCCAATCTACTGGGACCAGAGATCGTTCAATTTCAATTTCTCAATTTCTGGTAAACACTGTGGATACATTGTGTGAGCGTATATAAGATAAACGCTATTGGTACTAGTTTGCCAATGAAATCAAAAACGTTTGCGCTTCAAAAAATAATGAAAGCACACATACAAATAGCTGAATTTGTAACATCATATACGAGGCCTTTGCGGGAGTTTTTATAAAGCTGGCTTAAGAGGTCCATCGTCCATTACCTCCAGCTACTCTCAATAAATAACTTTTTAAGATTAACTTTTGCGAATAACGGAAGGGACCGACAATATTATACCGGGTTTGATTAAATTTGGAAAAAACTAAATAAAAAAAAGCAATACTTCCGAAATATAAAATTCTTAAGTTAGGTATAGTTTGTTTTTTTTTTTTCAGGTTGCACCGGCGTACTTAAAACTAATCCACGGGGCTCTCCTTGTTAAATACATTTACTAAAATTAATTAAGAGCTTGAACTTTGCCCTGGTTTTTCTTACATCTTCGTAGGACCTCTAATCCAGTTTGCCAATTTGTAGGAATAGTCGCTACCTTACTTCCAAAATGAAACAAAAGTCTGTGATTGCTGTTATAACATCCCGTCTATCAGTAATGTAGGTACTTTAATAACATAACTGTTACTAGGAAGAACATACCTATCTCTATACGGAATTTATGTTGTCGTGTTGTTATTATTTATAATTGTATGTGCGACCTTTTTGAAAAATAACAACACCGAAGGACATATGCAACAATTTTACATTGCATACCTATCTTGTCGTTGTAGTATACATTTATTTTATATTTGACTCCGAAATCATTCTGAAAAGGTATATACATTGTTTAAATAACAAAAGAGCCTTAATCTGCAAACAGGAGAATAATTAATTTAGGCAGATCAATTGAAGTTCATTGAATTGAGAGACAGAACCTTTGAACTTCACATTAAATGCATTTTGACGTCAATTCATGTGTACCACTCAATTAAAAAGTTTTGCAAACAAAAACTTTACTATTCAGGTGCAACCAAATGGAAGAAATCATTTGAATTTCACGCAAAAGGTGAAAGGGATCGGGCGCGATTCTATAATTATAAACGGCCGTTATGTACAATGTGCATTCGATTACAATGGAACCCGTGCTATTAATTAATTTTCTGTATATGAAATAAAAGGAAAACAAATAAATACACACAATAAAGGAATCGTATTCCGCAATCCCACCTCAATTGATTGCAATTTTCCCACAAACCATTCATAAAAGGAACCATTGGCGACAATGAACAAAATGCGAACAATTTCAATCACTTTTGGGGAAGCTGTACATCATTGACGAATATTAGTGGCATCAATTTGTCATTTATAAAAGTGGCTTTTGTGTCTTCTTCTCTCTGGCTCGATTGACAGAAAGACACCAAGTCCAAGTGATAAATGCGGAACTCATGCTGTGTGCCTGACAGAGCCCTTTAGAGGTGACCACAAAAAAAGAAGCAAATTCAATGTGATGCTTCTGTTGAATCATAAATTCAACTTCGCAACAACAACCAGCAGTGCAATACTGCTACCCCTAGTATCACCGTATCGGCGGCAGCAGTAGCACGGTGTGCAATTGTTATTGTTTCCTGTTTGTTCTATTCAATGTAAAGTACAGCATGGAACCCTCTTCTTTTAGCGCAATGATTCTGTTTCCTTTCCTACATTTATCGGAAAATTGGTCGTAGTCATTCAGCGAGGAAACAATAGGACATCGGTTTGAAATAAACATTTTCATTGCTTTCGGGACGCTGCTTGGAAGAGTGTGCAACAAATCTGTTCCATAATAGCTTGACATAAATACATTATGTCCATTTGGGATGTGCTGAATGTATGTAAGTATAAAAAAGAGAAAGATAAATATATTCTTAGGGTGACAATTGCTTGGCAAACATTTGTGGACTACATATGTCTTTGAGTTTCCGCCGCGGTGAGGGATACATTAGTTAGCACAAATATACTTCTGATCTCTGAACTCTATAAGATTAATGTAAAAAATGTTGCATTGCTTTATAAGTTGTGCTTGTTTTAGTAGGTTTATCAAAGGATTATATTGTTTAAAGTAATAGGGGTTCGGGGTGGACCTCCACCATACGAGGGCATGTAGGTGCCCTGAGAAAGCTTTTCAATTATGTCCAAGGATACGGTTTCAAATTTTGAGTCCCTTCTATTCACGAACAGATGTAAGACGCTGGGCCGAATTTTAAAACTGTTAGTCAATACTTAAAAAGTTAACAACGGTCACAAACAAACAAACAGTCATGTGCCTTGTTGCAAATAATCTTTGAGAGGATAATATAACCACTTTATAACAAGGCATTCTTTAATTAGGAAGCCCCAACAAATCGGGTACAACCAGCTAATAGCAGAAAACAAATCGGTTTCCCCAAAAACCAACCAAATGTTATTTAGACGCCGTTATTTACCTCTTCAATGAACTTATAATTTCATATATGTACCTACCTATCTGACGAAAACACATAACAAGAGCAAGAGCATAGGTATAAAAAATAAATGTTAATTCGAATTCAAACAATTGAACTAAGAGTATCTTCTATTCAAATATACACATGTGTGTTATACATCTGGCGGATGGCATCACGTTCCAATGTGGCGCGTTGCATTCAACCAGGTTTTCAAATAATGATGATAAATTCAAACCAGAATGGATAAAGGCGAAAAAATGAAATGGAAAAAGGTGCGTGCAACCGTATCCCTACAGGGGCGTGTCCTACCTATTTTTCTGTCATACAATACATCCTGCCCAGCCCACCAGGATCACTACCCCATTCATTTGCTTTATAGCATTTATAATACAAAAATCATACAAAAAAAAAATGTTAACGATAATAAATTCAGGAAGCGATATTTTATTTCTCTTCCTTCCTCTGCTTCCTTATCATCATTGATATTATGTTTAAATGAAATTAAACATACCTATAGGGATATTTTAAAGTTTTTTTAGAGTTTTTTCTTACTACAGTGTAGATGAGGTCAGAATGTGCCTCATGCTTAGCTTAAAAATCGTACCAAATGCTTTAAATACTAATAAATAAAATTTATTGACTCATTTACTAATATATGTCCGTTCAGTAAGAGTTTATATGAATATGCTGTTTTGAATCATTAGCATGACTAGCCAGGTTCTCGCATGTTCTGATTTTAATCAGTGGTTAGTGTGAAAGGCTACTTAGAGAAGATTCTTGTTTCTTGTTAGTTTCCATGTCGATCCCAAAATATAAATTAAGGTGGAAGATTAGTAGGTACATATACATAGCCGAAACAAAAAGAATCACAAAAATGGACCGGTTACGCAATCTACTCAGTTAAGAGTCAGGAATATATGAAACTAAATCAGCCGCCATCGCTACCCTAGCAGTTGAATATTAATAAAACAAATAACTTTACTTGCCGTCTCATTTTGGTAAAGATCGTTTTTTTTTTTTTTTTTAATTAAATTTAATTACGCACGACTGTGGTTGATATGGTTCGATTTATCATGAGTCAGGACTGGATCTATCGCATCAATATGGTCATCAAAAACTGATAAATGGCTTAAAGACAGAGTACATTGGTTTTGAATGGCGTTTGTTTTAAAACGGAAGCACGTCCTAGAGGCTAGACGATCTCCCAAATATTAAGGCACCTCTATACTTAATTTATATCCAAATGGGTTTGCTTGTTCCTGTATGATGTCCCGTGGACTCTTATGTCTTCTGGATGAACAACGAACACCACGTATATTATTAAATTAAAATGTATTTGCTAAACATACAATTACAACATTCGTTTAAAATAAACCGCATAAGAAAAAGGCTGTAAACGACATGTGGTCATCAAACTAAATATACATAAAACCACAAACATCTAATTGCAACTCGTGTGAAAATTCAATTTAACAAAACAAAAAATACATGCAGTACTGTAGAAGGTTGTAGAGGTCAATTCATCTCTCCCTTTTATATGGAAATATGTCCTTGAGAGTAACCGCACTGCATAAGAATAAAAAATGAAAATGACGTTAAAAAAGAAAAAAGTACCTACTTCCAAAATGTGTTACTCAACCGCAAACTTAAAGAAAAAAACATTGGAGACCACAAAACGTTTAATTACATTTAAGAGTCTTGCAGGTTGTTTGTTTAAATATTTAACTCTGGAAAACGAGCGTAGTCTTAGGTACCTATATATTTTTTTCGGCAGAAATAATTTGTGTACATAAATGTATATGTCAATAGTATAAGATAATTAATTTTTAGGTTTTCTAACGCCATTTTTCTGCATTTTAACTAGAGCGTGTTATGAATGATTGATTTGCAATTTTTTTAAATCAATTATCTAATTAACAGAAGACAGCGATGTGGAAATATAATGATTGTGATTATATAGAAAGTTACATTTTAAATTTTTTTGTGTTTTCTCGTAGAGTCGTAGCGCGGTACTTATAGGCATGTTTATTATTCATATACAACATTTAAAAAAAATCAGATTGTCGAATTTTTTTATAAAAAATAATCGACCTTTACATAACGATTAAAAATCACTATGGGAATTAAAACTTATATTTTAAACTAGGTATCTGTACTTACGTCAGAATATTTTAAATTCGGAAAATCAAAAAACTGTACCTGGACAAACAAAAATCGTTATATGTGTACGGCTTACAAGGCTAATATAAGGGAAACCCTTTTACCATGCTGTCTAAAATAACAGGGCCGGCCTTAACGCTCTAAGCGCACCGGGCGAGTCATGCATTTGGCACCCTTTTATATTTTATTAATTAAAAAAAATAATTCATTTTCAATTGTTCAACATAATATATCACTCGAGAACGGATCGTCCAATTTGAGTTATCTTTTCTTTGTTGTATCTGTCTCCGCCTGAGGAAGGTTTATACGTCGAGAAAATTGGAAAATTCTAAAAGGAAATTGAAAAATTCATAAAAATTAATTATTCTTCACTGAGATTTTTTTTTAAATTTTAATCGCAATATACTACTTCGGGAGGAGGATGGGGCAATAGCCCCACATAAACAATGATCCCCACACTAAAAATGGCCCAGGTAAATACCCACCATGCTATAGCACATCAGCCGTAATAGCACGGATGTTCACAACTAATGGACTGGGCATTGTATTAATTCAGGAGCCGTGGATCCTGAGAGGAAAAGTCAAAGGACTCGCATGCCTAGGGCTTGTATTCTTATTGACAAAAAATTAAGTTTTATTCTACTTTCAGAATATGCTACGCGAGACTTGGTGCCATTACAGGTAACTCTGGAAGTGGAAGGAGTATACCGCACCATCATCATCGCATCTGCCTACTGTGTTGGGGACGAACCAGCAGTATCGATGGAACTACAACACCTTGTGGAGCACTCAAATAAGTTCCAATTGCCGTTGCTTATAGGATGTGATGCCAAAGCTCACAATACCATTTGGGGGAGTACTGACACAAATATCAGAGGTGAGTCATTATTATATATTATATCTCTTGATATCTATAACGTAGGTAATACCCCCACTTTTGTAACTCGAGCTAGGCAAGAGGTACTAGATCTCATACTAGGCAGCCATAGTATGAGTAGATTTGTTAGAGACTGGAGAGTATCTAGTGAGCCATCTATGCCTGATCATAGGATCATTACCTTTGATCTAGACAACACTCGTATCACAACTAAACCAGTTAGAAATCCAAGGAAGACAAACTGGGATCTCTTTGAATCGTCTATTGAGGGCAGTCTGGAGCAAGTAAATATTAGGAGAGCTCCAGGCTATCATCTGGAATTGGAACACACAGTGGATGGCATAACATCAGCCATCACAAGTGCGTTTGAAACTAGCTGCCCAATAAGCAGAAGTGGAGAGAAGAATAAGGTTCCATGGTGGAGCAACAATCTGTCAAGACTTCGGTCAACGACGCGTAAACTGTTTAACACAGCTAAGCGCACTGTAGACTGGCAGAGCTACAGAATGGCACTGACTTCATACAACAAAGAAATAAGGAAAGCAAAACGAGAAAGCTTCAGACAATTCTGTGAGACAATTGTGAACACTCCTGTTGCGGAAGGAATATCAATGTCTCTCAGAAAACCGAATGGCAGCTTTACAGAATATGAGCAACAGAGGGCACGACTTCTATTAGAAACTCATTTTCCTGGTAGCCATCCGAGTACGGACAATAGGAGCACAACCAATATTCAAAGACCTCGGAAAGAGGATAGGAAAGTATCAACCGAAATCTTCTTGAGAGGGCGACTACAATGGGCAATTGACTCCTTTCAACCTTTTAAATCACCGGGGGTGGATCACTGAAAAAAAAAGTCGGCGTCGTATTGATGAATGGCGTTCATCAACATGATATTCATTGATATGACGTAATTTTCATAAATATGATGAACAAATTCATGAAAACTTTTTGACAATTGATGAACAGTTTTTCAATATGATGAAAATGAATTCATCAATTTTTTCAACAGGATTCTGAAGAGAATTTAGCGTATGTTTTTATGAACTACGTTCATTATTTCATCAAAACATTTCATCAATATGACGAAAACACCTATTTTGATGAATTTAGTCATTTGTTCATTCAGTTGATGATTTATTCGTCTTATTGATGAATGGAATCATCATATTCAAGTAAGATTGCCAAGTTTTGAATTTTTATCATATTGATAACGACGTTCATCGTTTTGATGACGGCTTTTATTATATTGATGACAGCGTTCGTCAAAAAACAGACATTAATTTTTATTAAGGAGAACGTTGATGTAAACCTTCATAATATAGATGAACTAATTCGTTATATTGATGAAAAAAATTAAATTCACCATTATATTCATCATATTGATGAATGGAATCCTCATATTGATGAACTTTTTTCATCGGTTTCTTCAATGTGATGCACAGATTGTTAATATGATGTATGCTGTAGGTGTACACACGCGATGTTGGTACAGCATTTATACTCACACACGCATGATGAATCTTTTAATGTATATATGCGTAGATAATTATATGTCATTGCTCATCAAGCGTAAAGTATCTACACAGGGTGGCATAGACGAAAATTGTGAATGGTTTTACGATGAACGATGAATATCTTAAAAGATTCGATATATGTGATTTAGAAATTTCATCACATAATTATTTGTTTATCTTTTAATTATATTCCCCCAAAAGTATCCATTTGCATTTTAAACAATGTATTGACAAAAACTGCAGTATATACAATTTAAAACAATTAATGAAGTATGAAAAATTCAATGTTAGTGTAAGAATGGTGGAAATATAAAAAAGCTATAGTCTAACTTCGATTATTCACATTATATAAAATGTTATAAATTTTGCATAAATAGCTTTGATACATTAATATATTTTAAGTATTTATTATGTTATCAGTATAATGAAACTTATATAATTAGAACCCATATCTTCGATGGAGCGCCTCATTTACCCTAAAAAGAATGCAATTTACCTAGCCTTAATTAAAGGTATGCAATTAATGTATAACTTTAATTCAGTTGCATAGATATATCTGGGAGGTGTTGACCAAGTGATTTCGTTTCAATGATTTTACTATGTAAACGAACGTTTTTCGGCATAAATTGTTTGCTCTAAATGTTCATAGCGACGTTTTAAAAGCTAAATCATGAGTAAGACTATCTAATTTTCAAAGGGGCTTATTTTTCCGATATCTTGATATAGCTTTTTCATTTGTAAAAAGTAAAACGTAAATAGCGAAAAATGTTGTTTTACGTGTTTTAGAATACATACTTCTAAAAGGTAGGTTAAGCTACGTTTCCACCGAACACAAATACCAAGATTAAGTACAAGAGGTTTAGAATTAATCCCGAAGTGTTTCCACCAAATAAAAGAAGATTAACTTGACGTATTCTCTCTGGCTCTGTCCATTTGAGAGAAAATGACATTTCACGAGAGAGAGAGAGAGAGAGAGAGAGACATTTTTCCATTTTTGATGTCTTTTGTTTCATTTTTTTTGACATATCGAGCTGTGAAAAGTGTGTTTGTTTTATTTCTAATCTCCCTTTTTATGAGATTACTT
Organism: Cheilosia urbana; assembly: GCA_946477585.1. Lineage (NCBI taxonomy): Eukaryota > Metazoa > Arthropoda > Insecta > Diptera > Syrphidae > Cheilosia > Cheilosia urbana. Next base: position 538,756 of record OX297854.1, on the reverse strand, counting down.
TCGTATGATAAATTCCGAGATTTATGCGGGATTTACTGAAATTTTTCTAAATCTCGCAGTTATTCTCCGGTGGAAACTTAGCAGTAGGGTCGATTTTTGACGTTAAATAAATATGTCATTAAAATAAAACTACAATTATCATGAATTTTTTACAAAGATTTTCCTTTGGTAAAAAAAAAGAGCTCGCTATATAATTATATCGTTGTGATTTCATTACACACATAAATGTAAATAAATATTTACTTTTTAAAAATATTTTCAAAATCAATGTAATATTGTTATTTAACCAAACTTTTCTCGAACATTGTTCTCTGACGCCTCAACATTATAAAATTCAACAGAATGGATCAATAAAATTATAACTAAATAACAAAAAACGCAAAAACACATTTCAAACACAAATGTATGCACATGCACCCTGTAACTCTATGCATATGGCAGGCAAATGGCCGTTCTCTGATTCTCATTGGGATCCATTATGAAAAAAAAAAAAAAAAAAAAAATTGTCCCAGGAGTGATAAAAGTAACTCAAAAATAAAATAAATTTTTATAAATCTTCAATATTTCTTGAGCGCGTGAGTTTTTGCCACTACACTTTATTGACTTTCGTGGTAAAACTGATTTTGGTTTGAATATTTTCCTTTCGGATGCGAAGAAATTCAATAGTTAAATTCACATAATATTACCATTACCATTTTCATGACATTATGCTCGTTTAAGTATTTTAGCATCCCCATGAAAGTGGGAAGGCTATATCTTTACGATTTATATTGGTGTCAGTATTTTTATTTCATGTTTTTCTTTGTGTGAATAATCTTACAACTACATGAAAACAAATTTGACAGCACAGAAAGTGTGCATCATATTGATGAACAAATTTGTCAATATGATGAATACATTCATCACATTATGAAATTAAAGGGGAATTTGGGTTCATCATATTGATGAATTTTTCATAATATTGATGAACAAAGTTGATGAATGATGAACAACATCATATTGACGAATTTGGTTTCATCATACTAATGAAAAAGTTCACTGGACTAAAATTGTTGATTTTTTCATCACATTGATGAACTTTTTCACTACTATGGTGTACCTTTTTTTTTCAGTGTGGAGTTACGCCAATCCTACTACAAAAAGGGCAAGGTAAATTGCTCCCACATTTGGCAAGAATTTTCAAAAGCAGTCTGGCACTGGGCTACATACCAAACCAGTGGAGACGAGCGAAGGTAGTGTTCATTCCGAAAGTGGGAAAAAAGGACCCAAGTCTACCGAAGTCCTATAGACCAATCAGCCTTACTTCGTTCCTTCTCAAAACGATGGAAAAGGCTGTGGACAACTACCTAAGAGAAGATGTACTGGGTATATCGCCTCTTCATCATCGTCAGCATGCCTACAGAGCGGGCAGATTTACGGAAACTGCTCTGTACCAGCTAACTGAGATTATTGAAAGCGCTCTTGAAGCGAAAGAAATAGTATTGTGTGCCTTCTTGGACATCGAAGGAGCATTTGATAATACATCGCATGATGCAATTATACGAGCTCTTGATAGAAAAGGAGTAAATAACACAGTGTCGAGGTGGATGTATGAACTCCTGAGCACAAGATCAGCAGAGACTCACACATCAGACGGTATTATCAAGGTTAGTACAGTAAGAGGTTGTCCGCAAAGAGGAGTTCTATCTCCCCTAATGTGGAGTCTTGTAGTGGACGAATTACTTGAGAAATTGACAAACCATGGCATCAACTGTCACGCATATGCTGATGACATAGTTAGTGTTGTAAGTTTGAGGGAACCCTTTGTGACATTATACAAGTGGGACTCAAAATAACTCCTGATTGGTGCGAAACGGCTGGGCTAAACCTAAATCCAGCAAAAACAACAATAGTACCATTCACAAGGAAAAGAAAACTTGAACGGCTGAGGCCGATAAGGCTATCGGGTACATTACTGACATCAGTCAATGAAGTTAAATATCTGGGACTAAGCCTGGACAGCAAACTCGTCTGGAAAAAACACACAGAGGAGATAACCAGGAAAGCAACGCGGGCCTTAATGATCTGCCGAAGCCTAGCTGGAAAATCCTGGGGATGCAGCCCGACCATCCTCAGATGGATGTATATTGCTATTGTGAGACCAATGATCACGTATGGCGCAATTGCATGGGCAAAAAGAACCAGTCTATCCACCACAAGGAAGACACTCAATAAAGTGGCATGCCTATGTATTACAGGGGCCATGAGAACTTGCCCAACCGCAGCTATGGAAGTGCTATTGGAACTAACTCCACTGCATCTCGTGGTTGAGGAATGTGCAAGTAAAACGGTTCTAAGAATGGCCAAAGAAGGAGCAGGAAGAGAAAAGTGCATCACACTGAGACAGTTTGACGCACTACTCAAGAAAACGTCCATTATTGGCCTTTACTAGAGACGATATCATCATCAGATTTGATTTTCAAAAGAACTTTGTTGCAAAGCTCAGCAATAAGAAGAAATGGAGCACCGAATCCACAATTCACAGACTGAGCAATCACATAACGAAGTGGTACACAGATGGATCGAGAACTGATGAGGGAACTGGAGCCGGAGTATTTGGGCCTGGAACCAAATATTCTGAGCCAATGGGCAAAAATACCAGCATCTTACAGGCTGAAATCTATGCCATAGACAGATGTGTCCAAATCAACCTCGACAGAAACAAAGTCAACTGTGATATAGCTATATAATGTCAACAATGCCTACAAAAACTGCGCTGGTTGCCTGGCCACGTAGGAATAGAGGGTAATGAAATAGCCGAATCCCTAGCAAGAAAGGGAGCATCAGAAACTTTCATAGGTCCTTAACCATTCTGTGGAATAGGGGATCACACCCTCAAAGAAGAATTTAGGAAACTAGAGAAAGAAAACAGGGCAAGAACCTGGCATAACACTCAAGACATGAGGCAGGCCAAGAAACTTCTGGGGCAATACAACCGGAAAAGATTCCAAGCTTGCATCGGCATGAGAAAAAAAAACCTCCGTATCCTAACGGGGCACTGTAGACTCAAGGCACACCTCAGGACACTGGGTATATCTGAAGAAGGTCTCTGCAGATTCTGCGATGAGTCCAGTGAAATCCCAGAACTCTTGCTGGGATCATGTGGGGCACTGACCCACAAAAGATTGAAATACCTGGGCAAGCACCAACTATCTGATGAGGAAATACTGTCAGCAAATGGAATTAGGTAAAATTTGAACATTTCTCGTACTTTCAGCTTTATATGCAAGTATACATATATTAGAAGCTTTGGTTTTGTAGACTGACTACATAGAGTCACTTCAAAACTTGTATGCGATTCGTCCCATAAATGAAAAAAAAAAGAACCCAAATAAACGCGCTAGCGCGAAACTATATGTATTAGGTCTCAAAGCATAGACATCCCACACTGAGACCCCCAACCAGTGATGCCAACTGCAAGTTTAATGGTTTAATTACCTATCGATCGACTAACATTCTGTTAACAAATTTTAATAACTTTGTAGATTCGTTGCACTTCCTTTGTAAAATATGCAATTTTTATCTTTTTCAACATAAAGGCACAATTTGGTTTGATTTGGCTGTAGTATAATTATGTTAAAAAATTACTGGAAAGAATATAATAAAATTCAAACAACAAGATAAAAGCATTGTAGAAATGAAAAATGATGTTTATCAAACCTATTTGGTAAAACCTGAGAAGCTAAAGTAATGGGAATTGTGCGTAAATAAACAAATAAACAAACCCATATGTATGCAACACCACAGTGAGTAATTGATTACAGTATTTTAAAGATAAGTTTATAATGAGTAAGGGGCAATCATTGCCATTTCCCCCATGGGCGATGGACATCACAATTCACAATTGGTCAGTATTGACATGGATGTGGCACGGGGTATCTAGTCCTCGACAACCCACAAACCTATCCCAGCCTTCATATTTGGAAAAGACAGAATCATAATAATAAAGTAGAAACATTAAAATCTTCGTAACGTTTGTGCGTCGTCCGGTTACAACGACTTAGTTTCTTGATCGTCTCTATGTACATATTTTTATACTTTTTTTGAGCAAACGTTTTAAATTCACTACAAAAAGAGTGACAGATATCTATCTATACAGAAAATTAGTGGGTCCTCCGAACTTTCTCCCGCCTAAAATTGATTTTTTGACTAAAATGATTTGGACCATACGATTCCACCCGAGAAAATATTTTTAATTAATACAATTATTGACAAATACAATCTCACTTTATATTACGATCAAAATAAAAAAAAATCCCCGTACAGCATTTTTACAAAATGGATTTCTACGAATTTTACAATTTTCCTTTCCAATTTTATCGCCATGTAAGTGCCTACTTTCCTCATTGGGCGTAGACAAACGCAACAAAAAAAAAAGATAACTCAAATCGCACGACCGTTCTTGAGATATGGGCGGTCTTACGAATGCAACTTTGTTTTTTATACATAGGTACCTATATAGACAATCCTTTCGCCAAGCAACTGCAGGCGCAGTTATAAGTGTGCTAGACTAGTGAGCGAGGGCTCTCTGGTTCGATCCCCGGAAAAACAAAAATTTGCCAGAATGACAGGAAATTACAGGCGGGCTGATGCATCAAAACAGTGCTGCACGTGTCGCCAAGTACCGTCCTCGGTAACACCTTAGCGCCGCAGCTTTATCGGAATACGCGCGTCGCCACGTAACGTCGAGCTGTCTCGCGTTCACTTTTCGTCAGCTTAACTACCTAATTATTTTCAATTTGTATCGATATTTCAATAACTACAATTAAGGAAGCTAAATGTTCTATTATAGGTATACCTATACATACTAGCACATGTACTTACAATGTGTGAGCAATTATAACTACAGTTCCATAAAACTTGTTTTAATAAATTCAACAATTTTTATTGCGTTTAATTGGGCAATTATCGCATTCTGCAAAAAAAAAATAAGAGCACTCAGCCCAGCCCAGCCCGCATTCATTATTTCTATAAATGCTACTGCTAAAGAAAATTATTTGATGCAGCCATAATTGCAGCAAAACATCAAGCAATAGCACCAGCTATACGCTAACAGCACAAAAAAAAAATGATTTAAAATAATCTCCTTCTAAGAATATACACTCCTTTCAACAAACGACTCAGCCAACGAATTCCTTTTTTAGCCACCATTTTGAATTGAAATTTTGAACTTTTTGTTTGTGTGCAATTATAACTTATTCCGTTGGCGGCGGCGACCAGTTCCTCCCAAATTCAAAGCATATACGAGTAGTGGAGAGAAAAAAAAACTTGTATTGCATATTTATTATTTGAACACTTCATCCCCTCTACGAAGGCGATGCGACGTACCACCGCATTCATGCAGAAAGCTGCGGCTGGTAGCGGTAGGTAGATACATATAACCGCATATCCCCATACAAAGCAAATGCTCTTGGCATAAATTAGCGTTTTACTGACAGGCAATCTAACAATTTACCTTTTGAGCAGCTACCACCACCTTAGACCTAAACGAAATATAGAAATGAACACAAAAAACTTCAACTGCGGCTGCTATACAAAATGGCAACAGTACTCGATAGCCAACTTCTCTTCCATTGGAGGACGCCCGGTGGACACCGCCTTTCGATGCTTATTACCTGGTGGCACGCCATGCGTATTATTTTTCCAAACCATGCAAAGTGGTGTGCCGTAAAACTGAAGAGAAATCCCCAAGCAGCGAAATCTATCCAACCAAGTTGCCGATCGGCTTAGAATGGCAATGGCAACCTTTTGCCAAAGATAAAAACAAGTGCACATCTTAAGTGGCCGAGCAGAGGAGCTGTATCTGCATCTCGCTAGATGTATAATTGTTGGTATACTGTGTACCTACATTATAATGTTAAATTTGCAATGAAACTTGTTTTTTCATCGGATGTATCTTGCCGCTGTGTTCAGTTAAAAAAACAGGATGGTTGAAAATATAGTGTACATAATGATCAGTAGCTGCAATCCAATCTGCTTAAAGTGGTTGGAATTGGAATTTATTAAACGTCCTCGACCATTGGAATTGGAAGGACAATTATTTTCTCTCTCTCTCTCTCTGTCTCTCTAAGCTGTTAAGTAATTTAATAATGATGGTAGGTACGAGTACAAATGACAAACAAAAAGTACATAGTAGATTCGAGTAGGTATACCTACGTCCTGCGTCGTTTATAATGAAGGACTTGCAATTATACCTTTTGCATGCACCACCAGGTGATGACATTAACTGTGTACTACAGAGCCCAAGGGTTAATAGGTCTCAGTTGGGTGAAATGCAAAAGGATCTTGTTTGGAAATATAATTTTTGCAGCATGACGTCTATACGTTTCCTATACAACGCGATGATTTTATAATTTGGGTGCAAATGCTCTGGGTGCGCTGCAGAATGGTAAAAAGAACGCCTTTATTCTATAAGAGCCAATGGAAATTTAAGAATACCTAGGGCGATAATCGCTATAGGTTCGCAGCTCGTGCTAAGATTTTTTTGTCCGTACTACGTCATTATAAGAAAAAAAACGGTCGTTAATGTACACGTGTTCATTTGTCATTCATAAGTTTTTCGATTGACAAAAAATGGTATAGGTAACCTGAATATGAAGATCAACTAATCACAGCCGGTTGCTATTTATGTCCAATGTAGCTCAACACAATTTTGGGTATCTAAATGCCGTACATGACATTTTGTTTCAATCCCATCCAAAATTGAATCTTTAACTAGATAAATTTACAACGGAACGCGTCTGATTGTAGAAGAATTTCAATTTAAGCGACGATTTTGTACGTGCACGCGCCCGATAATTGAACAAAACATGTACCATAAATCACGGCAATAAAAAAAAAGCGTAGGGTTGGCCGACGCGTCAATCACTGCGGTTTGATTGAAACACATCGCCATGGATATAGGTACTTCAGTTATTTCCGTTTTGTTTAATAGAACTTTTTAATACAGGACTTGAATTGACTGAATCACATGAAGCAGCCTGTGCATGCTCGGAATTGTTATTTTTGTTACATTAACGAATGTCGTCGTAAGCGAGGGACCCAAGGTTGGAATCCCAAAAAAAAAAAAACCCTAGGTTCCTTTACACTGCGACACCTCGCGCGAATTTCTCAAAAACATCCAAGAGATTAACTGTCATGAAAGAGCTTCTCAATTGGCGGTTTGAATTGGAGTCGGCATAAAATTCCATTCCATTCGCCCCAAACAAAAACGAATGGTTGTGATAAGCTAGGCCTTGTCGGGTCATCTGCTACTAGTATAATATATAAAACTAACGCTGTTATTTGAGTTTCAGCCAGAAGTTGAACCTGTGACCCGCAGATTCAACTTTTTCTTATATGGTATTCGATTGGGCTTCTTCAGATTCGGTCTCAGATTTCAGATTTCGTGTGGCTAATCGGGCACAGAAACGTCATTTGCTCTTTTTTTTGCTGATATTCGTGGGAGTCGTATATATGTATAAAGTGCAGTGTAGCCTTCGATACTTTTTAAAGTGTTTTCCATTCACTTTTTAAATTTGATTAAAACATTTGAAATTTGCGTCCCGATTGATTTCTAAATAATTTGAAAAAATAGAATCACCCTATGGAATTCCTGTCTTTGCTAATGTAGAGAAAATTCACGAAAACCTAAACAAACTCCACCAGTTGTGAAACTCAAACGCAATTGTTTTGGTAAATCTGAAGAAAATCTGAGAAAAAGTCCAGATTCGGAAAAGTTCTCTGAAATCTTTAAAAGAGTATGTTCATTCATTCAACACAATCGTCTAATGCTAGCTCTATAATTAACAGTTTTTAGCAATTTACATATCGCGACATAGTATCAGATGCATGTGTAGATAGATGCAGAGCCAGCACAAAGTTATGTATGTGATACAATTAATATCATTTCCCAAATGGATTGTTCTTTTCACTTTTGTTCCACTAACTATACCAAAAGCATGTATTAAGTCAATTAGAGGAGTCATTCAACGGTGAGAGCCGTTTCCATTCTATTATTGAAATTTAAGTAATTGAAAAATAATACACAAAACATGAAAACGAATGCAATATTATTTATCATTAAAATACATATTATGTTTGTATATATAGCCAGTGTCCACCGCAAAAATTAAAATGCCGTGACATTAAGTATTTTTCTCTGTACATAAGAAACAAAACGAATTACACGATCCCATCAACCATTACGAGAATGCTGTATGTGCATTCTGCGAATGTAAAGATAATGATACATCTGTTGATATCTATTGTGAAACCTCCGAACAGTGTATTATTAACCCTTCCTCATAATTACAGTCTCCTATATAGTAGGAGGATAGGCAAGTCAACCCCTAAGGCAGCTTTGTCCGCCCTCTGTTGAATTACAGTAGATTAACTGAAACAGGTCATATTTACCTACTATTCGATGCGTATAGTTTTCTTTTTAAGAAATTTACAGTTTCTTCTAAAGCCTTTTCATCCTAGCGTAAGTTATATATTATGTGCACTATGACTATTCGTATATGACTATATGCAATTACTTTTATGTAATTGAAAATACTAAACATATAACTAAATTACCATTGAATGTTAGTATGAGTAGTCCATAAACATAATAGAGATATACAACAGTATTAATCATTGTGAAGGCACAAACTATCAAAGCTGCATAGAAGTTGGATAGCGTTGTCAAAGCCACAAAGTCTGAATTTGTCTCCATTAACTGTTCTGTTGGTTATCAGTTATCATTAACATATTCTTGGTGGTAAAAGTCGCTAAAAACACAATGCAATCGCTGAAAAAACGCCAAACTATCAATAATTGCTTCCGTCATAAATTTAAATCATCCAAAAGTTTCCGTACACTTTTTTTAGTATTTATTATGGAATAAGGTGAATAAAACTTATATCATTCGAAAGGTACTATGCACAGACAAAGAATGGTGGCATTCAACTCGTCGCCGCCAAATGACCATAGTATTTATAACGTACCTATTCAAATGAAAATCATTTTAGAATAAAATCTGTTTTCGATGGAGCATGGAGCTCCTCATTTACCCATAAAGGAATGCAATTTGTATATACCCCTAAAAGTAAGCCATTGTGTAATTTTAATTCAAAAGGCATCGCACATTATTTATAAAGTCATTATCGGTGCCGTGACATAAGGCCATATTCGAACATATGGCGTTTTGTCACTTTGCAAAAGCGCCATAAGCCCGCATTATGGCCTTATGTCAATTTCAAGCTATTTTACTGTTCTGTTTAGTCAATATGTAGATAATCAAAGCGACAAAAGAATTTGTCACTACTATTTTCTTCAATAGAAAGTTGATAGAAACATAGTTTAGAAAATAATAGTAAAAATTCGAATCATCTATCATCTTTCTGTCGAAGAGCATATTACACGGTTAAGAATCCTGGCGTTAAATTTAATATTTTTGGGGTTGTATATAAGTCCACGCCGAAAAAATATTAAAAATTAATATTTTGCATACCTATATTAAAATTAAACAACTAATACAAGATTTATTAATTTTAAATAATGTCTGCTATTACAAAATATGTCTGAAATATTAAATTTTAATATAGATGGAACTAAGTTTCAATGCAGACGTATTTAAATTAAACCCTTATTTATATTGAAAAATTCAAGAATTTTAATACATTTGTATTCGAATTAAATAAACTGCAGATTAAAATATAATACTATCTTATTACATTTTAATACTTCTTTAGATTTGATTTAAATATCTATGGGATATATTTTAATACCAAAAATATTTTATTTTAATACAAATTTTGATTGTTTTTAAATATGACAATAATATGAAAATTGTCAAGCGTGTAGGCAAATTCCGGTGTGGATAAAAGCACTTGTAAAATAATCCTATAGAGTGCCGCTGTGCTCCCTTACGTACATAGGTATATTTTCCCAAACCTTTAAATGAAGGAGAACTCGTGAATGCCTGAATTATCTTATTAATTATTCATTTCATCACTTAATTTTTGGTATGTAATAGCTATTTTTCTGAGGCAATGAATTGGAATCTCTAGACCGCCCTTATCTTCAATAGCAAATCTACTAGGAACATCTCTGCGCTTCATAACTAAAAGAATAAAAAGCAATTATTACGACTTCTTACAAGAATACTTTGAAATTAAAGTTACTTACTTCTTAGAATAATATTCTTATTGGATATCAATGTTAATATCTCCCTTTCTAAGCCTTTTTACTTGTTTATATTTTTAAAACATTTTTCTTTTAAATAAAATTTCTCCAAATCATCCATTCTATTGAGTAGGACGCTCAAACTAACTGTAAATTCTTACCCAAGCGACAAAATAATATACTTGGGTTGAAAAGCAATACCAATATCCAGTATATTTAAATATATTCACTTTAGCTCAGATCCTGTATTTAAACCAAATACAAATGTATTGAAGTTGATGGTTTAAATAAGTTCGAATTAAAATGTAATATGAGTAGATGTTATATTTAAGGTCAACTTTAACTTAATTCTAATAAGTTCTTGATTGAAATATGATATAATATTTAATATAAACTGGATTAGATTGTAGTACAAAAATACAGGATTTTAATCTTTCGAGATTAAAGTTCAGAAAATTCGTATTAAAATGAGCATTTAAATGAAAAATTATTAAATTTAAATATAAAAATATTACAGCAAAAGTTTAATAAATTGGAAATATTGGAAATTAATTTTTTCTGTGTCGCATAGACCTGTTATATTGCGGAGGTATTAAAAACCACCCCCATATTTTTAACCGTGATAGTAAAAAATTCATCGTTACATCGTTATCTGCGTGGTGTTGACCAACTTCTTCCACTTTCGCTTCAATGATGTTACTATGAAAACGAACATTTTCGACATACATTTTTTCAACACCCATCCAAAGTGTCTGTACATTTTTTTTAGCGTAAATTAAAGGGAATAAAATATGAAACTAATACTTATATTTAAAAGTAAAGATCGATTGTCGACCCCAGCCAAACTAGTTTAATATAATACTTTAAAAATTTGTTTCTAGCAACACCATACGTTGTTTTTTTGACTTGTGGCTAATAGTTTGATGCGTCCGTAAATGAATTGAGATTGTAAGGTATGCCCTAGCTAGATTTTAACATTAAGAAAAATAAAACAAATAAAATATGCATATTTAAATACTCGTACAAATACCTACAATCCCTACATTTACACATTTTCAAAATATGTTAACAGTCTAACTGAAAAAAATGTAGTATAAATAATTTTAATTTACTTTCAACAGCGAGCAATTATAGATCCTTCTTAAATTGATTTAAATGTTCAATAATTGGTTTGCAAATCCAAAAATGCGGACTCACCTATACCTAGGTACACCATATTTGAAAATGTATATCGCTCGCAGCGCTGGCTGCTTTCCTTGAAGTGTTTCGATGTTATTTTGGAAACGGAAGTGTGTACACTGTACAATAAGGGATGTGCTCTATCCATGAAAGTACGAGCTCGATGGCATGCGACACGGTGATTTTTCAATCCCCAATTCATTCAATTAGAATTGTTCACCCTTCAGCAAATATCTAATCCGAGAACTGACACTCCCACCTTGCTACGCCTACAAAAAAAAAAAAATCCGAAAATCAGCAATTCAAAGGGATGCGAAGGACCGCTTTCCCAAACAAGAGAATGTTGTGAACGTTATTAAATGCTAATTCCTTTAAGTTCGTTGGAACGACAATTATTTCGTTTTTATTTGAAACATTTTATTATTGTGCCACGCGAGTCCTTTCAATAAAATCGAATACAAGCACCCATTCATAGAATTCAACACATCTGCACTTTAATTATATAGCGAGCCCTCTTTCCGTACACACCCAAAATGCACGAGGATAATAGTTAATGCATAGAATTTCATTAGTATTTAGTACCTGCATTTGCCGTTAACCGGGCCAACATTTGCGTATAAAGTTAAAGATATCACAAGTCAACTGAATGTGAGCACTCAAAACTCCGTGTGCAAGCCAAACTCCATAATTATGGCTAATAAAAACCAGCCAACTAGTTCTACACCTGCTTTTCTATGCTAATTTTCTTTTCAACCAGGTCACTCTTAAAAATAAAAGATATTTCCAGCGTTAGAAAATATGAAGCCTAGTTGATAGACCACCTACCCGCTACCCGCTTTTGGCACTTACTTTCGTATTTTCGGCTAATTATAGTTAATTTGGACTCTGAATTTAATTTTCGAAGATTTATTATTTGTTTACTATGTACTTCCTGAATATACCAGTATAGTTATGTATCTAAGAGGGAAACGGTTGCTGTTTCATTTAACAGTTTTCATTTAAAGAAATGAGTATGTAGACATTTATTAAGTAGTTATTTGCTCAAAAGGTGTTTATGTTGCTTGTTTTACTATGAATAAAAAAAGTGTCTTTGTTTCCAATATTATTATATTATTATATAAGTTAATATATATTTTATATATTTATATCGCAACCTCCTCCAACTCACTTTACGTACGTAATCGATAATACCCCTCTGTCCATTATTTCATCGAAAAAAGATCTTGGAGTAGTTTTTGACGTAAAACTTAACTTTTGCAAACACATTGAGTCTTTGGTTGCGAAAGGTAATCAGATGCTGGGTTTTATATTGCGGAATTCGAAAGACTTTCAAGATCCACATACTCTTAACTGTTTATTTTTTGCATTTGTTAGATCCCATCTTGAGTTCTGCAGCATAGTATGGAATCCATTTTATAAAGTGCATCCTATGAGAATAGAGAAAATCCAAAAGCGTCTTACTAGAGTATCCGTTCGTAGACTGCGATGGGATATTGAAATGCCATCTTACGAGACGAGGTGCAAATTATTTGGTATCTTACCTCTTTTTAAGCGTAGGCAATATTTTTCAATTACAATTATGTTTATTCGTGATTTGATAAATGGTCATATCGATTGCCCTTTCATTATCATTAATTGGATTTTATGCTCCTTCGAGAGCTCTTAGAAATCATCTTTTATTTTGGGGAATCCAATAAATATTGTAGTATATTCGATTTTCATTTTACTAGGGATTCATTCAAGATTAAATTAATTCTATTATTAGGCTTTGGTGGTCGTTTTTACGTACATTTTTGTATTGAGTAATCTAGCGATTAGAGTAGATGTACTCATTTGATTGGAAAATAAAATAAATAAATAAATAAGATGGCGCAAGAGTTTTTTTAACCCCTTCTGACAAACATTGCTATTTTACGGTACGCAAATACGAAACAGCATAGTTCTTATGGCAATTGTGATCTCTCAGGCAATATTTTAATATTTTCAGACATTTGAACCTAAGCGACCTGACTTTGGAAAATGAAATAGATACATTGTGTCTGATTATTCATACTTCATACACATATTACCTAATTATTTTGCTTCTCAGTTTCAGCCACCGATACTAGTTTTGTCTACCTAGACTCAACTTGCGCCTAAGAATATTCATAATAAAAAAGTTAATTTAAAAACAAAAAAAAACCCAACTGACTGTAAAAATAAATTTAATCATATTTTAACAAAACACTTTCAAGTAGGTATAACTAAGTGGCAGTCGGAGGTTGCGCATATTTTTGTCAGATTGTGTAGGTAGTCTCCGATTGCCAATTTTAAAAACTTTATTATGTTGCGTCGCGATTGACGTTGTCCACTACTTCTATATTTCAGATGTCCAAGCCGCAAACACATATTCTAACCACTTATAAACTTTATATTGTTGTCAATCGAAAAGGTACGAATGTGAATGTTCCAGCTTCCAGAGATCAGAAATGTTATATAGAATTTAATATTAGACGGCTGCAACTGGAATAAAGCGTGAGCAGCTTTTGGTATCGTGTATCCTTTAACATATCGAGAAGCACCATGAAGTCAGTTGGAGAGCGGCGGCTAGCCCATGCAGAAAAACAACTTGCTTACTAAGCGCCGCTGCACATGAGGACGAGAGCGGCTTGTGAGAACTGAAACTATGTTCGAAACGATAAACTAAATAGGCAGAACGTGTCAAATTAACAAGCCTTGCATAGACAGAGTCGGGGTAGAGGAAACATAATAACCGCGTTACGCCTTTGCAACTTAATAGATTAAAATCTATTTTCAGGCCGAATATGTTAGCATTTCAGAAGACTACATAGCTGGAGCCTGCCAGCCTGTTGTTTTTGAATCCCATGTAAAACTAGTGAGGTTGAGAACACTTGAGACTTTTTCACAGGAATACTTAAATCAATAGCCGTTTTTTTAATTTGATCCTCTAAAATTATTTATGTGGACTAGTTACTAAATACAACCACAATCAAGTGGCCGCCTCTATTGACCAAAGCAAAATGTGCCCTTTTTGCAGCGTTTTCCATTACATTTTCGAGCATCTATGGCAATATGGCGATGATTTTGGCAAGAATGTTATTACTTTGAGCTTGTCAATTGTCTGTGGCTAACCGACGTACATTTTGCCTTGCAAATGGCCCAACAACAATAATTTCGTATGGTTCAAATCTCGAGATCTGGCTGGAAAATCAATGTCGCCTGCCAGCATTGTTTAGTTTGCAGTATGGCATAGCCGCATAGCGCACCGTCTGCGTCTGACTGTAAGCAGTAACCGTGCAGATCTTTTCCACAAACTCGACACCAAACGAAGAATAGTGTTTTTAGATGGTGAAAAGAATTGCCTTTTGATCAGCAAATCTATGTGCCTTTTCTATATTTAATCGATAAGGAAAGTGCACTAAAAGGTCAATTCTCAACACGACAGTAGTCTCCGGAATATTTTTAAGGAATTGCCCTGAATTCACTAACGCACACTGGCAAAATGTCAGATTGAAATGGGTTTTATGTTGTTGTCCAAATCTAAAGTTTAATTGATATGAATTGACGAATGCAGGCTAACCCCTGGCGCTAAATGTTCGCATCGGTAGATTGCTATAGATTTTTACAGCTGGTCTGTATTTCAATGAAAAAACAAAAAGTTATTGTGAGAAATTTTGTACTTACATAATTCAAAATACACATTTAATAAGAAAAAAAATCATTTTATAACAGAAAAATAATAGGTATCTTAAAAGTGCGATAAATGTTGATATTAAAGTGAATACGAAGATTTTATTTTTTTAGAAAATGCAGAATGCAATTCAAATCCTAAAGAGGGATTCTGTCTTCAAAAAAAAGTTCAGAAATCTAAAGTTCTTTTGATTAAATGGGGTAGGATGAGGAAAAATGTCCCCAGATGTTTTTCTATTTGCAGTTTTTACTTTTTTCTATATATTCAGTATAGAACCAAACTTGCGAAAGGAGCCTTTCCCAGCCTTAACCTTCCGAAATCAGCAATTCCTTCGAAGAAACTAGGCATTATAAGTTCAAGGTGGTTACTATCACGTTCAGCTGCTTTTATGAGAAGAAAGTACTACAAGCTGCTACATATCGTTTCCACTTTTATTTAATGATATATGTACTTTTAATTTATCCTCTAGATCTACTCAAGAACATATGCACATCAATCCACAAGTTTGGCGGAGAATCCTACTGATACAGAAGAACCATCCAACAACTGTACCTACTGAGAGTGTTCGTTGCATAGGGGTGCTGGCTGCTGGCCCTGGCATGCTTAAGCCCATTCACTAGCTTCACTACATTATGGGATAATGGGATTGATGATGCAGTAACTTCATCTACGGATGGTGGTGGGGAGACGATAGAGGCCAATCTTATGTATCCAGCCAGCTTTCACTATATATTCGCCTTCCCGGATAGACCTTTTAACACCACTGAAAGACCTAGTCACTTATTTTATGGAGCGAAATTGTGACAACCTTAGAAAATTCTAAGCTGACTGAATCCTTTATCATCAAAGCAAGCAGATCTGTAAAAATCATAATTCACACTTTTCACACAGATACAAAGCAACCAAAATATTTAAACAAAAGCTAATTTTTTATTTGTTTACATTACATTCAACACTAGCTTGAACAGACTTTTGTGCTAGTTGTACCGGATGAAGTGACTCACACTGTACCTACAAATTTCGGACAATTACTACTTAGACTTGCAAATTAAGTGTGTTTTCAATAGAAATCTTTTTATCTTTTTAATAAATAAATAATTCATTTTCTTACACGAAAACACACGTGTTCCTTATCCAAGTCATTTGCAAAACAAACAGACGTCAAAATTCTATAATGTCTCTACATATTCCTTTTTATTCACCAGGTGTCGCAGGAAATCTTTTCCATTCGTCAACAAAAAAAAAAAAATCTCAATTTTGATAATGCACAACTATTGCAAAAGTGCTCCAACGAATTTCATTGATAAAAAAAAACAATTCTGAATTTCGGGCCAATTCTCTCGGAACTCGGATCTTCAATAAAAAACGTCACAAACTCGAGAACGGATTGTCCGATTTGTGCGACCTTTTCTTAGTTGTATTTGTCTAAAGAAGGTTCATACGGTGAGAAAATTGGAAAATTTTAAAGGGAAATTGAAAAATTGGTAAAAATGTATTTTCCGTACATTTTGAATGGGTAACTTTTTTTATCGCAATATACCTGCAGGGAGATCGTATTTGTCAAAAATTCTACAGGAATTTATTTATTGCAGATTTTTTTTACGGAAACAATTTTGCTTAGCACGGGCAAAGCCAGGCGGGAATAGCTAGTTTAATAAATAAAAATAAATATCTGTTGGCGCAGGGACATAAGTCCCCGGGACATAAGTCCCAATTTTTAATTTTGAGACTTATAACCCACTTGAGTGAGACATAAATCCCGAATTCGATTTGGGACTTATGACCCACACTATCGGGACATAAGTCCCGAACAAAAATGTTGGGCCTTATGTCCCACCCAACAATTTTTTTTTTTAAGTGTAAACATCTAAGCGCGCGTTGTTGGAATCTGGTGGAGCAATTCCACACATTTAACTTGCGGGGACGGAAATGCGTCACTGTGTTTTATCATTGCATACATTTTTTGGAATCTGGTGGAGTAATTCCACACATTTAACTTGCGGGGACAGGGAATGCGTCACTGTGTTTTATCAATGCATACATTTTATCATTGCATACGTTTTTATCATTGCATACATTTATGAGCTAGGGCATATTAATTTCAGCTTTTTGTTGGTGTGAAATAAAATCGTGTTTTATCATTACATACATTTTATCATTGCAAACGTTTTTATCATTGCATACATTTATGAGCTGGGGCGTATTAATTTCAGCTTTTTGTTGATGTGAAATAAAATTGTGTTTTATCATTGCATACATTTTATCATTGCATACGTTTTTATCATTGCATACATTTATGAGCTGGGGCACATTAATTTCAGCTTTTTGTTGATGTGAAATAAAATTGTGTTTTAGCATTGCATACATTTTATCATTGCATACGTTTTTATCATTGCATACATTTATGAGCTGGGGCACATTAATTTCAGCTTTTTGTTGATGTGAAATAAAATTTCTCCATTTCGTCCTTGTTTTGATAAGCTTACAGATTTTCCCAGAAGAAAGTCAAACGCATTACTTAAAATTAAAAAAAAAAAAAAAAAAAAAAAACAATGAGTTTACTAACAATTTGTGGAACACAATACAAGCATTTCAGTAATTGGTTTCTTAGTTAGTCCAGTTTTTAATATTATAAGCTACTTTCGGGGAAATGGAAAGTGAGACTATAATCACTGCAAATGTAAAAAAACTTATAAAATTTTAGATTTTGAGAATTTGAGAAAATAAAACTAAAAAATCGCGCGATTTGGAAAACCACATTAATCTCGACTTTAAATTTACGAAAGCTCACATTTGCAAAATTTGTATTGAAAACAAAGCCACTATACTAATTTGAATACTAGGGTTAAGAGTCGAAACTAAAAATGTTTATTGGTAAGGCCCAACGCCAACATATTATTAGCTTTTGTTTGTTTGGAAGATTGTGCCGTTATGCAATGCTGTGTGTAATTTGCTTTCCAATATATTCCGCTAACCTAATGGATACTAAGTACCTACACTAAATTTTTCAAAATCATAATGGCGAAATTCTCCATACATATCCGTTGTGACCTGGAAAATATTTAATGTGAAGATTAAAAATTATTATTAAGGCCCATTGCGCGATACCAATAATCATATTAGGCGTCCGCTAAATTTTACGAAATCACAATGACAAATTTTTGATATAAAAATTTAAATTAGCTATTGGTAAGGCCCATTGGGCCTTCCACCTTCACCTATATTGGTAGAATTTCTACCGCTGGGAGAAACTCTAGTAGGTATCATTACATGCGCTTGCTGCGGATCAATAGCAATACCACCTGCTTTATCCCATGCCACTTTCTCAAACGCTATGTTCCGTTAATGTATGTTGCTCGATTTAATATAATTTTCTGATTCATTTAACCCTTCCCTTCTACTGGCACAATTATGGAACAGAATAGGTATAGTTTATATAATTTTAGAAGATATACATACCTATTACCGATACGGTAAATTTTGACTATTGCTTGCAATCGGATGATCGAAAATTAGTAAACCAATCATATTTAATCGTTTTCAAATTATAGTTTCGTTATCATTCGCGAAAAGAATTTGTTTCTTTTTTTCACAATGTGCACCCACTTCATTCTATAATTGCTATAATTTTAAGAAATTCCTTGTACGTGATTTTTCATGCTTGATCTTTATTGGATAATGCGTCGTCCTTGAGAGATAGCGTTAGATGTAAATACCATTGACTCCGAAAAGGTCAAAGTATGTGTGGGAGAATATAAAAGCATAAATCCGCTCAACTTAATTGGTTTGATGCTACGTTCCGTGTGGGTTCCGTTATTTGGATTCGTTCCCAATTATTGCTTGCAGTTTACTCGAAAATATTTTGAAATTTCTGTATACTTATGTAGGTATATTAACCTTCACTTTGTCGCTAAATAAAATCTCCTTATCCTGACAGCGAACACCCTGGTGTAGAAATTGTCTTTCATTAATTAAATTATTCACCTTTTTAAATTAAATACAAAATACAAGTAGGTTATTTCGTTTTAAGCATAAACAAAGTGAGTGAGTTGTATTCGAAGCAATCGTATTTATGTGGTATTCGATTGGGCTTCTCAGAACACTTTTTGTGTTCTATGTCACTTTTTATGTTCGATTAGTACAAAAAAAATCTGCGGATCTGCTTTATTTTTTCTCTAGAGTTACTTGAGTTTAAATTTACCAACACCACCCACAAGTCATGACATTTTTCAACTGCACAGAAACGCATTGCACTGGGTGAATCTATTTTTTTAATTATTTATTTATAAATGTTTAGAAATCAATCTGGGAGCAAATTTTGAATGATTTCATATAAAATTGAACAAATGTATAGAAAACGCGTGTCGAAGACCAAGGATATTCCAATCGCATGAATTTCAATAGAAAAGAGATAAAACACACGAAATTTGAAATCTGAGAAGTCGATTCGAGAGCCTGGAGCATAGAAAACTTATTGATTACTTATGCCTAATTCCTATTCTTTCAAAGCTAACTAAAGTACGTAAGGAAGAAACAAATTAAGTACCTAGGTAAGGTATGTAATTATATCAACTATACAAATTAATACATCCTAACTTCGTGTAGTATCCGTATTTAATTAAGGTTCGTAAAAGTAAATACGTCTGATTCGTATCGTAGCCACGTATGAAGTGCCCTTTTTATTATTTATTTTTAATACATTTTTACATTTTATTATAATGTTGCTAGACAACATATTTTAATATTTTCTACAGTATTTCGAGACACTACATTTATTCTCTTCTTTTTTTCTTTTTAAATTTAGGTTTAATTATTATATAATATATAATAATATATATATACTTAAATTTTCATTGAAAAATCGTAGCCCTGGAGATATGAAGGTATATTTTTTTTTCGTACAATTCGAGCTGATGCTTGTACTTCGGAGCGGTCTCTTTTTGTTGTTGAGTTTGTTTGCGCTGGTGATGATAAGATTGTTCTTGTTGTTGTTATTGGCTGAGTTGATGTGATTGGTGGAATCTTTTTAACATGAGCGACATTTCTTCGATACCGAGTACCGGTGCCTACATTTTCGACAGTGACCTGTGATCCTTTCCGTTCCATGACTTTGTAAAATGTGGGCTCAAACTTGGTAGCTAATTTATTTGTTATTATCTGTCTTTTTACTATCACTTCATCTCCTTCTTCAATATCATTTGTTTTCGCGTGACGCTTTCGATCAGCATATTCTTTACCAAATCTTGTTACCGTCACCATCTGAGTCAATGCAGAAAATATCTTCATTTTTCTTTTTGTTTGTGTCAATAGAGAAAATATCATCATATTCGTCTTCGATATTTGTACAATCATGTTTCACACCCGTATCAACCATTTGTACATTCTCTCGCTTGAATTTGTTACTTGCTTGTTCAGTATTTGGTTTATCGTTCTTTCGTTTACCAATAAATCTATTCTGATTTGCAGATTCACGACGAAAACAGCATCGAGAGAAATGATCTTTCAGACCACAAGCGTGACACGTTTTTCCTTTAGCTGGACAACTTTCATCTGATGCTTTATGGCCTTTCGACCCACACCGCCCACAAATAATTGAATAATTCCAGCTTTTGTTTGAGTTCATTCTTCGAGAGCCTATAAACTTTTGTTTGGTTTCGATTTTGCAAACACTTTCTTCTTTTTGTTCGTCTGACTTCAATAAACTTGGATTAACGATAGTTGAATCTTTTCCAAACAACTTCTGTTGTTGAACCACCGCTTCAAATATCCGTACCATCTTAACAATGTTTTCTAATTTTTCGTCACCACGTTCAAGGATTTTCTGCCGTAATTTATCAGAATGGTAGCCACTAGTGATTTGATCACGAATGTTTTCATCGAGTTGATTATCGAATTTGCAGCGCTCAGCTTGCTCCCGCAAGCGCATTATAAAAACATCAACATTGTTTTGGCTCGAAAAATGTACATAGTTTTACGACCGCCTGTCTATACTCATCTTCTTGAAGGACTTAACCAGAAGTTAAGGGGCCTCTACGCACATCGTGTGTGAATTCTTCTTCTGGTAGTGAATAGTAAATCGTTTGAACTTTTTCGCCACCATAATGTAGCATCCAATTTAACTTCTCTGTGCTGTTCTCCAACGAGTTTGCTTGAGCAAAAATTTCAAACCCTCGCAACCATTTCCTCCATTCACCACAACAATTTCCATCTGTTTTGAAATCAAATGGTGATGGTCCATCAGTTAATCTTCTTCGTTGCATTTCTGAAATATAACATTAAATCATCAGAACAATTCTGAAATCTCTTTTTTTTTTTTTTTTAATGCGAAGTTTCCGAAAAACACAATAAACATTCTCTAGACTCTAGACTTCTAGAGTCTAGAAGTTTCCACACACATACAAACATCAACAACAACATCTTTCTCCTGTTTTAAGTTCATTAAAACAGCGATTTTTTTTCAACGCTCCATCCTTTGAGAAACATCAACAACAACATCTTTCTCCTGTTTTAAGTTCATTAAAACAGCGAGTATTTTCAACGCTCCATCCTTTGAGAAACATCAACAACAACATCTTTCTCCTGTTTTAAGTTCATTAAAACAGCGAGTATTTTCAACGCTCCATCCTTTGAGCTTTCAACATCTTATCAACATCTTTCTCCTGTTCCAAATTTATTGAAACAGCGAGCAGTTTTTGTTTTATTAATTATATAAATAGTAATAATTATAATAATGCTCCATCTTTTGCGCTATTTATTATATATTCGATTAACATACCTAGATATTTCCTTTTTTTTTTTTTTTTTGTTGTAGATTCGTCTGCTCCTCGTCGCCAAATGTAGTATCCGTATTTAATTAAGGTTCGTAAAAGTAAATACGTCTGATTCGTATCGTAGCCACGTATGAAGTGCCCTTTTTATTATTTATTTTTAATACATTTTTACATTTTATTATAATGTTGCTAGACAACATATTTTAATATTTTCTACAGTATTTCGAGACACTACACTTCGCACTACAATTTAGTAGCTTTCACCGCCATTCTCTTTCAGCGAGAGCGAATAAAAGCAATTTATTAAAATAAAATTCGAGACACACTCCCAATCTCAATCTGTCACACACGGTTCTCTTATAGCGCATTCGCCTACTTTATTCCGCTTTGTTAAGATAGATGTTAAATAAAACATGCTTAATAAATGCATGTAATACTTAAAAAAAAAAACAATCGCAGTTTTTCAAAAAAAAAAAAAAAAATAAGCACACAAAACTGCACATGGTAACACCATTAATTGGATTGTGTTGGGATGTTGTTTATTCAAATTTCAAAGTGGAACTCGTTTCAGTTTGACTTTTGACTGACAGTTCTCTTTGTGCTTGTGCATGCTTATGCGGCTCTTTTACTTTTCCACGTTTGGAAAAATTAAATTACTGGCGGAGTCGTGTATCGTGGGAATCGTTTATATATTTATTCTGGCGACAAGTGCTTCACATTTTATATAAAAAACTAATTGCTTTAGGTAACTAAGTGGATAAATAAATATATTTAATAGTTAAAACGTAATGCAGAGCAGAATTAATAGAATACTCGCTTCCGAAATTGCACTATTTTTGTAGGGTTATTAAGAAGTGGAAAGTATGGTGCAGAATGTTGTCCATAGATAAACAAACAATTGAATTTGAGTTCAAATAAATATTAAAACAATACAGTGTACTCAGAAAGCAATATATTTTTATTATACTGTGAACACTAAATAAAATGCTTTCCTTTTAAATATTTATGGATCGGGTTTCCTTTTACTTAATTTGGAATGTTGTGGTATACATAACCCAACATTTAATATGTACTTGCATGCTGCATGACCTTTACTGAATTTCCAACCAACTTGAGAGTAAAATTATTTTTTAATTGCATTTGCAGAACCAACTTGTTAAAATGCCACCTAAAAAAGCCGAAGAACCCGAGAGGAAACCATTGATTGGTCGCGTGGGTACCAATTTACGAGTCGGAATAGTTGGAGTACCAAACGTGGGCAAGTCAACCTTCTTCAACGTGCTAACGAAAAGTGCTGCACCCGCGGAGAACTTCCCTTTCTGCACCATCGATCCCAATGAAAATAAGTACCTTTAAATATTATTTTTCCTTCCTTCCATCTACCAGATTATTATTATATATGAAGTGTATCCTCACTTTCTGGAGAGCTGTATGCAAAACTGTGTTGCTGGTGAAATTATTATAATTTTCTTTGTTGGCTTCTCGTTTGGGGGCAAAACTTAAGGTTTTTGCCCTCTTGCTGATGGCAACTTCTTCCTTTAATAGGAGAATTATATTTCTGAATTTAAACTAAGAGGCGTGTCAAAATACAATCTCTTCAGAGTATAAAATTACGTCTGCAACCTAACTAGTTGGTAAAGTTGTCGATAAATTTGTTGCTCCTTGCAAAACATACCCTAAGGCTGACTGCGATAAAATTACTGAAAAACGTTTGCTATGCTATACATATTTTGATGTTTCATTCGAGACATTTAAACGCTTTCAGCAATATGTTGGATAATCTGCTGGATTATTTTAATTAGAATATGTTTGCATAAGATAAAATTCATCCAAAATTAAAAAAAAAAAAAAATTATACCTAGGTAATAATAATTACGTTTTTAGTAAAATAATTGCTATATGGATTACGTTGCGTATAGGCCATATCAAATTTTTTTGAAACAATATTTATTTCCTTGTTTACGAATTACAATCTGATGATATATGTATATGTAATTGTATACGCATGCATCACTCCATGTTCATGTGAAATAAGTTCTTAAA
The DNA here is from genome assembly GCA_946477585.1 of Cheilosia urbana. Classification (NCBI taxonomy): domain Eukaryota; kingdom Metazoa; phylum Arthropoda; class Insecta; order Diptera; family Syrphidae; genus Cheilosia; species Cheilosia urbana. The sequence goes on along the minus strand of OX297854.1, from coordinate 514,885 downwards.
TATAGTTACATCAATTTTTGTATATGACAGACTATGTAGTTATTCAGATAACCAGAATTCCAATATTTTATTTTTTAAACGAATATTATCGTTAACTTATTAGCAAGGCTTCTAAACATATAACTACTTTTGTTACTTTTCATGTGAAAGGTTCTCAGTTTCGGCCATTCCCCTTTCATTTCCCAATCGCGAATAGAACTCGTACTCAAGATCTTGGCGATAAATTAGTTTCTTTAAATAGAAAATATTTCCACAGTTCCTAATCCTACTTGTTATTCATTTTATACTTTCCAAAAATAGTAATTTTACTTGAAATCATAAACTAATTTTTATACAAACATCCGATTTCGAGGCATTTTTATTACGACTAGTCAAACGTTACGTTAACGGTGAACACAAAAAATAGGAGCACAAATGGATGTTTACACCATTGCATTTACATCTGACGAACCTATTACAGCTTGGATTGAATGTATTATATTCGAAATTTTGAACAAAATCCCATCGAAATTGTTCAACAAATCAAGAACGTGGGATACAATAATCACGCAATATCCTTTTATTCACGAATTCAATATACCAAGAGCAAAGGAAATAGTTTTTAACATTAAAAACCGAAAGAATGAACCTAATGAGCCGTTATTTCCTTTAGATGCAAGTGAAAGCGAGTCTAACTTTCAGCAATTTATCGACCGCAAGCCACTGCGTATCATGATAACGGGGGACATAAATGCATCAGTTTGTGAAATTGCCGAATTGCTTGTTATAAAGTTTAACACATATCACATAACACCTAAAGAATTGGTAAGGCAACAAATTACAAAAAATACGGAAACGGGTAAATGGTTAAATTGGAATTTGAAGAAAAGAATGCCAATACCAACGTGGGTCGTACTAAAGCTACTGGAATATGAGTTAAGACAGGATAAATACGCTCACAAAGGATTTATTTTAAGTGGCTTTCCCATTTGTCCTAATCTGAGTACCGCATTTGATATACCATGTAAGCCTATAGATCTGGACTATGGAAACATAAGTGATGAAACACTTAAAGAAGAGTTTGCTACCGAAAAAGAAACAGATTTGATATCACATTGTAGTAGTTTGCCATCAGTGGATACCTGTTTGGACAGACAAGATGGAAATCACATTTTGAGTGTCATACAAAACACGCAATTTATACATATGGGTGAGGATGATGAATTGAAAAACTGTGCACAGAGGCAGTTGGATTTTATTTACAATTTGGGCTGCCGCCCAGAGTATATAGTGTACCTTGATACCAATCAGTATACTAAGCAATTCACTGCAGTAATTGATATCCTTCAACAATTCGTTCTACTCTACAGCAGGGAAAATGTGATACAAATTGATTGTCGAATAGGTATTGACGACATTTTCAAATCAATTTGCAATAGATTTGATTACATTAACTACAAAGTTAATTACGACTGCAGTTGTGTGAATGCGAACGCAAATCAATTTTTGGATTTCGAAGAACTGTGCAATACAGACAAAATATTACCAAACTACATGTGGTGGGTGTCACAGTTTGGAAGAATTTGTCCAGTGAACCTACATAACGGCAGGCTTCGCTTATGTAAAACAAAATACCCGGCAAAATACATGAAATATATGTTCTTATTCTATTCGTCAAATGAAAGAAACACTTTCATGGTGAACCCTAACAGGTATATGGACTTAGTGCCTTCTTGTCGAATTGCAGTAATTGGGCCACATCGCTCTGGCAAAAGCACATTATCGCAATATCTTGCTCGATACTTCAAAGCTGAGATTTATGAAGCGCACACTGAGCTAGCGAAATTAACTATATCTTATAATCAAGATAAGTTAATCGAGAAAGAACTTGATGAATTGGAGACACTAAGATTACAAGACAATACTATCTTTAAACGGAATAAAATAGAAGAATGGACTGAATGTGTGCTCACAATCATAAACGAAGTATTCGCTCAGGTTTTTAATAAAAATATACAATCATTTAAAATAATTTCAAATAAGCAAGTAAACCATTACTTTCAAAACATGTACAAAGGTTTCGATTCAGATATTGATACAAGACATTTAATATTAGAAAATCTGATCTATGAAAAAAGCAATGAGATCATATCATCCAACAGATTCCTAGAGTGGGTTCTCACAAAGCCTTTGCCAAATCACAGTTACAGACAATATGTTCTTGACTCTGCACCACTTGACATTGCTTTCTGGAAGAATCTACACGAGAAGGACGAATTGCCCGATTGTGTATATTTTTTAAAAATTTCGTCCCTAAAGAAAATGTTTGACTTGTATAGTTTGGTACATGATGGGACATGTACAGTAGTGTCCGCTTATAACGAACTCGAAGGGACTGACCAAATTGGTTCGTTATAACCGAAGTTCGTTATAAGTGATACGCTAAAAAAATCATCAAGTTTTGTTTTGAAAATCAAAAAAAAAAAAAAGTGTTCAAAACACATAAAAAATAAGTAAATATTTCAGTATAAAAGCATTAAATTTATATAAAATTTGTTCTTTAAAAAAGTCATGAATCTTGGATTGTTTTGTTTGAGAAGATTTCAATTCGCTTAAAAACAATTCGACATCTGCAAGTCCACATATCGCTTTGTTTTACGCCTTGTTTTACGCCTTGTTCTTATTCGTTTCTAAATCTCCCATTTTACTTAAATGATTTTTAAGTGCGTCACTTCACTCAACCTTTCGTTTGTAAACATAAAGCTACTCGGGGAAGTACCCAACAAATTATATTGATGGACAAAATTTTGACGTTTAAGAATGTTGGTTCGTACGCAGCTATACAGTTCTCGGGGAAGTCCCGAAAAGTTGGGAAAATCTGGATAACAATGTAAAGCGATAGATTTTTGGTTCGTTTAAACCGGACATTTTCTTTAATTCACGCGCAGAATGGGTTCGTTATATGCGAAAGTTCGCTTTAGGCGGGTTCGCTATATGTGAAATTAAAATTCATAATTCTTGTGGGGCATTGATTGGAACTTCATGAAATGGTTCGTTATAACCGAAAGTTCGCTTTAACCGGGTTCGCTTTAAACGGTTACTACTGTATTAGCGAAAAATTTATTTTTCAAAAAATGTGCAGCAGTTTTTATGAATGGAGGGAACAATTTGAACAGAGATTGCAATCACAATCAAATAACATGGACGTGAAAAGGATAAAATTGGTTAAGTCCATACATGAATATAAAAGGTACTTGGCGGCAAGGAGATTCAAAAATGCTGTCGACTTTATTAAAAGATATGACGATGTTAAAGCATATCTCGAAGAGCATAATGTACCGTGCATTGATGTCGACATATCACACCAATCCTGGACCCAAACGATATTGAAGGCAATACTAGAATATATGTCCTTATACCAACCTAAAGCAACCCTTCTGCACAAAACGAACTTAAATATAACTTCGTCCTCTGACGAAAACGAGAAACAAGTGGATTGTACATCTTCGAGTGACCATGAATCAAATGAGAAGAAAAATGTCATGAAGACGGACCTTTCAGTTAGAGTTTGCACTAACTATGGAAACTGTTTAGACTGGTGTCCTGTACTCCTGCATAGTCGTAATGTTCTATTAAAAGGAGACGGGATTTATTCTGTCAGTTACAAAAATAAAATTTATGCAATGCATTCCAAAGACGCGCTCACACAATTTCTCTCCAATCCAAAGTACTTTTCCCGGAAACCGATTGTACCTCCTCCCAGAGTATACATCATAGGATTAAATCATAGTAACAAACTTAAGTTCGCGGAGAGCTTAGCTGCTTCGTTAAATGTTGAGCACGTCTCATATATGCAGAACCTGATCACTATGCACAACTTATACCATCGAGACGATTATTCAATAAATTCTATTAAAGACTCCTACGACAATATAAAGAAACATATACTACAAGATTTAACTGCCAAATACGAAAAAGGGGCGGTTATTTTTGGGTTTCCCTTGATTTTGGAACAGTTTAATGATGTGATTGACAGTAACTTATATCCTGAATGCGTTCTTATATTTGATGACCAGAAGGAATTGCTACAGGCAATGTATCGTCACTACGCAAGACTACAGTTGATAAACCGCTTAACATCAAGGTAAACTATAAATTTTATTCGTTGAATGATATAATTGGTAAATACATTTTGTGCAAGAGGAGAGAAAAAGTTAAGTTAGGTTAAATGCAGCGTTATTAAGAGAACCGATACTAGGTGAGCCTATCGCGATCCCTGGCGATCCCACCACCCAATAAACGAAAACCTTAAGCATTTATTGGAAAAAAATATTTAACTCGACTAGCTAATATTATCCTTACCAAGTACACAAACAAAAAATATATTCATTTATAATAAAATTGATATGTATTGTTAATATATACATAAAACATAATTATGATTGGTTACGATGCCTGTGATGGAAATAATTATTTCACTGTTTAAGTCTCTTATGACATATTTTTTGGAACAATTTACAATTGTCGTTTAATTGGCATCGACAAATATGGTCCCCGTATATTTATATTGGATCTTTCGGATATGTATGGAGTGTTTTTGGATTATGTTGTATTAATGTGTATGTTCTCTTTATTCATACAGGGATTCGGTTGACATTCGAACTGCAAGCATAACATCAGATATTAAAACCTTACCTGACGGTGTAAAACATGACATACAGGAGAAATTCAAGCTAACTATAGAGCCATATCTAATGGAACTTCTAAAGATTGAAGAAAGATGTGTAAAATTGCACATTCCAATAATTAAAATAACCAAGAGCTATAAACGTACAGCACTAATAGAGTTGTGTGTAAATCAAATAAATCGCTTTCGAGATCGCGCTGCATTGTTTGAACACGTCCAAATAATAACAATGGAGGAGAGTGAACAACTTTTAACATCCGGTTACTACCATTTCAGTCGTTTTAAAAGATCCTGTCCAGTAGACGTAAGCCGACTAATAACTTTGAACCACTTCGAGGGCATGCGAAGGCAAGGATGCGTTTATCCCTGTATATACCGTGATTTTATTTATTTTCTTTGTGGACAAAAGAACGTACATGACTTCAAAAAAAATCCTCTCCAATTTGTTAATACTTGCAATCCACCGCAAATGCCGAATCCAATGAGAATAGCAGTATTTGGTACCTCGAAATCAAAAGTCAGCACCATATGTCGGGCCCTATGTCAAGAACTAGGGATGAAGATTGTTTCTACTAAAGATTTCATAGGCAAACCAACTTCAGATTGTGCAACAATTGACCTACTGAAGATGAATACATCCATAACTCCCAACGGAATAATTTTGGATAACGTACCTTTAACGCCGTTACTGTTGCTAAAAGCTGCCATGCAGACTGTGGACATAACTATCGTGATCATTATCGTAACAAGTTTTAGAACAATCCTAGAAAATTGGTACGAAAGTAATCGAAGGAAAAAGAGTTGCCCTAGGGTAACTTTAGCTGAACTTTATCGCAGATTCTGTGATTCGATGAAACTAGTAAACGATCTCCAAAATTCAACCGCTACTTCATTGTTTAATATTCATTATCTGGATGGAGATTCAAGTAGTTGGAAAATATGGGAAAAGGTTAAGCACGAGTTGATAAAAACAACGCGCTGCATTTCAGGATATAAAGTCAAGTTGGTAAAGAATCGATGCGCAAACCTTTCCTATCTCAATTTATTTTACGATACTGTGGTCTTTAAACGAGAAATTAACCATTTTTACTGCCAAGTCTGCCTGTCAATGGGCAAATTAAATGCGTTTAAGTATTTTTATATCAATGTCGGTCAAGAATTCTATACCGATCAGTGTCAAAATTTACTCAACCGACCATATGGATATCTTGACGATGATATATACAAAATGTTCAATTTCAGTAAACCTTTCGAAGTTGATGAAACGATTAAAGCTTTGACGACACAAAAAAAAATACTTTATGTGCATGCTTCAGTACAAAGATGTATTTTTTTGGGCATGCAGCGATCACACCATTAACTTCATGATGTATACGCTGCAGTATTATAACGACTGTGAGAAGCTTAAACCTTTGTATATACCGTTTTTAGTAACGGGCTATACAAGAGAATATGTAGCGTTTCGAGGTCTATGTCCTGTCGAATATGAGCAGGGTAATATCGTAAAAGGAGATTTCAACCTGTCCATCTATTATCGTAAGAAGGTATTGTACTGTATTTTGTTCGCTCTATCTGTCTTGTACATATATTCAAAGCTTCAAAAGCACGTATATATGTATGTATGTATTTTTATTGTGACTTCAAAATGTTACATTAGATTTCGATTTACGTAAAGAATGAAAGAAAAAAAAACCGACTTTGAATTGGTCTGGCTGTCACAAAAGTATTTAAAAGGAAATTCATGCCAGATAGAGTCATGTTTTGTATTTTGATCTATATACATTTTGTATTCACTGAGTTGTGTTTTATTGTAGGTATACCTTATGTCAAATAAGGAAAATGCTCTCGAATTCCTTGCATTTCCTGAAAAATATCGCAAACTAAAACTTGACCAATCTTCGATTTCCGGTAAAGGACAGACTAATGTTTTTTGCTGCTTAAGTGAAAATAGAATTTCTTCCACACTTTTTGATTTGGTGAATGCTCGGCCAAAACATTTTTCCCTCGATGGCAAGCAATCCGCTACGACTTTTTTTGCCCTCAAGCTTAAGTCGAATAAGGCTTGTGTAATGTATAACGACTATTGGAACACAGTCTTGCGAAGCTTTACAACCGACTGCAAGTTACTTGATGAAGAAATGAGGAAGCATAGAGAAAAAATTAATCCTTTCATTGCCTGTGATTAGAGAAATGAGAAAATGTTTAACTATTAATACATCTTTAAATAAATTTAATAAAAACAACATCTAAAGAAATCGTGCTTATTATGTATATATATTTTTTTTTTAGCACATAGGGTACCAGTACCAGATGAGAGATTCGATTTTCTTTGTGACTACCATAAGCCAATCAGGCAAGATGTTTACATATGCTTGGTACAAACCAAAACAATCATTGTTATTTATTTCGTTTACAGTAAAGTACCTGCTTACCTTAACGTTGTGGACATTGCTGGGTTAGTTAAAGGCGCCGCAGAGGGACAAGGTCTTGGAAATGCCTTCCTCTCACACATCAGCGCTTGTGATGCAATTTTTCATCTGTGCCGTAAGGTTTTCCCTTTTTTCTACACATTATTATATTTATTTATGCATTTATAAAATTTCCTATTATCAGGAGCATTTGAGGACCCTGATGTTACTCACATTGAAGGTGAAGTCGATCCCGTTAGGGATCTAGACATTATAACTGAAGAGCTTCGCTTAAAGGACGAGGAAAAACTTCTTCAAAATCTGGATAAATTGGAAAAAGTTGTTGCCCGAGGTGGTGACAAGAAATTGAAACCAGAGTATGACTCTATGTGTAAGGTGAAGAATATTTTAGTGGAGGAAAAAAGGCATTTGCGTTTTGCTGACTGGAATGTACATGACGTAAGTACACTTAACAAAAATAAGCAATAAATAAAACAATTCAAATACGACTAACGCTCTTCATTATATTTTTATACGTTTGGTATTATTGTGTGTAACCTCAATCCACCTACAAAATTTAAACTCCGTAATCTGAAAGCCACTCAAAATATGTCTGCAGGAGAGTTAAACTTCTAATTCAATTTGCTGTTTGATGTGTTGGAAGGTCTATATGTTGCTCTATTGCTAATTAAGCTTTGGAGTAAATTATAATAAGACCTATATTTCATACAAATTCCTTTTTATTGTGGTTGAACATGCACACATTTAGTGTAAATTCAGAAACGTCAAACATTTGCGCAGTGATGCGGCATCACTGCTTATTTGCTATGATGATGCGATGCACAGATTATGCTTATGCGTTGGTGATTGAATGTGTCGTTTGAGTTTTAGAACGCATTGTTTGTGAAAAAATTAATATAACGACTTCAACAAAAATTTACAAATTTTTCTTTCAAAAGCATAGTAATCTATTGAAAGAAATGTATATTTACTTATTTTTCTTTCACTTCCGGCATTTTTCTTACTTTTTTGCCGGCGAATCAACAGCGCATCAGGTATTTCTGTGATGCTTTTTTGCGTTATGTTTGCGCATCAGTTCGATCAACTTTGCAATAATGAACACTTGACGTTAAAAGTGATGCCAATAGTTTGCATTAATGAACATGAACAGCATCATGATGCGAGTGATGCGTTACTGAATTTACACTTATTGTTATGAGGAACATAAGCTAACCTAGCCCTAACCAGTAGTCGTCGTTGCTAAACCTTAAATGAAACTCATAACCCAAAGCGGATAAGTTAACTTAAGCAAACAGATTCCTTTTGTGAACATGTTGTTCACCCCTATCGAAGAATGCATTCGGAACGGAATTTTCTCCGGTTTGTACGAAGTCGGAAAAATTCCAATCGAGATGTCCGTTTCGATACAAAAATTCTTCGATGATATGTAGCCCACCTTTTCGCATTGCGTGGAGCCGCGTTATAACACTTATGTGGTATTCGATTGGGCAATCTCAGAGCACTTTTTTTTGCTCTCAGAGCAGTTTTTACGTTCGTTTGGTATAAAAAAACAATCTTTTTCAGATTTCAGAGCACTTTTGCGAATATAGATATTTTCTCAGATTTACCAATACAAGTGCGCTCGAGTTTGACAACTGGTGGAGGGCGATTAGGCACACGAAATCTGAAATCTGAGCGAATCTGAAGAAGCCCAAACTAATACCACATTCATTTCGATACAGGCACATTTTTTCCGAAGTTCGAAGAATATTTTAATGTGAAATGAACGGGTTTATTATGCTTCATTTATTTTGTTCCGAAACGAATATATTATTTATATACTTCGAACGCAATTTGAGTTCCGATGGGATTTGACTTTCGTATCGGAATTTATTCCGAAGATTTTTTTTCGTAGGTATATTAATACATTTTTTAATTTTTTTTTTAAATTTTAACTGTCTTAGTTAATTTTTGTGTACATAGTTCAATTCGGTTTTCTTTCTGTGTGAAAGATATATAACTGTTTCATTAAAAGTTAGCATATAAATATTTCCAAAAAAAAATAGCTTGTTCGCACTTTAATCCTTAATGAAAATTATTTACTTACAGCATTATGATTATGCATAATTTGATATCAGCACAACAAATAAGGATTTTTTTTTCAATTTCAAATCTAGATCGAAACGCTTAACAAGTACATGTTTCTTACGTCCAAGCCCGTGATTTATTTGGTGAATTTATCTGACAAAGACTTTATTAGAAAGAAGAACAAGTGGCTAGCAAAAATTAAAGAGTGGGTTGATAAGAATGACCCCGGAGCCATCATCATTCCGTTTTCGGGTCATTTCGAGCATGAACTTGCTGAGAAGGATGAATCTGAGCGCAAGACATATGAGGAGGAGACCAAATGCAAGTCCGTTTTGGATAAAATCATAGTAACGGGTTACAAAGCATTGCAGTTGGAATATTTTTTCACTGCTGGTGTAGATGAAGTTAAAGCTTGGACTATTCAAGTATGAACATAATTCAACGCATTCTCCTAAAACAGAATCGAAAAAAATATTCATTTTCAGAAAGGAACTAAGGCTCCACAAGCTGCCGGTCGTATCCATACAGACTTTGAAAAAGGTTTTATTATGGCAGAAGTAATGCACTTTAAAGACTTTAAGGAAGAAGGTTCGGAAGCAGCTGCAAAATCCGCTGGCAAATATAGGCAACAAGGTCGTAATTACGTTGTAGAAGATGGTGACATCATTTTCTTCAAGTTTAACGCTGGAGCAGGTTTGAAGGATCCCAAAAAGAAATGATATCGTGTCGCAGTTGTAATTATGATTATGTTCTATATAAACTTAATAGTGTATTCACAAAGCTTTTGCCCTTGATTTTTATGTATTTTTTTTTTTTACAATAATGTTTTACGAAATATAATTCAGTTTTTGTTAATGAAGCTTAATAAACCGAAAAACTAAGTGAGAAGTGGGTGTTCTTGAACTTTGTTCTTGATTTGCCTAAAGATTATTTAGATTGGGCACTTAAAGTTTCTTCCCTTATTGTAAAGCGAAATCCACTGCATTACATTTCACAATTATATAAAGCACATCAAAATATATACATTCTCTTGCAGGCTGCATTAATCGTTTTAAACCGTTAGAAGAAAATAAAATTAAAAAAAGTAATGATTCAATTCATATATTCAACTCCTTTAAAACAAAATTAATAATACTCGGTAATATGCCAGATTCCTCTAAATCAAGAATATCTTTCCGCACGTTGGGGTTCAAACTCGATTTTATCATCTGAAAAAAAAAATTGAAGTATTTGTGAAGAAAAAACGTGCAAAATGTATTACTAATAGAAAAAAAAAAAAAAAAAAACAGAAAACAACTTTACCTACGGGAAAATTCGTATTGGCACTTGTGTATAATGAGGAAAAGACAAAGAAGTAAGGGATGGGCCAGTGAAATGGAAAAACTCAAGATGTAATATGTATTTTTTCGGGCGTTCGAAATGGAACCCCCTGATAGATACGTAATCCAGCTCCCCAACCCGTTAAAAAAGTTAACTATGATTTCGTATAAAGAAGCCAGACAGACAAAGCTGTCAACAGAATTTGGAATACAAATCGAAATCAGTAATAAACCTTTAATAACGTGATACGTGCACCCGAATAATGATTACATTATAAGGACAAGACAATAAACAATCACATAAGGTACTCACATTCTTAATGTGTTCCTGGTATTCCATTGAACAACAGAATACCATTAATATGGCGGCCATATGCAGTCGATCTATGCGTACACAATCCTCAGCAATCTCAATCAGACTTTTATCACTGACTACAGGACATCCCTGAAATCGATACAAAACGATAATCTCAACGATATTCAAACAAATTTGTTTACCTGTATTCTAAATAGAGTTTTCATTAAGAGCTGTTCCTGTTCAAAAGATCGCGTCCGATTTGCCTTTTTAAAGGGAATTTTAAGAACACAACCCCAAGCTTTTATTAGTCCATCAGTGTGCACGATTTTCGAATTACATGACAAGACATCAACAAGTGCATTCAATTCTCGAATCATATTGAATTTCACCATCTGTCTAAGAACACCATTCCAAATTTTTGGAATATAAATATCAAAGCCCAGGCAAATGTTGGCAATGACTTCCATTGCGAACTGGCTATTAGAGTGGTTCTGCCATATCTTTTTCAAAATTGTAATCTTATCATACTCAGCGAACTTCTCTAAGCTGAAGTTGTAGCCTAGTTGCTTTAAATCATGTACACACTTAATTATAATGTACTTGCGCTGACTCAAGACATCGTTGTAGTTTGAGCTACCATCGTTCAATTGAGAGAAGCATTCATACATCTGGAGCTGCTTGCTTGTATTCACAGAACTTGTAAAGAGAAAAACATAAAATCAATTCACCACCCTAGAACTTGAACGTAATGAATTACCCATCAGCTGGAAAAATGTGACCAACTAGGAACTGCATAGCTTTATCGGTTTCCCAACTTTTTAGTATGTAATGTGCCCTGTACAAAATTATATAATTATCACCTGTGAAACTAATTTAAAGGTACCCAATTCACCTAATCACATTTTCGGCATCGTTTGCTACTTTTATTTCGGATGAACTATTCAAGTCTTCATAGAATGTCTCTTCTAGCGTTGTTATTTCCGTTGACAATGCTGTAAAGGAAAGCCATTTCTGAAGTAAATTAAACTGCATCATGTCGATGTCCAATTCGTGAAGTTCGGCTATTTCCCTGCAAACTTTGTTTATATCTGGCTTATTGGGTTTTAATATCATATCGTGATAGTACAGCGAGTATATGAGCTCCTTTGGGTTCTCCACCAATAGTAAGAGTTTATCTTCGACAAGTCCGTAGACATGCAGTAAATGTTGCGTTTTAAAAATTGGATATTTCCTTTTCGCTTTCTGAACAGTTTCCACGGCTTTTTCCTGGCAGAGCAATTCATCCTCATGTTTCAGCGCATACTTGAAACATTCGTAGGATGCTTCAACCTGATCTGCCCCATCAGGAGCGTGACTCGTAACGAAGTAGAGTATAAGTATTACTTTTGATGGATTGGAAACATGTTGCACCAATCGTAGGATCTGTAAGATAGATTTAAAAGTGGATATATTCTTTGAAATATATTAATGATATGTGACAAACGACATACCGATTGCAGAAACGCATTATTTGTGGGTTGCAAATGCCATGTATCCGTATCATTGTTAGCCTTGTATTCGGAAATAGAATTTTTAACCGCAGACATACAAAAGTAATCGCGCATTTTTACTAGATCGGATTGCGAAGCAGATGTCTGTAGAACCGTGTGCATTTTAATCAATGGAAACCAACTCTCGCAGTTATCAATGTTCACCTCATTATCTGCTTGACAAAGTTATGAATAGCTAAGATGTTGAGTAACTGAAAGCCACATACCTAATATATCTTTCAGAGGCTCTTGAACAATGGGCATGAAAGGCAAGCGATACTTCGAAATTTTCGGAAGAACCCCGATTTCCGAGTGCGACTTCAGCCACCAATCGGTTTCTATTTGTGAAGGCCGATTACGACGTTTTGATACCATTTTATGTTTCAGAAATAACAATATACAGTTCCAAAGTTGCATATCAGGCGGCAAGGCATCGATGTAGGTTAAAATCTCGATTACGCACAAATATTGCTCATAAAAATAAAAGTTAATCTGAAAATAAGAATTGCATTTATATTTTTGTTCTGTAGAGTTACCTATATAAAAAAAAATGGCACACTGACCACCTGAGCGTAAAAAAATATACACATTACGATTCTTATACATGATTAATGATTATACCGCCAAAGTTGTATCTTTAATAAATCAATCCTTCAGACCTATTTTTGGTGCTAACTTTAATACTGACTAAAGCCAGGCGGAACTGTTGGCTTCTTCTTGTATGTAAAATTATTTTATATATAGATAAGACAGGTAGAGATCTGTTCACAACGTTATGTTTTACAAAATAATTGTAGTGATAAAAATCAACTTACCTCGGACATAAAATGCAAGAGTTTCGACGCCAAAAGTTCGGTGTTTTTAATTTCATTAATATAAGGCTGGCAAACAACTTTCATTTCTTCTACAGACGTTTTCATACATAACTCTTCTTTTCCAAAAGCATCCATTTTTATTTCGAAACTGAGTTCTTGCAAGTGAAGAACTGCAATAACCTTTTTTACATACAAATCAAATCAAATTAAGTTGCTATATATTATAGTTTATAAAAGTAAAACTAGAACAGAAAAAAAACACTAGTTACCTGCGAAACTAATACTTGCTGATAATCCCAGCCGAAATCTTTGCTCAGCCTTTCCAAGAGACGTACATCTAACATATTATGTCTTAGTTCTTTCATAAGCTGACCCATCGAAACAATGTCGATATCAATTTTTGACTTGAGGCTCGCATCTTGCTTGCAAAGCTCCGAGAAATAGAACTGCTTAATGCGACTGGAAAACCATTTGTAAGTAGATATAACTGAAGTATTACACAACATTTGAAATTTACCTCTCTCTAATTGACTTAACCTTAGCCATGTCTTCAATATGTGTGTTGTACATTTCAGCTAATATAAAAAGGTTTACTTTCTGAATATCGGACTTAAGGTCATAAGCAAGATTTTCGAGCTGGAGGCGAGGTTGCATATCCGAAATCAACATTGCAAAAAGATCTAAACAAATTCCATTAGTATTTAATAATTAAATATAATTATATAACCCTTCTTGCCTATAAAATTCGGATCTTTGTTCGACAATAGGTGACGAAACACCCTCCGGAGTTGCATTGAAACAAAGTCAACGTGTATTATTTGAACCGTTGATTTGGTTTGATACTCTAATATGTATTGTGCCACCGAGTAACATGAGTTATGTTGCTTGGATTTGACTAGCAGTTCGAGTGAGTGAAAGAAATCTTCTTTTAATCTGAAATCTGTATGGTTAGAAACAATTTCAAATTTCGTTAAATGCACATACCGTTTAACATCAATTTTTAGTTTGCCATGTGTAAAGGAATAAAGTTTATTAAATGAACAAAATTGAGGTTTTATTTCTAAAATCACTAATAACAGTGCTTGTGACACACAATTCACAACTGGAGTGTAATCTCTGAAAGCCTAAAGTTGAAAATTAGCACAATATCATTTGTAAACTTCGTATTATACCCTTTCTTTCCGGATCTCCTGTCCACAACCAACTTCATCGAAAACAGAGATAGAGTTTCGCCTACGGCTTTGAGATTTATCGTTCTTTTGTAACAGCTTTTCAGACTCTTCTAAATGTTTGGAAATCTGCAAAATAAAGAGTTTGATAACAACATTCGTTCACAGAAAATGCGCATTTTATATGTAATTTTGGAATGAATCATATAAATTGGGAGTATTATCGAATATCGTATATCGTATATCGAATCGTAGATCTAAAGTCAAATTTGGAGTTTCAGCTTACCCGTTCATTTATATTATCCTCCGATTCATAATACTCCGCCACTGCGTCAAGTCCGTAGCCAATACTCACAATCTGCACCCATTTGAGGAGTTCCAGTATTTCCAGCTGATACACTTTCCTATATTGTAAAGCATTGATAAGAAGCTTATACACCAGCGGAAATGTAAGGGGATCGGTTAACAAGGCAGTATCCCTTACCTGTTCTTCAAAACGATCAAACTAAATTGTAAACACAATATAAAAATTTATATAAACATATTATAACTCACTGCTCTGACACAAAATCAGCTGCTGTGAAATAAGCAAGATTGCAAGATCGATAAAAACTTCTGCATTTTGTTGTGTGCAACCAATGAGTTCCAATGTATAATACGATAGAGCACATGATAAGTGGACTTTATTAATCGACTTGCATACTTCAAATATCCCGAAAACTTTTTCAAAATTCAGTGCATTTGCTAGTTCACAAATTTCATTCCAAACAGTTGTAATATTGCTTGTTCTATTTATTAATTTGTCGACCGATTTATTTATACCATTATCTAATAACTTTCGCCGAATATCCTGATTCTTTAAATCACTTGAAGATGCATTAAGATTAAATTGAACTTTAAGTAGTCGACAATTTTGAATTTGCAACAAAATCTTTTGATCACTTTTACTGGATTGTGGGGTTATCAGTTTGAAAAATTCAAACAGGTTGTTATGTGAAGCGTCATCTATAGCTGGATCCTCAAGTGAATCCTAATTGTTAAATGGTTGAAAAGAAATAAATAATACCATATTTATATACAAAACAAAATACATACCGAGAATATGCTACTGATTTTTTCACTACAGTCTGATTTTTGCTTAACTTCAAGGTTATTGAAAAACCGCAATGCAAAGTCAATTTTTCCTTTTCGCGCAAGTTCGTAACAGCAATAAAAGTTCGCGCTACCTTGTATTTCAGGGGCTGCTTTGGTTAGATTCTTGATATCCTCTATCATTTCTGGCAATTCTGTTTTAACAATCCTAAATACAAGTTTCAAGTTGGAGTCGGAACCATCTGGTGGCCAACCGTATTTAACTTTCATGATTTTGATTATTTGAATTTCGTACTCTGTGTTTATTTTTTGAGCCAATGGGTGGGTTGAATTACTAAATTTTATGAGTGGGGCTACAGTTTCAGGCCAAGGCACTGGAGCCGACTTTAATTACATTTAATACATAACATCAAATTCAAGGTAACATGTAAACGAATTTAATATACATACCTGTAAAACAAGTAAAGCACTCTCCAAACGATCATCTTCACTGTGCAATAGCTCTATGGATTGGACAGCACGAATTAACCAGGAGCTCAAATTGTATCTACTACCTACAAGAAATGTTATGTACTTTCGAATTGCTTTAACCGGAGATTGGCCGCGTTCCATATATATTGGATACAGGAAATTATTAACAAGACTCTTCAGATTTGTAATTTGTACCCTCTGTAGGATGCACATTGATGTCTCATCCAACGAGTCCTTTGTATAGTTGTCCAGAGTAAAAACAAGGTTATAACTCTTTTTTAGGACTGCCAAATCCTGAAGGGCATTCACCAAATCTCGAAGGCGTTCAAGGTTTTTTTCATGTTGACGGCGAACATCGCTAAACAAAAACATGGACTTAATGCAAATTGTTTTAACATATACATTGAGCTAACTTACGAGTGGAGAAAATGTATTTCGTTGAAAATCTCAGCGACTCTGGTCGAAAATTCAAGTCCAATGTCAGGCCAATGTTTTGAGAATTGCAATGATCGTGTCTTTTGAATACTCCATTCGATGATAAAAGGCATAAGACTTGGATAACTGTGTAAAATACTTGGCACAAAATTTCGAAGCCATTGCACTAAATTAAAAGCTTCCACGTTAGCTGGAATTAGGTTCATTAGTTTACGTACAGTTGGTGGGTCGATTTGAGGTATGATAGATGACGAATGTCTCCTCCAAATAAGGCAAGCTGTTAAAATTTCACTTTTGAGAAACGACGAGCACAATTTTACAATGTTCGGATGGTAAACGAAACGCTGCCAGTCCATATTGCATTCATATGGATCTATAAGGGCTAATGTCTTTAAACGCTGTTGTTGTTCCTTAATGTCCTGAATACAATCTTCGTCCATCTTAAACAACATCCACATAAGTTAGGAGTACGTGAACATATTGTTACATACCTCATCGTCCAGATGTTTCAGAATCTCATCTAAAAACAAATTCAAAATACGCCTACTCGGTATTTCAATTGATCGAATGTTTTTGAAAAACTCCTTGCTTTCGACTAGTTCTAACAAACCTATGAGCGTCTTAAATTTTTCTTCCAATTGATCGATGTTGTCCTAAGAAACAAAATTGCTTTATGAGAAGACAGCCAACTTTAAAAACAAAGCAGTCGAAATATTGGTAAAGAAACAAAGAATCATAAACAAAATTAAAAATTAGACCTTCGAGTACGACATAAGGTCATCAATATGATTGCAGTTGTTAATTTTTCTACTCTTTGGGTATGAGTTCGTAAAATCTAGCCTAGACACTAAATAATGATTGTTAATATATCCAAGCGAAATTTTCCATATAAAATTACCCATTGTGAGCTACAAAATATTTAATGTGAAGGCTGAAAATGCCCGTTGGTCTCTAAGCTTCTCGTAACTCTACCAAACTTGAGTGTCTTAACAATCACTCTATATCTAAACAATCATTGCAACAATAATTCAAAGCCTATGCTATAAAATTAACCGAAACAGGGATAACTGATATCTGATCCAGGATTTTAAATCGTCTTTCAAACCTATAGAATTACAGACCACATATTCGCTGTAAAACAAAAACCGCCGAATAAAAAACATAAAAACGCTAAAAATTAAGCCATGAGGTAGCTGTATTAGCAGCTATGGAAGCAATAATAAAACTGTCGATAACCTTCTACCCATACAATAAAAAAAAAAATCTTTGAAAACTAGAAATGTAAAACGGTTACGTCTGGACAAATTACAATCACACATACAAAAGCTTCAATGCACACGATGTTAAAGCAATCTACTCCAACAAAAAAGTTGAAAACATATCAATTCATACATTACGGACAAACACCTCGTTTTTTGTATGCTAATAAATATTTACTATTATACTACTATTTGTCATATTTGCGACGAAAGACCTACCCTCACTTCCTCTCCTGCAAGAAAGTAAACTCAATCTGCAAAAACACAACCAACCACAATTTCTCTTACATACTATTAAACACTAATTCAAAAAACAAAAGCGACGTTCCTATACTAAATTAAATAAACCCTCAAACTCAATACAAGATCCCTTTCCTTTCATTTATTTTGGCACTAGTCGAAATCCCTTGCAGCGAGCAGTAGACCAAAACTATATCCTTTGTAATTTATTTACTTGTTAATAAGGGTACATACATATATAATAATAATAATACAAACCAAATTCGCTTCGATTAAGAATTGCCATACTTTTAATTACCTCAGTTATAATACTCATTTTAAGAAGAATTCTCTTTGCTTTAGCTTCATAAATCGGTTGCAAACTCAGTTCAAACTGTTTCCCAAATTCCTTAATAAAAAATATATTTATTCGAAAACATATCTTTTGAACTATCCATAATAATAACTAACCTCTGCTTCCTCTAAGTGCCCCTTGGAAATTAGTTTCTTAAGTCGCTCTGCTGGCTGTGTTTCTGAAACTAATTTCATTTCAATTTCCTGTGGAAAACCTTGGGCGTTATTATTTTCCCCGCTTAAGTAATACAGATTTACCGAGCACTTTGGCTGATTCACAAGCCAAGTGTCTTTTGTCATTTCGAATTCGTAATTGCATTTAAAACCTGAAACACATAATTGATTTATAAAGACAAATTCAAATAAATATTTAAAATTCGGACTTGGAAGCTCAACCACTTTCATAGCGCGTATGCCGCTTTCATTTGGTTTAGTAAGCAAGAGCAGCTCAATTGCATTGTCGTTATTGTCCATCAAAGTTAACGCATCAATCAGATAATTTACATTGAACGGATTTTGATAAACCAGCTTTGAGTAAGGGCATACTTCCAAGAGATGACCACTGTTTGTTAAAGCGATACTGCATGATAAAATGTATTTGATAAAAATAGTTTTGTGAGTAAATTATTTTATATTTACATATAATTGCCCAAATTATGAATTGTTTTCAGCCCTTGGAAGAATTCGGATATGATAACCTTTACGTCTTCGGTTTTGGTTTGAAATCGTAGAAAGCATTTTGTGCCTCCTAAAAATAAATAATCATCCAGAGCACGTAGAGGTATCAATGCGACAGCAGTAATTTCATTCAGACTTTTCGTGCTCGTCACTCTTTCAATAGTGACATTATCCATTATTGTTTCATCGAATGGAACCGTCTCGTTTTCTTTTAAAGATATATTAAGGCACGATTCAATCCGGGATTCGTCTATGCCTGAAAGCCTAAAATCATTTAATAGTTAAATGTTATTACGTAAATTAAGTATTAAGTACCCTAAACTACTCGTCCATGTCCGAGTTCAAGTGATAACTAGAATAACATCGTGAGCCAAAGAGCTTAGCAGTCGATTTTGTATTGCCTTGAGGTGTCGTTGATTTAAATCATTTTCGTCGCCGTACAACTTTACTTTTTACTATATTTGATGCGTTTCAGTGTATACATTCGTTATGCCATAAACGACTTATATGACAAATCAATGGGACGGATAGCCCTTTCATGAGTCTACTCGATGCAGCACCCACATACAAACACGAACTTGGTTGTTGGTTCAAATTTGTTACCACAGAATAAAAATAGTTGAAAAACAACTATCTACAAGTCAAAGCTCCTAAAAAGTGGTTACAATACAAATATGTACTGCGGTGACTGTGGTTATTTATCAGAATGCAGTACGATATAAACTTAGACAAAAAGTCTATAAGCATGTATCAATCATGTTTCTACTACCTTCTTTGGTCACAGTCAGGCAGAGATTCTGTGAACATTAAAATATACAAAAGTTTTAGGATTTCTCCCTTCAAAATTCAAAATATGACTTAGCGCTTGACGTAGTGTCTCTGTATTGAGTGTGTTGGACTAATGACTTCTCAATTCAGTCGTTCGAATTTGGCATACAATTGTAGGTCCCTTCACTTTTTTCCAAAAATTACTGCAAGCTAGGTTCGGATTATTAGTTTGCTGCAGTCAGCAAGTTAATATGCAGGTAATTCCAAATATCCCTACAAATGTAAAACCCCGCGACAGTTTCAAGGTTCAAAACAAGAAATACCACTTTGCAAGCGTAAACAAACTTATTAAGTAAAATACTCATGCCAACTTATTTGGAAAATATGTACATAGGTAGGTAGGTATATCGAATTATGCTTTTTAAAATGATCTTACTTGTAAATGCTACCATTTGTGCAAGTTATATAGTAACATTTTCTAACTTCTCGTATTCCTGCAATCGTCGTAGTCTTTTGTATATCATCTTGATTAACGCTTCTGTAAATAAACATAAATTACTTTCTACTTTCTATTTGTTATCTCCTTTTTGTATATTACAGATTGAACAAAGGTATTCCTTTTATGGAAACCCCATGAATTTCTCCGTCAGATAAACCGCAAACTATAAGGTTTCCAGAGTTAGATATAACGACCGCATCGATTAAAGAGTTAAAACCCAGAAAGTTGCACTTAGCTATATTTTCGTCTTCTAGCAAAACGATACTTTTGTCGATACCTATGACCATTTTTTTATTTTGCACATTGGCGCAAACTTGAGGGTATTTGTATACCTGAAATGAATAATTGCTTTGAAAGATTCACGTATGCATTTTAAACCAAATATTTTACCAATTCCTCACTCCATATCTTAAAAATAACGTTTGTACAAAAAGCATTGCTTATTGTTTCATCTTCGGCGCAGGATAAAGCAAAATTATTCCACATTTTTATATTGCTTTTTAACAAATATAAAATTATCACTGTTTTTTCCGTCCGCTAACAATTTTATAAAAAATAATAAACAGTTACCATACCAGGAGCAGTTAGCGAACGCCGGCCCAGCTGTTTGATTTAAAAAATTGATAGAGATTGCATATGGCGACATCTGAACTTTGAACATAAATGCGGTCAATGGAAGAGCGTCGAATTCCTTAATAGTAATACCAAATCCTCACAAATTTGTGCAAAACCTTGTTGGTCGCGTGTCGGGGGGTCAATCATTTTATTTTATACTTTATTTTTGTTGTGGGCAGCTGTAAAACCTGAAAAGTTCTGACAGACTGTTGTTACGTCTCCACGAGACAATTTCAGTCAAGACCACGATTTTGTGGTCATGACAGAAATGCAGACTTTTCAGTCTGGCTTTTTTTCCTGACATCTCTGCAGACATCTTTGGATTGAAATTTGACATTTGAAATCATTTTGTTTGTGTAATTCTCGGGAATACAAGTTCTCGGGTTCAATTATGGTTGAATTTTTACTTTCGCAAAGTGATACTTTAAACATAATAAATATGCATATTTATTTACATTGCTGTTTTTTTTTTTTTTTTTTTTTTATTTCAACCCCCGTCTGTGAATACGTGTGAGCAACAAAAAGGCAAGTTCCTAATGGCCAAACGATATTCATCTTACTTTTATGGGCATCGCCAGATTGGGCGCTTTATCGTATTTTGGGCTATATTTTTACTAAAAAACGATAGAAATTTCTTCCATGAGCGCCCAACACAAATTTGGGGTACATATCGTTTTACAAATTGTGTGTTTATTTTGTTTGTTTTATTCTTTCACAAAACTAAAAAATGAAATATTTTCGAACAAACCCGCACTTTTAAAACTTGGCAGCACTCTTGCAGGCAAGTGACATCAAAAAGTCGTTCAAGTTGCACGCACACCAATTCATTTTGCAGGCCTTTTGGTTTGACACAAGCCACAACAGTCAATAGCAGAAAAAAAAAGTCAAATAAAATCCAAGGCGAAAAAGTAAAAAAAAAAACAGCGGTGAGAATAAGTCTGAAAAATACCAAAATTTTCAACGATTTTTGGGCTTCTCTCTGAGCAACGATATTGGACTACATTTTTTAAAGGTTTGGGCGCTTAATGCCCAAAACACACGTGCAGAACTTTGCATGCAGTGGAAATATAACCCACACGTTTAAATGGGAGTGAACACATGTAAATTCTGCGTGCGTTGCAGAACTGCAAGTTGTCGCTATTTCTAAATCCACTGCAAACGACAATGCTACCAAACACAGAAAAATTAAAAACTAAATTTGAACGTATTTGGCATCATTGCGTTTGCCGTTTATTCAAATATTTTGCGGCTCACACAAAAATGGAAAATAGAATTTTCAACGAAAACATTATTTCAGCTAATCGGCTAAGGTATAACAACTTTTTGTACGACTGGTAAGCCGATAAAAGCAATACAATTAAGCGAATTTTATTGAATTTCTCACTTTTCGTTTTCAACGAGTTTAATTACAAACAAAAACAAATCAGCTGCTTAGTCGGCGAATGACAGTAGCTGATGCAAGCATGTCAAACAATTTTCTGCACATGTGTTTTGCTTGCAGTACTGCATGCTTCACTGCGTCCAGAAATTCTGCACATGTGTTTTGGGCATTATGCCCAAAACACATGTGCAGAATTTTGCATGCAGTGGAAATAGAACCCACACGTTTAAATGGGAGTGAACACATGTAAATTCAGCATGCGTTGCAGTATACTGCAAGTTGTCGCTATTTCTAAATCCACTGCAAACGACAATGCAACCACGCCACAGAAAAATTAAAAACTAAATTTGAACGGATTTGGCATCATTGCGTTTGCCGTTTATTTCAAATATTTTGCGACTGACACAAAAATGGAAGAAAAACTAGTAGAATTTTCAACGAAAACATTGGGGACGTTCGGATTCATAGTTTATGTAAAACGTCAACTAGATTGGTCGTGACTAGGAATCCGAACGCGTTGACTGAGCAAGTTGAATTGTTTTTGTATTCTCGCGGTCAGCGTTGCCTTTGTTTGATTTGCCCTTTTTTATTCGGAAAAGACCCCTCATAATTTTTTCAAAAATTGATATTTTCAAATAAGTACATTTAAAATGTAACACGGTTGCCTATCACAACTATATTACACTGTTATGCGAACTAATGGTTGTTAAATATCGTGCGAAAATTCGAAATTTGCAGAGTACGTTTAGAAATGGCACCCTTTTCTCTCACTGGCCCTTTTTTCGACACCTCAGAATTCTGCCACGGCAACTCTGTTTATTTTAAATCTGACTCTTCGAAATGTCAACTGAGTATGCAGGCAGGATTTTCCTGACTAGATTTGTCGGCTTCCCCTCCATAAACGTCAACTGCAAAAACTAATCACGTGACCACTCTGGGCCAATCAAAACTGAATGACATCTAGTCAGACAGCTTGTCAACTTACTAAACTATGAATCCGAACGTCCCCATTATTTCAGCTATTGGCTAAGGTATAAAAACTTCCTGTACGACTGGTAAACCGATAAAAGCAATACAATTTTGCGAATATTATCGAATTTCTCAATTTTCATTTTCAATGAAATTAATTACAAACAAAAACATATCAGCTGCTTAGTCGGCGAATGACAGTAACTGATGCAAGCATGTCAAACAATTTTCTGCACATGTGTCTTGCTTACAGTACTGCATGCTTCACTGCGTCCAGAAATTCTGCACATGTGTTTTGGGCATAAGGCGAACTAAATTCTGGCAGCCCTGGTTTCATATTGAATTAAGTGTTGTTTTTGTGGAGGTTTTGACTAATGTAAAAAAATAGTGAAATACACATTAGAGAATACCGAATTCTTGCACTTAAGTTCAATTTATGAACTCACATATACTACAAAAGAATTGAGCAAATGTGAATTTTTCTGTAAAAACAACTAGGTTTTGAGGGGATATGAGCCGTACGAAAGATATCCATCTCTTTAATCATTTATCTCTGCCCCTAATAATAAAAAAATAATGCTTTTTCCATTGGCCATTACATCGTTTTCGATTTGGCTTTTCAGATTTTGATCTGAGATTTTAGATTTCTACTGCCAGATCAAACATGAAATCCGAATGTTATTAGATCTTGTCCCCCGTATTAATAAACGCCGAGCAGCGGCGAGTTAGCGTTAACTCATATGTTAACTTCAAATTTGTATTAATAAACGCCTGTTAGCTTTCATTGACATGAAATAACGAGCGGATAACTTAACTCGCCGAATTCGGCGTATAGAGAGCGGATAACTTTTTAAAGCATAGAGAAATTTTAGAAAATCTCGATTCCTTTTCGGAGCTAAATGAAATATACGAACAACAAAAGTTAAATGTTTGATTATTATTAGGTTGGGAATTTGTATACCTAAATTTTGAATTTAGGAATAATTAAATATAAAATATAGCCTAGGAATGCAAATCATCTAAAGATGTCTCAATTGCTACGGTAAGGTGCATATTGCACATGACATTAACGTTCGTTTGACGCGTAAAATATGAACTCTGAAGTCTAAAAGAGAATCTGAGAGAGAATCGGTGAAAACCACATAAATCTCTGAGCACGGCAACTGCAAGAGAGACGAAATATGACAGATGTACTAGAATATTTAGTACAATTCCGTGTAGTGCTGTCGTGCGTTAGGTGACAAAGAGCGAATAGCTAACATGGAGATGAAATGTGTTTATTAATGAAAAAAGTTAACAAACGGATAAGTTCACTATCCGTCTGTCAGCTAAAACACGTGTTAGAGAGCGGATATCGTTTTTTTATTAATACAGGGGTGTATGTATTGGGTTGGCCGCAGAAAAATATTTTTTTTTTTATTGCACTAGTGCAGCTGGACATCCATTTCAATTGATTTTCACACTTTGATCACACAAACTCGTTTCCATACGGGTAAAATGAATAATTCAGTTAAAAAAGCAAACCTTTCAACGAAAAAAAACCTCCAGTACGACTGGCAAATCGATAAAAGCAACAGGATTTTGCGAATTTTATTGAATTTCTCAATTTTCATTTTCAACGAATTTAATTACAAACTAATTTCCAACACATCAGCTGCTTAGTCGGTGAATGACAGTAGCTGATGCAATGCATCAAACAATTTTCTGTACATCTGTTTTACTTCAGTACTGCGCGCTTCACTGCGTCCAGAAATTCTGCACATGTGTTTTGGGCAATAAACAGTGGTGTTAGTGAAAGTATGTGTAAATCAGATTAAAAAAAAAAATTTTTTTTTGGAAAATTCAACATTAACCCCTGTATTAATAAAAAAACGATATCCGCTCTCTAACACGTGTTTTAGCTGACAGACGGATAGTGACCTTATCCGTTTGTTAACTTTTTTCATTAATAAACACATTTCATCTCCATGTTAGCTATTCGCTCTTTGTCACCTAACGCACGACAGCACTACACGGAATTGTACTAAATATTCTAGTACATCTGTCATATTTCGTCTCTCTTGCAGTTGTCGTGCTCAGATTCTCTCTCAGATTCTCTTTTAGACTTCAGAGTTCAGATTTTACGCGTCAAACGAACGTTAATGTCATGTGCAATGTGTAAAAAGTTATCCGCTCTCTATACGCCGAATTCGGCGAGTTAAGTTATCCGCTCGTTATTTCATGTCAATGAAAGCTAAAAAGCGTTTATTAATACAAATTTGAAGTTAACATGTGAGTTAACGCTAACTCGCCGCTGCTCGTCGTTTATTAATACGGGGGTAAGCAAACTCGATCAAAAAAAAAATTGAGTTTTTTATTGTGAGTTTGGCATCACTTTTCATTTATTTCAAGCAGATTCTACATCTACTACGTTTGTTTATAGCTGATTTGACTTTGTTCCTCTTCAGTCTTCACGTTCCTCACACATCACAACCACTTAACACTTTACATTCATACCACCCCTGGACTTGACTGGCCTGTTCGCTTTACATTACACATCTTGTTCTTTAAATAGTATTCCATCCAATAAGAATAGCTTGTTAAATTTTTGCCGGGGTTTGCTGAATTGGTTGTTGATATATTAACTTTAATATATTACACTAATCTACTCACTAAAACTGTAAGTATCAGTATAGCGTAACTGAAAGTAAAATTAACAATAATAATTAAAAAAAAAACAACTAGCAAGCCAAAAATTTATTTTGCACATGCCACGTTTTGCCCAGTTATAAATTTGCCACTCAGACGCAGGCGCAAAATTATAGATTTTCCTCCGAATCCTCTTGCAAGTTTAAAATCTGTATATCACAAAATTTTAGATAACAAAATGGCCTGTCCACTTGCAGCTGAGCGAATTTGGACTGAAAAATCTCGCTATCATGATGCTGAAAAAGAATACTATGAGCGTTTGGCAAAGGTAAGAAAAAAAAAAAAAAAAAAAAATGCATATCTGTTTTATGTAATTAGTGCTAATCGTCTATGTAACTAAACAACCCAAAACCCCAAATAATACTACGTATAATTACAAGCTGCTGAAGGGAAAAGTTAGTGCCACGCAAATTGATAGTCTTCCTCCAAACGCGAATTCTTTAAAAAGTAAGTATAGAACTAGAAAGATTTCCCGCAAATCTAAAAGCCCAGAAATTATGACGGAAAATGAGGAAGCAGTTGCAACAGCGGTTAAATTAACGCCCAATAATTCTGTTGCAAGGTCAAAAAAGCAAAAGAAACCAAAGGGGGCTGACTTGGAAGTTTCGCCAACTAATAGTATATCAAACGATATATCAACTAACTTGACTCGAGAGATATCCCAAAACATTGTAGCTGTTGAGGAGACAAAACCCAAGAAAAAGAAGAAGAAGAAGACCAACAAAGATGCTGCGGAAAAGCTGAACGATATAAGTCAAAAAGAAAATGTTCCACCAACTCCGACATTTGCTGCAAAAAAGGATTCTCAGGAATCTACCGAGAAAAAGTCTCTCAAGAACAAGGTTTGATAACCAGCTCAATTTAGTTTTTTTTTTTTGAGACTACCCCCCACCATTTTGTGCTCTGGCATTGATTTTTTTTTTACATTTTGGTTTTGCACCTATACTATAATACCCATCCGTCCTTTTTTTTATGATAAGTGAAACGATAATATTTAAGGGCACCTATATTTTTAACTTAAATTTGTTTTTGCATGTATTTTACTATAGGGATCATCAGGCAGCCAATGCACTTTAGTATCTGAAATAGCCAAAGCCAGACAGCACATCAAGAACTCTCTTGAGAAGGTAACTGTCATTATAGAAACAATTTGCATATTCAAATATTTAATGTTCTTCATGTTAATAGATGGACGGTATTGCAACTTTGGCAGCCTCACCAGCTTCGCCCGATCTATTGGATCGACTTGCAGCAGTTGAGAAGGATAACGCCGACCTTCGTAAATTAATTGAGAGTCTAAAAAACGTATGCATCCAGTCTGAGAATCGTGTAAAGTCGCTGGAACAGAAATTGGCTGCCGTAAATATCAATGCCGGTTCAACTACTGTTAGTGTTAAGCCTCTCGCACCGCCTACAGAAAATAATGCCGATGATGATGACGGAGTTGATCTCTTTGCCTCTGACTCTGATGAAGAGGAATCTGCGGAAGCTGCCAAAATTCGTGAAGAACGTTTAGCCGCCTATGCTGCTAAAAAGTCAAAGAAGCCCGTTATTATTGCAAAGTCTAGCATTGTTTTGGATGTAAAGCCTTGGGATGATGAAACTGATATGTCAGCCATGGAAGCAGAAGTTAGAAAAATCGTTTTGGATGGTATGTTGTGGGGAGCTTCCAAATACGTTCCAGTCGCTTTCGGCATTAAAAAACTGAGCATCTCCTGTGTGGTCGAAGATGATAAAGTTTCAGTTGATGGATTAATAGAAGAGATTGAAAAATTGGAGGACTACGTCCAAAGTGTCGATGTTGCCGCTTTTAACAAGATCTAAATACATACAAAGAAAAAATAATGTCTAAATTTAAGCTACTTAAAATATTTTCCATTTAATTCACAAATGAAAAAAATATGTATTCCGTGTGAAGTAGGGTGTATAATAAATAACACAAAATTAAATTGACCGATAAATAATCAATATTACATTTTTTATCACAAAGCGACCTAAGTTTACCTATAGCTAGTTCCAATAGGAATAGATCAACTCAATCAAGGAATAATTCCAAAAGATAAAGGTAAGTATTTATGCACGTTCATTCGTTGGTGAAGATTTTTTTCACAAAAAACCATAAGGAATCACAATGAACCGAAAGGCTTCCGTGAAAGCGCAGTAGGTAATAACTTTGTCCTACACTTCTTTTCAAACCTGGGTGAGTGAAAAGGTTTACATTTGTTTGATTTAAAGACTTCCTTGCACTATCCCCTCTATGTTCTATTATTTCCGTAGTATATGAAAGAGATTCAACTTTTCACCTTACTCAAATATTCACAATACAGCCTCTGTAGCCAACTGTACAGTTGATAAAGTTGAATTTTATGTGAGAGCATTCTCGCGCAACTCTGTACAATTGTAGTACAAATATATTATATTCTTGCGTCTGTTTGCACATACATATCAATCACCTTAACTGCTGTATTATATGTACTAGGATAAATAAAAGAAAATCAATTCTAAATAAACTACTAAGGTAAAAACAACATTGGATGTATTCGAAAACCGAGAAATTGGTTCGATTCAACTTTCGATACCGTACACCCAGTCAACAAACTTGTTCGCCGTAGCAAAGATTTCCAGGACGGAGCTATTCTACAACTCTTGCATGCAATGACAAGCTTTCGACCACCAATGAGATAATCACCCCTATCAAGGTATCCGTTCGGAACGGAATTTTCTCCGATCTGTACGAAATCGGAGAAATTGCATTCGAGCTTCGAAATATCCGTTCCGGTACAACTTTCGGAAAAATTCTCCGATTTCATAAAGCGCATCTGTCGCATTGCGTGGAGCCGCGTTATACCATTTACTTTTGACAGCTACACTGTACTTTTTTTTAATGAAGCGCCGATAACGAATTGCTGCTGAATATTTTCGAAACGGACATTTCGAACGCAATTTTAGTTCCGATTCCGAATTTTTTCCGAACGAAAACCTCGATAGAGGTGAATAAAGACAACTGGCCCACATGCGCTGAGTAATGCATATAATCCCATTGTTCGCGCTATAATGGTTTTGAGATTTCACGAATATCTTTTCGCTTGAAACGGAAAATAAATCGCATTTACGGATATTTTAAAACGAAAAGCTTAGCCTTAGCTTCTTACAATAGACAATTTTTCCGTTATTTTATATGGTACCTATATGAAATCTTGCAAATACACTGAACACTCGTTTTTTTTGTTGTTTGTAGATACATACATTGAAATTGTGCTATTTATTAAGGTGTGTTGTATAAATATTTTATTACGTCTTATAAATTTCGTGTATAATTTATGTTTAATATGTATATTATTTATGTATAATCGTGTTCTGTTCTTGTATTTTTTTTACAAATTTAAAAGATTTTGTGTTGATTTTTTAGGCAATTTTTCAATAAACGATTTTCCAAATCCTTACTTGTTTTATGTGAGCTTAGGCTAGGTCCGCACGCGTGAATACATTCGATTTTGTTCCCAGCACCCGAAATTATATAATAACATAAATATGTATGAAGGCCTTCAAATAGATAGAATTTTCCATGACTCGCAGGTGATTCAGAAAATCCGATATCAGATTATGTTTAAGAATAACATAAATGCATACAGAATTTCAAATAGTTTGGGGAATGTTTTTAGTAATCGTTGCAAATACTCCTTTAATGAATGATAAACTTGTTTACGAGTCGTGGCTGATTCCTTTTCTTTTTTTTAATTTTGTATATTAATTGTAGATATTGCTTCATTTAGCGAAGTCTACCGTTCCATTTAGTAAAAATATTAAGAAATTATAAGAGCTATGTATATTTTTATATATAGTATACACATACATATAAAATAAATATTTATAGTAGAATAAAGCACAGAACGCAATCTTAAATCTTTGTATAAAAGTATAAATATTTAACAACAATAGATAATATAATATGTACTTTAAATGCGAAATAAAAGTATAATAATATTAAAAGGTTTCATAAATGCAACATTCTTTTTTTTGCACTTTTCTGAGAAAAAGGAACTTGGATACTTTAACGTCAAGCTCGAAAGATGTGAATATGAATACCAGTATAATGCCAACATTGAATTTATGTTATTTTAAAAAGTGTTTACTGCTTTTTGACGATTATTATATAAGTTTATAGGATAGTAAACAAAAAATAAGAATGCAACAAAAGTGAAAACTTATATATTTATGTTTAGATAAGTTTCCTATAATACAATTTTATATTATGAATGAATGAACTTTATCTAATTTTAATGTTTATAATATTTTCTTAGATCTATTTTAAATTTTTGTAATTATATCATGTATAATTTTTTTTATTTATTTACTTTTTATTATATTTTGAATAAATAATAATAAAAAAATACAAACATTTTTATGTACGGCTCGTACTTAATTTATTTATTTGTAATTCTGCACTTAGATCAACGGTTCGAATTATTTAATTTTTTGTTTCATATGATAATATCCATATAAATATCTTCAATTTGTATTATCTTTGATCTTAAAGAATCTCTTATATTATATATATGTATATATATATATATATGTATTTTTACATACACATTGTATATCAAATTATGGATATTACAGCAATTGGCAGCAACGAGGTTTTGTTTTTGTAGGCTGTCGTACAACTGTTTGGCGTTGTTTTTTACGTGATGATATATCCCTGATAAGATCATAAAATACCTGTTTAAAAAAACAACAAGTTACGTAATCATTGTAAAGAAAAAACAATATTTGTATAAGATAATTTTAAAAAATTTCAAAGAACACAAAAAACATAACCAACTTAAATGAAAAGAGCGATGCAACATAAATGTTAATGTACATGAACTCGACAAAATCAATACTAATTTCTTTTTCAAATATCTTACTAATAACTACGATAGCCTTCCAGAATACAAATTGCTTATGCATAATATGCATACCTGATCACATTTCTCACAATAAAAATTCCAAAATATGTACCTATTGAAAGAAACCAGAATTAGAAGCTCGGAACATACAACAATTCACAAGAAGAACCCTTCTAAAGAAGTGTAAACGTTTAATACGTCTGCATAGTGAAAACCTCGCCTTTGAGAGATAGTCGTGCAAACATATTGGGTGGTATGAATAAAACGTAGAATTTGATTTTACTCAAAAGAAATGTCAAAATCAAAGCATTTGCCACGATTCGTATGATTTAAAATTTGAGTTAACGCCATCTTTTGACATCTTTGAAAATCGCAGCTACTTACCTTTTACTCAAATGGGTACGAATAAAATGAAGCAATCGCTACGAAAATCGAAGGCTGCTATTTCGCTGAATCAACACACATTGTTTTACATAAAATAATTTATGCATTGTGAATTTTATAAATAGTTAAGTTAAATATGTACAAGAAAATCAATAAAATGTCTTTCACGTTCGTGGAAAAAGGAGCAATTGTTTCGTATCACGCGAAGTGTGAACTGTGTACTATTTGCCTAGGATTTATTTTATGCAAAAGTTAAGACGCAACAATTCCTAAGATAAATATATAGAACATCCGGGCTTCAAGGTTACAATTTTAAAACCTCTCGGTTCTTCTTTAACCAATTGGCTACTGTCTTCACAAGTAATCCTTTCAACAAACCGATGATCGGATACAAATCCCGGCACCTAAAGAAAAAAAGAACCATCAAAATGCTATTTGCCAAACAAGAACTATGTTTCCAGGAGCAATTGGAGCTAAAGATAGCACTCATTTGCTGAATTTTATTTTTTCAATTTCATTAGATACTAATAGTTAAATTTTCCACAAAAATTTAAAAAATTCAAATTTACTGGTCAGAGGGTCAATTCTCGTTCTGTGATAGAGTGAATCGGATAAATTGTTTTCACATTCGCTTTCACGCATTGCTTTAATTTTTTCGATTCACTTTGTACTAAAATGCGATCCTGATTCAATAAGTGAAAATATAGTGATGAATTAAATACCGCACACTGTGTTGTATGTAAGAGGGTTCACTATTTGCAAACTCTCACATTCACTTGCAAATGGGGCCGTGAAAAGAAATTATTCATATAGAACGAGAATCAAAACTGCGGTGAAAAGGTAAAAACATTTTCGTTTCACTTTTTCACAGAATTGCAAGACAAGTACACGTCCAGCAAAGTAGATTCTATGTTCGAATTTTCGAACTTAGTTTAGCATGCATTATTATTTAACTTTGCTAAGGCTTGTTTTTATTTATATGACCCATTCTTCACAATTTTGATATGTATACAAAATTGCAAATCAAATCAAATCAAATTTTCCCTACAAGGAACGTAAAACTGCTGCATCACTGACCTTGACTTGATGAGAATTTTGTTGTTCATAAGAAATGAGTTTGTCATCTACCGGTTAGTAGAATATTCATTCCCAATCTTTCATTTTTCATCGTGGTATTGAAAGGGATAATTTGGTTTAACTCCATTATTTAAAAAAAATATTTACATTTAATACATACATATATGCAAAATACATATGAGGAGTGTTCCCTTACGATATTGCATTTGTCAAATTTCGTTCACTTCTACTCAAGGTGTAAGGGAACAAAGTTTGACTAATGTATTCGAATGTATTAAAGTTAGGGAACAGACCTAGTCGTTGATACTGCTACAAGTCATATGTCAAGTGACAGGTAATTTTTATGAGAACAAAAAAACTTGTTCCTTTTTAATTTGCATTTTGTTTTTAATGTTTGATTAACGTAAGGAACATTCAAATTGGTATTCTTTTAACTTATAGAACATATGAAACGTGTTTCAAAACTTTAGAACTGTTCATAAGTGATAACTTATAACAAATAAAATAAAATCCCAAAATGACAAATTTTGGACATACGACTTCTTGCTATATCACCGATGAAATACGCATAATACACTTTTTCCAAATCCATACGTTATATATTTCGAGTGAATAAGTTATGATTTTTTTATTTTTTATTAGTACGACAAATATGATTGTATATTATAAAAAAAATTATATTTGGAAGTACATATTACAATTGTTGGGTTAGTTAATATTGGAGTAAGTAATAAATATGGGATGTTTATACATTATAAAGACAAAACACATTTATCCTTCTATACACATTATATTAAAGGTCATCCACAAACCCTAAACCATAGTCTATATCTACTTTATAAAACCGTAAATAAAAACAAGAAACGTTTAGTGCGTTTTTATATTGAAATAAAAAGAGATATATTAAAAAGATTACAGCAAAATAATAAATTAACTAAAATGAATAATGTAAAACTATATATTATAAGCATAAGTATACTCAATGCACCTATCTAAATTAGTATACACTTAAGTTTTCGCCTCTTGCATTTATCTTTAGCTCGCCCACTTGTTGTTTTTGAATCTTCAGTTTTTCGTGATCTTATTTCACGCATCAAATCAAAAAACACCTGTGTGGAATAAAAAAGAAAAAGAAACATACCAGTGGTTTGATGAAGGACACAACAAATGATTTTCAAATCATAATGCAAATGAAAAAAAATAATTTCGTCGTATATGCTCTTAATATTTTCTTCTTCTTTTATACTCTTATTTATGAATTAATATCAACATAGCCACACAATGCGCATCAAAACTACAACTCAAGCAAATTTAATGGGTATATACTTAATAAAAAATTATTTTATTGTTCAGCAAGAAACTTCCACAAAAATCCATCGATTGTCCTTGCGACTTAGTAATTGTCATAGCGAAACGGGAAATTGATACGCCTAAAAACAAAAAATTCCATCCCCTTACATTTTTATTTTCATTTTATGAGTGCATATACGGACGTGTCTCCTTTATTATATAGCTGTACCCACCCGGTTTTGCCAGTACCTTTCGTATTTAATCCCGCACATATTTCGCAGCGCCAAATGTCCAATTATAATTTCAATTATACAACTTTAGAAATAGTGTTTGAATTTTCTGTTTTTTTGATGGGTGGTGCTACAACCCGTTTTCCTACCCCGCTTATCTTTTACAAAGTGACACCTACGGGGTACAAAATATCCTATCTTTAAAACCACAACTAACCACACCAAAATAGTCATATCTTTCAAACTAAGGAACCATACATAGCCACAAAATTTAATTGAAATGGGTTGAGTGGTTTATGGCATCGACAGCAGCGCCACCTATCGGGTCCAAAATAGTCCTATCTTTCTAACTGTAACGAACCATACACATCCAAACAATTTCACTGAAATCAGTTGAGTGGTTTAGTAGATCGACAACAGCGCCACCTATCAGGTCCAAAACTGTCCTATCAAGTTGCAACCAACCATACACAACCAGAAAATTTAATTAAAATCGGTTGAGTGGTTTCGGAGATCGACAACAGCGCCACCTATCAGATAGACCTTCAAACCCGCGCAATTTCCCAATTCCCCCGCAAAGCAATAATATAGATTGGATATACATATGTATACATATGTATAAAATCTTCTTCTTCTATCTTCTTCTTCTATATACAGTCGAACTTCGATAACTCGAACCATCACTTGCCAGGAAAAAAATTCGAGTTATCAAGACTTCGAGTTATCAAGTAAAATACAAAACTGATAGGAATACAAAATATGTACCTACATATTTATTTGCGAATATATAAGACAAAAAAGTACAGGAAATTAGCATATTTAATATTTAAAATAGTCTGTTATAAATGATTGAAAAGTAATTTTATTTTGGTTTTAAAAAAAAATCTTCAATGGAATTTATATTATAAACAGAATCGGTTGTCTTTCATTAGTCTTTAAATATAAACGCAAAATGCTTAATAAATTTGCAACCAACTCGTTTGAAGGTTGTTGAATCAAATCATGTTCCAAATTTGATTTTGTCTTCCTCTTATTTTTTTTTCAATAATTCAAAAAAATATAGCAACCTGGAAGAAATTTGAAAATGTTTACTCACACATACGAAAATTACGATTTTCTACACGGTATGTATAAGGAACATTCAAACTCAGTTCCCCCGAAAGCGATGCATTAAAAAAAAAGGGAATTCCCCTTCAGAATTTGGGATTTCCCCCTTTAGAGTTCGACTTATCAAAGGTGACGCCAAATAATCTCTATTAGTTATCAAGACATTCGAGTTATAGAAGTTCGAGCTATCAAATACAAATTACATGCAAATTTTAGTGTTGGCGCTATTGCCAACCAATTTTATTCGAGTTATTAAATATTCGAGTTATCGAAGTTCGACTTATCGAAGTTCGACTGTATTATCTTCTTCTTATCTTATCTTATATACATGTATATTTATTATTATTTTATATATATAATTCTTTCGGGGTGTAACTCGATGATGATGTAACTCGATAACCCCTGGACGATTTTCATAATTCTTTTTTTGTTTTGTTCGTATTGCTGTATATCAGGTTGATGTTTACTTTTTGTCGCGAAAACAAAACTTTGAGGGGATGAAAGAAGTTATGAAAGTTTGTATGGGGAAATACTTTGAAAAAAATAAGAAGAAACTGGATAGAAATCGAGTAGTGACACTTCAAATAAAAAAAAAAATATTTTAAATTTTAAAAGCAATGTTGTCAATTATTTTAATTATTTTCCAAGCAAATTGTTGTTGTCAACAGTTTCGAATTTATTTATTTTAAATATGTATACCTAAAAAGTTTGTTCTAATAAATTATGTTTACTATGTTACGTTAAGTAACTTTTTGAAATGAAGTAGATACAAAGATGATTTTATGGCCGACGATATTTTGCATCGAATTCGCACTGACATCGGATAATGAACTGGAGATATCAGATGAAATGCGCATGAAAAGCTTTGATTTTTATCGAGGATATGTGTCTGCTCATGAGTGGCAATTTGTTGTGCAAATTGGGGATGCCACAGCCAAATCGTTCAATGCAAGACGCACTTAATCGAGAACTGGAGCGAGTAATGGACTTCGATCGAATCGCATTGAGTTAAGCTGTTCGAACAAATGTGCCAGTGTTCAATCAAGAACAAGAACAAGATGCGCCCGGTGGAACTAAAAATACATTCCTGATTTCACTGGGACGAATGCACAATGGCTTACAAATGCGCCTTGGAGGCCCTGAATCGTTTACGTAATGATAAGCGACCTTTCGGTGGAGCAATGATCTTGCAATCAGGCGATTTTCGTCAAACGCTGCCTGTCATTTCGAGATAAACGGATCAAATAAACGGCAGATGAATTGAATGCTTGCCTGAAGGCGTCTGCTTTATGGCGATACGTCAAGAAATTGCATTTAACAACAAACATGCGAGTTTCTTTACAATATGACCAGTCCGCTGCAGAGTTCTCCAGGCAATTGTTGGCGATGGGCAATGTTGTGATTCCAGCAAATGTAATCACCGGCCTGATTGAGTTTCCACAAATTTTTTGCAACTTTACAACGACACCGGAAGAACTAATCATGAATTTTTTCCCGAATATCGCTCAGAATTATATTGACCACGATTCTCTGAGTGTAAGAGTTACAAGAACGTCGATCATTTGAATTTCGCCATTCAAAACCAAATCGCTGGTGAGTTGCATTTATACAAATCAGTCGACTTCTCCCGATTATAAATAAAGCACTTCAGTGAAAAAGCGGTAGGTTGGCCGACAAGTATTTGATTTTATTTACCTGTTTATTGTAACTTTAATATAACTTTTGAATAAAAAAATTGAATTGACCGAATTACATGAAGCAGAATGAAGCGAAAGCTCGGAATTATTAATTTCATTACCTACATTAATGAATTTGGGCGGAACGAAGTTCGCCGGGTCAGCTTTTAATATAATAAGATATAAGATTAAAAATAATTTTATTATTGTATTTGAAGTGACACTCCTCGATTTCGATCCAGTTTATTTTTTTCCAAGTGCATTTCCACATACAAGCTTTTATAACCTCTTTCATCCCCTTAAATCTTTCTAAGGACAGTTATTTGTTGGATGATGTGATTTGTTTTGAGCCCGCAGTAACAACATTTATTCTAACATTTAATAATCTTTAAAAATAACCTATAAAAGGATTCTTAATGCATAAATAAAATTAATTTACAGCTAATATACATACATAAAAGAAAATAAAGTTGTAAAGAGGCAATCAATTGTAAACATTTATATTGAATTGATGAATAAGTCACTATTCTTATGCTTACCAATCAATTTTACTACATTTAAGAAGCAATTGATTCAATTACCTTGTCAACATTCTCTCGAGTTTTAGCTGATGTTTCTACGTAGGTAACCTGCCACTGCTGAGCACGCGACTGACATTCGCTGAGTGGTACCTTGCGCTTATCATTCAGATCGCATTTGTTTCCCACCAGTAAGAATGGTATGCTTTCGTCGTTTTTTACCCGCAAAATTTGTTCCCTACAAACAAAAAGCTTAGTTATATCACAAATTTAATACAATATGTATTATAGTATTTTGAAGCAGCATCGGACACATAAGGTATCTATATCCAATTATATGAACAACATTTGTAGTAAGTGCCGAGAAGTGGAAAAGAGAAATGATGAATTTGTGTGATCCGTGATTGATAAACAAATTTGCTCAAGTTAATAAGCTAGCAAACGTCTGTTAGTATACTAAGATTTGCAGTACTTAATAAATTTTACATGTATGTTTAGCTTCAAATGGTGTTTCCGGTACTGTCAAATGTCGTAGACGATATATGATCGGAATAATGCAATTACAGCAGACATACCTAAACTCTTGCGTAGCTTGAAAGCTTTCATCGTCTGTTATTGAAAATACACAAAGGAATCCTTCACCGCTGCGGAAATAGTTATCTCTTATAGCTGCATAATCCTCCTGACCGGCTGTGTCCAATATATCTATTTGTACTTCTTCGCCATCAAGGACTACCTGTAAATAATCAAAAACTATTGAACTGTGTTTACAAATTACTTCGAATATTCTTACTTTTTTTCTGTAACTATCAGCTTTCGTGGGCTCGTAATCCTCCACAAACTCATCGTACATAAATTGCAGAGTTAGGGCTGATTTGCCTACGCCACCGCTGCCTACCATAATAACCTTGTGCAGGGCAGGTCCAGTTGCCGGTTTTTTACTCATTTTGTAAGGTTAACTTAATAAGTTATGAATTCCTTCGGATGTCAACGATCTAAACAAATGTTTATTCAAATTTTTATTAAAATTTGTTTAGCGGCTGTTCACCAGGCAAATCAATTTGTTATTTAATGTTGAATTGTTTCCATATCATTTAGCTTTAAATAATCCTAACATTTATAAATCTAAGATCATATTCAAACATTTAAATATCATCTGAGATTAAGTCCTTTCACACACGATCCAACTTAAAACGCACAAAAATGCGCTGCACACATTATATCGTAGGTATACGGAGACATATACCTATGCTTTGGTACCAATGTGGTACTATTGGTTTTTGATCAGAAACTTAACCTTTGTTAATATCACCCGAACAAATCCGTAAACTACCTCTACGAAATAATTCAGGGAACTATTTTTCTAATCTACTTGTAGGTATCACCTCTATTTTTAATCCAATGGAAATTATACATGAAAGATACATTCAATAATAACAAGAGAGATTCGAAGGCACCATCTAGTAGATACTTAAGTATCAGAATACAGATATGTAATGGCCCAAGTTGAAATGCTTTGAAAACAATATTTTAATTTCAATTCTAGTTTGTTAGTTTATCTGGATGAAGGAGGATACATTTATTTAATTTTGGTTAAGACGAATCGACAATGATGAATATCTTCACATCACATGTTTGTACAGACATATTAGTCTCACCTATTAAAAGAAAGTCAACTATTTCTAAAAAATGAAAGTATAAAAAATGTATTCCTAGATAGGGACATATTCTTTTGTCATTAATGTAAATATAACATTTCAGGGTAAGGTAACTCATTTAAATGCCCATGTAGCTAGGTATACACATTGTGAAAACCATGCCATTCTGAATTAAGTATGTACATGGGAAATAACTCAACAATAGATCATTAAAGAATTCTTCCGTTCTACTTTCTTATTTGGCTTAGTAAAAATAACACAGTGACAGATAAAAGAAACAACGCAATCTAAAAAGAAAACTTAAGCGACAATTTTATGCATGTGTAAGCAACAAGTCTATTTTGCAACAAAAGGTAAAATCTTAAGCGTGGATTCTAGTGAGAACAATTATTACGTATTTTGTTTTCAACATTATTCTCAGCTTTTTCTTTGAAAATTTTGGAACTATGGTGAATGGAGGAGCGAACAAACCAAAGAACTAAGCAAAAAGAGTGGTGACTTTTTTCTGGGCACAGCTCAGCATACAAAAAAAAAAGGCACTATCTTTGCAATGCAGAACTTACAGTATAAAAAGAAAGACCTACTACTCATCTCTTGCTTGTGTAACTCATATCTCATATGGTATATGGCTCACTATTTTACCTAGATAGGTACTTATTACATACTAACTTGTTGATCACAATATCGAAGAAAATAATTTCAATTGTTAGTACCCAGTACTTGTCCTTTTGAAATATGTAGTTAGAATGATAATGTTTTTGATTGCGGTGTTTCTATTGCATACATTTTTTTATAGCTCTTACTTCAAAGTACCAACTGTTAGTGGCGACTGTCAAAGTGACAAGATTACAGTGCCCGTAACTACACAGACGCAGGGCAATATTCTATCAATAAAATGTATACTTTTCTGTCTGCGTTTAACATTTTCTTATTTTTTTTCGGTAGCCATGAAAATCAGCTGGAACATACCTAGGTATCAGGGCCAAGTTCTTAGTAAATAAGTACCTATAAATAATATAGGTGAAAGTGCATGCAGCGATTATGCATGTAAACATATACCAATGACCTCATTTTTATTTTTTTGTTTTGCCAGCTAGTTGTTATGTTATAGAATCTTGCTTCATTAGATAAAAAATAAAAAAATAAACAGTTGGTGCAATATACGCGCCATAGGACTCTAGGCATAGCTTGTTTGTATGGTTTGTATTGTATTGTATTGTAAGTAATAGGGCCTGTACACTACGACCAGAAGAGATATATTGTGTTGGCCTCTATTCTTTAACCCAGGGAGCTGTTGAGGCTCTTTATAAACCTCAGTACCCTTCTTGGTTCCATTTTTCCTGTCTGCAGGACTTAAAAACGCCCCTTGCATATGGTTCGATCTACTCCTTGCCACATGCAGGGCATTCGCACAGTATGTGTTCCGTGGTCTTCTCCGCAGAGTCGACAGGAGTAATTTTTTTGAGATGGTATCTTAGCGGCCAGTGACCAGTAAGATAACCCGTTAAGATCCTTAGATATTCCTTGGTTAGCTCAAGTAATTTTCTTGTTTTACTACGAGCTGGGCTTATGAATCTTTTCGCCTGCCTCTGTCCTATGGATTCCGTCCAGTATTATGCAAGGTAATCATCTTCCCATTTCCTGAATTTCGAGTGTACGTAACTCGAAGTTACCCCGAAATAGGGCTCAGGACCAGTGAACAGGCGTGATGCGCCCTCAAATCCCTCATGACCTGGTATCCAAGCAACGGTGACTTTCTTTATTATCCGAGTCCATCTATTTGTCAGTTGTCACTCTTGACAACAAAAAACAATTTAAGCGCACTAGTGTCGAAAGGTAACTGAGATTATTATTATGAATACATTTACGAATTTAGCTAAAATTATTATTAGGGCTTTTTAATATTAATTATATAATAATATTTTAATTATATATATAAAAAAACGCAGAACACGAGTGGTATTCCTAAAATAAATATTGTGATACAAATACTAATCCATTTAAGGTATGTATATATTTGCATTTGAGACATTATTTTTATGATTATCCTAGGCTCAGCCCCCTCCGACTACTGACGACTACGTTAATTTTTTTTTTCAATAACTAAGTAGGTAGGTATGCAAAATGAATGGAAACTTCAATGCCTTGATTGTTGATTCTCGCCAAAATTTCGATCAATTTTCTTTGTTTTTCAGTAGTCAGTCCCCCCTTTTTATGAAAATGTGCAAATTAAATTGGGGCTGACTACTGGATACTTGCATGGGCGACTACTGGTGCTGACTACTCGCAAATCATACCTTCTCTACTTATTTTGTAAATAGTTTGCATTAGGTAGGTAGCTCTTTTGATTAATAAGTCTTGTATTTTTGAATCTACAGACTTAAAACACCCAGAAGAACCAAATACTTAATTAAATAGTTGAAGAATGGATTTTTAACAAACCCAAAAAATACAATTAAAGGGCTGACTACTGGTGCCATCACCCTATATAGATCATTGATTTTCATGGTTTACAAATTACAACAATAGTTGGATCTCGTATTATTGCGAGCGTACATGTGAGCATATTAAAAAAAATGCCTATAAGAGTCCTTTACACCTTATTATATATTCTTTTGAAGCACAAAAATATTTTTTCTACTTCTAGCTCCTTATTATATTTACAAAGAATCGTTTCGATGTGAAATTGTGAATTCTGATGGAGTCTAAATGTAATCAAAATATAGGTAGGTAGGTAAACTGTGCAAGTGATTAAAAAGCTAAAATTATTTAGTTTATTTCTAACATACGTCATTTATTTCAGTATTGTTATCGGATTCGGAAGTTATTCAACACGACAGGACTAGGTATATGTACATACTTATTTGACGTATAGTCTCATCTCAAACTAAAGTAAGGTTCCACATACTATGGCGAACTAGACTCTTCAACTTCAACAATACATGCAATCTATGAGTCACGAATCGGTGACTTAATACGAAGTTTGTGTAAATATAAGGGAGTTGACAAAGTTTAGCTCTGTGAATGTGTCTTTAGATTTAATTGCT
Organism: Cheilosia urbana; assembly: GCA_946477585.1. Taxonomy (NCBI): domain Eukaryota; kingdom Metazoa; phylum Arthropoda; class Insecta; order Diptera; family Syrphidae; genus Cheilosia; species Cheilosia urbana. The sequence continues at coordinate 473,289 of OX297854.1, read as the reverse complement.
CCGTTACCATGGCAAACTAATAACTGTAACTTATTAATAGAATGAGAGGTTGATATACATTTCCCAATTATAAAACGATTATAGTAGCGTTTCTCAAAAGCAGCAAATGCTACATGGCCCTTAAGCATTGTATATACTTTCCATCTAAATTGGTCATTAAAATATTCTTCAAGAAAGTGGCATACCTTTTTAATTTGCAGCTTTTAAAATAACATAAATCCTATACACTATGCGCGAAAGCGAAAAATCAAAACCAATGATAGACAACGCCTTAACTTTTGAACTTTATGTGGAAGCGTTTTCAACTAGCGTGTAAAATACTGCTTAACATAAACAGGAATTATAAGTTAAATAGACTTATAGTCGCGATATTTTTTGGGAATCACATTCACTTCACAATTCTGGGAATTTGTAAAATTTAAACTACACTATATTCCGTATAGAAAAAAACGAGCAGTTCTATCCGTCAAGCGTCAACCAGAATTTCACTGCACCCGCGCATATCATCAATGGAGTGATGAGAAATGAGAGTGAGAAAAATAGAAACTTTCCCGAGATGATGGCTCATCATTTAGCAGAAAACAAGAGCGAGGCAGCAGTTGAATTGAATGTTTATTGTTGCATTCTTTTCGTAGCCGTAAGCGATTAGTATCATGTGCCCAGTGTTGCCATAAGTGAAGATTTGTCTGCATTTTTCAGATTTTCAACCTTACTGCAGACTTTTAAAAAACAGAAATCTGCGCAACAATATATTTTGGTCTGTTTAACAAATTTTAACATTTGTTGCACACTTGATTTAATTTTTTTTTGTTATTGTTACTTAAATATAAAAAAAAAGAATTTGTGAAGGGAGATTTTTCTATAGAAATCTGCATTGCAAATTTTTTTGTTATCATAATTGCAGATTTGTAAAATATATCATGGCAGCACTGGGTATGCCTTTCTTATGTGGTATTTGTTTGGGCGCTCTCAAATCACTTTTTTTGCTCTCAGATCAGTTTTTATGTTCGTTTGGTACAAAAAAAAAAGCAATCTTTTTCAGATTTCAGATCACTTTTGCGAATCTAGATATTTTCTCAGATTTACCAACACAAATTTAGGTTTTCGTGAATTTGTTCTACAGCAAAGAAAGGCATTGCATCGGGTGAATTTATTTTAGTAAATTGGTTATGTATTAACATTTAAAAATCAATCGAGACGCAAATTTCGAATGTTTTAATTTAAAACTTATGGATGGAAAACGTTTTGAAAAGTGTTGAAAGCTACACATATTCGAATCGCACGAATATTATCACAAAAAAGAACAAGTGATTTTTTTATGTTCGATTAGCCACACGAAATAAGAAATCTGAGAGCGAATCTGAAGAAGCCCAAACGAATACCACATTAGATCAAAATTACCAAAATTACCAATATGGTCATTTACTTCATAATCGTCATTTAAGGCATTTGTTATCTATTACCAAATGTTGTAGTAGGGTAATGCTGTAAAGAAAAGCAAAACAAAAAGTTAAAGTTGAAAAATTTCTGGTAGTAAGAAAATATTTATTATTTTATCTTATTTTTTTTTTTTTTGATGTTTCACTGCTCGAAATTGATTCTTTTTGACAACGTGGTGATATTTATTTATGTTACCAATTCTAAATTCGAGGTCGACTCTGTATAAATCAATTGATCTTCACCATCTCATCAATTTCTTGTCCAGAGCGCCTTCTTTTTGATGCCGCCGAATTTGTTTTAAACGTAAAGCGTGGTGTGCAGTTCTTCACAAACGAAATATCCCATATAAAAGTGACACAACGAAGTCATGAAAGAAAAACTTCGCTCTCCTCTTCGTTTTGCAGTACCGTAAAATGGGGAGACTAGCCCAGCTCATAGTATGACATCGATAGTATGATATGAGCTGTCATTTCTATGCAGTTTGAAACTTGTTTGCCTTTTTTAACGATGGCTGAGTAGCGAATGGACGGTGTTCGGTGTATTAAGGCATCGAATGCGAGAATGCAACGACACGCTCTGCTCAGCGACATTTGAACGAATGAAATAGTATGCTATGAAATGTCCACCCTACATTTTATTGCATACTATCGTTCTTTCTTTCTCGAAATATTCGCTTCTGAAACTGTTCCATTGGCACAAAAAATACTCTTCTGCTGATTCTGAGAAGCGAATTTCGCTTCTCGATTTGAAGTCAGAATCCACTCAAGAAGCACTCACACAAGTGCAATTTATGTATTTTATACAAGTCACATTTCACATACTTTTGTGTATTCAATCAGAAGGAAGCAGTTTTCTTGTTCCATTGGATTACAGATTGAGTCGATCCCCGAGTGAAACCAATGGAAAACGACAATAGTTTAATAAGTTGACAGGCTGTCTGTAGATGTATTTCAGTTTTGATTGGCCCAGAGTGGTCACGTGATTAGTTTTTGCAGTTGACGTTTATGGAGGGGAAGCCGACAAATCTAGTCAAGGAAATCCGTGGCAGAATTCTGAAGAGTCGAAAAAAGGTCCAGTGAGAGAAAAGGGTGTCACTTCTAAAGCTAATCTGCAAATTTCGACTTTTTCGCACGACATTTAACAACCATTAGTTCGCATAACAGTGTAATAGTGCTGTGATAGGCAACCGTGTTACATTTTAAATGTACTTATTTGAAAATAACAATTTTTGGAAAAATTATGAGGGGTCTTTTCCGAATATAAAAGGGCAAATTCAAACAAAGGTAACGCTGACCGCGAGAATACAAAAACAATTCAAGTTGCTTAGTCAACGCGTTGGGATTCCTAGTCACGACGAATCTAGTTGACGTTTTACATAAACTAGGTATCCGAACGTCCCCATTGCTAGTGGAGACACTGGCCGCATTCAAGAATCTAGTTATCTTAAGTCGACTAGATTGGTCTGGATACGATGTAACCTGAACGCAAAAACTAGATTGGTCGGGAACGTCACTTTTTCTACGTCAGCCACATACCCGAACTGTCAACTTAGTACTCAGTCACGAATTTCTTGACTAGATTCGTCGGCTACCCCTCCATAAACGTCAAATGTCACAGGTGCCCCCGTGACCGATTTCAACCAACCACAACCGAGATAGATCTAGTCAGACAGCTGCCAGACTTACAAAAAGGCAAACAAGTGTCAAACTGCATAGAAATGACAGCTCATATCATACTACCGATATCATGCTATGAACTGAGCAATATATTTCAAAAAACTTTTTATATCATACTATTTGTGGTCTCCAGTCTCCACTGGCAATTTTCATAGTATGATATATTGCAAGATATGAAATTTTGCTCGTGGAGACACTAGGTCAGAGCAGGCAGAGCAGTTTGTGTTCGTTATTATTTATTTATTTCAGAGCACTTGCGAATCTAGATATTTTCTCAGATTCAGATTTACAAAAACGTAAACAAGTATGTTTACTCTTCAACTGGTAGTTTGTTTAGGTTTTCGTGAATTTTTTCTACAGCAAAGAAAGGCATTGCATCGGGTGAATCTATTTTGGTATAAATATTTAGATTTCAATCGGGCCGCAAATTTCGGATGTTTTGATATCAAATTTAACCAATGAAAAACGCCTTGAAAAGTGTTGAAGGCTACACATACTCGAATTGCACGAATATCAACACAAAAATGCGCATATTACCCCTGTTTATATTCGATTAGCCATAGCCAGTAGCCACACGAAATCCAAAAGCGAATCTGAAGAAGCCCAATCAAATACCACACAAGGTACCTACCTATTCACGTGCAGGAACTTGTCCCTTCCCTTCAAATCTTTCTCTTCAATAAGAAATACAGATGAATAATTTTCAGGACAAAATGTATGCGTACACGATTTGATCATTGGTGCTATTAACATAAACTCGTTTTTAAAGCCATTAAAGTAATTTAACTAGTACTTCGATCTAAATTTATTCCAATAAAGCGCAATTGGGAGCATTGTATCGCGTTGTAGAACACGCTGGTCAGTTAATCTGCAATATAACAGTTACATCAATAATTATGAAATAAAACCGTCTGTATCTACTACCTGAAATTCGTTTGTCTTAACCTCTCCAAGTATCGCTCTACTGTTATTGCTGGAAGGAATAATGGCTTTATGTGGCTTGGAACATGGTTACAAAGGTTTCGCGCCTGTAATAAACACTAGAATGTTAGCTCCGTTATTATAATGTCAGTTACTTATAACCTTTTCCAAATGCTGGTGAGCCATTGTTGCTACTTCAAATATGCAATCTTCTACGCCTTTGTCAGCTGTTTTACCTCGCATGACCCGCTCTTGACTTACTCCATTCTTTATTAAGACTTCTTGTGGAATATTTAATGCCTCGCTTCTTCGTTTGTATGGTATTGCTCTTAGTAGATTTGTTATTCCTTGAGCTTTTCCTAGGTGAGATGCAGCATGGTCCACATTGATATTTTTGATACCACATACCTCCAGCAGCAGATAATAGATAGATGACACCGATTGCTCCGCATAGTCTTCCATATCCTTGCCCGTTATAAATTGTTTGTTTGGTGATCTTTCTCGCGCTGTAACTAAACGCTTGAAATATGCTTTGTTTAATTTGTTATTTTCAGCCATCTGAAATAATGTAAAATTTTAATTTTAGCTGTAACTGGAGATCTTTCGTAAAAACAATAAAAAAAAAAAAAAAAGCAATCAGATAGCAATAAATTCATTGATATGCTTAGGTATACACGGTTTTGAATAAAGAGTTGGAATAAGTTCCAGAGAGCTGTCTAGATAAACATATAAGAATATTCGATTGTGTTGATTCATGGAGTGAAACTCCATTTTCTTCGAATAGGTTTGGACGTTGGTTAGATAGCTCAATATATCTTCGTATACAAAACGTTAGGTAAAAAGTTTTAAATTTTTATATTTCTGTGCTTTTTTTTAATGTAACAGAGGATAGATGGTTGGGCGATTACTTACATACTTCAGCTCGTACAGGACGGGGTGGTCTAACACATACGATTTATTTTTGTCGAAGCATTTATCGATGGAATCAAACCAGAACTTCAGTTTTATTTTACCAATATCCTCTTCAGATACCTATTTATTCTTTTAATAGTAAAATAAGCTGACTCTAGAAACACAGTTTAATGATTTTACCGTGGATCCGATTTTAGCGACTTCAACATTAAAAGCCCGAATAGCAAACGCATGCCGCCTTATTTTTCCATTTAACAATAAGGTACAAAGGAAGTTCTCATAATCATTTTTCCTAAATCAAATATTTACATAATAATGTTTATAGATTTATGTAGTATATTGTATATTATTAGGATATTATCCTGTAAATCACTCACTCTACCAAATCTAAGCAGTAATTTTGTCGGTGCACATCTTTTGATACAGCATTTGAGTTACTGTATTTTTTATGAGAGGTATATTCAAAAACTCTATTCAGATTTCTTATAGAATATGTACAACCGGCAAAAAATGCAGTCATGTTCAATTTTGTGTTCTGAAGGAAATTTCTATAGTCCACAACCTACAATCGTAAACAAAAACATTATGTTATGTGAAGGCAGGCTGCTGTGCAGTGTGCAGAGATGAATGATTAAGAGATGGATATCTTTCGTACATCTATCTATCACGTTCACAAACTCCATTTGCTTACATTGTTGTTTTTGTAATTTCATCCTTCGTCTAATGTCGTTTTCCAATGGGATTTGATTTTGCTCCCAGATTTCAGTGCCTTGATTTTGTGCGGTTTTTGTCGCAATTGCGCTAGGGAACGTTCCGAATCGGATTTGAATGTGTGAGTGCACCGCGCGCTGGACCAGCGTAACCGTTGTGCAAAAAGTTGACACTTTTTTCGAGGACTCTAATACAATTTGTTGGTACTTTTTCCCTTTATTTAGTTGAAAAAGGAACTTGGCAAACTCTTTGAATGACTGTGATTTCCAAATAAATATGTTTAAATTAAACGCGGTTGAGAATCACAATACTATTATAACGTTAGGCGAGGCAATACTTCTTGTTAAATATTTTGTGAAAGTTATAAATTTGCAGAGAAGCTTTAGGCCCCCGTTATAAATAAATGTTCTTTTCCTTTTTTTGACCACTTAAACTTGATGGTTGACCTTAATCTAGGTCTTAAAATGTTGTTTATGAATTATAAAGTTAGTTTATAAAAAAAAGTGCCTTTTCTGAAGCTCTTCTGCAAACTTAGAATTTTCTCACAATATTTAACAATTATTTGCTCGTTAAACCGAAAATAGTGTTGTGATAGGGAACAGCGTTATATTTTAAACATATTTATTTTGCAATCACAGTTTTTGAAAACTCCCCGAAGTGTCTTTTCCAACTAACAAAAAGGAACAAATTGTGTATCAGGGTCCTCGGAAAAAGTACCAAATTGTCGCACAACGGTAACGCTGTTGTCAGTTGTTCTCTTCCGACATCCTTCGCGCAACCTAAATAGGTTGCGTATGGGAAAGCGCGCCTGGAATTTTCAGGAACAAGGCTACAATAGAACAGGAAATATTGGAAGCTGTCAGTTCTCGACATCACGCACACATTTATAGAAGCCGCCTATACGTGAACCCTTTCCGCAACCGCAATTGCGACAAAAACCGCACAAAATCAAGGCACAGATTTTTCGTGCCCAATTGAACATAAAACGAGATTTTTCTTTCTTTGCGCCTGTGTTGGTGCGTGTTTCAAAAGTCAGCTGTTCTTAAATTGTAATTTGTGTTTATAAGAATCCATTCAATTTATGCTAATAACCATTGCAGCGGCCAAATGTAGTTTGCAGAGACAATACTGAGACTGATGCCTGATTCACAATGCAGCGATAGCGCGAGACGAGAACGAGATCGAGTCTAGCGCGAGTTGTCAAAAAAATTCCAATCCACGAAAATCTATGTGACAAAACACAATGACGCAAAACTCGTTGTCTCGCAACGCGACCGTTTCGGAAAATCGAAAAAATCTCGCGCGAGACAGCGATGACATTATAATTGGTGAAAGAGAGTGGCCACTTACGTTTCTTTTACCAAACAGTGCAACCATTTTAAGAAAATTATAAGTACTTTTTGATACAATTTGATTATAATGAGACCCACTAAACCAATCTTCAGCCGTTAATTTGTAAAGTCTATTTTACATATATGTTACTGCAATATAAAATTATCTTGACTAGCAATAACAAAATTTATATTTTCATTTTTCTTATAAATAATACAATTTATTTCAATTTGGATATCTACTTGTTAGAAAATGGTTTGTCGTGGAAGCCACAATGTTACGGATATTATGGAAATAATCAAAGAAAATTAAAAATCTTTCGTTGTTTTAACAACATCTAAAGATCGAAAATCGAAAATATTGCTGCCTCAGTGGTAGAGCCGCCTTAGAGACGCGCAATAGTTTTCGTTTTTAAATGTGCATAAAGAAAAATATTAGTGACAACGCAGCGATTATTGTAAATATTGGCAGGGCTATTATTTCGGTAACGATCTAAGTACTAAATACAAGTAACGAACCAAAAAATCAGGGAGCGGCCGTAATATGCCATAAGCAGGGTTCGGAGTTCAGTTATAAAATTTGGCAGTAGATCTTAAAAAAAAAGTGCAGTAGATTCACTTTTTTTTGCAGTAGTTTTTGAATTTAGAAAAGAATACGATAAAAATGATGTTTTAAAATATATTTTTTAAAAATGTATTAGTTTAAACATAAAAAAGCGATAGCTGACAGCAGAGCAGAACAACAACAACAATAAATTTAGAAACAGAGAAAGAGAAAGACACACTTGAGACTTGACTTCAGTATCAGTTCATGCAAGGCATATGCAGTGAAAATGAGATGGCACGCACATTTTCTTTTTAAATGTATTGTAGTGGATTGCAGAATCAATAAACAGTGCTTCCAACTAATTATTTGCAATGTGCTCTTAAAAATATACTACGAAACAAAAATGTGTAGATATATTCAATTTTAATTTAAGATTTCCGAGATTGTCATAAATTGCAGTAGATTGTCAGTCGAGCGCAGTGGTGCAGTAGATTTTATTTTTTTCTTAAAACTGCAGTAGATCTACTGCAATTGCAGTAAAACCGAACCCTGGCCATAAGTATTACTTAACGTAAACATATCAATTACTGCTACAAAAAAACTATAAAATTGCATCACTGTTTGCTCCGAAAACGATAAATGGCAACATGGGTTGTGCTTTTCCTCCTTCTGTCAAAAAAACCTCGCCGACGCTTCATTTTTCATTGTGAGTTGACGGACGATAGTAAAACGAGAACGAGACGACGAGGTAAATCGCCTCGCTCTCGTCTCGTTATCACGTCCGCATTGTGAATCAGGCATGAGACCCCCAAATTCGACCGATTAACAGTTATTTGCCTACAAGCTAAATTTTACGCTCCCAAAAAGTTTAGGTGCGCTAGTATTGTTGCATAGAAATTCGTATTGACAAATGTCAAAAATCCTCTCAACCAACACATTCGCACCTAATCTTTTTACATTTCACTGCGGGCAAAGCAAAACGGATAGGAATTGGCGTACACGGATAGGACAACAAAATGGCGGATTCCTGGCAAATATTGAGGGGGCCAGCCGCAAGAGGATTGTGAGTTGGGGGTCTGGTCTCAGTATGATTTGTTTATGGTAGTTTGTTCTCTATTTCTCACAGACTTCTCGTCTAAAAACGTAAGTAAACACACTTTAAAGTTTGACAAATGACAAATGTCTTGGGGTTAGTGCAAATAGGTGTGAATCTCGCTCGGATATCGAGATTAGCAAAATTGCTGACTTTTTTTGCGCCCAATGGAACATGAAATCTGTGCCTTGATTTTGTGCGGTTTTTGTCGCAATTGCGGTTGCGGACGGTTCTATTGTAGCCTTGTTCCTGAAAATTCCAGGCGGGCTTTCCCATACGCAACCTATTTAGGTTGCGAGAAGGATGTCGGATGAGAACAACTGACAACAGCGTGACCGTTGTGCGACAATTTGGTACTTTTTCCGATGACCCTGATACAATTTGTTACTAATTCGTTCCTTTTTGTTAGTTGGTAAAGACACTTCGGGGAGTTTTCAAAAACTGTGATTTCAAAATAAATGTGTTTAAAATATAACGCTGTTCCCTATCACAACACTATTTTCGGTTTAAACGAGGCAATACTTGTTAAATATTGTGAGAAAATTTTAAGCTTGCAAAAGAGCTTCAGAAAAGGCATTTTTCCTTGCATTTTTTTTTTCCGTGCAACTTTTTAAAACTGAATTGGACGAGATCTTAAAATGTGGATATAAATATGAGTTAATATATTTATAATTCAAAATCAAGGCTTTAAGGTTTTCATTTTAAAATTTGTCATTCGAAAACGAATTGCATCTATTTTTTTAACTATCTTAAGGACATCTCTAATGTGTGTTTATTTTTTTTTTTACATGAAATTTTAGATGAAAGTGATCAATTTACCGTCTGTATATATTAAGAGCGTAAAACAAAAACTGTAATTTATAACCTTTCTCTTACACTCAGGGCGGTTAAACAATAAAGGGCAATATTACTAAGGTCCAAATATCATACGTAAAACGAAACCGTATCAATTTTCTTTTGCTTTTTTTGACCACTTAAACTTGATGGTGGACCTCGATCTTGATCTTAAAATGAAATGTTGATTATGAATTATAAATTTAGTTTATCATATTCATTTTTCTAAAATAAGAATTTATAATTTGTTCCGTACGAAAAACGTTTTCCGATAACAGAACATTTAAAGATAATTTGCTTATTATTACTTTTTCTTTTTCTTTTTTTTTTTATAAACTAACTTTATAATTCATAAGCAATATTTTAAGACTTAAATAGATTAAGGTAAACCATCAAGTTTAAGTGGTCAAAAAAAGCAAAAGAACATTTTTACGGTTCCGTTTAACGGGTGGCTATAACTGAGGCCTAAAGCTTCTCTGCAAATTTTACAATTTTCGCACAATATTTTCACAGGTATTGGCTCCCTTAACGTTATAATAGTATTGCGATACTCAACCGCGTTACATTTTAAACATAATTATTTGGAAATCACAGTTGTTTAAAGAATTTGTTAAGTTCCTTTTTCAATTAAAAAAAGGGAAAAAGTACCAACACATTGTATTAGAGTCCTCGAAAAAAGTGTCAAATTTTTGCACAACGGTCACGCTGGTCTAGCGCGCGGTGAACTCAAGATTTCAAATCCGATTCGGAACGTTCCCTAGCGCAATTGCGACAAAAACCGCACAAAATCAAGGCACTGACAGCCAGCTGATTTCGAGAGCAGAAAAACTGCTCTGAATCTGAGAAACTTTTTCTTTCCCAATGGAAAACGACATTACAAAAATAACGACGTACCCTAATGGGTTTTGGGGAGATAGACGTACGAAAGATATCCATCTCTTTAAATTATTTCATCTCTGCCAGGTACAAGCTGTTTTCCAGAAAAGTTCATGAAGTCTCTCTCACTTCGTACTCCATTTTTTTGTAAAGACCTAACCTAATGTCGATTTCCATTGGGATTTCGAGATTTTGCTCTCAGATTTCAGATTTTTCGTGCCCAATGGAACATAAAACGAGATTTTTCTTCCTTTGCCTTTGTGGTGGTGCGTGATTTAAGAGTCAGCTGTTCTAAATTGTAATTTTTGTTTATAAGAATCCATTCAATTTATGCTAATATACATTACAGCGGCCAAATGTATTTTTTTTTCTCTATTTTTCACAGACTTCTCGTCTAAAAACGTAAGTAAACACACTTTAAAGTTTGACAAACGACAAATGTTTTGGTGTTAGTGCAAATAGGTGTGAATCTCGCTCGGATATCGAGATTCGCAAAATTGCTCTGACTCTCAAAAAAAGTGCTTTTTTTGCGCCCAATGGAACATGAAATCTGACAGCCAGCTGATTTCGAGAGCAGAAAAACTGCTCTGACTCTGAAAAAAAGTGCTTTTTCTGTCCCAATGGAAAACGACATAAGACAAAGATAATGGAAGGCAAAGGCAGAGATGGATATCTTTCCAGAGAAAAGGCGGCTGCCCACAACCAAAGATAATGGAATTTAAAAGAGATGGATAACTTTCCAGTGGAAAGGCGGCTGCCTACAAGCTGTTTTCCAGAAAAATTAATAAATTCACGCATCCATGCTCATTTCTATGATAGTATAAGTGAGTTCGTGAATTCACCCGCAAGATGGCGGAAAGTTGGTGAACTCACCACCGAAATTCATAAAATTTTCAAATATCCTGGGGCCTGTTTCATAGATCATACATCACATACATCACATACAACATACATTAAAATTTTGTTTATACATCACATACAATTTTCTGTTTCATAAATTTCACTGGAAGTAATGTATGAAATATTATTTTGTTGTATGTGATGTATTATTTTGACACTTCAAATTAATGAGTTTTTATTCGCATTAAAGCAAGTTTATTAATAACTAATATCTGAAAAGATATGTAATGTTTGGTCAATAAGATTTACTTTTTGGTGGTGTGGAATCTTATACATAGGTATAAATAGGCGAGGGCGACCAACTAACACAACACATTCGCTTGATGTTTTTTTTTGTTGGGAAGATTGTTCAGAGATGCAATGTTATGTGCAATTTGTTTTACAATATTTTGCGTTTAAGCCCGGCTACTAAAATGGTTGAATTTCTACCACTGGGCGAAAACTGATTTCGAACTTTGATTCGGTCGGACGTGTTCTCTATAAGCTCCCTTGTTCTATTGTATTGCATTTTGTATTTGTTTTTGCAATGCTATAAATTAGTAAAATGTCATCAAATCTGTGTTTTTCTTGTAATTTGGAAACAATCCAACAAAAGTTCTTCAAAAAATAAAAACAAACTTGATTCAAACGTTACATCAGCACCCAGAGCACGTCAATACCATCACCATCGAATAGTGTTCGCAATAGCTCAGAAGAGAAAATCAGCCACTCTGAAATCAACGACGCCGAGGAGATTAATGCAACCAACATGAATACGGTTCCCCTTACCCCGTCGTTAGCGCTTAACCCTCAGAAAGGAGGATCTATTCGCAAGCATATAATTGGAAACAATACTTCCACTTTGCTTGAAGGTGTTTCTGTTCCCAAATCCAAATGGCTGCATTTGTCTTACCTTTGTACCTCCTCCTCATCGGTTTTATCCATTGACGTCAATGACGAAAGTGAGAGATCTCTCTCTAAATTATTATATGTATTAGTTATAAGGAATATGTACCTAATTAGTCTAAGAAAGTTGTAATACCTTTAGACCCAAACAAATAAAACCAGTCTCGTATAAGAGTTGTTAGAAATCCAAGAACATTTTTAGAACGAGTAAATTTTAACTTGAATTATCCTTATTTCCTGGAGAATTTTTTGTTGGAGCATTTGGGTACATTTCAATGAAGCTTTAACACCATTGCAACAAATATTGTTAACACTTCATCGGCTTTGCAATTTATATTTGTGATTTACAGCAAAACCGATTGCTGTATGAAATGTATGAAAAATTTAAATTTTGTTGTATCAAAACAATGTATGATAAAGTTCTATGAAACAGAATCATACATTATTCTAATACTTCCAGTCGATTCTCCTCATATACATTGATGTATGACTGTTGATCATACAACATTTCTATGAAACAGAAATAATACATCAGAAATGACTAAATCATACATTGTATGTAATGTATGATCTATGAAATAGGCCCCTGGAAAACTGGTTTGGGCGTGTTCACTAGGAAAATTTGAATTTTGACGGTTGGCAGTTAATTTGCTTGCAGTGAATATATAATTAATACGTTTCTAACACTTTGACACTGCCTTTTATCAAGCATGGTCAATACAGTTACGAATAACAATTCAAATTCCATTTTTATAAACAGAGTAATTAAAAAAGTTTCTCGTAAAATTGAGCACAAGCAAATTCAATTAATTTTCATATAAATTTTAAATGCAAAATGGATAACGTTTTAGTCAATTAGTAATCTTTCAAGGCTGTTATAATTCGGCATGAAATGTTTGTATTGTTTATTATTTATTATTTGAAAATTTCAAAACCTCAATACTTCTTTTTTCTACATTTTAGTACTGCACGTAGAAATAAATAATAATTTTTTTAGGTTAAATATCGCAATTTGCAATGTTTATTATCAACATTTTTATAATTTTAACCCTTGTACACCAACCACTTCTTAAAATATATAAATCCATTCCTGTAAAAAATTAAGTATTGTCAATAAATAATTTCACATATAAAAGCAGTTTTTCCTTCCAGTCGGACTAATACAATGGAGATATACGAAAAATCGTATATCTTACGAACAGACCTATATGACGTGGCACCGCGTATGGTGAATATAACATTAAGGGCCGGTCTATTCACAGCTGGTTAGAGCCTTGGTTAGGTTAGTTACCACGAATTTAGGTTAACCCATGATTATAAATCAGTGATAACCAATGAGTATCTGTTGACCGTTTTTTCACTTCGGTCATCAAACCATATCTTTGCAACAAATTGTTCCATTTTTCCATTTAGTCATTGACCGAATCCATGGTTATATATAAATTCTTTTTTTGTTTTTTTCTTCGGGTCTGTTTGTTTTTGATAAGTAATTTATTTAGGTAAGTATTTTATTAATGTATTTATTTTTTGTAAACTTAATAAACACAAAAATTAATGTCATAACCAAATAATACAGACATTTTTTTAGAACTAAAGAATGAAACTTTGTATTTGTGAGTCAATAAGCAATTTTTTTGTGAACAAAACCGAAATAAAGCCAAAACCAATAAAATACATTGCAAATTAACAGGCCACATGTTGATTTAATCAACGACATTCTATTAGAACTGTCATATTCCAAAAAAATGTTGAAAATAATCTTACTTCATCCTTTGCATCCATTATTTTGGCGTGTTGTGTATTCTATACTTGTGTGTCAGTTGAAAACGTCAAAGAAACCGATGTGAACGATTTTATTGGTTCACTCCATCTTGCATTATAATATATATATATATTCCTTCATTCTATTATTTGCATTTTTCTTTTTGTTGGCATAATATTATAAAAAAAGTTTTTGTATACCAGCTACGTCAAAATAAATACCTACGTAGGTAGTCCTTAAACAAAATTGAACAAACGAAATTGCAGAAAATCAGTGGTTAGTTAAAAAGATGACCAAGATTGAAGACAGATTGAAGGCCGGTCATTGGTCGATTTTTTTTTTTGTAGCTCACAGCTCACACGTATTCACAGACAGGGATTGAAATTACAGAAACAACAATGTAAACAAATGGGTTTTGGGGGAATAGGCGTACGAAAGATATCCATCTCTTTTAACTTGCAGCAATTTGTAATTTCAACCATAAAACAATTAATTTGTACTTTTATCAAACTGTCGTTGAAAAGGGAATTTCACTCTTTCTAGTTTGTTTTTGTTTTTCGTTGGGTTCATGCAATTTTCATCTGTAGTTCGGTATTTATTTTATTGTTATCTGAGAACTGAGATTGTGGTTTGGTGATTCTGTTCATTCTTATTTGAACTCCGTGAATTTTTGTATACCTAGTTCAATAAAAGGGAAATATTTGTTAAATTAATGCTGTAAATATTTGTATTCCTATTAGAATAAATCAAAGTTAACTTGTATTATATATAGACATTTATTAAAAATGGATTCCTTGGAGGTGGTTAAGGCAAAAAAAGTTTTAAATGTTGTTTAAGCTGCTGGAGGTTCCAAAACAAATGAGTGTCCTGCTATAAATTAAGCACCAAAATCACCTGCTGCAAGACCCAACGATAGCAACCTTTTGTTATTACAATTACAGATTTTTTTTTTTAAATAAAGTTAAAAAAAAAGATTGCCTATTTTTGAAGACTAAAAGAACTGTACTACTATTTTTTTCTTCTTTCAAAATACTCCCCTTTTTTGAATGCAGCATTTGTTTACGTTGTTGTTTTTTTAATTTCAACACCCGGCTGTGAATTCGTGTGAGGTACAAAAAAGCATGATGCTCATGGCCGGCTGCCAATCATCTTGCTTTTATGGGCCTCACGGTGTTTAATTGTTTTGTTTTTCGTATTGAATTTGTTTGGTTTTTGTGGAGGCTTTGATTAAATCAAAAAAAAAAAAATTTTTAAATGCACATTAGAGAATACCGATTCCTTGCATTAAAGTCCAATTCATGAACTCATTTATATATGTACTACAAAAGAAGTGCGTGAATTCATAAATTTTTCTGGAAAACAGCTTGTAGGCAGTCGCCTTTCCACTGGAAAGTTATCTATCTCTGTATTCAATTATCTTTGGTATTTGAGAATTGGGAGTTCGTAAATTGGACTTATGTCGTTTTCCAATGGGACCAAAAATCAATCATTTTTTGATCTAAATCCTTTTTAACGTTCCATTGGACAGAAATTTACAAAAGCAGATCAATTTCGTTGTGCGTTCCATGAGCACCGTAAAATCTGAGATCTGAAAAAGATTTCTGGTGGTCCCAATGGACAACGACATTAAATTCAATAAAATTGTTTTCCCTAAATTTGATGTTGGTAGCAGAGAAAATACTGAGACCCCCAACTCACAATCCTCTTGCCGCTGGCCCCCTCAGTTTTTTTTTCAAATTCGCCATTTTGTTTACCTATCGGTGTTCTGTCCATTTAGAATCCGTGTGACATGCAAAAACATACAAAAATTATAAAATCAATGCTGCCAACCGCTACCAACCATGGAGGAATGTGATAGAGTTCGGGAATACCACATTTTAATATGACTGAATGCTATTGGTTGGTTATTATAAATTTTTAAATTTTTTTAAATTAAATTTTAGACGATTAATATAATTTGTTTAGTAATAGTGCTATCTAAATGAGATGTTTTATATACTAGTAGCCGTATTAATAATCCTCGCGAAACTACATGTTAGGCCTAACCAATGACAAACACATTCGTTAAACTTAAATTCCTATTAATAAACATTTTTTTAAGATAACTAACGCTTCGTAACTATCACATAACTAACTTACAGTAGGAGGTCTGTAAGCGAGTCAATAACTCTAATACGCTATTCACATCGAGCCGAAAACCTGGTTTTCGCGAAAACTTCATCGAAATAAGATGTTTTCCCATACATATTTCAGTTTTCAAAACGAGTCGTTTAAAGTCGTTTTCCATGAAAACACTGAATAAATGTCACAACTCACAACTTAAAATCATTTTCCACGCTAATTGATGGTCTAATATTATTTTGAAATACTCTGAACTAATTTTATTTATTAATGCGATCGAAATTTGTAAACAAAATAGTTTACACAGAAGTTTCACGACTATACTCTGTTCAATTTATATTTTCAGTACAGGCCTTATGGGAAGCTCTTTTTTCTACCAGTGGTGCCTGTAGCTACTCTCACGGCACTCAACACAAGATTTGCCACTGAAATAAAAGCGAAACCACTGGTGATTCCAAAGAATTTGTTGTTGTAATTTACGAAAAACCCAACCAATTTTCCTCAAAGGCGCATACATCCCACCATGACCAGTCTGCCGCAAAGTCGCGAGCACTCGAGCAGAATGATGCCTGATTCACAATGCAGCGATAGCGCGAGACGAGAACGAGATCGAGTCTAGCGCGAGTTGTCAAAAAAATTCCAATCCACGAAAATCTATGTGACAAAACACAATGACGCAAAACTCGTTGTCTCGCAACGCGACCGTTTCGGAAAATCGAAAAAATCTCGCGCGAGACAGCGATGACATTATAATTGGTGAAAGAGAGTGGCCACTTACGTTTCTTTTACCAAACAGTGCAACCATTTTAAGAAAATTATAAGTACTTTTTGATACAATTTGATTATAATGAGACCCACTAAACCAATCTTCAGCCGTTAATTTGTAAAGTCTATTTTACATATATGTTACTGCAATATAAAATTATCTTGACTAGCAATAACAAAATTTATATTTTCATTTTTCTTATAAATAATACAATTTATTTCAATTTGGATATCTACTTGTTAGAAAATGGTTTGTCGTGGAAGCCACAATGTTACGGATATTATGGAAATAATCAAAGAAAATTAAAAATCTTTCGTTGTTTTAACAACATCTAAAGATCGAAAATCGAAAATATTGCTGCCTCAGTGGTAGAGCCGCCTTAGAGACGCGCAATAGTTTTCGTTTTTAAATGTGCATAAAGAAAAATATTAGTGACAACGCAGCGATTATTGTAAATATTGGCAGGGCTATTATTTCGGTAACGATCTAAGTACTAAATACAAGTAACGAACCAAAAAATCAGGGAGCGGCCGTAATATGCCATAAGCAGGGTTCGGAGTTCAGTTATAAAATTTGGCAGTAGATCTTAAAAAAAAAGTGCAGTAGATTCACTTTTTTTTGCAGTAGTTTTTGAATTTAGAAAAGAATACGATAAAAATGATGTTTTAAAATATATTTTTTAAAAATGTATTAGTTTAAACATAAAAAAGCGATAGCTGACAGCAGAGCAGAACAACAACAACAATAAATTTAGAAACAGAGAAAGAGAAAGACACACTTGAGACTTGACTTCAGTATCAGTTCATGCAAGGCATATGCAGTGAAAATGAGATGGCACGCACATTTTCTTTTTAAATGTATTGTAGTGGATTGCAGAATCAATAAACAGTGCTTCCAACTAATTATTTGCAATGTGCTCTTAAAAATATACTACGAAACAAAAATGTGTAGATATATTCAATTTTAATTTAAGATTTCCGAGATTGTCATAAATTGCAGTAGATTGTCAGTCGAGCGCAGTGGTGCAGTAGATTTTATTTTTTTCTTAAAACTGCAGTAGATCTACTGCAATTGCAGTAAAACCGAACCCTGGCCATAAGTATTACTTAACGTAAACATATCAATTACTGCTACAAAAAAACTATAAAATTGCATCCCTGTTTGCTCCGAAAACGATAAATGGCAACATGGGTTGTGCTTTTCCTCCTTCTGTCAAAAAAACCTCGCCGACGCTTCATTTTTCATTGTGAGTTGACGGACGATAGTAAAACGAGAACGAGACGACGAGGTAAATCGCCTCGCTCTCGTCTCGTTATCACGTCCGCATTGTGAATCAGGCATGAGGATGACGACGAGGGTGATATTCTCGTGTGCGGCTGCTATTTTATCGCAGAAAATAAACATGTGTGTGTCAGAAGAGTGTTACCATAATCTATTTGCAAAAATATCTTTACGGGTTTTTCTATGGATATTTTCACAGAACTTTCGGTTTTGGTGCTTTTAAAAGCTTTTGAGAGCGAATAAATGAATTTGATTATGTGGGATGTTGCCATACAGTTTTTAGGTACTCCTTTAATTACTTTGTATATCTGAAGGATCTGTTAACATGCAGTTAAACCATTTTTTCTTAATAAAGGGTTGGTATTTGGTAGCCCTACCGATATTTGTGAGAGAATTATGCCAATTTATAGTGCTCACTATGGCAACCATGTGAGAGCTTTAAAATGGAGACAGCTTATTAAAATCCCTAATAGTAAGGGTGAAAGGCAAATAGCCTATCTTCCCTCAAACGAAAACTATACTCTGTCCAAGAAAAATTGTCAGTACAGGCCTTATGGGAAGCTCTTTTTTCTACCAGTGGTGCCTGTAGCTCTCTCACGGCACTCAAACACAAGATTTGCCACTGAAATAAAAACGAAACGACTGGCATTCCAAAGCATTTTGTTGTTGTAATTTTCCTGAAATTCGCATACATCCCTCCACAACCACTCTGCCACACAGTTGCGGGCAGAATGAGCACGATCGCTTGTGTTCGCTTGCTATTATCATCAACCAAAATAAGCAGTGTGAGTGACTGAAGCACATCAGAGAAATGTTACCATATGTGAATTTTAGCATATCATTAAGGGTTTTTCTTTGAATTTTGTCAAAGAACTTTCGGTTTTGGTGCTTCTTGGAGCTTTTTGGAGCTTTTGAGAGCGGCATATTATTTGGGGTGCTGCCATTCGGTTTTAATTTGTTTGTATTTCTGAAAGATCCAATAATATTCAGTTAAAACATATTTTTTAATGTTGTCTTTTAGAAATAAGGTTTATTCGTGAGTTGTTTTGATGCAATCATTTCATTAACGCAACAAGTGAGCATGATGTGCGTTGTAGTGATATTGCGATAAATTATTATTCGTTCGGGGAATATTTCTGCATGTTTTGGTAGGTATAAATTCATATTTCACTTTGTAGAGCATATTTTTCACACTGAACTATCAAAATGATGAAGCAGGTAGACCTATACTGTTTATTTTCGGTCGTTGGGTTTTACCACATCCGGTCACTCCTCTCCACTAAAGCAAATGCCTTGAAAGGATTTTATGATCCTTTTTTTGCTACTGTTTCCGCGAAGTTCTGCATTGACGGGTAATAATTTTTTAACAAATGTAATCTAGGTATATGTCTATATTAAGAAATGTATGTAGAGCTGCACAAGTGCAGTCCTTTTACCATCTGTTTAGATATATGACATTGCGTCGTGGTTATATAATTTTTTCTAATTGCCTGTTTGTGTATATAAGGCGGAAACAATGGTTGTTATCTCAATAGCGGATAGTGCATCTAAGCAAGTGGTTAACTTTATTGTGCATATGAATTAACAGAAACATGGCTACAAAGTCTTCAAAGGACCTAAGTGTAGAAAAGAAACAACAAATTGTTGATGCAACTGAAAAATTCCATGGCCTTTTCAAAAGTAAATCGGAAGCCGTAGGAAATGCGGCTACTGTTTTTTCTGTTACGGAACGAACTGTATACAGGCTTTTAAGGGAAAAAGCAATCAAAGGCCACAATTCACCACCAAAGAAGAAAAATAATTCCGGTATGAAGAGCAAGGTGGATGATTTTGACAAATGTGCGATTAGGCGGATAGTCCATCAGTTTTTTATGGATAATGACCTTCCAACGCTAGACAAGATATTATTGGAAGTACAAAAAAGTGAAAATATAACAAAACTAAGCAGCTCAGCTTTGCATATAATATTGCAAGAAGATCTCGGACTTAAATTCGTCAAACGTCAGCCAAAGAATTTGTTGTTGGAATTTATTTCGTTCAGCAATATTTTTATTTTAAATTGGAAGATGGTAACCCTAAGAGTATTGCTCTCTGAGTTATGGCGAATTATCATACACACTATGGCAACCCTGTGAGAGCTTTAAAAAGGGACCGATTTATGTGAGTCATTGCAACCAGACTGAGAGACAAACATCCTATCTTCCCTGTACTGACAATTTTTCTTGGACAGAGTATAGTTATTTTTCGGCGTGAATTCAATTTTGATGTTTCGACGAAAACACGGTTTTCGCTGCGCTGTGAAAAGGGTATTAGAAACAGGGTTGTTGTCAAAATGACAAAATAAATTAAATTTAAATTTGAAAAAATTGGAGAACAAAATGGCTCACCGTTATTCAGTGCTTTTGAATAATGTATTATGTTAGGGGAGGATTCGGTTACCATCGCTCCAACTCGAAAAAAAAGTGTACAAAAAACGAGAAAACCCTATGAAAATGTTTACATTGTAATGATATTTAGTTCTTAAGAGAAAAGTTAAATGTCAACACACCATAATGGGTACTACAGTGCCACCTAGGGTTGAGTAGGAAAGCAATGAAGGCAAAAAGAAGAAGCCGCCATATTGGAGAATGGGTTTCCGGCATTGTCGTTTTGGTTGAGAGAGAAGAAGGTTGACTTTTGTAAATAAAGATAAGTGTTATCGAGAAGAAAAGACGAAATCGGTTGTTTTTATTGAAATCTCAGAGCGGATTAAATCTCAGATGTGGGGTATGACCCAAAAATAAACCGGTTAAAACGTGAAGTTAATTATTTAATAAAAAAAAAAGTAATGACGACAACACGAGTGACTCGCCAGACAATGGCGGACGCGTTGGTAAAAGAAAATGTGGAATTCCCACCAAGTGCTACGGCGGCACAATTAAGACCATTATACGACGAATTTGTGGTCTCGCGATGTGAAATGATGACCGACGAAGTGGGCGCCGTTCCACCACCCGACGAACCAGCCGACGAAAATTTTGAGGATGCAAGAGGTGCCCAGGCCATGCATCAGTCCGCAGCAGCAGTCCCAGAAGAAGCAGAAGCTCGACGTCTGAAGGCTCAGATCGACGTACTGCGTATGCGACGTGAAATGCTTCTTCTGCAACAGCAAATACGCGAATTGGAAGACAGCCCGCAGAGTGAAAACCGTATCCATTGTGGTATCAGCTTTGACCACATGGAAAATTCACTGAATTCATTTACGGGCAAGAACCATCAAGACATTCGCAAATGGTTTTGTGAATTTGAGCAGTATGCAGCAACACGCGGTTTCACATCTGATGAAAAGTGTCTAGGCGTTCGTCGACTCTTGAAGGAAACAGCAAAAGAGTTTATGGGCACTATGGGCGTCGTCAACTACACTGAACTGAAGAAAGCCCTCATCGAAACCTTTGGACGACAGGTGACTCACCGTGACGTGTATCGCCAGCTTGAACAACGACGTATTGGATCTGATGAATCGTGCCTGGAATTTGTGATCGCGATGAAGGCTCTAGCGGCAAAGATATCTGTCCCCGAGTCCGAACTGGTGACATTTATCATCGATGGATTCGATGATGAAAGTGCCAACATTACACTCATCAACGACGCAACGACTATCGCTGATCTTTTGACCAGGCTGGACCGATACCAGCACAAACGCAATCAACAACTCGCGAAGAAATCCATCAAGTCATCTACGGTCGTCACCCTCAACAAGCCAAAGGTTACGTCCACCAAACCGAAGGAGCTATCTGAAGTGCGCTGCTACAATTGCTCCAAATTTGGCCATTACAAAAGCAGCTGTACGCAGCCAGTGAGACCACCCAACGCGTGTTTCATTTGCAAAGAGGTCGGGCATTTCCACAACAGCTGTCCAAAAGCAAATGGAAAACATCAGAGGATCGTAGCTGCAGTCACCAGGGCACTAAGGGATGATGTAGACAGCGAGGATGAAGAATTGGTTGGTGCCATCAGCGCCATGCAAATGGTAAGTGTTGCTTTCTCATTCAATCAAGTTAGAAGTGCTAAATTTATAAAATGTTTTTCTTTATTTGATACTGGTAGCGCGATTAACATTATTAAACGTTCCTTGGTCCCAAGCGACATACGCATATCCGGAGTACTGAAACAAACAAATTATATTGGAGTAGGTCGGACGAAAATTTTCACATACGGTACAATTAAATGTTTTATCAAATTTCGAAATGTCATAAAAAAAATCTCTCTTTTAGTACTTCCTGATTACTCGATGTCGTTGCCGTTAATATTAGGACGTAGTTTTTTAAGTGTTTTTGACATTCATTTAAGCCAAATAAGGCCTACTTTTAATAATAAACGTGAATTCTTATTGAGTAAAAACTCTGAAAATGTATATTTTGGCACTTCTAGCTCTAATAAAATAAGTAAAACTAGTGGTTGTAGTAGCACGGGAGTCCGACCGTGCGATAAAGAACTAATTGATAATTCAGTCGAGTTGTTAAGTCCGATGTATGGTAAAGGTGTTACTCAAACTGATGTCTCTGCTCCGCTGGCTGCTCTTGTTCCGTTGCCTGTCCGCTGTGGTGAGGGAAGTATCTCGTCGATTCTCGAGATAGATGTAGGGGAATCGCACTCAGATGTTGATATCTGCCCGCGGTTGAGTGAATGTAAAGTTCTTAGCCTAAAAGAGGTTATAGATACATCTTATTTAAACCCGATAGGAATCGAACGTAAATACCATGATTATAAAATGAGGATCTGCCTTTCAGACGATACACCATTTCATTGTCCACCAAGAGCACTATCGGTGTTCGAGCGGAAGGAAGTCTGTAAGAAGATAAAAGATCTGATGGAAAGGGGGATCATTCGACAAAGTAAGTCACCTTATGCATCCGCGGTAGTGCTCGTTAAGAAGAAGAATGGTGAGCTGCGCATGTGTATTGATTACCGTGCACTAAATAAGAAGACAATTAGAGATAATTTCCCGTTGCCCCTTATCGAATATTGTGTAGAATTTTTAGGAAACAAAAGATGGTTTACATTACTTGATTTGAAGGATGGTTTCCATCAAGTGGGAATGGACCCAGATTCAGTAAAATTTACTTCTTTTGTGACACCTGATGGGCAGTATGAATATGTGCAAATGCCATTTGGGTTAAAGAATGCACCCGCTAATTTCCAGCGGTTTCTGCACGAAATATTCCAGGATTTAATTGAGGCAGGCAAGCTAATAATTTACTTAGATGATATTTTGATCGCTACCATTGATTTCGAATCTCATCTGAAAGTTGTTGAAGAGGTCTTACGCCGTCTTTATGAAAAGGGACTAGAACTTAAGTTGAGTAAATGCAAGTTTGGATATGATGAATTAGAATACTTAGGCTATTCTGTAAATGCATCAGGTATTCGATTAACTGATGCGCACATTCTAAACATTAAGCATTACCCGATGCCAAGTAATCGAAATGAATTACACAAATGTATCGGTTTGTTTTCCTATTTTCGCCGATTTGTACCTTCGTTTTCCAAAATAGCTAAACCCCTTTTAGAATTATTACGCAAGGAAAGTAGATATGATTTCACCGCAGACTGTATAAAGGCTTTCCGAGAGTTACGTGACAAACTTACTTCTGCTCCGGTACTGGCAATTTACAGTCCTGAGAGGGAAACCGAATTACATTGCGACGCGAGTAGTCTAGGGTTTGGGTCAGTTCTAATGCAACGTCAGGGTGATAAAAGGTTTCACCCCGTAGCATATTTCTCGAAAACCGCCACTCCGGCAGAGTCTAGATATCATAGTTTCGAGTTGGAAACTCTGGCTATCATTTATTCCTTACGCCGTTTTCGAATATATTTGGAAGGTTTGTCCTTCAAAATTATTACCGACTGCAATTCACTCACCCTTACCCTAAGTAAGAAACAGGTGAACCCTAGGATTGCTAGGTGGGCGTTGGAACTCGAGAACTATGACTATACGATACAACACCGAAGTGGGGTTTCGATGGGGCATGTCGATGCATTAAGCCGGTGTCATATAGTCGCAGCCCTTACCAGTGACGAGGTAGATTTGCACATTCAAGTAGCCCAAACTAGAGACCCGGAAATTAAGAAGTTGAGACAGAAGTTGGAAGTGGATACGTTAATGCGTTATGAGTTACGAGACGGGTTAGTTTTTCGTAAGGGCGAAGGAAATCAATTGCTCCTTTGCGTGCCGGTCGAAATGCGGGATAATGTGATAAGAATGGTGCACGAAAAGATTGGTCATCTGAGTACTGACAAATGTTATAACAAGATTCGGAAAAACTACTGGTTTCCTAACATGAGGAACCAGATTGAGGTATTTATTAAAAATTGTATCAAATGCATTATGTTCTCTGCGTCTCCTCGCTCCAATGACCATAATTTGTACAGTATTCCGAAGAAACCGGTCCCGTTTGATACTGTCCACGTGGATCATTTCGGCCCTTTGCCTGCTCTATCCTCCAAACGAAAGCACATCCTAGTTGTTATTGATGCTTTCACAAAATTTGTACGTCTGTACCCTGTCAACTCGACTAGTACCAAGGAAGTGTGCGCTGCAATGGATAAGTATTTTAGCTATTACAGCCGTCCTAGACGCATGGTTACCGATCGCGGAACATGTTTCACTTCCCTCGAGTTTGCAAACTACTTACTGCAAAATAACGTGGAACACGTTAAAGTTGCTGTGGCTTCTCCGCAAGCTAATGGCCAAGTCGAGCGGGTCAATAGAGTTATAAAAGCAATGCTAAGCAAAGTTAGTGAACCGGTAAACCACGCAGATTGGTCTGTTAAACTATCATTAGTGGAATATGCGATCAATAATACCACCCATAGCTCGACGAAAGAGTCTCCGAGCAAATTACTTTTTGGGGTAGAGCAGCGGGGAACTATCATTGACGAGCTTACGGAATACTTGGAAGATAGGTTTGATGTCGAAACGATACGTGATCTTGATGCTATCCGATCACAGGCGTCGGATTCTATAAAAAGGTCCCAAGAACACAACGAGAGTTACTTCCTGAAGCACAGCGTACCGGCTAAGACATATGCAGCCGGAGATTTTGTTGTAATCAAACATGTTGACACCTCTGTCGGCACTAACAAGAAATTTATTCAAAGGTATAGGGGCCCATATGTCATTCACAAAGTTTTACCGAATGACCGTTATGTGGTGAGAGACATCGATAATTGTCAACTTACACAATTACCATATGACAACGTCATAGAAGCGGCGCGAATACGGAGATGGGTTACAAGGATAAAGGACCCGGGTACTGCAACCACTGATTTTTGAGAGCAACACTAATTTGAATGAGGTTAAAGTTATTATTAAGGTTAATGTTATTTGTTATCATTGTTATTATTATTATTATGATCGTGGTCGATCATGAGGTCAGATTGACCGAGCTGTAATGATATTTAGTTCTTAAGAGAAAAGTTAAATGTCAACACACCATAATGGGTACTACAGTGCCACCTAGGGTTGAGTAGGAAAGCAATGAAGGCAAAAAGAAGAAGCCGCCATATTGGAGAATGGGTTTCCGGCATTGTCGTTTTGGTTGAGAGAGAAGAAGGTTGACTTTTGTAAATAAAGATAAGTGTTATCGAGAAGAAAAGACGAAATCGGTTGTTTTTATCAGAGACAATACTGAGACCCCCAACTCACAATCCTCTTGCCGCTGGCCCCCTCAGTTTTTTTTCAAATTCGCCATTTTGTTTTCCTATCGGTGTTATGTCTATTTAGAATCCGTGTGACATGTAAAAACATAAAAAAAATATAAATTCAATGCTGCCAACCGCTACCAACCATGGGGGAATGTGGTAGAGTTCGAGAATACCACATTTTAAGATAACTGAATGCTATTGGTTGGTTATTATAAATTTTTAAAAAACGATTAATATAATTTGTTTAGTTAATAATGCGATCTAAATGAGATGTTTTATATACTAGAAACATATTAGGACAAATATTGTTGTGTATTTTCTGCTTTTGAATATCATTAACTTCGATTTGATGTGTACATTTTTCTTAAATAACTGAAGAAAAATTGCCCAAAATGTTTTTATTTTCATACAACCATTCTACAGTAATCATTTTTCATAAATATTTTCAGCAAAAGTGCACTAATTCCTAAAATGAAATACTATTTACACGAAACGAATAATTTCAAATTTAACTGACAAAATTCTATGAACGCTGGAAGCAACTTTGCCGACAGCGGAAGTGGGACACGCAAGGTGCGAGTGTGTTGGTGAGTGACAGTTGTCAATACGAATTTCTATGTAACAATACTAACGCACTTAGCGTGTACCACCCCATAGAAATATAGCTTGTAGGCAAGTAACGGAAAATCGGCCGAAGTTGGGGGTCTCAGTATTGTCTCTGGTTTTTATTGAAATCTCAGAGCGGATTAAAACATATTACATTTGTTTTGATTTTTTTTTTGTTTTGCTCGATTTTCTTTTATTTTCTTGTTTTTTTTTTTTCACTTGTCACAATTGAAATGTATAAGCCAGCCGTGATGACATATGAAATAGTTTTTTAGTACAATTTGGTTAGGTGATGCCAGCTCTTAGTAACTATTTTAGAGAAAACATCAGTTAAGCCGGAACCACACTTGTAACGTGTGTTGTGATGTGGAGTGGCGTGTCGCTATCACTCCAATGGATTTCATATGTGTAGAAACATATTTTTCTCGTGTGTTGTGTTGCAGTGTGTCGCGTTGTGTCGAAATCGCTCCTGTACCGATTGCGCCACAACGCTCTATGGCGCAATGAAGCGAGACATATATATTATCTGAAATTGCATATGTGAAAGAAAGAGTACACCATGATCTATGAAATCAATAACGTCAAAAAAGCAAAACAAACAACATTTGAATTCATTTAAAAAAATGACAGCACACTAGATAAGTGTGCACAGAACACGAAACGACAGACCACACCACAACACACCACACGTTATAGGTCTGGTGCGGGCTTTAGTTATTATATGAGTTATTTTCATTTATTAAATACGGCTGTAGAAACATATTAGGACAAATATTGTTGTGTATTTTCCGCTTTTGGATATCATTACCTTCGATGTTATGAGTACATTTTTCTTAAAGAACTGAAGAAAAATTGCTCAAAATATTTTTATTTTCCCTCAACCAATCAACTTTGTTCTTTTTTTCATAAATATTTTCAGCAAAAGTGCACTTATTCCTAAAATAAAATACTATTCACACGTAACGAATAATTTCAAGTTGAACGGACAAAATTCTATGAACGCTGGCAGAAATTTTGCCGACAGCGGAAGTGGGACACGCAAGTAGGTGCGAGTGTGTTGGTGGGCGAAGTTACGTGACATTTGTCAATACGAATTTCTATGTAACAATACTAACGCACTTAGCGTGTACCACCCCATAGAAATATAGCTTGTAGGCAAGTAACGGAAAATCAGCCGAAGATGGGGGTCTCAGTATTGTCTCTGGTTGGTAGTTTTTGGATTTTCAAGCTGAATAAGTGAAATTGTTTTTCAGGTATCCGAACTCTGGTTAATGAATTTTTCACTTTATTTTCAATTATCCGAAGTTCGGTTAAAAGTAAATACCTACCTACCGCTTAATGCCCAAAACAAATTTTCATGTGTTTTGCTTGCAGTACTGCATGCTTCACTGCATCCAGAAATTCTGCACATGTGTTTTGGGCATAAAGCTTAGTACGCTGCTCGAGCTAAACTAAACTTGATCTAAATTCCTCCCCCCACCCATTTTCTGCAATACAAAAAAGCAAAAGAACAACAGAACACAACGACCTGTCAAAATTTAGTTTGAGAAAATGTAGGTAGGTACCGCCCTATTAAATGGGCACGCTTAACAGATACATGAAGTACATGCTGAAATAAAAGTTTGATTATTAGCTCTAGCAGGGGGTCAATTCCCGTTCAGTGATACTGTGAAATGATAAATAATTTATCATTTCAGTTTTCACTGCAGCTTTTTATTTTATCACTTCACAAAGCCACCTAATGCGATTCTCGAACTCATCATGATAAACATTTGTCTAAATGTGTACTAAAATCTACTAAATGATAAATTCTGTCACCCAGTTTGTTTTTTGAGTTTCCATTTAATATACTATGTATTTTATAATTATAATGTCGGGAATAATTATTATTAACAATAGGCGTCGTATTGAACAAAGGTGATTTATTAATTCGTTGTTTTGTTTTCAACAAAAATAATGTGTTCCCTTTTTCCTAGAAATAAAGTTTTGCGACGTTCCCTTCGGGATAGACATAGCCCGTTCGAGGTTACTACTGATGAGCACTTTATTCATCTCTATAGATTTCCAAAAAAATTGCATGAAACTAATAAATGAATCCAGCTAAAGCAGGAATAATAAACAATGCATGTGTTGTACTTCACGATGTATTTATTAAGGCAGGAATCACATATTTGGAGGATGTCGAATTGCAGTATGATTACGAAGTGGATATAGCTGACGAGAATCCGCACTCTTCATCGAGTCAAATTTTGTAAAAAGGCAGACGCATTCGAAACAGAATAGTTAGCCAGGCATTTGATATTTATTTAAATAAGGCTCAAGTAAACATTTTAAAAATAACAGACAAGACAATAAACATTAATGCAATTATTTTTTATTTATCAGTGCTTGGAACAACTCATCCAGTTGTTTATTTATGTTATTTATTGTTTTCCTCCATTAACATGGCTTTCTTTTCCTCCAGTTTCATTTTCTTTTCTTTCACCTCTAAACTCACGTTTTCACACTTCTTCACAAATGAGATTGCTGTGATAAAAAGCTTACCTATCATATGAAAAAATTCTGACATTTGTTTTAATTTTTCATAGATCGAGAATCGAATTCGAATCGAATTCTGAACTTTCGAAAAATCCTTTTCATTCCACAGTATCACGGAACGGGAATTGACCCCCAGGGCACCACTCAGCTAAATGGGTTCGCTTAAATTTAGGTCAGGTACATTTTGGAGAGAACTTTGTATGGGAGCGGAAATTAAGCACGAGCAGCGTACCAAGCTTAAGCGAAAAAATAATTGTGGCAAATAAGTTTTTTAGAGTGGATATAAAAATTAAAATGTGCCTTCGAAAATATGTGTATATTTACCTATATTCTTGAATAAGTATTCTTACATTCCAATTATAGCATTTCATTAATTTGCTTATTTGGATCCATAAGTAATAAAACTATATTTAATTAAAAACTAACAGCTTTTAAGAAAATATTCTCTATTATTACATCATCGATTTTAAAATGCTTCTCACAGAAATCAGCTATCCTTGAGCAAGCCTCTTTAATCATTTCACTGGGAACTGTTAGTACAATTCGAATGTAATTTGGGTACTCAAAACAGCTGCCTGGTAAACAAAAGACACTTTGTTCATTGACTAGATCTTGAACAAATTGCAAATCTGTTAAAAATGCAGGGAAGCTTGGAATATCAATTCCTATCATCATGTACATGGCACCTTTCGGTAGTACAGGTTTTAAGCCACGAACATTTTTAAGAATACCATAAGCCAAATTAGCGTTTTCCTGAAATGAGACAGGTTAGTATATAATATTTATAATATATATTAATTAACATACCGATAAAATATTAATAACACTATTAAAATAGCTTTTCGGAGTTTTAGCGAGTATGTCGGGAACTGCGCCTTGTACTAATGTGTTGGATCCTAATATACGTCCGGCCATATTTCTTAAGCCAATAATAATATTCTCCAAACGATTGTGCCGATCATGGATGACAATCCACCCTGTTCTCCATCCCGGAACAAGAAAACGCTTCGTTAGTCCACCGCATGATAAAACTGGAACATCCTTTGAGAGAGCGCTGACAGCAATATGATGTGAGCCCGGGAAAACGAAGTGTTCATATATCTAGGAATACGGAAATATATTTTTCTGTAGGTCATCTTCAATGGGCCTATCTAATAATAATTTTTAACCTTCACATTACTTATCCATTTTAAGGGCAGATCATTTTTAAATTATTAATATTATTATTATTATTATAATTCATCTTCTAGTGCTTAGGCTTACAACTAACAGATGTTTGAAAACTAGGTATGCTAAAAGTATAAATTATTTAAAAAGCAAAAATGTATAATGGACCCAGGTTCGAATCCCGCAAGGTTTTTTTCCACTGCGCTACCTCCCGCGAACGTCTGACAAACATCCGAGAGTATAACTTGAAAGACCTTCTCAATTAGCCGCTTGGAGTCGGCATAAAATTGTAGATCCCTTGCATTCGTTCCAAAAATGAAAAACTCACAAAACGAATGGTTGGGAGAAGCTAGGCCTAGGGTCCCTCCGAAACTGTTGCGCCAAACATTTAAAAAAATGTATAATAATTGGTTTTTAAACTGAACTCTTCAAAGATTTAATACCAAGAATAAGCATCATAAAATTAGGAGAAAATTCCCAAGGCATTTTATAAAAATAATGGATTCCAAACTACGTCAGCATATTCAAGCAGTGTTCAAACTTATGCAGTGAATAGTGGAAGTAAAGCAAATGGATCTCTTAATTCTTTTCCATTACGCTTTATGAAGCCAACAACTGTGTTAGCCTTCGCGACAGTCTAATCAATATGACATTTAAAGGAGAATGTCGCATCCAACATGACTCCCAAATCTTTTATTTTCATAACTTTATTCAAATGAATTGAATTAATAGAGTAATTTTATTCAAGTAAAAGAAATCACATTGCATTTCTTAATATTTAGTTTTAGACTATTGACATTGCACCAATCAGTGATACTATCCAGATCCGATTGTATCAAAGAGCAGCCATCAATACTTTTAATACATGAAAACAGTTTTAAATCACCTGCGTATAGTAGGCATTGCAAATTTTTGATTGATGAAACGATATCATTTATAAAAATAATGAAGAGCAGTGGGCCTAAATGACTCCCTTGCGGAACATCTGAAGTAAACCTAATACCTTACGAGAGCGTATTCCAATTTCTTAATCATTGAGAGCGACCAATTAGGAACGATGAAATCCATAGAAGCATTTTGGAGTGAATTCTCAAGAAGAATTGAGTGATTGACCGAGTCAAAGGCTTTACTAAAATCGGTATATATCGCATCTACTTGGCTTTTGTTTTCCATCTTAAACTTAAGACCTAGCAAAACCTCTTTATAGCTTAGTTCGAAAGATCCAATACTGACAAGATTAGCAATATTATTTCTTTTACCCATTAGTATAAAAAGATTCAAAGAAAGAAGCGAAAAGTTCTAATGTAGATTCTACATTAGACAATTCCACGCCCATAAGATGCACTGTGCCCGGAATCCCAAATTGTTTACGTTTGGAGTTTATAAAATGTCAGAAGGAGAAGGAGAAATAATATGTACCTATATTTAGGTGGACAACAATTTGTACGAACATCAAACTGATCTTATTTCGTTCTCGATGTGGCATTTTAGATTTCGATCTGAAATTTCGGGTTCATGCTACTTAATCAAACATGAAATCCGGATTTAATTGGTTCCTGCGTGTATTGAGTTAGCCGCAGAAAAAAAAAAACATTTTTTTCTTAACTTACACTGGAAATCAATTGCAATTCATTTTCACTCATTTATAACGTAATAATTTAGTATAAAAATAATTTAGGTACTTAATATTAAAACTCGTTTCCATACGCGTAAAATTTAATTAACTGGCAGCTGAGAACAAATTGAGATTTATCAAAATTGTCCCGGATCAAAAAAAAAAAAAAAAAAACATGTAAAGCAATCTCGATCAAAAAATACCTAATTTTAATTTTTTTATAAAAAAAAAAAAAAAAAAAAAGTTGATTGATAAACCGAAACCGACATTAGCTTTCAGTTACGGATTTAAAATTAAATAAATAACATAAATAAATAAATAAATAAAAATAACAAAATATTATCCAATATTTTGTTAAAAAAAATCCTTAAAATATTTTATTCACGAAGTTTAAGCTGTTCTTTCTTAGTGAATAGATGTATAAAAAGGGAGACTTTTCTGTACTCCTTTTGTATTTCGAATTTTGGGGGACACAGTCATTTTTAAGACGTATGGTAAACCCTATACACTGTTTCATGGTTTAACACATGCGAAAAAATTCAATCAGTCAGTAAAATATTTTGTTTATAAATTGTTATCCATGTGAGTGCTTACCTCATCTGCAATTATTGGTAGAAAGTACTTCGCCGCCAAGTTCACTATTTTTTGTAGATGTGTTTTAGAAAAAACGCTTCCACACGGATTACTGGGATTGTTGATCAATATGCATGAAGTGTTTTTATCTATCAAAGTCTCCATTTGCGCTAAATCTGCCTCCCATTGTCTTTCAGGTAGTAGGTTATAGTATCGGACCTCGATTCCCAGTCCTTCGCATATAGTATTATACAAACTGAATCCTGGCCTTGGAACAAGAATGTTCTGGCCATTATCCGCTAATGTTAATATGCATATTTCCAGTGCGGATGAACATCCGCTACACATTATTATGTCATTTGCAGAAACTGGCCCTTGATGTGCAACATATTTAGCGATGGCTTTTCGGGCTTCTTCATGTCCTGTAGCGTGAGCATATCCATTATAGTTTCCGCTTTCAACAGAACTTTTTAAGGCTTCAATAGTTGCATCGGAAGCTCTTAGATTTCCAAAAATAGTCGGGTCACCTGTTTGCAATTAAATCCATTAAATTTATATATTTATAAATTTGGCTCTGCGAAATAAGGCCCCAAAAAGAAAATGAAATAATAATGCCCCAAAAAATTATACAGGAAACGACAACAACGGTTTTTAATAGAATTTGGGGTGTTATTTCCTTTTTTGGGGCCTTATTTCCTAATGAAAATTGGGGTCTTATTTCATTATGATATGGCATGCTGTCCCCTGTAACCCCCCTGCTTTGGTTTACTGTTAGATTACGGGGTGGGTGCGAGGTTGAGCATATAAAAAGTTTCTTTAATCTAAATTAGTTTATCCAATATCAACAATATTTAATAAAAAGTCGTTTTCATTATTTTTAATTTCATTATGAAATAAACCCCAAATAAGGTCCTTATTTCATTTTTGTTTTGGGCCTTATTTCATCGCAGTGGGGCCTTATTTCATATTTGAATTGAAATTGGGGTGTTCATTCATTATGAAGTAACACCCCAAATTTGGGGCCTCATTTAATTTTCTCTTTTGGGGCCTTATTTCCTACAGCCATTAATTTGACGATAATCTGATTTTGAGGAAAAGTGTATATGAATGATATTTATATTATTATGTGTGCTGGATACAAACATGCATTAAACCTTAAAGGTTTTGTTTTTTATTACTGCACCTCTCGCGAATGTCTGACAAACATCCGAGATTATGGCTGTATGGAAATAAGGCCCCAAAAGATAAAATGAAATAAGGCCCCAAATTTGGGGTGTTATGTTACCTAAAATCTGTGGTTATGATACCATATACCTACTTTATTTAAGTCTTATATTATAGATTTTTTTTCATGTATTCAGCATAAAAATATCAAAAAGCGATACATTATTTTATTCATTTTATTATAAAGTGAAAAATTACATTTCGTTGGTATGAGGCAATGAACCCGTTTTATTTACACGTCTTCGTCGGCTCTCTCGGTGGTGCATGACGTTCATACACCTCATTTAAAAATCTCCTTTTTTCAGCAAGACGTGTAAACCGAATCTTATACGCACCACCAGCAGTAGTATCATATCCGTTCTACTGCTGATTTTAGCGATATTAGGGGATGGGATGAACGATCTAAGTACAATAGTTTTTGAAATATGTATTCAAAATGCACCACAGCAAGTCATCAAAAATAAATACCGTGCGCGAACGTGTTAAGAAAAAATACACTCAACGTGATAATGTTTTCGTTCACACAATTTTCAAACAATTTGTTATGAAGCAGTAGAATACGTCGTCCTTAAAAAAGTGCGAACAAACTAGATTCCAGAACACCAGTATTTTCTTTCGTGTTCCCTGAATTCTCGTAAACACGTAAGTCCGTAGTTTTTCTCATGTTATTTAGTATTTACTAGAATTTGCCCAGTGGTAGAATTTCTACCATTATATTGATTTGGCTTATATCCAAAATATTGCAAAAGAAATTACATATAGCATTGCATCTCTGCACAATGTTCCAAAAAAAAAAAAAACAATAAACCGAATATGTTGTGTTTAAGGCAATGAAAGTGGTTCTTAACTATTTCCATTGTATATAGAGACTAGAGATTATCTATATACAATGCTATTTCCCTTGCCTCTGCTAAGGAACTTTGTTGCTTAAATATCTTATCTAAAGTTCCGCTCAGCAAAAGTACTTCGTTTTGACTGTGCAGAATTTTAGCTGCCATGAGTATCGAGAGTTTTCAATGTTCTTAAATTCGAGGTTACGTTGAAAGTTGAAACAACGTGTTGTTGCCGTTAATAATATTTTCATACTGGAGATATCAAATATAAATTATAATTGCATTAGCACAATAAATGGTTTCCGTAAAAAAATTTCCGAAATCATGAAAATCAGGCAGAAATTTGACCAAACAGGGTCTCACTGTATACCTATTACAATTAAAATTAATAAAATTGCTAGTACAAAATGTATGGAAAATAGATTTCTACGAATTCCCCTCAAATGCAAAGAAAGCATTAAAAATTAAACTTACCACTTCACATAAATTTGCACTTCAATCACTGGCAAAATCACAAAACTATGCAGAATACTAAACAAAATTAAGATACCACACTGAAAGGTAAAACACAAATAAATTCAACATTTTACTATGAATAAATAGGTATAATCAATATTTGGCAAATTACCGAAAAATTAAATTGCAAATTTAAACAAATTGTATCCGTAAAGAAAATCTCATGTAGATTTTGTGACAATTACGATCTCACTGTATATTGCGATAAAGAAATTCCCGTACAAAATGTATGGAAAATTAATTTTTACGAATTTTCCAATTTAATTTCAAAGTTTTCCAATTTTCTCGCCGTATGAACCTTCCTTAGGCGTAGAGAAACACAACAAAGAAATGATAGCTCAAATCGGACGGTCCCTTCCCGAGTTATGGGAGGTCTTACAGATGCAAATTTGTTATAGACTAGCTGACACGGCGAACTTCGTTCCGCCCAAATTCGTTAATGGAATGAAAATAATAATTCCGAGCATGCACAATGCACTTGCTACTCAAACTCTTTATTCAAAAGGTATATTCAATAGAAATAATTGACGTGTCGGTCAACCTTTAGCTTTTTCACTAAAGTGCTTTACGGTACACGACGTATAAGGCGGAATGTTACGCCGGCCGCTTTAATGCCAATGGCAAATCGTTCTTAATAAGCTGAATCCGCGAAATTAGAATGTTTGCCTTTGAATTTTCCAATCAGAATCAAATCGTCACTTCCATGACATTTTATTTGAGATTTTTCACAATCAAACCAAAAGCGATCCGTTACAAAATCTCGGTGGACTAAGGTTGCGCGACAAAACTGAGCCGATTTTCAATTTCAAATTGTAGCGGCAAGCCCGGAACTGACTGCACATACGGACTTCAGTCTCTTTTATACATAGCTGTACCCACGGTTGCTACTTGCAAACAAAATTAGCGACTAAAAATGAAAAAGAAAGTTACCAGAACGAGCTAAAAGTTACCAAAAAATTATAATACACGAAAAAGTCATACATATCGTCTTGAGTCAGCCTGAATATGACTTTTAATTGTCGTTTGATCGTTCGGCGTGTAAATCGCGCCCAGATTTCGCAAAGTTTCAAATGTCCAATAATAATTTCAATTATACATACAACTTTAGAAATTGCGATTGAATTTTCTCTTTTCTTTTTGAATGGGAGGTTCTACAACCCGCTTTTTTAACCCGCTTATCTCTTGAAAAGTGTCACCTATCGGGTCCAAAAATATCCGATCTTTAAACCTGGAAGTAATCAAACCAAAATAATCCTATATTTCAAACTGTAACGAACCATATACAGCCACAAAATTTTATTGAAATCGGTTGAGTATAGTTAAGGAGATCGACAACAGCGCCGCCTATCGCTCCCGCGCAAGATATATAAAATAATATAATAATACTTAAAATAATTTAATTTTTGTATTTCACGTGACACTCCTCGATTCCGATCCAGTTTATTTTTGTTCAAGTGTTGATAGCTGATCTATCGACCGGGGTTAAAAAATATAAAATGCTATTAAAAAGTAGGGGTTAGTGGTACGAAGGTAAAAATTAAGGACTGAATGTATTTTTTAATACCACACCAAATAACAAAAAAAAAAATTGTCCAACAAATTAAAAACATTTTTTTTGGGGTGATAACATTTAGAGGTATACAAATTAGTTATAAACCTATTCTCAAACCTACTGAATATACATATAAAATTTCATCAAAATCGGTCGAGCCGATTGGAGCATTTTTATGTAGGTAAGGTTAGTTTTGAATGGAGGATCATAAAAAGTTTGTCGAATACAAATTAGACAGGATCAATAAATTTGAACTTGTGAATTTATATCAAAAATCGATTTGCGAGATAAAACAGTGTCTATAGTCCACATACACCCAAAACTATACTCTGTCCAAGAAAAATTGTCAGTACAGGCCTTATGGGAAGCTCTTTTTTCTACCAGTGGTGCCTGTAGTACTCTCACGGCACTCAAACACAAGATTTGCCACTGAAATAAAAACGAAACCACTGGCATTCCAAGGAATTTTGTTGTTGTAATTTTCCTGAAATTCGCATACATCCCTCCACAACCAGTCTGCCACACAGTCGCGGGCAGAATGAGCACGATCGCTTGTGTTCGCTTGCTATTATCATCAACCAAAATAAGCAGTGTGAGTGACTGAAGCACATCAGAGAAGTGTTACCATATGGCAATGTTAGCATATCATTAAGGGTTTTTCTTTGAATTTTGTCAAAGAACTTTCGGTTTTGGTGCTTTTTGGAGCTTTTGAGAGCGGCATATTATGTGGGGTGCTGCCATTCGGTTTTAATTTGTTTGTATTTCTGAAAGATCCAATAATATTCAGTTAAAACATATTTTTGAATGTTGTCTTTTAGAAATAATGTTTATTCGTGAGGTGTTTTAATGCATTCATTTCACTAACGCAACAAGTGATCATATGTGGGTTGTAGAGATATTGCAATAAATTAATAGTGATTACTAGGGCAACTCAACCGGATTCATGCAAAAGCATGGTATTTTAAGGGATAAACTTTGATTAAATATTTTATTATAGAAAACTTAGTACAAATTTTCAGCCTTATTCGTAAGGGCATATTTCTGCATGTTTTGGTAGGTATAAATTCATATTTCACTTTGTAGAGCATATTTTTCACACTAAAATATCAAAATGATGAAGCAGGTAGACCTATACTGTTTATTTTCGGTCGTCGGGTTTTACCACATCCGGTCACTCCTCTCCAGTAAAGTAAATGCCTTGAAAGGATTTTATGATCCTTTTTTTTTGCTACTGTTTCCGCGAAGTTCTGCATTGACGGGTAATAATTTTTTAACAAATATGTAATCTAGGTATATATGTCTATATTAAAAAATGTATGTAGAGCTGCACAAGTGCAGTCCTTTTACCATCTGTTTAGGTATATGACATTGCGTCGTGGTTATATAATTTTTTTCTAATTGCCTGTTTGTGTATATAAGGCGGAAACAATGGTTGTTATCTCAATAGCGGATAGTGCATCTAAGCAAGTGGTTAACTTTATTGTGCATATGAATAAACAGAAACATGGCTACAAAGTCTTCAAAGGATCTAAGTGTAGAAAAGAAACAAAAATTGTTGATGCAACTGAAAAATTCTATGACCTTTTCAAAAGTAAATCGGAAGCCGTAGGAAATGCGGCTACTGTTTTTTCTGTTACGGAACGAACTGTATACAGGCTTTTAAGGGAAAAAGCAATCAAAGGCCACAATTCACCACCAAAGAAGAAAAATAATTCCGGTATCAAGAGCAAGGTGTATGATTTTGACAAATGTGCGATTGGGCGGATAGTCCATCAGTTTTTTTATGGATAATGACCTTCCAACGCTAGACAAGATATTATTGGAAGAACAAAAAAGTTAAAATATAACAAAACTAAGCAGATCAACTTTGTATACAATATTGCAAAAAGATCTCGGACTTAAATTCGTCAAACTTCAGCTAAAGAATTTGTTGTTGGAAAGAAGTGACATTATTTCTTGGAGACGAAGATATCTACGCGAATTAAAAAAAATTAGAGAAGAGAAAAGAAAGATATATTTTACTGATGAGACCTGGCTAAATTGGAAGATGGTAACCCTAACAGTATTGCTCTCTGAGTTATGGCGAATTATCATACACACTACGGCAACCCTGTGAGAGCTTTAAAAAGGGACCGATTTATGTAAGTCATTGCAACCAGACTGAGAGACAAACATCCTATCTTCCCTGTACTGACAATTTTTCTTGGACAGAGTATAGTAAAAACTTGATTGCGTAATTACTGTTATTTCATATGAAATGTTAGTAGGCAAGTATGTACTAGGTAATTCAAATCCCGCAAAAACCCAAATTCCAACATAGGGTTTTTTCCGGGTTTACTACGATATCTCGAAAAAAAAAATCTCGAATGCATCTAGAATTAAAAAAAAAATGTTTACTTTGTTTAGTTAGTTGTATTTATGTATATATTCGATTTTGAAATTATTAATTTGTTATAAAGAATTATCGGTTATTTTTGTTTTGTTAAATTTTGATATTTTGTAACTATTTTTGCAAGATGAATAAATTATTTAATAAACAGAACATACAATTTTATGTTTTATACGAATTTTAGCTCTTAAACTAGATAAAAAAAACCTCAAATTCAGTTTTTATTTTCGAGATTTTTTCGAGATACCTATAGTTTTTCGAGATTTTTGTACATTAGAGATTTTTCTACATTCGAAATTTTTGCATTCGAGATTAAAAAAAAAAAATCGAGATTTTTAGCATTCGAGTTTACGTCATGATCCGGTTTTTTTCCACTGCGCCACCTCTCGCGATCGTCTGACAAACATCCGGAGAGTATAATTATTGTCTTGAAAGAGCTTCTTAATTACCTAGCCGTTTGGAGTCGGCATAAAATTGTAGAACCCTTCCATTCGTTCCAAAAATGAAAAAAGGTCACACAAAACGAATGGTTGTGAGAAGATAGGACTAGGGTCCCTCCGGGCCTGTTCCTGTTGCGCCAACTATTAGTTTTTATGTACTGGGTAGTTATGTTTCTTCACCTTTACACGCTTTCTTCACTTACGACGAATTCAAAGCAAAGAGCAACAACAAACAAAAACAACACATAGCAAAGCAACTTTCAAATTTCGTTTGATGGGCAGTTTATAGCATACTTTCTTAGTAAGAATAGAACGGCAACGAGTGCACACACGAAGAGTACTTTAACAGTATTGCAAAGCAAAATTGAATAATTAATAATTTATTAGTTTTACGATTTCTTAGATATTTATTTCCCAATTTTCCGTTCTTATATTCATAAAAATTAATCATTAACAAGATATAACAGATTAATTCAATTAAAACACAAACAGCACACTCTGATTTCAAATTTATTTTACAAAATGACACTAGGCGTGTTTTTTTGAACTTCGATCTCAGCAAAGCAAAGTAAAGTAGGATTTTCAGCATGCGATTACAACAACGAACAACTACGCCCTACTTGACACTTCGAGGAATCACAGTAGTTGTTGTAATTGCGTGCTGAAAATCCTACTTTACTTTGCTTTGCTGAGTTTGAAGCTAAAAAAAACAGGCCTACTGTTCTTGTGTTCATAGTATGCTATAGATGGTATGCGATAAAAGCATGCTTTCTATTGCAAACTATGTAAATAAAGCAGCTATAATGGTCTCTACTTGTGATAATGAAAGCATGCTCTATCGTATAGTCTGAATTCATCGCAAATGGAGACAGCGTGTTACACTCCACATAAACATGTTTTTGAATTCTTGAACTTGATACACATTATTGATATAACTACTCCGCCAATGCTCCTAGAACAGGTCGTTGTTCAATCTGGTTTTGAGCGCAGTTTTTTTTTTAACAGAATTAATTTGCATATTATGTTTTTAAATTTGTAAAACTTGTCGAATTGCAGAAAAAGAAATCTATATAAATGTTGTATAGTATAATTTGTTTTCAAAAAATACATAATACCGTCGACTCATATGTATTATTTGAATACAAGCCCATCTCGAGGCGAATTTATACACACTCCTCGTTGTTGCCCAATCAGAGAAAAGTATATCTAGCGATTTTATAAGACTGTCGCTAAGATATATACGTTGTTTTGCAACAGATCTCGGTTAACAGCTAATGATTTATGAATGTTATTTACTTAAGACGCATTTAAACTTCAACTTCAATTTAAGTCATAACAAAACTACGGCTAATATGTGTGTTTCTTTATGATGAAAACACAAAGATACCTATATATAACAATCATCAATATTTTAGTATACTGCTTTTGTTATTAACGTCATAATGTAAATATACTTCCTACTCGGCGCTAAACAAACTAATGCCGTTAATAGTTAATATATGCTTGATTGAGTACTCGTCGTTAAACGATAAACTTTAGCTTAACTAATTTTTGTGTTCCATGTCCTCAGCATAGTTCCTAATGAATTTCAATTTCATTTAAAAATCGATGAATATGCGATCAGTTAGGGAAAATCAGAAATAAGATGGGGACTCATTTTTATCTGAACTTGGAAATAGTTTTAATATTATATATTTTTTTTTTTTTTGTGAATTTGAGGTTTTTTTTCGTTGTTTCCTCAAAACAAAATGTTTATTTTTCAAAAATTTATATTTCGATATACTAATTAAACTAATAGTTCAGTAGCAAGATTATTAGTATCATATCTCTGTGATTGTAAATTGTTGCGGCAACAAGCAAATGTAATATTGAACGTAATAAAAATATATAAAATATCGGTAGTATAAAAATAGTAAATTATTATAATGCCAGATTATAAGCTTGCTTTGAAAAGGCTAAATAGTATTTTGACATGGCTTTAATTCATTATGAGTATTTTCTCTATGGTGGATGTGGTTATCTGTAATAACACTCCAATTTCGAGTGGTGCAAAGCAAACTATTTAAAAGTAAAAGCGTAAAATAATAAAAAAAATCAGACAGACTTCCGCAAAATCGACAAACACATCTTGAAGTAGCCGTTGGAAAAGTAAGCACTCGGTAAGGAACTTTTAAAAAAACCCTCCATCATAATGTCCTTTCATACCTAAATATTCTTATCTGATATATTATTCAACATTTCTTATATAGTACATCTAATTAAATTACATTATCATTACAATTCAATACTTACCAATAGATAATGGAATCATAGGTTTATCAGGGTTTGGTGTAATTTTTAGGGAATCAACTACATCCCGAATACGGTTGTGAGTATTTTTTGATAATTTAGAAGGTTGGAGATTCCATTCTGGGGAAGTTTTATTTTGTGGTTCTTCTAGATATGTGTACTTTAAACCACTTGTGTTCATTATCACATAAGGTAAATTTTCTTTTGAGTTTGCTTGTTTTAAATTTATAAGTATTATTATTATTATGACAATAAGTTGCAATTTGTTTTTTCACAGGAAAAACAATTTAATAATGAGCCGTAACAGGTGTTTTTGTGTTATCATTAATTTATATTCTGTAAAGAAATTAATTTATCCGTTCCGTTTCAAAACACGATTAAAACTGTCACATATATGATCAACTAAGCTTGCTTTTATCGGTTAGTGGCAGTTTCATTACACGAGCATTTAGTTTAACCATATGCGAAAATTCAAACAACCGATATTTCCAGTATCTTGGTTTAAATAACAATTTAAGACCACAAGATGTTTTGCGTTGTAGTTTGTAGAAGTGTGATGTTCGATGAATAAATTAAAGCAGTATCCAGCTGATTTACATTTTCAACGTGTTTCAATTAGATGCGCGAAAGAATATAAGGCCAGTAATTCTGATTTTGCTAAAGTAATACTTATACAGTTCTTAATGTAGGTGCAATCTTGGAACACGGGGATTATTATCATTGGTTATTGTTTTTTTCTTTTTTTCTTTTAGTTGAGGATTGAATATTATTTAATGGAACATGAAATGAAACAAATAAAAGGGAATTGTTAATAGTAGAAAGAGAGAATAATTCAACTAAGCAGTTTCTTGATCATCATTATTTGTATAATTTTACTATACACAATACATAGAATCAGTATCAGTGTTTTATTTTGAAGCAAATTCTATAGTTGCTCACATGATTCACAGATAACATAATATTATAACAGTGTGAACTATTATATTTATTTATATTTTTTATATATTTATATACGCGTCTTGTTCCACAAATTCAATATTGTTTGTATTTATGATGCGCTTTTCATAGCACATAATGATAATTTGTTGGAAATTGCGATGACCTTTTTATTACATGCAATTAATTAATTAAACAAATGCGTATCTACTATCATACACTAAATTATAATGCTTTCATTAGCTGAAAGTCAGTTTTATAATTGATCTCAAACAAGTTCAGATTGCAGCTTTATTCTCTGCTGTGGCTCTTATTAGTTTATATACAGAGATTTCAATATACATCTCTTTTGATACGAATAATATAAATCATCCCTGGCAACAGCATTCTAGTCCAATTTATTTACTCCCTTCCTTATACAAAAGTTATAAAAGCATCTGCTTTAGAAACAGGATATACATTTTAAAGCTTAAAAAAGCTCAAAAGTGTTTTTGCACATATATTGTGTTCGTTATCCTTGCGCAGAAGCAGAAGTTATTATTTAATTTCGAAAAATCGTTTCTGTATCTGCATTGGTAAGACGGTAGCACCATTCGAAGTAAAGTTGAAACAGAGAGATTTCTTTCAGTCGCAAAAGATTGCTCAACGATTACATACTTTTTGATTATACGCGTATCCCCGGGAATAAGTGAATACAATTTTGATTAATTACCTAGGTCTGAAAGTAAACCTTAATTTTCAATTGATACTGTGTCGATTTCGAGTTTTGAAGATATACGTTAAGTTTGATTCTTGGCGCCGGTTTTTAATATTATCCGCAATAAATAAAAGCTTGTTAAGAGGTTAGATGAAAAATTTAAGAATATGTACCTACCTATATATTTTTTTATGAAAAAGTGTAAAACATTTATATGGACTGTTTTTGATTCATTTAAATGCTATAATTATACGGCGAACTCTTTATATACGTACGTGTTAAAAAAAAGTAGGATAGGAGAAAATAAGAGCATTATATATATATGTGTAACATATTAGTATGTATGATTAAAATATGGAAAAGAAAAAGTAATACTAGCAAACCTGAAATATCCAAGAAACAAAGCAACAGATAAAATAAATAATGCAACCTTTCCCTGTGATATCATTGCGCACAAATCCTACAGAAACAGTTAAAATTAATAAAGTTCTAGATAATTCGCGCTTAGAATAAAATAATAAGCACTATACGACATAAGTACATCGAAAAAAATTTTAACAGTGTAATCCTTTCGATTTTGCTTTATTATTTTCGTGGTATTCCCTTAATAGAACCTTTTTTGAATTGTTAAGGAAATCGTTATTTTTTTTATAAATACATACCTATACACGGAGGGTTTCATTACTAGAGTGAGAATTGTTTACCATTTGGCTAAATTTGGTTGGGTATTATTATAATTTTAGGTAGTTTAAATAATATTTAATCAATTGATAATTAATTATAATAATCTCGGTAAGGTAATAAAAAAAAGCTTAATTGACTTTTCTGCCATTGAAACTCCTACCTGAGGACGTAATTTTGCTAGAATTACAATGTTGAAAGTCAATGACTTTGGATTATATTGACC
Source organism: Cheilosia urbana (assembly GCA_946477585.1). Classification (NCBI taxonomy): domain Eukaryota; kingdom Metazoa; phylum Arthropoda; class Insecta; order Diptera; family Syrphidae; genus Cheilosia; species Cheilosia urbana. Next base: position 429,265 of record OX297854.1, on the reverse strand, counting down.
CGGAACGAGAATCTGCTTTCAAACAATTAGAGTTTTCATTCGTAAATTAAATATATCTAAAATTTCTAAAGAATGTATTTAAAAATATAAAGTAAAAAAAAAGTTAAAAAACGCCAAAAAAAATAATAAAGACGAGGTTCCGATCAAAACAAACTCTTAGTTACCTTTTTTTATCATAACAAATTTCCTGTAGGTAGATATTAACTATAGGAAATTTTGTGGATAAAGCAAAATTTTGCTCGTGATCGAAAAGTAAACAAATAGAATAACATTTTTATTTACGTATTTTCTGTATTACTATGTATGCTAATTCGAATATAACATTGCTTTATATATTTTATTTTAACTAAACTGACGCACCTACTTAAGTCAGCATATTTGTCTTTCTATTTCAGTTTGGATTAATAATTGCAAGAAAAGGTAGGCAAATTTATATATACACTAAAATCAAATATATTTAAAATCGTTATGGAATATAATAAAGGGCTATAGGCTAGTAAATTTGAAAATTAATTTGGTGTAGTTATTATATATTTTGATACAATTGGATGAACAATATATGATGAAATTGTTATCTATCACTTGCAACAAACATACAACATCAAAAAAAAAAAAAAAAAAAAAAACCAACAAAAATAAAAATAAAGAAAAATACACAACAGCTCACATATAGGTCGGGTCGCGCAGCTTCTCACAAGTGAAATGATTTTATTTTAGACTCGAGTAGAAAGCATTTACAATAATTGTATGCTGTATCCGAACGTGTAAATCGCGAAGCTTTCTTAGCAGAGTCATACGCAGAGATTGTGCAAAATTTATCATAGGCGTTATATGTAACGTTCCTGGTAGTAGCGCAGTAGTCGAACATAGAATTTATTAAAGTTGGTTTTAATTAATAAATCACATCTTAAATAAATAAATCCGATCGCGACTATTATATATATCCAACAGCATTGAAAGATTCTCAACACTTTGTTGCTTTTCTCACATATAAAAACAAAAAACACATATTCATATTTAATTCAACAACATGCATTCAAGCTTGCCAGTTTTTGAACAATAACTTTTGAAATGCGTTACATTGAAAAAAATAGGCATATTAAATATTTTCACAATATTTTCACCAATACAATTGATTTATAGATTCGCTTCAAATTGTTAGTATTATTAGAACCAACTAATCCCTTATTAAATAACATTGCATCAAGCAGCTATGGCAAGCAACAATGTCATTAGCTTTGGCTTCATTCCCGAGATATAACAAATTTTAAAATACAATTACATTGAAACTTTTGGGTAAAATTGTGCTGCTCCATAGTGTCTCAATGCAAATCAATGTTTTGGTAGGTACTCAATACTATGGAATGATCACTACTTCGTATAATTACCACCATTATTTTGATTATCGATTTACAATCACACACACTTACCTGCTTAACGATTCATGACTGAAAAAAATTGAAAATACACGACGCGGTTGTAGGTTTTACGTAGCATCAATAAACACTTACAAGAACCAAGTACAAGGAAAATTTAAAAATTCTAAGTGAGGATAGACAAGAACATTTGTTAACAAATATAAGTTTACTGACACTATAAAAGAATCTCAAACAAATAGTTTAATGGCATCTACACTAATTTTCCATAATTACACAATTTTTTATAATTGAACTTAATTCAGCTAGTAATTGAAGGTAGGTATAGAAATGTTGCATGTTCACTATTTAAAAGGTATAATCATTCTAAAACAAGATTTGTAATTGGTTTGATTAACAATATGGCAAATATGAGATACTCCCAAGTAGTGATGTCAACCCGGATTGAAGTTTTCATGCCTAAACCCGGAAAAAAAAGGAAGTGCAACAAACCTACAAAGTGATAAAAAATTGACAACAGAATGTTCGTTGATCGGTCGGTAATTAAATCCTTTTTGATGTCTAGTTTAAACCGCATTTACACTATCACGCACGCGCATTTTTACACGAGACGGGACAGAGAGATCCGTTTGTCCGCAGTCAATGCTAATAAAGGCGAAGGAATGAGATCACAAATCAGACGCCTAAGGTGTCATGGATGTTCTAGCCATAACTATAGATACCTACGTAAAGCGGAAATTCCGGCGACCAACATTTCTGCAATCACATGGAAACATTTCTATTTCCGATTTAAAATATGTGAAATGAGAGTGTTAATTAGTTTCAGTAAATTAAACCAACAATTCATCAGTCATTTATACGAAATAAATAAATAATTGTACGTTCATCCCTTCCGGAGGCCATTTTGTTTTATAGGAAAACGAAACTTCGTAAGCCTTCGCTATAAAAATATCAACATGCATAGCTTTCCCATAATTCCTACCACGTAACGTATCACGTTTTTTTGCGTGTTAGGTAATGCTGTCCCTTTAAACCGCATTTACACTATCACGCACGCGCATTTTTGCACGAGACGGGACAGAGAGATCCGTTTGTCCGCAGTCAATGCTTATAAAGGCGTAGGAATGAGATCACAAATTAGACGCCTAAGGTGTCATGGATGTACTACCCATAATTATAGATACGTAAAGCGGAAGTTCCGGCAACCAACATTTCTGCAATCACATGAAAACATTTCTATTTCCGATTTAAAATATGTGAAATGGGAGTGTTAATTAGTTTCAGTAAATTAAACCAACAATTCATCAATCATTTATACGAAATAAATAAATAATTGTACGTTCATCCCTTCCGGAAGCCATTTTGTTTTATAGGAAAACGAAATTTCGTAAGCCATCGCTATAAAAATATCAACATGTATAGCTTTCCCATAATTCCTACCACGCAAACAAGATGGCCGACCAAAAAACGTATCACGTTTTTTTGCGTGTTAGGTAATGCTGTCCCTTTCAGTCAGACGACTGTTTAGTATTGGGCATCCCTTTAATTTTCCGTGATAGGAATGTGTGACCGTGTAAATGCACTATTAGTCAGACGGCTGTTTAGTATTGGGCATCCCTTTAATTTTTCGTGATAGGAATGTGTGACCGTGTCCCATTAAGGTTTGGATTTGGATTTGGAGAGTACGTAAAGTAGAGAATTGAAAAATTAGCATGACGCCCAGCGGCACAGTTGTGACAATTAGTGAAATGACTACAAAGTACCAGATGTACAAAATACAAAATTTATTTGTATAAATTGATTGTAAAAACATCTCATAAAAATGTATGCCTTTTTTCTAAAAATTTGTCGTCGATGGCATAATTATGCTTTAGTTGGCACCACTGCTCTCAAGGTACATGAAAACTAATTGCCCATTCATTCGGCTTCCTGAAAATATCTAGATATAGGTAGTTTTATTTAAAATAAAATAATATTTCAAATCAAATGACATATTTTTGTATTTAGTTAAAGATCTTTAAGATAAAATTGTTTGGGATATGTGTAAGTGTTAATTTGTAAGTAGAATACTAGAAATAGATATACCTAGCATTTCTGCTATTATACGTATACTAAGCATAAGAGCACTCGTAATACTTAGATTTGTTCTATGCAATCCAAAACCACACAACTCATTTTATTTCGCATTGTAGCCTAATGAGTTGCAAAGGGCGAATATTTTCCCTTTCAATAAAATGTTTTTTATATTTCTTTTCGTTGGAATTTTATGCATAATGAATATGAACACGAATAGTCATCGGAAGAAAAAGCTTTCTTCTTTGTGATGTTAAACATGTGTGTAAATACAGGTAGTTATTCATAAATTTAACTAGTGTTGCTTAAACCGCAGTAATGAGCAACATAACATACATAATCTTTTATATTTTATATATATTTTTTTTTCTTATCTGGACGCCAAAGTTTGCAATTAATTTTCCCGTCTGTTTATTCGAGTTTTAACCACGTTTGCGGAATTTCCTTGATTTATTTATGATTTTTTTTTTTTTAAGATATGTAAGCATTAGAAAACGGTGGGTAAAATATACATTCCAGATTCATTTAAAGAAAGCGCACTTATTGTTTTCGATACAATTAATTGCCACAGAAATTTAACTCTCGTATATACCTATTTAATTTTTTTTTATGATTCCTAAGTTTATTTTCGAAAATGCCAATTATCTCCACAAAGTTTAAGCGACACATAAAAGCAAAAGTGTCAATAAGCGAAAGTGGGTAAGGGCGAAATGATAAATTACCATTTTATACACTTTTAGGTTACAATGACTTGACTAGGTACCTGTAATAAGAAAGCAAAGGCAATTAATCTTTATTAGCTGGGAATATGGATTTTCTTTAAGAAGGGTACAGTTATGTTCAACCGCAGACGTTTCTTTCCAAATGCTGTAAATTAATTAAAAAATAAACCTAAGCCACTATAATGTATCTATAGACAAAGCAAACTCAAATTGTTTTCGAACTGCTAGCAATATTAATAAATTCAAAATAAAATATAATTCCCCGGCATAACAATAATGTGTCATCGAAACGTTTTATGTGAATCTTTTAATTGAATTGGTTCTATGCATGTATTACATAGGTACATATGAGTTGGGGTTGATAAATTTTGCTTTTTCTGAACTCAATAGCAATACTTTGGAAATTCTGTAAATACTAAATTATTTACATTATCAAAACTTCTTCTTTTCATTATTTGCAGAATATTGCAATTTCAAAAGAAAAAGTAAATAAATTCTGTACCTTCTTATTTTTTTTGTAAGCGCAGTTGCTTAGTGGTTAGTGTGTTGGACTACGAGGGGTCGAGGTTCGAATCCCGCAAAAAACCCAAATTCCAACTCAGGGTTTTTTTCACTGCGCCACATCTCGCGAACGGCTGACAAACATCCGAGAGTATAACTGTCTTGAAAAAACTTCTCAATTCGCCGTTTGGAGTCGGCATACAATTGTAGATCCCTTCCATTCGTTCCTAAAATGAAAAACTCACACAAAACGAATGGTTGTGAGAAGCTAGGCCTAGGGTCCCTCCGGACCTGTTGCGCCAACTATTTTTTTTTGTTTTTTACTTATTTTTTTGTTTCTGCAAAAATTGTGTGGTGGTATAAAAAAACACCACACAATTTTTAAAACTACCCTAATTAAGTTGTTACTTAATCAGTGCGAATAAAAAACATCTCAAAATTTTTGCAAACTTTCCTAATTACAACAAAAATGGAATACAGAATTTACAGAATTGTAAAAGAGCTTCATTTAAAAAAGGTGAACAGATTTATATTCATAAGAATAGAAGAAACATTACCTTGGATAGATGAAATCTATTAGGACCGCGGTTTTCTTTTGTGAAGTGCGAAACGGATGTTTTAGTGAAAACCCGGATCCACTTTTTTTTTAAATGGAATAACATACATATCTGATGTTGAAATAATTTATTTTTTGACTAAATATGTGTATATACTAGCTGACCCGGCGAACTTCGTACCACCTAACGCGGTCAATGCGCCGAACTAATAATACAATTTAGTCTCGAATTAAAATTTACGGAAGCTCACAATTGCAAAATTTGTATGAAAAATATAGCCACCGTGAACTACTAAAATTTAAAGTCGAAACTAAAAATGTTTAGGGAAAATGATTGAACTTCATCAAATCATCAAGATGGTTTGTATGCAACGACGATCAGTATGTTATTTAAATCATTACAATACTTACAGAATAGGTTAACACGGGTAATGGATAATTTTGACCTGAGAGAAAGTGGAATTACTGGCTGCGTTTGGCGGAATCGCCAGACAGTAAATGTGCAGATCTTTCTTGTTCTGTCAAGTGCTTCCAATGCGCGTCTGTGCGCCATTGTGCATTCGTCCCAGATGATGATTGTATAGTTGGCCATTGCCGAGTGTTTCGCAATGTTACATGTCGGTTGTTCAATAGTTTAAAGGATTAACGCAATTTTAACGTACGGTATCCTTCTAAATATGTAGCCGCTATTCCAGAAGAAACAGCTGCTATAACGGAAAGGTGGATCTCGCACGAACAGTGGTACATTCGTTTGTACTAATTTATCTAATTGAATCATTTTCAAAAGTTATATTAATTATAATTACAATTTACAAATAGTAATAACTTAAGTATAACATTGCCGTTGTTTTACAATCAAATTGCAATTATTCACGTGCCGGCCAACCTTCCGCTTTTTCACCGAAAGTGCTTTATGGTACATACAAAACATTTATTGTTCTATTATATAGCGCGTACACGTACAAAGCGGGAGGTTTGCCGACACGTGGCACGCCAAATACAATTGACCATGTAAGAAACATGGGAATTGAAGATTGAAAAAATATCAAGCGATTGTCCTTGCAACTTATTAATTATTTTCGTAGCGAAAGCGAGACGCGGAAAATTTTTAAGACTCTTAAATACAAACAAATGGCAATTCGTTCTAAATAGCTTAATGACATTTGATTTGAGATTCTTCAAACTGTTTTTCTCAGCAAAAATCGCTCATGCCAATCATGGTCAATATGATTTTGAGCGATATTCGGGAAAACATTAACGATGAGCGTGGCATTTCAAAATAAAGTATGATAGCCAGTCTCCTGATCATACTTATCATACTCGAACACCGCCATATCATATCACTGCTTTAAGTTACGTATTTTTTCACATATTTGATTGACCAACATACCTCAACATTAATATGAGTCTGCAAACAAAAAAGTTAAAAAGGGCAGTACGACGACAGAATCTAATTATTTGCTCCTCTCACATTCATCGTGAATGCTTTTGCATTATTCGCCAGCGTGACCGTTGTGGCTGCCGCACAATTTTTTTTTTTACTATTTTGGCGCTTCTTTTAGTTGGTGAAGGCTCTTCAGCATTTTTTGTTAGTTCAAATAAATAGCTTTAAAATGTAACGCAGTTGATCATTCTAAGACTGTTATAGTGTTTATAAAGACAATGCTTGTTAAATATCGGTCAATAATTCTAAATTTTCAGAAAAGCTTCACAAATGACACTCTTTTCTCATTGGCCCTTTTTCTTGTGACTTTCGAGAGAGATATTCGAATTGTCGGGTCTCTTTTCGTCTCTCTACCACTATAAATCTTACCCAACATTATCTGGATTTCTCTAGAGTTCTTCCCTGGGTTCGATTCCTAGTTTTAACGCTATAGCATCAATTCACGGGAAATCTGTTTCATCGACTGGGTCTCGACCCAATGATGGCCCAAGATCCTCATTCTTCTACCAGCTAGTGCTGGACAGTGGCACAGTATATGTGCCGCTGTCTCAGATTCCTCCATAGTTTACAGTTAATATCCTCTCTAAGGCCCATCTTTTTTGAGTATATAAGAGCCACAGTAGGCGCAGTGGCTTAGTGGTTAGTGTGTTGGACTACTACGCTAGGGGTCGAGGTTCGAATCCCGCAAAAACCCAAAATTCCAACTTATGGTTTTTTTCACTGCGCCACCTCTCGCGAACGTCTGACAAACATCCGAGATTATGACTGAAAGAGCTTCTCAATTCGCCGTTTGGAGTCGGCATAAAATTGTAGATCCCTTTCATTCGTTCCAAAAATGAAATCTCACACAAAACGAATAGTTGTGAGAAGCTAGGCCTAGGGTCCCTCCGGGCCTGTTGCGCCAACTATTTTTTTTTTTTTTTAAGAGCCACGGAGGTTGCAACGGTTTTGTAATTTGAAACTGTTTGCTTAGACATAGTAAACACTTAACACATACGAATAATCATATCTTAAAGAAATTTTCTTTTTCCCGAGAACGGTATGTTGAACTTTTCTACGACTTCGTATGAAGTATGTTTAATGCAACAAGCAGGTTTCGAACGAAATGTCAAAATTTTAAATTTAAATTCATCATAGTGCCAGCAATGGAACTAACAGTAAAGTGGTTAATTTCATACTGCACAGATATGCTACTGTTGCTTTTTATCAAATTTTAAATATTTTTGGAGATTATTCTTTTTCCCATAAAATAATCCTTTTTAAATTGTTGGCCCTTGGCCTTGAATCAGTACGTCTGAAATCGATATCATTAATTAAACGTTTTAGCGTGTTCGTTTAAGATCCGTCATATCTGCGCCTTTCCTGGCTATCACTCTTCTCTTCATCTGAGTTATAAGAGATCTTAAGATTGTCATTGAACATTTCCGCTCTCGCTACGATGAAGACACCATATTTGTCAAATATATATCAGGATCTATTTCGCATCTTTTTACAACTCTATATTCTTTAATATAACAAACCGATTTCCCGTATTCTACCGAAGATAAACTCAAGCATATCCTGATTTCCATCGTAGCACTCCCTTCATTTAATTGAATCTCCGCCACCATTATCTATAGCCTTTATTAAGCCTAACATATATAAGGGCCCCAACCAAATTAAAATTTAAAAAAATGTTTAACTTGTCTTAATTGCCTAAATGCTATGCACAACCCTCAAGGGCTACCCCTCGAGGCTAAAGGTGCAGTTTTAGTTAATATGTCTCAGAGTTCCATAATTTGATGATAGTCGTAGTTTGCAATCATAGCTTCGATATCTTTATAAAAACTGCTCTACAAAGCTCTCAATGTCCTTGAATATTTTAACGTATTTTCTTTAAACTATATATAATATACTGCTGCCGATTAATTATCCGTTATGCTTGTCACATAGAACAAAAAAAAACGAAAAGCGTTTTGACATATTCTTACAATTTCTCACGAACGTCAGACAAACATTTTTCGTGTGCATAATGAAGCTAATGACGAAGCTTTCTAATTTAGCTGTTTGAATACAGCATAAAAGAAAATAAAGATACTTTTCCTTATATGTATATTTTGTGCCAACTATTTATTGTTTGTACAACAACTATTATCATATGCATGTTCTTAGTTCATCTTACACTCGTATATTTATTGCATATACTTTTTAAAAATGTAATACATACTACTATATTATGAATGGTAACTGAGGATCATCATAATAGCAGCCGGTGTGAAATTATAGAAACTGATTATATTTTCCATTCTTATGTAGTACATATATGTATTTACTTAAGAGTTCCAGATACTTAAAAAGTACTTGTACCATCCATAAAGTATTAAAATGAATAACGTGAAATGAGAAGTCCAATTAGCCTTGCGGTTATTTTCATTTTCTTCTACCATAAAGTTTCGTTTATATACGCCGCGCTTCTCCGGCAGCCTTTCCAGTTCCTTCAAGTACTATTAGAGTTAATGAAAGCATTTTGATGAGATAAAGTGAAAATTGCAAGCACAGATGTTTTCAATATTCATGTCGATTATAACGCAAAACGAGGTTGTGGTTGATGTGCAGCAGTCAGAGGGCTTAACCGTACGTTTTCAGATCACTTGTACTTAATGTGGTCAGCACACAGAGAATAAGCTTTAGACCTGTCATACTTAAATGCATTATCCGAAATTCGAAAACGGAGAAAAGCAAATTTCTGCAAAATTAGTCTGTTTAGAGTTTGTACAAGGAGAATAACAGTGAGTGTTGTTGCTGTCATATCGTCTCATGGTTTATGAAATTTTATCGGCTATCTAGCTTGTGAATGTAAATGTATTTATATTATATATTATATGAACAATTGAACATGCATGTAATTATATACGAACATATGGACTACAAAAAGAACACCTTCAGTTTATGGGTATTTACGAATCTTAAGTGAAGTGATGACATTCAAGTTGAGGACGTACATAAAAATATCTAAGACATTATAAATGTTTGCTGCTTTTGAAAGCTACTTGAACAGGCAGAAATTTGCAAAACTGTCATGTACACTCCTAGCAACCGTATAAATTACTCATGGTCATGATGTAAGCTTATGGTTTTGTTTCTATGCACTTTAATTATTTTATATAATTGTTTTATTAAGATATTTGTAAATAAATTAAATAAAGGAAACAAAATAAAGGAAACAACTCTCTTTTTCTTAGCTTTTCTTTTTCAACCATTCTCTGAGTTGATATAAATCTTATATTTAAATAGTCGAAGGGAAATACCTAGTTAAGAACAACTTTGATTTAACCACAACATATTCGCTTGATATGTTGGGAATATAGTGCAGAGATGTAATACTATGTCTAATTTGTTGTGAATAAATGCAAAGTTGCCACATAAGTTTGGAAGTATTCCTTTTGCCACTCACGGCCGCAAAAGCTTTGCCTTCCATTTCTTAAATAGCACATACGAAAAAAAAAAAAAAAAATCTCTAAAACTCATTTCTTCTTTTTGATTCTACTCCAAGGTATACTTTTGTGTTATCATTTTGCATCCTTGGATCTAAAACGAAAACATTCTATAGGAAAAACAGTCAATCCACCGTATTGCACAGTTTCTTGCAATATCAATAGGTTTTGGGCGTATGTACCTATAAAATTCTTTTAAACATGAACCACTTATCACAACTAACCATGACCATAAATTAAAGAGATACATATAATTGTAAGGTATCCGATCCATGATTTTATATTCCTCTTTGAGATGTTTCACTCCTATCATGTATACGGTATGCGGTGCTGCACGCGTTCTTTTTTTCATAACAAATTATTGAGCCTTACCAATAAACATTTATTCTCTAGGTACTTTAAATTATAGAAATTGAAATATACGCTCATAACACAGAAAACGCAATACTTTTTTATTACGTTACTCGTAGATTAAAGAATTTTTGCCTTCTAATGGCTATGTTATACCAAAATATATATATACACACTTCCGTATTGAAACACTATTTATATTGCGATTGATTCTAATATCTACGCAATTTAATTTTCATTCGTTAAGTAAAACATAAAGAAATCTGCTTAAGGGCCTATGTCGCTACCAAAGTATCCTCTTTGTGCTGTAAATATTTCAAGTCATCATGGTCAAAAATATTCAAAGTATATCATAAAAATAAACAAAATTGTGAAAATAGAACAGCTAAAAAAAAAAACGAAACACCTTGGATATTTTATTCATAGCTGCGCTCGTTTTTTCTGTTGACAAGACATATTTTCTTGAAAGCACAAAGGAATTCTGGATAAGTCTTCTAGGACAAGCTTTTATATTTCTTTATAAATGACATAAGGTAGGTAAAATAAACGATTGTCTAGGAAAAAGGCATCAAATCAGAAACAGATAAAAATTATGTTTACTTGCGTTGCGTTTGAATGCGATGTGGGTATTCTAAAATAGTATACCTATGTGTTCATAGAATATTTTGTAACTTATATATGCACCTATAAGCTATAAGGTATCGATAGGTAAATACCTTCCAATACACTTTTGATTTTTATTTGAGAAAAGTCGCACGAAACTTTCTCGTTCATATCAATAGTTTTATTGAGTTTTATTTTATAAGGTTTGTCTAAAACATATTCAGATTGCAATATATATCAAAAACAATATGAGGCTCAAGCTCTCAGTTAAAGTCGTTGTTCGCGCCAAATATACTGATTTTAGGCTGTTACACCTTATAAAGCTAGAGTTATTGACCGGTTCTTGTTTTTGTTATAAATTCAGGCTATTTTGGTTTTATTATAGGAAATGAGGAATTGAAAGAAACAAAAATACAAAATATGTCAACACAGATCGGGATTTGCGTATTTTTAAGGTATATTCATAATTCGGCTTTATTTGCATTTTAAAGAAATAACTAAGCACAGGATCTTATTTAATAATAATCTTAAAACCGAGTTAAAAAAAATGAGAACGCTGTTCTCAGGAAGGCATCACTTGCATTTCACCATAAATATCAAAAGTTTCCGTACACTTTTTTAGTATTTATTATGAAATAAGGAGAATGAATCTTATGTTATTTAAAAGTTACTGTACCATAGATGTGCACAAATAAAAAGTTGTGGGTATATCGACATAAACTGATTGGCAAGAATTTCACATACTTATCAGTTAATTGAAAGCATTTTGGTGACTCAATTTATCGCCGTCATTTTACCATAGTAACGTATTCAAATATAAACCATCATTTATTCATACAACACAATTTACCTACACCTATTAAGCAATTATGTATATAGTTTTAATCCAATGGAAAATGGAGTCACTAATGTAAATATGTAATGAATAAAACTTATTTACAAAGGGGCTTTTTTTTTGTCGATATCTAGGACGTAGTGGCTTAGTGTGAGTGTGTTGGACTACTAAGCGACGGGTCTCAGGTTCGAATCCCGCAAAAACCCAAATTCCAACTTATGGTTTTTTTCCACTGCGCTAGCTCTCGCGACGTCTGACAAACATCCGAGAGTATAAATGTCTTGAAAGAGCTTCTCAATTTTATGCCGTTTGGAGTCGGCATAAAACTGTAGATCCCTTCCATTCGTTCCAAAACTTCTAGGGTCCCTCCGGACCTGTTGCGCCAACTATTTATTTTATTTATTATCTAAGATTCCACTTTTTCGTTTCTAAAAAAAACAATAAAAATATACCTATTAATTGTGGTATGTTTTTTACTATTACCTACATAATAATAAAAGATAGTGAGCTCGAAAATATATCTCAACCTTTTCAAATGTCTTAATATCACCCTCAGTCAGAATTTTAGATATGATCACATAAATCAATTTCTTATCACAGTATTTTTTTCTGTTACGCTCAGTGCGCAATCATTATTTTGTTTTTTTTATGGTTTCGGTCAACCACTGAGAGATTTCGCTGACAGAAAAAAATAAATCTGATTTGAACATTTTTCGCTTACTATTACCCTTAGTTAGCAGCGCATGCGAAATTGCAATAGTGATTTGAATAGTCATTGCTTAACGATTGGCAGGAAATCAGATGAATACAGTGAAAACATTTTGTTATTACCCATTCAGATGATGACATCCGAAGTATAAAGCCATTTTCTTGTTCATAATATCTTCCTATAAGTTAAATAATGAAAGCAACTGAATTCTTTTTTCTTATTTTCGAAGAATGAGGTCTTTGGTTGATCAATTCCATTTAATTTTTATGGAAAAAAGTTAAGTGAGGAGTGATATATCCAATTTTTTAAAATAACGATTAACCAAAGAGCGAAAAGGTAACTGTATATAAATACATCTCAGAGCAAGACCTTAACGTTGAATGAAGGATGAAGCCGAATATATTACATTCAATGAGAAACCAATTGAAAAAATAGGTTGAGAGTTATTTTCCAGCTCTGATTAAAAAATTGAGTTTGAAATTTTGTACAAATACAATATCTTTCTCTTACTACGTAAACGAGAGAGTTAAAAAGCATTAATAATTAATTATTAATATAACAATTAAATAGAGCAACAGAATTTCGTATTGATAATTGACAGTTGTGGGTGTCGAAGTCTATTTATCACAAACAATGAAACAATGTACAAATATCCATTTATTATGGATTAAATTTAAAATAAAAAACTGCCTGCTGGTTTAAGTCATGCTTCTTACATCTTTTAAGCGTAGTACGGGGCTCTTTCGAAACGAAATTTCCCATACAGAAGTGACACAACATTTCGTTTAGCGTAGTACGGACCTCTTCCTAAACGAAATATCCCATATAAAAATGACAACTAAATCATGAACGAAAAATTCCGCTCTCCTTTTCGTTTTGCAGTACGCAGCTGCTGCGAAATGATGGCGGAAAAGTGGGTAGTTGTAGTAGATTGCTTGGAACAATTCTCCACTCTCTTTTCGCACACGTTTATTGTCAGGGACATTAAAAGAGGGTGGAGCCAAATTGAGAAATTTTGAAGCCGAAAATATCCAAACTCAAATATGAAAATTAGAACTGCATATTTTTGTTGGTAGGTCTAGGTAAAATTAAATTAAAAACAACACTAACCTAATTAATTGAGAGACTTTTTTTTAGGTTCTATTTTGCAATAGTAACAAAAAAAAAAAAAAAAAAAAAAAAAAAATGCAAATATTAACGAGTTTTTATATTAACCTACTTTGAAATGGGTTGGTATAAATGCGTGAAATTCAATTGCAATGGATTTCCAGTGCAAGTGAAAAATATGATTTCTTGCGGCCTACTCAAAAAAGAAACCAAATTCGGATTTAATGTTCGATTTGGCAGCAGAAATCTGAAATACCCAGTAATCGAAAAAGACTGTTTAGAATGTTTTATGTCTTTGGGGGAGTCTCGGCAATTCACATATAAAAATCGGGGAAAACTATACAATAATAAATTTAATGTATTATTTGCAATCTTTTGTGTTAAAAAATAATTTTTCGTTTTAAGTTCTTCCATTTTTTTATCAATAGGAACGCGTTTTAGTGTGAAAAAAAAAATCTCTCATTAATTCGGAAAATTCGTTTATTCGAACTGACCTTCCCCCCAACCTTCCGAATTAACGAGCTTTTACCAGTAAAAGCCCTTTAATTCGGAAATCTTTAATTCGGAAACCTCGTTATCACAGGCAGCATAATATATTAATTACAAAAAGGAATGATGAGTGGGGAGCAAATAAGCACCACCTTATACATATAAAGCATATCCTTAGCTTGCCCAACAATTTATAAGCATATTTGGATATGTAATCTAGTCACTACTCCAGAATCTCATCCAAGTACTCAGTACTGATAGTAGGCCGGTGCGTACCCTTTGAAACAGGGAAAAGGATCACTCATCAATAGAACAACAATGAAGAGAAACTTTTACTGCGTCAGTAAAAACCAAACAAAAGACTTTATCCAAAGGCCTCCGTTTGCAATTTTCATTATTTTATTAGGTCATTACATTTCGGCAACTACCAAGTCCAATACTATATTATCTTATGTCGTTTTTTGCATCTCTGTCTACCACAATAACATCCACACAAAGGAACCCTCTTTTATGAAAACAATTTGGCAAATAATAAGGGTGGTTAAGGGTGGCCCTTAGTTGTCTATAGTATTTTAGTATATTTCCCACAATTTCAGCATAGATAGGAGTGTTCTTACTGTTTACCACATTTTACAAGATAAATGGTCAAGTGTGTTTGTCTGTAAATTTTGATTGTAGTTAATTTGAAAGCAAGATTGCAGATTTGTAGAGGTCAATGTTATTTCTTTTCAGGGAGCATATGCCAACATATATTATTCACATATACACATGTGTGTATATTTTTGTAGGTTTGAGGGAAAGTATAGATGGACTAATTTATTGTTCTACTGTAATATTTAAATGAAACATTTATTTCATCATTAACTAAGGTGTACTTTGGAACACACTTTAATATTGTCTTAAAAATGTTTTGCATAAATAATACCTATGTAGCAGGGTTCGGACTTCAGTTATAAAATTTCGCAGTAGATCATAAAAAAAGTGCAGTAGATTCAGTTTTTTTTTGCAGTAGATTTTGAATTTTGAAAAAATGCGCTAAAATGAAGTTTTAAAATATTTTTTTTTAAAAACGTATTAGTTTAAACATAAAAAAAGCGAAAGCCGACAGCAGAGCACAACAACAGCAACAATAAATTTAGAAACAGAGAAAGACACACTTGAGACTTGACGTCAGTAGGTTTGTTTGACGTTAGCCCTAGTGCGCACTAGTGAGCACTGGGTTTACACTGAACTCGCTTTTGTACTGAAAACCTGTGTTTAACATGACGCCCTAGTTGTGCCCTGAGCTGACCCCAGTTAATTTGTTGGGGCAAGGATTCAATGCTGAGTTTCTCTGTCATTTCGCTTGCTGTCAATCATTTGTTTAGATACTCGTAGTAGTGATCAAGGTAAATACAAGAAATTTGATATTCAAAAGTGAATTGTTTGAAAACAACTACGTCTATGAACTAAAATTTGATATTATAGGAAAATGGAAGGGAAAAATCTGCAATCAGAGCTTAATCAGTTTTCAAACGCATAATCTATATTCCAAACGCTTTTATCAAGTATTTGCATTATGGAAGCACAATATCAGAATTGAGAGCACTCATTTTTAACAATAAATGGACAAAAGTGTTATCTTCTTCATACTTCCTTCACCAAAAGATAAATATTTTTCAATTTCAAAAACTGAGAGTCTTTAGGGCAACATATTTTGCGTTCGATATAGTAGCCGAATCTTCAGGGTCACTTCTCAGTGTGCACTCGATGGCACTAGTGCTAGCCACGTCAAACAAACCTAGTATCAGTGCATGCAAGGCAAATGCAGTGAAAACGAGATGGTATGCACATTTTATTTTAAAATATATTGTAAAAGATTGCAGAATCAAAAAATAGTGCTTCCAGAACTGATTATTTGCAATGGGTTCATACAAATTTACTAAGAAACGAAAATGTGTAAATATATTCGATTTTGAATGAAGATTTCCGAAATTCACATAAATTGCAGTAGATTGTCAGTCGAGCGCAGTGGTGCAGTAGATTTTATTTTTTTCTTAAAATTGCAGTAGATCTACTGCAATTGCAGTAAGTGAAAAGATATTTGCAGGGATTTTCAAAGCAATAAATTTGCACAGAGTGAATCATTTTTGAGTTTCTTTCAATAGTTTAAACAAACAAATCATAAATTTAAACTCGAAAAGCTACAAATACTACTGTTATATAGATATATCCTTTATTATCTAACAATAAAGCGAATACCGCAGTTGAAAAGACAGTTAAAAGGCAATTAAAAGTGTGCGCGGATATCATGTATTGACATTGAACAGTGTCGCCATTCTGAGCGGATTCCGTTATCCGGTCATTTATGACCAAAATCTCTGGCGACAATTGTCTGTTACTGAGAGCTTCAACTATTAAAAACTCTCATTGTTATTATGTACCCACCTACTGCCATCTTTTATATAGTATTGCTTCTCAGATCTTCAGATCGTTACCTACCTTTCTACTAAAATAAGAAAACAACCAACAAAACTTTTGATAAACAAGAAAGTTTAGATCGACCCAGTCGTGCACTTAATTTTCTTTCCTTTTTTGTTATCATTCGATAATTAACAAATAAGTCTTCAT
The DNA here is from genome assembly GCA_946477585.1 of Cheilosia urbana. NCBI lineage: Eukaryota > Metazoa > Arthropoda > Insecta > Diptera > Syrphidae > Cheilosia > Cheilosia urbana. Next base: position 412,416 of record OX297854.1, on the reverse strand, counting down.
ATGCGTTCATGAAAATGCGCTAGAACATAATTACTTTAAATGAAAAATGCTGTTTAGCATAAGCATGTTTCATTTCACATATTTAACAAAGAAAATCCTGATAATAAATAAATGAATGTGCGATGATGATTAAAATAAATTTGTGTTATACCTACGGTGACCATATTTTTAAGAGCCAAACCCGGGACAGAAAAAGTGAAAATGTATAACAGCACACAAATTTCCAAAAATTGTATGTATGTTGGGATGTATGTCCCGTATTTCTTAAAAAAATCTTAAAAAAAAAAACGGGACAGGCTATTGAAATACGGGACTGTCCCGGGAAATACGGGACGTATGGTCACCGTAGTTATACCTTATATACTACGCACTAATCACCTACCCCACTTCTATACTTACAACCCCACACTCCACACATACTATCCTCACCTCACTTACTCATATTTATTAACTAACAATAAGCACCATTCAAAACCGTTTCCATAGCCACAACCATGACCAGGCTGCTCATAAATCAGGAAAATAAAAATTATTCTAAAGCATCCCATTTCCATCTGTGATTTAATTTTTTTTCCTCTAACCTAGTTGTTTTACACTGATTGGCCTTACTAATAATTATTTTTAACTTTCACACTAAATGTTTTTTAGGTCGCAATGTGTAATCTAGCCATTGTGAGTTTGTTATATAGGAGCCTGTACACTAAATATAATTAAGTATCGTGCAAAAAGAATCCGATCGGCGATTCCATCTTCGGCGTAGGAGCTTAGAAAAGGGAAAAAAAAAAACTTATATATTGCAAACAAATAAATAAATTAAAACAATTACCCCCGTATTAATAAACACTGTGTACCTAAAAGTTATCAACTTGTTACTCAGCAGTTATGTCCAATTTTTGTATGCTATCTGACGTTTGCTAACTAACTTACTTGTGCACATTTTTTTATTAATAAGGGGGTTATAGATTAAAATGGCAGTAATGTAATAGAGCTAATGTGCGATGCGCATATTTCTATGCGCGAGTTGAAATTCTATGAGCAAACAGATTTGTAGGTAATGGGAAAAATGATTGTTATAAATTTGTTAATTCAGCGCTAATGTAAGTGCGCATTAATTCAATAAATGTTTAACATAATATGTTCACAGTACTATTTAATATTTCTAAAGACATAACATACAATAGGTAGTCCTATTATATAAGAGTTTTCATACGACCGACGCAGAAATGCACCAAAGTCAAATACTGTAGGTATTCCTTAATAGCATAATAATCTATAGCAAAAAGTTCTCAACGTTACCAAGAGAAAATGTAAATAAGATGTGAAAATATTGTGTTCCTACGCCAGCTGTTACCTGTATGTATGTGCTCCAGTAAAAAAAAAAAATTACAGCACCACGCTAAGAATTGTGTGTCACTTCAAATAATATTTTTCATGGAAAGAAAATTGAAAAATTAGACGAATAAGCTATACCGCGAATACAAACTTAAGACTTTGACTGCATTCGGTTTGTAACAAGCTCAGAATTTCTGGTTTAAAAGTAGGTAGGTACTTGAAATTTGTTTCATTCTTTTTATCATCAATTTAAGGTGATTTTTTTTCTGATTTGTATGTCATACATCGTAAAACAGCGTTTGAAATTATATTATTGATATTTAATTTATTTGTATTTATTATTTAATTATATTATATAATTATATATTAGTTAGTTTAAAGGTATTTATTTTCTTAATTGGTTTAGTTTAAAGCTTAGGTATACAATTAAAAAAAGAAAAGAATGATAAAACAAATAAGTACTGTTCTAACACGACCTGTGTAAGCTCTATAATACCAGGTGTTTTTCTTTTAGCTTTATGGGTGGTGGCTGTTAATTTCTTGTTTACCGTTGCGTTCGCCAACACATGAGCAACTGTGATTAATTCAGTATTCCATCGGTGTTGAAATGATTTTCTGCCGGTCGATCTTAAATTTGTCACTTAATTAAAATTAAGTGTAAAACAGCGGAGTGGTTTAACCCTTAACAACTAACATCTTAAAATTTCTATCACATATATTGTATGTAAGGAAACGGTCAATCCTCAAATAATTATTATTATGTTGCATAATCCAATAGAGAACAGTATCTAATTTTTTCAACAAGTATGTACAACGCATGAAATAAATAAATTTTTCCAAGAATAACGGATACTTTATAAAACTTATACATCCGGGTAGTTGTTGATGCCAAAACTGTGCACAAGCATTTCTTTTTCAACGGAACTTGGTGGCCAATAAAATTTCAAGTTTAGTCGTCGCAATTTCCGTGTGGAGAATAAGTGTCATCTGATTTAACAATTTATTGTGTTGTTTACGCTGCGAAAAATTTAAACACACCTAACAACCTGTACTATTGTATGCCGCACACATATGTACCAACAAAGCTGCAAAATCGGTGCTCGTGCCCAATCTTCAGAATATCCCATATAACTTTAATAAGGTAGCAGCGAAATAAGCCAGCACCACTTAAAGATTGAATGCTTCAAGTGTGTACTGATTCTTTGAAAAGAAAAATAATAATATAAATCCTTTAGCAAGGATATACACAAGCTCAACATTTTATGGCAAATTTAAAGAAAATAATAACAAGAAACAGGAGAATGCATATTCGTTGTAGACACTTGGAAGACTCTAGGATAAAGTGGCATTTGGAAAGTTGAAGGAACCCCGTTCCTAACTTTTAAGAAACTTTTAAATTTTTTTAGCTTTATAGTTTTTTTTTTTCTTCTTTGGCTTAAACTTTGCGAATATTTCTTTTGCATTTAGGAAAAAAAAAAAAAAAAAAATGTATAAACTATATCTAACATTAATATAAGAATGGTGCGAGAAAAAAATTTGGTTTGTGCAGAGAAATTTCCTTTTACGAATGCTGTGGGGACGTACATCTTTTCCGCAGCTTTATTTCTCTGCCTGTTAACTTGCTCCTTTCTGTCGTAATTCATTATGAGTTGAGCACTATTAAAAAAGTTTTTCCTTAAATTTTTCGCTGGGCTCATGAATTTTGATTACATATCCTTGAATACTCACATGGTTTTAAAGGCATATAATTTAGGTCATATTTAAGTTAAATCCTAAAGAATGTCGTTAAATTGCTTAATAGTGAGACCTTTTGATCACCATTGTTATCATTTTTATCACTTTTTAAGGTAGGAAAAATGTGATTTTGTATTTCGTATAAAAATGGGACGTGTTTCAAATTCTTAAGCACATAGGGCGACGAAAGAAGAATACTAATTTCACCATGGGTTCATATTGGTGTTTTTGCTTAGAATTGTTCTTTTATGGTTGGTGTTACCCTACACTATTTAGGTGTTTATCGGGTTTCTTCAATTACTCCAAAGAATGTTATTTTTATTGTAGCAGCCTGTGATGCGAATAATTGTACAAGTGTATATATAAGTAAATGAATTCTTTTCATAATGGCTTAGTGTCAAAGTATTTAACAATAATTGCAAATTTGGTGCAGACTTAGCATTTTGTGGAAAAGTGTCAAACAATCACTTAATTAGGTAAACAAATATGTGTAATATAACGGTAACCCTACATGAAAGGAACTACGCTATTGAAAAAAAACTATCGTTTGATTGCTGACGTAGTAGGTTACGCCATTTTACGGGAATTAACGATTGTAATTGTTCAATTGTGTCCACAAAAGAAACTATAGTATATTTTACGCAACAAACGGTTTAAGACTCTAACGAATATAAACAAAATCAATCCAAATAAAAATCGTTACCTAATACCTAAACGCCGACCAGGAATTAAAATACCATATCTCATAAGGTTGTTACACTGCCGAATTTATTCACTCAATGGTTAAATCAATTTCCAACCTGTCTTCAAATTGCAAGTGAACTTAATCGCTAAATTTATGTTTCTTTCATATTCACAGTTAAGAACATATTCCGGTGTTCTTTGAGAATTATGCGATCTCAAAGCATCGTAGTCGTTAATGACTTGATTTTATGCTATCTGCATACTGAATTGTTGGCACCACACTATAGGTTTGGTTTCTTATTGGCATTCTGCCCATTTGGATAAAAAAAAAACTAATCATAATATAACGCTGGCGGGAATTGAAATCCCTGGAAATTGGCTAGAAATTGACAATAAAGAAACTTGTGAGAAATAATTTATTACAAAAGATTTAAATTACATTATCCATATATGGATATGTAATTACAATTACATCCTCATCAGTGGTGCATATTAATTTCGTGAATAAAATATTACACCAGATAATAGTACAATTTTTAGGAATAAGATGCACGACATTTGACAACTTTTCATTTGCAGACAAGATTCGATGTTAGTTTCCTTTCATTTTTCTGTAGATGTGCAAAATAAGTGAATTGAATAATTTCAAATACTTGAACGAAGAAGATGATCCAACAACGAAAATAGATAACTAGAAGAAAAATAGAAATATGTATGATCTTTTTTAATTATCTACTTTTTGTTTTGTCAGTTGTATTCTTCCTTTTATGAGCTTGTAAAAGGATCTTATTTTTGGAATCCATTGCGCAAAAAAATCGTGATTTTCAATCAAACTTCACCACTGAATACAAAAAAGAACATTTTTAATTTTTCTGACAATGCCTGCCAACGGATCTGCAAATATTTTGTAAACAATCACTTGCCAACCGTGTGAACTGGCAATTTTCTACCTGACAACGTTGTTAGGCAAATTATTTGCAGGCAAACCATCTGCAAATTAAATTTTCACAGTTTGGAACAAAACCTGGCAAAGCTCATTGTCAGATCATTTATAGACCTGACGATTATGTCAGATATGGCAATCGTCTGAACATAGCTTGAGGGTAATCAAATCATTTTGATATTATTTCTCTTAAATTGAGAACTCATTAGGTAACTATGAGAACGGTATTCGTCCGCGCGATATTGTCATTAATTTGATCAAAATTTATTGAAATATTTTTTTTTATATCGAGAATTGACTAGTTTTGATACACGGGGCCTTCAATATTGTAAAGTTCTTACTGAAGAATAACCGGGCAATATCGACAGATTTGGTTCACGTCCAAGTGATTATAAAAACGATTCCGTGTCGTTCATCGTTTTACAGTCTCCGTTACAATACCAAAAAGATGCTTTATGTGTGTGAGTTTGTTTAAAAAACATCGTTATTATTATTATTCAGCAAGTTATTCATCCTTGTGAACAACAAGTGTGGGGAGAAATTTAGTTGTGTCTTATTTATATAAAGATGTTTGTAATAATAGACATTGAAACCGTTTGACCGATCAAACTAAAATTTGGCACATATGTATATTATGTACTTTTTATGGCAAAGGTTTTTATACTTCGCTTTTTGTTGTAACTTGCCACTATACCTAGTATGTGATGCAACTATCAACTACTGTACACTTCAATCCATTATGACAAGGCCACCAAACAGACTTAGTTCAAATTTGCACGCATTTCTCGATATTGGCCAGAAAAATGGCTGTGAAGTTTGGTCAAAATGGGACAAAAGGGCGTTGCACCTCTTACTACATGCCAAACGACATTTCTCGACACTCATGGGTGCTAATGCTATGAATTTTTAAACATTGATATACATAGTCCAAATAGAAACTTTGCAAATTGCAGGAAGGACTTAATACGAAAGGTAAGCCACGTCCTCTTTTAGTAGATGATAGCTCCTGGGCATGGGAAAAACTGGGCGGAATAGCTAGTTTCTGATAAAATTATCATAATTCAACACCTTTAAAATCTTTTCTTGTTATTAGTAGCGTATACAATTTCCTTCATAAAATCTTAAATGATAATTATGTATAGGTACCTATCAAAAGAACTGTGTTTTCATTTCACTATAAATAAGGGTATATAAAATGTAAGTAGGTATATAAGACTTAATTCTTTCAACATAATTGTCCGCAAAGCCCGATTTGTGTATTGTTATTCAAAATTGATTTGTGTCACTTGAGGCGATTCATTTAAATGTTTCCTCTAATCAATAAGAATATAAATAAAAAATAAAATAAAACACAAGCATTCAGATCTAATAGGGTGACTGCATTTTTATAGAAATTGGAAAGCATGCAACCCCTAAATAGCAATACTCTTGCCGCTGGTCTCCTTAATTTTTTTTTTAAATCCGCCATTTTGATTTCCTATTCATTCATCAATTATAATTGGTATGATATATATAAAAAAGTGCTGCCAACCATGTTGGAATGTGACAGATATCGGATACCACATTTGAACCTTACTGAATGCTATTGGTTAGTTATTATATTGGTTAAATGTGATTAATTGGATTCGTTTAGTCGATAAAACTACCTATATAAATCAGTTCGATCCATATGAGGACAAACGTGGTTACATAAATTTGTCCACTTCTCGATATCATTACTAACAATTACATGTGCACATTTTTCTTAAATAATCGGTGAAAGTTTGATTTTCCTACAACCATTCTGCATTTTTTATTTTTCATACCTACAGATTTTAAGCAAATGTAGGTACACTTATTCTTAAAAAAAACAATTTAAATTTATTTAATGCCAGCAACTTTGCCGTAGTGCAATGGCAAAGATTACATATTCGCGTGTAAATTCTAATTTCTGTGTTTAATACTGGCGCACCTAATCTATGCCATAACGTAAAAATATAGCTTGTAGGCAAGTAAATGTAAATCAGCTGAAGTTCGGCGTTGAAAAAGTATAAAAACAAATAATCCATTCCTTTAGGCGCATTTTGCTATTTGAAAACGGAGAGTATTGAGAGAAGTTGTGAACATAATGAGGTTTATGTATATAACTAAGGTGTGCTATTATTGCATTTTTATGTATTAATTAGTTCGAAAACCATTCTTATAATAAAGTATAGGTAGGGGAGAGGTGGTCACCTTAGGACACTTTTTACAAAAATCGCTCTAGATCCATTAAAAAGCGGAGTATCCCTTCGGATCTTGAAAATTATTATTACATGTTGTTTTATCTTTGACTCTTATATCCAAACTTATATGTATAGTTATAATTTTTATATTTTTTATTTATTTTTAAAATCTCTTTAAAGTGTCCCATTCTGCCCCTCTGGGGGGGCACCTTAGGACAACCATGGGGCAGTTTTGGACATGTCTAAAAAAACGCTCATTAGGAGCGGTTTCCTTCTTTTTCTTGTAATTTCTTACCATAAGTGCAGAGATAAACCTAAACAAATAAAACAAAAAACAATCACACTGAAATAGATTGTTCAAAGCGATAAAAGAGGGCAGATTAGGACATGCCCAAAAGTTCCCCTCGCGCATTGTCCAAAACTGCCCCGAGAGGGATAAAAAACTAAAAACTTCATATTTTTTTTAAAACAATGTAAATTGTTAATATTTTGGTTGAATAACATCGCTACACATATAAACATTATAATTGAACACTTTTAATTTGTAAATTGAGCATAATGTTAGAATAATATGCTTACGTCTAGGAATAAAAAAAATTACAACCGTCGTCTGGAAACACACTTTTCTTTTTATTTTATTTTTTAAAGTTGGTATCGTTTCAATATCCATCAGATGTTTGTTTGAAGTGGAGTTGCCACTGTAAAATGTTATTAAAGCATTAAAAAGTTTTTTTTGTAGTACGTTTTCTTAAGTTGTCCTAAACTGCCCCCGTCCTAAACTAGCCACCTCTCCCCTACATAATGAAGTCTTAACACAACAAAAAGCCTTTGCCATTTAACCATTTTACAATAAATATGCAGTTCAAACCCAAATGAAAATTATTTTGAACGGAATACCCTGTTATAATACACAAAGATGGGCACAAAATCAGGAACACACCACCATCTGAATGGAACCGTCTACACTCTACAGTCTACGTGGTTATGGTTATTTTCAGTTGCTTTGTGCCTCTCATTTATACGGGGAATACGGGATGCTTTGAATTGGCAAAATGATTGGTATTGTCAAACGAAACGTTTGAATAACTTTGGGAATCAGAACAGATACCGGAAGCACAAGTAATGATCCAAAGGATTCTAAATTGTTTTGAGTTTTCTTCTTATTGCTACTTTTTATATGTATGATTTTGTCTATATTTTTGTATCCGCAAAATATTTTAGGTAAAGGATACGAGCTTTCATTTAAAATATATTTTATACCCTATACGTCTTTGACTCATAAGAAAAACATCCATTTACAAATTTTGTTGGTGTTGTCAATATTTTTGAAAATTATCTGCATGGTTTGATTTTATGCTCACAACCAATGCACACCACCTTCACCTATAATATTACAACGCGAGGACGTTAAAAAGACATAATTGCAAGAATTCCGTTTATAGGCACCTAAGGCCTATATCGCTTCTCTTCATAGCCATTTATTTGTTTACATTTGTGTATTAATTTTTGCGATGAGTGGAAAGGACCTATAAAGACCGAAAGGCTAAGTTAAAGAACTTACTCAAGAGAGTTTTAAATTCTGACGTTTGTCAGACGTATGTATGCAGCCAGTGCTCAAGGTATTACGAGCTGCTACAACATCGATTTGTTTCAATGTATTCGTTATTTGTTGCTTTTCCGTCGATGATGTGGTTAGCAGCTAACCCACCGAAAATATTCACCTTTCGACTTTATAAGTCCTCGACCTTATGATTACATTTATCAATATCCATAGACGAGCTTCATGCAGAATATAGTAAGACTCCTATATTATAATGTATTTGTTCTAATTTGTGGCGACGTTTGTGTATATAAGGCTTATCTTTTATTGGATTTAACAAATCATTGGTAGGTATGTATCTACCCATACAAAATTTGCTTTCCAATTATTATTATTTTAATTTTCTTTCGCATCTTTTTCGAAAAATATATGAAATATTTCAAACTAAATTTCAACCAAAGCTTGTTTTCCTATTATTCATAAAAGCAAAGTGATAACTCATTCCAGTACAGTTATTCTATTATGGCTATTCGGATTACAAAATGTGTTGGTTTATCATTTGATGCTGCGATGATATTTCTATTTTTCACCACTTTTGCTCAGATGAAACAGTACGTCTCTTGGACTATATTTACATTATGTTAATTCTTCGACAGTCTTTAATAACTCCTTGAATACGGAACAAGTAGTTAAGTAAAACAAATTACTTTGTTTGAAGGGAATGTTTACTCATTACAATGCATTACATTTACGTTTGGAGCGAAAATTTAAAATCGCAGTAGTATCAAGCGGTTTAACACACTCGTATATTATGTAAGCAGCACTTAAATGAAATCGAAATGTAATTCTATAAGAAAAACTGGACGGTTTATAAGAGTACAAACGTATATTCGTTTTTCCTCGTGTGTAACCGCAATATCAGGGACATCCTAAATCTTAATCTGGCGCCAAATGTTTTATGTTCCTTACAAGCTATATGAGTTTGGTAGGGTGAGTTTGGGGATAAGTTGATTAAGGGGTTGGCTAAGTTTAAGGTTTACCATTTTCTCTACACAATGTACGAACGAGAATAACACAATTCTTTTGTCTTTGGATGGATTTTGTTTTTTGCTTCTTTTTTTGGGATTTCTGATTTTGTATATTCATTTCGTATAGAGATTCCTTCAGATTAATTGCTTTACTCTTATTTTAAGCTCTGAAATGCATAGTACGCTTAAATTTGTTCAAGAACAAGTTTTTTTTTTGTAAGTTTAACATAGACCAAAGAAAGCAACCAACTTTTATTTTATTGTTACCTAGAACGATTCATCACTCACTAATCGATCGCAATTTTCGAGTTCAAAGATTCCAATGGTTTCAATCAGCTTAGTTCCTAATACATTTAAGTGTCCTGTCTTTTTTTAAGACACATTCGGCTTACATTCAAATATGTAGTATGACCTTGTTAAGGTGGTGTAGTTAGAAGAAGAAATTTACATACCTAAGAACAAAGAAACCAGTGAGGTTTCTAAGAAACAGCAATCGGAAGTTGTAGATATTTAACTTCAAGTATAATACGGGATATTATACCTACACTATGTAGTAGGAGCATCAATCGATTATGATTTCAAACTAGTATTATGGGATTCTCTTCACAGTGCGTTACAAAAATTATGATATATTTTAACTAATTTAGGAGTGCTGCAAAAGGATTCATGTTCTGCAAAGGGTGTTTTTGAAAATCCCCTGGCCATTGGATATGTGCGTGTTCTTAGGCATTTGAATTTTCAATGCTTGTCTGAGTTTCCGTATCAAATCTCTTAGGTGTCACAACAAAATGTCAAGAATGCATTCTTTTAGTTTTGTATCTTCAACATAATCTACAGGGAAATTGAACCAATGTCTTGGTTGTGTATACTTGTAAATTTCGAATATGAATCTCCCTCTCTGAGTAGGTATAACTAACGAAAAGATAGGAATCAATAAAAACCAAACTCAAGTTATTATGGATCCTAATTTACTCTGATTGCAAATTTGTGCACAATAAACTCTGCAGTACATTCATACTATATTAGGCTAATACAAACTTGGCACACAGTTAAATAGAATGAGACTGATACAAATTTCTGTTTATCTGCTAAACGGGTAATGTGACTTCTTGGAATTAATTTTATTTGCTTGTGCCTGATGTGTATGCAGTATACATATACATACACAAAGCAACAAAGCAAAATGAAGTCGAGAAAAGGAGGGAAATGTTTCCACGAAAAAGCAATATTTTATATTATATGACTTTAATTAAATTAAAAGGAACAAAGCTAAAAAAAAAAGTAATATGCCGGTTTGTTATCTCTTTTTTTCTCCGTTCTTTATTTTATCTGAGTAAATGTTGTTTGCAAGTACCTACATAATATGAGCATAAAAGTAAAATATATTCTAACATTTGTTTTTCAACTGGGCGGACTCTAGTACCTAAAGGTAAAAGTGCATATTGTTAAATGCATAACCATAAATATTGGGCCAATAATTCTTACATGAACCACACTTTTGCTATATTATTTAATAAAGCGCTTTTAAAAGAGGAAAAAAAAAAAAAAAAAAAAACTAGAGGCACTCCGGGAGTGAGATCTGAAAAAGATTTCTAGTGGTCCCAATTACAATGGAAAACGACATAAGTATAAAGACAAAGACAAGAGACCTTCAGCTCCCGCGCCCCGCTCGAATTCCAAGTTCCACCATAAAATTTGAAAAGAAAATCCTCTCTTGGATTTGTGACAACGTTTTGGTGTACGCAGCTTTGCCAGACGGTCGTCCCCCTAGATGAGTCTGGAAAACTACCAGATTTGGACACTTTTTCCAAAAAAACCCCCAACTTTTTGTCATTTTTTTTAACAAGTTTTAGATACAAACTAAAAATAAGTAAGTAGTTGGCGCAACAGATCACTAGAGACCCTAGGCCTAGGCCAAGGTTCTCAAGGTGTGTCCAGACCAACGAAACATATCATAAGCATTTAATAAATTTATGTATAAATATTTCATTAACATTTCATAAACATTTATTTAACAGACATAAATGTTTATTAAATATTTCGTTGGACAGCATTTTAAAATAACACACACACTTAATATTTCATCCTGAATTGTGCTCAATTTTGAATCTTGAATTTAGTTGTGAGCAGTACAAAGAATCTCTACGCTAGATACCTATACTTAAGAATAAGTTACTCAGCGTTTCGTACGTTCACCGAATACCTATATATTTAATTTTTCTGCGGAAGCTCGTTTTTAGGTTACCAAAAAGGATTTTATAACGAAATAAAAAAAAATAGAATTTAAAAAACCCCAGATTTGCCTCTAAACAATATCTCCCCCACAGATTTCCCCCCGTCGACAAAAAAAAAAAAACTAAATCTGGGGTGAAACCCCCTTATAACATTAATTCCACTTACTCTGAAAAGTGGAATATTTATATAAATTTATATTCCACTTCAGCATTTTTTTTTGTAATACAAATAAAATATATAAAACAAATTTTAAGAAAAAAATACAAAACAAATAAACTTTAATTTCGAACGAAGTTTAAAAACCCCTCTTAAAAAAAATTAAAAACTATAATTGCAACAATAAATATTATTCCATGGTGATATGAAAATGACTATACATATGGGGCAAATAACAATTAGTGTTACCAGAGCTCATTACTTCGTGTATTTTCCGATTTAGGAGTAAAAAAATCAACTTCAGTTAAGAATTGAATTCTAATTTATGGACAATGTTTTGTTACCTATATAAAAATTCCTTTCGGATAACAAAATATTCCAATTTTATATGCAAATATTTTTTGGAAAAAATATTTTCTCTGCTGCTTAAAAATATTCCACAAGTGGATAATTATATTTCACTGTGGTCACACTGTTGTACATGATACCAATACCATACAATACCCCCACCTCCACTACTAATAAAAATAGTAAGCTCTCAGTGGATCCTCTATAATCTATAGTGTATACGTAGAGAGTATAGTCTATACATCTATAGATATACCTACTGAGTTCTTATACAATTCTCGCAATCGAAAGTGTATCATTTTTATTTTCCTTTTTCATTTTCTTTCTCTTTCTTTATCAGTAGCAGTTTCGGTAATAGTAATACTGTCGTTGTCGCGAGTTCATTGGTTTTTACCCATATCAAAAGTGCCCAATGCGCCTAAAGAAGTAGGTAGGTAATAATATTTATAATATTTATAAAAAAAAAATATATGTAGAAACAATGGGCACCGATGGTACCGCCCAAGTTAAGCGTAGCTGGTTCTAAACAATTCTATTGCAATTCTCCATAAGGACAGACCTGTAGACATTATGCTATATTATAAAACATAAACCTAGAATTGATTTATGAAAGTACATAAATCTTAATTGGCGTTTAATTTTACGAACTATTTAATATGAATAATCCATAAAAGTTATGAATAACACACTTTTTTTTTGTTGCTTCGTTATTTCAGAGGGAGTGAAGACATCGATGGCAAGGAAGCGAAAATGTTACTATGAGTGGTTTAATCTATTGGCCCTCACATGGATAATTGTTTCAGATATATGCTTAAACGGTACGTAAACTATTATCAAAAGACAGTCTAAATTTAAGTAAATCCAGTACATTTGTAACAGAAGCAAAATCAGTAATATTGTAACACAGCAATTTTTATGACAAATACAGAAACAAGTCTACATTACTTAATTTAGTTCGAAGTTTATTTGTGTGTTATTGTGTGTGTAACGCGACTACGTACCCAACTACACATCTATAAATAATATCTATGAATTGGTAAGGTATCTATATTAAAAACTCAAAATTGGCAAAAACTTCCAAAATTTCCAAAAAGACGTTAACAATTTTAAATATGCCTTATGGAAATGCAGGACAACGCATTTAATTACCAGTAGATACATTAATTGAGCACGAAACATTTATTGCAGTATTTATAATTATATTATATGTATATATTTAAAATTGCTATATTATTTTTAATATCTATGCATTTTGATCAAAATCGTTAGAGAGGTTTTTGTAAAACTACGCAGAGAAAACCGTACCAAACCTTGCAATGTTGAGTTTGAATAATACTATGGCCTAACTATTTATCTGAAAACCGACTACCTACCTCTAAGTTATTGTTCGGGATGTAAGCATTACTTTGTTTTTAGAGTTCTATTGAAATTAAAATTGGGGTTTTCGAGAAATAATCAGTTTTTAAAATTAGCGTTTTCGGTGATTCGAATTTAAAACTAAAGCCACATTAGAAGGTAATAGTGTAATAATTGACAAATTTAACGAGTAAAAAACCAAATTGCCAATTCAGGATTGCAAAAAGTAGAAAAGACCATATTACCGTAGAAATAAATTTTATTTTTCGAGATATTTCGAATTCAAAAGTACCGTTATTCGATTCCAGAAATTTTGTCAAGTTTACAAAAGTTTTTTTTAGAATGTGTAAAACTTTCGGGGGCGGCATAAATTGGATCTGCCCCTGGCGACTCCAACCCACGCTACGCCACTGTATGGCCTTTAAGTCTGATACACTACATTTGAAATGATTAAGTAAAAAATTGTTTACCAAGCCTGTGGATTTAGGCTAGTTATTAATAATAGTTGGGCACTTTTTTAAAAGTTCTCCTAGTATTGGCGTGTAACTTTCGCAGAATAAAAATAAATAAAAAACTGAAAACTGTTCTGAAACTTTCGCAGAATATTGTACTGAAAATCTAAAGCAATGGAGTTAAATGACAACAACAAACCAATCAGTAAGGCGATAATTTGTCCAGTTGTGACTTTTTGTCACAAAAGTAGGCCTTACGTTATCCTAACTGGTGATAGGTATGCATAATATTAACGATATTACCGATATCAATATTAACGATACACAGGCTCATATCCATGCATACCATATACATATCTATATCTATCTATATCTATACATATAATAAAACTGTAGGCATTTTCTTCGTTACCTAATTGCGTGAAAACTACTGCACAGATTTCGATGAAACTTTTTTTGAAATGTTCCCTAAGATTCTGAGAAGGACATAGGCTATTCTTTTCATTGCCATGCCTATTTTTTGAGCGGTTTTGACCAAAATATGTTTTTTCCTGACTTAACTGCCTTTTACGCGCCATTACTCAAACAATTCTTAATCAATGCAAACAAAACAAAATACTTAGGAGAGCCAACACTCTTATAGTTATTTCAAGCCATCAATCAGCTTTATATATCCTCTAGAAGCTGAGCTACAGCCTAAAATCTAACATGAAAAAAATAGCTATATTTTCTGAAATCGAACATTATCAGCAGCCGCGGTTGTTGATTGTTGTTCTGCTTTGGGGTGGTTGGGTGGCGCAAATCGCACAAGCACGTTCATATGAAAAAAAAAACAGCGACAGTGTGTTTCTGAGGAAATGCGCAGATGGCTGATGACGTGTGGTGTGGTGGTGGACGTATGGTGGAGGTGGTGTATATAGAAATTGAGTTCATGGTTTTTGTTTTAATGGTTGCTATAGTACCTACGTTGATACCTACAGTAAAGAATTGAAGAATTCAGGAAGTAAGGACGATATAGGTGAATTATGTTGTTTGATTTATTTATTGTTGGTGTAGATAAAAATGTCCGTTAGGCTTTTGTTTTAGTGGTTGTTTTGATATTAGCTACGTTGTACCTACAGTTTTAACAGAGACTCAAATAAACTCAACAACTGATTACACATATCTTCAATGTCCAGAATACGAACTACATCCTCGTTTTCGATATAAGGGGGGACTATGTGTGTTTGCCCGAGAAGATCTGGCGTGTGTAAGAGAAGAAGAGATGGACCCTAGGGATCTCGACATAATATGGCTAAAGGTCGTTCTACAAAGTTGTACCAAATTCGTTTGCTGCCTGTACCGCTCACCAAACGATAACGAACCATCTGTGGTTGTTTTGATATTAGCTACGTTGTACCTACAGTTCTAACAGAGACTCAAATAAACCCAACAACTGATTACACATATCTTCAATGTGCAGAATACGAACTACATCCTCGTTTTCGATATAAGGGGGGACTATGTGTGTTTGCCCGAGAAGATCTGGCGTGTGTAAGAGAAGAAGAGATGGAACCTACGGATCTCGACATAATGTGGCTAAAGGTCGTTCTACAAAGTTGTACCAAATTCGTTTGCTGCCTGTACCGCTCACCAAACGATAACGAACCATCTAAATTATTTCGTCATTTATCCGATAAGGTAGGCTGGATACAAATTCATCATCCAACCGCTGAAGTTATTATACTTGGTGACTTCAATGCCCATAACATGGATTGGCTACGATATTCTAACCGAACGGACGAGGCAGGGAAACAAGCTGAAGACTTCGCCATTTGCTGCAATTTCACTCAGCTCGTTGATGAGCCCACGCGAATTCCAGACAATCCAACAAATTATGGAAACACTCTCGATCTGTTTCTCACAACAGAGCCAGATAATTATGAAATAAAAGTGTCTGCTCCCTTAGGGAATTCGGATCATGCTCTAATATCTGCTATCCTCTCTATACCGATACCAATAGGAGCGAAAAAGGATCATTATCGTTCGATTTGGAATTATAGTAAATCTAACTGGGACGAGCTGCGTAATTTCTTCGCTTCGTTGCCATGGGCTGATATGTGCTTTAGAGATACTGATGTCAATATGTGCGCAGAAACCGTAACTGAAATTATTTTACTCGGTATGGAACTTTATATTCCACATTGCATCAAAAAATTAGCTTCAAATAATCCGTGGTTTAACAAAGAATGCAAGCGAGCTACCGCAGCGAAAAACAAGGCTTTCCGTGAATGGCGGTCAAACCCTTCAGAACTGAAAAGATCTAAGTTTACAATTCTTCGAAATAGATGCAACCTAATTATTGAATCGGCGAAGACAACTTACAGCGAAAGAGTCACTAACAAAGTGATTGGATGTCCTAGCGGCTCACGCGCATTCTGGTCCATGGCAAAGGCAATCAGTAATAACTTTAGTTGCTCTTCTTTTCCAACTCTAGTAAAAGACGACGGCACGCTAGCAACAACACCTAAAGAAAAGGCAGATCTTTTCGCTAGTATGTTTTCAGAGAATTCCACCCCAGATTCTGCACAGCTAGAGCCACCAAATATCCCGAGGATACAATCACCGATGGCAGAAGTGAAATTTCGGCCTCGAATAATTCAACGCATCCTTAAAGAACTAGATTGCAATAAGGCAACGGGACCCGATGGAATCCCGGCTATAGTACTCAAGAACTGTGCACCAGAACTTGCACCTGTACTCTGTAAGCTGTTTAGCATGTCGTACTCCCAGAAGACGTTTCCTTCTTGCTGGAAGACCGCTCGCATTCAACCTATTCCAAAGAAAGGGAAGAAATGTCTGCCACAAAACTATCGTCCAATAGCGTTACTTTCAATGCTCTCTAAAGTAATGGAAAAGGCAATAAATGTCGAAATAATCGAATATCTAGAAGGCCATCGATTAATAAGCGACAGGCAATACGGATTTCGAAGCCGTCGTTCCACTGGTGACCTGCTAAGCTACGTAACGCACTTATGGACACAATCAATTGAACAACACGGCGAATCCAGAGCCGTAGCCTTGGACATATCAAAGGCATTTGACCGAGTCTGGCATAAAGCCCTATTAGGCAAGTTAGCGTCTTACGGATTACCACAACAAATCTGCGGATGGATGCAAAATTTTCTTCTGGGAAGATCGATCCAAGTTGTTGTAGATGGTGTATCATCCAATTCATTTGCTATAAATGCAGGAGTGCCCCAAGGATCTATT
The DNA here is from genome assembly GCA_946477585.1 of Cheilosia urbana. Lineage (NCBI taxonomy): Eukaryota > Metazoa > Arthropoda > Insecta > Diptera > Syrphidae > Cheilosia > Cheilosia urbana. The sequence continues at coordinate 395,152 of OX297854.1, read as the reverse complement.
CTTTCTCCAACTCTATTTCTTCTCCACATCAACGATTTGCTTGGATCGACAAATAATAATATCTACAGCTTTGCAGATGACAGCACTCTTATATCCTCCATCTCGAACAATGGGCCTGTGAATACGGCTACATCACATAGTCAGAGATGTGAACAAATTAATTCTCTAAATGATGATCTGGACAAAATCTTGAAGTGGGGAAAGGACAATTTGGTTGTATTTAATGCAAACAAGACACAGTTCACAACATTTTCCAGAAAAAATGCATCAACAGTTCCTCAGATCCAAATGGATGACCATCCAATCCATCACAAGGATTCAATGCACCTTCTAGGAGTCACAGTCAATTCAGGAATCACATGGCAGAACCACATATCCTATATTGCAAAATCGGCGTCCGTAAAGTCGAGCTACTTATTTAGAGCAAAGAGGTACTTTAGCCCCAAGCAACTTCTCCTTCTCTACAAAGCACAGGTAAGACCAGGCTTGGAATATTGTTCCCATATATGGAGCTCGGGCCCAAAACATTCACTTAACCTGCTTGATAGCATACAGAGACGAGCAGTTCGACTCATTGGAGACCCTACACTCACATCGAATCTACAACCGTTGGTGCACAGAAGACAAGTCGCTGACCTATGCTTGTTCTATAGGTACTTCCATGGTAGATGTTCTGAGTAACTCAAAGACATTATCCCTCGAAATGCAACTTTTTGGCGCCCAACAAGACAGGCTGCTAATACTCATGACCATACAGTACACTTGACAACCGCGAGGACATCAACTTTCAAAAACTCCTTCTGTTACAGGACAAGCAAACTTTGGAACTCGCTTCCTGGGGATATATTTCCAGAAGACTACAATTTGCAGCAATTTAAGTGCAGAACAAACATACATCTGCAGGCATCTCGAGGCGCTGTTGAAGCGTTATAGGTTCGCCTTTCCCGGAAGGTGTATATAAAAAAAAAAAAAAAAAAAATAGTGCGTGGAGTCCCTCCGCGCGGAAGAAGTGAAACTTCGTAATGTGGAAATGAAAATAGGAAGGGGTAGAAATTGATTTTTAGTGAAATCATATTGTTTCTTTAAGCCTAGTATCCTGCTCGCGCTTAATTTTAGCGCCCCTAGTCTCCACTTCGTTTCTCCACACCAAAGATAAATGGTCGCTAAATTATTATTAAACATGATATAGATGGGACAAAACCCATATGCTTATGAACCATGAGTACCATGACTGATATTAGTAAACGAAATTTTAATAGAATTTTCGAATTTCAAACTTGAAAGACGTAAGAAACCTAGAAATTATAAGAAGAAGTTCAACATGTGTCCTCAGACTTTCCACAATCTCCTTACCATAGTGGAACACTTGTTATTACCCAAAAGATGAAGCCAAATGAGAGCATAAGTCCCCCTGAAAATTGATTCGCTTTATTTATATGTATATGTATCTCTGTTTTGGAGCTGTTATTTGGCTTTGCGTTTTCTTTTATTTATCACGCAAACATTATCCGCGTTTTCCGCCACAAAAAATTCTTTGCAAACACAACACAAACACTTTTCTCCGTTTTTTTATGTCAAAATTTATCTTCGATTTAATGCACCGGACATTTATTTCGCGAGCTAAATGAGTGGAGACTTTTCATCGGCCCATCTATATGAAGTTAAGGATTTGGCGTGCGAACAGGATACTGATGCTTTGCTAAACTGCCTCGCTCAATTTTATCTTTGTAGACATTTTTGTATGGGAGATAAAATTTAGCGCGAGCAGGATACTAGGCTTTAAGACAAACTTTATTAACATTACTTACAATTCACAATTGATCGCATCTTTTAATTATCATTTTCGAGTGGAGAAATATCCAAATCCATAACATTTACAATGGGATAATGACAACTTAAGTAAGATACGATATGTTGGAAGTCGCATTAGAAGTTTCACTTCAATAAGACATTAATTGCCAATTTAGTCATTATTTTTGGAAATTAATCTTCACCACAGAATATTCTTCTCCCAGCATTTGGTGCCAATAAACTCACTCACCATTGCATACTCTGAAGCGTGAGCGGTACCCTCACACCTTTGAGAGCATTTGCTTTGAGTAAAAGGTTTTAGCAAAATAAAAGCCCTTAGCAATTGCTTTGAATCGGTGTGAATAAAAACCTAGTTTGCTAAAGTAAGTTCGAAAATTCGAACATAGCTTTTACTCCGCTGCACGTGCGCTTGCCTTGCAATTTCTTGCAACGACTTTTGTGGAAATTGAAATTAAAAAAATTAAATTTAGAAATATGATTGCAATCTATAGCTCCACTTGCACCTGGAAATATTATTTTTATTTGCCAAATAGATTGTTGATGTTTTATTTCTTCTTCAGATGACAAGAAATAATTGATTTTTGTAGGTATTTTGATGATTTTTCGGAACGAACAAAACTTAATTTAACTATTTATAGACAAGCCATCGAAAATTCACATTGCTTACTTTTTTTTGTGTGACAAATGTGCGTACAAAATATTAAGCAAAAGGTCTAAATCAACTAAATAGCAGACTCAGAATTTGCATAGCATTTGCTTAGTTTATTCATACCGATCTGAGTAAAAGGTCACTGCCGCCACTTTTCGAACATGTCAAAAGTTGGAACTAACTCAAATTGGTTTTTATTCATACGAAACGTAGCAAAGGCTTCGACTTTGACATTTCTCTTGAGTAAAAGCAATTGCTACGCTTTATTCATACGAGATACGACCCAGTCTCACGCCGCGTACGAAGTTGCGGGCACAGCTAGTCAAATATAAAACAGAACATTATGAATCAGCATGTATGTACCTAAATCAGAGAGCACAGTGCTTTGTTACTCATAACAATTTTTCCCCCAAAAATAGGTGTTGTCGATATTTATTTATTTAACTGTTATACGTTGTTGAGGCGTAGTATGCTTTATTTATAGGAAATATTTAACGTTATAGATTCAGCTCAGTGGACAAGTACAAACTGTCAATGCAATAATTACTTTATACAAAATTTAATTGTTTGTAAGAGCAATTGTATGAAAGATAATTAAAATGTACGTACTTATCTAATGTAAGAATAGCTTACCTTCGAGACCTCTCTGCAATCTGCAGCCACTATAGTGTTCAATGAAGTAATATTTGCACTTCTTTTTCAGTATACACTTCCCTTTGTTAAATGTTCCACCAGCTGCCTTTAACGGCAGCGCATTCAACAAAATTTTAATCAATACTTATTGACCAACATGGAGAAAACAAATTAATTTATTTAAATGTTTCTGTCTTTATTCGTCCCTATAACAGAAGTAATTTGCACAGAAGCACTTGCATACATTTAATACCATATAGCTTAATTGAGATTTTGATTGTGACTTGTACTATGGATTTGTGTTAAAATTGCGATTTTAAGGAGAATCGCGTAAAAAAGCTTTGTTCCAGGTGGGATAATGATATCATATTCATGCGTGTACTCGCTATACATCGCAAGCGCGATGGTAAGTTAATTAATGATTTACCGAATTTGCTCAGGTACAGAACGGCAACAGCAGCTTTTCTTTTGTTCGGTATTTGCAATTTTAAATTGAAACCAATGTATGTACCACATAAAAGCTTACATATGTATGTATACCACAATAACATTGTGCATAATATGCAGTCTGCATTTCACATTGAACTTTTTTTGATGGAACCCCCGGCTGATTCAACCAAAAGACAAAATCCAGCCTGTCATAAATTACGATTTTTTGCTGTAATTAAATTTTACACAACATAATAATTCAATTCGATTGTCAATTCGAAAGTGCCACGTTAGCCTGTAGAATCAGAATTAAAGGGATTATGTAGCTGTATTAATTAATTTTTATGTTAATATGTAATATTAAATAAATTTTATGAACCAAATTTATATAAATGCAGTAAAGTTATTATGTAGGTATACTTTTTTATGCAATTTATAAAAATAATATAAACAAATAATCTGTAAAATCGGTGCATTTCCTAGATTTCAATATCTTTTAAGATTTTAACGACGCTTTCGAATTTACATGCTTGAAAAATCCACAATGTTTGTAGCTGTTCTGTCATATTTAATAAAGAGAATGCTCCACTTCGGAAGCTTTTTCTGCTGTGTTTTATACATTACATTACATTAATATTATTTTATTATTTTATTTCTACTTACCTAGCTCTCTGTTTGAAGGATTTGAAGATATTTGTACCAGAAGCTGTTATTATGGGAAATGCTGCAACTTTGTCATGCCAGTATGACTTAGAACAGGTACGCTCTGATACGATACCAATAAAACATATTTTCGAGGATTTTCCTTTTAATTTAATTTGGATAAATTGATTTAATAACGAATATTTGATTACTTCTTATTTTTTTATAGGCAGCCTTGTATTCAGTGCGTTGGTACTTTGAAACCGAAGAATTTTATAGATATGTACCAAAAGAACTTCCGCCCACCTTAGTATTTCCAGTCTCGGGAATAAACGTTGATGTAAGTATTTACATTATATATTCGCTTACCTTCTTATTAAAATACCTGCCTGAGTGAAACTAATATCATTTGAAAGGTACCGTGCCATAGATGTACACAAACAAAAAATCGTGAATATGTATTGCCATTAAACCTGGTAAAATGAGGTTAGGAATTCCCCATGCAAATTTCATATGGCATATCAGTTAATGAAAAGATTTTGGTGGCATTCAATTCCTCGCCGCCATAATGTTTATATCATTTACCCATAAAATAAAAAAAATAGTTGGCGCAACAGGTCTGGAGAGACCCTAGGCCTAGCTTCTCACAACCATTCGTTTTGTGTGAGTTTTTCATTTTTAGAACGAATGGAAGGGATCTACAGTTTTATGCCGACTCCAAACGGCTAATTGAGAAGCTCTTACAAGACATTTATACTCTCGGATGTTTGTCAGACGTTCGCGAGAGGTAGCGCAGCGGAAAAAAACCCTAAGTCGGAATTGGGTTTTTGTGGGATTTTACCCATAAAGCAATGCAAATTACCTACCCCTAAAAGTAAGGAAGGTAACCATCTGCGAGGCACAAAAAAACGGCTCCGAACTGTAAGCCCACAAACTCAAAATCCGAAGTTAGAACAAAATCCGGGCAGCCGTTTAGGCTGTAGGCCTGGGATAGGACGGACAGACGACAGACAGACAGACGGAGAGACCGGGCAGAATTGTGCGACCCACTTTTTTGAGTTGGTCTATCTTCGTAATGTCAGAATTGATTAACATCTCGAGTTCGAAATTTTGTAGAAAAACAATATCTTTCTCTTACTTCGTAATGGAGAAAGTTAAAAATTTGTGGAGCAGTTAAATGCTGGATGTATCTACTCTGTGGAGTGTCAGAAATGGGGACTATCGCATTCACATATGCTTTTCTGGATATAATCGACAAACTGTGTGCGGACAAATTGATAAAATTGTCAAGACTTATATGATTCTTGACATTAGGTGACCACAACCCACTGTCATCATGTATGTCAGGAAATAAATGTACCAAACGCTATACACGTGCATTAGTATCAGACCCACTCTTTTGTCATGATGGATATCCGTTTTATTAGCGTCGATCTGCACCGGACAATGGGACAACCAACTATGTCTTCGACAATAGTTGGATTTTTTCGTACTGCCCGTTTTTGTCAAAATCTTGCAGACTCATATCAATATTAAGGTATATTGGTCAGTCAAATCAATTAAATATTTGTAAAAATATGTGTGCTAAAGGTGGTGATATGGAGATGTTCCAGATTCAGGCTCCTGATAAGTATGATGAGTTGACTACTTGAACTGAAACGAGGCCATGTGGCGAATTTTTTCGATTCCAATCCACGAACGTCATCCAACTGTTGTCAGTTTGGCGGTTCAATTGGAAAATGGGCACAGTGGCTATTTGACGGCAGTCAATGCAGCCCAGCGAACAAATCGAGCACCTGCAGCAATATTAAAATTTATTTTTTCCGAAGTGCCACGCTCATCATGAATGCTTTCCGAATTTCGCTCAGAATTATTTCGACCATAGGAGTTTTTCTTTTTTAGTTCAGAGCACAACCTGAACTGTTAACCAAAAAGTTTCTGTTTCCTTTTTAGCTCAGACACATCAGAGCTCGAATTTGTGTTTATTTTTTCGTTCGGAGAATGATCAGAGCGCGCTTATGAGCTCAGAACAAAGTGACTGAGCAGGCTGAGTAAAAAGCAGATTACACAATACACATAACATACACACTTCCAGTCAAATTTGACAAACAAAAAAAAAAAAAAAAACAGGAAAAACAAAAGAACATCATCAGTTCAGAGCGCGCTCATAATGCTTGAGCTCAGTTCAGTGCTTAGCTCTTTTGACAGATGTCATATGCAAATTGTATTTAAAAAGGTAGTAGAAAAAAACTATTAAGGCAATAGCAGAAGGCTTGAATGGTGCTGGAACACTCATCATGAAAAAATAATTGCGACTATCGATTCCAAAACCATACTATCTTCCAAGCAACCAAACAGGAATCTAAAACGGTCCCCACCTATCGAGTACAAAACTATCCTATATGTCGAGCTGAAACCAACCAAATACCAAATATACATCCACAAAACTCTATTAAAATCGGTCAAGTGGTTTCGGAGATTAGCATACAAACATAGTGACACGTGATTTTTATATTAAGAAGAAAGAAGATTATTTTTTTTACCGAAAAATTAAGTAATCATTCGTGAAATATTTGTGGACACACAAATTTTGTATTCAGTTTTATAATATAGATACATAGGTAGCTCTCGCTCTCCTTTTCTTTACGTAATAATCTTTTTTATCCCTCAATATCAAGTAGCCGCCTAAGAAGTTTCACTTCAAAAATAAGCGCTACAAGCAGAAAAGCGCCAATTTTGGCGCCCGTCTTCAAAGCCGTCTACTATGCCGAGCTTTTACTAAACATTCGAGTAAGTTTATTGCCACATGTGTAAGTGAGGCTCACAGTTTTATGTATTTCGAAACGGATTTTCGGGCTTGAAAATGGAAAACAAACTAAATCGTTATTTGAATTTATGAATGGTTGCACCTCGATTGCAGTTTGCAGGTATAATTACAGGCGCTATAAGGTACATAAGGGACAAGGGGAAGCTTCTTCAGTAATTACAGGAAATCTCGTTCACATGTCGGTTTTATTCGCTGCACTCTGCTTACATATAAAACGTTGATATACATATATACATATGACATAATGTATATATGAGAAGTGCTCACATTGAAAAATCAAAAGATACACTTGTTAAGAATAGGTTGGAAAATATATAGAACAAAACCAATTTGAGTTTCCTTCATAAATTGTGAGGGTTTGCCTTTAAGATAACAATTTCTAATCAACTATAAGCAGCAAACCAATCATTTTTTTTGCGCTCGATTACTTAGGAATATTTCCTGCTGAACATGATCTATGATGTTTGTGCGTTCGATTTCAGTACTGTGTTGTGTACATACTTGACAACCTTCATTCCGACGAAACCAATTACCGCAGTATAAATCTCTTGATATATGAACTTTGCATCATTTTTAGTTTGTTGTTTTAACAAAACATACAGACATACATTGGTATGTCTATGTATAGTTTTGTACGTGTATAATACATTTGGCCGCCCTACAATAAGGAATCGTAAAAGTATTATATACATTCATAATATAAACACGTTCGTTTGGATTTGGTAGGTATAGCGCTTAAATTGTGTTTTTATACATATGCAAGTGTTATGAATGTGCCATAGCCATAACCAAACTTGACAGAAGAGGTAGGCGGGCTTTCGTTTTAGTTGGGGACGCCCGAACCCAAAATATAATTTATCTGGAAATGAAGTCCAACTAATATTCGTTTTTACGGACCATGAAATTGAATTTTTGTGCTGTTGTTTTGTATTTTATTATTTTATCGCTGCACACTGAGGGAAACTTAATTATTTTTACAACACCGTAGCACAGAGACGATTTTTTTTTTTCACCACAGAAATTTGTACTCATAATACTTTTTACACATTTTGTGAGTTTCAATGGAATAGCTTAAGGTAATTTTAATTGATTCTCATCCAGTTAAATTTCGATTTAACACAACCTAGGTACCTATCTAATCTATTATTGCTCTTCAATGACAGCACATTTGGACATATCTACATCTGTAACAAAACAAATTATTCTTAATGTGGAGCATGATTAAACGTAGGGTAAGGATCCTTCAAAAATAGAAGGCATTGCTATTACTATAATGGACCCGAAACGAACCAATAACATTCGACTTACAAATACAGGTTGTATTATACAACAATCAAACAACTGCTAAAGTAATTTCATATTAAACTGTAAAGGTGATGATTTAAAAATGTAAAGAGAAATAGGGATGAAATGAAAGTGCGTGTGGTGATCTATACTTATAATAAAACTGTAGGCAGTTTTTGATGTGTAAACATCTAAGCGCGCGTTATTGGAATCTGGTGGAGTAATTCCACACATTTAACTTGCGGGGACAGAAAATGCGTCACTGTGTTTTATCATTGCATACATTTTATCATTGCATACATTTTTATCAATGCATACATTTATGAGCTGGGGCATATTAATTTCAGCTTTTTGTTGATGTGAAATAAAGCATGTTTTTCATATATGATGGTCTCACATTTCTTCCCTGTGACGGATATCTCGAGGAAATTCGGTGCCAAATTTTTCGTGAATTACCAGGCACGCAGAAATCACAGCTGGACAACAACTAATAAAAATGTCGTTGACCAGCACCTCTACAATATGCAATGCAAGCCGAATGAAATTCCAATGATACTTTCATTTACTGTGTAACAGTTGATGTCATTTAACTTGCGGGGATGGAAATGCAAACGGGTATTTGTTGTTTCATAATATATCAAGAATACGGTTATTACAATTCCCTCTTTTCTCAATGACGTGTATCAAGCCACACACATACCAATATGCCGTTGAGAAAACGGTCAAATCTCTTTTATTGGAAATTACACAGTCTCACGCCGCGTACGAAGTTGCGGGCACAGTTAGTCGCAAATAAAATGGTAGTATGTAGGTACTTAGTCATTAGGGTGGGTCACTCATCACTCTAGTATGGAGACATTTTTTTTTTCCTTTTGACTTCTAATAAAAACCAAAATATCTATGTCCCACATGGCTATAGAAACTAATTTATGTAGAAAGTTTTATAAAAATCTGACGTTACTTTCTGCCACCGTATTGGCTTTGAAATTCTGGAAAATTGAATAAAATTTATATTTCGGAAATCTGTTTTATTTATTTTACATCTACCTATGCAAATTAAAATTTAAAGTTAGCATTTCTAAACCTTTCTGGAATTGAAAAGAATATAGGTACTGGTGGTTTATTTGCAACTCTGAATGCAGCGGAAAGTCATATTAAGACATAAAGATTGAAGAATACAATGTTAATTAATAACTTCTCAGCAAAAATAACTGATCGTATTAAAAATAACTTATCATATTAGCAAAACAAAATATAATTTAACGAATTTTCTACATAAATATTAAATATATAAAACGCTATGTGGAATTTGACCATGCTCCCTTATTTCGAAACTTTAAGCCTCATCTGGAGGCAGTTATACAATACCGATTGCAATGTATGCAATGATAAAACACAGTGACGCATTTCCGTGACGCATTTCCGTCCCCGCAAGTTAAATGTGTGGAATTACTCCACCAGATTCCAATAACGCGCGCTTAGATGTTTACACATCAAAAATATTTAATAAACAAAAAAATATACATATAATAATATTAAAAATAATAAAAAAATCTATTGCTAATGAGTAAATGTATACCTGTTAAAACTAGATAGATAGACTAAATAGAAAGCTATATCGTTCTGTTCGGAGGGTGATGAGAAAGTCCAAAACAATTGTATTCTACAAAAATTATCTACACGAGCTGGCAGCAATAGAGTGCTGAAAATCGTTGCTCTACCATCCACACTCTACATTACATTACAGAACAGAAAACAGACAGATGTACATATGTACTGTACACCATTACATCTCGATACTTGTTTGAGCTCAGTTAATGTTGTTAAATTTAGAGCTTTAATAAGAACAGAAAAGTGCAACGAGGAGTGCCCCTTCCCGGTCCTACGAACTAAGGCCCAACAGGAACTAACTAACACTAGCCAAATGAACTAAGTTCTACCATTTATGCAGTGGGATTTAGTTCATATGTTTGGGAGATAGTTCGTAGTTCATTATAAACAAATTCCTCTTCCTCTTTTAGAGATGACAGTCCTCGTTTTCGCTTATATGTCCTCTCTGATGTTTTAAGTAAAAGAGGACATTTGGAGGTCAAATAATTCTTCAAACATTTTAAACTGTATTTTTACTTAAAAAAAATCAATGTTCTCTTTTTTGTGATTGAAAAAATGGTCACCGTATGCATACATAGGTTAGTTGGAAGTTGGAACCTTCAAAATTGTTTCACAAGGGTGTTATAATCTGCTGCCTATTATATATATTGAGTATTTTGAAAAGTTAAATATTATTATAACGAAACAATTTTGAAAGCAAATAAATCGTGTGCAGTCTAGGAGAGACCGATTACACTGTGAACATAAACCGTGGGATATGTATGGTGGGCATGCTGCCCCCGGCAACCATCCTGCTTGGAGTCACTGTTGGATTTTGAGTAAGTGCGAGATTGGGTGTATGTAAAGTTTCTTATCATGCGTAATGAAACTTTGCATACACCCAATCTTGCACTTACTCCAAATCCAACAGTGAACCCAAGAAGGGGGGTTGCATCAGGGGGGTAGCATGACCCCCCCTACAAATCGAGAATTTTCGTTTTGTTTTAAATAATTAGGGAGTAAGTTCGTTCCGGACTTAGTTCATAAAGAAATAAGTCCCACTATTGGGTTTTAATTCATTCTTATATTGAGAGTTTTGGCTGGTGGGGGTTAGTTCCACTTGGGACTTAGTTCGTAGGGTCCCCCTTCCCATACAATTAGATTATTTAACATTTTTTAAATTATATTTTAATCTTTTCACACATTTGTTGGCAGACATACTTAGCCAACGTACACTGATATAGACGACGAATAGTAATGCCCGAGGGCGCTTGTTGACCACGATATTTTCGACGTGTGCCTCTTGAGTTCACATAACAGAACGACTATTTTCAATGTGAATCGATTCATGGTTAACATTTTGAAAAATGTCAACGTTTTACGAATTTGTACTAACTCTTACGATTTCTTACGAATGTTTAATCAATGACGTTCCTTAACTCAAAAAAAATCGTCAAAGAGAGAAGATTTGAGAAAGATATTACTCCTCCAATAAGAATGTTACGAATTTTTACTCCACAATTTTGTTTAAGTAAGAATTGTAAAAGCTGTAAGTTACATGATTATGATGATTTGAAATTTGTTGTCCTATTTTACATACCTAAGCGTGACCAGGTTTATTGATTTCCTGCGTATTAAAATGGTATCACTAGGTAGCAAAATAAATAGGTATGTATTCTATATTCGGCTCAAGATTCTTTTGGCTTTTGTGTTTGTCATACATTTTCAAGACTTTTCTGTACTAAATATATTTTTATATATTTTTATATATATATATTTTTCATAGATTACTGCAAAAACGTTTCCTAACTTTCGTAAGTCTCTCTCTCTCTCTCTGAGAGAATTTATACCCACCACTGCTATGTTGATTGTATGTTGACAGTATTTAAAGGTGGGGCTTTCATTATATAAAATTGAAATGATTGACCAACCAAATTATAAATAGTGAATAATGAAAGTTCACATAAAAACTTATTTGGGATTGAGCAGAAACAAAAGTCAGAACATAAAAAAAAACAATTTTAAAATACTGTATGGCATAACTTTTTATAACGAAAAAATGTTGGTGGATTCTGACGAGCAGAAAACAGTTGGAAATCACTTTGCTTCATAAAAATTCTGTAGCCGCCACCGCATTAAAATATTTTAATGAAAACATTCCATTTTTGCCAATTTAATTTCACTACACTGAGGGCATTCAGCTTTTCTCTGCGACGATATATAGCTACCATTTTATGTACTTGTATGTGTTGTGTATAACCTTTGTTTCCCTTTTGATGGGATACGATTAAGTTAATATAAAATATAGACCGAGAATAAACCAAAACAAAAACAGTAAACAATGAACCTTTTTGGTTCTTCTATAACCCAAGCAATTCGGAAATTTAAGCAACTAGAGGGAAAGTGAACGTTCACTTAGATATATAATCCATCAAAATGGTTTGAACGTTCGTTGAAATAAAGGACCAGTCGAGATCCTTCTCGGTTTAGGTCTTGCCGCAAGTTTTAGTTATAATAACACCCGCCATACCAAAACATGACTAGTATACTAAGATAGGAGGCGTCATTCAAAGGGGGCGAACTGACGTGAGTCGTATGTAAAAAGACATACCTAATTTTGCAACGAACTTTTTCCGCAAAAGGTTGAAAATACGGTTGGTGGATTTTGAGCACAATTTAGTGTTCAGACATCCGAGTTGCACTTTCATTATTAGAATCTCATCGGAGAAGATATCATGTCGGTGCTCAGAAGGTTTTCATTTTAATTTCCGTAGCAAAAGTGGGAATTACATTGGGATTCCTGCATATCCGGTATTCAGTCCATAGCTAAAATTACAAAACACAGTATAGAACGAGCAGAAATGCTGTGCACATGCAAACAAACATCATCTGGTTGGGACATACCTTCCACTTTAGTTTCGAGCATTCAGTTTGTTTTTTATAACACTACCTATAAAAAGGACAACACATTCTATGTGAGGTTAGTGGATGCAATTCCCACCCTCAATCTCAGTGATATGATGATAAAAAAAAAATCGTTTCTTTATTCCGTTGTCCCATGTAGATTTTTTTTTATCATTACTTGCCTTGCATTAAAATAAAATGCAGAATGCAAGCATGTGTGTGTTGTGTGTAGGTCTACATAGAGTTGTGGCTTAACAGCTAGGCGGTATACCTATACGTATACCAACATCAGCTTGAATTAACCAAAAGCCCTTGAATATTTTAGAATAATTACCATGAGTTGATATACTCTATTCCTGGAAGTAAAGTTCTACATATCAGGAAACCACTCATTTACTCAATCCGTGGCATGTTTGCATTTATGTCCTTACAAAGATCCGGAATGACAAAACAATGCTTTTGAGGATAAAACTAAGTGTGTTGGGCAAAAACTGGTACCGAAAAAGTGGTTTTACTGCGAACTGTATATTTGTCCTTACGGATTACTTCTTCTGGATTACTCCCGAGTAACGTGACCACAAATGCACGGGATAATTTACTCATCTAACAGGACCCACATACATTTCTGCATGTTTTATAAACTCAGGATGTTGACTCTTATTTCCTGTGTAGTTCACAACTATTCACTTACAATGTGAAAGATGTGGAATATCTATAAAGTTTTTCAGTAACACTTTGTTAAAAAACTATCCGGTTCCCTTTTATATATAATATATATATGTATATATGTATGTATAGGCAACCACTTCAAATACAATTAAAATTATGTATATGTTTGTTTAAAACTTCCCATAGTATATATAAAGGTAAGTAAGGTGACTGTAGTTAAGTCAATTCAAGTCAAGTTCAATTTATTTGCAACATGAAGTTGTTTTACAGAGTAAATAATTATTTTGTTTAAAGAGATACAGAACATAGTTCTTTACATCTACAATATGGGTACAATGTTTATAACAAATTATTTTAATATTTTATAGTAAATATATGATTAAGGGAAAACACTACAAGATAAAACCCTTATATAATACTTAAAAACAAAGATTGCACATCACCCAATTTACTTAACCAGTAAAAGTTAAAGTTAAAGTTTGAGGTGACTGTAGTATCGACAAAAGCTGTACTGTACTATTATAAAAATGAATACGATCAATATGTTGAATATGAATAACATGTTTGACAGATTACTAGAATAAAGGAAAATAAACCGACTAAACTGTGAACAAGCGAATAACAACTCAACATAGAACACTACAGTGACTATGAAGAAAAGGGTATAACGTATAAGTGCATTAGGTACTTACATAGGCTCGTAATTTCGATTAAAACGAAGTACTTATTGCATGTATTGAATTGGCACTGTCTTGAATAATTGTATTTAGAAGAATATTGAGACCTATATACGTGCATATGTATTTATTTATACACTTTATATAACTAACAAATCACATCACTTCGTTGTACACCTAAAATGTTCATAACCCATAGGTAATCATATGAAGCAGATAAATCAATTTTTAGTCCATGGTGCGTGTTTATATGTGTTATTTTCGTAAGAACCCTTTTTTTCTGATTTTGTTAATTTAAATAAATAACAGCCCTTATTGTGTAACCCGTTTGTACACAATGAAAGGGCAACAACAAAAACATAATGATTAAATATCTGGGGTAGATTCTCAAAGCGTTCCGCTCAACATTTTTTCGACAGAAATCTAAAAACATTTTATGATCAAATAACTATGGTGTTTTCCCTTTTGTTCAGTAACGAGGAAATGTAATTACATACCATCAATCTTAGAAGAAATTTTAATTAAGCACAAATCCGGTATTTTTTTTGTCCCTTCTATGCCTTTGGTAAATTTCTTTAAAGTTACTGATTTCGGAATACCTTGGGGTATTTAATTATAAATTTATTCATTTCTTGCACTGAGAAAAAAAAGAGAAAAGTAATTTTTTAAAAGCTTAAAGACTACTTTAGACTACTGATTTAGAGAATGTATACAGGTACCTAGTGGTGATTGCTGAAGCTATAAAAGTTAAACTGAAATAAATTAACTTACTTACAGGGGTAATTTCTGGTTCCTTTTTGAATTAGGTAGATGTTCTTTTGACATTAGCAGCTTTTGTGCACTCCAAAATTGTGCAGAGATTGGAATACCAACTCTCTATTATATACCAACCTTTTATTTGTAAAAATTATGTAAGACTTCGGATTATTTCTTAAAGATATTTGACGTCAGACATTATGAGAAACCGCGATTTTAATTTTTGTTTTCCATTCAAGTGATTTTTTCTTATATTTGATGCCAGATACCATGAGAAAATGCGATTTTTATTGGATTTATCCTTTTAACTGATTTTAAATCGACTAAACGATCTTTTCCACCTATATGATTATTGATTTAACAAAAAAAAGTTTAATCACAAGGCAAGGCATTGAACCGATTTTTATAGTAGGTATATAGTTATTTGTATTAGAGAATTTGATGTAATAAAGTGTAGTGTCTGTAGTGCCTGCCTTCCTATAAAAATAAAACTAGTTGGCGCAATAGGTCCGTAAGACCCTAGGCCTAGCTTTTCACAGCCATTCGTTTTGTATGAGCTTTTGATTTTTGGGACGAATAGAAGTCTAATTTAGAAGCTCTTTCGTGACAGTTATAGCATCGGATATTCGAGAGGTGGCGTAGTTGAAAAAAAAAACTCAAGTTGGAATTTTTGTTTTTTCGGGATTTGAACCTTCGGCCCCTCGCTTAGTAATCCAACACACTAAGCCACTCGCATCTGGGGTTGTTGCTTTTTTATCACGTAGAATTTCCCAAAGATCTTCTTTGATCAGTATGAGCTCAAGTTTGTATTTCCAGACCTGATAATTCACATTGCTTAGTTTCTTGACGTCTGATTTAATATCTTCCATTTTTTATGTTATTGCAAGAAAAAAAAAAAGCTTTTAACTATGCGAAGAATCATAACCTAATAGAATCGCAGTATTATTAGATTTAAGAATGGTGTATTTATTAAGGAAAACAACCTTATGTAATGCTCAGCATGCATATTTAAAAGGTAAATCAGTAGAGGCGGCTCTGTACGAAGTAGTAGGCGAAATTGAGGGCAGCCTTCACCAGAAAGAATTTGCACTAGCTGCCGTTTTGGGTATTGAGGAGGCTTTTAATAATGTCAGGAAAGATGCAATCAAAAGCGCCTTGGAAAAGATAAATGTCAGGCAACGCATTATAAGTTGGATATGCGAAATGCTCTCGACGAGAAATATTAATTCCACTCTCGGAAACATTTCTATAAGAAAATCTGTTACTAGAAGTACCCCCCAAGGAGGGGTCATCTCCCCCCTCCTCTGGGTGTTAGTCATAGATAAGATACTTAAGGAATTAAACAGTGCAGGATTCAGAGTCATCGGTTACGCGGATGACGTAGTTTTTATTTTTCAATAAAAAATCCTAAACACGATTAGTGAACTTACGAAAACAGTCCTTAATAGGCTCAGAATATGGGCTGAAGGGTGCGGACTAAGAGCCAACCCGGAGAAAACAGAACTAGTGCTATTTAGTACAGAATACAAGATACCACCTTTCAAGCTGCCCAGGCTTGCTGGAGTGGAGCTTGCTCTTTCAGAAAGCGCAAAATATCTTGGTACGGTATTAGACAGGAAACTAAATTGGAAGTAAGTAAGGCCCATAATTACATATGGGGCTCTTGTCTGGTGGAAAGCAGCAAACAAGAAGTATGTACGGGATATGTTGACCAGGGTACAAAGAACAGCCTGCATTGCCGTTACGGGTGCTTTAAGTACCACACCAACGGCTGCACTGGAAGCGTTTATGCGTCTTTTACCACTGGATTTACAATTACAAACAATAGCAGGCAATAGTGCGCTATGGCTCACTAATGCAGGGCTTTTTAAAAACAGTAGGATAGGAAACAGTACTATTTTTAAGGAATCATTCTCCGAAATCCTGGAAAAGCTGATGAAAGTCTTGGTACACTTGATTTTGACACACCGTTTGATGTGTCGTACCCTGACTGATAGGAGTGGCATAGGAACTTAGTTTCAAGGGGAAATGAGATCTCAGTATATATTGATTGATCCAAAACCAATGAGGGTACGGGGTTAGGTATATACTCCAACGAGTTGGACCTACATATGGCCCTGAGACTTGAGATGAGATCGATATCCAATACGAATATCGCCATCTACAGTGATAGTCAGGCTGCGCTTAAAGCGCTAGAGTAACATACCACTAAATCTGAACTAGTCAGGAATTGACGCACAAGGCTTAAGGCATTATGTTCGCAGAACCGTGTCAGATTATGTTGGGTACCTGGGCATTGTGATATTGAGGGTAACGAAAGGGCTGATGTTTTGGCTAAGGAAGGAGCGGAACTCCCAGTAAATATAATGATTGAGGGTATCAGACCACCTTTGCTAGAAATGTTATCTTTGAGAAAACCACCAATAAAGCAGCCACACGATGGTATCAAAGGCACTGTGGCCCGCTTTAAATCGGAAGAAGTCTGAAAAATTAATCAATCTCTGTAGAACAAAGTTAAGATTAACGGTAGGAATACTCTCTGGACACTGCCTTCTAAGGAAGCATTCCATGCGACTAGGCTTAGCTAATACGGATACACGTAGGTACTGTGAGGACCTACAAGCTATACGGAAGACATCTCCCACCTTATTCAGTATATGCGATTGTCGAGCAATTGCTCGGAGTAGAAGGAAGCACCTAGACTGGTACTTCTTTAATAACTTAGAAGAGGTTGGTTCCTCAAATAATATTGGGACCATAACCAAATTCTGTAGGGAAATTGACTGTTTAATGTTTTTTTTTTATATGAAGGATTGGTCAATATTGGACAAAGGAGCCTTAAAATTGTGTTCGTTTGGTATTGGTCTATATAATTATGGTTTTTATGAAGTTTGGTTGCATTCGGAAAACGTATGTGTGTGTTGTGCGTGAGTGAAAAACACATGAATTTCAGTATGTTTTGGGTTTTCTCCACACATTAACATTGTGTTTACAGCTCAGGAGCAGGACTACTATCGACACGATAGGTGGCGCTGTTGTCGATCCCCCAAGCTACTCAACCGATTTTAATGAAATTTTGTAAGTGTGTATGGTTGGTTACAGTTGGATAGAAAGGACACTATTTTCGTATGGTTGGTTAAAGTTTTAAAAATAGGATAGTTTTGGACCCGATAGGTGGCACTTTGTAAAAGACAATCAGGGTATGAAGAAGTAGGTAGGTAGGAAAACGGGTTGTAGCACCTCCCATTCAAAAAAAAAACAGAAAATTCAAACGCTAGGTATATCTAAAGTTGTATAAATGAAATTATTATTGTACATTTGGAACTTTGCGAAATCTGGGCGGGATTTAATACGAAAGGTACGGGCAAAACCGTGTGGGTACAGATGTATGTAAACGAGACTGACGTCCGTATGTGCACTCATAACTCGGGAATGGATCATGCTCGGTGGATTTGTAGTGGCCCAAGGAAGGACATATGCGACGATTTTGAGTGGAAAATTCAAAGGCAAGCGTATCAATTTTCCGTTTTGCTATGACAATTAATAAGTCGCAGGGATAATCGCTGGAATTTTATGGAATCAATCTTGAATTCCCATGTTTCTCATAAAGTCAATTGTATGTGTCATAAACTGACACGAACGAATAAAATGGCGGAACGAAGCTCGCCGGGTCAGCTAGTCTATTATAAATTTCTAAGAGTTTTTTGGCACAAAGTATTATATCCAAATAACAACGCCTTCTTATAACATATCATAATAATTTAAAACAAATTTACTTTACTCTGTTTTATTTTTATCATAACTGACTTCTTAATTGCAGCTGACAAATTCCGACTCTGCTTCAGTAACACTGAAGAGTGTTACACGTGAGCTGTCTGGACAGTATCAGTGCGAAGTATCTGAAGATGCTCCTCTCTTCCATACTGATATACGATCAGCAAATATGCACGTAGTTGAATTGCCAACGGTGGATCCTGTTATGCAAATCGACAAAAGTATAATCAACGCAAATGAAAATTTCAAGGCAACATGTACTGTTGGACCGTCACACCCTACAGCAAATATTACGTGGTATATCAACGGACGAAAGGTAAGTAAAAAGAAAAACAATTATTTTATTCCACAATATTATAGGTACTTATATCAAAGTATTTGTAGACATATTCTTTATGCATTTAATGTCTAATGAATTAAAAGAAACATTTCGTTCTGTCGAAAATGGGACATAAGTACATACACAATTGTTGGGAATATAATCCATCTATAACAATGATCAATTTTTCCTAGTCCGCTCGACTTGATGATGTTTTAATTGAACAATATATCTATACTTTAAAGTGAATTATATTTGTCTATATTACTTAGCCACATTGACGGCGCCTCAACCGTCGAAAACTTAACCGTGAAATTAATGTCACTTTATTTCATCATGCAAAACAAAATAATACCAAAAACTAATGGAAATAAGACCAAACCAAACCAAAGCATAAACAGTGGAATATTAATGTTTCGCTGCAAACCCCCTGCTAGGGGTCATTGTGTGGAGATTGAAGTAGGTGGTAGGTTGAGTGCAAAGTTGTCTATATTCATGTTTTCAATCAATATAAAGAAACTTCGCCAACCTCCAAACCCTTACCACACAAGTAGGTTGGTTGCAGGGGGGCATCTAACCCCCTAAACATATTCAAAATTGAAATAATGCCAAATTGTCCTTAATTATGGTTTCAAATAACGAAATAAAGCCAAACTCAAAATATTGTTTAATTTCGCATTGAAAAATGAAATAGGTAGATAAAACGGTGACCATCTGTTTGAATTCCAAAAAATTATGAACAAAAAAAAAAAAAATAAGCCCAGTTCTTAATTATAATTTATTTATTTAAAAAAAAACTCGATAAAAAAAAATATAACAAGGATTCAGTCTTTGCTTTATTTAGTTAAAATAAATATTACAGAATAACTCTTAATTTGTACCTATGTTAGGTAAAATAAATAAATAAATGGTAATAGAAAATGTGGCCATGCACTTGTGTGGCATTTCACATCGCCTTCTGTTGTTTTTTTTAAGAATTTATATTGTTTTTGTAGTTAAGACATTTTCTTCTGGGTGGCATCAGTGAACTTAAAGATAATTATTAATGTTTAATTAGGTATATTTTAATTAATAATATCAAATAAAATTTACCAATTTTAATGTTTACCACAACGGAAATTTGTCTTCGAATTTTGAAAAGCTTTTGAATTGATTATTATCTGAATGCTCGATTTTGACATTTTGACATAAGGTGAGTTCCGATCATGATGTAGGGAGTGTTCCGAAATGAAAGGTTTTCACTACTTTACCATTTTTGCACATTCAGTAAATTAGAGCACATTTGAATTATCATTTTGTTTAAAGAATTTTGGTTTGGTTAGTTTTTCGTTTTTGCTTTTGAAATATTGAATATTTTTATGTTTTCGAATACAAAATAATTCATAATGAACATCTACTTCAAATAATGAACAGTTCATTATAAAAATGAACGGATGGTCACCGTAGATAATGCCAAATTTTGGGAATTTAACCTTATTTCGTTTGGCTCTATTTAACGTCAACGACTCATCCTCATTGACGTTTTCAACTGGCAGATGGCTGTCGCTGTGGTGAATGCCAGTTTATGTCTCGTTTAGCTACCTCCACTACTTTGTAAACACTGTTCGAACATTTTAAAGTTAGATATTGCAATTCTAGAGAAGTCTGTCTTCTACCGAACTCATAAGAATCATCTAAGCGACTCTTAAAATACCGAATAAAATAGTTGTTGGAAATTTAGTTTTCGAGGAGTTTATAAAAGTAAAATATTCGAACTAATTTTTTCCTATTACATTATATTTTTTTTTTAAACTAAATTACAATTTTAAAATAACGAAGGTATTTGAAATGTAGTTCGAGAAGTTAATAACTATAAGAAATTGTTGGTCTTAAAGTTTATTTCTTCTTTCTTCTTTTTAAACCTTCAACCCTGGGTGGGGTAGAGGGCGGCAACAAGTTTATTTCATCCTTCTCGATCTGCGACCAGTTACTTGCTGTAGCCACGATTTACGCTGTGTAGCTGCTTCGAATATGAACATGAGAACATGACGTTCGAAGGACTGCCTAGCGATGTTGTCGTTTGGTCTCCTCAACGTGTGTCCGATCCACCGCCACCTCCGCTGCCTAATTTTGTCATTCAACAGTTTTTGATCCGTCATATGCCACAATTTTTGGTTCGATATAATTTTTGGCCATCTTCTTAAGAATGTATTGCCAGGCAGCGGTTTACATACGCCTGGTCGCCTGCTTCTACGAGATGGAGGTAAAGACTTTCCACGTGTCACAGGCATACAGCAATACGGATTTCACGTTGGATTCGAAGAGCCTTACCTAACTTAGTGCGTAGGGAAATTAGAGTGGAATTACATACCGATGACAACATTCCCAATGCCCTGCGGACTTTACTTGTTCTGCTACTAACATCCAGATCAGTTCCTCTATCGGACGATACAAGACTGCCTAAATAAACAGTTAAATTATTTGACCTCCTCAATGGGCGTCTATCTCAGAATAATCCGCTGTTGTGGTAATTGGCCAGTTTGCATTAATTTTGTGCTGTTGCAATTGATCTTAATTCCGGCCATATCTCCAAACACTTGCAACCTGATATAGTCGACATAACAGGTTTTCCTCTCAAACGGTCTCCATTGGATACCATGTCTCTCAGATGTACCTACGGTAGCAGTCAGAACCAGAGTATATCTATTATGGAGTAGGGATTATGTCTACGTGTTTCCTTTCAGTTGACAATTTGTAGTCTCACATACACGAGAAATAGGTAGATGGCAATAGTGCTCTAGTAAAAGAGGGATGGAAGAGTAGAAAAACGATTTTGAAATGTTGCACAGGGTGTGACGTAAAAAAAAGCAAAAATAATTTTGTAATTATTTTTATTGAACATTTTATAATACACTATCTGACCCGTGCTCGCCTTGCTTCGCCAGAGTTCCACTTCTCAAATTTAAAACAAAATAGTTAGCGTTATACAAAAAGTAGCTTACCCCAAAAAAGAGAAGAAAAACTGTCAGTAAAACAATCCAAACAAATAGGTAGGCTAACTTCTATTATTCCGTCTCAATCTCATTTTTCAATCCCATGCACCACATTCGCTCTACTACTCAACTCATTACATTATTCATTAATATTCCAGTTCGATTTAAAAACGTGAGCAAAAAAAAAAAAACAACACAAAGCCCAAAAGCAAAAGGTGCATTAAAAAAGAGAAAGAAAAAGCGCACCGCAGAAAATGTACAGAGAGAGAAACAGATTTTGCCGCACACACACACAAAATTTCCTCCACTGAACACCGGTAAAATACAACGATCTAACTTTATTCGAACATTTGACTTTTTTGAATTGTATAAAATTTATAGTTTATTGCTTATTGTTCGACTTCAGGATAACGTAAAAAGATGATTTGTATCTTAAAATCTTTGTAAATAATTGGACTTTGTATTAAAAAAATCCCATTTCATTTGGATGAGTCATTCCAAAGCTAGGAGCTAGAAAGCATTCGATAATTAAAACTTTTCTTAGTTATCAGCTTAGAGAAAACAATAGTTCAAAAATCGTACGATTTAAAAATTACGATTTATATACAAATTATATGTTTTCCCTCTAGTTATCTTAGCATTTAGAATTTGAGAAAATAATAGTTAAAAATTTGCGCGAATTTTCTCAAATTCTACATGCTAAAATAACTAGAGGGAAAAAATATATTATGTATATAAATCGTAATTTTTAAATCGTACGATTTTTGAACTATTATTTTCTCAAATTTCACCACTAGTTATTTGAGCATTTAGAATTTAGTTATATATAAAATAATAGTTACATCTATTTCTGAAAATTTGAAATATACTTTTATATAGTTCTCGACAATTCTGAAAACATTTGCTTCGGCCTTATTTCTCAAGCAATGTTCGGCATTATTTCACTTTGTCAATGTCGCTCGGCGTTATTTCACGGCACCGTATCACGGTATGGCTATACTGATAAATGCGGTGGATAAGACGAGTTGTGCTCAGCCTTTATTGATAGATTGCTATTTAAGTGACACTTGGAATGCATTTTTATACAGTTTGTCTATATTTCCATTACAAAACCAACTTCCGTAAAAGAATTATTATAGTCAATCCTATTTCAAAATTAAGCAATTTTGAATAGTCCTGGCTGCTGAGCTCTCTTAAATAGTTTAATATGTACCTGCTCTTTGTCCTTTATGGTATTAAGTAAGTTCTATGTGATGACATACAAATGAATGTTGCGGACAATGGTTGTAAAGAAAAGTCTCTCCCTCTACAAATCTCTACGGATTGTAAAAAATCGGAAAAAATAAATTAATTTTTTTTGTATACCTCAGAATTATTAAAGGATTTGGCTCACTAAAAAAATAAACATATTTTTCGACCACTCTGCCGATAACTCTTTCGCGACTTTTATTAATGAAAAACGCTTTCCGCACTTAGTCCCAAGGTATATAGAACACATGGTATGATATTCCGCGTTGAATTTTTATTTCGTTCTGCGCATGTACGTCACTCAGTGACAACAAAATCAGCTGTCACTTTTCAGTGGAATAAATTAAAAGAATTATGTTTATAAAATTGCACTTGACGTGTGAAATAATGCAATCGGCGGAGCATTTAAGCTCATTTTGTTGGTTCCATGATGTGTTATGTTTACTTAAAAACTTGTTATGAGCTTGCTATTGCTCTTTATGTATAAGAAAAGAAGAAGTGTTGCTTTTTATTTCTGTAATTAAACGAAGATCTACTTGATAGTTTTTAATTGATTGTTTTATTCAGTTTCCTTTTTTTTAATTTACATTGATTTTAAAAAACATCTTGCAACGAAAAAATAATTTTTGTATCTGGTGCTCTAATGTACTTTTTTTCGACGCGGTCATTAACTGTTGAATGAAATGTTGACCAGTTTTAAGTGTTTTTACCTTTTATTTCATTGAATACGTCCTATAGGTACTTCTGACTTTGAAGAAACTTGTCATTCGCTTTCTGAAGTCCTCCTTCAGACAGCTGATCGGTCCAAGAAAATGAGCTTGCTGGCTTGCTTTCTGAATAGTTTTGCAGTATCTACCCATATCCGGGATTTTTGATTTCAAACGATATATTATGTAACCGGCTACGTGTTCCAGCGCATCGTATTCAATGTCACTCATATCTTCGGTTGGATCATTGCAATGTGTGTCGGGGTCATCAGCGAATCCCGAGAGTAAAGTGCCAGTAAGGAGTTCTTCTGAATATTCTTCGTGTACTGCGTATATTTCCCCTTCTTCTTCATCATCACCACCACCAAGAGCATTGGTTATTATCGACTTATCTAAATCCATTTTTTTTTCTCTTCACAACTATCTGACTCGATATTTGCAGATTGGGATATTATGCACTCATTGCGACCCAACAGATAACTTCTCAGTCGGTATTTAAATTGTGAGACTGTTGGATGGTCGTAAAGGCCTCCTTTAGCTCGCATTACACCAAAAAACATTTCCAAGGGGTCCTGGTTTAGCCGATAAGTCAACAAATATGTGATGTTATACCGTAGCTTCAAATCGTCAACCATAGTCACAGTAAGAATTTTGTCACCCGATGACGTACGATGCGAGACAGAGATAGGATAAGCACATGCGCAATATCATACCATGTATTCTATATACCTTGACTTAGTCCCATCACATGTCACATAACACATAAACGAGGCGGTACATTGTCATGGCGAACAATCACATTAAAAATTTGAGAGTTTAAATGGAATTAGCAATTTTTATTCATATTTAATTGTAAATATTATGAATCTATAGGAAGTTTCACACTCATCGTTCTCTAGCGCCACCCACATTTTGCACAAAGCTGTATGTGGTATCGTTCAAAGATGTTTAAATAATTCTAGATCATTTGAAAATATTCTTTAACTAACCGTGAGTCTTAAAGTTGTTCATAGTTGTCCCAATTGGTATTTCTACATTATTATTTGGAAATTATTGAATTCCGATTATTTCACCTACGTGCAACTCGAAATAACTTTGGAACGCCGCTTATGGAAATGATGTTTCCACTGTTCGTAGAAAACATAAAATTCGACTTACCTATTTTTTTCATTGGTTAAGTTTCTATAACTGTGTGTATTTAACACATTTATGAAACTTATTTATGTTCGATTACCTTACCAAGTACATAATCAATCAATTCGAATATGTGTTTTATTTTAACTTGTAATGTATTTTTCTTATTTTTTCTATTAATAGGTTTATAAGACACCTTTTCAGCGGATAACCGAAGACTCTTACGATGGTTCAGCAACCTACTCTTCACTCGAGATCTATCCGCATAGTCAAATACTGCAAGGCTTATTTCAAGCGGTACCCAAGTATCAAACAAGCATTCTACTTCTCTGCGAAGTCTCCATACTACATGTATTTCACAAGAACGTCCAACAACGAATTTTGCTTAGCATGGCGTCCCATACTACAAAATCTCCAAGTTTTCTGGGTCTAGAAGGCACAAAACAAAACGGTGATCCAGATAACTCTGCATTTACTGGTAATTCACAAAGTAAGAACTGTGGTTTAGGTTCTTACTCGTACGTAGTGATATGTGTTGGAATCATCAAACTGCTCAATTATGCACAGAACATAACTTCGCGAAATACGTCCTATTATCTGTGACAGAATTTGTATTATTTTAAGGAAAAGTCGTAAAAACTATAATAACATAGATAGATAACTTAACTATAGTACATAGTTAAGTTATAGTAAATATACAAAAATATGTTTCAAACAAACACAAATATTTTTTTATGTTCAGATATAATATTAAAATTAAAATGATAAAAAGCAGGTCAAAACAGAACTGCATTAAGCACTTAGGTATCGTAAATTAAGTTGCTTCGGAAAAATTTGGTATTATTATAAAATTGAAAAATGAATTTCGCTGTACTGGTAAGTAAAAAAAATTAATGAAGATGAGAGCAAATCACTCTTTTTTACATGCTTAATAGCAATTCATTTCAAAGAAAGTTTATTTAAAATAAACGGCAATGGGTAAAGAGGTTAAGCACTACTTTTTTCAGTTCTTCATCTTTAAATTTGACAATAAATTTATCGTACCTACCTAAACTTGTCTTTATTAACTTATATTTAGCAACAGCACTGTGTTATTAGGTACGTTTTAATGAAAATCTGTTTAACTTATAGGACATGTTTGATATAGACATTTACTCATTATTAACATTTTTGTAAACAGAAGTAGTAATGCGCTTGTGTATATTTTGATATATTTCAAATCCCAATATTTCTTATATCTAATGCTCGTGTGTATAGAGGTACCATACCCTGGCATACTTTAATATAGCAATTATTTTAAATTCTCTCAAAACAACGACTCCTAACAGCTTATTATTTAAAAAGTGATAATGAGCTTGTCTACTTTATGCTTACGTTTATTCTTTCTATCATTCGGTAATTAAAGCGTACTAGCTTTTTATAATAATTTCGTTACATTTGAAGCTATAACCTATGATTTGGGTAGGTACCAGTAAGGCGGTAACATTAATAAGTCAATCAATATTCAGATATAAAATATGCATATAAGCAACTGCAAATCTGAGCACAATATATTTCACTTTCAATTATTTTGCTTTGTTAGACGCAAAGTATCAACAATGTACACATAGTATTCGTACCATGATCTCGAATTTTATGTTAAGGCATATATCTTTGCTTATTTGGTTATTAGCATATGCTGACCAAATACACCTGTATTAAAAAAAAATTGCCCGTATTCTAATATACTTATTTATATTTTCAAAAATGAAATAGGCATATGCCATCAGATGATATAAATTGAATTTGAGAGCAATTGGAAAATATTTTAACCAGGCATTAATTGAATTTGTTTATTACGGTTTGATTTTGCTAAACGTAATTGAAAAAAGCATTGCGCTATTTGATTAAGTCGATTTGCTATTTTTTTTTGGTAGACGAAATATTTTGTAAAAGCTTAAGCAAAAAATACCGTAAATTAAAAAACCAAGAATTTTAGATATGTGTGTAATTAATTTGCGTATGTTTACAGTAGAAAGGTGCAAATATTAATTGTTAGTTGTGATTATTTAAGTAGAGGCAACACAAATAATAAGTATAATAAAGTCGTAAACATTAAAAATAAATTTGTCGCATGCCATTTCCATAATAAAAGTATTGTAAAAGTTACTTATAGTAAATAAAGAAATTATATTGAAAAATATAAAAATCTGAATTTTATTTGATACCTACTCTTTTATTCAGCTGTGCTAAGAATGGCTTCAATGAATTTTTAGTAATTTGGATATATGGATGTGTGGGGATAATTTTTGATTATCTGATTATTCGCACAAATGTTTCTTGATCACTTTAAGTTGAACACAAATTACTGTTATAACCGCAAATAATATTATTTAGGAAAACCCATTTTTCAACATTCCATTTTTCCGAAAAAAGTATGGACATCAATACTCATTTAAACTTAAATTCAGTTTTTCATGTCCAAATAGCTACAGCCATTTTGTTATATCTTACATGGGAAGTTCGGTTGATATTGGGCATAGAATAAACCCATATAAACATTTTGAAAAATATGTTTGCCACAAATCCGAAAAGCCTCTGGACAGTCTGGACCCGCGCTGGTCCGTTACTTATAGTTGTAGTGTTACAAGCAGAGACAATACTGAGACCCCCAAGCGCCAACTCGCAATCCTCTTGCCGCAGGCCCCCGCCCCTGGCCCCTTAATTTTTTTTTTTTTTTTAATTCGTTAAAGTTAAGTTAGAATCCGT
Source organism: Cheilosia urbana (assembly GCA_946477585.1). Lineage (NCBI taxonomy): Eukaryota > Metazoa > Arthropoda > Insecta > Diptera > Syrphidae > Cheilosia > Cheilosia urbana. The sequence goes on along the minus strand of OX297854.1, from coordinate 367,378 downwards.
GTGACATGCAAAAACATACAAAAAAATATTAAAAAAAATGCTGCCAACCGCTACAAACCATGGGGGAATGTTCGGAACAGTTCGGAAATACCACATTTTTACATTCCTGAATGCTATTGGCTAGTTATTATATAATTTGAAAAGGCGAATAAAATACTTTGTTTGGTTAATAAAACTATCTAAGTGACATGTTTTTTTTATATAAGAAACTTATATTAGGACAAACATGGATGTGTATTTTCAGCTTTTGAATATCATTAACTTCGATTTCGGGAGTAAATTTTTCTTAAATAACTGAATAAAAATTGCTCAAAATTTCATTTTTCTTAAATATTTTATACAAGGTGCGAGTGTGATGGTGAGCCGAAATTTTTGAAGTTATGTAACATTTGTCAATACGAATTTCTATGTAACAATACTTACGCACTAAGCATGTGACACCCTATACAAATATAGCTTGTAGGCAAGTAACGGAAAATCGGCCGAATTTGGGGTTCTCAGTATTGACTCTGGTTGCAAGTATAATATGTTTATGATATGAGTATTACGAACCTATAAATAGAGCTTAAAAGTAATAAATACAAGAAAAGTAAGTATAGTTAAGCATTTATCAATAAAACCTTAATGCAGTCAAAATGTGAATAATGCTACGGGACGAATACGATATTATTATAATAATACACTGATTATTATTGAATGGTAAGGTACAAGTGTTTTTTACTATTTTGGTTGTAGGATTCATTGCCAAAATAATTTTATTAAAGAAAGTTGGCATGGTAAACTCAACCTCCTACCCATAACCAAATGGATGTTTCTCGAGATGTGCTAAAAGGAAAAAGGGATACATCTTGCTTTCCGGAGCGAAGAAAAGGGCATGTTGGTTCTTTGAAAGCTTTACTTTAATTTTTTAGTTAAACTTCCGCAAAATGATTTTCGCCGGTTGGTGAAGACCAAAGAAGATTATGATTGTTTAATTTTTCCACATGCATTGGTAACAATTTGGGAGTGCAAAAGTTATCATACTTGTGTCGTGCCCACAGACCGGATTGACTGGTTTTACACACAGTTTATGGTTTTTTTTTGTTCGACAGCGAAAAATCTGGGAGTGAAATTATTTGGGGGCGAATCCGTGCTTTGTTTCATTTTTTATGTGTAAATTCTTTTATTTCGTTGTATTATTGTTTTTGGTATCCTTAAAATGTGCTTCTGCATATTGCAATGGTTCAAAATTGAGAATGACAATCGAAGATGAAATAAATAAAAATCGATCGATTTTCCAATGCAATATTTGCGAGTGAATTATTTGTTCTAATATCTTTCTACTATTTTCGTTTACCAAGCAAGTCTTTAAAAAAAAAAAAAAGCAAATGCCAGTTTCACTAAGAAAACATTTTTTTTTTAACAGTTCCCTTAATATTTTTGCAGATTTAAGCAATAATCTCAAAATTTATAAACATCAATTTCATTAAAGTTGCGTAAGGGCTGTGTAAATTCCATGTTAAACATTTAAAAAAATATTGCCAAAAAGTTTCCAAATCTGGGGGTTTTTTCAGATTTAGCAAGGGGAAAGTATTTGAACGTATGGTTAGTTAGATAGCTTTACTTATTCTCTACCATTAACATTGTTCATCTTTTTTTTTTTTTTTTTGATGTGAACAATATTTTTGATTTCGGTCAGCGGCCTAATGTAAGGGGGTTGTTTAAAAAATGAGTTAACAATATGCAAATCTAACCCGAGTTTCCACTAGGGCATACCTATGTGAAAATATTCTCAAACACTGAATTTACAAAATTTTCTAATATAATTCAAAATTCATTAGGTTAATAACATTGAACAGTGTTTTTTTATGATGCACAGTTGCAACTACTTTTCGAAATAATTTTCTCTGACTATCCGTGACCAATTTTTAATTTTTTTTTTTAATTTTTTGCAAATATAAAAAAAAAAATGATACTCTAGCCTTGTCTAGATAATAAAACTAAAACTAGTACTAGGCACTGGGACTAGGGAGTAGAAACAGCAAATTTTGGTGGAATTTAAATTCCTCAAAGATTCGCTGATTCTGCCCCTAATCTCGTCGAAACTCGATTCCCTACCAGGAACCATAATTTTATAGCAAATAAGGAAATATCCGCAGCAGTATTTTGGCGATTTTGAGAGTACCACCTGGTACAGAGTGAATTATTTTCTTATTTTTATTTAACTGCTCGCTAAGAATATATAACAGCAAATTATGCGATTTGCATTTTGTTCCCCTCAAGTTCCCCGAAGAAGATTTCATTCGCGGCAAAGTATCTGCTGTATCTGATTTATATTTCACGTTAAATAGTTGACTTTGCTGCGAATATCGGTGAAATATAATCGACTGCGAATTCAAAATGGTTGAAAAAAAAAAAACGAAGAAGTGGGTAATTTTTGCTAAAAATAAGCTTTAGAAAAACCACTTGAACCATTTTGATCAAAATATATTTTTAAGATAATATCAGTATTCTAAATAAGATCCCGTAACTTAGTTTTTCTCAAAAAATTTAAATCAGTTTTTTTAATTATTTCTTAAATATGACTACCGAAAATCCGTTCTGTGTTTATATACCTACATATTTTAAAACTCAATACCGCACTTTAAATTTAAAATTGCATCAGCCCTTAAAAACGCAATAACAGCAACAGCAAATATAACCCACTTCTTCTTTTTTTTTTCAACAATATTGCGTAATATGCACCTTAAAATAATTCTAACCACTTGGGGTTTACACAATTAGAAAATGAAACGTCTTTTGCACCCCCAAACATGTCCTTCTCTAACCAGAACTTACAAAATTGCCAGGTAATGGAATAACTCAAAAGGGAATTTTATATAACTCTATTCCTTTTTTATATTTCATGAACCGTTTCTTTTATCTAGCATTGCCTGTCAGATCTTTACCTACCTAGCTAATAAAATAAAAAAAACATCCAATCAAACTTTTGATAAACGAGAAAGTGTTGTTCGACCCAGTCGTGCACTTTATTTATTATGCTCACATGATCTATATACATCATTAATTTCCATGGTTTACAACAAAAGTAAGATCTCGTACTATTGTTGCTAACGGTGGAAATCAATTATTATGCCTATTAGGCCTTTCTTATTATTCTAACATAATCTACATAATGTAGTTCATTGATTTCCACAGTTTATAACATGTGAGCATAATAAAAATAGCAAAATTTGAACAAGTATTGAAGGGGCCAGCGGCAAGAGGATTGCAAGTTGGGGGTCTCAGTATGTTTCGTTTATGGATGAAATTTCGAACTCAATTTAACCTGCCTTGTGATGACTCAAGTAAAACACGCTGTATTGAGTTATTAATGTAATTTAATGTTTTAACTAGCACAAGGGGTAAGCATGCGATTCATGCTTGGGAGGACAAATAACTGACCTGAAAGTATTATGACATAAGTACTCATGTATATAGCAACGGCTAATCGCTAAAAGCTTTCCAGCTGAATTAGTTAAGGCTTAGTGCACAATGCACATATCACAATATCCCCCTTCAGTTTTTTGTCCCTTACAATTTATAATTTTACAATAGTTGTGGTACAGCTTATACACTATTTTTCCGACTTCTTAAATTATATGGTATTCTTAAGGTTTCCTCAGATGCATCTCCTTTTTTTACATTCAACTTTATAATTTCAGATGTTTTTACTTTTTCCTTTTCCGGAATTACCTCTTCCTCTTCCTCTTCTACATTTGGTTCTACTGTATGTTCGATAGGTTCTGTTCTGCTTATAATTAAGTTATCATGTTCATCTCTTAAGGTTGTAGGAATATAATGATTATTCATCTTGTCGCATGCACTAATTATCTGATTTAAGTGTCTTTTCCATATTTTGTTAGATTCCATTACTTTTACTAAATACGTTTGCATGCCTAACTGTTTTACAATTTTAGCTTTAGTCCAAATTATTTTATTAGTTCTGCAATAATCTTTTACCATTACAATTTCATTTATTTCAAAAATTTTTCTTTCTTTGGATTTATAATTACGTTTTTGGATTTCTTGTTGTTTCTGAATTGTTGATTGAATTTTACTCAAATCTATATGCATGTTCCTTTTAGGATTAAGTAAGTCTAATCTAGTTCTTAATTTTCTACCTAACATTAGTTCAGCTGGAGATACACCTGTGCTTGAATGAATAGTATTTCTATAATCTAATAGAAATGAATTTAACGCAGTTGAAATTTCATTTTGTTCATCGGATCCTAATGATCGTTTTAATGCATTTTTAATAGTTTTAACAAAATTTTCGGCTTGCCCATTAGTAGCTGGGTTACCTACGGGTGTTGTTAAATGTTTTATACCATTGTTTTTTAAAAATTGTTCAAATTCGTTTGAAACAAACGCGGTACCATTATCAGAAACTAATGTTCTTGGTACACCGAAACGCGCGAATATTGGTCTTAGTTTATTTATCGTGGCTCTACTCGTTGTTGTAGTGCCCATATCAATACATTCGGGCCACTTGCTATGGCTATCCACCATTACCAAAAACCATCTTTTAAATATTGGCCCCAGAAAATCGATGTGAACACGAGCCCACGGTTCTTCAGGCCATTCCCAACAAATAAGCTTTCCTTTCGGAGGATCAGATCTGGTTGCCAGACATTGGGTACACGATTTAACAGTGGTTTCTAATTCACTATCGAGCTTTGGCCACCAGCAATAATTCCTTGCCATAGCTTTCATTTTCCCTATACCCATATGAGTATTATGCAATTCAGCTACAACCAATGATTGCAGTGATGCAGGGATTATTATGCGATAACCCCAGAACAGACAACCTGAGCCGACGCTTAATTCATTTCGTCTCAGAAAATATGGTCTTAGGTCAATATCAATCTGGTCTTGTACCCATCCAGATTGAACGAATCTCATAACCTTTGCTAATATGACATCGCTTTGCGATTCTTTTCCTACCATGTCTATTGTAATTGGCAATTTAATGTTTTCCTTAACATAATTAATGTAAGGACTCGAATCAACTACTTGCTCCCCTATAGAATCAATTTCAGCGTTATTTGGTAATCGAGAAAAATAATCGGCAACATTTGCCTCTGACCGAATACATTCAATTTTAAATGTATAACCTGCCAAAACCAACGCAATTCTTTGCAAGCGATTCGCTGCCATCTGCGGTATTCCCTTTTTGGAGCCTAAAATGTGCATCAATGGCTTGTTATCAGTCACTAATATGAATTCTCTCCCATACAAGTAGTGATGAAAACGTTTTACTCCAAAAAGAATCGCTATCGCTTCCCTGTCTAACTGGGAATATTTCTGTTCTGTCTCAGACAACTTTCGTGAAGCAAACTCTATTGGCCTTTCCATACCATTTTCATACACTTGCGACAACACTGCGCCTAGACCAATCGGACTCGCATCCACCGTAAGTTTAACCATTAACAATGGATCAAAATGCGCTAACGCTCTTGTGGATGTGAGTTGTACTTTAATACGGTTCATTGCCTGGGAATGCACATTTCCCCACGTAAATTTCGCAGTCTTTTTTAAGAGGTCATATAACGGTGCACAAAGTGTCGTTACATTTGGCAAAAACTTCCTATAAAAATTTATAACTCCCAGAAACGATTGCAGTTCTTTTAAACAAGTGGGGTTTTGAATTTCTTGAATAACCTTAATCTTTTTTGGACAAGTTCTTAATCCCGATTTGTCGATCACATGGCCCAAATAATTGATGGATTTCGAGAGAAACATGCATTTGTCCTTGTTTAATTTAAGTCCCGCGGTTTGTAATATTTTAAGTACATTCTTAACTCTTTCGACATGCATTTTTCTATTTGGGGCTGTAATTAATACATCATCCAAAAAAACAACCACCCCCTTTTGGCCCATCAACAAACCGTCGATCATTTTTTGAAATACTGCTGGCGCAGATGCTAGACCATACACTAAACGTGTGTACTGAAATAGTCCTTTTGTCGTGGAAATCGTTGTAAATTTTCTGGACTCATCGTCCAGAACCATCTGCTGGTACGCCATTGACAGATCCAGCTTTGTGAATTCTTCGCCACCATGCAGTTGGGCAAATAATTCCTCAATTCGTGGTAAGGGATATTTATCAATTAATAATTGGGGGTTGACAGTGATTTTGAAATCCCCACATATCCTAACTTCTCCGGACTTTTTTAGAATAGGGACTATAGGAGTTCCCCATTCACTAAAATTCACGGGTTCTAATACCCCCAATCCCACTAGCTTGTCAATCTCAGTCTCAACTTTTTCTTTCAAAGCTAAAGGTATTGGCCGTGGTTTGAAAAACCTTGGGTTGCAGTCACTTTTAACATGCAATGATACCGTGCCTTTATTAAATTTACCCAATTTGCCATCAAATAATTCACCAAATTTTCTCGTAATATCATGCACTTCTGGTAAAATATTTTTCTCTATATAATTAATATTTGAAAATTGAATGCCAAATTCATTTAAAAAATTTCTACCTAGCAATGGTGGGCCGCCATTTTCAACAACAACAACTTTGACCTTTTTGCACATGTTATTGTATAAAACATCCATTATACAAACACCAACAGGTTTTATTTTTGTGCCGTTATAGTTACTGAAAATTAAATTGGATTGATGTAATTTACACAAACTAAAATGCTCACGGTAAGTTCTTAATGAGATTGCAGAAATAGAAGCTCCCGTATCAATTTCCATCATCATAGGAATACTATTCATGCACACCTTGACTGTAATAGGTTCATTTGAATTTAAACTAGAAATATTAAACAAAGACAATTCCGCACTTTCAATAAAATTAAAATCCTTTTGCGAATTATAATTACTTTCTTTAATCGGACAAACCCGTTGCAAATGTCCTCTGTTCTTACACCGCTTGCATCGATAGTTCTTGAATCGACATGAGCTTTCTGCATGATTTGCTAGTCCACAAATTCCACACTTACTGCCATTATAGTTGCCACCGCCGCCTTGCTGTTTTTGCCCACGCTGCTGCTGTTGTTTCGCCGTCATTTGTCCACTGCTGCCCCTTTTCCGCGCCTGTCCAATTTGATATATTTCATTGGATGAACTAGGTTCTTGTTTTATGCTTACGTCAAGCTCATACTGATGCTTGACACACTCCACTGCATTTGCGATTTCCACCGCTTTGTCGAATGTTAGTTTATCCACACTCTCCAAGAACAGCTTATCTTTTGCCGCTCCCTTCTGCAGTCCCATCACAAATTTGTCTCTGAGCGCTGAATTAAGTTCGTCGCCAAATTCACAGCTTATAGAAAGAGATCGCACTCGTGCTGCCCATTGGTTAACTGTCTCGTGATGATCTTTAACTGCGGAGTAGAATTTGTGCCGTTCTGCGAACCCCGAAACTGTTGGTTTAAAGTGACCATCGAAAGCTTTACTTAGGTCTGCGTATGAAGCCGTTACTATTTTCACTGGATGTATCAAATTAATCACTAATTTATATGATTGTTCCGATAAAGCGCTGATTAAAATAGCTTTTTTCTTCACTTCCGCAACTAGGTCGTTTGCGATGAAAAACTGTTCCAACTGGGCCTTAAATATACACCAGTCATTGTGGTTAAAATCAAATTTTGGAACCGATCCGATAACAGACATATTGTATTTTTAAAACACTTGAATAAACGTTTTAATCCTCGTCGCCACTGTGATGACTCAAGTAAAACACGCTGTATTGAGTTATTAATGTAATTTAATGTTTTAACTAGCACAAGGGGTAAGCATGCGATTCATGCTTGGGAGGACAAATAACTGACCTGAAAGTATTATGACATAAGTACTCATGTATATAGCAACGGCTAATCGCTAAAAGCTTTCCAGCTGAATTAGTTAAGGCTTAGTGCACAATGCACATATCACATGCCTGAAGCTTGACTTTTTAAGCTCTACTCATACACCTATCGCTTATGATTGTGACCTCTTCGTTGGAAAAAAAAATTCGCGTTCACATTTTATTCAGAAGTCGTTTCACTGTTACTATTTTATTATAACAGTTCGTTTGGTTGAGTCCACGGAAATGTAGAATTGAAGGCGTCAGGTCCTTGTCAACGTCAGCATGGCACTTGATATGTGAGAGATGACTACTATCAAGTTATTTTATTATATTTCATGTACCTATCTCTTTACATACTCTACTTTAAACCATTACGTACAATAAATACGAATAGCAAAAAGATCATAATACATTTCCTTTTTTTTAAATATGGATATTAACAGTAGATCCAATGTAAAAATGCTACTCCACCATGATTGGAGGGTGATAACTGATAGATAACATTATTATACTGGTGCAAATTTAACATTTTAGTCCTTCAACAGCTATGTACAAAACCAATGCGTAAATGTGTATACAACCATTACAGTATAAATGTACTGTAAATATCGCATGTGATGACTAAAATTATGTGCTATGTAATAAGTAGAACTCCATAAACATGTTTGTTTTCAAAATTCACTCCCGCTCCCGGTGCACGATATAGCATGTTACCTACATGTTCGCTTGTAGTAATTTTATAGCTGATAAGGTTCATAAATTTATGAAGTGTCTCTGCAAAATTTCCACTACAAGAGGAATTGGGGAAAACTAAAAACCGATGAAAAAGTATGCTAGCTTTTTGTGCCCGCATTTGTATATTGAAGTAGGTACCATTACATTTGGTAGATTAGGATCTGTATGTTGTCTTTAGATTGACGGCATATAGCTGCGAATAGGTTGGAAAAGAGTTGTTTTTTATATGACTGTGAAATATGAGAAATATTTGATTGTGACATAATTAGATTCATTCGCAGATTCACTAGAAACATACATACTTTCTACAAACATAACTTAAAGAAGTTGAGTTGATATTAGCAAACCATTTGACCTCCTTATAAGTACTTTAATGATACGCCAAGCGTACGGTTGTGTTTTATGCTAATACGCTTGCATATAATATTGTCTGGCATGATGTTTTTTTTATCATTATGCCCGGTTAGAATAAAAAGAAAACGTGTTTTTTTTTTAATTTAATTCAGGGTCTTGTTGATTTTGGTACCAAAGACAAAGCAAGGCGCACTGGTAACTGTAGTCGCTTTAATTGAAGGGCGAAGAGGTGAGAATTATTGGACTTGTGATACCACACAAAATTCCAAAATTTGCAAAATTTGTTTAGTGTCAAATGTTAATTTTTTTCGGCCTTATTAATATTCAAACATTTATGTCGAATATTAGTTGGCTGCCAGTTTAAATAATAATGTACAGAATTTTTGAAATGCTATTGGTATCCAAAAGGACCTCCACCAATTTGACCTCCACCTTTACGAGTACGAAGACTTTCTGTCGAATCTATTACATTTGTTGTCACGCAGAATTTGAATTTCATAATTTGTTTTCGTGAAAAACAGGGCCAGTGGTTTCTTTCACAACGATGATTTTATTTTAAAAAAGGAATACGTAAATTGCAATTAAAAATGTCCAACAGATGTTTTTCAAGGGCTTTTGAGGGTTCTTATAAGAAAAAAACAAAACACAAAATAGGAAATGCATAAAATATCCGCTGATCTGTTAAATATCATATGCAATAAGTAATAGTTCATTCGGGCACAGGTTTCGGTACTGTTTATAGTACGCTTTCCTCTGATCTCTAATACTTCATGATTGATTGATTTGTATAGTAATAAGATCCCTCTAAAATTATTCAATAAACGGAACACAGTTTATTGGAATGCTTTGACGCGAGTCAAAACTTATTGTTGGTCGAAAGATCGCAATTATTTAATCGATAGCAAGTGAATATTTTTGCAAATATAAATAAAAGCCTCACTTCAGAAATCTCACGTAGGAAGCCATAAGCGTTTTAAGAACCTATTGCTTCCGTTTTAATAGTTTTTTTTTTTATAGTTGGCGCAACAGGTCCGGAGGGACCCTAGGCCTAGCTTCTCACAACCATTCGTTTTGCGTGAGTTTTTCATTTTTGGAACGAATGAAAGAGATCTACAATTTTATGCCGACTCCAAACGGCCAATTCAGAAGCTCTTTCAAGACAATTATACTCTCGGATATTTGTCAGGCGTTCGCGAGAGGTGGCGCAGTGCAAAAAACCGTAAGTTGGAATTTGGGTTTTTGCGGGACTCGAACCTCGACCCCTCGCTTACTAGTCCAACACAAGCCAAAGTATTTAGGAGTTTGAAAATAAATACAATTTGATCTTTTGAAAAATGTATAGATTATATTACTTAATTCGGGAAATTTAGAACAACATTTTAAATTCTCGGAGAAAAATATAAAGCTGTTTCTGTTTGAACTCGAGATTAAATTCTAGATCCCTTATATTTGTTCCAAGAAAATTAAGAACTCACTCAAAACGAATTTTATTGTGAGAAGCTAAACCTAGGGTCTAGAAGCTAGGCCTAGGATTGTATTCCAACTAATAAGAATATACAATCAGCGAATAAAATTCACTAAAATTAATTTGCAGTTATAAACACTCAAGCTGGAAAAAAAAATCATTCCTATTACGGAGTTCGATACCGCAATTTTGGATGGTTTGGCAGCACTCCTTTTCAAAATGACATAGGGGAGGATTTATTTAGCAATTTCAACATTAACATTTGACCCTATAGTTTGCATGCAGTATTGCTTGGTATGTAAGATACGACTTTAGTACTTACTAGTTTGCGTCTCGCTAATAATCGCTAAAAATTCGCAAAACCTAGTAGACCTAGTCGGAAATGTAGCCTGTAAGGATGGTGCAATTGATTATAGATCTAAGCTGATTGAAATAAGACAAAGATAAAGCTATATTATTATTTGCATTAAGCATTAACTTATATATAAAAAGTAATTGCAAGAAGTATGTATGAAGTAGGTATACACGCACAGCACATCTTCCTTTCTTTAAAGGATTTAAAGCCCAATAATTCAACTGCAGAGCACATAAAAAAGAATGTGATTACCCAAGCCATAAATATTTTACAGCTCTAAAAGCAAGAGACGTCATGTCATGAGTGAGTAATGTGAGGCTACAAAGAAAATTCAAAAATCGATCATAAATTTTTGATGAGATTCTCCTAAGAATATTTTCACACCCACCCAGCTTTCGTAGTGCAAAATGTCCCCCATCTTGTTAAAGGGATTGATTGCAAGTTAATGACGTCACTGAGTAGGGTATTTTATGATTATTGTTATATCAAATCAAACCAAACTTAAAGAATGCATTTTTGTGACCATAAAGGCAATCATGCCAAATTACATAATATTATATTGAAATATAACTTTCATTACTTGCAATTTTAAATATCCGTAACGCTTAATAATATTTGTTTTTGCTAGAGATACCTAGGTTCTAGATCGTATGAACATATCTTTATCCAGACGAACATTCAGCTCTGAATGCATACAATCGAACAAATATGTCGCAACTTAAAGAAAGATTACTTATTACAAGAACAACGTCGTCTAAACCAGATTTAATACTGCGACCCCCAAGCCCCAACTTCGGGCGATTTTCCGTCCGTTACTTGCTACCAGCTATATTTTTATAGGGTCACGTAACTTCAAAAATTCCTGCTTGCCAACATACTTCTTTCACCTTGCATAATATGACACTTCCGTTGTCGGCAAAGTTGCTGTCAGCGTTCGTAGAATTTTGACCGTTAAATTTTAAATAATTCGTTACATCTGGATAGTACTTTTTTTTAGGAAGAACTACGTTTACTTTTGCTTAAAATATTTATGAAAAATGAACAACGTAGATTGGTTGAGGGAAAATAAAAACATTTTGAGCAATTTTTCTTCAGTTATTTAAGAAAAATATATTCATGAAATCGAAGTCAATGATATCCAAAAGCGGAAAATACACAACCATTTTTGTCCTAATATGTTTCTATCATAGAAAACATCTCATTAAGATAGTTTTCTTAAACAAACAAATTAAATTATTAACGTCTTAAAAATATACAATATTTAACGAATAGCATTCAGTAATGTTAAAATGTTTTATTTCCGAACTCTATCACATTCCCCCACGGTTGGCAGCATTTATTTTATATTTTTTGTATGTTTTTGCATATATCACACGGATTCTAAATTTACATAATAGGTACCGATAGTAAAATAAAATGGCGAATTTGAAAAAAAAAAAATTGAGGGGGCCAGCAAGAGGATTGCGAGTTGTGGTCCTCGGTATTGTGTCTGGTCTAAACTGAAGACCGAGATAGACAACAACGCAATCGGAATCATCAGAGCAGCATATACTGTTTTTAGTAAATTTGTTCGAAAATCGACGGCACTGTTCACAGACCTTCACATTTGTAGATGAACCGAAAAACCGCTAGGGGGCGTAGTTAGTCCACTTGCCATTGAGTTTTTCGCGAAGCTCATCCTTTCACATATGAGCTATCGTTTTGGTTCAAACGTCAAAAAAACTTGTAGGATAACAAAGGTGATTGTCGTTTTCCATTGGTTTCACTAGGCGATCCACAGATCCACTCATTCTGTAATCCAATGGAACAAGAAAACTGCTTCTCATTGAATCCACAAAAGTATTGGTGAAATGCCAAAAAATGATCTACGGCAGCTTTTGCTGTCAGTTGACTTGTTAAGTTAGGTTAGGTGAGTGCTTCTTGAATTTCACCAACGGAACGGTTTCAGAAGTGATTTTTTTTCGATTCGGCGGTCTTCAGGATGCTTCTTTTTGCCCAATGGAAAACCACATTATAAGAAGCGCACAGTCCCTATTACTTTCACTTCTCATCTAGTACCAAATACGTTTAATAAACATGATTTTTCAATCCTGCAATGTTTTCTTTTTTTCCACTTTAAGGTTAGTACGCTGCTCGAGCTAAACTAATTATTATCTGCTCTTCAACTTTTCTCTCCAAACATTAGCTAAACTCCCAGTTAAATTTTCATATAAAGCACGCCGCGGATAAGTGTCACAGAAAACAGCTGTTCTTTCAAAATAATTTAATGTTGGAGAGAATTTTGTATGCGTACTAAGCTTTATATTCTTTTCGGTAGTTTTTTTTCCTTAACCTTAAAAATTCATAAAAGAATGCGTCATCGAAAAGATCATACCCCTTCGTTGAGAATCTTACAAATTTGTACTCAACAAATTTCATGGTGTAAGAGTGGAAAAGCTGTCACCTTATGATTAACAGCTGATTTAAAATTTGTTGTCCTATTTGGCATATACGTGTATTTGTTTTGAAAATTCAAAATTCTTCTCGGCAAGGAAATCCTTCCTCGCTGTAAGAAGGGACGTAATTTTTAATGCTGCGTCGCCTTTTCCTCCTCTTGAATTCTGTAATTTAATCAGTACAAACTCTTCCACATGCTCGGATTAATCAAAAATTCGGTCGATTAATTCCGAATCACATTCATCGCTGGATGAATCAACTTATACTGTTAATAAATTCAAATTAGCCAATTCTTTGGCCTTATCATATATTTTAACCATTTTAATGCATTTTTTAATTTTGCATCTGCCATTTTTCGTAGCAAAAGCGTTCCCTAAGTTTTTCGTAAGTATCTCTCTAGGACATAAGTCCCGAATGAAATTAGACAGTTGGAAATATTTTACATTTTATTAATGTTCATAAGTTGATAAGATTCAAACTTAATTGCAAACATTTTCACAAACAAACCGTCAAAACTTGTTCATTTTACAATTAAATAAAACAAGTGTTTTTTTATAATTTGTCGACAGAAAGGAAATAACAATTCATTTTTAAGTGCAATCAATCGCCTCTTCATTCAGCTTCGAGAAACAGCAACTACAAATTTTAAACTGATTACAAGGCTTTAAAAGTATATTTCGATGATTCTCGAATTTTCTCAGTACGAATGTCTATTCCTGAAAACGATGTTTTTTGAGAATTTCTACCAAATGAAAATAAAAAAACGTGCGATTTGTCTCTAGGCGTGTATTTAGGAAAATAAGTTTAGTGGGCCATAAGTCCCGAGATTTATTTTCGGGACTTAAGTTCTAATGGGGTGAAAGACAAGTCCCGAATTCTATTAGGGACTTATGTCTCATTATAGTTCCGACAAATGAATTCGGGACTTATGTCTCGGGGACTTATGTCCCTGCGCCTAGTTATCCTTATTGTATTGAATTAAAAGCTTCATCCTTGTTAGTAACTTGTAATTTTTCAATTGGAGCTTAGTATAAATAATTTCATATAATACTACCCTACCCATGCAAAAATACATAAATATATTACGTGTTGTGAAATAGGAGAAGTAATTTAAATTCGAAATAAACTCAAGGAAAACTATTAATCAATCAACATCTTATGTTTAAAATTTTACGCGAAAATAATATATTTTTCTTACATCTACGAGAAATAAAAAAAAAACATATAAATGTATAGGGAAATTAAGAAATATTAAATTATTTTAAGTGGGTTGTTTACTACTTTACTTGTCCTATAATCAACCAGTGAGACCAACAATTTGCCCTTGCCTATAGCTAATTAAGACAATTGTTGCATAATTCAAAGCCTAACAAATTTGAGGAGAACATTAACTCCAAGTAATGACTAAATAGAAGAAGCTTTGCATTGCACAGTGGTTGTTGGATGTTCCCTGCTATGCGATTCTCCTTATCCATAGAATCCATTTTCAGTTAGTCAATCAAAATTGTTTGATATACTTTTTTTATGCTCAAATTATTTTTTTGTTTTTTTTTTTTTTTTTTTTTTTTTTTTTCTTTAGATTTCTGGGAATGGAGTTACTCACTCGAATTAGCTTCGAATTTTGCCTTGCGTATATTCGTGCAGTGAAAAATTTAAAAATACTCAAGTAATAACTTACTTAACTGGTAATCACTGAAAGATCATTTTGCAATGATTCTAAACACAAAATAATAATCTGTTAAAAATATATTTGGTACGTACACCGACTACTAACTTTATATTTTATAATTCCTATCTTCTGTATATTGTATGAATAGCTATGCAAAATAGGCAAACACACTTCAAACCGTTATAAAATTGTTTATTTTAAATGCGCATTACAGTAAACAAGTATATAAGGGTGAATTCGAGTAAAAATCAGAGGTTTCAGAGAAAATATCTACATCATCAAATTGCGGGTATAGCAATGAATAAAGCGTACTTGACGTCAAATAAATTTCTACATGGGTAAACAGGACGTGATTGGAAAAGAAATATAAAAAGGAAACATCATTTCATATGCAAGAGTAAATTTTTCTATTCTTTGCACTTTTCTATATTGTTGGCTTTTTTCTTGATTTTTCTTATACATTGGAAATGGGAAATTCAACTTTGATTTTTTCATCATTTGAACGTGGCAAAATATAATACGTTATACTTATATCTTTCTATTTGTGCTATGTAAACACTTTTTCCAAATCAATGCATGCATCTTTAAATATATACATATATAGCTACACATACATATATGTGCGTTAGTACATGCAGCGACATTCATATGCATGATATTTGACCTCATGTTTAGTTGTACTACATACACAAAAGTTTATTAGATATGCCAATATATATTCAATGAACTTCATGTTAGCAGTCATTCAACTTTGTTCTTATTCTTTTTTTTTATTACGAAACACTTCACTGGAGCGCTTAGAAGTAACTGGTATCAGGAATCAAATCCAGCATTAACTTTTTTACTGAAATTCATGTGAATGTACTTTTGCGATGAGAATCCTAGAGTATCAGTACCGAAAATCTGCCACGTTATCCGAGCAAAATCAGGACAATAGCGAATGAAATTATACGAGGTAGGTATATTCTCGCTGTGCATATGCTTCCCAGACAGTGGGGCTCTTTAGCGTAGCAAACAATATTTAGCACCTAGGAAATGTGAGTGCCTTTTTAGGTTCATTTTAATTGTGGATACGCAACTAAAGAAATTAGCTTTAAAGTAACGAAGAACATATATCATGGATGGCATAAAGACTTCGGTTTTCCTCCTTTGTTATTGTTTCCCCCCTACACTGTGAAATACTTCCATCAAAG
The DNA here is from genome assembly GCA_946477585.1 of Cheilosia urbana. Taxonomy (NCBI): domain Eukaryota; kingdom Metazoa; phylum Arthropoda; class Insecta; order Diptera; family Syrphidae; genus Cheilosia; species Cheilosia urbana. The sequence goes on along the minus strand of OX297854.1, from coordinate 351,349 downwards.
ACTATAATTATAAACTAGACGGTCAGCTTCCGTGCACCTACCCGGTTTTCCCCGGAAATTTTGAACGAAAATCATCTCTCGAACGCTTTATTTTTCCTAAACGAATTCATAACAATAAATAATGTAGAAAAATAAAATTTTCATTCATTCACATTTCTCTCTTTTTAACTTTATCGATTACGTAGTAAGAGAAAAAAATTATATTCGTAGAAAATTTCGAACTCGAGATGTTAATCAATTCTAACATTACGATCATAAACAAATCATACTGAGACCCCCAACTCACAATCCTCTTGCCGCTGGCCCCCTCAATTTTTGCCAGGAATCCGCCATTTTGTTGTCCTATCCATGTACGCCAATTCCTATCCGTTTCGCTTTGCCCACAGTGAACGGGAAAAAGATTAGGTGCGGATGTGTTGGTTGAGAGGATTTTTGACATTTGTCAATACGAATTTCTATGCAACAATACTAGCGCACCTAAAGTTTTTGGGAGCGTAAAATTTAGCTTGTAGGCAAATAACTGTTAATCGGTCGAAGATGGGGATCTCAGTCTCTCTTACCTCTGATTACGATGATAGAGGAACTCAAAAAAGTGGGTCTCCAAATTCCGTCCATCTGTCTGTCCGTATGTTCCAAGACCTAAGGCCTAAACGGCTGCCCGGATTTCGTTCAAACTTCCGATTTCGTTTTTGGGGTCGTACAGTTCGGGACCATTTTTTTTGCAAGGTAGCCTTAATATTAATGGCACTTCCCACATAAAATTTTCAGCCCAGTTTGATTTCTTGTACAATGGTTCTAACGACTTCAACCAATATTGATATTTGAGCTTGAGTAGGTAGGTTAATTAGACAGCATACTCAGTTTTTCACAAAAAAAAAAGGAAAGAAAGAAGAAATAACGGATCTTTTGAAATTTTCCCGAACAATAAATTATACTCAGTTTTCAGCTAAATAGTTAAGCAATAGTGTTCATTTTTTGATGTGTAAACATCTAAGCGCTTGTTATTAGAATCTGGTGGAGTAATTCCACACATTTAACTTGCGGGGACGGAAATGCGTCACGGAAATGCGTCACTGTGTTTTGTCATTGCATACATTTTTTTGGAATCTGGTGGAGTAATTCCACACATTTAACTTGCGGGGACAGAAAATGCGTCACTGTGTTTTATCATTGCATATATTTTATCATTGCATACATTTATGAGCTGGGGCATATTAATTTCAGCTTTTTGTTGATGTGAAATAAAGCATGTTTTTCATATATGATGGTCTCACATTTCTTCCATGTGACGGATATCTCGAGGAAATTCGGTGCCAAATTTTTCGTGAATTACCAGGCACGCAGAAATCACAGCTGGACAACAACTAATAAAAATGTCGTTGACCAGCACCTCTACAATATGCAATGCAAGCCGAATGAAATTCCAATGACACTTTCATTTACTGTGTAACAGTTGAATTCATTTAACTTGCGGGGATGGAAATGCAAACGGGTATTTGTTATTTCATAATATATCAAGAATACGGTTATTACAATTCCCTCTTTTCTCAATGACGTGGATCAAGCCACACACATACCGCACGCACGGTGTTTACTCATACACATATTTCGGGACTGTTGGATACAGTCGCACCAATTTTTTTGATTTATCGTTTGCCTTTCGTTTATATAATTTCAATATTTCTTCTCGTTACTCATTTCTGTTACAGACTGTACTTGTTTTGATCAACCTCATTTGCATTATATGCTTGCACAAACATCAATTCCCTTTTGGTGCCATTTGCGTTAAGCGACAAGTGTGCAAACTGATGGCATATTCTCGTTCACTTCGAAGAATCATCACATCAGTGTTAACAATTTCTTATATACATAATTTCCTTGTAAGTTCAATTAAACAATTCAATAAAATCTGTATTCAGGTTTGAATTGAACATTTCGCATGCGTGTTTATCACTGTTTATCAATCGAATTCCTAACATAATTGTGGTCTTGAATGAACATCTTAACTTTTAAACCAAATTTTCTTTTACGAAAGAAATTATTTGTGACTTTTTATAATAAAATAAATGTGATCAAAAAGGAGATTGGTACAGTCAAAGGTTGCATTTCTCGGTCGGTAAGTTTTGCTGAATCTATTGATGATAGAGTTGTCTTAGAACTATCAAAACTCCGGTTAGCAACTCTCGAGGATACGTGGAAGCAGCTCCGTGAGCTTCAAGACAAATTGTTTGAGTCCGCGATCCGTGGTTAATTTATCTGATTATTCTGAAACTCGATCAGGACAGTAATGAGGCATGGGTGCAGGAAGTAGGCACTTGTGCTAACTTCACCATTCAGGAGTTATTAGATTCCCTGCAGCTATGATGTAATGCATCAGAGATTAAAGGCATGCAAACCCTCTTATACAAACTTTAATAGCTATTGTTAACGACATCCAAGGAATACTCATCAATTGCCGTGTCTGGGTCACAAAATGCCTTGATTGTAGAATCATTTGCACAAAGAAGAAAGGTACAGACGGAACAGTTGTTGCCCAGAAAACGTGATTTGGTTGGATTGAAACTGGGGAGCTTTTAACTGATCGATCTGCAACAGCTTTATCTTTGCCTTGGCTTCACTCCACATTCGACATAGACAAACTTCTACAACGGTTTTGGGAGTTAGAGGAGGTTACTCCAGGGCTAGACAATTCAGTTGGTAAGGATCTCGCGCTCCTGATGGACGTTATTGTGTCCAACTCCCATTAAAAAATGCATTGCCAACCTTTGGTGATACATTAACAGCGGCTGAATCGTCGTTCTACAAAATGAACAAACAAAAATTGTTTCACTTTTTGGTTTTGTTTACAACTTGACCACGAGCAAATGACATTTCGTCGGCTGAGAATTTAGTTGTCGTATGTCAAAAGTACCTATTGTTGGCAAATTGAATTTGAAGTTTCACTTGCTATATCTTTTTTTCTAGCGGACCAATTTTTCTGAAATTTTCACACAATATCAGAAATATTTTATTCTTTCAATTTCTTTTGTATTTACGGCTTTATCTGAAGAAGTGAAAAAGATATTGAGCTATAAAAAAACCAACACAGAATCATTTTGTCGTATGTAAGCACTTCCGAAACTTTAAATACTTACATACGACAAAAAGCCATTGCATACGACAAAATACTACTAATTTACAAGTTAAATTTGTCGTTTTCAGGTACTAAGACCAAAATGTATATTAACCTCGTGTACCTGCAATATGTAATATGTTGACTTGTTTTACAAGTTTTAAATTGAAAAAAAAGAAAACAAAAAATAATAATGCATAGGATATAAAAAAAATGAAAAAAAATGTATTTAAAAAAATATTTATTTACTTCACAGGTACATAATACATAAATAATAATAAATAAATTATGGCATATTTTGTATGCATAAAGGAACAACAAATTTTACACATGTGCTGAATCAGTCATTTCAAATGATATACAAAATATAGGTTCTTAAAATAAAGATAATAAACGAGTTATATTATTATATTCTTAATTAAAATATTAATTTTTTTCTTTGTTGTGTTTATCGAGAATAGTTTTGAATTATATCACTCACATCTAAACAAATAAAGAAATACAATGTTAAAGAGAAATTATGTAAGTAAATTACTTAACAAATATTATTACAAGAACTGGAACAAGACGGTAATTCGGGTTCTGTAATTTCTTGAATAGATGGCACAGATGGCGCAGAAGGCGTTAAATTGTTGCTAAAGTCATTATAAAATGATCGAAGCCCAGCTGGGTGATATGATGGATCAACAGCCTCGTCATCCGATGAAAAGTCTAAAATTGCATCCTCCATGCTGTAAATAAAATAAAAAAAAATTTCAACAAACAAACAAAAATTGATTGTTGATAAAAAAATATTACCTTAATAATTCCTGTGACAAAACCGGTGGTGGCGACGCACTAGCATTTTCCATTTCGCTTAAAAAAAAAGTATTATGCTTAGCTAGTAACACTATATATCTAGTTCTAGGTACATACAGGCCTCTAAGAATGTAAATCAAGGCCTCCATGTATATAACATTATACCACTTTTATTATTAGCTAAATTACAGCACATTTTAAAACAACTTAAAATCTATTAAAATCTAATTAAAAAACTTACCTGCAAAAACACGATCTTAACAGTTTGAAGGTATCACCACTACTCAGGTCATTTTGTTAAATTCACTTAGTACTATTAATATGCATACAACAATTAAACACGCAAATTGTAGCATTTATTTGTCGTATGCACATCGTTTTCTTTACATACGACAATTAAATTCTTACCAACAAAAAAGCGGATTTTGTATGAAAATGTGTCGTATGTAAAAAAATTCTCTCGTATACGACAAATAAATACTAAAACCCCTACTTAGAGCAAACATACGACAAAATAACACCGTATATCTCGGAAACTATTAGTGGTAGGACAAAACTAATAACAGCAACAGAAAGATCTCATCGAAAAATATAATAATGCATAAAAATCAGAAAATGGTAAAATTTGACATACGACAACTAAATTCTCAGCCGACGTTTGATGGGAAAACATATTTGCGTAAGCTTTACACAGGTTCGAAAAATCTTTATAATCACATTTTAAATAATTTTACACAATAAAAAGTCAAATTATCTGTCACAATTCCGATATATGTTCGGGGTCTGTGTCTTCATATATCTACATTCCTCGTCCAATTCCATCAACCACCACGATTTAATGCCTGGCCATAGGTAGGCATATTCACATGCAAACATTAGTTCTACTTTTTGGTTTTGTTTAGAATTCGACCCCGACCGAATGACATTTAATGCAATAGCATATTTACGAAAACTCTAGGCAGGCTCTAAACGCAAATTTTAGCGACTATCATGTAACGTTGCTTAAGTTCGAAAAATCTTTATAAATCACAATTTCCTGCTTAAGCGCATTTTACAGGGTGGTTAAAACGATAAGCAGACTCTACGCTGAGTTTATAAATAAGGCTTATATTGTTATATTGGTTACGAGTATCTTACATAAATAATGTGCGATCTAAATAGGGTTTATTGTTTTATGTCCTTGAGAAAACGCCAAATTCATACATAGTAAAATTTGTAAGCGCAGTGGCTTAGTGGTTAGTGTGTTGGACTACTAAGCGAGGGTCCGAGGTTCGAATCCCGCAAAAACCCAAATTCCAACTTAGGGTTTTTTTTCACTGCATCACTGCTCGCGAACGTCTGACAAACATCCGAGAGTATAACTGTCTTGAAATAGCTTCTCAATTTGCCGTTTGGAGTCGGCATAAAATTGTAGATCCCTTCCATTCGTTTCAAACTTGATAAACTCACACAAAACGAATGGTTGTGAGAAGATAGGCCTAGATAGGATAGAGAGACGAAAAGAGACCCGACAATGGTAGTCTGATTCGAATATCTCTGGAATCTATATACTTTACCTTACTAAATTTGTGAGCAATAGTATAAACGGCCAAAAATATTGCCTGCATTTTTGGAATTTAACAAATGCCGCCATATATTATGCAAGTATGCATTTTACGTACCTATTTCAGATTATAAAGTATGCTCAATCTAAAATCAATTAATATCAACGAAAATAAAGCGCATTTTTGTTTAAATATAACAAAAAAGCTTGATGAGTTTGTTTTTGTTAAAAGAGAGTTTGTAACTTTAGCCTTTTTTCTGTATGTTGTATGTAGAAAATATATTTTTTTAAGCTTTAGCATATTTTATTATCTGAAATTGGTATGAAAAATGCATACATGTATAATATAAATTGCCAGTTGTCCAGTAATTATATCACTACCTATACCGCTCACACAAATAAATTTTATCCTGCATACAATTTTTTATTACGGAAACCATCAATTCTTCTACATCACTTCTACTTTATAAGATCCCGAACTTTATTAAATGAAAACAACTTTAAATATGCTTTACTATAAACATTTATATTGGATAGCTACCTACCAAATCTTTTATTTTCAGCGGAAAAGATTTAGAACTAGAACAACGTCAACATTTCAAATAATAAAAAAGGGAAGTGGTGGGGAGGTAGATATTTTATAAATTCATATCAAGCTTTTTATGGGTTGATTCAAAAAAATGTTTAAAACTTCACGTTCCATCCACATTATTTGCGAGTAAAACGTGTCGAAAGTGTTGAAATAGTGTCGTATTGAGAGAGATTCAATTTGTTTTGGCAAATAATATTTGTTCAAAAATGCTTCAACTTTACGAGTATGGCGTTCCCATGTATGATATGGGGTAGTTTGTGATGTCCATTGACATCGACTGATTAAAAGCACGCCCATGAAAGAAATTGTTTTTTTTTTTTTTTTTTTTTAACTTTTGAATGTAATACTGTTTTAATTAAGATTTACGTATGAAAGGCGTATGAGATGAACATTTGTTTTTATATTGCAGTTGCAGCGGCTTAGATTCCGTATTGATATTGATTTTCATAGAAGTTTTCATTGAATAACTGAAGACCTTCTTCGCTTCTATCTGCGAAAAAAAAGCGGTTGATACTTTCCCTATTATAATAAGTAAAGTACATGCACTAAAATACGTGTATCTATGGAAATCGAACGGAATATTTATATAATCTCTAAATGACTTCTTGTGTCAAAGTTTGAACTAAATTATAGGTGCAGAAGAGCGGACTGCCAGGTGATGATAAACATCACCGAAAGGATAAATATGAAAAGCCAATCCATCATCGAAAGAACTCGTGTACTGTAATATGTACCAACATAGTGAGCAATTGTGGAAGTATAAAAGCCCGATTTATAAAACGGTTGATTTGAAAAAAAGGCTTGGGGAGAAATATCCCGACGATTCGGAGTGGACGTAAAGGAAGTCAAAAATAAAGTCAAGTCCCTGCGCTCCGCTTAGGTAGCAGAAAAAAAGGGAAGACCAATCGAAGAAGTTAAGGGCTGCGACTGATGAACTGTATCAGCCGCACCTTTATTATTTTGATTCGTTTTCTTGTCTGGATGATGTGATAGTTTTGCCAACAACTAAGACTAATTATTTTCTGGTAAGAAATATCTGCACAAAAATAAATAATTTTAATTGACATTATTATTATTATTATTATTATTATTATTTTTTTTTTTTTTTCCTAAAATTTGAAGTCGACACTTTGGAGCGAGCTTCGGAAGCAAGGTAGGCCGATGAGTATGTTGACACCAAGGATTCATTGTTGCCATCAACTTCTTCAGCAAAGCGCAAAAGCCGAGAGCTTAATATAGCAACAAAATATGAGGATGCAACTAATGCTATTCTTAATAGTACAATCCGAGTGCCTGATTAGGTAATATACAATAAAGAACATTTTAACCTCTTTTTAGAACAAAAAAACAGACTTCGGCAGAGGTATCGCGAGCCAGTTGAAGTCCGCATCTTCTGCGTCTACTTTCGTAGATAGCAACGGTATTTACATTGTGCAATGATCAATTCCGAAATATTTGATTACGATGATTTTTAATTGGGTCTTGTCATATATTATGTATAATGTTTGTCCTCTATTAAAACTGGCTTCAGTGTATTTATTATTTTATATGTACCTATTAGAAATTTATAACATGAATTTAAAACACACAATGTGATATAATTTGTTATAAAGATATTTATGTAATATTAATAGCACCTTTTATTATTTTTAACCACTGATAGGGAACATCCCCATCAGTAACGCAATATTTTCTAATGTTATCGCGAATTCTGGTTGCCATTTTGAATCCGCTTTGTTCCTGAGTAGTCAGCTGTGTCCTATTCGGAAATTCACATACACTTTGTCTATCCATAACGAACGATTTCCCTGTACTTTTCCTACAAACTATAGGTATTTTTACGGAGTGCACTCGTTTTGGTGCGCTAGTATTGATACATAGTAATTTGTACTGACAAATGTCACGAAACTGCATCACACCCTCGAAAAATATGAACAAATTCCGCTGTGGTAAAGTTACTGCCAGCGTTCATAGAATTTTATCTGTTAAATTTGAAATTATTCGTTACGTGTGGATGGAACTTTTTTTATGAATAAGTTTTATTTTGCGTACCTATTTATATATATGAAAAATTAACAATGAGCAAATTGTCTTCAATTAAGGCTGACACGCTGTTCAAGTGAAATCCAGTTTTTTATACAAATTTTTCACCGCGGAATGTCAAAATTAACTTCCTACATGGAAATTTCACTTGGCAGTACGCAGTTCGAGTTCGAAAAATTGCGGATCAAAAACTGAGCTGTAGGTGGCGATACTAAAATCTCTCCACAGCTATTTCACTTGGTTTTTATTGTCCGTCGCATTAAATTTTTGACATTTCGTCGTGAAAAATGGTTCGTAGGTGAACGGTTAAGAAATTTATTTCAATTTTTTTCGCACTTCTGGTAAAGTTGGTGGCATGGATGACCTTTTTGATGAGCAGGGTGCCTCAGTAAATTGTTATATACTGTTTTGCTCAACATAAGAATACAGATTTTTAATCGGCGGTCAGATCAATTATGTAAAATGCTTTGTGGGTACTAAAATGGAAATTTAGTTTTCTCATACGAAAAATGATTTGTTCGCAGCTCGCAGTTTCCTTTTGTAAAGGCGACACGGCGCGGCGGCTGCTGCAATTGCGTTACAGAATTGAACACGATACGCTTTTTATGCATTTTTATTTTTGTTACTATTAATAATTGAATAAGAGTTACTTTAATTAATAAAAAATCCTTAAATATTATTGTGGCATCCGATTGGGCGCTCCAGAGCTCCTTTTATGTTCGTTTGGTATAAAAAAAAAAAAAAATTTCCAAATTTCAGAGCGCTTTTGCGAATCTATAGTTTTTCTCAGATTTACCAAAACAAGTGCGTTTGAGTATTTTTCTCTACAGCAAAGAAAGGAATTGCATCGGGTGAATCTTTTTTTTTAAATTATTTATGTAAATATTTAGAAATCAATCGGAACGCTAATTAAGAATGTTTGAATATAATATTTAACCATTGAATGGAAAACGCTTTGAAAAGTGTTGAAGCCACACGTATTCGAAAAGAGCAAGTGATGTTATTATGTTCGAATAGCCACACGAAATTTGAAATCTGAGAGCGTGTCTGAAGAAGCCCAAACGAATATCACATAAGAAACTTTTGCAAATAAGATTTCAGCACCATTCGAATGTTCTCATACAATGAGGTTCAGTAATCACATCAATATAACTATTCACGGATCTTTAAAAAGGTGTATAGGTACTCTCTATGCACTCTTGATTGTTAAAATGGGATACACTGGTCTTATGTTACAATTCAGATATTATTGCCAAAATTAAATATTATTACCTACTAGTAAAAACTAAAATAAAACAAATTTCCCAATTTCTTTCCCCCATCTGTTTTCATTTTAAATAAAATAAGAGTGCTAAATGTATGTTTTTTTCATAGTCACTCTTTTGGAACTCCCAGCAGAAAAAAAAAGTTTCAGTTCAGTCACCCTGCATTAATGTCTCCACGAAAATCTCCAAAAAAATATTTCACTTTCGATTTCACAGCATTTATTGGAGAGCAGTGAAAATTTCACTTCACTTGAACAGCGTACCAGGCCTTATTTAAGAAAAATGTACACGCATGAAACCTAAGTTAATAATATTTAAAAGCGGAAAATACACAATCACAACCAAATACACAATACCATGTTTCTCATCTCATTTAGATAGTTTTATTAACCAAACAAGTTATAGTAATCGCTTTTTGAAAATATATAATAGCCAACCAATAGCATTCAGTTATGTTAAAATGTGGTATACCCGAACTCTATCACATTCCCCCACAGTTGGCAGCGGTTGGCAGCATTGAATTCATTTTTTTTTTTTTGAATGTTTTTGCATGTCACACGGATTCTTAATTGACAGAACACCGATAGGAAAACAAAATGGCGAATTAAAAAAATAATAATAATAATAATAATGAGGGGGCCAGCGGCAAGAGGATTGTGAGTTGAGGGTCTCACTGGTCTCAGTATTGGCTATTATTACAAGCCTCGGTCAATTTAGTGTTCCTGTCATATACTCTATTAGATTTTTGACAAATCCAAAAATTCTATCACAAATGAAGAAATACGACGTCAGAGGCCCTCTAAGACTTCAGCAGTTATAAAAGGTAGGGCGCCATTGTCTCCAACGTCTATCTATATATTAATCGCCGACACGATTTTTTTCAGAACATATTTAAGCTACTTATTCATTAATTTTTTTACCAATTTGAAGCGACGATGCTGTGTTGAAATCAGTCTTGTGTGTTGTGTCAATCGATAGAGACATTTTCGGAGGTAAGGGTAAGGGTATATTTATTGTTTAAAGTGCACACACGTTTTTTAAAGAATGATTTGTTCTCGCTCTATTTTGTGTCCCAAATAGAGCTAAATATCTCCTGTAAACTTGCGCGTGCAAAGTTCCATTAAGTTCGGACGGACTTATATAGTCCTAACTTAATTGTGCACTACAGACAATTTATATACCACTACTTCCGAAGTTGTCTATCGATCGTCGATCGACACAAGACTGTAGACTGATTTCAAATCGCGTCTTCGCTGGCGTTTACGAAGAGTAGATATACATTTTTCCACCCCTGAGAAAAGGGAAATTTTGGAAAATGTTGCACTTCTCAATTGTTTATGGATGAACATTTGAGTTTTGTTATAAGAATTGATTGAGAATTGAGTATTAAAAAGGGTTAACCAGAAATCTTTTGTAGAATCACATTTTAATAGACTTCTGACGGAATAACCTTTCTTCGCAAGTGCAGTCAACAACAGGTAGATTTGGCGGGCGTTTATAATTTATTTTTACAAAAATGGTAAAAAATGACAAAGTGGAGAAAAGCATTACCAACTTCCTTTCATCAAAAATGAGTCTAAGAGAAAATATGACTAATTTCACTGATTTTGGCTACAATTCGTTCGAGATCTGAGATCGCTTTGGCCCTATCCTCTTCTAGGATGTGGCTACTTTGTTAGAAGGCGGTCGAACAGCTCATTCTGCATTGAAATTGCCATTGAATCTGCAAGTGGATGAAGAACCTACATGCAACATTTCAAAGAACACTGTGATGGCGAAAGTACTTCAGCAATGTAAGATTATCATATGGGACGAATGCACAATGGCTTACAAACGTGCATTGGAGGCCCTGAATCGTTAACGTAATGATACGCGACCTCTCGGTGGAGCAATGATCTTGCTATCAGGCGATTTTCGTCAAAAGCTGTCTGTCACTTCGATATCAACTCCGGCAGATGAATTGAATGCTTGCCTGAAGGGCGTCTGCTTTATGGCCATACGTCAAGAAATTGCATTTGACAACAAACATGCGAGTTTCTTTACAAAATGACCAGTCATCTGCAGAGTTCTCCAGGCAATTGTTGGCGATGGACAATGGTGTGATTCCAGCAAACTTAATCACCGGCCTGAGTTTCCACAACATTTTTGCAACTTTACAACGACACCGGAAGAACTAATCATGAATGTTTTCCCGAATATTGCTCAGAATTATATTTACCATGATTGGCTGAGTGTAAGAGTGATATTGGCTGCGAAAAACAAGAACGTCGATCATTTGAATTTCGCCATTCAAAACCAAATCGCTGGTGAGTTGCATTCATACAAATCAGTCGACTCCGTGATGGATGAAAAAGAAGCCACCAACTATCCCATGGAAATTTTAAATTCTTTGGATGTTTCGGGCTTGCCTCCACACAATTTGAAACTAAAAGTCGTCTCAGTAATAATTTTGTTGCGCAACCTAAATGAACCAAAACTTTGTAACCGTACGCGTTTGATTGTGAAGCATTTCATATCAAATATTATTCAAGCAACGATTTTTATTGGAAAATTCAAAGGCGAAGATGTTCTTATTCCGCGGATTCCACTCATTCAGAACGATTTGCCGTTCGTATTTAAGCGTCTTCAATTTCTCGTACGTCTCGCTTTTGCTATGACAATTAATAAGTCGCAAGGACAATAGCTGGATGTGTGTGGCATAAATCTTGAGATTCACGTGTCGGCAAGCTCTCGCTTTGTACGTGTACACACCCGGTAATAGAAATAGAAGAAAAAAAAAATGTTGTGTACCATAAAGCACTTCAGTGAAAAAGCGGTAGGTTGGCCGACAAGTATTTGATTTTATTTACCTATTTATTTAATTTTAATATAACTTTTGAATAAAAAATTTGAATTGACCGAATTACATGAAGCAGAATGAAGAGAAATCTCATTAAGAAGTTCGCCGAGTCAGCTAGTATCATATAAGAATAGAATTGTCAGCAGTCGTCAAAATAAAATAAAAATTAAATTAAAAAATTAAATTAAATTAAAAATTAAATTAAAATTCTGTCGTTTTCGATTTGGCTTTTCAGATTTTGATCTGAGATCTCAGATTTTTGCTGCCAAATCGAACATAAAATCCGAATTTTATTGGGTCTTGTATGTATTGGGTTGGCGGTAAAAAAAGTATTTTCTTTCACTTGTACTGAAAATCCATTTCAATTGATTTTCACGCATTTATAATAACACATTTCGAAATATATTAATACTAGGTTAATATACCCGCTTTTCTGAGTCCTTTTATAAATGCATATATATGAGCATATTATATAAATACTAGGTTGATCTACCCGCTTTGCTGAGTCCTTTAATAAATGCATACATATGAGCATGAAGTACGTACGTATGGATATAATACAATACATCTTTTGTTCTCAGATTGAATACACATAGTATGTTGTTTACCTATTTGATTTGTGAATATGAAATTAAGTAATGAAATGATATTTTAGTTTTGTTTTACTTTTTGATATTTTTGTACATATAACTAAGTATACAAAAATAAAATAATTACTGTGCGTAAATGCAAAGTTTTAAACAGAGACAATACTGAGACCCCCAATTCACAATTCTCTTGCCGCTGGCCCGCTCAATTTTTTTTTTTTTTTCAAATTCGCCATTTCGTTTTCGTGTTTTTTTTTTTTTCTTACAACCAATCTACAGTGCTAATTTTTCATTAATATTTTAAGCAAAACACTTATTCATAAAAAAAAAAAAATGCTATCCGTAACGAATAATTTCAAATTTATAGGATCAAATTCTATGAACGATGCCAGCAACTTTTCCCGCAGTGGAAGTTGTTCATATTTTTTGAGGGTGTGTTGAAGTTTCGTGACATCGTGACATTTTTCAATACGAATTTCTATGTATCAATACTATCGTACCTACAAACTAGAGGACACTCCGTAAAAATATAGCTTGTAGGCAAAGTAATGGGAAATCGGCCGTTGCAATATGTTGCTTTGGCTCGCGATCATCGTGACGCGTAAAAGCCGACTATACTCGTACATGTACATTGTACATCCATACCTAATTCCAATGAATGTGTTTTTTTTTTTTGCTGTACACATTTTATACTTGCTACTCCAGTTATGTTCCATTGAAACAATTACATATGTATATAAGGCAATTACATATATAAGCCAAATAAAAAATAAATACTTACATTAGAAACCTACAATACATAGTCCAAACGAGGAGAGAAGAAAAAAAGTTTGTTTGATAAACGTGAATGTGCCTGCACTCCACTGATGGACTGTTGATTGCAATGACCTACGCATATCTGTGAAATATGTAAATCGCAAATAATTACTTACGTTTTTGCTTATTACTTCCGTTATATGAATAACATAATAATGATTGATAAATCAATCTCTTCACCGGGAAATGTACTAATCGAAGAATAGAGTCATATTCAAATCTGTTCAGTCACTTCGTAGTAATATGTGTGTAAAGCATAAAAAATGTTTTTTTTTTTTCACTTAAAAAATCATATAAAATGGATTCAAAGGCCTAAGGATTTAGGACACTAAAAACCATCCTATGTAATACCGCTACTCACGACAAATCGATTGATATATAATATTGTTGAGGCATCGTTACATACCTATTCCCTATTCGCGAACAAACAGAAAAATGTGTTCTCTTTTATAGATGTGGATGTAGATAAGAGAAGAAGAAGAGATAAAAACTCGCTCCAACACGCGAAAATTCAATAATTCAGCTAAAAAAGCAATCCTTTCAAAGGTAAAGGTAAACAATTTGTAACCACCAGCTGTGTGTCATAAACATTGGTGTTAGGGAAAGTATGGGATCCGGTCGAAATTCTGCTTTGCAAAATTCTGTCTCCTCAAAAATTCTGTTTAACTAAATACTACTTTTTTTTATTCTGCTTTACAAAATTCTGCTTTTCAAATTTCAAACAATAAAATTCAGCTTTTTCTGCTTTTTGAAAAAAAAAAAAAACAATATGGTCTGGTCATGAACAAAAAAATTTATTCTTGCATTATAATATATTAGGTATGTATTTCAGGTTTTAATAATATATTACAGATAAATAAATTACAAGAAAAAAATCCATAAGAAGCTAATTATCTTACATTTGAAGCTTCCAAAAAATTAAGAAAGTGAACAAAGCTAGAAGAGCTATATTTTTTGATATTCGTTTAAGAAAACCAATATGGCTAAGATCTGCTCTCTTTTTTAGAACTATTCTTATTTGTTTGTTTTTAAAAATATCATCCATCCATCTAAGCACAACTTATCTTTCCCTTTATTGGATTTAACGATTGAAACATTCACTATGAGTATAACACTATCAGCACACGTTCACGAAGGGATAGCAACATTTTTTTTTTATATTGTTTGCAGAATTTTGAAAGCAGAATTTTGTAAAAAGAATTTTGACCCATCTAGAATTTTGACCCCAACCCTGAATATGCATATTAAAATAATGCCAGCCACTTGGATCCGTACAGCTTACACACTTTATTTGCAGCCCCGACCATCTATCGATATATGTATTCGGCTTATAACAACTTCTAATACAAATAATACCAATCATAGATACCTTAAACCACCGTCACTAATCTATTCCAGTCAAAAATAGAGAAAAAAAAAAAAAAAAAAAAAACAGATCCATCTGAAAACAGAAACTCCTACAACACTACTTGTACTAAAAAATCTTGTAAAGTATGAAAGCTTATAAAAAAGTAAGTACAGTAGGCCTTAGAACTCTATAATGAGAAGTTGCGACAGATACCTGCTACTAGAGCTTCAACTTATAAAAACTTCGTCGCTTCTCAGATTTGTACCTACCTACCGAATTAGCAGTCACACACGTTCCACACGTCCTTTAGCCATGAGAAAAACACCAAATTAAATGATGCGTCATTATTTGTCATTTTCGTAGACAAATGCCATGGCATGAATCTCGTGCCAGGCCATTTTTTGAAGGCTGTCATTTAAATGACGCGGCAACCAAAAAGTTGGTTCATTTATCCTAGGTGTCATTAAAGAGCGATCACACTGTATTTTTCCCCGTCATTTTAATGGTACAAAATTCGTGTCATTTGGTCCGCCCTTTTCCTAGGCATTTAAATGACGCCGAAAATGTTATCCTAAAAATGGCGATCACACAGAACGACATTAAGCGTACAGCTTTGTGTAGAGATTTTGACGTCAAAGCGACATTTAAATGGAGCAAACAAATGGCCGTGTAATCGTAGCGTTAGCGAAAGAGAGTGAAGGGCTCAACCCATAGAATCCGTGTCCGTTGCGGCAATGTTTTCGACTGACAGTTTAATAGAATATACAGTAGGTTATGGAGGGTGACCCATAAGCAGCGCACGTGCCGGATGCGACGGATAAAGTAAGTTTACTTTCAACTTTTCTGTCCGTCGCAACCGTTGACAGTTGGCACAGCGTGAGAGAAATATTGAGAGAGAGAGAGAGAAACTGTCATTGGCACTAGTGCTCTTATATCGTGGGAGTTCTTCCTCTTTTTGGGAATTTCGGTGTCCGAAAAGCCTTCCGTGAGAAAAAAGAAAATGTTGCAATAAACAATCAAACTAGAATTTATTTTTTAATTTCATATAAATATGTGTCTACATTTCACAATGTAAACACCACATTAAAAGAGAGCTTATTTAAATCGCCTTTTAGCAAGATTTTTTTGGTATCAAAATTTTCTTGTACAAAAAGGTAATCTTTCCGTAAAATATGAATTTGAGTTTTAAAAGTTAGATTTTTTCACAAAAAAAAAAAACACCTATCAAAAGAATTATGTAAAAGGGAATTTTAGTATGGTGGAAAGGGAAATATTACCACGTTTCGTGGGACAAATAATGATAGAGTATTTAAAGTACTGCCTGTCACCGTATGCGACGGATTCTATGGGACTGCTCGTTCCGTCGTAAGCGTACAGCTTTGTGTAGAGATTTTGACGTCAAAGCGACATTTAAATGGAGCAAACAAATGGCTGTGTAATCCACTTATATGCTCTTATATCGTGGGAGTTCTTCCTCTTTTTGGGAATTTCGGTGTCCGAAAAGCCTTCCGTGAGAAAAAAGAAAATGTTGCAATAAACAATCAAACTAGAATTTATTTTTTAATTTCATAAAAATATGTGTCTACATTTCACAATGTAAACACCACATTAAAAGAGAGCTTATTTAAATCGCCTTTTAGCAAGATTTTTTTGGTATCAAAATTTTCTTGTACAAAAAGGTAATCTTTCCGTAAAATATGAATTTGAGTTTTAAAAGCTAGATTTTTTCACAAAAAAAAAAACACCTATCAAAAGAATTATGTAAAAGGGAATTTTAGTATGGTGGAAAGGGAAATATTACCACGTTTCGTGGGACAAATAATGATAGAGTATTTAAAGTACTGCCTGTCACCGTATGCGACGGATTCTATGGGACTGCTCGTTCCGTCGTAAGCGTACAGCTTTGTGTAGAGATTTTGACGTCAAAGCGACATTTAAATGGAGCAAACAAATGGCTGTGTAATCCACTTATATGCTCTTATATCGTGGGAGTTCTTCCTCTTTTTGGGAATTTCGGTGTCCGAAAAGCCTTCCGTGAGAAAAAAGAAAATGTTGCAATAAACAATCAAACTAGAATTTATTTTTTAATTTCATAAAAATATGTGTCTACATTTCACAATGTAAACACCACATTAAAAGAGAGCTTATTTAAATCGCCTTTTAGCAAGATTTTTTTGGTATCAAAATTTTCTTGTACAAAAAGGTAATCTTTCCGTAAAATATGAATTTGAGTTTTAAAAGTTAGATTTTTTCACAAAAAAAAAAAAACACCTATCAAAAGAATTATGTAAAAGGGAATTTTAGTATGGTGGAAAGGGAAATATTACCACGTTTCGTGGGACAAATAATGATAGAGTATTTAAAGTACTGCCTGTCACCGTATGCGACGGATTCTATGGGACTGCTCGTTCCGTCGAATACGTCAATATCGTCGAATCCGCCGACGCGACGGATGCAACGGAATCTATGGGTTGGGCCCTTCAGTCTTTTGTCTAACATACATACCTATATATATAATAGGTTCACGCAAGGTTCACACTTTACTCCTATCGGAGTAGATCTATGCTTCGCTTTTTGCAACATCTCTTAAATCTACTTCATCACTCCGCTTGAAGAACAAACTATTTCGATTTTTTGTTTGTATAGATTAATCAGAGAATTATTATGTGGCCGCTCTAATTATCAAAGATTTGCTATTGAAACTTCAAATTCGCAGGTTGTCTTTTCCACGCTACTCAACAAAAGTTCGCCTTTCTCTCGTTTTATGTCCTTTTCCATTGGGGCCACCACCACCAGATATTTTTTTCAGCTCTCAGATTTTTCGCGGCTCATGGAATATGCAACGAAAACGATCTGCTTTTGTAAATGAATTAGTGCGTTATTTGACAGCAATATCAGCTGTTCAAATTGAATACGTTTTTGTAAAAATCACAAATATGGATATCCATTTGAAAAATTGACGCATCGAGAAGATGACGATGAAAACAATATAATTCCTACAAAAATTATATCCAACGCATTTTACCTCTGAGTTATGAGTTGGTCGAATGCACAAAAAAAAAAAAAAACAAAAGAAGCATACGTTGTGTTTAGTATGATATATAAGAGAGAATAATAAAAAAAGATAGATGAGCCTCACTTTAGAACGAACTCTATGATGGAAAATTTTGACCCTCCAGGTAGAATAAGGCTTAAGTAGGTAAGTTTTGTGACAATTCCTTCGATATTTACTCTCAACAGTTTCATTAGAAGTGCTGGTTTAGGCCCCAGTTATAGCTTTCATTGAAATGCATCATTGAAAATTTTGATTTCCGATTTTGAGACGATTAACCAAACAATATTGGCTTTACTTGGTATCAAAATAAAGCTAATCAATTGTGGAATTTTTTTACGAAAAAAACAACTCAATTCTGATTAAAACTTTTCTTTAAATCCACTTTTATTATTTCACTGATTGAAATTGATTTCAATGAACAGCTGACTTTCGTTCCTATAACTTGGAACCCAATCGTTTGTTCCAATGATGCATTTCAATGATAGCTATAACTGGTGCCTTAATGAAGTAAAAACAAATTATTTTGTCATGGTATGTAAAATGCCTATGCGATGTGAATTTTGGGTTTTGAAAAATGCATATTTGCATCTTTTGTATGGAGCCAAGAAATCTAGGACACACTGCATGTAGGATTCGAAAGCCTGCTCTGCGGCGCGAATTCAAGTACACGATGACATTATGTAGAATCCTCGCGCAGTGGGTGTTTCCGTGGTGTTTTGGCAGCACAATGGTTTCACAGTTGCAGATATTTTTCCAATTCACTTCCACTAGTAGACCCTATATTTCTTTTGCTATTTATATCCTCTTTGAGTGTATATATTCTACATTTGTAAACATATTATTTGAAATCGTGCAGGACTTGGCATCGTTAGAAATGCACACCATGGTAGGCGTATTTTTATTTGGTTGACTTCTTTAATTTGTCTTTGGTTGTCTTCTGTTTTGTTTATGAAAATAAATCGGCGCCTGTTGTGGACATTGACAAACACAAAAATTTGATTTTATTGTTTCATATTTATAATAATCTGCTAGCTAGAAGAAGAATATTTTTCGTGCCTATTTTTTTCATTTGCAGATCTTTTAGAAGATGCACATGTTCAGATGCCGTGTTCAGACTCCCGGCAAAAATAATTTGTCCAGTCAAAAGTTTAACAGTAACACAATAAATTCGTATGAACGTACGGATTTGAATTGTACTTACAGTTGTAATTCGTAACACATTGTGTAAAAGAGTTTTTTGAACAGACTTTAATACTGAAGAATTAAACGGAATATTAAATATAACGAGTACGGTAACTGAGGCGCTAAAAAATGATAACGGTTTCTTTTATTCAATCTAATAATCTTCAGAAAGAAGTTGAAAAACCTGGAATTTCGAACCTTAAAACTTTTCGGACCGGAACTAATAATGACCAAGAACTAGTCTTACTTGGAACTACCATATTGAGGAGAAGGCAAAAAGGGTACTACACCAGTGCAAACGTGTATGTGGACAGAGGTGGGGACTCTCGCCTAGGTCAGCATACTGGATGTATACGATAATAACTAGACCCATTATCACCTACGCCTCGGTTGTATGGTGGGCGGGCGGGTGCCGGTATCTATTCAGCAGAGCTGGAGATAGCATATATACTTGAGACACACTTCCGTATACCAGGCTGAAATGATTGCATTGCTGCATGCATTGGACTACTTGCTTGATAGTCAGGTGGAGGAAAGAAATATAATCGGTATCAGACGCATGGAACAGACAAACATCACAATATCATTGAAACTGGAAACTGGAACTTAAGCTCAATAAAGGTTCATCTAAAAATGAAGTACCACTGACATGGGTACGAGGACACATATGGATCGAAGGCGGATGAACGAGAAGGCGGACTCCCTTGCTAAACAGGGCTCAACTGAAGAGTTGCTGGGACCAGAACCATTCTCTTCAATTGGCAAAGGAATGGTAGAACAGCTGATTCACAAATGGATCACGGCAGAACACCTGAGGTGGTCAACTATGAAACAATGTAGACTGGCTAAAATGGCAACTAAGTGGCCGACCCGCTCCACTCAAAGAAGGGTTCTAAGCATGAGTCGAGGAACATTGAAATGGGTGATCGCTTTGTGAACAGGACATGGTAATTTCAGATATCACTTGAGGAAGATGGGCCTTAGAGAGGATGATACCTTTAAACTATGCCTGGAGGAACCTGAGACAGCGGCACATATAATGTTTCAAGAATGAAGATCTTGGGACATCATTGAGTCGAGACCCAGTCGATGAAACAGATCTCCCACTCCCATAAACAGATGCTAGCATTAACACTAGGAATAGAGCCAAGGGAAGAACTCTGGAGAAATCCCGAGAGTCGCTCTGGGTAAGATTTATAGTGGTAGAGAGAGACGAAAAAAAAAGCCGACAATGGTGGTCTGATTCGAATATCTCTCAAAATCTATACTAGCGTGCCCGGCGAACTTCGTCCCGCCCAAAACTGACTTTTTAACTAAAATAATTTTCACTTCCACCTGAAATTAATTTTATTGATCCCAACTATAGTTTTTGACAAATACGATCTCACTGTATACTACGATCAAAATTTAAAAAAAAAACTCCCCTTAGAAAATGTATGGAAAATAAATTTTCACAAACTTTCCAACTTCCCGTTCAAATTTTCCAATTTTGTCGCCGTATGAACCTTCCTTAGGCGTAGACAAACGCAACAAAGATTTACGTTTCGGCAAACCTTCCGCTTTTTGACTAAAATGGTTTACAGTACACGACGTTCAAGTGGGAACGAAGAATATACATCCACGAAATTTCATTGAAATCGGTTGAGCAGTTTCGGAGATCGACAACAACGCCACCTATCGGGTCCAACATTTTATCTTTTAAGAATGCCTAAGCCTGAAATACACCAATACGAACAAAACAAAAGAAGAATCATAAAATTAGGCCCAGTAAGAACATTTACCTTGGTTATGTTATTTGTACCGGAAATCGAATGGAAATGTTACTTACCTATTCAAAATTGACTAAATCGGAGTTTTCGTCGAACAATAATTGTACAGCTAAATGAAATATGAATTACTGAAATGTCAAATTCAAAAAGTATAGACAACCAACGCCAACTATATTATTACAATTAAATTTAATGTTGTTGATACAATATTGATATGCAGGGAAATCTAACTTTTCGTAAATATCTCCCAGCGCCACCTATCCGGTCCAAATTTTGGCAAAAGCTTTCTATTTTTTTTAAGTGTTAATTGAGCACAATCGGTCCATAAATAAGAATTTTCAAAAAAGCGACCCTAGCGCCCCCTATAGGATCTAAAATAAACCATCCGGAGCACCACACAAACATATGGTGTGAATATAAGGGGGATAGCTTTAGTGGTTCAGCCGTTATGGTCGGTCATACATACGCACGAACGTTTTTATATAGGTATTAAGATAGTTTTATACGTAAGTAGCGCAGGTGTCCGGGAGAGCGTATCCACCCTCACCTCTTCCTCAAGCCAACGAAATTCGGTGAACAGCTTTAGCGTGTCTGTTTTGTCCCATTATCACATTTTGTACATTAAATTGGGGCCCCTGAGATCAGGTTATTATTACTGGCCATCGCCCTTGAAACGTGCCTTCGAATAACCAGGAAATTGTCAATCCTATTCAGTCGAGCCCCATTGTATAGGGGCCTGTTGGGATAGTAGTTTATGTACTTAGATTCAGGACAACCGAATCTCTTTCATATAGGACGGCGCTATATTGAACCACGTGGAGCCTGGAGTCAAGTTGACTGCTGCGAAACAGTCTCCATGTCAGAGCATAGGCCTTCTTAGCCCCAGCAAGAAAAGCATCTATATGTTTGTCAAAATCCAGATACTGGTAGAGTCGGAAGCCAAGATACCTGACCACGTTTCTCACCGCCCATGGTCGCCTCTGCTGTCCAGTAATTGTTACTTTTATCCAGTTTTTTCTGGTATCCCCAGAGGCCCCAGCCAATGGGTTTCTGAACAGGGTTGTTTCCGATTTTTTGGAAATTGATTTTTAACTTCAATTCATCGCAATACTTCTTAATATGCTCGAAGTCCCGCTGATATAAATATTGTACGCTGTACGCGATTAAATCGTCTGCATACACTATAGCATGTCTGAGGGAACCCGCCAGATCACTTGTAAAAATATTAAACAGGACCGGAGAATTCTCTGCTCCCTGTAGTAACCCGTTTTTAATTTCGAAAGCCCTGCTCGATATCACGTTGCAAGCCTTGACAACGAACTTCTTTCCCATTAGCATGTCATAAATCATATATAGCAAAGGGTTTTTAATGCCCATTCTGGTCAGCTTATAAAATGTTAATCAATTCTGACATTACGAGGAACTAAAAAAAGTGGGTCTCGAATTTCTGAACGTCTGCTCCCGGCCTACAGCCTAAACAGCTGGCCGAATTCGGTTTTTTTTTTTTGCAAGGTAACCTCAATATAAATGGTAGTCCAAATATAAAATGTTCATATGATTTTGATTTTTCCAAAAACGGCTTTGACGATATAAAACAAAACTGATATTTGAGCTTAAGTAGATGAGGATACTATGACTGCATAACCAGTTTGTGGCTAAAATATCAAATAACGTTACTTTTGAAATTCGGACCCATCTCTAAAACGGTCCATACGATTGAAACAAAAACTAATATCTAAGGTAATATGGTCATTTCTTACTTAATAACAAACTCAGTTTTTCTCCGTATTATCGTTTCGATTTTATATTAACGATTTTTGAAAAAAGTCATTTTTAAAAATTTCGATTTCCTTAGTTTACCTGAAAAAGGCCCTAACGATTTTAACCAAAATGTTCCCAAAATTATTTCGTCCTTAATTTTCAATTCGAGTCACCGAAAACGCTAATTTTAAAAACTGCTCATCGCGAAGACCCCATTTTCGATTTCAATAAAATGTTTTTGATCGATTTTGATCAAAATGCATATTACAGGCGTTCGTATAATTTTGAAAAGTCAACAGCGATGCCAATCAAAATGCAATTACAACTCAAAAAAACGTAATTTTAGCAAATATTTCCCACTTCTTGTTTTTTTTTTTTTTTCAACCATATTAAACATGAATTTTAGAATAATTTCAACCACTTGGAGCCTTACACAATCAGAAACTCCCACTTCATTTGCACCTCCACACACGGCCATCAGCATATTCGGTTTATAACTGCTAATGCCAATTCAAAAACAAATCTCTAAAATCGTACACATAAAATCTATTCTAAGACATCGGTCTAATACGAGCCCTACTTCCAATCATAGAGATACTTTAACAGATCAGAAAACAGAAACTCCTGCTACACTTTGATTTGTACTCAAAAATCTTGAAAAGCGTAAAGCTACTCGTATGTTCAGACGATTGCCAGTTCCATAATATTTTTGTTTTGTGACAAATTAAAAACTGTTTTTTTTTTTCATTCGTATTGATTTAGAACCATGTAATAATTTAAGAAAAAGCTTAAAAATGAAACAAAAAGATGCAATTGCGATTGTTTTGTCAGCGTACGTATGTGAGAGCAGCGAGGAGGATGAATTGCTCCACAAACGTCAGCGTGTTTGGACTACCGATTTAGCGTCGCGTCGCCAGCAGGATGGACTTTAACGCAAAATTGCTCTTGGAATTGAGAACTAGAGCCAGAATTGTATAGCAATTTTTTGCGTATGGATTCCAAACAATTCGATGATCTCCTAACTTTGGTCACTCCAAATATCCAAAAGCGTTCAGATTCGAAACGTGAGTGAAAAATAAAATACAAAAAACTGAAGCCAATTGCATTAAAGCTTCTCAACCAACTTCCTAAAGAAATAAATATAAGACAAACAGCAATTAAAAAGCATTATAAACATTTCCAACAAACAACAGAAAATACAAAATATGCATACTTAAACGAAAAAGTGATTCGAAAGGATCATAAATATTTCTAGATCCTTTTACAAGGATCATAAAAGGAAGAATACAAAAAATGACAAACAAAAAGTAATTAAGAAGGATCATACATATTTCCAGATACTTTTACAAACATCATAAAACGGAAAATACAAAATGTACCTAAAACAAAAAGTGAATAGAAAGAATCATCCTTTATCAATTAAAAAAATAATTAAAAAAGGAAAAGTTTATAAACTTTCCTGGATTCGTTTCGTTGTTATATCGACTTCTTCTCCTACGTACAAATTTGAAATTATTTTATTCACACATTTTGCACCAATCTACAGAAAATGCAAAGAAAATAACACCGCAAACTTCGTTTTGTTCGTTCACATTGTGGAAAATATTTGTCTACAAATGAAAAATTTGCGGATGTCGTAACCACAGCATATCTGCCAATAGTAAATGAATCTGCAAATGTCATAGACATCTGACAATGATATTGCGTGTTCAGACGATTGGCAGATACCTGACAATTTTATTGGCGGTCCGACAATTTTCTGAAAATGACTTTTTGAAATTTTTCATTTGTAGACCTGGCAATTTAGTCAGATATGACAATCACCTGAACAGAGCTTACGAGTTTTTAAATGGTAGGTACAGTAGGCGCTTACAACTCTCTAACAATTGCCTGTTACTGAGAGCTTCAACTCCTGGGGATGGCGATGAGCCCACTTTGGTATCTGGTCTTTTGTGACGATCTCACAACCCCACCCAATCTAACCTAACCTAACCTAGAGCTTCAACTTATAAAAACGCACATTGTTATTTGATACGCACTGCCATATCAGATGAATGACAAAAAAGTGAATTTTTGAGAAATAAAATAAATAAAATCCGTGGAGAAACGAAGTGGAGACTAGGGACGCTAAAATTTAGCGCTAGCAGGATACTAAGCTTATATCCGGAAGAAAAATTTAAATAATTGCAAAACAACGGAAGAAGTCGGTATATCTGCAGGATGAATTTGTATGAAAAATATCATGTATCCCCGCAGAAGCTACAGGGATATGGGAGAAGTGCATTTGGAAATTGTAAGTATTTTTCTTATTAAAATAAAACACAATACAAATGAAATAAATGATTAAATTATATTTATTTTTAGGGGAATTTCTTCTCGTATTAAGGTAAAAAGTGCAAATTCTTTTTTTTTGACTTCACTTTATCAAATTTTTAGCTTTTAGTTTCATTCGTTTTTAATATTTATTAATTTCATCCTAGGAATTTAAAATTAATTGCAATTGAAACACCTTCCAAGTACCAATAATAGTAATTAAATATCAGAAGTCGATGCTATAGGTACTAGATGAGATCACTGATTCGAATGCGAATTATTTTCAAACACATTCATTTCAATTAGTAGAAATCAGTTTGCTTAACCTTCTTGAAGTGATTTTATATTCAAAAGGGAACCCATAGTGAGACATTAGCAATAAAGCTGCACGATAAGACGTGCACATGCCATATAAATAAAGGTTTTCATGGCAGAATTGAATAAGCAGTATGTAAATAAAAGTAAAATTAGAAACTGGAAAAATAAAATAAGTAAAAAGAAAATACGGATGCGGTCGCACAAAATACGTGCCCCATACAGAAGAACGGTTTGATTGAAGAATATATATAAATATGTCTATCACACCTGCGCTGGTATCCAAGTACGACACTCAAGCACAGAATGCCCTTAAAGGTTTTCTTTGAACATCTTACGCAAATAATGATAAAGATTACTCGATTGGAATTTGCTGGTAAAGTAGTAGTAGGGGGAAGTCATTCAAAGATATCCTCAACAAAACCCAGTGATGCTTTTCTCCTTCATCTTTCTATACAATTGCCCGACACTTGAAATAAGAGTAAGATGGTACTCCTGGTATCATAGACTAACCCGTAGACGTTGATTGATACAAATTTCAACACCCTTGGCATTTTTTACGATTTTCTTTTAATTTCGATTTCGTGCTTTTCATTGAAATGTATTTGAAAGTACTCTGAGGTGAGTACCTACATGTGTTCGTTAGAAATGTCCCTTATTGATTTTAATAACTTATTGAAGAAAAATAATGTTATCCGTCACCACTTCTATACAGTTATATTTTATTAACAGAATGCCATATGTATATTGTTTCCTTATAACGCTAACTAAGAAGTTATGATATGACTACTCTACAAACAACCACTTTTTACCTTCCCGTTAAACATGTTGTGGGTCCCACGTATTATTATGTAAAAGTAAATCATTTAATTTAACCTGTACATTGGGAACACCGTCCCAGCTCCGATCCCCGGAAAACACAAATTGCGTCAAGGTTTTTTCTACTGTGCCTTCTCGCGAACGTCTGACAAACATCCGAAATTATAACTGTCACGAAAGAACTTCTCAATTATCCGTTTGACATAAAACTGTATTTTTCTTTATTCACTTTCTCTGAATTTTGTAATCCACTCTATTCATTTTATGATTTTATGAATGATCAAAACATACGACAAAAATATAAATATAAGAAACAAAGCTAGATCACGTATTCTTGGTTGTAAATAAACGGTGATCGGGATCACATTACGGGTATAATAAAATACGGCTAATATATCATATCTTATCTTACCTTATCTTATACCTTTAAACGAGCAATTCTTGTATGTATATAAATTTATCTCTGTGATCTCGGAAACGGCTCTAACGGTTTCGCTGAAATTTGGTTTAAGGGGGTTTTCGGAGGTAAACAATTGATCTAGATTAGTCTTAAGTTTGGGAAAACGCGTGATTTCGAGTTTTCATTCGTTTTTCTTTCCACGCAGAATATGGTCGCTAATTTCGTCCTTCCGGCCACTGTCCGTCTGGTTCATCGGTTTAAGAGATCAGTACCTGGGCGACCGAGCTTTGCTCGGTTATTATTATTAATTGTAATTTCAAAAACAATAAAAATTTAAAAAAATATATATAAACTTGCACATAAAAAAAAAAAAATAGTGCGTGGAGTCCCTCCGCGCGGAAGAAGTGAAACTTCGTAATGTGGAAATGAAAATAGGAAGGGGTAGAAATTGATTTTTAGTAAATTCATATTGTTTCTTTAAGACAAACTTTATTAACATTGCTTGCAATTAGAAATATCCGAATCTATAACATTTACAATGGAATTATGACAACTAAAGTAAGATACGAAATGTTGGAAGTCGCATTAGAAGTTTCACTTCAAAAATAGGTATACTACCCTATTAAATTATATGTGTATCAAGTCAAACTAAAACAAGTAAATGAAATAATGAGGACGCTACTCGTTGCTAACGCTCGCGCTGGCCTGTATTAGGTATACTACGCGCATGCGTTCGAGTGCCACGCAATCACTCTCGCTCTGTCTCCTTCTTTTCCCCCTCCCCAGGAGCGTTGAACGTTTAACGCAGCAGTGTTTTCATACCCCTTCCATGGAAGCGTTAAAGTCGTTTGGAGTCGCATTAGAAGTTTCACTTTAAAAAGGCATTAATTGCCGATTTAGTCATTATTTTTGGAAATTAATCTTCACCACAGAATATTCCTCTCCCAGCATTTGGTGCCAACAAACTCGCTCACCATTGCATACTCTGAAGCGTGAGCGGTACCCTCACACCTTTGAGTATGCAATGCTTATAGTAGCGTTAAGCGTTTAACACAACCTTGTTGGAGGTCGCATACGAAGTTTCACTTCAATAAATCAAACAACATAATTCACCTATATCGTCTTTACTTCTTGAATTCTTCAATTCTTTACTGTAGGTATCAACGGTACTATAACAACCATTAAAACAAAAACCTTGAACTCAATTTCTATATACACCACCATACGTCCGTCAGCGCACATCATCTGCGCATTTCCTCAGAAACACATTGTCGCTGTTGATAACATACACATTCACGTCGCATACTTCTCTTTCGTTTCACTTATTTTGGAGAAAACACCACTCAGTTTTTTTTCATATGAACGTGCTTGTGCAATGTTCGCCACCCTCACCCTCCCTCACACCTTTGAGTATCGAATGCTTTTATTAGCGTTAAACGTTTAACGCGACCTTGAGTTGGAAGTCGAGTAAGAAGTTTCACTTCAAAAAGCAAAAGTAAGTCACCGAGCGGGATTCGAACCCGTAACACTCGTTTCTTGCCGTCCGCGTCGTAGTAAAAGGAAAAAAGTAAGACATCTACCGGCATTTAGGAGACTTACATTTTTTTATATGTTCAAGTTTATATATATTTTTTTTAATTTTTATTATTTTTGAAATTAAAATTATGTAATACTAATAACCGAGCAAAGCTCGGTCGCCCAGGTACTTAAATCTTAAGAGCTACAATATACAAAATACGACATATTTTAATTTACGTGATTCACATATTTTACAAACTCCAATATCAGCAACACTAAAATAATAAAGCCGCAAATTAAAAAAAGTGATGCGATAAAAGTGATAATGTTGTTTTTCAGCCATTCAGGAGAAGTCCAGAAGAATATGACACCTGGAGAAGTAACTGGGTTTTTTACCAGCATATCTGGTTGAAAATTTGAATTTAATGGTTAATTTTTCAGAAGTGCACAATACAAAAATTATCCACACATTATGAAATACAGCAGGTAAATTTAAGTGAATTGGATTGAAATTACAACAACAAAAACTAAATTGCACCGACATGAAGTTATCTCGCACTTTTTCTAGAATGAAAAACATGAAATGCAGTTCGATAGACAATCGTTTGTAGCTGTTTGTAGTGCTTTCGTTTGTAGTTCAACCGTTAGAAAGTTTGAACCATTTGAAAAAAAAAAAAAAAACGCAATCCCTTAAAACCGTGTTATCTCTTAACCCTCAGCAAGCAAAGTGATCAAATTCTCTATTTTCGAAAGCGTTCGACATTACTAATCTAATAAAATCGTATCAATCGGCCTAACGGTTTATGATTTATATGAAATTTAAGCAAAATTTTGGCTTCTAACTTAAGGTCCTCATAACTCAAAAACTGTTGAACTACAAACGATGAAACTTCGTGTATCTATTCTATGCATGATACTATTGTTATGGTTCAATTATGTTTGGAACAAAATATCGGCCAAATGGTCGACGCGACCTCGGCGGCACACCTCAATCCGATGGTCCAAATTTTCGATGACGCTGAGGCATAATTGAGGTTCTATGCCGTTAATGTGCCGAATTATCTCGTCCTTTAGCTCTTGAATTCTTGCTGGCTTATCGACGTACACCTTTTCTTTCAAATAACCTCAAAGAAAGAAGACCAACGGTGTCAAAACACATGATAACAACGCAACCACGTGAGATAACATGGCCATTGAATTTGTCGCGCAAAAGAGCATTATCGAATTGTTTCGTTAGCTGTGTGGCAAGTGGCACCGACCTGTTGAAACCACATATCTTCCACATATATATCTTCCAATTCGGGCTATAAAAAGTTCGTTATCATCTCACGATAGCGAACACCATTCACAGTAACTGCCTGACCGGCCTCATTTTGGAAAAAAACGGCCCGATGATGCCGCCAGCCCATAAACCGAACCAAACAGTCACTCTTTGAGGGTGCATTAGTTTTTCAACAATCACTCTTGGATTATCATGCGCCCAAATGCGGCAATTCTGCTTATTGACGAATCCACTGAGGTGCAAATGTGCCTCATCACTGAAGATGATTTTCTTCGAAAATTGATCATCCACTGTTGCCATTTCTTGCAACCATTCTGACCATTGACGACGCTTGAAATGGTCAAGAGACTTTAGTTCTTGAGTCAATTGCACCTTGTAAGCGCGTAAATGCAAGTCTTTATGCAAAATGTTCATCAACGACGAGCGTGAGAGGTGCAATTGTTGGGCACGACGACGAGTTGATGTGGACGGCTCTTCAGCCACACTATCGCGAACAGCAGCAATATTTTCTGCAGTACGAGCTGTACGAGCATGCACTGGTGTTTTCACATCTCCTACAGACCCGGTTTGCTCAAATTTTTGCACGAGTTTTCCGATTGTATGCACATTTGGTAGATTAAATTGACCGAAAAAATCACGAAGTACACGATATGCATTTTGATTTGAACGCCCATTTTCATAATAAGCCTGAATAACTTTAAAGCGTTGCTCGATTGTGTATCTTTCCATGGTTCAAATTGAATTAGTTTGAAATTGGAAGTGTCAAATGAAATGCAGAAAAAAACTTGACGTTTAGGTGTTTCATTTCATTTCATTTTATTTATTTTATTTAATTAATTAGCTTTACACTTTAAGATACAATATCTTATAAAATTGCGTAAGCTTCAATAAGCAATTTAACATCGGCCCTTAAAATTTAATCACCTTTTATAAAATAGAAGACAGCCCGCATTACGACGAATGGAACCTCAGCATCGTGTGCCCCATCCACAAGAAAGGAGATACTCTGAACTGCGCCAACTACAGAGGAATAAGTCTCCTGAATGTCGCGTATAAGATCTTGTCGGCTGTATTGTGTGAACGCCTGAAACCTTTCGCCAACAATCTGATCGGCCCATATCAGTGTGGTTTTAGGCCAAGAAAGTCAACCATTGACCAAATTTTCACACTCCGACAGATCTTGGACAAAACCCAGAATTCCAGATCGATACACACCATCTATTTATCGACTTTAAAGTCGGCTATGATAGCGTATATAGGGACGAATTATACAAAGCCATGTCAAGTTTTGGCATCCCCGCCAAACTCGTCCGTTTGTGCAGGATGACTATGGAGAAATCTCGCTGCTCCGTCAAAGTCGGCAAGAACACCACCGAGCCATTTGATGTCGAAAAAGGTTTGAGACAAGGCGACGCGCTATTATGTAGGTACGTTATTTAACATCGTTCTTGAAGCAATTGTACGAAACTCACAAACCAACACCAGAGGTACAATTTTTCAAAAGTCCGTTCAACTACTTGCCTACGCTGATGATATTGACATTATTGGGAGAACGCGGCGAGCTGTCAGTGGCGCATTTGCAAGCATCGAAACGGAGGCGGCGAAAATGGGTTTGGCTGTTAATGAGGACAAAACGAAGTATATGCTGTCAACGAGAAAGGATTCTCAACATCGGCGACTCGGACAAAACGTCACGATGGACACATACAACTTCGAAGTAGTTAAAGACTTTGTATACCTGGGATCCACTATCACTTCGCAAAATAACATCGGTGCAGAGATCAAGCGAAGAATCACTCTTGCCAATCGCTGTTTCTTCGGGCTAAGAAGGCATCTAAGAAGTAAAGCCCTCTCTCATAGAACCAAGGAGATATTGTATAAGACCTTAATAATCCCGGTCGTGATTTATGGTTCAGAAGCATGGACCCTGTCAAAAGCTGATGAAAGTCTTCTGGGATGCTTTGAGAGAAAGATTCTTCGAGTGATATTCGGTCCAGTTTGTGACGATGGAGTATGGAGAAAAAGATTCAACGACGAACTATACGGGCTATACAGCGACGCTGACCTGGTCAAAAAGCTTAAAATACAACGGATGAGATGGCTAGGGCACGTGGAGCGTATGGACAACAACGCACCAGCCCGGCGAGTCTTCGAATCCATCCCTGAGGGACAACGCAGCAGAGGAAGATCCCACCTTAGGTGGCGCGCACAAGTGGAGAACGACCTCAACCAACTTGGTGTGCGTAACTGGAGGCAGCTAGCGAGGGACCGAGCTGGCTGGAGGGGCTTGTTGGTTGAGGCCGTGGTCCACCCCGGACTGTAAGCGCCAGCAAAAGTAAGTAAAGTAAGCCCGCATTCCTGGACACTTTTTATTCGCAATTTAGGGGAAGCCTGAAATAGTTTCGATTGCCTATTTTTAAGCGCTTCGATATTTCCCCCTCATAGCTCCATAAATAAATAAATAATAGTTGGCGCAACAGGTCTGGAGAGACCCTAGGCCTAGCTTCTCACAACCATTCGTTTTGTGTGAGTTTCTCATTTTTGGAACGAATGGAAGGGGATCTACAATTTTATGCCGACTCCAAACGGCTAATTGAGAAGCTCTTTCAAGACATTTATACTCTCGGATGTTTGTCAGACGTTCGCGAGAGGTAGCGCAGCGGAAAAAAACCCTGAGACGGAATTGGGTTTTTGCGGGATTCGAACCTGGGACTCCCGCATAGCAGTCCAACACACTAACCACTAAGCTACTGCGATTCCATTAAATGCTGTGTGGAATTAAGAGGGCACTAGCAAAAGTGGACCTTAGAACTATTGAATTGTATGTTGTCTATTTCTAAGGGCCACTGTATTTAAAATAGCTTTGGAATAAAGAATTTTAATTGACCGAATTACATAAAGTAGCGTGTGCACTGTGCGTGCTCGGAATAATTATTTTTATTACATTCACGAATTTTGGGGAAGCGAAGTTCCATTTGAGTACCATTTTCAATAATGTCCCTTAACGAAAATTTGTTTATATGTACTTTACTACTAGCTGACCCTGCGACCTTCGTTCCGCCCAAATCTATATATATAAAAATTGAGCCTTAAAATTGTGTTCGTTTGTCGTCGATTCACGTCTTAATGCATTTACCGATTTTAACCAAACTTTCACACATCTTTGGTATTTGTCTATATATGATTTTTTTGAAGTTTGGTTGCAAAAAATGTGCAAAAAAAAAATATATTTCTGGCGCTGTTGTCGATATCCTAAACCACTCGACCGATTTAAATGACATTTTTTGGCTGTGTTTTTTGGACCCGAAAGGTGGCACTGTTTTCGATCTCCTAAACCACTCAACCGATTTCAATGGAATTTTGTGGCTGTGTTTGGTTGGTTACAGTTTGAAAGATAGAATACTATTTTGGTATTGTAGGTACGGCTATATGTAAAAGAGACTGACGTCCGTATGTGCGTGCAGTCATAACTCGGGAATGGATCGTGATTCGGTAAAGATTTGTATTTTGATGCCAAATCTAAAAAAACTAAAAAAAAAAAAAAAAAAATTTCGTCAAAAATAAAAAGCAAAAATGTTGTGGACAATTTAATCACTACCACTTTTGAATTCAAAAGTTAAATCTGGTTGAATCATTGGAATACGCGGAATCAATACATCTTCACCTTTAAATTTTCCTTTTAAAATCGTTGCTTCAATAAGATTGTTCATAACCTTTTTTACTGCTAATCTTGTTCAGTTGCACAATCGATGCTGATTTATATTCCGAAGAAGAATAATTGGTGCACAAACTTCCAATTCAACGAATTCCGAAATTCCGTCGGACAATTGACAACGTCATCTTGATTTGTGACCGTGTCTACTGATTGATACGTTAAAATCTCACCAAGGACATCAGTTAAAACATCCGTATTCAATTGACCTACGTTCTTGTTTTTGGCAGCCAATATTGCTCTTTCAGCTAACCAATTGTGATTTTTATAATTTTGCGCAATGGATGGAAAAACACTTGAAACCAATTGTTATTTTGTTTGTGCGAAATTACAAAAATTATCTGGCAAAGTGATTAATCCAGTAGTATCAATAGGAATTTTTCCATTTCCTATCGACAGTAATTGCCTAGAAAATTCGTCAACCGATGGGTCATTTTGTATTTGTACTCTCACATTTGTTGTTAAAGTGAGTGTTTGTGCATTTCTCCATAAATTTGATGACTCTAAACATGCCTTTAATTCATCTGCTGGAGTTGAACGGGGTATCACTGGCAGTGTTTATGCAAAATATCGTCGGCCATAGCACACAACTCACCGTCACCAGTCCGCAGCGCTTCGAACGAAGTAGGGCCACAAACATTGACCAAAAGCATTCTCAAATAGAAGCATTCGTTGTTTTTATGGTGAACTGTGTATATTCTACCAATTGCATCACTTGCATAAACACCACGGAATGCGGGAACAACTTCACCTTGTTTCCGCCGCTTGAATTTCTTCGACGACGCATTCCAATATCGGGGCGTTTCGCAATATGAAAGTTTTCGTGCAAACTCGTGGCTTCGGCAAGTGTCAAAAAAGTTGTTAATGTTGTTGCAGGTGCCATGACCCTACTCACGAATGAGCAGAGTACCAAAATTGTTACTCGCTCATTTTTCGTAACAACCCCTACGTTAAAACTCAAAACGCTGAACAACATCATTGTCCACGTCATCTCAATCACCCCTACATTTCAACTTACTCATACTCGTACTAATGCAAGGATCCTGAAAATAATGGATTCAAACACCATCAAACAAATATCAAAGTATCTACTCCACTTTAAAAAGTTACGTAATGTAACATAGTAAACATAATTTAATAGAACAAACTTATTAGGTAGGTACCTAAAGTTAACAACAAAATTCAAAATTGTTCACAACAACAATTTGCTCGGAAAATAATTGAAATGATTGACAACAACAATTGCTTTTAAAATAATTTTTTTTTTTTTGTATTTGTAATGTCACCACTCGATTTCAATTTTTTTTGTTTCAAAGTGCATTTCCCCATACAAATTTTCATAACCTTTTTCATCCCCTCAAAGTTTTGTTTTCGCGAAAAAACTTCACAAAAATCATGTATAGACCAATAGCAAATGTGTGTGAAAGTTTGGTTCAAATCGGTAAATGCGTTAAGGCGTGAATCGACGACAAACGAACACAATTTTAAGGTTTTCTTTTAATATATATAGAAGAGATAGATAAACTTTCAAATATTTGTTTTATTTGAACACACATTTTTTATTCATTAAAAAAATATCACAAATATGTATCACATATTTTTAATTCAACATAAATAATTATTTCAGTTCATCCACAAAAAATAAAGGAAAATTTGAACTTTGAAGGTTTATATATTAAAATGTATGTAGTTCAATATATAAAAATAAACGAAAAATAAAAAAATGTATATATATTCCACAGTTATTTCATTATTTAATACAAAAAAATGTAATAAAATAAAATAAAATGGAAAATTAAACATTCATATAACAATTCAATATAGCGAGCGATTTTGTAATTATGGATCAGAAAGTTCATCTCCTGAAAAGTGATAGTCCCATATAATAAGTATAAGCCTTCCGTACGAGTATTGCGCGTTTGAATGGTAGCTATCCTGCTGAAAATTTAAATAAATCCACAGTTGACCCAAATACATAAATTTTAAATAGCTCTTTAGCAAACATTAGATGGTTAACAGTGTCCACTTCCAGGCTATCTCTATCTCTTGTTTTTATTTTCTTAAAGGTGGAGAACTTGGAAACTTGTATCATGTAGTTTAAGTCTTTTGTTACAAATAATTTTAGAAAAATAGGAAATTAGTTATTGATATTAATTTATAAAAAGTAGTTCGCGGTGGATTGGACATTTCGGATAAAGGGATATTGGACTTCATCCGCTTCCTCAACTTCACAGGTTGGATATAGGCACCGAATGAATCACACCCTTAACAATCACTACAAACTAGGTTAGGTACATGAGTCGTGGTAACAAAAATGCACATCATAGTGCTACTTGGGTTCAAAGCTGAATCGCCACTTCTACCTACCTACCTATTTCAGTGTGGATCCAAAGTAGTACCGTACTCAGTTAACAAAAATGTACTCAAAGACTACAATTGTAGCAAATTTGTTTTTCCAAATCCCGGCATTTTGTTTTCCTACAACCATTCTGCACTGATAACTTTTCATAAATATTTTAAGTAAATATACCTACACTTACTTGTAAAAACAAATTCTATCCACATGTAAAGAATAATTTAAGATTTAATGGATTAAATTCTATGAACCCTGTCAGCAGCCCCACAGCATAATATTCAAGATGCGAGTGAAGTAACGTGACATTTGTCAACATGAATTTTTATGTAACAATACTGGCGCACCAAGCATTTGCCACCCCATACAA
Organism: Cheilosia urbana; assembly: GCA_946477585.1. Taxonomy (NCBI): domain Eukaryota; kingdom Metazoa; phylum Arthropoda; class Insecta; order Diptera; family Syrphidae; genus Cheilosia; species Cheilosia urbana. The sequence goes on along the minus strand of OX297854.1, from coordinate 315,557 downwards.
ACGTATGCTCCAAATTTTTTCTATATATAACTTTCCTCTGAATCTTATGTCGTTTTCCATTGGTGCCAAAAATCATTTTTTTTTTTTTTTTTTGATCTAAATCACTTTTCACGTTCCATTGGGCAGATCTATCTTTTTTTTCAATTCGGATCACTTTTTGCAGATCTCGATATTTTTTTCAGATTTACACATACCAATAAACTTTGCACAGCTGATTTACGTCAGTTTAAGAAGTTTGCTTTCGAGACAAATGCGAAAAGTTTTGTGAAAACCAAAATAACAAAATACATAAAAAGCTATGGATATGATTTCATTGGAATTATTATCTTCATTGTCTTCCTCGTCATCTGAAGACTATAAATCACCAATAATACTTCATTTGTAACTACAACTGGGAAACATTTTTCAGGGCGATATCCATTTATGATTTTCCAAAAACGAATGCAATTTGAACAGCTGATATTGTTGTCAAGTAACGCACTAATCCATTTATAAAAGTAGATCAATTTCGTTGAACGTTCCATGAGCAGCGTAAAATCTGAGATCTGAAAAAGATTTCTGGTGGTGCCAAGGAAAACGACATTACTTTAGATTGGACTAAAAAACAATCTGAATCTTTAACGTTCCTATTCGTAGGTTGATAAGGGTTTATAATAATACTAGACATCGGTCGATTAGTGTGAAGATATTAATCATCTTTATCACACGATGACTATATTTGTATGACCTTATTTATATTGCTTAAAACATTAAGACCCGTTTGCTGATACTGCACATAGCGATTTAAGTTCTACTTAAATTCCTTATGGGCTACTTTTTCCATGTCATAAACTGTCACATAAGATTTTAAGTGGAACTTAAATCGCTATGAGTAGTATCAGCAAACGGGCCCAAATCATAGATATTTTAAACTCGGAAATTGTTTAAGTCTCTTTTCAGACGTTGGGCGCACAAAAGTAGAAAGAAACTGATATAACTACAGGTAGTTAAGCATGAATGAAATACATAGCTCATACAAATGTTTGAAAAGCGCATGAAGCTAAATCAAAAACTCATCTCCTACGGTATGTTATTACATATACATAGATAGGTACCGAGGTATTTCACCGACATAAGCTAGATTTCTAAATTAAAAAAAAAAAAAAATCTCCCTTTATTACTTTTGACCTTAAAATGTGTTCTATAAACGGCGAAGATAGAGTAATTACTAAAAAGTTTTGCGTTCACAAAAAGTTATATTTTAGTTTAATTAACTTCCTCCAACATTCTTGCATTAATATTAAAATATAAATTCATTTTCCTCGAAGTGTGATACCATTAGTATAGTTAGACTTATATAGGGAACTTTTGTTTTTTCTTCATAGAAAAAGATATTACTTATATGAGTCTTGGGACTAAGGAATATCTAATTTGTAAATTATGTTATACAAACAAAAGGACGAAATGCGTCTATGAAAATTAAAATATATAAAAAAAACTTATTATATCAGGAAACGGCAAAAGGTTCTGTAAGAACTTGCTTAGAATACGAAATACTGCTCAAATTATTGGTATATCCCTTTCATCCCATAGTATACGTACTCCGGATAGTGCATTTAATTTTTTTTATAAAAAAAACATTAAGACCAAAACGGCTGCCTTTGAGTAATTTACATGTACTAGCTTTTCATTGCCTGGCAGCATAACAGCGGCATTATATTATCAATAGCAACATAATGAACTCATGAAGTTTAAAAGTGCATGCATACTTTACATAAGTAATATAAGTTCTGACACCTAAACATTCATAATATGCATCTTATATTATCTTCTTCTATATCTTATCACCGTTAATGTTTGCGAGGTCACTCAGTCGCAGTGCCCGTTTACCGTATTAAGGTTTATATGTATACCGATCAAATACCCAGCACTCAGACCAATAAAGACCAAGATAAGAAAAATCACGTTTGTGGAAAGGTAATTGCTAGATATGAGAGGTTTTAATTCAACTCTCATCATTTCATCCGGGATCAGAGCTTATTCACATGCTATGACATACATTATACAGAGGCACGTTTTATATACATATTTCATTTTAATCGAGAGAGGTTTTTTAATTACATACACCGTTTTATATTCATGGCGTCTAATAATAGAACCTACCTACTTTTGACAACTAGCCAAATATAGATATAGTGTCGTTAAGGTTACTATTTGTTTGTATTAACGTGTCAAATCAATTTTAATGCTTTCGTGTGCAATCTTTCGTTTCGCCTTTAAGTGAGAGCTCCAGGGTCTCTCGGGAGGTCTTCATATCGTATGGATGACGGGGCTTTCTCTAATGATCTTATCACTTTATTTAGAAACTTTGTAAAGTATGTACTTAAATTTTGTTTCGCTGCTTCAGGCCTACAGTTGTAAACCATACTAATTAAGTTTACTTATGTATGTCCACGTGCTTGGATTTCGTTTTTTTTAAGAGCGATCCGAGAGGTATGTTCGTTCGGTATGTCTTCCTTATTTGAAGTGTGTTTCTACACTGTTCATTAGCATTTTTCAAATTTGTATGTTGCCGCCGCTGTCACTGCCGAACGTCGGCAAATATTCTTGAACCCATTGTTTCCAAAAACAGTCCTAAAGCTTTTGCGATATTCTTTATTTATTTATTTAAGTCTACCATTTTACAATTTACAGACTATATAATTACATAATTCAAAAACTCTTAAAGTAAGAGAAAAATTTAATATTAAGATAAAAAAAAAAACTCTTCAAGTGAAGAGAAAAAAATGTAGGTAATTTAAAAATTTATCAAAAAAAAAAAAAAAAACTGAAAAATGTTAATGCAATTTAATATTAAAATAAAAAAAACACTTCAAGTGAAGAGAAAAAATATTAACTTAACAATTTATCAAAAAATGAAAATGTTTATTTAATTTAATATTAAGATACAAAAAACTCTTCAAGTGAAGAGAAAAAAAAAAGAATTCAAAAATTTAATGAGAAAAACAAAAAAAAAAAAAACTTCCACCTAGTGTGCAAGAAAAAAATGTATTCCATTACCCTAAGGGAAAAACTTGTATTTTTAATAATTACATTTGTAAAATTCTAAGCAAAAGTAAAAAAAACCCTATGAGCAATTATAACGATTCATTTAATCTTTTTTTAAATGCAATTCTGCTGATCGAAATATGAATACTGGAATCAATGGAATTGCATATTGAATTAAAACTCCTAATGCACCTTGTTAAAGGCTCATTCCTTCCATAGCTTGTAGAATGATTAGGTTCATAAAACAAGCCATGGTCACGTAACGGAATTCTCGGAACGTAAAAAGAGAGATTGGACAGTAAAAACGTTGAGTTTATTCTTCCAGAAGCGATGTCTTTTATAAACGTTATGTCCTGAATAAGTCTTCTCGTTTCCAGGGACTTTAAGTTTATTATCCGACATCTTTCTTCATAACTGGGCATTTCCACTGACCTATTAAAGTGACGAAGGCAATATCTTGAAAAAGACTTTTGTACACGTTCAATCCGATTTATATGCACCTGATATGCTGGTGACCAAATAATAGAACAGTTTTCCAACACAGATCTTACTAAAGAACAATGCAAGGTTTTAAGAGTATGTATGTCTGAAAAATCCTTGCTGTTCCTCTTAATAAATCCAAGAAGAGAGTTCGCTCTGGATATTGTGCTGTCTATGTGTTTATTGAAATTTAATTTTGAATCAAACGTGACGCCCAAGTCTTTAATTTCCTCAGATCTAGTTATTAAGTGCCCAGCCATGGAGTAACCATAGAATATAGGCCACCTAATGTGAAAAAATGATGAGACCTTACATTTCCCTAAGTTCAAATGCAAATTATTACAATTACACCACTCAGTAATTGCGTCTATGTCAACCTGTAGCTTATGGCAATCGGCTATAGAATTGACTCTACAAAAAAACTTTCAGTCATCAGCAAATCCTAGACACTTACAGAAAGACACCCTTGAATCAATATCGTTCACAAATAATGCAAACAACAAAGGTCCCAAGTGACTTCCCTGAGGAACACCAGACTTTGCTTCAAACTGTCTCGAAAAAGTATTTCCTATTCTAATTAACTGAATCCTGTTGCTTAGGTAGAATGCAATCCACTTGTTAAGTATTGAATGGATACCAAGTGCTTCTAATTTTCTTGTAAGCAATTTGTGGTCTACCCGATCAAAAGCCTTAACGAAATCTGTATAGATTACATCTACCTGTGAACCTTCTTCTATTGCCGTTAAGGCAAAATTGGTAAATACAGTTAAATTCGTAACTGTGGACCTGCCTTTCATAAATCCATGTTGATTGGTGGATAAAGATTCCTTTACAAAAAAGTATATCTTTTCTTTCACTAAACTTTCAAATAATTTCGGAATCGTTGACATCTTCGAAATTGGACGATAGTTTGTTACCACATTCCTACTACCGGACTTATGAATAGGCGTAACAAAAGAATATTTCCAACAGTTTAGAAAATTCCCAGTCGAAAGGGATAAATTGAAAATCAAAATATTCTCCACTTCTTCCGGCAACATATAGGTGAGTATTCAAGATAAGGCATCTGGGTGGAATTGGTGTATCATATTAGTTCTAAACAAACATTTTAAACTTTTCTGAAACTGAAAAATTTTCTTTTAACTGTTTATTATGCCGAAAAAAGCGAAAAAGAAAATATTATTTAATTGTTGTTGGAAGATGATTCAGTCAAAAATATGTTTATAAATTTATAATTCTGTAAATTATGATTTTCCCTTCGGCGGCGCTTACTTTTGTTTTCCATTCTGTTTATTTTTGTAAATAAAATAAATAAATAGTTGGCGCAACAGGTCCGGAGGGACCCTAGGCCTAGCTTCTCACAACAATTCGTTTTGTGTGAGTTTTTCATTTTTGGAACGAATGAAACGGATCTACAGTTTTATGCCGACTCCAAATGGCTAATTGAGAAGCTCTTACAAGACATTTATACTCTCGGATGTTTGTCAGATGTTCGAGAGAGGTAGCGCAATGGAAAAAAACCATAAGTTGGAATTTTGGGTTTTTGCGGGACTCGAACCTGAGACCCCTCGCTTAGTAGTCCAACACACTAACACTAAGCCACTGTCCGATAGCTGCTCACAGAAATTAACAATTTAGTGAACTGTCAACTTGATAAGGCTACTCTGTTGTATTTTTCGGTTACCATAGGGTCAGGGTAAGATAAAGTGCAATATTGTAGCGAAATTTTAGTCAGTTTTAGTGCGAACAAAGTTGCACTTTCGCAATTTCGCAAGTATACAAGAAAAATATTCACGATGAAGGTAACAGGAGCAAAAAGTTGGATAGTCGTACTGCTAGTGCCCTCTTTTGTTTGCAGACTAATATCAATTTCGTGAGAGGTTGGTTAGGTTGGTGCGGTATCGGGGTGTGCTCCGCGCCACACTGAGATCAAAATTGACCCATTTTGATACCCGTCGGGGGAAAGAGTTTATCCCTTACCCGTTGTAACCTATTCTGTACGACTTAATTAATTCATTACTTATTGTGTCATTGCCTACAAACCATCTTGAGAATTTCATGAAGTTCATAATTTTGTCCATTGGTGTGCTATTAGCTCATTCAGATTGTTCAAGAAGAATTTTCGAAGGAATTTTTACCTGGAGTGTTGGAGGCCTGGACAGTGACATAGGAAGTGGGTTGTACCCTATATAACTCCCTCCTCACCATAGCCTCTGCAAAGTTAGTTTTCTTGTGTTAGCGAACATATCCATGGATTTCCATCTAGTGTTCACCTCATCTGTGGCCTTCTTCGTCGCTTCTATAGCTGTAGTGTACAGAGCGGGATACACACAAAGAGGCATGTTTGTTCTAGAGAATAAGCAGAACATTGTCGTGCAGAGAAGATGCCTGACACACCCCGTTATCCATTTTTGGTCCGTCTGTGTACACGGGAACGGGCTGCGTGTTAGGTATAGATGCATCTCTCCATACTTATCTGCTGGGGTAGGCGCTCGTGAAGGATCTTGTAAATTCTAAATATGGCGTCATGTAATCCGTATTAGGTACATTGCCAAAGTATTTCTGTAGGATCGTTGAGTGACCCTCTTCATCGCACTTTTGAAAAAACCTTTAGGTATGTGGTCTTTTTCGTTTCTGGCCACCATACCAGACTGCCATATATCAGTATTGGTCTTAAAATAACTGTATACAACCAGAGTTTGGTATTGGGAGATGGTCGCTATGTTTTTCCAAATATTTTGCTACAGTTGTAGAATGCTATTGCGGCTTTCTTGATTGTTTCGTCTATGTAAATTTTCCAATTAAGTTCCTTATCTAGTATTGGTCCCAAGTATTTAGCGTTGTCAGAGATTCTGAGGGGTACTCCGCCAACAGGAGGCATTACAAACTGCAGAATTTTCCTTTTGTTAGTGATCAATACTAATTCAGTCTGCTGGGGATTGACTTGAAATGACACTCTTATCACGAATGTTTTCCCGAATACCGCTAAGAATCATGTTGACCATGATTGGCTGGATGATCCATCTGCTCAAGATTTCTCCAAGCAATTGCTGACTATCGGTAATGGGCATGTTTATTTTGACGAATTGAGCGGAAAGACGAGCTCATCATCAATAAAGTATTCCCGAACATCATCGCTAACCACAAAAACGCTAAAAATAAAAAAATTGGATGACTTAAACTTTGTTATTCAGAATCAAATCGTTGGTACTCCGAAAACATCATGGTTCGAAATCCAAACCAACCAAAACTGCAATGGAACGCGTTGGGTGATAAGAAAATTGATGATCAATGTAATAGTAGATAGCTTTATCAAAGCAAATGTCTTTTGCAATACATTGAAATACTTGATTTTTGTACTACTACTTAATAAATTAAGTTTAGCTAAAAAGTATCATTAAATTCATTGACCGTTAGGCGGTACGAAATTCAACGACCCTGTTGGTAAATTGATAAACATTAACAGCCGTATTAATAAAAAACCCGTAACTACTCTCTAACTCATAAATTACCTAACACCTAGTTAAATAAATAACATATTAGTTAAATTTTCTTATTAATAAAAGAAAATAACTCATATAACCGCTGGATATAGTAAATTTCAATTGCGACAAGTGAAAAATAAAAATATTTTCTATTTTCTTTTGAAAATCTATATTTATTTTTGAATGTTTTATTTGTAAACATTGTCAAAGGATTTTTTCGTTTTTTGTGCACTTATTTTCGAGTTGGGGCGATGGTAACCGAATCCTCCACTAACATATTTACATTATTCAAAATCACTGAATAACGTGAGCCACTTTGTTCCACAATTTTTTTTTCAAATTTAAATTTAATTTATTTGTCATTTTGACAGGAACCATGTTTCTAAGAGGTATTGAGGGCGTGCAAGTATCTAGTTTAGTAAGTCTGACAGCTGTCTGACTAGATCTATCTCGGTTGTGATTGGTTTAAATCGGTCACGTGGAGGGGTAGCCGACGAATCTAGTCAAGAAATTCGTGACTGAGTACTAAGTTGACAGTTCGGGTATGTGGCTGACGTAGAAAAAGTGACGTTCCCGACCAATCTAGTTTTTGCGTTTAGGTTACATCTTATCCAGACCAATCTAGTCGACTTAAGATAACTAGATTCTTGAATGCGGCCATTGACTCGCTAACAGACCTCCTACCGTAAGTTAGTTATATGATAGTTACGAAGCGTTAGTTATCTTCTAAAAATGTTTATTAATAGGAAATTGAGTTCAACGAATGTGTTTGCCATTAGTTGGCCTAACATGTAGTTACGCGACAATTATTAATACGGCTGTAAGTTTAACTTATCCATTCCTTCTTTGCCGTAGCTGTCAGAGTCACTATATTCACAATTCACACGTCAAATTGGCATCAATAAAAAAAAAACAGTGTTATGCGAGAAACAGATTAACACAGCGACATTAACAGCAACTTTGACAACTTTTTAGAACCAATGTATTTTAATTACTTTGAACACATTAGCACAGCAACGTCGACAGCGACATCAACGTTAGAACTAATCCCAAATTCGCTGTTGCTGTTGCTGTCAAATTCGCTGTGTTAATCTGTTTCTCGCATTAGGTACAAAAAAAGAGCTGCCAAATTATTCGTATTCAACTGCATTGCTAATTTAAAGATTATTCATTGCAAGCATTACGTTAATATATAATTTGTAATAAACTGCAAAATATAAAATACAAATCACCTAATTTGAACAAACTGTACATAATGTACTTTTTATTTGAAAAAAAGTCGAAAAAAAGTACAAAGGTCCCTACAAAATCAACCCTGCTAATGAGTGCGCACCGTGAGTACAAACGTATACTTATCAGAGACAATATTAAGGCCGATTTCCCGTTTCTTTGTCTACAAGCTATATTTTTACGGAGTGGCCACAATTCGGTCACGAAACTTCAAAAATTCCGGCTCACCAACCCACTCTCAAAAAATATGAACCATTTCCGCCGTAGGCAAAGTTGCCGGTAGCGTTCATAGAATTTTATCCGTTAGATTTTAAATTATTCTTTACGTGTGGATAATATTTTTAAGAAAAAGTGTACTTCTACTTAAAATATTTATGAAAAATGAATGGTCGTAAGAAAATAAAAACGTTTTGAGCAATTTTTCTTATATAAGGAAAATTTACTCATGAAACCGAAGTTAGTGATATTCAAAAGCGGAAAATACACAACCTTGTTTGTCCTAATATATTTCTAGTATATAAAACATCTCATGTACATTGCTTTGTTAACAAAACAAATTAGATTATTGGCCTTTTAAAAATATATAATAACTAACCAATAGCATTCAGTAGTGTTGAAATGTGTTATTCCCGAACTCTATCACATTCCCCCACGGTTTGGCAGCATTTTTTTTTTTTTTTGTTTTTTTGCATTGCACACGGATTTTAAATTGTCATAAAAATAATAGGAAAACAAAATGGCGAATTGAAAAAAAAAAAAAAAAAATGAGGTGGGCTTAGTATTGTCTCTGGTACTTATATGGACTGAAACTTCCTGTTCCCTTATCCGGAGTGATAAGTATTTGAGCGGTTTTTTTTTAGTTCAATTACATTTTATATACAGTTTTGCGATTTATTGATCGAAATATTTTATAAGTCGGTTTCATACGCACTTTAAGATATCTACTAATAATTTCAGTGAACATCTTAAATTAACGAACAATGGTTAAATTTCCCATATAAATAATTATAGGTTGAATAAAAAATGTTCAATGTCAAGGTCCGAAATGATTGTTAGTAAAGGCCATAGCCTTTTAATACCTTCATATCAACGAAATGCACTTGGTAAGCATGGACTACAAAATATGTCGCTAATGTAACCCTTTTTGTGATTATGGTGAGCAAATTGTAGCGGAGAAAATTTGATCCTGGCCAGAAGTAATAAACAATGAGTAAAAAATTGCTACTGAGAATAAAGCTTCATGGCCGGTTCCTGGAGCAAAGAACAAAAAAAAAAAAAAAAAGAGCACTCCGGGAGTGCCGACAGAAGTGATAACTTAAACAATTACGTGTGTATTTTTCGAATCGTCAGAAAATATATTATTGTGTAGGAAGTACTTTTAAATAAAGCGTTTTTTTATTCATTATTATAAACTACTACTACTACAAAAATTGTGTTACATTTTACATTTTCATTTAATGCGGTATTTTACATCAAAAATAATACTTATTATTTAACATACAAAATTGCAATCTATTGTTTAAAATGTATAAATTTACAGATACATGAAATATTAAATTTAAAAATTAATGGGTATTCTTTGAAATGCATACCAATGACACTTATGAAATTTCATCAACAACTTCAAACTCTTCCATCATCATCATCATTATTATCATTATATTTGAAAACGGATACTATAGGTTTATGGTAGGTAACTAAAATAGGAAACAAACAATTTTGAATCGAATCTATTTAAATATCTTGTAAAGATGGCATCAATTGTAGTTTTATGTCTAGTCGTGCTAACATTGCGATCATTGCTCATCGTTAAATCAAATTTGCTATTTAAAAATTCAATTAATGGTAGTTTTTATCATCTGCAAAGTTGATGTTGAAATCCCCACTCAAAATGATTGGAATATCATCAAATCTCTTCCCAACTTTATCTTGAAGTGAATTATCTTTAGCATATATAAGTACTTTTCATCGATGCTGTCTTCCAGCGTAATCTAGATAGATTACAGTCTCGAATGTACATATCTTACTTCAGCTACCACAATCCGATTGTATCTACTTGTATTCTACCGAAACTAGCACAGAACGAATAAATTAATAATAATTATACTGAAGCTTAATTGAATATCAATTTCTTTCCGAAAAATACAAATTTTACTTTTAAAAGAAAAAGAACGAGAAAAGACAACAATATTTTTCTGTCTTGCCGCATCGCCATTGAAAATGCTCTAGATCTCGTGGCACGGCATCAATTGTAGTTTTATATTCATTATTTTACACAAAAATTACTAATCATATTTTACAGTATAGACTAAGGCGACATGAATATTACAATTATTTATCTATATATATAAAAATAACTTGATAAATGTGTGTGTGACAGCCTACCGACTGCCACACACATCCGATTTTGATTTAGTTTTTTTTGTTGGTTAATAGACCATGCAGAGAAGGTTAATATATTAGTATGACAAATTTTTGAAAGGAGGCGCAACCGCCATTCCAATAAATTCATTTTTGTACACTTTGAAAAAAAAAATAAACTGGATAGAAATCGAGTAGTGACACTTCAAATACAAAAAAAAAATATTTTAAATTTTAAAAGCAATTGTTGTTGTCAATTATTTTAATTATTTTCCAACCAAATTGTTGTTGTCAACAATTTTGAAAGTTTTTTTTTTAAATACCTATAGGTACCTAAAAAGTTTGTTCTAATAAACTATGTTTACCATGTTAAATTAAGTAACTTTTTGAAATGAAGTAGATACTTTGATTATACAAAGATGATATGGCCGACGATATTTTGTATCGAACTCGTACTGTGACATCGGATAATGAACTGGAGATGTCAGATGGAATGCGCAACAAAGCTTTGATTTTGATCGAGGATATGTGTTTGCTCATGAGTGGCAATTTGTTGTGCAAATTGGGGATGCCACAGCCAAATCGTTCAATGCAAGACGCATTTAATCCAGAATTGGAGCGAGAAATGGACTTCGGTCGATTCGCATTGAGTCAAGCTGTTCGAAAAAATGTGCCAATGTTGAATCAAGAATAAAAAAAAGTGTACGATGAATTGATGCAATCAGTCGATAACGAAAATTGCGGAACTGGAAATACATTCATGATTTCACTTAAGATCGCTTTGGCCCTAGCCTCTTCTAGGATAGCGGCTACTGTGTTAGAAGGCGGTCGAACAGCTCATCCTGCATTGAAATTGCCATTGAATCTGCAAGTGGAAGAAGAACCTACATGCAACATTTCAAAGAACACTGCGATGGCGAAAATACTGCAGCAATGTAAGATTATTATATGGGACGAAAGCACAATGGCTTACAAACGCGCATTGGTGGCCCTAAATTGTTTAATGAGCTTTCGGTGTGGAGCAATTATCACCGACCTCATTGAGTTTCCACAAAATTTTTGCAACCTTACAACGACACCGGAAGAACTAATCATGAATGTTTTCCCGAATATCGCTCAGAAATCAGAATAATATTGACCATGATTGTCTGAGTGTAAGAGAAGAGTGATTTTGGCTGCCAAAAACAAGAACGTCGAACATTTGAATTTCGCCATTCAAAACAAAATCGCTGGTGAGTTGCATTCATACAAATCAGTCGACTCCGTGATGGATGAAAACGAAGCCACCAACTATCCCACGGAATTTTTAAATTCTTTGGATGTTTCGGGCTTGCCTCCACACAATTTGAAACTAAAAATCGTCTCAGTAACAATTTTGTTGCGCAACCTAAATGAACCAAAACTTTGTAGCGGTACGCGTTCGATTGTGAAGAATTTAATAGTTATCAAATATTATTCAAGCAACGATTTTTATTGGAAAATTCATAGGCGAAGGTGTTGTTATTTCGCGGATTCCACTTATTCAGAACGATTTGCCGTTCGTATTTAAGCGTCTTCAATTTCCCGTACGTCTCGCTTTTGCTATGACAATTAATAAGTCGCAAGGACAATCGCTGGATGTGTGTGGCGTAAATCTTGAATTTCACGTGTCTCGCTTTGTACACACCCGATAATAGAAATAGAACAAAAAATGTTGTGTACCATAAAGCACTTCAGTGAAAAAGCAGTAGGTTGGCCGACAAGTATTTGATTTTATTTACCTATTTATTGAATTTTAATATAACTTTCGAATAATTTGAAAAATTTGAATTGACCAAATTACATGAAGCAGAATGAAGCGAAAGCTCGGAATTATTAATTTCATTATCTACATTAATGAATTTGGGCGGAACGAAGTTCGCCGGGTCAGCTAGTATAGTATAAAGTATACCTACTCTTAGGGTGGCAAGTTTACCACAGTTTTCTATTTCTTGTTTCGGTAATTATAACACAAGCTACTGTGCCGTAAATGTGCACAAACCCAAAATCGTGGATATAATATGTCGGAATTAAGCCTGGTAAAATTAAGTTATGAATTCCCCATACAAAACAGGTAATTGAAATAATTTTGGTGACAATCAATTTGTCGCTACCATAAATTACCATAGTAACGTATTCAAATAAAAATCATCGTAGATTAAGCTATAAATTACCTACCCCTAAAAGTAAGCAATAGTACAAAAGTTTACAACTAAAAGTATGCAATCGGTGTCGGTGTCGGTGTCGGTGTCGCGAGTTTGCTAGTTTTTGCCCATCCAAATAGTGCCCAACGCACCTAAAGAAGTATGCAATCGGTGTCGGTGTCGGTATCGCGAGTTTGCTAGTTTGCTAGTTTTTGCCCATCCAAATAGTGCCCAACGCGTCTAAAGAAGTATGCAATCGGTGTCGGTGTCGGTGTCGCGAGTTTGCTAGTTTTTGCCCATCCAAATAGTGCCCAACGCGCCTAAAGAAGTTATCACTTCAAAAATGAAACGACGCACAGGATAAAATTGAATACTTATTGGTTGTGTGTTTTTCTTAAATGTTTAGCGGCTCTTAAGATGCAAAATACTTGCTAAAAACTTTTTTATTTTATATTGTTTAAGCATCCATGATTTGGTATTTAAATTGCTTAGGATTTTATAAATTATAGTTGAACAACTAAAAGTATAAATATCGTTAGGGTGTAATAAGTAGAAACACTTAATCATAAAATATTTCGAAAACCAAAATGTTTAAACGAGTAATAATGTCCAGCCATCACCAATATAACAAACTCATTTTACTTTTTAAAGATATGCTTTTAAAACTTTATACAATTTTATTTTTGCCGTTGCGTTGGAATGCAGATGTTCACTTACCTACACCATTTGGTATTTCAGGGTTTCGAGGATTTCACATTTGAAACGAATATGGAAATTTTTATGTGGTTAATCTCTACATGTATAGTCTTGGCAAGTGTCGACCGACTTGTTTAATTATGTATGCAAGTATGCAAATTCATTTTTGGTTTCAGAAAATGGTGGCTAGTCCAATCTACCCAAATGAAAGCGTATAGGTACAACAATGAAAGATCACTGCATTGGGATTAAGAGATATATGAAAAGTAAATAAGCTAGTGTCAGCATTTAATAATCAAAAATTGCAGTTCAACAATTTAAGAGTTTAATAAATTAAGATAAAAAGTTGCCTATGTGTGGTGTAATAATAATTCAAGGAGAGAAAATCATGCTTGAGAGGACATGCTGCATCATTTAATATCAAATATATTAAACATAGAATTTGTGATTTATGTAAATAGAAACACCAATATCCATTTACATTTTTAAAAAGCTTGGAGTTTGGAGCGCGAATAAAATGAATAGTTATTTAGTTCAATAAAAACGAATATCAATGTAAATTTATTCCATTTTTAATTTATAAGCAAATTGATAAGCTATCTTACGCAACAGTTATGTGCTATCCATTATGGTCCTTAATAATATTTTAAAGATTCGTTTTGACGCAAAAATACAGCCTTCTTCGATATCATAAGTTTTAGTTAAAAATGGACTGGTGGTATGATATACTTTACATCCAAGCGCATATTTCAAAGATATCGACATCAAAGGTATGTTCTTAAATTTTAATGTAGATTTATATTACTTATCATACCGATTTAATTTAGTAATTAACTAAATTAAGTTAAATATAGAATACTTTCATATATGTAATACACCCGGTTTAGAAAATAAGTCTTTATTTAATGATTTTTATAATTTTATTTATGACTAGCTGACCCGGCGAACTTCGTACTAATGCGGTCAATGCGCCGTACCAATAATAAAATTTAGTCTTGAATTACAATTTATGGAAGCTCACAATTGCAAAATTTGTATGAAAAATATGGCCACCGTGAACTACTAAAATTTAAAGTCGAAACTAAAAAACTTATTGGTAAGGCCCAATGATTGAACTTCATCAAATCATCAAGATGGTTGGTATGCAAAGACACTCAGTAAGTAATTTAAATCATTACAATGCTTACAGAATAGGTTAACACGGGTAGGGCATAATTTTGACCCGAGCAATAGTCGATCTTGGAATTACTGGCTGCGTTTGGCGGAATAGCCAGACAGTAAAATCATTGTGCCTTCAAAACATTTCGAGTTTCCAATGCGCGTTTGTGCGCCTTTGTGCATTCGTCCCAGATGATGATTGTATACGCTACTATAGTTGGCCATTGCCGAGTGTTTCGCAATGTTACATGTTAGTTGTTCAATAGTTTAAAGGATTAACGGCGATCTTAACACTGAATGTCGGCCAACCTTCCGCTTTTTCACCGCAAGTGCTACACAACATTTATCGTTCTATTATTTAGTACACGTACAAAGCGGGAGGTTTACCCACCGACACGTGGAATGCCACATACAATTGACCATGCAAGAAACATTGAAAATGGAAATTAAAAAAAATATCAGGCGATTGGTTTTGCAACTTCTTAATTGTCCTAGCGAAAGCGAGACACGTAAAATTATTGAAGATACTTGGCAATTCGTTCAAATTTTCAGTTCATAGAGGTTGCGAAACAAAATTATCACTATACCTATCAAAATGAACGCTCGTGCGTTCAGCCAATCATGGTCAACATGATTTTGAGCGATATACGGGAAAACATTATTGATGAGCGTGGCATTTCGGAATAAAGTTTAACAATTTATAGCCAGTCTCCTGATCATACTTATCAAGAGCTAGGCCTATCACTGCCTTTAGTTACGTATTTTTACACATATTTGATTGACCAATATACCTCAACATTAATATGAGTCTGCAAACAAAAAAGGGCAGTACAACGACAGAATCCAATTATTTGACCCTCTCACATTCATCTTGAATGTTTTTCCATTATTCGCCAGCGTGACCGTTTTTTTTTTTTTTTTTTTTTGATATTTTGGCCCTTCTTTTAGTTGGAGAAAGGATTTCAACATTTTTTGTTAGTTCAAATAAATAGCTTTAAAATATAACACAGTTGCCCATCCCAAGACTATTATAGTGTTTATAGAATCAATGCTTGTTAAATATCGGTCAAAAATTCTAAATTTGCAGAATAGCTTCAGAAATGACAATATTTTCTCATTGGCCCGTTTTCTTGCGACTTTTCAGAATTCTGCAGTGGTAACTGTTCTATTATTCTGCTTTCGGAGGGTAGACGAATCCAACAAATCATCAAAATCGGTCCAGCAGTTCTTGAGTTAAATGATGTAAAAAAATAGGTAATATGATATTATATTTTTAACTTTCTCCATTACATAGTAAGAGAAAGATATTGTTTTCGTACAAAATTTCGAACTCGAGATGTTAATCAATTCTGACATTATGATGATAGACGAAGTGGGTCGCAAAATTCAGTCCGGTCTGTCCGTCTGTCTGTCTGTCCCGCAGGCCTACAGCCTAAACGGCTGAACGGATTTCGTTCAAACTTCGGATTTGGAGTTTGTGGGCTTACCTTTGCAAGGTAACCTCAATATTAATGGTACTTCCCATACAAAGTGCTCGAACCAGTTTGATTTGCTCGACAACGGCTCAAACGATTTCAACCAAAATTTATATTTAAGCTTAAGTGGGTGAGGTTACCATGACTACATACACAGTTTTTGGCTAACAATTCGAGTAACGGTGCTTTTTATATTTGGTCATAGGTATCTCGAAAACGGTCCATACGATTGTAACAAAACTTAATTTCTAAGGTAATATGGTCATTTGCAACTTAATGGCAAACTCAGTTTTTCTCGGTATTATCGTAAAATGGATGTTTGAAAAAGTTCAATTTTTTAAAATTTAGTTTTCCTTAGTTTCCCTGAAAACCGCAATAACGATTTTGACCAAAATGCAAACTTAGAGCAATATTGATATTCCTAAAATTGTTGCGTTCTTAATTTTTAATTGGAATCACCGGAAATGCTAGTTTAAAAAAAAATGCTCATATCCCGAAAACCCCATTTCTGACTTCGATAAGACTTTAAAAACCAAGTAATGCTTATATCTTATATATATATATATATAATAAAGTATAATCAGTTTCCAGCTTTATAGTTAACAAATAGTATTTTTCAAACTAAACATTGCAATATTTGGTACTGTTTTGTGTGCCAAATTTTACAAAAACCGCTCTAACGATTTTGATCAAAATAAATATTAACGATAGTAAAAGTATTCTAAATAAGATGCCATA
This sequence comes from Cheilosia urbana, assembly GCA_946477585.1. Lineage (NCBI taxonomy): Eukaryota > Metazoa > Arthropoda > Insecta > Diptera > Syrphidae > Cheilosia > Cheilosia urbana. Next base: position 298,745 of record OX297854.1, on the reverse strand, counting down.
ATTAGTTTTTGTCAAAAATTTCGAATAAATCAGTTTTTTTTTTATTTTTTTCTCAAAAATGACTACCCAAAAGCCGATCTGTGTTCATATATATTTTTAAAACTCAACACCGCACTTTAAAAATTTTACTTATTTTTACCAAATATTACCCACTTCTACATTTTTTCACCCATTTTGAAAATATCCTGCATTGCATTTGCACCCTCACACACGTTCAGAGTAATATTTAGTTTATAACTGCTAACGCAAATTCAAAAACAAATCCCTTAATTCTTGCATATACATATATATATATATTTATATGTAAAGATATCGATCTATCACGAACAAACTATGCTTGTTTATAGCACTGATTCTCAGATCATCAGATCTTTACCTACCCATCTAATAAAATAAAAAAAACAACCAACAAAACTTTTGATAAAGGAGAAAGTTTTGTTGGACCCAGTCGTGCACTTTATTATTTAAAACGTTTGTAGCTACAAGTAACTTCAGCTACCAGAGTGCATAATAAGGGAAGAGCGATTGGAGGCTGTTTTTAATGGATTCAAGAAAAAAGTAGAAGGTGGCATTTGAAAATTTCAACTGTTTTTCAACTGTTGTTGAGTATACTATTTTAAATCTTGAGTTTTATGAAAAATGATTTCGAATCGTGCCAGCATAGATATCAACTGCAACCATTGGGAACATAATATTCGAAATTTGGAAGTTATTCCATTTTATTACGAACATCGCAATTGTTTGTAGGGGATCCCAATGCTAGAATAGGAGATGAGTCAGGTCTCGAGAATTCCTTATTGGTGTTGCGTATAGACAGAAGCTTGATCAACTGTTGGAAAGAAGGCAGTTTATAGATTTCATTCAACTGGGTGATATCATCAAGATGGCGTACCAAACAGGCATAAATAACACTGTAGGGAGAACAAGTAACGACAAACCATGGTTCGACGAGGAATGCAAAAGAACAAGGAAATACTCATTCCCATTCTCATTGCTGAAAATATTTCGAAACACTAGCGATGATTTCTTTAGGAGGTTATATATTGAAGAAAATCGAATATATAAAGAGTTATGTAAATGAAAAAAGAAACTACACTATGAGGCGGAAGTTAAAAAACTATCCAAATGTAGAAATGCAGCAGATCTTTGGAGATGTGTTGGGAACCTTAATGGTAGGAAGTTCATTATCAGTGAAATTTTAGGACAGGATATACCACTTTCAAGCACTTTAAACAACTGTTAAATCCAATTACTGATTCATGCATGTTCCACTATGCACAACCGGCCTTTTACAACGAAGAATTGGATGCACCCATTACCGTACCTAAAGGAAATAGAAACTGCATGTAGTAGTTTGAAGGACGGTAAAGCACCTGGATCGGATAGAATCCCTTCATGGATAAACACTAATGGTCACCTGAATGAATTCCAAGCCGGGTTCAGGCCAGGATATTCAACGGTGGATCAAATTTTCGTACTCAAAAGCATTGCGGAAGCGTATATAGCGCAACGAAAAAAGTTGTATGTATTTTTTGTGGATAAACAGGTGTTCCTTAATGTATAAGCTCTTTACCAAAGGAATGTCTAAAAAGTTTGGTAGAGTAATACAAAACATTTATGAAGAGACTCTTGCAACTGTATGAACCGGAGAAAATTCGTCAGACTGATTTAGAGCGAGCACAGGTGTTAGAGTCCATTGTTATTCGCACTCTTTATTGATGACATCACTGACTTAGTCTCGGAAGGCATTGAATTCGCTGGGATCGTTATAAAGTCGCTACTTTTTGCAGACGACATAATTTTGATGGCGAATTCTCCGGATGCACTTCAGGGCATGATGAACCATTTATATGACTTCTGTAACATGTAGAGCCTTATAATAAACCTGGAAAAGTCAAAGGTGATTATCTTTAAAAATGGTAGTGCAATAATATGCAACAACGAGAAATGGATTTTGAACGGCGAACAGATCGAAGTCGAAGGTAGTACAACTACCTTGGAAGGCTTTTCACACAAAACCTAAGCATGGAAAACACCTGAAAGATAAGCCTCAAAAGACCAAAACCGTGATAAATAAAACTTGGAGAAAATGTTTTGCTATCAAGTATATATCTCATAGCAGCAAGTTTCGTGTTTTCAAGGCTGTCGCAGAGTTATTTATGCTGTACGCAGCCCAGGTGTGGGGCGGAAGCCGGTTTGGGGAAGTGGAAAAACTACTGAGGTTTTATATCAAAAGGATATTCCGTTTGGCACTCAAACTCCCAAACTATGTCATAATGATGGAGACTGGCCTTTCTCCACTGGCTACAAAGATACTTAAATTTGAAAGTGAATGTTAAAGTCGTTTATTTGTATTTAATCATAACTATATAGATATAGATGCAAAACTTCCTTTTTGGCTGGAGCAGTTTTTGCCTGAAAGGAGAAATTTCTGTTGCGATCTTTTTTACAGGAATAGTAGGAACATATTAGGAAGCTTTTGCTCAAGAGGCAACAAGTTCGGTGCAGAGAGCAACATACAGTGCACTAAATCATAACTTAGTTGAGGCAAATTACTTTCGCAACGAATGCAGCATAGATCAAATTTCGATGATACTAAGAGTCCGAGTGGAACTGCTTCACTTAAACTACATACCGCATAGAGCAGACCTGCCAATTTTGTGTTCAATCTGTAACATAGGTGAGAGAGAAGATGTTACCCATTTTATAGGAAGATGTCCAACTTTGCGGGAAACAAGAAGGCATTATTTTGGATGTGATATTATGGCTGATGATAAAATTAAAAATATTTTGAATGAGGTGAACGTGGATAAACTTTATAACTATTGTAAGGTGGCACTAGGATATAGAGAGAGAATTCTTAGTGAAAGCTTTTAAAAATGTAAATAATACGTAGATATATATTTCAAATTGTTAATCTACATAAGTTAGTTAGTCAATCGGCAGACGGCAATGCCATGCTATTTAGATTTTGAGAATTGTAAAGATTGTAATTTTATTGAATTGTTTAAATAAAATCTCATCTATCTATCTATCTATCTATCTATTAGGTATTCCGCGAATCTAGTCTAAGATTTTTTTATATATTTCTGTTCTAATTTCATTGAATAAAGGTTGTGTTGAGCACTTTGCAATTATACCGGGTGGATAAATTTCCAAATATAGTCTTATAGTATTTATGTGATTGAATATTAGTAGAAAAAAATGCATTTGCATTAAAAAAAACAAAAATGATTCATCTGTAATTAGAATGATTGTCATCTTATTATCGTTTATTCGTTTTGCAAAAAAGAGAATACCGAAACAAATCATAAATGACAAATTTTATTTTTGCATACACTTTTTTATTCCTTCTAAGGTTAACGCCCACCAGCCAACAACATGGACATTTTCATTTCAGTGCATATTCGCATATATAGTAGCTAACAATGTGTTCAAATTTATGCGAGAATACTCTATGTCAAGATGTGAATAAATGCTGCAGCTCCTTGTATAATATTTGCATATAATGCAAATTTCGCATAGAGTTGTACAAGTCCTAGACCGTGATTTACAAACTCTTTACAATATTTTTCTTACTCACACTCAGCAAATTCTGTCAAATAAAAATAAGCTATAATTTCATAATGAAATGCCCATTATTGTTACATAATAATCGTACAATAGGAACTTTTAGATGGTAAGAAATCGCGTCATTATATATTTTTGTAAAGCTAACAAATTCATATCTGCAAAATTTCTAAAGGAAGGTATTTAATGCAGCACATTTTAAATCATTTATATTGCTTGTGGTTGAAAATCGACAATAACGTTTATAAGTATGCAATCCTAAAAATGTACCCCAATTCTCAAAATTTATTTCGTGTTTCTATAAACGAGATGTCGCTTTCCTTATAGAAAAAATACGAAATATATGTACCCGAAACTTCGGATGTTGACATTTTCATTTTCATTTTAAATTCATTTTTTCTTTAACTTAAATACTAAACAAAAATGATTAAATCTAATTTAATAATAACATTTATTTTATTCTAGCTTACTGGCTCTTAGTGAGCGCTCTAAATTTAATTAAATTATTGCCTTTCGACCTCAAATCTTTCTATATTTATTTTGATTCGTTTTTTATTCTTCAAGAAACTTTTGAAAACTTCAATTCTTTATTTTTATTATTTAATTTAAAACTGTGCTTAAAACTACCTAATCTACTTAGCCTACATTACCTATAATCAGGGTGGTCAGCAATCTCATCGATTGGTCACCATCCTGTTCGAGTCCATGGTTGCCCGTCGACCGCCAGCAGGGGTTCATCAGCGCCGACGAGTCTCGATCGAGGCAATAAGCGTCGGTCAAGTCTCGGAAGCGCTCTTTTATGCTCGTAAAGACCCCCTACTATAAGCCTAAACCGACTAACTTATATCTAGCTTAAAACTAAGGAGGATGCGAATCTACACTCACCTCTTCCTCAAGCCAACCAAAATTCGGTTAACTGCTTTAGAGCATCTGTTTTTTTTCCCATTCCGCAATTGCGGTACTAAAACGGAGGAGCTCCTGAGCATTGGCGGCATACCCGTCGTGGATGAGCCGCTTATCCCTCGCGCCGCGGTGGCTGCGGTACAATACCGGCGCACCAACTTTTTTTCTGGACTAACCCTTTCATGTCTACATGAAGAAATGCCTCAGGCGGGATGAAGCCAAACCGAAACATACTCTCGTGGTACATTAAATTGGTGTAGTAAGCCAGTGAGGTCAGATTATTATCACTGGCCTGGCCATCGCCCTTGCCACGTGCCTTCGAATCACCTTAATAAGGAAATTGTCAATCCTATTTAGTTTGATGACTACATTCGTTTGGGTCTTGTTGGTATAGTATTTTATGTACTCAGACTCAGGAGTTCTTTACAACCCTAGACAAGCCCTGAGGCATTGCGTCTCAAACACTCAAATCTTTTCCATATAGAACGGCGCTATATGGAACTACATATAGGTGTTATAAGGCGATGATAGGCCTTATAAGGGCCACGTAGAAAATGACCTTCACCCTGGAGTCAAGTTGACTGCTGCAAAACAGTCTCCTTGTCAGATCGGAGGCGCCCTTAGCCCCAGCAAGACATGCATCTTTATGTTTGTCAAAATACAGAACCTGATCGAGCCGGATGCCAAGATACCTGACCACGTTTCTCACCGCCAATGGGCACCCTTGCTGTTCAATAATTGTTAATTTTCTCCAGCTTTTTCTGGTTTACCTAGAGGCTCCAGCCAATGGAGTACTGAACAGGATTGTTTCCGATTTTAGGAAATTGATTTTTAACTTCCAATCATCGCAATACCTCTTAATTTTCTCGAAGTCACGTTGCAGAAGGATGTTGTTGACCTTGATTTTTGGTCCTGACCTATACGCCACTAAATCGTCTACGTTCGCTACAGCATGTCTGAGAGAACCCACCAGATCACTTGTGTAAATATGAAACAGGACCGGAGAATTCACTGCTCCCTGTTGTAGGCCGCTTTAAATTTCGAAAACCCTGCTCGAAGTCATGTTGCCAGCTTTGACAACGAACTTCTTTTCCATAAGCATGTCATAAATCATATACAGCAAAGGCGTGAATAGTGTCATGCCCTGCTCTAAAGCCAAATTGGTTGTCCGGAATAATCTTATTTTCTTCAACCCATCTTAAAGAGATCTATTTCTAATACCTTGGTAACATGCGGGAGCAAACTAATTGACCGCACATTAGCAGGGTTTTTCCTATCTTTATCTTTTTCCGGGATAGGGTGTACCACCGCTATTTTCCACTGTGCCGGATAATATGCATTATTCAGCGCATTGCTTAATAGCGTGGCGAAGATATCGATCGCTTCTAGCGGCTGGTGTCTTAATACGACGTTTGGGGCGAACAGGGTTGTTCACCGTAAACACAGTTTCGAAGAAAGCTCCCATCAAATCCACCCTTTCCTGCGGGTCTTCGAAAACGAAAAAACCGTCGATCGAGTCAGTACTTTCCGGACTTATCCCAGTAGTCAGTAGTGTCTGCCTGTTCTCGTTCGTCCGAGGTATATCGAACACATGACATAATAATGTCGTGATGATCTTTCCGCCTGAACAGTTTGTTTATTTGTGGGAACATACTCGGACTACTCGATTTTATAGCCCGAATTGTATTGCTCCAATATAAACTTATGGAATATTTCTATAATTCTCGGTGATCAACTGTTTCAAGTTTGTGATCATCGACTTCAGTATCCTAAGCTCGGGATCGTTCCTGTCAGTAAACTGTCTGTGTAGCCGTTTAAGCCTCGAGAACAATCTACTTTCATATCTTAACAGAGTATCGATTGTCGCGTTTCGATAAGTTTCAATTGTTCTTCGTCGGTGGAACGCACTAGGTCCTATCCGAGAGATAGTCCGCTCCATTCTCTGTTTGATTACGACATTCGTTTGCCGTAAATGAGTGTCGATCTCATCGTTCGTTAAATTCCTATTTGTCGGTGGGTCGATCTAGCATGAGCATATAATAAATAAATAGTTGGCACAACAGGTCCGGAGAGACCCTAGGCCTAGCTTCTCACAACCATTCGTTTTGTGCGAGTTTCTCATTTTTGGAACGAATGGAAGGGATCTACAATTTTATGCCGACTCCAAACGGCTAATTGAGAAGCTCTTTCAAGACATTTATACTCTCGGATGTTTGTCAGACGTTCGCGAGAGGTAGCGCAGCGGAAAAAAACCCTGAGTCGGAATTGGGTTTTTACGGGATTCGAACCTGGGACCCCCGCATAGCAGTCCAACACACTAACCACTAAGCTACTGCGACTACCATGAGCATGAGCATATGTCGCGCTTTAAAACTCTTGTGAAGCGCGACCACTGCGCTTTTCGGTAATCGAAAGAACGCACTTGGTCGTACTGCTCCAGCTGCGTCTGCTCATTCGGGATCCGTATTACGGCAGCAAGTCCGTAGTGATCACTATCGTACTCAACCTGAGCTCTTGCAGAGTACACACGAGAGCTGGCCTGGATCTTCTACCTTATCGCTACCTAAAGCACATCCCCCATATTTGTGGTCCTTATTGCACCTCTGGCAGCGCATACATTGAAGTACATGATCTGACCATTTTAATTTTTCCCAACGTACTGCATGAGGTGGGGTGACATAATATCCATGGACGTTATTTCTGCCCCAAACGGACAAATTTCCGGTCAAAATCGGGTAGGTGCACTGAAGCTGATCATCTAGTTTGGATACGTAATCTTTGGCTTCTCAAGTTTGGGCGACATATGAGTACGAGGAAATCGAATGGCTCCATAGGAACTACTTTTAAAAAAAAGGACGACGTGATAGAAGTTAAACTTCTCAAAGAGGAAGATGTATTTCTTTTATGAAAATGGTTTTGTATGCGCTTTATCGTTAGTTAATGATGACTGGGGTAGGTGATGGCTGAGAAATAAAACCGCTCATATTTTTAGCTTTCTCCTGTATAGGTAGTAAGAGAAAGACGTCAGTTGCTTCATATGACTGGATTTTTTTTAATTTAATTTTCTTCAATTTAGCACCAATATTAACTTTTTTTTTTTTTTTTTGATTGCCGAAAAATTAGATCACCCTATGAAAAATCGATATTAGAGGTAGTCAAATCTAAATGAAAATCCTGTTTGCTGACCGACTAACTGGGCTTTTTCGGTATAGTTCTTAGCAACTTAACTTAGATCTAATCGTTCTAATTTAAAACTTACTTTTGTTGTTAACTTACATTTTTTTTCAAAACCGCTTTAGGAACGTATCAATGCTATCCACCACAAGGCAGAATATAAAATAAATACGTATAGGGGCGCAAGGGAGTATCTGCGAATTAATAGTAGGTACTTTAAAGTGTTTCTCTCTCTCCTTTTCCGTCTTTTTACGTTATAATCTATCTTCTTCATCGTAGAACGAAATTTTTTAAAACGTCTCATGTCCTTGGAATTTCACACTTCATTCTCGCCGTAATGCGTAATGAGTTTCGAAAAAAAAAAAAAAAAAAAAGTTTGTTCTATAAGTTGAGGGAATAAAGACTTGTTCTATGAAAGATGGCAAACTATTGGTAACGCTTGTGATAAATCGTTACATATTGTGTCACCAACAAGCGTAACTTAAAATACCAACTTAACCACATTGTTCAGAAAAATGAAGACTTTTCGAGATGCGTTCATCATCATAAAAGCTCGGGAGTCCGGGGGTGAATCAACGACTCTCTAAGCTATGATTAAATATTATTGATTATTGATAGTATTTAAAGCAAGTATACCTTGCTCTCCTCCTTAAATGGTAATTCTTATAATGGTAGCTTCAATCAATTCTGTACGATTTGCAATATATAATATATATAACTGTCATGAAAGATCTTCTCAATTAACCGTTTAGACTCGTCATAGTAGATTCATTCCATTCGTCCCAAAAAGGAACTACTCAAATAAGACGAATAGTTGGAAAAAGCTATGCCTATAGGGTACCTACGAACCTGTTGCGCCAAATATTTTCTTCTTTTCTTTTAACAACATATGAAGGAAACTATCGAACTTCTAAACAAGTGTGACTGGAAATTTATTAATATTAATTAGGTATATTAATATAATACCTATTAAATTTGATAATCTTAAATCTTAAATCCATATTTTGTACTATACGTTTATAGAGAAATGTAAATAAATGAACTTACTTACTTACTTCTTTAACTACATTAATATCTGGGTGACCGAGTTTTGCTCGGTTATTACTATTTATTGTAATTTTTAAAACAATAAAAATTAAAAAAAATATATATATAAACTTGAACATATAAAAAACTTTAAGTCTCCATTTAGGAGATGGATGGCCGGTAGATGTCTTACTTATTTCCTTTTACTATAGGTGTTTTTCTTTTTTAGTTCAGAGCTGAGCACTGAACTGAGCTCGAGCTCTGAACCTAGCGTGCTCAGATCGTTCTGATGATTTTCTGTTTTACCTGTTTTTTTTTTCTCTCAAATATGACTGGAAGCGTGAATGTATATGTGTAATCAGCATTTTACTCAGCAGCTCATAGAGCGCGCTCTGATCATGCTCTGAACGAAAAAAGAAACACAAATTCGAGCTCTGAAGTATCTGAGCTAAAAAAGAAACACAAACTTTTTGTATAACAGTTCAGGTTGTGCTCTGAACTAATGACGCGGACGGCAAGAAACGAGTGTTACGGGTTCGAATCCCGCTCGGTGACTTACTTTTGTTTTTTTTTTATATGTTGAAGTTTATATTTAGGTATACATTTTTTTAATTTTTATTGTTTTTTAAATTACAGCAAAGCTCGGTTGCCCAGGTACTGATAACTAAAGTAATATACGAAATGTTGGAAGTCGCATTAGAAGTTTCACTTCAAAAATACTACCCTTATCTATATATAATAAAAATAACTTGCTTAATGTGTGTGTGACAGCCTACCGACTGCCACACACATCCGATTTTGATTTAGTTTTTTTTTTGTGGGTTAATAGACCATGCAGAGAAGGTAAATATATTATATTATGTTATGTTATGTTAAAGTGGCTCTCGATGAGAGAAACACTTAGGCCGTTGATCGGCCCATTGTGCATACCACTGGTGTTTAGGGGTTCCTTATCTGGCTACTCATGTGAACCATTTGCTTCCGTTAATAAAGCTAAGAATGTTAGCAGCGCTGGTGTCGCATAGATCACTAAGATCATTGAGGAAGTAGTTTCCTAAGTACGCCATCCTTAGATTGGATAGAGCTGGGCAGCTGCAGAGAAGGTGAGTGACGGACTCATCCTCTTCCTCATCCCTGCAGCTTCTGCAAAAGTCATTGTATGGCAATCCAAGTCTTTGCGCGTGTCTGCCCAGAATACAATGACCGGTAATGACATTAGCAACCAGCGAGATGCTAGTTCTGTTTAGTCGTAGAAGCTCCTTGGATCTTTTAGTATCCAGGGTCGGCCAGGTGAGCTTGGCAACGTCGCAATATCCCAGATGTTTCCATCTATGGTTTGCAATTCTTGTTGCGTCCGCGTTAATGATTTGTTTAGTGTGCGATAGCGGTGCCTGTACGTTGTACAGACTAACGCTATCAACACCGGAGGAGCCTAATCTTGCAAGTTCGTCAGCTGCACAGTTCCCTGGGATATCACAGTGTCCCGGAACCCAGCAAAGGGTAAGGTTGTACTGTCCAGCTATCTCGTTAAGAGATACGCGGCAATCTTCCACCGCCTAAGATCTTATTTCGCTGGAGACTAAGGATTTGTAACGAAAGCTCTTGCCACCCTATGAATGTGCGATGAACTGCATTCCCACCAATCCCTACGAAAACAGGAATTCATAACGAAATCCGTGGGTCATAAGGTGGGTTTTCCTGACAGTAAAGGTGCGAGCAGGCATGCTTGCATACGCGCGGCTATACTCGACGGAGGCGTGGATTCTTGCACCTACTGTCGGACGATCGTTAAGTTCATTTCATGCCTTGAACCTTATGAAAATGTGTGTAGAAACGAATATTGTTTGTTAAGGTCGCCTTTCTTACTAAACCGCCATTAATTACTTAAAGAAATAGTAAAACCCGAAAATCCTTAGGGGAAACCTTGGGTGTCAAAGTGGTTTCCCGAACGTAACCCTCCCACAGTCGACTACCCCAAAGGAGTGGTGACCATCCGTGGTTACCGCGCCGTTTCGTTTTAGCGATAACCCCTAATCGGACCTCGAATCATCCTTTAATGTTCGCTGGTATCACCGCCGATGTACACTATACACCTCATTTCATTCCCCAAAAGCACTCAAAGATTTTAAGTTAAATTCATCCTGAAATTTATCTTCAAATGTTAACAAAAAATACACCAGACTTCTGAGCTATCATTGTAGGTACAAATTTTTTTTTATTTAAAAGAAAAGGAAAAACATTCGAAAGGGAGATTATCTACTGCAGGGAAATTTTAGATAGTGTTCGGATCATTGCCGAATAAAATTCAATATTAAATCATCCACGATTCTTCTATTGGACTCAAACACAACGATTAGGATCTTTACTTAATGATAGAACAATTAATAATAGTTTGGGTTTATCGAAGTAGCTAGTAATTTGTTAACCCAATCGTTCAATTGATCACTAGTTCAAATTACATATATATATATAGGTTTTCAATCAAGTAGGTAGTTCAATTTCTTTAATCAATTTCATCTAGCTTTAATTCATCATTTAGGTTTTATTTAGCAAACATACTGATTGGCTTTGTGAAATTTTGGTGTTTTACTTTACGTTAGATATTATTCAAACTTTAGCATTGCCTCTTAATACCACTTTATAATCGAATATTACTTTTTTTTTTTTTTTTATCTTACTTTAAGTTTTATCAAATTATCTCGCTAACACAATTTTTCACAAAATAGTTCATTCAATGTAAAAAGTAAACAAAATGACTCACCGATGGTTTCTTTTTCTTTTCTGTATACCTCCTATGGATGATGTGCACAGCATACATGGGTGTTGTTGTTGTCTAATTCACGGCTTATACTAGATTTAGGGAAAAGAATAATAAATTTCACTCTGAACGAACTTTACACAACTAGATATTAATTAATTGGTACTTAGCTTTTTTTTTTTTCTTTGTGGGTTTTAGATAGCACAAAACAATTTAAAATGCAGTAGAGGGATAAGGGATGGGAAGTAGGAAAATCCGGGTATGTTGCACAATTGCTGTAGTGTCGATGGTGACTGATAGCAGTTCGACACTTCGTTATCACAATAATATGGGTGATCGCTGTCTGCTTGTTCCTCTTCTGGACTGATGGCCGTGATGTGCTGCTAACGAACAGTGCGTGCACAGCTGATGGTCTGTGGTATAATATATACGCACATATATATATATATATTTATGGGTAAGATTGACCGTCAGCGTCCGCACTGCAGTACTGATGGTATGAGGCGAGTATGACACCACCGGACTGGTACTCACTCTGTCGTTATCAGCGTCTGTTTTGCAAAGCTTTAGATGTGTAGCAATTATACGCAGCAGCGATTTGCCAAGAGTATTCACTCCCGACTACCGATTTAGCTGCTGTTCAAGCTTTTGCCTGTCTTGGCGAGGGATTCGAGCTATGGCTTCGATGGCAAAATATGGTGATGTGGCGTATCCAATGCAGGAACACAGCTGACAGAACACTGTAAGAAGGCAAAACTATGTTCTTGCTTTGGGAGTTCTCGAAAGAACTTTTCTTGGAATGATTCCACTGTACGTGCTGGCTTGGCGGTCGATGTGATCTCGCACTATATGGACGATAGTGCCGAGTATCAACCAACTCTTGATTGCACAACGATTTGGGACAAGCGGCGTGCTGCGTTTCTCGCTGGTCTTGTCGTTGCAGCCGGTCTTGAGACTTCCAGCGGGGTTTCGCTTCGCGCTGTAGCCTCTTGTGTAATGTTGTAGCACTAATAAAAAAATATGTTAATTCCTGAGTATGCCTGATTGCAAAAATTATACCTTTCGACTTTAGTCTTAAAAGTTTAGCGTAAACTAAATAATCACGCTGGTCAGCGTATCACTTTTGGTTGAACGATATAATATTATTAATTATAACCAAATCGACAATCGCAAAACGTGAAAAACTAATTCGCACGTGTAGAACTTCTGTCGGCTAAGGTTAAGAAAAGAAAAGAAAGTTGCTTGGGAGCAGAAGGGAAACGTAGTCTGTGACGGCGAATATACTTAGTTTCCGCCTAATTCGGGCGAACAAATTTACAGCTGATTGGTAGCAGAATTCCGTGTGTTGCCTGAATTCGTTAAACACAGGGTGTTCATTTTTTTATTATTATTATTTTTTTTTTTTATTTTTTTTTTTTTTCATTTTATTTAGTTTCTTTGTTTATTTCCCTTTTTTTTCGGGGAGGTCCCCCACAGATCTGATTGCAGCCTGACTGTCAATATAAATAACAATATCCCTGTGTGATATACTATTAATCGACAGCCACGCCACGGCTTGACGAATAGCTGTGATTTCGGCTTGGAAGACACTACAGTGTTTCGGAAGGGAGAAGGAGAGGCGCAAGCTCAGTTCTTCTGAGAATACACCAGCCCCGACTCCCTCTAATGTTTTGGAGCCGTCCGTAAAAATTGACAGTGCTCCTACATGTAGGACATTCCGTGAGTCCCATTGGGATCTTTTCGGTATTTCCTTTGTGAAGCCTTTTTCGAAAACGATTTTTGTAGGCAGGTAGTCAGTTGTATTAGGTAAGGGGCTTGTCTGCAGGAGGATGCTGGCATGTCCAGTTGGTTGTCCTCTCCATTGTTTACCCTCCCTTAGTCTGATTGCCGCGTTGGCGGCGTATTCCTTACTGACGATGTCCAGAGGAAGAAGATTGAGCATTATCTGTAGAGCGGCGGTAGGAGATGCCCTCAGTGCACCCGTGATGCTAATGCATGCTAGGCGTTGAGTCTTCTCAAGGGCCTTTAGATTGGAGATCTTGTCCAAGGCCGGCCACCATACTATTATGCCGTAAAGGATAATCGGTCTGATTACCGCAGTGTAAAGCCAATGCATTATGTTGGGTTGGAGGCCCCATCTCGAGCCGACAGCCCATTTACAGGAGTAGAGTGCCACTAGGGATTTCCTAGCACGTTCGGCAATGTTTTCCCTCCATAAAAGCTTGCTGTCTAATATCAGCCCCAAGTATTTGGCACTTTTGACAAACTCGAGTGGTGTGCCGTTGAAATTAGGGGGGGTGATAAGAGGTATCTTAACCCTTCTAGTGAAAAGAACTAGTTCTGTTTTCGTCGGATTGACGCTTAGACCGCAACTGTTGGTCCAGACTACTAGTTTACGTAAAGCGAGTTGCAGGATATCGGAAAGAGTCTGCGGATACTTTCCTGAAGTGAGTAAGGCGACGTCGTCTGCATAGGCCACAACTTTGCAACCGGAAAGCTCCATCGAAATCAGAAGTTCGTTGAGAACTAGATTCCATAGTAGTGGAGATAGCACCCCTCCTTGGGGGGTACCTCGGTGCACAAGTTTTTCGACAGCGCTGCTGCCGAACGTAGCTGTCACCCTTCTGCAGGTGAGAATATGGCCGATTAAGCAGCATATTTGTTCGCCAATGTTTAGCTTTTTTAAGGCTTGGATAATCGAACGGGTCTCTATGTTGTTAAAGGCCCCCTCTATGTCCAGGAAGATAGCCATAGTATATTCCTTGAAAGAGAGGGACCTTTCAATCGAGCCGACGATTGAATGAAGTGCGGTCTCGGTAGACTTGCCCTTTTGATATGCATGTTGAGAGCTAGAGATTAGCGCTTGGTCAACAGTGCTTTTGATGTGAAGATCGATGATCCTCTCAAGTGTTTTTAACAGAAAGGAGGACAGACTTATTGGTCTGAAGTCCTTTGGAAGTGTGTGTGAGGCCTTGCCTGCTTTGGGAATGAAAACAACTTTAACCATCGTCCAGGATGAAGGAATTCTGCCCAGATTTATTCATTTCATTTATTTTACAGAGTACAAATAAGACTTTGTCTTTTATAGTACATAAATTACAGAATTAATATTAACAATTTTCAAGTATATATATATAAGTAAAAGAAGTAGAAGAAATAGATGATGGAGAAGAAGTATATTATTTAAAATAAAGTGAGAAATACAGAAGAAAAAGAAAGGAAAGGAAAATGTAGTTGTTGCAGTTAGGAGAAGTGTTCTAATGCGGAACTTTTGAACCTGGTAGCTCTCATTATTTGCCTTGTCGATGCTGGAAGAGAGTTCCAAAGCCTGGTGACATGAATGAAGAAGAGACGAGAAGAGTTCAAGTAGTTGAAAGAAGGCATTATAAGGTTAACTGTTCTAGTCGATTGCGCAAATTGAAGCTTATCGAATAGATACTTGGGCGATCTTTTATGAATAAGTTTATGCATGAATTGGCAGCACCTTATTTTTAGATACTGCTGAAACGTACACCCCAGAACAAGTTTATGATATTGAGATATATTATGTTCGTAACGATGCAGCCCATACACATACCTAATCATGTCATTGAATGCAACAAGCAGCTTGTGCTCTGAGTGGGAGTCCAGCTTACAATAAACAACTGTAGCATAATCAATAATGGGCACAAACAGGGTTTTAACCAGTCTTAGTTTCGTGCATGTTGGAGTGAAACTGGAAGATAACCAGAGTTTGCGCAAGCCAGCATAGATTCGGCCAATGACATAATTGATATGGTCAATGGAAGAGAGTGATCGATTCAATTTAAAACCAAGATTGGTCACAACGTTTACGAATTTGATTTGCCTGTTATTTAAGAACACTGGTGGTAGTTCATCTGTATCGCATTGTTTTTTGGAAATAAGTATCATCTGAGATTTGTCTGGATTCAAATTAAGCCCATTACATATTGACCAGTTGTAAATTCTCGACAGATCCTCATTTATTCTAAATATTAAATCCTCAACCATACCAATTGGTCGTGATAAGTAAATTTGGGCATCATCAGCGTAAAGATGAATAGATACATCAGAGCATACTTTAGGGAGGTCATTGATAAACAAACAAAATAAAATTGGTTCTAATATTGATCCTTGTGGCACTCCAGCTACTAATGTACCAAATTGGGAGGATCTGCCATCATGAACGACCCTCTGGAACCGATTACCCAGGTAATTAACCATCATGCGCACCGATCTTTCGCTAAAACCAAAATACAGTCTGAGTTTCTGACATAATATTTTATGATCCACTCTATCAAAAGCCTTGGAGAAGTCAAGCAAACATAGTACCGTTAAATAATCCATATCAAAGCTAGTCCTAACATCATCCAGAATTTTAATCATAGCTGTAGAACAGCTGTGATGTGCTTGAAAGCCAGATTGAACTGGGGATAACAAGCAATGTTGATTCAGGTAACTTAAGATTTGATTTGCAAGGATTTTCTCCAAGACTTTTGATAGACACGGTAAAATACTGATTGGGCGAAAGTCGTTTGCCGATGAGGGCTGTGACTTCTTCGGAACGGGGATGATTTTGGCCAATTTCCAATTGTCTGGAAAAGAAGAGGTCGTAATACAATAATTAATAATGTGTGTGAGAGAGCTCAAGATGTGGGGTAAAATCATCTTTACAAAACGAATAGGTACTCCATCTTCACCTACAGCATTTGATTTATTTATGCAGCCAGCCAGAATCGTCCTAAGACTGTCCTTGACGATATCAAAGGCGTTCTGTAGTTGCGCCGGGAAGATGCCATCAGGTCCCGGGGACTTGTGCGGTTCAAAGCTATTGACAGCCCACTTTAGCTTTTCCTCGCAAATGGTGATTGCATTTGGAAGGGTACCCAAGGGGGTATCCATGCTAAAGTCAGGGTTACCAGTGACAGGCGTGCAGCCAGGGAAATGGGCCTCCATGAGCAGATTCAGCGATTGTACATCTGACTCTGCCCATTGGCCATTGAAGTCTTTTAGTACGCAGGGTACGGGGGCGGATTTAGATAGGACTTTTCGCAATCTGGAGCACACACTGATGTTGTTAATGTTCTCACAGAAATTGCGCCAGGAGCTGCGTTGTGCCTTACGGACTTCCTTTTTGAAGGTCCTTAGGCTATCTTTGTACGCTTCCCAGTCCGTGTCTAGCTTCGTTGTTTTGGCTCTGTTGAATGCCTTTCTGCTCTTGCAGCGAAGCGCAGTGAGTTGCTTGCACCACCACGGTAGTTTCTTGTCTTCTCTCACTACAGTGGGAGGACAGGAACCCGTGAAAGCCCTATCAAGGGCTGAGGTGAGCACGTTGTTGAGCAAATCTAGTTCAGTCTGATCGCTAGGTGGCGAGGGTGTGTGGTTTGCTAGATTCGCAGAAAGGATCGAGTTGTGTTTGACCCAGTTAGTATTACGCCGGTTGCGGTAAAAACATTTTTTGGGAGTGTAGCTACAGTCTAGAGTGAAGTATATGTATCGATGGTCCGAGAAAGATGGACTGTCCGATACTGCCCACTTTGAGAAAGTGGAAAGATTATGAGAGGCTAAGGTAACATCTATTACCTCCTGCCGATTTTTAACAATGAAGGTTGGATTTTTCCCTCTATTGCAGACTACAAGGTTAGTTTCTACTAAATAACCAAATAAAGACTCACCTCGAGGGTTAGTGTCGGTACTGCCCCATAGGTCGTGGTGTGCATTTGTGTCACAACCTATCACAATGCCGGTCTTCTTGTCCTCCGCTTGTTTGACGGCCTGTTGTAGTTCAGCTGATGGCGGGCTAGCTTCTTCGTATGGAAGATAAGCAGACGCCAGCCAAACCGGTTCGCCGTTGTTGGGAGTGAGCTGCGCTGCAGCAAGATCGCCTGTGCTATGCTGGGGGATGAGAGTAAGTTTAATTGTAGTTTTAGCAAGAATGCAAGCTCTAATTTTACCTTTACCTTCCGCGTAGTAGAGGGTATAGCCAGGAGCCCTGAGTCCAGTTACTCGGTCTTTGACAAGCCACGGTTCTTGGATCAGGGCAATGTCCAGTCCGTCCTCGATGAGACGGACCCTTAGGTTGGCGGTTGCCAGTTTTGAGTGGTGAAGATTAATCTGTATCAGATTTAGCGGCATTGCTATCTGATTCAGACTTCTCCACAATGGTAGCATCCAAATCCTCTGATGGCGAATCGGTGTCTACCGAGGATGATGCGGTGGAGCTGCGCACGTTGGCTGCAGCGGTATGGAGGTCATCTTTCCTGAAGAGCTTCAACTCTACTTCCTTCAGGCCGAAGTTAATCAGGAAGTTCCTGTCCCTGAGAATCGGGATGGACTCAGGCGACATTGAAATGACCATAGAACGACCTGTTTTTTTGGGCTCCTCATCGGAATCGCGGGGGTTTTCAACGACCTTCCAGTCTTTGACAGGAAGGCCAGGGTTTTGGAAGCCCATAAGGGCAAGTACCTTAGCAGGGTCTCGTGGTTCGAGTGGAACCCAGACCCTAGCTCTTGGTCGGTGGGGGATGGAGTTCCTATCCACCACCTCGAGCTTGGCCCCTGGCCAAACCTCACCGAGGCTACCGATGGCTGCCCGGATGAAGTCGACCGAGCGTTGATCGTCGCAGGCGATCAGTTTGACGAATCCCTGATGCCAACCAGCGTCCTTAAAGATGATGGGCTGCTGGTTATTGGACATATACTCACAGAGACAGTTCATCACTCTGTTCTCTATGAGTCCCCACTTGTCGTAGGAGAGTCTGCCTTCCTCATCCGATAGGTCCACTACCGCGACTATCAGGTTGTCCTTGGCCGCGTCAGAAAAGGATTTGGAACCCACGTTGGAGTTCCTAGCCTTTTTCGATGCGTTGGACACCTCATCAAGGGACCTCCGCCTTTTGGGGACAGATCCAGCCGCTACTGCAGTCCTACCCCCTGTAACGCTCGTTGAGCTGTTAGCTTGGGGGCGAGTCTTCCGAGGTTGGTTTACTCTTACGAGCGGTCTCTTGTTGCCCAGCGGTGGGGCAGAAGGTTTTCTCGGGATGGAGACCTTTGAAGTAGAGGGGGTGGGGTCCCTGTTCGCAAACTCCAATACCCAGGGCGTTGCCCATGCGTATGAAGCTCTATCCGACTCGGTCCATAATTTTTCCGCCTTCGAGTGAAGACGGGCAAATATGCGCAAAGCTACCTTGGTCTCTCGACCAAGTGACCTGATTCTAAGATCTGCCGGTGTAGGTGTTGGGGGACGTGGGAAGCTGCACAGAGCAGCAGTGAATTCAGTTGTGATCTCGTCTGAAAGCAACGAGCAATCACATTTATGCAGAGTTCCTGCAGATGCTCTTCCACGCATTGCATGGGAATGGCGCCGCTGGCTGCCGAAGTTGTTTTGTTTGTTTTTGTGTTTGTGTTTTGGTTAGAAATTTTGATCCCACGAGTAGCTAGGGAAAGGAAGTTCGATCTGCACAGAGCCCCGCATTATGCAGATAAGGCTACTTAATCCAGAGGGCGCCCGGTATCTGGATACACCGTTATCGACCAGTGCTATTTTTATTGAGACCTGGGCCCACGGCCTGGCTGATCCTCGACACGGTACGTATGACGTCATTGATCCAGCCCAGGGGGAGTGAAGGGATGAAAAGGAGGGATGGGTTGGGACGGGTTCGATTACCACTTAGTTCGTAGAGCTGGCAGGTTGTATGGCAGATGGCGATGCCATCAAAGCCGACCTACCATGAGTTGCTCTACTTAAGCCTCCACACCACGGCAAGGTGAGTAATCATTGTCAATCATAAAGATTGTTCCCTTCACAGGCCTTTAGTGAAAGGAAGGAGGATATATATATTAGTATGATACATTTTTGAAAGAAGGCGCAACAGCCATAAATTCATTTTTGTATGAGAAAATTTAAAAGCAATTGTTGTTGTCAATTATTTTAATTATTTTCCAAGCAAATTGTTGTTGTCAACAATTTTTTTTTTTTTTTTTTTGTAATATAGGTACCTAAAAAGTTTGTTCGAATAAATTATGTTTACTATGTTACATTAAGTAACTTTTTTACATTATACAAAGATGATTATTATGGCCGACGATATTTTGCATCGAATTCGCACTGTGACATCGGATTATGAACTGGAGATGTCAGATGAAATGCTTTGTTTTTGATCGAGGTATGTGTCTGCCCATGAGTGGCAATTTGTTGTGCAAATTGGGGATGCCACAGCCAAATCGTTCAATGCAAGACGCACTTAATCGAGAACTGGAGCGAGAAATGGACTTCGATCGAATCGCATTGAGTCAAGCTGTTCGAATAAATGTGCCAATGTTTAATCAAGAACAAAAGAAAGTGTACGATGAATTGATGCAAGCAGTCGATAACGAAAATTATGGTATTTTCTTCCTTGAAAGTTCGCCCGGTAGAACTGGAAATACATTCCTGATTTCACTGATTTTGGCTACAATTCCAGATCTGAGATCGCTTTTGGCACTTTGTTAGAAGGCGGTCGAACAGCTCATTCTGCATTGAAATTGCCATTGAATTTGCAAGTGGATGAAGAACCTACATGCAAATTTTCAAAGAACACTGCGATGGCGAAAGTACTGCAGCAATGTAAGATTATCATATGGGACGAATGCACAATGGCTTGCAAACGCGCATTGGAGGCCCTGAATCGTTTACGTAATGATAAGCGACCTTTCGGTGGAGCAATGATCTTGCTATCAGGCGATTTTCGTTAAACGCTGCCTGTCTGTCATTTCGATATCAACTCCGGCAGATGAATTGAATGCTTGCCTGAAGGCGTCTGCTTTATGGCGATACGTCAATAAATTGCATTTGACAACAAACATGCGAGTTTCTTTACAAAATGACCTGCTGCAGAGTTCTCCAGGCAATTGTTTGGGATGGGCAATGGTGTGATTCCAGCAAACTTAATCACCGGCCTGATTGAGTTTCCACAAAATTTTTGCAACTTTACAACGACACCGTAAGAACTAATCTTGAATGTTTTCCCGAATATCGCCCAGAATTATAAGAGTGATTTTTACTGCGAAAAACAAGAACGTCGATCATTTGAATTTCGCCATTCAAAACCAAATCGCTGGTGAGATGCATTCATACAAATCAGTCGACTCCGTGATGGATGAAAACGAAGCCACCAACTATCCCACGTTGTTGCGCAACCTAAATGAACCAAAACTTTGTAACGCGTTTGATTGTTTGATTGCGAAGAATTTAATATCAAATATTATTCAAGCAACGATTTTTATTGGAAAATTCAAAGGCGAAGATGTTCTTATTCCGCGGATTCCACTTATTCAGAAAGATTTTCCGTTCGTATTTAAGCGTCTCCAACTTCCCATACGTCTCGCTTTTGCTATGACAATTAATAAGTCGCAAGGACAATCGCTGGATGTGTGTGGCATAAATCTTGAATTTCACGTGTCGGCAAAACTCTCGCTTTATACGTGTACGCTCCCGATAATAGAAATAGAGCAAAAAATGTTGTGTACCATAAAGCACTTCAGTGAAAAAGCGGTAGGTTTGCCGACAAGTATTTGATTTTATTCACCTATTTATTTAATTTTAATATAGCTTTTGAATAAAAAAATTTAATTGACCGAATGAAATGAAGCAGAATGAAGCGAAAGCTCGGAATTATTAACTTCATTACCTACATTAATGAATTTGGGCGGAACGAAGCTCGCCGGGTCAGCTAGTTAAATTATATGTGTATCAAATCAAACTAAAACAAGTAAATGAAATAATGAGGACGCTACTCGTTGCTAACGGCCGCGCTGGCCTGTAACAGGTATACTACGCACATGCGTTCGAGTGCCACGTATTCACTCTCGCTCTGTCTCTTTCTATTCCCCCTCCCCAGGAGCGTTGAACGTTTAACGCAACCTTGTCACATTAGAAGTTTCACTTCAATAAATCAAACAACATAATTCACCTAGGTATATCGTCTTTACTTCTTGAATTCTTCAATTATTCTTTACTGTAGGTATCAACGTAGGTACTATAACAACCATTAAAACAAAACCCATAAACTCAATTTCTATATACAGCACCTCCACCATACGTCCATCACCACACCACACGTCATTAGCCATCTGCGCATTTCCTCGGAAACACATTGTCGCTGTTTTTTTTTTTTTTTCATATGAACGTGCTTGCGCGATGTGCGCCACCAAACCACCCCAAAGCAGAACAACGATCAAGCACCGCAGCTGCTGATAATATTCGATGTGAGAAAATAAATTTATTTTTTTTCGTGTTAGATTTTAGGTTGTAGCTCAGCTTCTGGAGAAAAATAGAAAGCTGATTGATGTCTTGAAATAACTATAAAAGTGTTGGCTTTCCTAAGTATTTTGTTTTGTTTGCATTGATTAAGAATTGTTTGTTGTTTATACCAAATTTCAGCGAAATCGTTAGAGCCGTTTCCGAGATCACAGAAATATACAAGAATAGCTCGTTTAAAGGTATAATATATGGACGGTTTTTCTTAAAAAAAAAAATGTTTGAAAAAAAAAAAAAAAAAAAACTTAAGTAAATTTAAAATCTCACATTCTGTTCACACTCGTTCTTCAAGTTGTATAATTTTCTATCTACGTTCTACGATCTTAGTTTCTTCTCGTATAGCCACCAATTGTCTCTTACTATAAATCAATAGAGCAATATTTAATTAAGTCCCTGAAAACTTAAATTTTATTACAATGATTATCTAAGTACTGCGATGCGGTCCTTGTAAAGTCTATTATTACTCTGAAACCACTTTACTTTATCAATTTCTTATTGCCGTAATAAAGTTATCTTCATATAAACGTAGACCTTTAAATTCACTTTTTTAGTGGAGAATATCTTTGCAGCTGATGACCCTTGAAAGAGCCATTAAATGCATAGCGGATTTCCTAAGAACCTCTTCAAAATTGCTGATGTGTTTCCCAAATACCATTGAATTTGTATAAGATACAATATCTGAATAGCATTTCCCATGAGTTGCTTTAAGCTTTTGTCTTAGTCCTTTTTCGCATTACTTGGAATGTGTGGATGGTTCGCAACCCCTATTGAGCCACAGCATTTAAGAAACACTTTGAGAATCGTATCTAGGTATATATTTTTGTACATATACTTTGGAAAATAATTTTATCCTCTTGAAATTTATTATAATCGATTTACATATGCAAATGTCGCAGATTTTTCATCTAAATGTCGGACTTGGCGCAGAATCGCGTATTCAAATCGAAATTATTCAATGAGAGTGAAAAGAGTCTTCCAGCCAGGGAAATAGATTTAATTCTTTTTATTTTGCTTCTTCTTTTTCTTATGAATTTTGCAAATAAATGTTCCCCTTAGTTTGGTGGCAATTTTCAATAAAAAGATGTAAGTATAAAACTATGAAGAGGATTTCGATTATCTAGCTGGGTCTCTTGAAATTTATGGATGCTTGAATGACTAGATCCTTTATAAGTACAGTATTTCACAGAACTTTTAACAATTGTTGACAGTATGATATTTTTTAACTTAACATAAAAAGCGAAGGGCGCTTTGGAATTTGGGAAGACATTTATTCTTATTCTAAGCAAATACCCGTAGAAAAATAAAATAAGCAACCAAGTACGTTGTATGTTTAATTATAAACAACTACTTAGAATAAGTGCTTGGCAAAGTACGATGGAAAGTGAGACAATTTTTTTGTCAGTTTGAGTGCTTGATTTCCTTTAGTTTATTTCTAACTAGTAAGTAAACTTTGCTTCCATAAAACATCAATCACTGTCATCGAGTGATCTCTCAAAAGCATATTGATATTTTTAATCTTTACACTAAATATTTTGTAGGTTACAATTAAAAATTGATTATAGTATCGCGCACTGTCCGAAATAAATACTGTCGCGAAAAGTGAAGTACCTACTCAAAGTGGGCGTATGAAACCTTCGCATAGGTGGGCGTATTCAAATATAAGATTTTTCAGGGAATTAAGTCGGTGTAGTTACCTCAAGCGAGTGACCAAAGATCATTGTTATATCGTATGAAGAAATGTATATCTTCTTAACTAATACTTCTGAATGTATTGTTCAAATCTCGGCCGTGGAGGAGATTCATATTGATAACTCGTTTTCGGAATCACGCAATCACATCTTTAGTGTCTTTAGAATATTTTTTTAAGTCGAAAACGAAGTTTTATAAAATATCATACTTTAATGTCCAAACCTATTAAATGAAGTAAAATATTATATTACAATCTGTATTAAACGGCACCAACAGTACAGTGCATTTAAAAAATCGCACAAGGATTTCACAGTACAATAGTTTCTGAAGAGATATATAACTCGTACTTGTATTATAGGTATCTAAACACTTTATTTTTCTAACTGAACTAAAAAAAGAAAAAATAGACATGCCGGGTATTAAGCTATGTACTATTATTATAACAGCCGTATGACAATACCTTAGTGAGCGACATCCCCGTTTGGAATAAGGTCAGTTCTAAAATGTAAACCAAATAAATAAGTGATAGAAAAGAGCATAAATTGTGTGGCGTCAGTAATTTGAACCAAGAAATAAAATCTTGCTTCAAGACAAGAAACAGGACATATTATCAGTCGGCTCAGCAATAATTTTTTAAATGAATAGGTACTCGTACCCATACTTAATCACCCTAAAAACTTTGTAATTGATTTATTTTCAAGGAATACAAATTATTTGTTTTGTTTTAAAAAAAAAGAAAGAAAATACTAATTTAATTTTCTAATAAATCCTAGAATACCTTTAACGACTGCCTTAAATCGGTTAAGGTGCTTTGAAATTCTAACTCCGATTGATTACTTATGTATCTGTCGTCTTTAATGTGCAAGGAATCAATTTGGCGAGGAAACAAATTTGTGCTACAAAAGAATTTCCCACCTCATTTCCAGCAACTCACTATATACTGCAACAGTATAGTATACACAAAAACGAAAATATAAATATTGTAGATATATATTAGTACGGTGGGTGTGGAATAACTTCAGGAGGTGTTTTCGTAAGCGTTCCACCATTTAATTTTGAAGTGAATATAAGCGTGTGGCATATAGCAAACCATTCAAGTGGTATGGTGTATACTAAATAGGTTGATTTTAGAATTTAATCGTTGGCAATTTAATCGAATAATGGGATGCTAAAGGATAAGAAATTAATTTTATATGAGTACATACGAGCCTATTTGGAAAGGATGTGGATGTACAAACTTCAGATATACCTTGTTCAGTGTTTATTCTTCATTTGAACAAATTCGTTTTATCCGTCATTTCAAATAAAAAAAAAAAATTTTTTTTCAATTAATTTTTCTGCTTAAATGACGTCAGATAAAATTTTCCTTTAATATACGGAGATTAAAAAAACTCATCACAACTTAATATAGAAATTTTTTTCTAATTAAAACTAGATATATGAAGTGTTTTAAAAGAAATTCAAGAAATGACTAGTGCTTACCTGGTACAACAGCGTTGTAATGAATACGTATAACAAAACAAGTAAAGAATTTTAGAGTCTCTTTTATTTAATTTTATATATTATGCTCATGCACTTGCAGTGTTCTTATACCTGAATTTCATTCACTCCTTTTAAAAGTCCTCGAGGAATACAATTTGTGAACGCAAAGGAAAATTTAGTCTAGTACCTTTCGAGAACTGTCTTAAGTACTTTGCTCGAGTACATCGCACTTTGCGAATGCACCGAGGCCATGTTGTCACGGAGGATGTGGGGAAGTGGTTAGATGAGTGTTACCAGATCTGCATTTGCGGTTGCATTGCACTGAGCAAGACCTGCAATGCATATACATTACACTTATATGGCAACGATACTAAAACAATCCTTTTGTCGTTGATCCGTTTATAATAATTAGTAGATATACCTGGTGTAGCAGTACCAGTATGTAAATACTATACTAGTCCTCAATTTTTAAAAGGTTAAGGAGTTTTTCTGCTTTGCTTTATACCGAAGTGGTGAAGTGTTTAGGGGTAACAATCACTCACTGTTACAATAAAAATGTGTGTTGCGCGAAAAGAAACGAAAAGCACCCACCAAGTGGTACGGAAACCGGGGATGTACCTGAATATATAGGTACATATTAATTTACATATCTACAAGTGCAAATTTCCATTAGGATTGGAGGTACAGGCACGTAGAATACGGAAGCAACTCTGTTTTTTAAATTATTTAATCCCAAGAGCTATAAGACTGTACTGCATACAGCTTGATGCTTAGGTAAGAATACTTACTTTTAAGATATTAGGCTCGAATTAGGAGTTGCATACATACTTGTATGCCTGTGTTTACTAATTAGTAAATACGCAGTTGGGTGTCTTACTGAAAAATGCAAAAAACAAAATATTATTATTTGTTCCATGGGGTCAAATTAAAATTGTCATTTTGCTTCAAATTGAAATGAGGCCATGACGGTTCTGCTTTATTTTTGTGAATCGGTGTGCATAATTTATTATTAGTGCGAAAGTGGTTATATGCAGTATGCACATATAAACAGAGAGCTATGGTTTGTTGTTTTATAGAAGGCGGAAGAAGAGGTAGAATGGCAAAGTGCCACCAAAAAGAAGGTGACAAAAAGAAGCAGCTAAAAACTAAAAATGCTAGACCTGACGCTATAGTCATTTAAACCCAAAATTAAAAAAAGGGGGAAGGGCGGTGTCAATAATTAGTTGGATACAAAAGGGAGATCTCATTATACAACTCAACGTGACGGGTATTAAGACCACTGAGTTTAAAGGAGTCTTGAGTGAAACATTAGCTGACCAAGCGAATGTAAAATTCACTTACAAAAAACACTGTCCTAGAGATCAAAGACATCGATGAGGTCACTGCTGTGAACGACATAGCCGATGCCATCAAATCCCAGCTTGTAGTGGCAGTTTTACCATCAGACGTTTTATCATCAACAGCCTCCACGCAGAAGACGCAGGTAAACTTTTAATACTAGAAAAGTTAAAATTGGCTAGGTTAACTATCGAATACGCGAACGGCCCCTCCTAAAAAAATGTTACAAATGTTTAGAGTTTGATCACCTAGCCCTGCAATGCAAAAGTGAATAACAACGCTCCACTCCAAACTATGTAGGAGATATGGGACAGAAGGCTACATAGCAGAACTGCAACAAGTAACCATTCTGTATGCTCTGCAAGAGAGACCATCCAGATGACGTGAAGCATGTAGCTGGCAGTAACAAATGCGAAGTTTTTGGAGAGCTATCAGTAGCAAAAGACCATGAAGATAAATAAACCTTAATCACCGAAGAACAGCCCAGGACAATCTAGCGCAAACGGCCAAGGACGAAAGGGCGAACGCTATCATTATTAGTGAACCCTATAAATGTCCCGTCGGGAAAAATAACTGGATCTGCGATAAGCAAAACAAGTGACAATATGCGGATATGCGGACGCTATGCTTTCGAAGACACAGGGGAGAGAAGGCTTCATGCGGGCGAAAATAAATGGGATCCATTTCTACAGCTGCTATGTCCGACCCGGCTTAACTTCCAACGAATAACAACAAATGCTGAACAACCTAACCTCGAACACTCTCCAGAGGCATGGGGTAGCAGACTCACTAGCGCCAGAGGAAAGGCCCTACTGGAAACATTTGCTCCCCTATCGATAAGTATCGCCAACAAGGGTTCAGCCTATACCTACAAGAAGGCTGGGATAGGCTCTATCATCGACATTACCCTTCTGAGAATCGTAGAGTGGAGAGTTAGTGAGGAATACTCACACTGTGACCACCAGATGATAGTACTGGAAATAAAAGGCAAGTAATGAGTTGTGCTCCCAAAACTTACGGGTCCAAAATGGAACGACATAACTCACGGTAAACATTCGAAGAGATGTTAAACGACACCCTAACCCGAAGTGGAATAGCGGAGACCCTCGTACATCGCCTCACAAACACCATCACAACCGCGTGCGACGCATCCACAGCAGCAAGGCACCACCATTTTACTGGTGGAACAAGGAAATAAAGGTATTTCGGACAAGATGCCTACAAGCCAAACGCAAGGTCCAGCGTTCAAGAAGAAGAGTTCCTCCTTCTGCGAGGAGATCAAAATGAACCCATGGGATTCGGCATATATCTTTTCCCCCGAACACCAAAACAGACACAGGTGACACATCACGAATAGCTTGAATGCTAACCAGTTCCGCGGGGAGAACGGTTGAAGTGTGTAGGGTGTGTGTTTTATACAAAGGAGTTCCAATAACGTAAGATCTTGTGAGTTTTAACGCGATGAATTAAAGATCTTTTGAAAGACAAAAGAGCAGAATTCAATTTTAAGTTGGTTTGCCAATGCGGCCATTAGTAACTCACGCTACCAAGCTAAACATAGCATACCTAGTATGTAGGTAAGTTAAAAAAAGAATTAAATAAAAATGAATTTAAAATAAAATGAAATGAAATGACCAACCTACGACTATGGATCCCATTTTCACCAACCATTGTGAACTTGGTAAAACATTTTCAGTTAACAGGTCAGGTTGAAAAAATTAAGACTTCAAATCATGCTCTTTGATGCTGCTATGAAAAAGCATGCTACTGAAAATCTGGATTTGTTTACTATCTATACACAAGTTCAGCTGTCTTAAGCATTGAAGCAGTAGTTTACTGATTGGGTGCTAGAAATACGTTCGAGAATGATTGTTTGAAACTTTGTGTGTATGAACATCATTGCTATTCTTAAAACCTATATTTAAAAATGGGTCTAAATTAATAAATACAAGACAACAACAAAAAAAATGCAACATTCGTACCGGGAACTGTCAGGCTATATTGACAATTCACAAAATACATTTGCGGTCCGTAAATCTCCGAATGAATAATTGACTCGATTTGAAATTCGCGAATTTCTGTGAGAAAAAAATATGTGAAGAAATATCAGAAATCAGTATTTATGAATATTCACTCTCATGTGAATAGTCCTTTAAGAGAATTTATTTTAAATAAGGTTGTCTTCGTTTAATTTTATTTCTCAGTGTTTAATTAATAAAATGTAGTTTTTAGTTTGACAGTCGGGAGGAGTTATCGTTTTTGTACGAGTAAACATAGCAACGATTTATCAAGTTAACGGTTAACCTAATGCTTGCTAACGCTTAAATAATAACTATGTGTTGCACAGCAAATGAACATGGAATAATATGTTTTCCCCTTTCTGCATATTGATCCTTATTTTTCAATCCCTTGTTTGTTCGTATTTCCTTCTACCATTGAATGCGAATTGAAATGCAAAATTCAGGATGTATATTTTCGTGTGTCTGCTTTCCTATCAAATATTCCATTTCTATTTTATACTTCATCTTCATTTCATGGATATCATTCTCGATGTATTCCTATCTGTTTCTTTATCAACATTATCGCAATCTCTTTTCAAATGGGATAGAAGTACGACTTTGAAAATCACGAGGCAATTTCCTGTTTTCGGAATTTCAACATCAAGCGCAGTCCTTTTAAGGCAACCATTACACTTTTTGCAAATATTTATTATTTTATTTTATACCATATCGTGCTTGGTTCTATAACTATGCAAAATGTGTTATAATAATAATGTTCAATTTCCTTCTTTACATTTTGCAATGATTTGGGTAGTTTTTGACTTTAACTTTGTTTTTTTACGACGATAAATATAAATCAAAGAGCAACGATCGACGTGTCGGCAAACCTTCAGCTTTTTCACTAAAGTGCTTTACGGTACTCGAAGTATAAAAAGGAAAGTTTGCTCACACATGAGCACGCCACATACAATTGACCAAGTGAGAAATATGGGAATTCAAGATTGATGCTAGAAATTTCCGATTGTCCTTGCGGGTTATTAATTATAATAGCGAAACGAGACATTGATACGCTTAAATACGAA
Source organism: Cheilosia urbana (assembly GCA_946477585.1). NCBI lineage: Eukaryota > Metazoa > Arthropoda > Insecta > Diptera > Syrphidae > Cheilosia > Cheilosia urbana. The sequence continues at coordinate 269,426 of OX297854.1, read as the reverse complement.
TGGCAAATAATCTGAATAACCTTTGAATTTTTCACTCAAAATCATCGTTTGATGACATTTGATTTGAGATTCTTCACAATCAAATCAAACGCCATCCTTTACAAAGTTTCGGTGAATTGAGGTTGTGCAACAAAATTATAACTGAGCCGACTTCCTCATAAGTCCCCGCATAAAGTTTTGCTTTATGTCCTTTCTTAGGCCCATGCGGATCTAAACCAAAAATTATAAAAATCGAACGATCCGTTCCCGAGCTATGATTGCACATACGGACGTCTCTTTTATATGTAGCTGTACCCTCAGGGGTACACCATCTATATATATAAAAGAAAGTCGTGTTAGTTACACCACTTATAACTCAAGAACGGCAGAACAGATTTGGGTGAAAATTGGTAGGGAGGTAGCTTAGAGCCAGGAGACGGACATAAGATACTTTTTATCCCGTTCGACAGCGTTCCCGTGTGACTTGACATGAAACGTCAGTCACTATAAAACGTGGTATAACAAAAAAGAATCAGACTTGGAATAACAAAACGCAAATGACAGCTACGTAATTGACGTATAATGACAGCGATGTAATGACGTATAGATGACAATTTGATATTTGTAAGAAATCAATATTTAAACTATTTCTATTAAATAAATAATTAACAATTATAATGTAATGATAGTGCCATTGCCCATTCGTATTGTGGTAAATCAGGCACTTAGTGAATCAGGCACTTAGGAATTGTGGTGAATCGGGCACCTGGTAACAATCTGTTTCCCTCTTCAAGTTCCACTTCCAATTGGAGACTGGAATTGAATTGCAGTTTGTATTAGTTAATTCTAGAACCATCTAGAGAAGATATGGAGTTTACATCTGGAATCTATCTACTTCTGGAACATTCGCCGATAGGTGGCAGCGCGGATATAAAAGGGGCGCGTTGACAACAGATGGACAGTTGATTTTTAACCAGCGATAGTTGAGTTCGAAAGAGTAATCGGTTGTGAAATAAATAAGTGTGAAGTAATAGAATAAAGCGATTGGATTGAGACGTTTAAGAATTGATTAAGGTGATATTGTTTTGGAGATAAATAAGTGAATATTTGGAAAGTGTAAATAAAGTGATTTTATTGGAACAGTTGAACAGAATAGTGTTTTATCTTTTCGAATCCCAGCCCAAATGTAACAGTATAAACAGTGAAGTGAACTATAAAACTCGGTATGGTTGAAAATTTGAGTTTTGAAATAAATCTATACTTATAATAAAACTGTAGGCAATTTTTTTGTTACCTAATGGCGTGAAAACTACTGCACAGATTTCGATGAAACTTTTTTTGAAATGTTTCTTAAGATTCTGTGCAACATATAGGCTATTCCTTTCATTGCCATGCCTATTTTTTGGAGCGTTTTTGACCAAAATGTGTTTTTTTTTTCTGACTTTACTGCCTTTAACTCGCCATTACTCAGATAATTCTTAATCAATCCAAGCAAAACAAAATACTTAGAAGAGCCAACACTTTTATAGTTATTTCAAGCCATCAATCAGCTTTCTATGTCCTTTAGAAGCTGAGCTACAACCTAAAATCTAACATGAAAAAAATAAATTTATTTTCTCAAATCGAATATTATCAGCAGCCGCGATTCTTGATCGTTGTTCTGCTTGGGGGTGGTTTGGTGGCGCACATCGCACAGGCACGTTCATATGAAAAAAAAAACTGCGTGGTGTTTTCTCCAAATTAAGTGAAACGAAAGAGAAGTATGGGACGTGAATATACCTACATAATGTAGGTATATTGAATCAACAGCAACAATGTGTTTCTGATGAAATGCGCAGATGGCTGATGACGTGTGGGGATCAGCGTTGCCATAAGTGCAGATTTGTCTGCATTTTGCAGATTTTCAACCTTGCTGCATATTTTAATTTTAAAAAAACAGAAATCTGCGCTTCAGATTTTGTTTGCATCCGCAATAATATATTTTGTTCTTTTTAACAAATTTTAACATTTGCTGCACACTTGATTTCGCTGTATGCTGTCATTTTCGTATTCAGCTTTTTTGTTTTTTTTTTGTTATTGTTACATACATAAAAAAAAAAATTTGTGAAGAAAGATTTTTCTACAGAAATCTGCATTGCATTTTTTTTTTTTTTTTTTGTCATAATTGCAGATTTGTAAAAACATTTTTATGGCAACATTGGTGGTGATGGACGTATGGTGGAGGTGGTGCATATAGAAATTGACTTCATGGTTTTTGCTTTAATCGTTGTTATCTACAGCCGTATTTTATTATCAGCCATGATCTATATAGATCATCGATTTACATGCAATTACAACAACAGCACATGATCCTGCTTCTCATCGAGATCATGAATGATGATCTGAAAATTATTTCTACTATTTCTCGCTGCGTTGTTTGGCGCTGTTTGTTTCATTTTTAAATGTTGGTGTGCCGGTAAACGATAGCCAAGCCACACGTTGCCAGACTAAAATATTCAACACCATTCATAACAAGCAATCAACAAGCATATTTTTCACCTGCGAATAAATTTCCCGTCCGTATTTCGAGCAAAATATTTCATAAACATTTAAGTAAATGTTTCATAACCATTTATTAACAAAAATATGTTTATGAAATATTTCGCATTTTCCCAATCGTAAATAATTATTGTTTCACAAGTTTTCCTGTAGAAAGTTGAGAGTTATTTTTTGTTTTCTTCTTTTATCATAAAATACGAATTTCCAAATAAACTTGGAATAATGAAAAATGGAAACTAGCAGGCTGTATAAATTTAAGTTATTTTCAAAGCTAGTTATTGGGAAACACAAATGTACCTAATTGCAACAATTTTCGTCAATTTTTTTATAACTAACTTCAGTTTGTTCATTTGGGTTTTCGTGTTTCAACCGCTGCCATTTACTTCGTCTTAGAATTCCAATTACCGACGAGAAGTGCAAACTGCGGTGAGATTTTCGTTACCTACATTTCAAACTGATTGTAAACCATTTCCTTTTAAAAACAAAACGCACCGTATAAGGTATAACGGGAGCGGTGTTGTTGTTTTCGAGCTCCTGGCCATGATAATAATTAAAAACATTTTCATAAATATTTAATAAATACTTCATCGGCGTTTTCAACGTCAAAAACATTTCCGAAATGTTTGACAAAAAAATGTTTCTGAACAAATCTTTCGCTGGTCTGGATACACATTAATAAGACAAGAAAAACCCAAATATGAACTAGCCGCGAAATATTGTTTATTTGTTGCATATTTCAACATAAAATTTTAAGTTTCTAAAAAACAATATCGAAAATCGAAACTACTCAAATTTGACTCAAATGGCAACACCTTCGACAAGCAAGTGAAATGTCATGTCCATTGAAATCATGTTGTGACGTCACGCTGCACCGAATGTTTGCAATATGGCTGGTGGCAGTATGAAGTTTGTCTTCATGTTGCACCGAATGCTTGCATATGGCCCGGTGGCAAAATGAGGTTTGCCATACTCATAGCAACTGTAGCCACAACTTAAAAATGAAATTCTTCAATGATCCGTATTGTTTTATTATCGTGATCTGATCCGGATCAGATCACGCTGATAATAAAAAACGGCTATTATTATCCGTAAAAACGGCTATTATTTGTGTACAGTTCCTGCTTCGATGCATCGAATGAAATGCATCGATGTATCTTTAAACATCGGATGCTTTCGATGCATCAGATTGATTCGATGCATCGAATACCAAACATTGATATTTTCGATGTATCGATTTATTATGAGCAACCCTAGGCGATGGATATCTTCAGAAGTTCAGCCGGGATGGTCAGGCATACACCTGTTACGTACCAACTTTTTTATGCACCCACCTATAAAGATTAACGTAGGGAAATAACATGAGCTATGTTTGTTAATTTCAATGCTCCCTGAAAGCATTAACGTTTGAGTAAAAATAAAAATAATCAACAGTAATGGTTGAAACTTTAAAATCATTGGAAAGGGGACAAAAACTTTCTTTAATACTGTGCAATCTCAGTTATTTGCTCTGCTCTTTTGTGCTACTATTGGACAATCACTGTGACAAGCACAGGTATACAAGGTAAACCTCGTACGAAATTCAATTGAGAGAAAAAAACCAGCAAAAATCATTGTGTATTGGTTGTTTGACACCTAGCTAGCACGTGTGAATTGTTCCGGAATAAAAAAAAACTACCTTGAAATCTGCAATAAAGAAAGCCATACCTATCCATTTATATATAAGCACCTTCCATTCCCACTTCACATCATAAATATCTACTGCTGAAATCTTTGTTCACTGATACGCCTGGAGTAACTGAATGCTCAATACCTACTTAAATATAGAAACCCATAGGACACACTTTGGTATGTTGATATTTGCAGTATATGTATATTTATACACTGTATACCTATTTATGTTAGAATTTGAGTTGTATTAAATTTAAATACACGTGTTACCTATATGCAAATCTTAACAAGAACAAATCTCAATTAAAAAACTATTAAAAAATTGTATAGTTTTTTTTTTTGAGTTTAGTTTAGTTTAGTTTATTAATTCATCCAAAAAAGTTACAATACCTTAGTGATTACTCGGCAATAATAAAATACAATAAATAATATACCTACATTAAACATTGCCACCATTACTTAAAATTAATAACAAATCATTTTTAAACGAAAATCTGCTTAGACTAAAGTCGGTCAAATCACAAACGGTATTGCTTTCTCTTAAGCTCCTAGATAATGGTTCATTTGAAGCATAATTTGTTCTGTGATACAGAATATTAAAAAACAATCGGTTTCTAAGCATCCTCGCAGGAACATTAAAGTTGATTAAGGCCAAAATATCGGAACAATCCATATGATTAGCCAAAATATCACCTCAGAGAATCTTCTTCGAATGTTTAGAGGCAAGATACCAAATAATTTCCATCTTGTTTCAGAGGAAGGCATATCTATATCCCAGTGAAGCCTCTTCACTAATACTCTAGTAAAACGTTTTTGTATTCTCTCAATTCTAAATGATTGAACTTCATACAAAGGGCACCAAATAGTACTGCAATATTCAAAAGTAGATCTAACAAACGCAAAAAACAGACATTTAAAAGTGTGCGGATTACATAACTCCTTTTAATTCCGCAAGATAAATCCCAACATTGAATTACCCTTGGCGAATAAACAGTCTATATGTTTTAAGACATCAAGTTTTTTTTTTGATCAAAAATTACACCAATGGAACCCTTATAGATTCGTCATGTCTGTCTAAAAAAAAAAAAAAAAAAATAGTTGGCGCAACAGGTCCGGAGGGACCCTAGGCCTAGCTTCTCACAACCATTCGTTTTGTGTGAGTTTTTCATTTTTGGAACGAATGGAAGGGATCTACGGTTTTATGCCGACTCCAAACGGCTAATTGAGAAGCTCTTTCAAAACATTTATACTCTCGGATGTTTGTCAGACGTTCGCGAGAGGTAGCGCAGTGGAAAAACCATAAGTTGGAATTTGGGTTTTTGCGGTATTCGAACCTGAGACCCCTCGCTTAGTAGTCCAACACACTAACACTAAGCCACTGCGACTACGTCATGTCTGTCTGATATCAAGTTTTTTTTTTTTAACAAAAAGTACCCCAAGGTGTTTTCAGGGTTCCGTAGTCAAATGGCAAAAAACGGAACCCTTATAGATTCGTCATGTCTGTCTGTCCGTCCGTATGTCATAGCCACTTTGTGATGTGCTTTTTGTCTGCGGCCGGGGTATGACTCGTCGGGTCCAGGGTTGCCCCCAAAGAAACACTTAACTTCGGGGCGTTGTACAATTCCACTTTATTTTACCTTAAAAGAAGGACAATTCAAATTTTGTAAACTTAATTCTACTTAAAACAACCTTAACAACCATTGGATACGTAAGTGGTAGTTACGGGGAGGTCTGGCGGCAGTGGCGGACTGGAATAGCTCACAGTACACGGCCCACGGTAGGACAGGATAGGAAAGGCTTGTGGCGGACTGGAATAGCTCACAGTACACAGCCCACAGGAGGAAAGGATAGAAAACTATGGCGGACTGGAATAGCTCACGTCACAGTACACAGCCCACAGTAGGAAAGGATAGGAAGCTGTGGCGGACTGGAATAGCTCACAGTACACAGCCCACAGTAGGAAAGGATAGAAAGCTGTGGCGGACTGGAATAGCTCACAGTACACAGCCCACAGTAAGAAAGGATAGAAAGCTGTGGCGGACTGGAATAGCTCACAGTACACAGCCCACAGTAGAAAAGGATAGAAAGCTGTGGCGGACTGGAATAGCTCACAGTACGCAGCCCACAGTAAGAAAGGATAGAAAGCTGTGGCGGACTGGAATAGCTCACAGTACGCAGCCCACAGTAGGAAAGGATAGAAAGCTGTGGCGGACTGGAATAGCTCACAGTACGCAGCCCACAGTAAGAAAGGATAGAAAGCTGTGGCGGACTGGAATAGCTCACAGTACGCAGCCCACAGTAGGAAAGGATAGGAAAGGCTTGTGGCGGACTGGAATAGCTCACAGTACACAGCCCACAATCAGCGATGCCATATCTGACGATTTATCGTCATTTTGACGTTTTTCAGCCTCCATGACGATTTGACGGTTTTGGCCTGCCAAATGACGTTTTTCAGGTCTCAACCCAATTTCAAACGACGATTTGACGATTTATCACTAACTCATGTTACACTTACAATTTTCCACTTAATGGCAACTCCCATCACCATCACATGAAAAGAAATTTCATTCCCATTCCCATCCCATCTCCCATGACACATTTCAATAACACTTCCTAATTCCTACATGAAAGATGAAACATGAAACGTACTCTGTCTAGTGCTAGTGTATGGAATGTAGATAGGTAGGTATAAGCTTTAAGTTGGCTATGAGGTATCAGTGGATTGGTTTTGCCACGTTTTTCGATGGATAGAATTTTGGCCCAATTCAAGTATCTTCTTTATTTTATTCTGTGGATTGTTAATGAATAGTTTTTGGCTGGTGTACGATGTTTGGTCTGGTAAATTTTTTTTTGGCAATAACTTTTGCAAAACAATAATTTTTTCAAGCTTTTATCTTTCGAATATGGGTAAGATTTTCAATTAATAATAATTGTGAGAAGTAGCGTATTTATTTAAGAAATTTTGTATAGGTGACCAAAAAAGGGCATATACTAAATCCGTAGCAAAAAGGCAAAGAAATTTTTCATATTCATACATTCACTTTTGTGAATATACGTGTTTTATTTTAGTTTTATCGGAAGGGACGAAATATTGCATCAGCGTGTTGATGCACTAAATACATTTATCGCGTTTAACTAAACTGTTTTTTTTTTTTTTTTTGTGAAAATTGTTTAAAAGCATATTTTAGTTAGTGGAAAATGCCAACACGGACTACAATCTTACATTGCCTTATGACTCTTGAGCGCAGCTTTGCAGGTACTAAGATGCAAATTCTATTTATTATTGCAGACCCCGATTTGAAAAACAATGCAACTACTAATCGACGAAAATACAACTATTTATGGGAGAAGGATCCTCAATTTAAGAATTGGTTGCAAAAGAATCGTTATGGGGATGAGAGAGCTGTTGCTTTCTGCAAGACATGCAACGTAGCTTTAAGACTGAAATCTGGCAGATCGGACTTGGTATCACACTCAAAAACCAAAAAACATATGGCAAATATAAGGTCTGTACAATTCCAACCTAGTGTGGCATCGACATTTAGTTCGGGGGCGAAAAGGAACGTACAAAAAGCAGAACTTCAGATGGCGGCTTTTACTGCAGAGCATAACATTTCATTTAATGTATCCGAACATCTAAGCAGAATGCAAGAAAATGCATTTTATGATTCAAAAGTGGCAAGTTCCCTTAGTTGTGGGCGAACTAAAACAACGAGCCTGGTGAAAAATGTATTGGGTGCCCACCAATTTGAAACCATTTATTCGTTTTCACTTTGCTCTTCATACGCCTGTCTAAAGATACCGTCATCTATCGAATCCATGGCTCGAGATATATATAATTATTTAGGGAACAGCCCTAAGAGAATCTCGCAGTTTGACGATATAGTTGGTCTGCTAGGTGATAAGCCTACAAAAATGCTACATCCAAATCAAACACGATGGCTGTCCTTGCAATATGTGGTCGAAAGAATTCTCGAATTTTATCAGCCATTGAAAATCTACTTTGCGTTTGTAGTTAATGTTGATAATATTGACAGTGCTCGAAATATTTTAACAAATCTGGAAAATCCTACCACTGAACTATATTATGAGTTTCTGAAATACATTTTATCAATTATTAATAAATTTAACCATATTTTCCAAAGTGAGAAACTTCAAGTTCATAAAATGTATCAAAAAGTTGAGCGTTTAGTAGGTATGTTCTGGATAATTTTGTGAAACCAGAATATCTTCATCAATTTCAAAACATTCATTTTCAAGATCCCCAAATTATAGTAAATGAAAACGTGCTTTATTTAGGAGTTGAAGTTCAATCCCGAATCGATGTTATCGATTTGTGCGCCGATGAGAAAAAAATGTTTAAACACTGAATTGTGCACCCAAATTTTTAAATTTTGTATTTTTTTGTTGGAAAATAAAGAAAGCTTGAAAAAATCGTGTTTTTATCATTATTATAATTATTATTACAATTTATTGCTTTTATGGTAATGACGATTTTTTGACGATTTTTTGAGCAGAAAATGCAGATTTTGTTAAATTTTATCTGGCACCACTGCCCACAATAGAGAACAGATTCAATGCCGGATGTATTGCACCCGAAACTGAGTGCACTGAGTTCTCCCCGAACTACTTTTACCCGTGGGTACTCATTGATTTCGTCCCAAAAAGTCAGTGTGACGTATAAAACCAGTATAAATCGGCCCGGTGTGTTGTTGTTGCTTTTGGACGTTGGTTGTTGATGTTGTTTTATGCCTTGGTGCTGGTAGGTAGTTCGAGGTACCGGTGGTTGGTGACTCATTGTCCAGTGGGGGCGGTCAGAGGTATTCAGTGGAGTCGATCGGAGGCGGTTACCCCTCCCGCGGGGCGGGTCGTTACACTCCCCTCTCTCTTCGGAAGACGAGAACCTTCTCGTCGTAGCGTCGGTTGGTGCGAATAATCAGGCTTTCCCTGGCAAAAAGAACAAACGAAACAGTTTTCAGGTTAATGTATATATATATGTATATAGACGTGTTTTTTCTTTTTTGGACGGATAAACTTAGGTCTAAAAAAAAATAAAAAAATAAAATAAAATATATATATATAACAATTCCTTTTATAATAAACAAAACTTAAGTTGTCTTCATTGACGCATAAACTTAGGCTACAAACTTCTTTTCCGGCGTTGCCTACGGTTCCATTTGGTGTAGTCCTGGGGGCGGTACCGGACGCGAAGTCGGCCCGGTTCGGTTCTTGTGGTGGGTGTTGCGGTTGGCGGTTTGAGGTTAGCGGTCGGGGGTTGCGGTTGCGTTGGTACCGGGTCCCGGATGTTCAGTCCTTCCTGGCTGAGGATCTGGGGGAATCGGGGCAGCGTTTTCCACGGGGTTGATGGTCGCTCTGGGTGTTCGGCCTGGTGGTCGTTTTCGTCGCTGTCGATGACTAGCATCTCGACTGGTTCCATCGTCAGGATGCGGTGCGGCGGAGGGTCAGGTGCCCTGGTCTTAATCCGGACGGTGCGCTGGTTCCTGGTCATTGTCTGCTCCGGTCGGCCTTTCCTCCAAAGCTCCTCTGAGCGTGTCTTCTGGTCCCTCACAGCAATGAGGAAGCCTTGCTCCCCGGCCTTCGGGGTGATCGGAGTGCTGGGGACTGGTTGCAGTGGTGTCTGCCTTGCTTCCTCCCTTGGGGCTGTGGTTACTCGGCGGGGTCGGGTTTGTCGGCGGGCGGTCGGATCGTCCATGGCGGAGGTTGATATGTCTTCGTCGGTGGTTGAACCTGAACTGGTTTGATTTCTTTTCTGGGTGTTCTTTTTATACTCTTTTCGGCCCTGGACGTGTGCTCGTTGTGTGACGACGCCCCGTTTATTTTGGCTGGTGGTTGACCGTATCCGGTGTTGGGCGAGGGGGGTCGTCCCTAAGTCATCCGGGGTCGTTGGGGCTTCCCTCTTCAGGGGAGTAGTTAACTGTTGCTGTTGTTGTGGCGAGAGGCGAGTATCGTCCGCCGGGGTTGGGAGGGTTACGACGCGTTCGGCTTGAGGACGGTCGCGGTACGTTAGCCTATGTCCAGCTATAGACATTCGGAAGTCGACTTGGTCTAGGAAGTCGATTCCCAGGATCATATCTTCGCGTAAATCCTTCAGATATGAGACCTCTTTGGTGATCTCCTCGGGACCAAGGCCTAGGGTTACCGTATAGTGTTCGTTGGTGTAGATTGGCTTTCCGTTGGCAAGTTGAATGGATTGCCGTTGATACCGGACTGGTAGTTGTAATTGGCGGGCCTTCCGTCTGACTGCGGTGCTAATAAATGACCGGGACGCCCCGGTGTCGACTAGTGCACGAAAGTCCTGGTTCCCGATACGGATGGTGAGGAAGTACCGCGGGTCGGTCCAAGTGGCGGAGGATAGCGTGGCGGTGGGGTTTCTTCGGCATGGACAGTCTCGGCTTAATCTCCCGTCCTCTCCGCAGAACGAGCAGAATAGCCGGAAGGGCCGGCGGCATTCTTGTTGATGGTGTCCACGCTGTTTACAGTGCCAACAGTGGGTGTTTCGGTCGTAAGCGGCGGGTGGTGCTTCTACAGCGTTTAGTATCGGTTGGGTACGGGGCGGGGGAGATGCAAACCTTACTGGTGGTGATGTATGAGGGGTGGGCGGTCGGTTGTGTCGTTCTTCGGCTTTGATATATTCATATTCTTCTGCGAGTTCCATTAGGTCCTCCGCCGTTGCAAAGTCCTTCCGGCGGATGTATAACCGGTATTCAGGCTTTAGGCCGTCGTAGATTCGGTCTAGGTTCGATGCTATTCGTTTATCCGGATGCTGTCTCATAAGGTATTGCATCGAGCGGATAAAGTCCTTCCCTCTTTCCCGGGGTCCTTGTTTCCGCCGCATGATCTCTTCTTCTAATCTATGCGCGAATCTGGGTGGTAGGAAGTGTTTGAGGAAGGCTTCCCGAAATTCTTGCCAGCTGCGGAGTCGGTCTCTGTTAATGCGCAGCCATTCAAGAGCGGTTCCTCGGAATACCTCGGGTAGTGGCCGGATTAACTGTTCGGGGGAGAGGCCATAGCATTCGGCAAGCTCCTCAATGCGTTCGAGAAACTCGAGGGTGTTGCCAGTGCCGTCGAATCGCAATCCCCATTTGCGCACAGTGTCCATAGCTCCGGCGTCGAAACTGGGCGTAGTTCGGTGGGGGTGTGGCATAAGCTGGCCTACTTGTGGTTCAGGTGGGGCGGTGCGGGGTGGCGGGACCTGTTGAGTTGGGATCAGTAGCTTGATTCCGGTGTCCCCCTGAGAGGTTTCCTGCGGTGCGGTCGAGGTCTTGGGTTCTGGGGCGGTATCGAGATCCTGGGTTAGTTCTTCCCATAATCGCTGGGTCGACCGGGATGTTCTAGTGTCCTTAATATGGGTGCTCATCGTTTTCCTGAGCTGATCTAAGGTTCCAGTGGTGGGGAGGCCTTTTTCTGCCATTACTTTCGTCAGCTCGGACTTGTCCAACTGGTATATCCAGGTTAAGCTGGAGAAGGGGTCCATCTCTTTCGGCGAAACACTCGGCCCCTCATCTGCGGCATCCATGGTTAGGATCTAAGATTTCGGATAGGCGGTGGTAACTGGATTCAGGTCGGTGACTGGAGCGGTGTGAACAGGTACGGGTTTAGACGGTCGGGGGACTTCGTTTAACTGGCGTGATGTTAACAGGTCGGTAACTGTACTCTGTTTGAAGTCCCTGCTCGGGCGCCAATTTGTGATGTGCTTTTTGTCTGCGGCCGGGGTATGACTCGTCGGGTCCAGGGTTGCCCCCAAAGAAACACTTAACTTCGGGGCGTTGTACAATTCCACTTTATTTTACCTTAAAAGAAGGACAATTCAAATTTTGTAAACTTAATTCTACTTAAAACAACCTTAACAACCATTGGATACGTAAGTGGTAGTTACGGGGAGGTCTGGCGGCAGTGGCGGACTGGAATAGCTCACAGTACACGGCCCACGGTAGGACAGGATAGGAAAGGCTTGTGGCGGACTGGAATAGCTCACAGTACACAGCCCACAGGAGGAAAGGATAGAAAACTATGGCGGACTGGAATAGCTCACAGTACACAGCCCACAGTAGGAAAGGATAGGAAGCTGTGGCGGACTGGAATAGCTCACAGTACACAGCCCACAGTAGGAAAGGATAGAAAGCTGTGGCGGACTGGAATAGCTCACAGTACACAGCCCACAGTAAGAAAGGATAGAAAGCTGTGGCGGACTGGAATAGCTCACAGTACACAGCCCACTGTATAAAAGGATAGAAAGCTGTGGCGGACTGGAATAGCTCACAGTACGCAGCCCACAGTAAGAAAGGATAGAAAGCTGTGGCGGACTGGAATAGCTCACAGTACGCAGCCCACAGTAGGAAAGGATAGAAAGATGTGGCGGACTGGAATAGCTCACAGTACGCAGCCCACAGTAAGAAAGGATAGAAAGCTGTGGCGGACTGGAATAGCTCACAGTACGCAGCCCACAGTAGGAAAGGATAGGAAAGGCTTGTGGCGGACTGGAATAGCTCACAGTACACAGCCCACAATAGAGAACAGATTCAATGCCGGATGTATTGCACCCGAAACTGAGTGCACTGTTCTCCCCGAACTACTTTTACCCGTGGGTACTCATTGATTTCGTCCCAAAAAGTCAGTGTGACGTATAAAACCAGTATAAATCGGCCCGGTGTGTTGTTGTTGCTTTTGGACGTTGGTTGTTGATGTTGTTTTATGCCTTGGTGCTGGTAGGTAGTTCGAGGTACCGGTGGTTGGTGACTCATTGTCCAGTGGGAGCGGTCAGAGGTATTCAGTGGAGTCGATCGGAGGCGGTTACCCCTCCCGCGGGGCGGGTCGTTACAACTTTTCTCCGACATTTTAAGAACTATACTGTTGAAAATTTGTCAATACGAATTTCTATGTAACTATAGGTACTAACGCACTTAGCATGTACCACCCCATAAAAATATAGCTTGTAGGCAAGTAACGGTAAATCGGCCATTCCATCGCTGAGGAACATGTGTCACGAAATTTTTATATACTTATTAAGAGAAGAATACTCTAAGGCGTTAATAATTTATTGTTTATTTCTCTATAAGGTTAAGGATTTATAAGGAAACCATTATATTTGTAAAAAATATTATTAGTAACTGTGCCGTTCCCTTACAACGCTTTTCAAATGCTTATATTTACAGAAATTCATGTACCGATATAAATGATAGAGTGCTGATTTGGTGTATAATAAAACTATGTTGAGAGAAAGCAAGAGTTTTTGTTTCCGTGTGTAATTTCGCAAGGTTATAAACGATTTAATTGTAGATTGGGTAAAAAAAAAAAGAAAGATTAGGCCAATTCCACATCCTTGCAAATAGCTGTCTTTATTTCGAAGAAGAAGTTAACTTAAATTACAATTACATATCTAATAAGCTGAGGGTTAGATTACATTAGCAAAGACTTCAACCTCACCCAATTTTCGGTAGCCCAAAATCAACATTTCGTTTCTTTAGAAGTGTATCGCAGACAAATAAATCGTAAAGAATTAAAATATTAAACTTCTTCTTCACTGAAGGAATCGGAAAAAAATAAATCATTCCCAATCTATACATATAAAAGATAAGTAATGTTAGTATCTAATCTTATAACTCAAGAAAGCCTGGACAGATTTCGATGATTCGCAACAATTCGGACTGGTCTCCGGCCAAACAAGAAGAATATCAAAGAAAATTCCCGAAAAAACATTATTTATGAAGAAAACTAATTTTCCCATACATTTTTTACGGAGTGAGTGACGATATCTATATATATATAAGAAGGCATTTAAATACTTCATTTTTGTTTTTTTATTGAATTTGTTTTTCCTAATGAACTATTGAACTTAATTAAAATAGTAAATTAAGTTAAATTAAAAGGTATCATTAAATTCATTGACCTTTAGGCGGTACGAAGTTCGCCAGGTCAGCTAGTGTGTGTATATAAATTTTAAATTGTTAACATAATTTTTTGAATATATACATTCTCATTTATAAATACGAGTAGGGTTGGAACACGTTTTCGAATCCTGGCGTAGATGAATGAAACGGTTTTTCGAAAGCACGCAAATGCACAATGCTATTAGTTATTTAAATTTACGTTAATATCACATGTGCATGGAGACATAACATGCGAGCTACATAACCATATTTACAGCATATTCACATTCACATATAACCATGACCACTAAGCTCCAAACCACCAACAGCTGAACTGACCAACCAACTAACCAACCAGCCAACGGACCAAAAGAGGCCATCCTAAATCATTGCGAACATTTTCTTTACCATTTGCAAATGGAATCTACGTTGGGAGAGCTATTTAATTAAGAAGATTGCCATTCATTTAGTTTTGTCGTCATCCTAGTCGCCATCATCGCGTCATCTTCTTGCAAATAGCTGAACACAGCTTTTAGATGAAGAATTTTTGATGCAGATTGTTCGTCATGGAGTCTGCACTCGGTGACCGTATGAAATGCAGCAGTCAAAAAGCAAGGGTTTTTGTTATTTGAAAAGCGAAGTTGCCGATTTTCATTTAACAGGAGTACGCTTCGAATTCATTAAATGACTTTGTCAAGTGTGCGGGTATTGTAATTGTAAGCGCTGTTTTGTTTACCTGTAAACGCTTTATCCAGCCACCAACATTCTTGCATGTATTTGGCGCTGGTTTTCCTTAGTCGTTGGCAATTGTCCATTAAATAAAGAATTTGCAATTTTTTGGGTATGTTTAGTTTACCCATGTCGATTTCTTCAGCAATGACCTGATGTTAAAAAAACGATAAAAACATTTTAAATGAAAAATCCAATCTAAAATAAACAACAATACACAAGTACACATAAAGTGGATTATTTGTGTATCTGTCCTTTGGGAGGGCGGTCGTTTTCTTTTCCTTTTTTAAACTTTTGTTACTTTTGTTTTGGCTTGTTTGGTCATTTGTTTTGCAGAGTGTTTTGTCACATTTTTTGTTCTCTGCCGCTCAACATTCATTTATGCAAATAAAGACTTCTGGGAATCCCTGTGTGAGGAAATATTTGCAATAAGAATGCTGTTTGAATTTGGCAGCAAAATGGTTTTGCGAATTCATACGTAAGTACGAGTTATAACTACATAGACAATGTACATGCATGTAGCTTATAACTACCTACTACATCATTGAATTTCTGTTATTCATTTTGTATATTTTACACCAATCTATACCTACCTATAAATCCAAGATGAAATATGCGTATATTACAAAAACATTGAATACAATCACCAAACCGATTGAGCATACAGACAACATACAAAACGATATATTTTTAGACACTTATGAGAGCTAATGTTGTAAAGTTTAGAACTTAGATAAATAAATCATCCTTCATCAAAAGTTTGTTTGGTTGTTTTTTTATTTTATTAGGTAGATAGGTACAAATCTGAGAACCGATGCTAGATAAAAGTAACGATTCATGAAATATACGAAATCAAATCCACTTTTTGGTTATAATGGGTGATTTTTTAGCTGGTTTGGTTTTGGCAACACTGGTTTTGACAGCTGACGTGTGTTTAGTACCTTGTGTCACTGTCAAACAGCTTCAGTTTGGTTTGCAATTTAACCATGGATCGTCTTACAATGAACAACGCTTGCAAATTATTGAATTTTACTATCAAAATTCGTGCTCGGTTCGAAATGTTCATCGCGCGCTGCTTTCATTTTATGATCGGCATTCTCGACCTTCTGAGCAGTCTATTCGGAAGATTGTGACCAAATTTCGCACCAAATTTAGTTTGTTGGACATTAAACCACCAACACGTTTACGTACTGTGCGTAGTGAAGAAAATATTGCGGCCGTATCAGCTAGTGTGACAGAAGACCGCGAAATGTCGATTCGGCGCCGTTCCCAGCAGTTAGGCCTTTGTTACAGCACTACGTGGAAAATTTTGCGGAAGGATTTGTGCGTAAAGCCTTTTAAGATACAGCTTGTGCAAGAACTAAAGCCAGCCGACCTACCACAACGCCGAATTTTTGGTGAATGGGCTCTTGGAAAGCTGGCCGAGGATCCGCTTTTTTATCGAAAAATTGTGTTCAGCGATGAGGCTCATTTTTGGTTGAATGGGTACGTAAATAAGCAAAATTGCCGCATTTGGAGTGAAGATCAGCCAGAAGCATTGCAACAGCTACCAATGCATCCCGAAAAAGCCACTGTTTGGTGCGGTTTATGGGCCGGCGGCATTATTGGGCCATATTTCTTCAAAGATGATGCGAATCGCAGCGTTACTGTCAATGGTGAACGCTACCGAGCGATGATAACAAACTTTTTTTTGCCCGAAATGGAATTTCTTGACTTGCATGATATGTGGTTTCAACAAGACGGTGCCACATGCCACACAGCACGCGAAACAATGGCGCAATTGCGAGGCGAGTTTGGTGAACAGTTAATTTCACGTTTCGGGCCGGTCAATTGGCCGCCTAGATCGTGCGATTTGACACCATTAGATTATTTTTTTTTGTGGGGGTATGTCAAGGCTAATGTGTATAGGGACAAGCCCGCTTCGATTGACGCACTGGAAGCCAACATCCATGCATTCATTCGTGAGATACCGGCCGATATGTGTGAAAGAGTATGCCAAAATTGGACTCAGCGGATGGACTACCTGAGACGCAGCCGCGGTCAACATTTGCATGAATTTATCTTTAAACATTAAATTGCAAGGTTCAAACTATCGATTCAAATAAATATTTCATTCATTTTTTCGATTTTTTTGTTTTTTTTTTTTTTTTTTAATTTCTAAACCTCTTAAAAAATCACCCTTTATGTACACAATGTGGCTGTAACGAAAAACTGACATTGCATAAAAAAAATAATTACACGTTATTTCTCCCAGCTAAAGCTGTAAAATTGATATTATTAATGGGGGATTTAACACGAAAATAAGGCATCAGAAGTGCCGGGGGAGTACGGAATAATTTCCACCTGCAATATGAAAGCTATCCTTTGTCAAATGAAAAATTTCGCGGGGCAGAAAAGACGTGAGACATGTTTTTAGAGGACTAGGTAAAAATTACAAGTATTAAATGCAAATCATGTTACACATTTCTGTAAGGACTTCAGGTGATGATTATATATGATCATTATAGGTTAGCCTTTTATTATTATTACCTACAGAACAAAAATCTGCAAAACAAATTTCTACAAAAAATAGATCCCAATGCATAATTTTCCAAGGCGAGGCAATGCCAGAAATAATGACATAATTTCTGCAGTAAAATGTTGCCACCTAAACATATTTAAACAACAGGCTATCCTCATTCATTCCTTAGCTTCACAAATATTACCCGGTTGTCCATCGCAATAAACAATGTTATAAGAGTAAACAAGAAATGAAGCTAAGAATTCACTATTGTAGGGAGAGCATGTGTTTAAGTGCTTCATTCTCAGAATAATGCATTAGTTGTACATAAAAAATAACATAATGAAAACGTTTGGCAAGTGGCATCTGCAACTTTCACCCAAGAAAGTACAATAAAAATACTTAAGCTGAAGCACGAAAGAAGGGCATCATGTATGTGTATTGTATACCAAAGGCCTGAAGGATTAATGCGAGCATAAAACAAGATTCTACTGTACAGTTTTTCTTTTTGTTAATCGAGCGAAAATTCAATTTTTATTTGTTCAAAAGCGGGCGGGCATTGCTGCGGAAGACACATTTGATATGAGTGTGCTTATGAAATATACGACTAAATAGCTACTGCAGTTCAATATTTACCAAAGATTGCACAGAATACCTTTGCGAAAAGTTAGAAATAATTTATGATGGCTTACCTTCTCGAATAATTTAGTTATAAGGAATTTAATCAGTAATTCATTTTAAGAAGTCACTATAAACAAGCTTCAAGTTGTAGAAGTCACTATAAACAAGCTTCAAGTTGTAGGTACGCACGTCTCGAATTGGGTAGATATGATCATTCTTCTGTAACACAACCTGAAAAGGCACAAAAAGAATTAAATGTGACCGAGTTGTGCATTGAGAGTGTGGAAAGTAGTTTGCTATTGTTGAAAGATGCCAATGGATAAAGGGGAAGTGGTGGTGGCCCGGTTCTTATTATCCGGAAACAGAAATTCGGATATGGGCGATCAATTTTCCTCAAATACAACTCTAATTGACATAAATGAAACTGATGAGGAGGTGACCGTTCCGAACAAACGGACATTTTTCATATCGTTCATATTATCTTGGAACGCCCACTAAAATATGTGGCATGTGCATTGTGCAAGTGGAGTGCATGGTTGGTTATGTATGGATTCACATTGGTCTTATTTTAGAGCAATGAGTAAAAAGCGATTACGTTTAATTTATTTTTGACATGCAGTTAAAAGTGAGGTACTTGGCTTTGGTTCATTGTTCATTATTATCTTGGAATGCCCACTAAAGTTCGTTCCATGTGCAAGTGGAGTGCGCGTTTTAAAGAAGTGTTTACAAGAGAGGAATTTACGTATCAATTGAAATATACATATGTGTTAGAAGTAAACATTTAATATGGAAACAAAGAAAAAGATCAAGAAACAAAAAAAATTATAAGAACAAACAAAAAGAGAATGCAAACCAAATACTTAGTAAGACAAAAGTTATCAAATGATTAAAAGAATATACAAAATTTGTCTAACACTAAACTACAAGAATACCCTTTTCGATCTCTCACATCAAAGGTTATCAGGTAACATATTAAACAGACGATGTGCAGTGAAATGCTAAACCCGTGAAAAGTGCGTTTTTTATACTGTTGGTAGGGCTACAAAATTGTAGTTTTTATTAAGTCTAGCATCATAAAATCCCAAAATTTCCAAAATATGTTTTTAAGACTTCATAGCTGTAGGTATATGTATATCTACAGATGCCTTATGCTTGGTTGGTTGGTTGGTGAGGGTGAGTTTTCCACTCTTTACTGAAGCCTCTGATGGGCCCGTTGTGGTCCTTTCTTGTTTTTTAAAGACGGTAAAGGGTTGATTAAATTATGGGAAGCCACTGTATGTAGGGTTTGTGTTGTCGGCGAATCTGTTTGTTCGCTTGGAGAACTCCATGATGTCGCTTAGTTATACATTTCTGAAGCATGTAAGGTGTGGTATCAAATGTGCTCCCAGAGTTTTGTTACGTAGCCTCGCTGTAGCTGGGCAGCTGCAGAGGAAATGTTCTATATCTTCCTCCTCCTCCTGGCAGTTTGGGCATTTCGATGTTTCTGAAATGCCGATTCTATTTGCATGTTTATTAAGTTTGATGCGGTTCCTAAAGTAAGTCCCACCATCAGTCTTAATTGCGCTCTTCCAGAGTTAATCGCTCGTTTTGCCAGTTTATTAGTTGGTGTTTCTTATATTATTTTTGATACTCTACGTGTTTCTAGGTGTCCCCAGTATCTGCAAAAATCAATTTTGGTTCATTGATTTATTGCTTTCTTTTTTCCTCGCTCCTTCCCTTGCTAGTTCGTTTTTTCTTTTTGTTAGTAGAGGCTCGAGATCTAAATGTATATATATTATCGGACTGAGCCGCAAAGATATTCGCATACTTATGTCATTACTGGACACTGTGCGATAGGCCACCTGCTTAGCGAATGCATACGCAGACGAGGGATTCTCAACAGTTACGTCTTCGATGATCTAGAGAGAGAGAGAGATCTCTGTGAAAGTAGCTGTGCTATTAAGAACGTCTGAAAAAAATCCTTCTAATTAAATCGAAACTAGATTGATAAAAACAGAAAAGTGTTTCCGAAGTGTTTAATTGTTTGCTCAATTGAATGCACAGTTCGGAAATATGGATTTCATTTGTTTGTGCAAAAAAAAAAATCGTCGCGAAACGAACCAAGCATACAGTGCGTTGGTTTTTGTGGTAAATGGTTTCATGTGAAGTGTACAAATGTTACTAAATATGACACTGAACGAATGCAAGAAAATAAGAACATTTGTTTTCTGTGCAGCGAGTGTATCGAGTTTATGCGAGTTTTAAAGGAAAATCATGAAAAAATTATAACATCGATTGCGGAAACAAAAAATGTATTAACGGACATGTTTAAAGAGAGTGTTAAAGAAATAAGAGAGTGTGTGGAAGATGTGGTAAGCGGTGTTCGAGAAAAAAACAAAGGTGAAAAAAAGAGTGCAACATATGCAACAATGCTTAAAGCGCCTATAGTGGTAAGACCAAAACAAGTACAGGACTGTAAAAAACGGTTAAAGAAGTGAAAGAAAAAATAAATCCAACAGAATTGGCTTCAAATGTCAACAAAATATTGAATAAAAGGGATGGAGCGATTACAATCCAATGTTCAAGTGAAAAACAACGTCAGATTATGGGTAAAGAGATTGCAAACAAAATGAGTAAAGACTATGATATTAAAGTGAGTGAGATGCTTAATCCGAAAATATTAGTGCATGGTATGAGAGAATTGTTAACAGAATCACAAATAAAAGATGCCATTATCGCCCAAAACAAAAAAATAACATTTAAAGAGCTAAAATGTGTCAAAGTATTTAAATCGTTGAAAAAACAAAATATATATACATAATGCAATAATAGAAGTGGATGGAGAAGCTTTTACAGATATTTTAAAAGTGAAAAAAATATTTATTCAGTGGGATGAGTGCGTTTGTTATGAAAGTGTTAATGTCAAAAGATGTTTCAAATGTTGTGGGTTTAATCACAATTCTGATGTTTGTAAGAGTAATACCGATGTATGTGCAAAATGCGGCGAAGAAGGGCATAAAGTAAAAGAGTGTAAAAGTGACATAATCAAGTGCGTAAATTGTGTAAAGATGAAGGAGCGGCTAAATATCGACATTAACGTAGAGCATGATTCCAGGGATACCAACTGCCCAGTTTTTCAAAGAAAACTCAAAATGGAAAGAGAACGTATTTCGTACTAGCAGCTAAGTATTTTAAAATGTATATATTTAAATGTGCAAGGACTTACAAATAATTTTAGCGAGCTAGAAGTAATGGTAAGTCAGACAATGCCTCATTTAATCTGTTTAAGTGAAACGCATATGACGGATAAAATTAATAAATCGGAAGTGAGTCTAAATAATTATAAACATATATCAGTTTTAAGTACGTCGAATCACACAGGAGGGGTCTCGGTTTATATAAAATACCCATTAAGTTACCGAATAGGTCAAGAGAATAGAGATCATAATGGAACATATTGTTTAGAAGTTGATGTGGGTGATGTACGAGCGATGGTAAAATTTGTAGTAGTATATAGAAGTCCTAGTTTTTCAAAGGCCCAATTTTGCGCTATGTTCGAAGAGTTCATTGAAAACATTGTTGTAGATAGGGAATTGATTGTAGTAGGTGATTTGAATATTGATTGGCTCAGTGATTCTACTTACAAGAATCAAATTAAATCGATTTGCTGTGCAAACAATTTATCTGTTATGAATGATGAACCGACACGAATAACGGACCAATCGTCCACACTAATAGATTACGTAATTACAAATAATAAGCAAACAAAAGCAAAAAATAGTAAACATTTTAAAATAAGTGATCACGTGACAATTAATATTGAAATAACCGTGAAAAATAAAATTAATACAAATACTAATAAAAAATATAAAACAATTAACTATAATAGAAATGTTTTTTATTCTAAACTGTTGTCCAGTGACTTTGTTGGAGTAGATATTGTAAACAGTAATGTAAATGAATTGGCAGATTTATTTACTAATCAAATGGGTGTACTAGTTAAGGAAATGGTAATAGAAAAGAGAGTACATGGGAATGAATGTCAATGGTATAATAAGAAGCTAGAAAGACTAAAAAATATTAAAATAAATAGCTACGAAATAGCAAAATATAGAAAGGATAGGCAATCTTGGGATGAATATAAACTAGCAAGAAATTCATACAAGAGTGAATTACGGAGTCTGAAGGATAACTTTGTAAGAAATAAGATTAGCTCATCGCGAAACCAAAAAGATACGTGGAAGAATATTAAACAACTTATCTTAAAGAAAGAGCAGGGTGAAATTTGTAATGTTACATTTGGTGGAAATATAGTGCGTGGTAGTAAAAAGATTGCGTGTCAGTTTAATACTTTCTTTTTAAATAGTGTTGAAAATATTATTAAAGATATACCTAAATTAAGTTATGATGATAATATGGCGCAGGTTAATACTGTGTTCAAATTTAAAAATGTACGCACAAAAGACATTGTAATAGTGTTAAGGAAAATGGGTACAAAAATAGATTATAATTTTATGAGCGCGAATATGTTTTTAGATGGAATTAAAATATTAGGTCCAGTATTGAGAGAGCTCTAAAGTTTTCCTGAGGTTCATACCCAATTTTGAGCGGTTTTAGTAGATAAAAAGATTTCGTATCATTAGCTACTCTTAGGACGAACTCGAGGATCAGGATCATCAAGTTCATACTAAATCTATATGTGACTCCATTATAAAAAGCGGTTTATTTCTTGTCTTTCAACAGGTTGTAATGGATAGTTGCCGTAAATGGACACAATGGACCGAACTGATTGTCTAAGTGGAGCTGTGGTAATCGCCACAAGAGCACCAAATTACCTACCTTCTTAGTAGAGGCTCTTTTTTAATGTAATGCGTATCGCATTACCCAATAATCGGGAACTACCAGCGACTTCGCGTCAGACAATTGTTGGAGACACATTTGTTGTATTCGGTCAGTGTTGGCCATATGCAAAGCCATTTATATCATTTTACAGGATTATAGTATAGTCCGTCCAATCTTAGTCCAAAATTTCACGAACCAGGTATTTTAGATATTTTACTCTTTTTCTGACACACAAAAGAGTCGCACGAAACTTTCTCGTTCATCAAAAGTTTGGTTGAGTCAATTTGTAAGTAGGTAACAAAGTTTAGAAGTAACCGTCCATAAAATGTAAGAATAGGTATTGTTAAATAAAATTCACTTAGGTAATTCATTCGATATGGCAGTAAGTACATATCAAATAGCAATCTGCGTTTTTATAAGACTGCGCTCTCAGTTACAGGCAATTTTCGCAAGTTCTGGTTAGAGAATTATAAGCATCTAATGTATACTATTCAAAAGCTCTTACACTTAACAAGATTTTTGAGAACAAGACAAGCGTAGTTAGAGTTTTTGTTAAGTCAGAATATATACCTGAAAAAAATTGTAGGATATTATCTGATTAAATGTAAAATTTGCTGGGTAGGTAAAGTTTTGCTAAATTTGGATCTTTGATGAACATTTTTAGATGCTTTGCGAAATGGGGGACTTGTTTAAAATATTATATCTTGATATTTGTGAGAGATTTTGCTTTGAAATTCGGTAATTGAGCACAAAAAGCCTCGCGGAAAAAAATTGAAATATGTGGGCGGTATTGAAAAATGGGACGTGGCACAGGGCTATGCCGATCCTGGCACAGGAAATGAGTCATCATTCAAGATCAATAAAGTAGATAAGAAATGTTGTGTGTGTGTATATGAATATGAAGTAGATAAGAAATGTGTGTATGCGTGTGTCTGATAAGAAAGCAAGGTTGCTTCAAGGGCACTAAGCAGATGATAAGGAATAAAAAAAAACTCTTCAAGACCATTAAGCGGATGCCAAAAATAGATCATGAATGAATGAGTAAAACTAAACGAAATTGAGATACAGATCAAGGTTGAATTTAATTTATACAAAATTATATAAAATAAGATGATTAAACGTTCCAAGGTTATGCAAAACTCAAAGAGTTGAATGTACTCTTAATGTAAATAAAACAAAGTTTTAAGGTGAGCTCAGAACATGAATCATGTCATTTGCAGTAAGGTTAGTCATGTAAGGTGATATTTTGAATGATCTGTTGTAAAATCCTTAAATAATATACAAAACATATAAAAGGAGATAATTCAATTTCGGAATAGCATACATTGAGTAATGTTTTTTGAGAGTAGATCCCAAGTAATTGAAAAGGGTGATTTATCTCAACGTTTGAAGAGACATTTGAAAGAGTACAAAATAAAGTTCAGGTTGAAAGTAAAACCGATAAGAAGAGTATGGAAGATAGTATTCGATATATTTACAAAACCAACATGTTTTGGTGTGAAGTGTTAAGGGAAGGTGAAGGTCTATGTACTTGCGAAGCTGGTTGGACTGAGATATTTCTCAGATGTAATCTTTCATAGAATGATTTGTGAACTTTATGCAACACCTGAAAATGGGAATAGCTGTTTAGTCTTTCGTTTAAGAAATGGTGAATCTATAGCTTCTATTTCCAACAGTCGGATGAAATTTCAAGCATTTCAACAAGTCAAGTTGCATTTGGTGGATATTGAAATAACTTTTGATGGGCCGGTTTTATCAAATTTAAAGGCTAAGAGGAAAACAAATCGATTTCCAATAGATTGCCCCTTTGGTGCTGGGGTTGAAACAATAAAATTGATCTCAGTAGGGAAGAGATAGATCAAATGTTCGAAAACCCAGACATGTGAATGAAGGGGTAAACGAAGAGGCTGCGAAGCAAGGAGTACCTAAACGAAGAGGTTGCGCAGGAAGAAGTAAATAAAGAGGGGGAGAAGGAATATGGAAAATGATACATCTGTCAAATACTTATTTGAATGCTATAATTCACAGAAAGTGGTATGATTTTATGTTTTAAAACTAGTAGTTTATTTTTCATTGATTTATCTTAGAGCTTGTCTTCATCGAAGTAAGACTTATAGAATATAAAAATGTTTTTCATGTATTAACTATCGATTTTTGTAATTTTACCAATATTCCTTAATGGACTACCGCTGGAATTCGACCTAAAAAACAGAAATTATATGGAAAATGTTGCTTTCGCATTGAGTTTACCCAATAATGATACTGTACTACAAATTGGATTATCATATCATTTCGGTTTCATCAAATAATAACAACAACATCACTACTAGAAGCCCATCCCTGCATAATGATATCATAGCTCCAACAACGGAAAGAATTGAAAGGACAAAATTTGCAACTGTGCATGAAGCGATCGAAGGATTTAGGCAAGATTTGATTAAAAAATAAATCGATATAGGTATCAGGAATAATTGAGAGCAAACATTTTTTAAACGTTTTTTATACGCATTTTAAATTGCAATTTGATGACAATAAAGAGTTAACTATTTGTTGCACATATTTTATTATATTTCATGTTTCGAATATCATGAGTATATATATGAGTTTACAAACCAAGAAGTTGTATTAGTTGTATTAATTGTTTTTTATTTTTCCATTCTTCTTCTTCAGACAGACTTGAATACTGTAATGGAGATTCCTTTTCTATATCTAAGGGTGATATAAATTGTAACTTTCTTCGTTTCAATGGTTTATTCATGTCTTCAACACTTGGGGTTTTGTTCGTTTTAGTATCTTTTACAAGCTCTGCTAAGGGCTCCACAATGCGCATGAAAGTGTTTTTAAAATCAGTCTTCTTTATAATACTTGCAGTCTTGATGGACAAATATTTCTTCTTCAATTATTGTTTGTTGCTATGAGGTATTTAAATAAACTTTCATTGATATTAATGTTGTTGTATACGAATCAGGTTCCAAAATAGGTCAGTTCCAAACAGGTCAGTTTCATTTAGGGCGGTTTAATACAGGGTCTGTTTTATATAGATCGGATTTCAACAGGAATCAGTTTCAGACAGGGTAGTTTAAAGCAGGGGTATGTTTTAAATAAAGGGTGGTTAAATTTTAAGGGCCGATGTTGAATGTGAACCACACCTAAACGTTTTCTGCATTTCATTGGACATTTCTCAATTTCAGACTAATTCAGTTTGATACAACCATGGAAAGATACACAATTGAGCAACGCATTAAAGTTATTCAGGCTTATTATGAAAATGGGCGCTTAAATCAAAATGCATATCGGTGCACTTCCTGATTTTTTCGGTCAATTTAATCTTCCAAATGTGCGTACAATCGGAAAAATCGTACACAAATTTGAGCAAACCGGGTCTGCAGGAGATGTGAAAACACCAGTGCATTCTCGTACAGCTCGTACTGCAGAAAATATTGCTGCTGTTCGCGATAGTGTGGCTGAAGAGCCGTCCACCTCAACTCGTCGTCGTGCCCAAAAATTGCACCTCTCACGTGAGATGATAACGAACTTTTTATGGCCCGAATTGGAAGATATGGATGTGGACGATATGTGGTTTCAACAGAACGGTGCCATTTGCCACACAGCTAACGAAACAATGGCTCTTTTGCGCGAAAAATTCAATGGCCGTGTTATCTCACGTCGCGATGTCAATTGGCCGCCAAGATCATGTGATTTGACACCGTTGGACTTCTTTCTTTGGGGTTATTTAAAAGAAAAGGTGTACGTCGATAAGCCAGCAAGAATTCAAGGGCTTAAGGATGAGATAATTCGGCACATTAACGGCATAGAACCTCAATTATGCCTCAGCGTCATCAAAAATTTGGACCATCGGATGGAGGTGTGCCGCCGAGGTCGCGGCGGCCATTCGGCCGATATTTTGTTTTTACATAATTGAACCATACAAATATTATCATAGTAAAAAGAAATGACAATAATTTCCTAAATAATTTGTGTTTTATTCAAAATTCAACATCGGCCCTTAAATCTTAACCACCCTTTAGATTGGATCTAAACAGGAATCGGTTTCAAGCAGTTTCATACAAGCCGATTTCAAACCAATAATTATTATTGAATAAGCTAGTATATGTTTATGCAATTGTAGTCTCTTTAAATGAGTTTTTGTAGCGCCCCTTTGATATAGTGCTATCCTTATCTATAACTAAGTATCCATAGATTTTTTTCCAACATTCAGAACGCATTTGTTTGAATTGCCTCATTGTATTATCTGAACAAATAACGTGACATGTTTAAGATTAAGTTCATCTTGCTTAGAAAGAATTATAAAATTAGTATTGTCATGGATCAAATGTTTCGGTATATGTGTATATGACTTGCATAAGTAGAAAATATCAACGTTGTTATGACACCCCATAAGAAAATAGTCTCGAATTATATTTTGCTTATCGCATGCTACATCATCAAATATGAATACCGAATTTGGTTTTGTTTCGGAAGGTGTTATGATTTCGCAATTATTTGACATCGGCGCAGAGATCAAGCGAAGAATCACTCTTTGTCAATCGCTGTTCCTTCGGGCTAAGGCATCTAAGAAGTTAAGCCCTCTCCCATAGAACCAAGGAGATATTATATAAGACCTTAATCCCGGTCCTACTTTATGGTGCTGAAGCATGGACTCTGTCAAAAGCGGATGAAAACCTTCTGGGATGCTTTGAAAGAAAGATTCTGCGAGTGATATTCGGTCCAGTTTGTGACAATGGAATATGGAGAATAAGATTCAACAACGAACTATACGGGCTATACAGCGACGCTGACCTGGTCAAAAATCTTAAAATACAATGACTGAGATGGCTGGGATACGTGAAGCCTATGGACAACAACGCACCAGCCCGACGAGTCTTCGAATCCACCCCTGAGGGACAACGCAGCAGAGGAAGACCCCACCTTAAGTGGCGCGAAATATTCGAGAGCGACCTCAACCAACTTTGTGTGCGTAACTGGAGGCAGCTAGCGAGGGACCGTGGTCCATCCCGGACTGTAAGCACCACCAAAAGTAAAAGTAAGTAAATAATTTTGGAATGATCTTTTTTGTCCCTCCTGTTTGCCCTCTGTACCGGCTATCGACTTGATCATTCCGACGAAATGATTAGAATCATTTACTGGCATAAGAATGCACCCATCCGATGGTTAATCTATTAATCCGAATGTGTAGAATGATGTATAAGAGAAAATATTGCCTTGCAAGTCGGCATGATACCAGTTTTTTGAATGATTTTAGTTCCGAACGAAGGCATACGCAAACTGTTATTGTACTTCGAATGTTCTTTAAAAAATCATCCGATTCAAACAATGATTTTAATGGCTCCAGAGGCGCCAATTTCACTTTGCCGCTCGCACAGAAAAGGCCGGTCGTTTCGTCTTTAAATTTCAGCGCGTTTCAATGGTGACACACAATTATAGTCATCGCTCCAATATCGAAAGTCGCATCACAGCCATATATTTCTGTTGGTTCATACTGAAATGCCAGTCATTCGAATGTCGGAAACGACGCTCGTCTTGCCACTCTTCGATTTGAACTTGTTCCCAGAATCCCAGTAGCAGTACGAAAACGAATTGACGCAGCTCTTATTACTTGCAATCTCAAATTTCTTGCCTGTTGGTCTTATGCCATGCGATGATGCAATGTCCCATTCTTCGCATTCTTCTTCAGTTTGGCTTCGTTGATATATTTGGGTGCATTCGTCTTGGCATTTTCAAAAAATCATTAAAATATACTTTTCAATAACTATTTTGTCCGCGTTTAAACGTTTTGCATTTAATTTTTACATTTTCAACTGTATAAAAGCAATGAAACTGTTGAAGCGATGCACGAAATCAAAATCACTGTTGTGCTCACATTCTCAATTTACTTTTTGAATACGTAGTTTTCTAATTACTATTTGACATGGAAAAGTCAA
Source organism: Cheilosia urbana (assembly GCA_946477585.1). Lineage (NCBI taxonomy): Eukaryota > Metazoa > Arthropoda > Insecta > Diptera > Syrphidae > Cheilosia > Cheilosia urbana. The sequence goes on along the minus strand of OX297854.1, from coordinate 240,741 downwards.
AATAAATATTTAATAGGCAGAATAATTGGATGGCAAATCAGGAACTCACAGCAGTTTTCCGGAATTTTTTCTCTTCCTAAACCTTATATCCAGCAATATGAACGAAACAAAAAAAGGATCATGAAAATCGTCCCAGGGGTTATCGAGTTATAACATCATCGAGTTTCACCCCTAAAAAATTGTATATAGAGAAGAAGAAGATTGAATACTTAAGTAGGTACTTAAAAATCGTATGGTTCGATTAATATTAAATGTAATTCAATAAATTGTTACCAATATGAATTTTTCGACATAACAGGACCATTTTGCAGCCTATTCGAGTTCTTCAATACATTAGGGAGATATTTGGGTCACTGATTATAAATTATATACCTTAGCTTTGCAGTAAAACTAATAAACTATTCAAATGTTCACAGTAAAAATATAAATATGAATAAAATATTTTCAATTTTATTTTATTTATTTGATAAAGTAGAAAAATAATTGTTCATATGAATAAAATTTGTTGCAGAGATTGAGTTAACGGTATTTATGTATACAGCTGAACAGATCCTTCAATATTCAATATTCTTTCCAGGTAGAGATGCGGGCAACAGATAGTACGAGATATATTAGAGATGATTTTGCGGTCCAGCTAACATTTGATCTTTGCCATAGAAAAGTAATTGCCGTAAGTTACTGGATCGATGACCTAACTATACTTTACTTTAAACTTCAGTTTTGAATTGATATTTAAATAAATAAGTCGAAGTTAAAAGTTAAAAAAAATGTAGGTAGTCGCAGTAGCCTAGTGGTTAGTGTGTTGGACTGCTATGCGGGGGTCCCAGGTTCGAATCCCGCAAAAACCCAATTCCGACTTAGGGTTTTTTTCCACTGCGCTACCTCTCGCGAAACTCACACAAAACGAATGGTTGTGAGAAGCTAGGCCTAGGGTCTCTCCGAACCTGTTGCGCCAACTATTTTTTTTTTAGGTACAGTTTCCGCAAAGCAGTCAGAATTTTTCGGTAGTAGTATTTCATTCGTTCCAAAAATGAGAAACTCACACAAAACGAATGGTTTGGAGAAGCTAGGCCTAGGGTCTCTCCAGAGCGGTTGCGCCAACTATTTTTTTAAATTTAGTCAGAATTTTTCAGTCAGAAGTAGGTACTGGCAATCAAGGTGGCGTGTAGTGTAGATTGCTCAGGGCTAGGTGGACCAATCTGACGAACATTTCAAGAAATTTTGGCCAACCTACAATCAGAAGAAATAACCTCCTATTCGATTGCGTGCAATTTGTGAAATTTCAATATTCGAAGAGGAAAGCACAGATTCATCAGTCCCTGTGCACAATTTGCAGAGCGTAGTTTCTTCCGTGCGTGTGCTGAAATTTAAGACAATTTGTTTCTGCTTTGGTCCAGTTTCTTGGGCTTAAGAAATAATATTATTTTGTAAACAAAACAATTAAATTATTCAAAAAAACTGTCGACTCATCTGGGGTTTTATCCATTGCTTATAGTTTTATGTTTTTTTTTTACGGAATTGTTATCTCAGTTATTTGACATTTAACTTGCAGTATCGTGGGTTTGAATCAAATTTGCATAATTTGGATTTCCATATTTTTTTTTTTAGAAACTATAACCTTAGATATTTAAGGTTTTATTTTCATTATAAATGAATAATATTTTACTGCTAGTATTTTAGCAGTTCATATAAATGTCCGTCAGTCTCTCTACCCGTATGTGCCCAAAAATTTAAGTAGGTGAGGTGAACATAACTGCATAGGTACTCAGTTTTTCGAAAAAAAAAAAAAAAATCGAATAACGGTAGGTAGTTCTCGAAAACGGTCACTACGATTGTAACAAAAATCCATTTCTATGGTAACATGTTCATTAATCACTGAATAGCAAACTTAATTTTTCTCTGTATTGTCGTACAATGGATTTTTGAAAAAAGTCATTCTTTAAAAATGTAGTTTTCTTTAATTTACCTGAAAACGGCAATGAGTATAATTGATGTTTTCAAATTTATTACGTCCTTAATTTGCAATTCAAATCACCGAAAACGCTTATTTTAAAAACTGCTCATATCTCGAAAACCCCATTTTCGTTTTGGATAAAACTTTAAAAACCATGTAATCCTTATATAAATAATATGTATATTATATAATGTAGTAATTTTTCTCTGTACTGTCGTACAATGGATTTTTGAAAAAAGTCATTCTTTAAAAATGTAGTTTTCTTTAATTTAGGTACCTGAAAACGGCAATGAGTATAATTGATGTTTTCAAATTTATTACGTCCTTAATTTGCAATTCAAATCACCGAAAACGCTTATTTTAAAAACTGCTCATATCTCGAAAACCCCATTTTCGTTTTGGATAAAACTTTAAAAACCATGTAATCCTTATATAAATAATATGTATATATAAGTTAATCACTACACCGAAATAATTAATAAAAAAAATCTTTTCTAGAGCAGTTTGCTCTGACCTTTATTGAGTTTACTTCTTAACTAACTACAATCAATAATTTTATATTCGATTTTACCTCGGTACTTTGCATTCCTAAGGTATTGAATTGAATTGCAACATGAATTTCTGTGGAAATTCGCTGTATCGAGGCAGACGCTTTGTCAGCATTTCCGTTGCTCGTGTTGATGTTAACTCTTCCCCTCTAAAAAACGATCGTCATCGGTCGTCAGAAGTATGGTAGGTTGTTGAACTTTGGGCTGCTTGGATATTGGAGATAGTTGACCTCAGGAACGGAAAGTCTATCGATGATTGTTACTGGTCCATTCGTCTTTGTTGTCGGTTGTTCAATTATGATTTCTGTGTTGTTTCTTCTTGGCAAGATTTTGCATATGATCGCTATTGTAATAAGTAGTCCTAGTACGGAGATGAGGGAATATGTTGTTACTCGTTGATTATCGTTTTCTGTTTGTAGAAGGTGGATCTTATTGGTATTGTTAATATGGAGATCCTTCATCATTTCTAGTGAGAGTAATTCACGGTATTCGTTTTCCTTGGGACTGGTTTGCAATATTGCCGGAAGTGGTTTAATCATTGAGGCTTCTTTGGAGATGTATTGGATTCCGTTCAAAGTGATGGTCATGTTATGGAATTTTACCAAGAATGTTCCATTTAGGTTGTGTGTTGTGTTATCAAATTCAAGGGTGCCGATGAATTGGTTCAATAGCATTATGCCCGTTGATATTTCATCTATGGTCGGAATATGATGATTATTTATTTTGTTGCAAGTAGCTGGTAGACTTTTTAATAAATTAGGAATGCAAGTATCGTTTGTAATATTGACAATATTTTTTGAGTTACAAATGGATAGATTGTTAAAAGTTTTACATTTGTTTGTTGTTCCATATAATTTTTCATTATTTCTTAAAATTACCTCGTACAATGTTTCTGTTACAATGTTTTTCTTTTTAATTGGCTTTATTAACAAATTTTCGTAAATTTCATTCGTTGTTAAGGGAATGTTTATTATGTAGAGGATTGACGTACTATTGCTTAAAACTTTTATATCTGCAAAGTCTAGGGCTTCTTCTATTGTTGTGTAGGGTAATTTTTGTTCATTAAATACTTTGGTGGCTAATTCTATTTCATTTTTTGACAATATAAAAGAGTTTATTGTACCTAGTTTAGCCCAATGAATGGCATAGTTAATATTCTCTAGTTCTTCTTTTACAATTTTGATTTTATATTTGAGATTTGATATAATTTCATAATTTATTTTATTATTATTTTTAAGTAAGTTTTGGATTTCATTCTGGATTCTCGTAATATTGTTTATTCGTTCGTTATACAATTCATTAATAATAACCTGTTTATTGTTGTTTTTTAGAACATCTGTAATTTTTTCTTTTATTGTAACAAAGTCATCGTGGTCTGGGTTGCCAGCAATCCATTTCCAACCTTTGCCTATAAAGTCTAGAGAACGTTTCGCTATTCTGGGTTGTAAGTTATGTAAAAGATTACGGATTTGTTGAATTTCATGTGATATTAAGGGAAAAAGGATTTGACTTTGGGTTGTTTCGAGATTAAGGACTGGTGATATGTCGGAAAGGAATTGCTCATATTGTTTAAGATTAATGCTATGTATTAACTTGAAATGTCCATCTTGAATTTTTGTTTGCCCTGTATGTAGGGAGACAATTTGGGAGTTTGAGAAATCCATGATCTGGATCTCCGCTCGACCAAAATAGATGGTGCATCTGAAAGAGAATTAGTTTCTTATATTACTTTTATGGACTATTTTTCCGGATTCTGTTACTATTGTAGAGTTTCTATTTTCCTTAATGATTTCTTGTCTATACCTATTTGTTAATTTTGAACCTAACCGTTTGTTGTTTTTTACATAAATGACCTGTCCTATCTGATAGTCCTTCTGCGGTTTTCTTTTTTTATTATGATATTTAATATCTTTTTCCTGTTTTGCTTTAATTTTCTCGATGTTAATTAAACGTGTCTTTTCAAATTGTTCCGGGTTTAGTCTGGGTATTCGCCCATAGTAAAGTTCTATGGGCTTTTTACCTGTAGTTGAATGGATAGTAAAATTGTACTCGTTAACGGCTCGCTGTAACAGTTCTTTGAAAGACCGTGAAGGTCCTTCCGATTTGAGACATCTCATAATCTCAGATAGGGTGGAGTGAAAGCGTTCGACTTGGCCGTTCACTTCACTTTTGTATGGTGGTGTTTTGAAAATTTTGATTTGGAGGTCATCTTCTAACATTGAGGTTATCGAGGCTGAGTTAAGAGCCTTTTCGTTGTCTATAACAACGACTTCGGGGACACAAAAGTAGAACAAGATATCACGTAAAGGTTCCTTGATATCTTCGATTGAACGGGATGATATTATTTTAGCCTGTGCGAATTTCGTGAACTTATCGACGGCGGTCAACACGAGGTATTTTTCCGTAGAAAATATGTCTATATGGAGGATGTTACCAGGATAGCTAGGGATCGGTGTGTGATTCAAATGTGGTTTGTTAGGATGCCTGTCATATTTATTCTCCTTGCATGTTACGCATCGGTTAACTAGTGTTCTAATTTTTGAGGACATTTTAGGGAAGTAATAGTTTTCCAACAGTTGAATCCTGTTTTCTTCGGCGTTACGATGTGCTCTTCGATGTATCTTCAGAATTTTTTCTTCTTGCTCTATTTGGCCGGTTATGTCTTCAACAAATTTTTGGGTGAATCGAATACGATAATCTTTAAAATGTAACGGATAAATTTCTTGTACTCGTCCCATCGTCATTTCGTCTGTTAGAAGTCCGTTAATAGTATTTGGATTAAGGTATCTCTTGAAAATGTTAATGATGTCGTTTGTTGAGTAGTCTTGGCGTATCAGAATATGTCTTGTATAGTTGTCAAAGGGGTTCTGGATTTGATAGCTATTTTCATTTCCTATCTTGAGTAAAAGTTGATTTCGAAAAACGTTTATAGGGATTTCTACAGATGGAATTAGGTTTTGCGCTGAACTGTCAGCACTGTGTTCTGTAGGGGTCATTGAGTGTATTTCAGTTTTTGGGGGTCTCGAGAGAGAGTCAGCAACCACATTTTCCTTACCTGGTTTATATTTTAGCTCATAATTATACTCCTCCAATATGGCTTTCCACCTTTTCATTTTGGAGTTTGTATTTTTGTTACTTAGAGCATAGGTAAGTGGTTGGTGGTCTGTGAAAATGTTGACTTTCCGGGATCCGTAAAGGAAGTTTCTCAAAGAATTGAGGGACCAAATAATCGCCAGCATTTCTTTCTCGTTCGTGGCATAACCTTCTTCTGTTTTGCTTAAGGTTCTGGAGAGAAATGTGATTGGCTTATCATCCTGTGAGAGGACTGCTCCAATGGCGTAGTCGGAAGCGTCAGTTGTTAATTGAAAGCTTTTGTCAAAGTCTGGATATTGAAGAATAACTTCTTCGGAGGCGAGAGAGTTTTTTAATTTGTGGAATGCTTCGATGGCATCTTGATTCAACTGAATAAGTTTTTTCTTTGACATATTTGCGGACACATGTCCATCTTCCCCTCTTAAAAGGGATGTCAGTGGTTTTGCCAACTTTGAGTAATCTCGTATAAAGCGGCGGTAATACCCTGACATTCCGAGAAAGGATCGAAGTTCTTTTAGGTTTTCAGGAATAGGTCGATCAACTATAGCTTGTACCTTTTTTGGATTGGTTTTTATTCCGAATCTTCCAATAATAAACCCTAAAAATTCTACTTCTTTCTGGAAAAATTCGCATTTATCGAGCTGAATTTTCATATTTGCTTTTTCTAAGGTGTGAAATACTTTTTCCAGATTTGAGAAATGTTCGGTTTCGTCTTTCCCAAAGATGACAATGTCATCAATGTAAACATAGCAACATTTTCCAATGAGGTCTCTTAGAATGTCATCTAGCGTTCTCTGGAAAATGGAGGGGGCGTTCTTTAGCCCAAATGGAAGACGAGTAAATTCGAACTTGCCATTATTTACCGAAAAGGCAGTTTTTTCTATATCAGAATCCTTAAGTGGGATCTGATGGAAACCACTTTTTAGGTCCACTATGGAAAACCATTGATTTTTACTAAGGTTTGCAAGGATTTCGTATATTTCAGGGATTGGATACTTGTCGGCGATAGTTATAGCGTTTAGCTTACGGTAATCAATTACCATTCGAAACTTCTTTTCTCCTGAAGCATCCATTTTTTTGGGGACAACCCAAACAGGAGAATTGTAGGGAGATCTTGATGGTCTTATGATACCGTCTTCTAATAGTTTCCGTATTTCTTTTTCGACTTCATTTTTAAGTGCCATGGGGTAAGGATATGATTTCGAGTACACGGGGTCTCGAGTTGTGGTTCGAATTTCTCCTTTGACCATGGTGGTATAGGTTAACTTTTCGTTTGGTTCCGAAAAGAGATTGGGGCATTTATGAATAATTTTAATAAGTTCGGAATGTTGTTCTTTAGTCATGTGGTCGGTTCTAATATTTATGTTATTGACAAATTGTGATTGATGTTGTTTGAGCGGAATGGAAATTCTTGGATGAGAGAAACCAGGGTGAATAGACATATGGTTTCTACTTGTGTTAATGATAGCATTTAAATGTTTTAGTGTGTCATGTCCTATGATACCATCAAATGAAATAAGACTAGGGAGAATAAAAAATGTAATTTTGTCAGTTTGGGGGCCAAAAAGTTGAATAAGTGCATGATGGGTTATTTTAATATTTCCCCCCACGGAGTGAGCGTAGAAGGGTTTAGCATTTAGTAGGGGATTCTTTATGTGACGTGGTTGAACGTAATTCTTGTTGGAACCTGTGTCAACAAGAAACTTCAGGGTCTCTCCACTTCTAGAAATGTGTTCGAAATAAGGAAGTGAAGAGGGCGTTAGTCTAAAAAATAGATGTCATCCAGTTCTTCGTGTTGGTCAAAGTTTTCTCCTCCACTCTGTTCAGTGTATTCTTCTAGTGATTCGTCATAATTTTGGTCTTCCTCTGCAATTTCTGTCTCGTAGTCTTCCATGGATTTTTCTTCGTCACCGAGTTGAGCTGTGTGATGGATTCGCTGCATCTTTTGTGGTTGGTGTATTTGCTGCGAATGTTGTCGTTTTTGTATGAATTGTTGATTCCTTGGTCTATTTTGATAGTCTACTTTCTGAGTCCTCAGGGAGTAGTCAATGGACATTGGTTTCGGTGGGAGAGGTCGTTGATTTGGTGGTATTCTTTGTTGTTGGTGCCTAGGCTGGTATTGGACATCTCTATAGAGTTGAGGTTGTTGTGGAGCACGAGGGTTGTGCAGTAAGTGGGGATAGAAATTGTGTCTAGGAGCTGGGGCTGGTGCAGGTCCTGGAGGACTGTTCCTTTTAGCGGGAACTGGAGGTGCTTGTTGAGACGATCTGGGAGAACTGTGGGAATTGTTTGCGTACTGGGCGCGAAAGTCTACGTTTTGTAGTTTCAAACACAAATGCAGGGCCTGTGGAAGGTCTGCTGGTTCACGTATGCTAAGCAGGCGAGGCAGATCTCCTTTCAAACCCCTGACGAAGGTATCGAGGGCCTTGTCACGGTAGCATTGAGTCATGTTGTTCATAGCATCTTGACTCATTTCCATTGATCCCAGTTTGTTTAGGATTAATGACAAGTGGTGATAGACGATCTGATAGAATTCAGAAATCGTGCTATTGCCTTGCACTAGCGTTGTCATTTGATATTCAAGGGTTCCTAAGTCCCTTTTATCCGCATAGTGAAGAGTAAGGCATTTCGAGATTTTCTCCCAGTTAAGAGGCGTGTTGTACGACTCTAGCACGACGTCGGCATGTCCTACGATTTTGTTGCGAATTACAGACAAAATGCCATAGTACTTGGGAGTACCCCTAACGTGATCATAAATTTGGATTATTCTCTCAACACTCTTCTTCCATGAATTGAATTCATGAGCTTGCCCAGAGAATTCTCGTAGACTTTTAACTACGTCTGGTATTTTGTCAAGGTCGGCTAAATTATTATCAACTAAGTTGATGGGTTGGTCGACTTCGTTATTGATGTCGGCCGCGGGATTCATTATCGAATTAAATATTTGTCTTCCTTGTATTTGTAGCGTTTCTGCTACTAATCTGGTGATTAGTTGAACTAAATCGTTAGGATTAATACCTTGAGCAAGTTGGGGGGCAGGTTGGGGAGCAGGGCCAGGGATAGGTGGATCTGCGACGTGTTCCAGGCGTGCTGGCCTAATAAGGTTATTTTGATTTGCCATATTGGCTGAAACGTTTCAAAGTATCTAATTTGAAATAAAAGCAAGAGCACGGATGGAAATAGATAACGGCAAAGAAAGAGGAACGATTTTTTCAGATGTTATCTTAGTTCTAATGTAATAAACTTGTTTGAATAATGTTTTGTTAAATAAAATCAATTAATTAATCAATAGGTTTCTTTACACGGTTTTTAAGTTGTGCTTTTAGGATTTAACTTCACTTGTTTACTCTTATTATTTCTCTTATTATTTCAAAAATTGATTCACTTCTTAGAGCTAGACTTACAATAATAGTATGAAGTGTTGCTCCATGTGTTGATTAACGATATTTTTTGTTTTGGTGGTTCTTCTATTCCTATTCAGGCGGCTGCAGCTTTATAGTTGCTCCTTTTTGTCCTTGGTTATCGGGCTACTGGGGGACCTCTTTTCTGTTCCTTTTTATCCTTGGTTATTGGACTACTGATGGAACTCTTTTCCTGAAGTTGCGAATTAATGTTGAACGTGTAAGTTCGAAAGCCACACAATGGGCGCCAGTTAATCACTACACCGAAATAATTAATAAAAAAAATCTTTTCTAGAGCAGTTTGCTCTGACCTTTATTGAGTTTACTTCTTAACTAACTACAATCAATAATTTTATATTCGATTTTACCTCGGTACTTTGCATTCCTAAGGTATTGAATTGAATTGCAACATGAATTTCTGTGGAAATTCGCTGTATCGAGGCAGACGCTTTGTCAGCATTTCCGTTGCTCGTGTTGATGTTAACTTATATAATGTAGTGAAGGCGTATCGCTCAAGTTGGATAAAACTGCACACAGTGTGCAAAATTTGATTAAAATCGGTTTAGTAGTTTAGGATTCCATCGCGGAGGAAACCTGTGACAAGTGATTTTTATATAGGTATAAGAAGATCTATCGATAATCGATCTATCACGAACAATACTTCCAATCATTGACAACTTAAATCAGCGTCATTAATCTATTGCAGTCAAAAATAAAATCATACCCTAACAGATAAAAAAATAGAAACTCCTACTATGCCTGTCATCGTAATCAAAAATCTTGTAAAGAGTAAGAGCCTATAAAGTAGTACAGCAGGCTTTATAACTCTCTAACCAGAACTTGCGAAAATTGCCTGTTAGGTTAGGTTAGGTTAACGGGTGGATACGGCAGGGTAAACCCTGCAGTACCCCACTTAGGTCCATGTGGACCCATTGTGATGCCCTTGTTGGGGGGTAGCCGATGTTGTTGGCGATGTTGTTAGTTCCTTCTAATTACTCGACCTTGTCCAGCCATCCTGATGTATTTATGAACCTGTAAAGATTAGATAAATTAACATCTGAAAGTTCTTGTATGTCATAGAAGTGGTATCTTCCAAGTGTTCTGTTCCTCAAGTGACACAGACTTGGGCAGTGACAGAGGAAGTGAGGTGTGTCCTCATGCACCTCCTCGTCTTCGCAGCCCCTGCATATATCGTCATTCTTGAGTTTTAATTTCATTGTGTGGTTTCTCAGGAAGTTGTGCCCTGTTAGGGCACCTACCAGTTTATGCAGCGACGTTCTATCAAACCGCATAAGCTTGCTAGTCCGACCTGCATTATACTCCGGCCATAGCTTCCGTGAAATTTCGCAGGTAGTTAATTCCTTCCACCTGTTGTTGGCTTTCATTCGAATCTTGTTTTCCACTCTCTCTCTGAGATTACAGAGCGGTGGATTGATCGATTTAATCGCCCGATCTTGATCCATAGCAGATCCATTTCTTGCCAGTTTATCAGCCATCTCATTGCCGGCTTTGTCCCTGTGTCCAGGGACCCAGCAGAGGCGCGTGGTATGCTGCGAGCAGAGAACCTTAAGCTCTTCACGGCAGCGGCGAACTAGCTTCGATTTTATTTCAATAGCAGACACTGCTTTTATAGCCGCCTGGCTGTCAATAAATATGGTAATATCATCATTTGGTATTGCCATCATTGACACCATATGGGCAGCTTCGGCGATTGCCAGAACCTCCGCCTGAAAAACACTACTGTGATCAGGCAGTCTGATCGAGTGGTGTATATTTAGCTCTTCGGAGAAAATTCCAGCACCTGTACCACAGTCCATCTTAGATCCATCTGTGTAGATGGATATCGATTTCCTATTTGTGGGTTCGTTTGTGTTCCATTCCTCCCTGCTGGGGAAATAGCAAGAGAATGGTTTATCAAAGTCAAGGTTGGGAGACAAATAGTCAGAAGTGACAGAGTCTCCCACGTATTTGTTCAGAATCTGTGCATGTCCCATTCTATAGGGTTTCCAGCTTTTGGTTTGGCTGATCCTGAGGGCACTTTTGGCTGCAGATTCTTGCATGTGTAGGTCTAGGGGTACCAGGTTGAGGATTGCCTCCATTCCAGCAGTAGGTGTTGTCCTTATTGCGCCGGTTGTACCTATACATGCTAGTCTTTGTATTTTGGTCATTAGTTTTAAGTTCGATGCTTTGTTTGTGGCTTGCCACCAGACTAAGCTTCCGTATGTAAGTATTGGATGCACAACAGCCGTATACATCCACAGAATTATTTTAGGGTTTGGTCCCCACCTTTTTCCGAAGATTCGGTTGCAGGCGTAAAAAGCATTTGCAGCCTTTTTTACTCTCTCATCGACATTTAGTTTCCAATTGAGCTTCCTATCCAAGATCGTACCCAGATATTTAGCACTCTCCGCTACCCTGAGAGGTATACCCTCAATAGTTGGAGGATCGAAGTTTGGAATCACTCTTTTGTTACTGAACAAGACTAGCTCAGTTTTTTGTGGATTGACTCCAAGACCGCATTGTTTTGTCCACGTATTAAGTGTTCGTAATGCGTTTTCTAGTAGTTCGCTTATGGTAGGTAGGAATGTGCCTGTAGCAAGTATTACTACGTCATCTGCATAAGCAGTTACTTTGACCCCTCTGTTTTCGAATTTTAGTAGTATTTCGTTTATGACAAGGACCCAGAGTAAGGGGGAAATGACTCCTCCTTGTGGTGTACCTCTTGAGGCTGTCACTCTAAGTTGAATGTCACCTAGTTTTGCATTCATATTTCTTTCATTGAGCAAACTTTCAATCACATTGGTAAGCTTTTGGTTTACGTTGTTATTGAGTAGTGCTCTCTTCACTGCACACGTCCTAACATTATTGAATGCTCCTTCAATAATTTTTTAATTTCAGTGGGGGCAATACCCCCATATATTAGGCTTAATACAAGCTAAAACTAACATTTAGGCTTAAAGTAACAACTTAAAACTAAGATGCTTAAAACTAAGACATGAAAAGCCTTAAAACTTAGACTTAAAGATAAGGAGAGTGGTGAAGGAGATCAAGTTTGAGGTGGGCAGAGCTGCGGTTGAAATCGAAAATTGAAAGGTTGGAATTAACCTTTCGCAGCATGCGGGAGATTGGTTCATTGGAGCCATATGAGGTACGGTGGTTTGATGGGTAAAAGAGTCGAGGGCAACGTAAATTACGGGGGTTTGTGTTGAAGAAAATAGAGTTGTAAAGAGACGCGCAATCGATGGAGCTTGAGAGAAGACGATAAATGAAAAGTATGTCCGCAGCGTCTCTGCGTTCCTCAAGGGTATTCAGGTTAATGAGATTGAGCCGGTCTGTGTACGGTGGCAAGATAAAAGGATCGTCCCAAGGCAGACCTCGGAGGGCAAATCGAAGAAAGCGACGTTGGACGCTCTCAATTCTGTGAGCATGAACTCGATGAAAGGGAGACCACACTTGACTAGCGTATTCAAGAAGGGGACGAACTAAGGTGATATAGAGAGATCTAGTCACGTAAGGGTCGGAGAATTCTTTAGACCATCGTTTAACAAAACCGAGTGATGAATTGGCCTTACGAATTATTTCGTCAATATGCGAGCGAAAATTTAGCTCCCTGTCGTACAATATGCCAAGATCGCTAAGAGAATGAACGAGGGAGATTGGTTGACCGTGGAGAAGGTAAAGTCGGGGAGGGGGCTTGTTACGCTTGCGTGATAGGGTAATGGATTGGCATTTGGGGATGTTGAGTTCTAAGCAATTTTTGAGGCACCAGGTCGAAAAACGATCGAGGTCTTCTTGAAGGAGACAGGAGTCATGAGGTGAAGAGATGCTTTTGAAGAATTTAGTATCATCTGCGTAGAGAGAGACGGACGAGTGTTTGATGACCTTCTCAAGATCATTTACCGTTAGGATGAAGAGAAGGGGACCTAAATGGCTGCCTTGTGGGACACCAGATGTTGCTAAGAAGGAGGACGAAAGTACGGACCTAAAGCGAACGCTATAATACCTGTTTTCAAGGTAGGAAGATACCCATTTTATCCATATAGGTTCAAATCCGAGGGCAGACAGTTTGAAGAGAATTAACTGGTGTGAAATCTTATCAAAGGCCTTGCTAAAGTCAGTTGCAATGACGTCGACTTCGTTGCCATTCTCTAAGGTTGAGACGGCAAAGGATACAAATTCGACGAGATTTGTAGTAGTCGATCTACCTTTCAGGAAGCCATGTTGGTAGGGTGAAATAAGGGACTTGCTTCGAAAACTTAAGACTTCGTATAAAATACTTTCAAAAAGTTTGGGTATATGTGAGAGTTTGGCAATTGGGCGGTAATTGGTAACTTCGTTTTTTGGTCCTTTTTTGTGTATCGGGGTAATGAACGAGGTCTTCCAAATCTGGGGAAATTCTCCGTTTGAGAGAGAAAGACGAAAGAGATCAGAAAGTGGGAGCGAGAGATTTGAAGAACACTTCTTAAGAAAAATGGCTGGAAGACCATCTGGGCCGGGTAAGAATTCGTCATTAAGCTTTTGTAACTTAATTTCAATTAGAGAAGGGTCTACTGTTTGAGGGAGAAAGGGACCGATAGAAAAGTTCGGTAAGTAGGTAAAGTAAGAGGGATCCGGTGCGAAGGAGTTATCGGCAAAAGATAGCTTAAAAAATGTGGCAAAAAAGTTTGCAATAGTATCTGGGTCAGTGGAAGATATATTTTTATAAGAGAGAGAAGGAGGGTAGCCGTCGGATTTTTTTTTATAATTGACGAATTGGAAAAAAGACTTTGGATCGTTTATTAGATTGGTGTGTGCATCATTTAGATAGCTTTGGTAGAGAGAGTTATAAAGCTGGGTAAAATTAAGATAAATACCGAGATAGTTGGAAAAGTCGGAAGAAGAACCGGAGCGGAGAAAAACTGCCCATAGCTTATTTCTTTTATTACGTAAGGAACGTAGTCTTCGATTATACCACGGGGGGGAATTGGATGAAGTTCTATGGCGAGAAAAAGGAACATAGAGAGAAATGGAGGTAAATAACTCTCTGTAAAATATGGAAAGAGCATCATTTAATGATAGATTGGCAAAATCGAAAGAGCATTTACCAAGATAGGCATTAATTTTTTGGAAGTTAGCCTTGTGAAAGTCGTAAGAAGAGATGACTCCGGGAGAACTGGACTGGTGTGGAGAGCTGTGGAAAAATGAAAGAAGAAGAGGGGGATGAAGGTTGTCGATAGTAGATAGACAAAGAGTACAAGGCGAGACTGAGGAGTTAATGGGGTCAGTTGTGAATATAAGGTCTAATTGCCTACCCATGTAATTTGAGACCCCGCTAACTTGGCATAGACTAGAGTCTGTCAGGCTATCAAGGAAGAGACATTCCTTAGTTGACTTGGCATTTGAAGCTATAAAGAACGATTCATCTTCTGAAGGAGTCCAGTGCAGCTGAGGCAGATTAAAATCGCCGAAAATAAGGATATTGTCGAGGGAGTCAGATGAGTCGATTATTTTGTCAATCGCGTCAATGGCAAGTTGGTACGATTCGATTGGTTGGGCTGGTAGAATATAGAAACACATAACGTAAAGGGACCTCTGGGAGAGTGTTATTTTTATTGAAACAAAGTCTAGTTTTGAAGATGAGGAAGTAGAAAGCGGGGCTGCGTCAAGGCTATTGTGAATGGCCAGTAGAACGCCTCGACAAGGAGAGTCGTTCGTAGGGCGGGTAATTTCGTCGTCTCGAAAGACATTGAACGAAGGGGGAAATAACTCTTGGCTCTTTATGTCGGGAATTAGGTTGGTTTCAGTGAGGGCATATATATCGAATGGGAGAGCATGAGATTGGCGCAGAACGGCACTGGTTTTTGAGCGCAGGCCTCTTACATTCTGGTAGTAAAAGGTAAGAGGAGTATTGTTCGGGGGTGGTGGGTGAAGTGATGGCGGTATTGACACTTTAGGGACGAAAAAATTTGTTGTGATCGGCACGGCTCCGTTGAAGGTGTGAGATACGCTTAGAGCTGATATGAGAAGCAAAGGCAGATAGGTCTTTGTCCACCGTGGCCGACGAAATGTTAAAGCCATCGTGATAACGGTTATAGATTTCTCGCAAAGAAACCGGATCAATAGGAAGGCCTTCTTTTTGAATATATATCTGAACGTTTGTTTTGGTTTTACCTTCAATGCAGATGGATTCAGGTTTATCATACAAGTATGCAAGGTAAAGTCGAACATTTTCAAAAAGCCTATGATCTCTCAGCCGTGACATGATATATCGGCCATCAAGGTCGTTGGGGGAGGAAATATTGTTTACAATCTTGGAAGTAAGTTTCACTGCTGGGGGGAGTAGAGGATCAAACATTGCAGAAGCCTTAGAGATTGGGGTAGGTCTCTCATTAAGAGGAGAACTAGTGGGAAGAGTAGAATTGGTGCTAGCAGAGGTAGATGGGGCAGGATTGAGAACATGGGAGTGTATGAAGTTCGGGTAGTTGGAAGTCGATGACGAGTTAACGGGGGCTAGCGGATAATCAGAGGGGAGACTAGGATCTGGATTTAAGTTAAATGATACGCGATTACGTTGACGTTTAGGTAACTTTGAAATTAACGTGGGGTGATGAGGGGTACCTTGAGGGGGTACTAAGCTAAGGTTCATGTGGGGAAAAGTGCTTGGTTGAGAAGAATTTGTAACGTGGAGAGCAGAATTGGAGGCAGACGGGGCAGGATTGAGAGTATGTGAGTTTGAAGTTAGCGTGGGGTGATGAGGGGTACCTAGAGGAAGTGCTAAAGTGGGTGGTTGTGAAGACGGGACAGGATTGAGAGTATGTGAGTTTGAAGTTAGCGTGGGGTGATGAGGGGTACCTGGAGGAAGTGCTAAAGTGGTTGGTTGTGAAGAGTTTGTGATTAAGGGTTTAGTAGGCGTAATTGGCTGAAAAGTGAGAGGGGTGAATAGTGGAAATGTTCCAACTTTGAAGCTCCAGTTAGGGTCAGGATTAGGATTGGATTTAAAGCTATGGTTCTTAGACTTACGTTTTCTTTTATTTGGCTTAATACTAGACTTATTGTTATTATTATTCAACTTGCTGAGAGTCATCTTTCCCAAGCTGAAGACATCGGTTGAGGGGTTTGAAAAAAGCCAGGAGTATTTTGACGGTAAGTCGAGTTTAAATTGGTTATTTATGGTGTTGCTTGGAGAGATTATCTGGCAGTTACGGATGGAGATACTAAATTTCTTTAGGAAAAAGTTATTGATCCAAGAGACGTCTGCATGCTGAGGAGCGTTATTTAGTATAAAGGAACTATGCTCGCATGCAGTGCTGTGCAATTTTTCTAGCCTTTTATTCCACTCGGCGGGCGTCCAAAGTGTGCCATATCGATTAAAGGGCATCGAAGCACTTATTGGAGGAGTGCCTGATTCAGTTGACGTTGAGGTTGGGGTAGGTGTGGGCATTGCTACAGTTGTAGTGGTTGATGTTGTGGTTGTAGTCGTTGTTGATGTTGTTGTCGGGGTCTGTGTGGGCATTGCAGTTGTAGTGGTTGATGGGGTAGGATGTTCAGCCGATTCCAGGAATTCGGTAAGTATTGATGTATTGTAGACTGAGCTGGATTGTTGCTGAATGAGTTCTGGTATAAAATCAATTTTGTTTGATGCCAGTCTAAGGTTTTCATCCATGTCGCCCATAACTAAACGGAAAGCTGCGACATCATTGCTGACCTCATTGACTTTATTTATAATGTCAAACAGTAGTGGATCGACGACTTGATGGGATGGAGCACTCGGTTTTGAAGTGCTTTGAATATCGAGGAACGTTGCCTGTTACTGAGATCTTCAACTTCTAAAAGCTCACATTGTTATTTGATACATATATACCGCCATATCAGATGAATAACCCAAAAGTGGATTCTATTTAACAACTAGTTGTGCCCGCAACTTCGTAAGCGGCGTGAGACTGTGTAATTTCCAATAAAAGAGATTTGGCAATGTGAAACAATAAATCAAACAAATCTATTTACCTAAAACACCAATTTAAGAAAATTAAATTCAACAGCATAAGTACCAAAGTTTCACTTCCTTAATCCTTACTGTAGGTACAACGTAGGTAATATCAAAACAACCACTAAAACAAAATCCTTAACGGAAATTTGTATCTACACCAACAATACGTAAATCAAACAACATAATTCACCTACATATATCGTCTTTACTTCTTAAATTCTTCAATTCTTTACTGTAGGTATCAACGTAAGCCGTATTTTATTATCAGCGTGATCTGATCCGGATCAGATCACGATAATAAAACAATACGGATCATTGAAGAATTTTATTTTTAAGTTGTGGCTACAGTTGCTATGAGTATGGCAAACCTCATTTTGCCACCGGGCCATATTGCAAGCATTCGGTGCAACATGAAGACAAACTTTATACTGCCACCAGCCATATTGCAAACATTCGGTGCAGCGTGACGTCACAACATGATTTCAACGGACATGACATTTCACTTGCTTGTCGAAGGTGTTACCATTTAAGTCAAATTTGAGTAGATGTGATTTTCGATATTGTTTTTTAAAAACTAATTTAAAATTTTATGTTGAAATATGCAACAAATAAACAATATTTCGCAGCTAGTTCATATTTACCAGCGAAAGATTTGTTCAGAAACATTTTTTTGTCAAACATTTCGGAAATGTTTTTGCCGTTGAAAACGCCGATGAAGTGTTTATTAAATATTTATGAAAATGTTTTTAATTATTATCATGGCCAGGGGCTCGAAAACAACAACACCGCTTCCGTTATACCTTATACGGTGCGTTTTGTTTTTAAAAGGAAATGGTTTACAATCAGTTCGAAATGTAGGTAATGAAAATCTTACCGCAGTTTGCACTTCTCGTCGGTAATTGGAATTCTAAGACGAAGTAAATGACAGCAGTTTAAACACGAAAACCCAAATGAATAAACTGAAGTTAGTTACAAAAAAATCTACGAAAATTGTTGCAATTACATTATTTCTTTGTACTATTTTGTGATAAAAATGAAATGTGTTTCCCAATAATTAGCTTTGAAAATAATTTAAATTTATACAGCCTGCTAGTTTCCATTTTTCATCAGTATTTTTTTATGATAAGAGAAGACAACAAAGAACAACTCTCACCTTTCTACAGGAAAACTTGTGAAACAATAACTATTTACGATTGGAAAAATGCGAAATATTTCATAAACATTTTTTTGTTAATAAATGGTTATGAAACATTTACTTAAATGTTTATGAAATATTTTGCTCGAAATACGGACGGGAAATTTATTCGCATGTGAAAAATATGCTTGTTGATTGCTTGTTCTGAATGGTGTTGAATATTTTAGTCTGGCAACGTGTGGCTTGGCTATCGTTTACAGGCACACCAACATATAAAAATGAAACAAACAGCGCCAAACAACGCAGCGAGAAATAGTAGAAATAATTTTCAGATCATCATTCATGATCTCGATGAGAAGCAGGATCATGTGCTGTTGTTGTAATTGCATGTAAATCGATGATCTATATAGATCATGGCTGATAATAAAATACGGCTATTGTTTTTTAAAAACTAATTTAAAATTTTATGTTGAAATATACTACAAATAAACAATATTTCGCGGCTGGTGCATATTTGGGTTTTTCTTGGCTTATTAATGCGTATCCAGACCAGCGAAAAATTTGTTCAGAAACATTTTTTTGTCAAACATTTCGGAAATGGTTTTGGCGTTGAAAACGCCGATGAAGTATTTATTAAATATTTATAAAAATGTTTTTAATTATTATCACGGCCAGGGACTTGAAATCAACAACACCGCTTCCGTTATACCTTATACAGTGCGTTTTGTTTTTAAAAGGAAATGGTTTACAATCAGCTCGAAATGTAGGTAATGAAAATTACCGCAGTTTGCACTTCCATCCGTGATTGGAATTCTAAGACGAAGTAAGACAGCGGTTTAAACACGAAAACCCAAATGAACAAACTGAAGTTAGTTACAAAAAAAATCGACGAAAACTGTTGCAATTACATTCATTCTTTGTACTATTTTGTGATAAAAAAGAAATGTGTTTTCCAAAAACTAACTTTGAAAATAATTTAAATTTATACAGCCTGCTAGTTTCCATTTTTCATTATTCCAAGATTTTTTGGAAATTCGTATTTTATGATAAAAGAAGACAACAAAAAACAACTCTCACCTTTCTACAGCAAAACTTGTGAAACAATAATTATTTATGATTGGGAAAATGCGAAATATTGCATAAAAAATTTTTTGTTAATAAAGGGTTATGAAACATTTACCTAAATGTTTATGAAATAGTTTGCTGGTCTGGGCGTACCTTTATAGAATTAAAAAGCAATATCTCGAAAAACGGACGGGAAATTTATTCGCATGTGAAAAATATGCTTGTTGATTGCTTGTTGTGAATGGTGTTGAATATTTTAGTCTGGCAACGTGTGGCTTGGCTATCGTTTACAGGCACACCAACATATAAAAATGAAACAAACAGCGCCAAACAACGCAGCGAGAAATAGTAGAAATAATTTTCAGATCATCATTCATGATCTCGATGAGAAGCAGGATCATGTGCTGTTGTTGTAATTGCATGTAAAGCGATGATCTATATAGATCATGGCTGATAATAAAATACGGCTATTGTTACCATCGAATGTTCCAAAAATAATGTCTACACTGCGCAT
The DNA here is from genome assembly GCA_946477585.1 of Cheilosia urbana. Taxonomy (NCBI): domain Eukaryota; kingdom Metazoa; phylum Arthropoda; class Insecta; order Diptera; family Syrphidae; genus Cheilosia; species Cheilosia urbana. The sequence goes on along the minus strand of OX297854.1, from coordinate 221,065 downwards.
GTTATATGGACGCCCCGATATGATAATCCAAACTCTTTTACAAAAGATTCGAGCGGAGCCTATGTCTCGTGTAGATACGTTGGATTCAGTGATTGCATTTGCACTTGCGGTGCAGAGTTTGCACTCTACAATGAAGGCTTGTAAACAATACGATCATCTGGCTAATCCTATGCTTTTACAAGAGCTCGTCGATAAATTGCCTGCACAGTTGAGAATTAATTGGGCCGATCACAATCCACAAGAAAGCTTTATCTAATGTAAACTTTTCGGTGTTCAACGCGTGGTTGTATGAGTTGGCAGAGACTATAAGTGGCGTCATGCCTGCTGCCAATTTGTTTGCTGAGAACAAGATGGACAAACGAAACAATTAGAAGGGTCATGTACATGCACATGCTGAATAAGATCAAACAAAAGGTACCATCAACAAGAAATCGACAGTGCCCAATCTGCAAGCAATCTTGTAACTCAGTGGAGAACCGTAGACAATTTCGAAACATGAATCGTAATGACAGATGGGATGCAGTTAACCATCGACTTTGTCGCAAGTGCCTCACTTCACACTTCAAAACCCCATGTCGTGTAAATATCTTATGTGGAATCAGTTGTACATACAGGCATCACCTTCTCCTGCATAAGAACACCAATGAACTGAACGCAGCAGCGGCACCATTTAGGCCGCCGTCTAACCCGATACCTACACAAACACATGAAGCTGAGGTTGTGAGAGGGACTGAACATAATTGCAATTTCATACACGCAATCCAAGCAATCAAATGACTTTTTTTTCTCTGCACAAGAATTCGCAGAGGAGTACCCTAGAGCTGTCACCTCCATTCTTCAAAGTCACTACGTTGATGACCTACTTGACAGCGTGGACACAGAGGAGGAAGCAGTGAAACTCGCTTAATAAGTCAAGCTAATAGATAAAAATGGCGGATTTGAGATTCGCAACTGGATATCAAATTCCTCCAAAGTCATCGAAGCTCTCGGGGAAAAACGTCCGGATGAGAAACGAGCTCTGAGCACCAGTTCAGATCATTCGGCTGAAAAGGTTTGAGGGATGTGGTGGTGCATTTCATCGGACAGCTTTAAGTTTGCACTATCATCAAAGGCATCCGTGAATGAGTTATTAACTGGAGACATTCAACCTACAAAAAGACAAGTCTTGCGTGTCTTGATGACCATATTCTCATTCTCAGTCTATATTAAAATACTCATGCAAGAGATATGGCGATCTAAACTGGAATGGGACGAGCCGATTAACACCGAACTGTACAAAAAGTGGCGCTTATGGGTAAAACACCTGAATAATATCAACCAAGCACAAATTCATTCGACGATGCTATTTCTATTATACCTAAGCTTTTGGATCGCCTAGTGAAAGAACGGATGGTATTCATCTTAAGTAACTTTATAAGTGATTCTCAGCATGGATTCTGGAAGGGTCGTTCGACTTGCTCTAACCTGGTTCAATTTACAAATTATTGCTTAGGTTCCATTGAGAATCACAAGCAAGTGCACGTAGTTTACACTGATTTTGTGAAGGCCTTTAGTAGAATTAACTTGCATATCCTTCTAAAAAAACTTAAGTGTTACGGATTTTTCGGCCCATTACTTCAATGGTTTAAGTCATATCTGTTTGGCAGAAAACAACTGGTTTCTATAGGACAATTGGTTTCGGTTGAAATTAACGTTGTGTCGGGTGTCCCGGAGGGAAGTCATCTTGGGCCTATCCTTTTTCTCATTTTTATTAATGATTTGCCGAAAATTCTAAATTTTTGTCATTGTCTTTTGTATGCGGATGATGTAAAATTGTTTGCGACTATTCTAGTTTCAGTGACTGTCTTCTGTTCCAGAGAGATTTAGAATATTTTTTTGAATGGTGTAAACTGAATGATCTGCATCTTAATATGGACAAATGTGCCACCATGTCTTATAACAGGAAACATAATGTGCTAATTCCTGATTATCGTTTTGGAGACCAAACAATTAATTTTGTAGAGGAATTTAAAGATCTTGGTGTTGTTTTCGATAGTAAACTTACCTTTGATCCACAAGTTAACAAATTAATGTCAAAAGCTAACTCGGCTCTAGGATTTCTGAAAAGAAATTCATCGGATTTCAAGGATCCTTATACTCTCAAAGCCATTTATATAAGCATTGTTCGTCCTTGTCTGGAATATTGTACTGTTGTTTGGAACCCGTATTCTTTGAAAAATATTAATAGAATCGAAAAAGTTCAAAAAAACTTTTTGCGATATGCTCTACGTCGTTTCTTTCTAAATGACAATATTCACTATTCTTACCGCTCTAAATGTTTGCTGTTGGGTTTTGATTCCCTCGAAGTTCGCCGTAAAATGCATTGTGTTATGTTTGTTAGAGATTTACTCTGTTCCTCTATTGACTGTAGTAACTTACTTTCCCTAATTTGTATTTATGCCCCCAAAGGGTTCTTAGAGTCAGACAATTGTTATTCGAAGTTCATCACTCCACTTTATACGGGGCCAATGAGCCTGTTACGCATAGTTGTAGGTTATTTAATCTTGTATACGATCAAATTGATATTGCTTTACCTAGACCTAGATTTAAGGAACTCGTATTGTTAGCATTAAGATGATTATTATTTATTGTTGTACTTATATTTATTTTTCTTTCTTTCTCGATCTGTTGATGTATCTCTGTCGTAGATCTAATAAATACTAAATACTAAATATTGTAATATGATCAAATTTGGCGAGCACGATACGTCCCAATTACATGTATTCGTGGATGCAAGCATAAATACTTATGTCGCCGTAGCTTTTATCAGGATCACCAAAGGAGACCATATAGACAAAGACACGCATAATAATAGCAGTAAAAACTCGTGTCGCACCAATTTCTTTGATTTCCACTCCTCGCCTTGAGCTTGAAGCAGCTAGACTTGGACTTTGGTTGTCAAGTAGTATTAAAATGGGCCATACTATACAATTCAATGACGAATTTTACTGGTCAAATTCCAAATTGGACCTTTCCTGGATTCAATCCGATAGCCGAAATATCTCAAATTTGTCGGTTTAAGGGTCAGTGAAATCCTGGAAATGACCGAAATGCATCAGTGACGTTACGTCCCAACAAAGCTGAACGTCGCTGATGACGCAACAAAATGGCAAAGGGTTCCGGATTTCAACTCTTCTAACCATTTGTATGTGGGTCCGTTATTCCTTATGCAGTCTGAAGAAAAGTGGCCGCCAATGCTGAAGGATCTTCATCAAACTTCAGAGCAAATAAAACCATCCATCTTATTCCATCACTTGGTAAGGAATGCTACGTTGTTGGAACCTAAACGTTTCTCTAACTGGAACTGCCTTCTTCGCAAACAAGTAGTTGTTTCGCGTTTTGTTTATAACATCAGCGCCAAACGTAAAGGCGTCTCAAGACGAAACCAGAACTGTTTCACCAAGGAAGAATATTTTGAGGCCGGAAATAGCTTATACAGACAGGCACAATACGATTCATATCCAGACGAGATAGCAGATTCGAGATACAACAGAAATTTACCTGTCCGCGAAAGAAAAACTTTAGATAAATCAAGTACGACTCGGCAGCTTTCACCTTATCTAGATCACGATGGGGTCTTGCGAATTCGTGGACGGATCGATGCAGCTACTGGGGCATACAGCTATTTAAGACGACCGATTATATTACCCAAAGGACATTATATTACAAGTCTGGTAATTAAGCACTATCACGAGATGTATCACCACTGCAATCATAAGACTTTGATTAACGAGATCCATCAAAAATTCTGGATTCCGAATTTGCGGGTTGCAGTCAAATCCGAGCGTATTAAGGGTCAATATTGCAAAAACCAACTAGCTGCTCCAATGGAAGCTCCAATACCTGAAATGGGAGATCTTCCTCCAGCGCGACTATCATCATTCACCCGTGCATTTATATATATTGGTCCAATGAGTGTCACAATTGAAAGACGCACCGAAAAACGCTGGGGTGTACTAATAACGTTCATGACAACCCGTGCGGTACATATTGAAGTAGCCAATAGCTTGACATCAGATTCTTGTATTCTTGCTATCAAACGTTTTATCGCCAGACGTGGCATTCCATGTGAAATTCGATGCGACAATGGCACCAATTTCCATGGAGCAGAAAGAGAACTTCGAGTAGAACTGACACCACAGCTGCAAACTACACTGGCAAATGGATTTTTAATCCACCGGCTGCGCCAGTTGGGAGCGACTCGTGTAATCTGTGAAGAAGATACTATACCGGACGCTTCCAACGCGTAGTCCTTCCGACGAATTGCTGCATAGCATGCTAGTGGAGGTAGAGCGCATAATCAACTGCACTCACATACATACCTATCTAGAGTAATGCTGATGAAGTGCTAACCCCTAACCACTTTCTGCAGGGTTCATCCAACGGAGAAAAGCCTGACGGGATCGAATGTGATGACGGCATCCTACTCAAAAGGAACTGGTTAAAGTCGCAACAATTCGCCAACATATTTTGGTAACGCTGGATAAGGGAGTATCTTCCTCACGTAACTCGGCGAACCAAATGGTACCAGCCGGTGAAACCAATTGAAATAGCTGACATTGTAATAATCGTTGATGACGCCAGCCCGAGAAATATGTGGCCTAAAGACAGAGTAATAAGTAGTAGTAGTAGTAGTAGACGACCAACTGTTCAAACTGCAACATCTATCTACGAGCGGCCAGCAGTAAAATTGGCTGTTCTCGATGTTAGAAGGCAAGTCGACCCGCTTAACCAAGTCGTTACCGGAGGGGAGATTCGGACAGACGATTCTCGAACAGGAAAAAAAAGAGGCCGCCATTTTTAATCATATTGAATGAGGCGAGAAAATTAATAAAGACGCAATAATTAGCCAGCACTCAAAAAGGAGAAGAAAAACTAAAAAAAAATTATTTTTATATTCATTGAATTCCTTCCTTTGCAGGAAATTTGTAATTTCTTCTCCAGTAAACAAAATTGGTAAATTGACAAATTGTAATATACTTTTTTTTGAGAGCGATTTGTTGCATAGAATGATTATTAAATCATATCATGAAAGGTTTCACCATCGCAACAACGAGACTGTCGCCAATGAAATTCGTCAAAAGTTTGCCATTCCTAACTTGCGGGCGGCAATCAAAACTGTAAGGAGAAATTGTCAGGTATTCAAAATTCAATAAGCCAAGCCGAAACCACCAATGGGCGAACTTCCATTAGCAAGAATTTCACCTTTAAGTCTTGCTTTTACGTATGTCGGATTAGATTTCTTCGGGTAAGTAACTATATTGACCATGCTTGATAAAAGGCAGTGTCAAAGTGTTAGAAACGTATTAATTATTATATTCCAGAGACCACCAACTTCGACTGATATCCCGATACCTTGCCTACAAGCTATATTCTTACGGATTTGTCACGTTTTTTTGCGCTAGTATTGATACATAGAAATTCGTATTGACAAATGTCACGAAACTTCAACACACCCTACAAAAATATGAACAACTTCCGATGCGGGAAAAGTTGATGCCAGCGTTCGTAGAATCTTATCCGTTAAATTTGAAAATATTCGTTACGCGTGGATAGTATTTCTTTCTTTTTAGGAATAAATGTACTTTTGCTTAAAATTTGTATGAAAAATGATCACTGCAGAATGTTTGTAGGAAAATGAAAACATTTTGAGCAATTTTTCTTCAGTTATTAAAAAAAAAATAACTCAAGCGGGAAATATTCAACCATGTCCTAATATGTTTCTTAGTATATAAAACATCTCATTTAGATAGTTTTATTATTAAATAAACAAATTACACTAATCTCCTTTTATAAACATATAATAACCAACCAATAGCATTCAGTTATGTTAAATTATAGTATTCCCGAACTCTATCACATTCCCCCTTGGTTGGCAGCATTGATTTTATATTTTTGTATGTTTTTTGTATGTCACACGGATTCTAAATTTACAGAACAATAGGAAAACAAAATGGCGAGTATAAAAAGATGAGGGGGCAGAGGCAAGAGGATTGTGAGTTGGGGGTCTCAGATCTCAGTATTGTCGCTGATATATTCACTGCAAGCAAATTATCTGTCAACCGTCGAAATTCAAATTTTCCTAGTGAACATGCCCAAACAAGTTTTCCAGGATATTTGAAAATTTTATGAATTTCGGTGGTGAATTCACCAACTTTCCGCCATCTTTCGGGTGAATTAACGAACTCACTTATCCTATCATAGAAATGAGCATGTATTGGTGACTTCATGAATTTTTCTGGAAAACAGCTTGTAGGCAGCCACCTTTACACTGGAAAGATATCTATCTCTGTATTCCATTATCTTTGATTATGCATCATTGCAAGGAATGAACGTCAAAATAATATCGAAATACTTCTTTTGGGTATCCTATCCTCATCTGATCCATATAATTCAGCGTTTTTTCATATTTAGAATCGTAAGTTGAGTTCTAATTAAATTAACAAACAAAAACTTATTCTTGGATATCTTTTTCCAGCAGTGTAGAAATGGAATGTAACGTATCAGATGAAAAGTTTTTCGAAGAATTAAACAGCAAACATCGCAAAGAGCGGAAGGAACTTCAGTCTACAATTCAATCCCTCAAAAAAAGTGCATCGAAAGGTGACAAAAAGAAACGTAAGGAAATTTTAGAAGAGATAGCGCGCTTAGAAACAACATTGGAAAAAAGGCAATCCAATCAACTTAATGAGTTCCAAAATGAAAAAAACTCGATAGAACAACAGGCTGAAGTACAAGCGGTTGGTGATAAAGCAGACACTCTGATTGCCAACCTTTTAGAAAATCAACCGCGTTTATCTAAAGCTCAAAAAAGAAGAAATAAGAAGGCAAATGAAGAAAAACAGCGAGAAGCAGAAATACTAGCTCATGAGGAAGAAAATAAAAATGGGCCGCGTATGGTTGAAAAACGTGCCTTCGAAGACATATTGAGAAAGCGAAACCTTTGCATTTATCCAATCCAATCTGATGGAAATTGTTTATACAATGCCATTCAACACCAGCTTAAGTTAACTGGGCGAGGATTCCTCACTGTAGCTCAGCTACGCGAACAAACTGCCAATTATATTCTCGAAAATAAACAAAAGTTGATTTACTATATGACAAGTTCAAAAACCGGAGATACATTAACCGACGATGACTTTATAAAATATTGCGACAGCATACGAAACACACCCGCTTGGGGAGGACAAGTGGAAATAAAAGCTTTATCAAGTACACTTCGTGTACCAATCGAGGTTCTTCAAGCAAGTGGGCCCCCAACTATTCAAGGTGCCGAATACGATTCGCCCAATTTAGTAGTCACATACCACCGGCTTATGTATAGTTTAGGTGAACACTATAATGCAACTAGACCTTTAGAAGATTATGATCTTTGTGAACACAACGCAGATAAAGAATTATTAACCCCGGAACTCCTGTCATAATCTTTATTACTAATTTCTAACCTTCACCAATAATAATGTTGTGTTCATATGAATTATATTTTCTTTGTAGACGTCTCTTTTCTTTTACTCTTATTTGAATTCAAAATGTTTGAATTGTTTCACCTGTGTGGTAGAGTTAACTTTAATAAAAAACACAATTTAATCTTATTCGTTATTGTTTTCCACTCGGTAACATTTTTTCGAGTTATTGTATAAGTACCTTTTGAGGCTTTCTTGTAATGCAAAACTATTTTCAGTTAATTTGAATACCTAACTGATTGCTAAATAGGCCGACGCCATAGCGGTGAGTGGGTAAACTATTTACCTAACTTACTGGTACCTGCAATTTTGAAAAACTCGAGCCAAGAAAATCTAGGTCAATTTTCTTCTATAAAAAATGGCTGATGCAACTTCATCAATCAATCAATCGGATGTCGTATCTTGCATCCAAATAGCCGCCAGTAGATGTCATATAAATAAAAGTAAATAAAAATCAGATTTCTAAATATTTGGGGACTACAAACTAATATGTGCAGCAAAACAAGCCACACATTCTAGCCAAAAATGTAAAATACATTAACTGATTCCATATACCGATGTCATGGATAAGAACTATGTATATAACGTAAATGTTTTAGATTTAAGTGTGGCATAGGTATGCCTTTTTGCTTGGAACAATTCATATGAAAAATAAAGTGATCTTGGTATTTTAAATCACCCCTATCGATGTATCCGTTCGGAAAAAATTCCAATACGAAAGTGGAATCCGATCGGAACTCAATTACGTTCGAAGTATCCGTTTCGGAATAAAATAAATGAAGCATAAAACGCGTTGTATATGGTTAAGGAATTAGTCAAGCCGGTTCAATTTTGAAACAGCTTGTTCGTTCTGTTAGTCTGGTTATTATAAGGACTGAACTTGGTATCAATGCTGTATTGTGGTTCTTTAATTCGTTTTCTAGAGCATATGAATCTGTACTCAATGTCGAGTAGCTACTTCTCCCCAACTCGGATTTCAAGACGTGGAATCCGTGTCTTCAGCAGGTTATCTTTCAATGACTTTTAACATAAGCCTATGCGGTCAAATTACCAAGCAATAAAGTACGACTCGCAAACGCAAAATAGTTGGCCTACTTTTCAATTAATAGGTTAATTTTTTTTCAGACTTAAATTTACTACGCTTAATTAATTATTTAATTCAAAATGTGTGCCAATGTAATAAAGTAATTGTTCTTAGTAAATTAAATGCATAAAAATGGTCATCTCTAATAGGTAGTATGGAAATGTATGTCTGGGCGTGATAATTATGGACAATTTACATTTGATATAGTGAGGGAAAATATATTTTCCAACACGACGGTGCTTCTTGTCATACAGCTAGATCGACGATGGCTTGATTAACAGGTGAAGCAATTCCTTTTATCGATCGAATGGCGTTTTAGCAGACCTGACCTTTGAACCAATCGAACCTGTTTGGCATAAAATGAAGCAAAAATTGCTATAGCAGTTAAGTACCAAGATAACGAATACCTAAAACACGTTTGCCTCTGTGCTTAGATGTAGTAATCAAGGCTAAAGTTGACATAACACAGTTTTAAAATCAAAATAAAAACTTGTAGGCTAACTATTTTACATTGCAAAAAGTGTATAAAAAGTTAATAGGTATATATTTTAATGAAGTCGCTTTCTTATACTGTTTTTTTTTTTTTTTTGTTTAATTTAAAATAACTAAATTTTTATATAAACCACAAACAAATTGTGTTTTATTTCGAAAGAATTTAAGAATCATTACATATTTGTATTTTATCCTCGGTAGAACACCTATTTTGCGTTTGGGCTTGTATATGGTATGCATTTATACCTAATCATTTATTTCCCAATCAAACCTAATAATAATCAACAACTTATTTTTGTTACATCCTGGTAATAATTTTTAGAAATGTAATGATTTAGATATTTGTACAGTTTAATTTATATTGTCGAAATTTTGCTTATATTCCTGTATGGCAAGTTCAGTTATTTATTTTGCTTTTATAATGGAATGTTGGTGCATGAATTCAAACAAAAAACAGTTCGCAGCCAGTTTATTTAATCTCCTTTTGTGAACTTTGCATTTTGTTGCGATAGAGTAGTAGTCTGCTTCTTACTAGGAACATTTGATCCGGTACGTGGATAGATAGCAAAAAGTGATAGTTGAATTAAACTTAAAAGCAGCAAAAATCCGTTTTGATACTAAAATACAAAAATATCATGATTTTTTAATATACAGGACAGATTTAAATCTTATTCTTACCGTTAAAACAGTGGATTTTGTTGAAATTCCATAAAGCATCCATGATGACGCTACGATTGTTCCAGCTGTAATCATTGGAAACGGTAGACTTTCTGTGCTTTTTTTTCTTACAATCTCTCCAATCTGTAAAAACGGCGATCCAACTATCAGTACCAAAATTGTTGTAATGAGCATCCCAAAACGTAATTCAATTAATTCCGGATCCTCCCACTTGGCGTACGCTAAACAAGAGCTTACAAAAAGACTGGCGGCTACAATTTTGCCCCAAATCGTTGGTCGTTGAGTAGATGAAGTGTATGTATAGAAGACGGCCATAAAGAGAACATTGATAACAAATCCAAAGAAATTGACATTAATCATTGTGTTATCTTTAACAAGGCTCCCATATATGAGGCTGAGTACAGAACTGGAGAAAGATATATTTAATAATTATTATAATTCATATTCTCTGTAATATGAATGAATATGAAAGATTTTTTTGTCGTATCGAATCGAATCGAATTTTATAAAATATGTATGAATCAAATGGTAGGATTCGTAGAGGTGAGCACTGGAATTTGACAAATGATAAAAATTAACAAAATACAAAAGAGTAACAAATGAGAAGTTGTCTTTTTCGGTTGGGAGAAATTGTTTGAATACTAAATGGACGGTAAGTAGGCTCGATTGGAGTAACATGGCGTAGAGCTATGCATGCACTGTGTCAAAATGTGTTTTTTGGAGAGGGATCTGAATAAGCGCCAGTTGCTAATCCATAATCCGTGATCTCTCCTCAACGCGTATAAGAAATACACTTAATGATTTTAGGTTGGTGGCGCAAGATCGAGAGTTAGGTAAGGAGTTATTAAACATTCTCAATCAGCTGTCTCCTTCTGTTCTTTGCTTTTACGTAAGAAAAGGAAAACAATGGGGGCATTTTTTAGAATCGTTTTTATGGTACATATTGCTAACATCAAACAAATTTGTTGAGTAAAACAATATCAAATACACTTTGCTATGATGATGATGTATCAACAATGTCGGTTTTAATTCGTTTAAATTACATCACTTACTTATACCAAAACCGAAGATACATATAGTGCATTTATGTGACTCAACCAGCCTTCTATATTATGTACACCTACTGTACGTGGGTTGATTTTTAAGAATGTAATTGAAAACAGAATAAACACCGTAGCAGAAACAAATATTGCATAACACCGCTTCGACCGTACTTGAACTTTAGACCATAGTATGATTTGTCTATTCTTTATGCGTCCATAGTCGATGTGATCGAGAACGCTGAAAAGCCGTGTATAAAAATGTGTATAATAATTTCATCAGCTAACTTATCAAATAGTTTTAATAGAAATGATTCTTAATGTTGTGAAATTATTATCGAGAAACTACATTTTTATACTTGCAGTACTAAACCTCCAAGAAATGGTGCTACTGAGAAGCTATCAGCAGAGCCTTTATTTCGAATCTCGTTCAGGAAAAAAAATCCTGAGAGGAATTGAAGACAAGTCACAGTACCAGCAAAAGCACCGATTGCTTCACTATATGGATTGAGTACATCTCCTAGTGCATTTAACATGACTAATTTGTTAATATACTTTGACTCCGAACTCTAGAAGCAGCAATGAAAACTAACATAGATAGGTACGTACTTATCAATCAAGTCAGTCCAGTTGTCAGGTATATGGATTGAAATTGGTATTTTGACAAGTGTAATGTCACTGCTATTAAAAAAACTATTTGACAGATTTAAGCAACAAATTGAAAGCGACGCAGTTAGGTGAGAAATTCAAAAAATAAAATTGAGTTATTTTATAACGTGTCAATATACATCACTTGACTTTACAGCTATTTATGAACTAGTAAAACAAAAATGTTTGGAACAATGCAAATTAACAAACTACATTATTTTTCAAACTATGGATTCCCTCCCCAAATTATGGAGGGGTCAGAGCGACCTCTTAAAAACCGAACTAATTCCATATCTTTTACAATAAGCGTGACTCGTCCACGATGCAAGGTGCAACAATACGAATCTTTAAACAAAGTAGTCAAGTACATCTCGGATGCTTCCTGAAGTGCCACTAAAGCGGTGTAAGTCAATTGATTGGCAGATGTAGACTCTTAATGCAATATTTCACGAATGATCCTAGTGAAGGGCGCTCTTGGAACGAGATTATCTAAGCCAAAAACAATTTAGGTAATATGTTTGGCTGAGGTTTCCATTATGCGCACTAAGCAAATTCATTTTTTTTTTTACTTTTTTTGCGGAAACTTTTTTTTCTATTTTTATTTTTTTATTTTTAAAGTTTTCAGTTTCACTGAAAAGTGCATGTATTGTTAGGAGCTCAGTGCCTTGATTTTGTGCGGTTTTTGTCGCAATTGCGCTAGGGAACGTTCTGAATCGGATTTGAATGTGTGAGTGCACCGCGCGCTGGACCAGCGTGACCGTTGTGCAAAAATTTGACACTTTTTTCGAGGACTCTAATACACTTTGTTGGTACTTTTTCCCTTTTTTTAGTTGAAAAAGGAACTTCGCAAATTCTTTAAACAACTGTGATTTCCAAATAAATATGTTTAAAATGTAACGCAGTTGAGTATCGCAATACTATTATAACGTTAAGCGCTCCAATACTTGTGATAACATTGTGCGAAAAATGTAAAATTTGCAGAGAAGCTTTAGGCCCCAATTATAGCCATATGTAAAACGTAACCATACAAATTTTCTTTTGCTTTTTTTGATCAGTTAAACTTGATGGTAGACCTCAATCTTGGTCTTAAAATGTTGCTTATGAATTATAAAGTTAGTTTATCGAAAAAATAAGTAAATTATCTTTCAATTTTCGAGAAAAAGAATTTACTAATTGTTCTGTGTTCGGAAAACGTTTTTCGTACGGAAAAATTTATAAATTCTTATTTTGGAAAAACGAATTTGATAAACTAACCTTATAATTCATAAACAACATGTTAAGTTCAAGATTGAGGTCAACCATCAAGTTTAAGTGGTCAAAAAAAGCAAAAGAAAATTTAAACTTAAAAAAAAAACACATTAGAGATGTATTTAAGATGGTTAAAAAAAATAGATCCAATTCGTTTTCGAATGACAAATTTTAAAATGAAAACCTTAAAGCCTTGAATTTGAATTATAAATGTATAATAATTAATTAAACATTGGCTGTAAACATATCAACTCATATTTATATCTACATTTTAAGATCTCGTTCATTTTAGTTTTAAAATGTTGCAAAAATAGATGGAAGAAAAAACTGCCTTTTCTGAAGCTCTTCTGCAAATTTAGAATTTTCGCACAATATTTAATAAGTATTGGCTCGTTTTAACCGAAAACAGTGTCGTGATAGGGAACAGCGTTATATTTTAAATATATTTATTTTGAAATCTTAGTTTTTGAAAGCTTTCCGAATTGTATTTTCCAACTAACAAGAAAGAACTAATTAGTAACAAATTGTATCAGGGTCCTCGGAAAAAGTACCAAATTGTCGCACAACGGTCACGCTGTTGTCAGTTGTTCTCATCCGACATCCTTCTCGCAACCTAAATAGGTTGCGTATGGGAAAGCGCGCCTGGAATTTTCAGGAACAAGGCTACAATAGAACAGGAAATATTGGAAGCTGTCAGTTCTCGACATCACGCACACATTTATAGAATCCGCCTATACGTGAACCCTTTCCGCAACCGCAATTGCGACAAAAACCGCACAAAATCAAGGCACAGGTTAGGCCACAGAGGCATCTTTGAAATGGCGGAGGGGGATGGTGGCACGCTCGCGGTTGCTCGGCTAAACTCGTCGGACCCTTCACACCAGCCACCTGCTCTTCACAAAAAAATATCGTGCCATGAAAACAAAATAAGAGGGATAGCAGAAGATCTAAATTTACTTGACGGCGGACGGACGTAAAAAAAAAACTATAGAGGAAAGAGAAGAGGAGCGAAGATAGGAAAGAAGAAAAGAAAATGCTCAATAGAACCTATGCCTATACCGAGGAGCAAGGGTGGAAGGTCAGATGCTTTCGGATACTGTCCAAAAAAAAACTATAATATGTATATCCTAATCCTACCCGACACAAAAAAAAAAAGAAAAAAAAACGCAATATACTAATACCTAACCTAATGTATCCTAAGCATCTTTCCAGCCCTCCACTGTCACCCCTCCGTATGGGTTCGTCTTATTCCGGAGATGTGCCTGATGTTGTTGGCACAAACGCGGCCTTCCCACCCCCATGCCTTGAGTGGCATATCCATGGTTATCTCCTTGGCCGAGAAATCGGAGATAACCCCTTGAAACACTGGAACCAGTCAGTCGTCAGTCCATGGTTGTTATGTCATCTGTACATAGGAGTCTGTTTCGTCTTATGAGGCTTCGCCAATTGAACCCGTGGAAGGACGGCCTTCCCAGTAATCCACACACCACATCACTCCGAAACTTACTCCATTTGCAACACTAAAACACTTTCAATTTGAAAAAAAAATAATACAGAAGAATCTTTATTTGCGAGGCTCATGTAAAAGCTAAATTTACGTGTGTTATGTCTAATTTCTTAATATACTTAAAATTAAAAAAATGAACCATGAGAAAAAAGCTATTAAACCGAGATGCTTATGTTTATGACCTATCTATTTTTTAACCAAAATAAATTTACCTTAAAACTACACTTCATTCAATAAAAAATCAGTCAAAAAAAATATAAAAAAAACTTACGTGGCGTTGTAGGTGGTGAGGATCCCTCGTCGTCCTGCGCGCAGCACTCTGAGAAATCGTCGTTGAGGAACACCTTAAAATTGGAATTTAAACTCCTATTCACGCGACCGAATGGTTTAAATATAGAATCTCGACTTGTTTCTTATCCAAAATTCAATAAAAAAACAAATTAATTCAAAAAAAAAAAAGAAAACAAACTTAACTGCACCTTAATTAACTAGTCTTCATCAAATGAAATCTCGAAATTCGAATTAAAATTAAAGAAAAAAACGCACTTGCTCACAAATCACTATAAAAAAATTAACGTCCTTTATATGCCCTCTGTGAGGGACTTTTTTTTTTTTTTTCTGCAGGTACACGCAACAGGATCGACGCCAGTGGGTGAATGGTCGTGAGCACACCGACCTCGTAGAAAAGTCTACCTGCAATTTAGTTATCTTTTGCGAGCGTGCCTCTGCGTTGTAGCGAATGGACGTGTGGCAAAGGCCCACTTCCTGAGTTAAATCTCATGCTCGGTTATCCGTGTATTCATATGGCACTCTTTGGGTTTTGGATCTGGAAGTTCCAGTGTTATGGCACCTGGGATAGGCGTATTTAATTTAATGGGATCTGGTATGTTTAATTGACATTATTTCGTATATTGCACAAGTAATCTATTGCTCGAGTAGTGTTTTCAATTAGAGAAGTTAATTTATTCTTGAATAAAATTTATTTCCTATTGAAGTTACTATTTAAAAACTTTTGTTTATCTTCGTGTCTGTTTGCTACAGCTCTGATATGTGATATCACAAATTTCTTTCCTTCTACAAGTAGGTGGGCTACCAAAGGTAACTCGCTTTACACATGAGTAACAACATAACTAGGGCAATGAACTAATCAGTCTTATATGGGCATAGATATAGATAAATAAATAAATAACATGGTTAGACGATACAAGAATAAATAAATAAATAAATAAATAAAATCTAAAGTAAATAAATATATATAAATAAAATCTGTAATAAATAAACTCTCTAATAAATAAACTCTTATATATAAATAACTCTCTAGTAAAAAAATAAATAAGCATGGTCAGTTAATACATAAGTAAGGACATATAACGATACTATACATAAAACATAGCAACGGCTAGCGTGAGTGCGTCAAAGTGTAGTGACTACTAGGCGTGGATGTCCTTCGCGTGGAAGACTCCTACTTTCTCTCCTCTTTGGTTGCCTAGTTCGTAAAGTGAGTTCCCAATTACCTTGAGAACAATGAACTTTAGGAATTTGGGTCCTAATTTCGCATTGTAGCAATTAGGTAGGCAGCTCTGCTTAAAGTTGCGTCTGTATACGACTTGTCCTACTGAGTACTTCACGTCTCTACTTCTTGTATTATATACCTTTTCGGCTCTTTGGTGTGCTAGCTTCAAATTGTCAAAAATCTTACTCCTAATAAATTCTTATCTATCAGTCTTATTAATAATGTTCAGTCTTGTGTCTCTTAACATGTCCAGTTTTCGGATGAGCGCATAAGCACTTGCGTGTTGAATCATTGGCATTCCGAATACGGCATAGTACGGTTCCATACCAGTTGACTCGTGAGTCACGCTTCGCAGTGCAAAGGCTGCTGACGTGTAAGTCCCAGTTCTTTTGGTCACTGTCTAGGTATGATCTAATTTTTCCTAGCAGTGAACGATTGACCCTTTCTGAAGCGTTTGCTTGTGGCGAATAGAATGCCGTCTTAACGTGTTTTACACCGTATTTATTTAAGAAGCTGGTAAACAATTCGGATACGAATTGTTTGCCATTGTCAGAATGGACAAATTCAGGGACACCAAACACATGGAACTGCCGTTGCTTTACGGATAGGCCGTAACAATACGTATTTGCTAAGATGGTCCAATACAATAAAAATGTGTGTGTTTCCTGTTTTTGATCTTGGGTATGGACCCAAGAAGTCGATATAGAGGCGTTGGAAGGGTCGCTCAGTCGGCGTCTGTTGTCCCATCGGCGGCCGAGTTACCACGTTAGGTGGCTTGCTGCAGATTTCACAGGACTTTACAAAGTTCTGCACCTCGGTTGCCATTCCTGGCCAGAAATACTTTTTCCGCAACTTTGATAGGGTCTTGTTGATGCCCCCATGACCTGCTGCTGGTGAATTGTGAGCGGATTTTAAAAGACCCTCTCGCAACTCCTTCGGTACCCAAAGCTTCCATGCCCTGTCTTCTTGGAGTTCGTCTCCTGTCCGTACTTCTGTTCGTTTGTATAAATACCTGTCGGATATGCATACGTCTGGTAGTCTGTCTTGGTTCTCCCTGATTGTCTTCCCCAATTCTTCATGCTCTTCCGAAGAAAAGCATGGAGAATCAAGGTCAACTTCAAGGAGAACAGTGTCGGCTGTGATCTCCTCCATGTGGACACGTGAGAGAATGTCCGGGACCACGTTTTGGGTACTTCCTATGTTCGATCACGAAGTCAAACCCTTGGAGTTTAAGACTCCATTTTGCCAAGCAGCCAGATAAGTCCTTTTGGGTCATTAACCACTTGAGACTTGCGTTATCAGTGATTATAGTGAAAGGTAGCCCCTCGACGTGGGCCCGAAACTTCTTCACTGATAGGACGGCCGCATAGCACTCAAGTTCCGTTACGCTATAATTCCGCTGTGCGGAATTAAGCTTTTAGGACATGAATGCTATCGGCCGCTCATTATTCTCCGCGTCCACCTGGAAGAGAACACTGCCAACACCAGTCGTCGAAGCGTCGCACTGTATGTAGAAATGTTTCGTAAAGTCAGGGTTTGTCAGTATTGGCGCAGTCACCAATGACATTTTGAGCTGATTGAAGGCTCTTAATGCTTCTTCCGTCATACTGAAATGTTGACCTTTCTTTAGACAGTCGGTCATGGGGCTTGATAACGATGCAAAATTGGGAATGAAGCGTCGGTACCAACCTGTCATCCCTAGGAACCGTCGGAGTTGCTTAGGGGTCTTTGGCACCGGAAAGTCCTCGACCGCCGACACCTTGTCCTTGTCCGTTCGTAGGCATCCATCACCGACTATGTACCCTAGATATTTAATTTCCTTATAGCAGAATTTGCTCTTCTCCACGTTGATAGTCAACCCCGCTTCACGTAAACATACAGCTACCTCTTCAAGCAATCTGGCGTGTGATTCAAAGTCTGGGGAGCAAACCAAGAGGTCATCGAGGTAGACAAAGACATGTTCTTTCAACCGTGAAGGTATGACTTTGTCCATGAGCCTACACATTCTCTGGGCGGCGTTGCACAGTCCGAATGGCATAACCGTGAACTGATACAGCGGTCGCCCAGGGACTGTGAAGGCCGTCTTCTCCCTTGATTTACTCTCCAGAGGAATCTGCCAGAATGCATCTTTCAGGTCGATCCCTGAAATAAACCGCGTGTCCTGCAACCTACTGAGAAGACCTTCTATGTGGGGAAGCGGGTACGCATCCTTCTTAGTCACCGCGTTGACTTTACGTGAATCCAAGCATAGTCTGTTCTTCCCTGGCTTTCTAACCAGAACAACTGGAGAGCTCCAGGCACTGTTGCTTTTTTCAATGACACCTAGCGAAAGCATTCGGTCAAGTTCCTCGAATAGCAGCTTTTGTATGGCAGGCGAGATCGGGTAATGCCTCTGTTTTATGGGTATTTTGTCGTCATCCACCTCAATTATATGAGTTTCGAGACTCGTTTTACCCAGACCTCGCACTGCGAAGGATGGGAACAGCTGCCTTATCTGCTCCAATCGTTGGGTTTGGGCTGGTGTAAGTGCCTGTACCGGAGGACTCTCTGCAGTCGGTGATGGAAGGTCAAGTTCGTTGATAATGTTGGGAGCGACCCTAAACGCTCTCCAGAAATCGACCCCTAAATAAAGTTGCTGTTGCAAGCTTGGAACAACGTATAGTTCTAGCTCTTGTACTTTGCTACCCCATGAAAGATGAGTCTTGAATCGTCCCTGGATACGACCTGACTATTACCGTCAGCTGTCCTAATATCTGTAGCCATTTTTGTCATTCTTATGTAGTGTTTCTTTAAAAATTCTAGTGCCCCCTTGCCTAAACAACTAATAGAAGCTCCGCTGTCTAATAAGCCGAGGATCTCTTCCCCGCATATAGCGACTTTTGCGTATGGCCTATTGTCGTCCGAAGTGTTTAAAATTGTAGCTTCTATTCTATTTCTACGTCGTCTAAATATTGCACAAAAAATATTGCAAAATTTCTACTTCATTTAGTTTGCGTCAATTCTTCTCAGAAAATTCGTCGTCTAGCTTCATCATACTCTTGCAGTCGTCGGTGTAGGCTCTTTATTGGAGCGACCTTTTTAACTGAGGTGGGATTCTCTGAGTTTGGGACCCTTCTCAGAATTCGGACTGCTCTTTGTCCTTCGCTGTCCCCGGGACTAGATTCGTCATCGACTGGCTGGTCCCGGTCGCACCGTCGACTTTCAGGTTTCCATGGCACTTGGCACAGTTGAACGCTAAACTACCTTGCCCACAACTAAAACATGTCAACGTGTGGAATGTAGATTGACATATTGTTGGGGCGTTCACTGTCTCTCGCGCCCTAATTTGCTGTTTGTTCTCTCTATTATTAATATTTGTTTGCCTGTCCATGTTGGAGTGATTGACAGGCCTATTTAGCCGCTTGTGTAAAAGTGCCGCTAACTCTACATCTTCATCTTTGCAATCTACATCCTCGTCTCTATTTTCATCATTATCGTCAACTTCTTCACTAATGTTGCATCTACTTCTGATGTCTCTTGCCGCCATTGCCGCCATTGCCATTCGGCACGTCTACACTCTTCCCTAAGCTCTTGCATTGTCCTGATATGACACCCGAATATAAGGTTAGCTACCCTGTCTCTAATGTTTTGTCTGAGGATTGCTACGAGGTCCTGCTCATCCGGTCTGATTCGCATTTGAAGAGTCAAGGTTCGTATGTCGCTGTAGTAGTCGTCAAATGATTCATGGGGTAGCTGGCGTCTATCCATAATGGTCCTCAATATCTCATGATCCCTTTTCTTATCTTTAAATTGGTCAATCAAATACATTTTCAGGTCTAAATAACTCATCGTCTCATCATTACCCTTTTCCTCCATGTATTCCCAGTACCATCGCTCTGCTGGGCCTGTCACTAAGTGATGGAAGTTGGTGAATAGTTGTTCATCTGATAACCCATTCTTTTTTGGAGGGACTCTATCCTAAACAAGAAGCTGTCTACAGTCATGGACCTGGACGACCCATCAAATTTAATTCCCCACTTATGAATGTCCGGGTTTTTCCCGGAGAAGCGCGGCGATAGCTGTTCGCGCCAGACTTCTGGCCTTCGACCAATCCCTTCCCCACTCAAACTTGGGGTGGATTCCCTATAGTTTGCGCTTTGAGCGCTATTTTCTAATCTTACTCGGCGTTCAGCCGGCTTTTGGAGGTCTTTCCACCTACTATCGATTTCGGTCAACTTATCCTGCATCGTTGGCATGCCTTCATTGAATTGAGTCATGATTTCGCTCAGATTCTTGGCTACCGCCCCCATAACACACTCCTCGCTACGCGCTACTTCTGTCGAAACTAATCCCGTCAGGTATTGCGATATTCGCTTATTTTCCTCGCTTATTTTGTTGCGAGCATTTTCGTCCCCTATCTTGTCGGTCTGTTGTTGTTGTCCTTGTTTCTGCGGTCGGCTTAGTTGTTGTTTTTGTTGTATTAGTAGTCTTTGTTTTTGCTGTCGTTGTAGCAGCAGCATTTGCTGTTGCTTCTGCTGTTATTGAAGTTGAAGCAGCTTTTGCCTTTGCTCTTCTTGTTCTTTATAGAGCTTGGCTTGAAGTAGTTGTTGCTCTTTTAGTTGTCGCAACTGAAGTTCGGTTTCGGCCTGAACTGCTGTCAAGTCGATGAAATCGTCTATGTCTTCCTGGTCGGTCGTTGTGGTGTGTCTGTCTGTTGTTCCTGTCGCAGCTTCGTTGGTTGGATTGCGTGTGCAGATGATGTTTTCTGCGAAGAGATATCATTTGTTGCTGTCGTTTGCTCTGCCTGCTCCACCAAGTCTTGCCGTGTAGGCAATTCGACCTGCTCTAAAATGATCGGGAGCGTTTTCGCTGGCTTTTTTCCCTCCGAGTCTGGCGTTTTGGCTGGAATAGTTTTGCCCGAAATAGTGCTCCTATCGTCCTCTATGAATGTTAAATGTTGGCTACTCGGAGGTAAGGGGTCCCAAAATGGTAGCTCGCAACCTGACAAATTCATGTCGTAGACCTTTTCAATCCAGGTCTCTCGACTCTGCCCTACATTCCCCCCTTCTTCCAACTCTTTTTGCCTTTGATGCCACTGTCTAGTGACAGGCCTCTGCTGATTCTCCGCTGGATGAGATTTAGGGTTTTTTGGAATAGCCCCCTTGTTACTGTCCTTGTTTGGCATTTCGATTGCCTGTGGACTTTGCCTGCCTACCCTAACTAGTTATGGATTCAGTAATTCAAGAAAAAATGTATTTAAATAAAAATTCACTAAATAAGTTTAAAAAGTAATATTAAAAAAATTCTATATAAAAAAATGAGAAAAATGTGAATTAAAATGTTTTATTTATCAAACGAAGGTTTTGTTTCTTCTGTAGGATGTGTTAATTATTGTGTGATGGTGTGTGGATCACTTTTCCGGTTTTCCTGTACTCTTCTGCTGAAGATCTATCGTCGGTCATGTCTTCGAGTCAGTTCGTTTGTTCTACTAGTCAGTCAGTTGTGTCTTAAGTCATTGACTGGTTCTTTCTCCGGAATTCGACGAGTGTTCAAAATATGTACTTCCAACCCCTCCACTACTGTTATCTTACTTACTTACTTAGGTGGCGCTACAGTCCGGGGTGGACCTGGGCCTCAACCAATACGCCTCTCCAGTTAGCGCGATCTTTGGCTAACTGCCGCCAGTTGCGCACTCCAAGTTGGTTGAGGTCCCCTTCCACTTGCGCGCGCCACCTAAGGCGAGGTCTTCCTCTACTGCGTTGTCCCTCCGGGTTAGAATCGAAGACTCTTCGGGCCGGAGCGTTGGTGTCCATTCGCTCTACATGTCCCAGCCATCTAAGACGACTGATGCGTACTTTTCTGACTAGGTCGATGTCGCTGTACAGCTCGTAGAGTTCGCTGTTAAATCTTCTCCTCCAAAGCCCGTCAACGCAAACGGGACCAAGAATCACTCGAAGAATTTTGCGTTCGAAACGACCAAGGAGATCTTCATATGCCTTTGATAGCGCCCATGCTTCTGCACCATAAAGCAGGACTGGGATGATGAGGGTCTTATACAGAGTTTCCTTAGTATTTCTCGACAAGGCCTTACTTATCAGTTGCCGTCTTAGGCCAAAGAAACAGCGGTTGGCAAGTGTGATTCTTCGTTTGATTTCTGATGTGATGTCGTTATCAGAGTTTATAGCGGAGCCGAGGTAGACAAAGTCCCTAACTACCTCAAAGTTATAGCTGTCTATCGTGACGTTCTGCCCGATTCGTCGATGTCGTGTGTCCCTTCTTGTTGACAGCATATATTTTGTTTTACCCTCATTCACCACTAAACCCATTTTTGCCGCTTCTGTACTAATACTTGCAAACGCACCAGTGACAGCTCGCTGTGTTGTACCAACAATGTCAATGTCGTCAGCGTATGCAAGCAGTTGCAAAGACTTATAGAAAATTGTGCCTCTGGTGTTGGCTTGTGAGTTTCGCACAATCTTCTCAAGAATGATGTTGAAGAAGTCACATGACAGCGCATCACCTTGTCCTTTTTTGACATCAAAGGTCTCGGTGAGATTGTTTCCGACCTTTACGGAGCAGCGAGCGTTCTCCATCGTCATTCTGCACAATCTGACAAGTTTGGCAGGGATGCCAAAACTAGACATGGCTCTGTATAGCTCATCTCTATAAACGCTGTCATATGCGGCCTTAAAATCGATAAAAAGATGGTGAGTATCGATCTGGTATTCTTGGGTTTTTTCCAGGATCTGCCGTAGTGTGAATATTTGATCGGTCGTGGACTTACCGGGCCTAAAACCGCACTGATAGGGACCTATCAGATCGTTGACGAATGGTTTCAGGCGTTCACACAATACAGCAGACATGATCTTATACGCAGTGTTCAGGAGACTGATGCCTCTGTAGTTGGCGCAGTTTAGAGGGTCTCCTTTCTTGTGGATCGGGCAAAAAATGCTGAGGTTGCATTCATCAGGCATACTTTCCTCTAACCAAATCTTGGAGATGAGTTGGTGTATGCACTCTACCAAGTCATCTCCGGCTGCCTTGAAGAGCTCGGCAGGTAAGCCGTCTGGACCAGCAGCCTTGTTGGATTTAAGCTTAGATATTGCTATCCTCACTTCATTTTGGTCAGGTGGACGGAAATCTTGGCTGTCATCGTCCAGGTTGAATGGTTCGTTCTGCCAAACAGCGGAATTTGTGTCGTCTTCGCCGTTTAACAGTCTGCAGAAATGGTTTTTCCATGTCCTCAGCACCGACTGTGACTCTACTACAAGGTTTCCTTGTTCGTCTCTACAGGTCTCCGTTCGGGTCTTGTTGGCATGACACGTTCTTTTTACCTTTTGGTAAAACTTCCGAACATTGTTCCTGGAGTAACACCTCTCTATATCCTCGATCGCGCGCTTCTCATGCTCTCTCTTTTTTCTCCGGAGAAGCCGATGTTCTTCCCTCCTTTTTTGCTCGTAGAGCTGTCGAGCTGCTCTTGTCCTTCTATGCAGCGACGCTTCCTATGCACTTTGTTTTGCTGCATGTGCTTGCCGGCACTCTTCGTCAAACCAGGGGTTTCGGGGGGGGTGGGCTGGTGAAACCAAGCACATCAGTTGCGGCGTTTTTGATGGCTTCTTGGCATCGGCGCCACTGGTCTTCGGCACTTGATGCTGGCAGCATAGGACTTCTCGAGAGGTTGAGGGATACGCGATCGGCATAGGTTCTGGCGGTTTGTTGCGTTTGTAGTCGTCCGACGTTAAATCTCCTCACAGTATTTTCTCGTTGTTGTGGTGTCTGGGATATCCGCATCCGTACCTTGGCTACAACAAGGTAGTGGTCCGAGTCTATGTTGGCCGCTCGGAAAGTTCGGACATCTAGAATACTGGAAGAGTGCCTTGCATCGATCGCAACGTGATCAATTTGGTTGACGGTTTGATGATCAGGTGACCGCCATGTTCCTTTGTGGATATTGAGGTGAGGAAACCGTGAGCTAGCTATGGTAACATTACGTCCCGCAGCAAAATCAATCAGCCTAAGTCCGTTTTCAGACGTGGTGTCGGCTGTGTTTTCCGATTGTGCTACCAAAGATGTCCTCCTTTCCTATTTTGGCGTTAAAATCACCCAAGACGATTTTAACGTCATGCTTAGGACATTGCTCATATGTTTTGTCGAGGAGCTCGTAGAAACATTCTTTGGTAGCATCGTCTTTGTCTTCTGTGGGGGCGTGAGCGCATATCAGGCTGATGTTGGCGAATTTAGCCTTGATGCGGATAGTTGTAAGGCGTTCATTTGATGTTCATTTGACAATTGATGTGTATGAACAGTTACAACGACTGGGCATCGCCAAGTTGACGCCAATCAGTGCCTACCCTATTCATACAACACCCAACCACCACTACTGTTATCTAGCTGAACTAAATACCAGGTTGGTAAGGCTTTTCAGCACATATCTCCAACACGAAGGAGTCTTCCAGATCAAGGCTCCAGCCTCACGAAGAACCGAACAAGTAGTTCTTGCCCTTCGGACAGCTGTTAGAGCAATAATCTTTCCGCCTCGTTCCGCTCTTCGTGCTAGCATAGACTTTGGACTACCTCACATTATCCTTTGGCTCATGGCCTACGGACAGGACAGCCGTCCTCGGTCTATGATCTGCACTCCGAGCATCTACGGTTATTGAGCAATAGAGAGAGATAGGAAAGTAAAATTTAAAAAGATAAGAAAAGTAAACTAAATACGCGAAAACTAAGGAAATTTAAATTAAAAAACTAAAAAAAAATCAAAAAAAATCTGTTGCAAGTCCAAGGCGACGACCTTTGTAAGTAAAAATCGTCCCCTTGGAAGCGCAACTGTTAGGAGCTCAGGTTAGGCCACAGAGGCATCTTTGGCATGGCGGAGGGGGATGGTGGCACGCTCGCGGTTGCTCGGCTAAACTCGTCGGACGGGGTAGTTCTTGTCTCCCTTCACACCAGCCAACTGCTCTTCACAAAAAAATATCGCGCCATGAAAACAAAACAAGAGGGATAGCAGAAGATCTAAATTTACTTGACGGCGGACGGACGTAAAAAAAAAACTATAGAGGAAAGAGAAGAGGAGAGAAGATAGGAAAGAAGAAAAGAAAATTCTCAATAGAACCTATGCCTATACCGAGGAGCAAGGGTGGAAGGTCAGATGCTTTCGGATACTGTCCAAAAAAAAACTATAATATATCCTAATCCTACCCGACACCAAAAAAACGCAATATACTAATACCTAACCTAATGTATCCTAAGCATCTTTCCAGCCTTCCACTGTCACCCCTCCGTATAGGTTCGTCTTATTCCGGAGATGTGCCTGATGTTGTTGGCACAAACGCGGCCTTCCCACCCCCATGCCTTGAGTGGCATATCCATGGTTATCTCCTTGGCCGAGAAATCGGAGATAACCCCTTGAAACACTGGAACCAGTCAGTCATCAGTCCATGTTTGTTATGTCATCTGTACATAGGAGTCTGTTGCGTCTTATGAGGCTTCGCCAATTGAACCCGTGGAAGGACGGCCTTCCCAGTAATCCACACACCACATCACTCCGAAACTTACTCCATTTGCAACACTAAAACACTTTCAATTTGAAAAAAAAATAATACAGAAGAATCTTTATTTGCGAGGCTCATGTAAAAGCTAAATTTACGTGTGTTATGTCTAATTTCTTAATATACTTAAAATTAAAAAAAATGAACCATGAGAAAAAAGCTATTAAACCGAGATGCTTATGTTTATGAGCTATCTATTTTTAAACCAAAATAAATTTACCTTAAAACTACACTTCATTCAATAAAAAATCAGTGAAAAAAAAATAAAAAAAAATTACGTGGCGTTGTAAGTGGTGAGGATCCC
The DNA here is from genome assembly GCA_946477585.1 of Cheilosia urbana. Taxonomy (NCBI): domain Eukaryota; kingdom Metazoa; phylum Arthropoda; class Insecta; order Diptera; family Syrphidae; genus Cheilosia; species Cheilosia urbana. Next base: position 195,519 of record OX297854.1, on the reverse strand, counting down.
TCGTCGTCCTGCGCGCAGCACTCTGAGAAATCGTCGTTGAGGAACACCTTAAAATTGGAATTTAAACTCCTATTCACGCGACCGAATGGTTTAAATATAGAATCTCGACTTGTTTCTTATCCAAAATTCAATAAAAAAACAAATTAATTCAAAAAAAAAAAAAAACAAACTTAACTGCACCTTAATTAACTAGTCTTCATCAAATGAAATCTCGAAATTCGAATTAAAATTAAAGAAAAAAACGCACTCGCTCACAAATCACTATGAAAAATTAACGTCCTTTATATGCCCTCTGTGAGGGACTTTTTTTTTTTTCTGCAGGTACACGCAACAGTATACAAACTGCACAAATGGACCCGTTACCTTAAATACACCAGACTTTCTTAAAGGCGCCTGCCTGACAGTTGTTGACATACCCTTAGCGGAGCGACGAAGTCGCGTGAGCGGCTAAACCCTGCGAAAAATAGGGTTAAAATCCTGTTAGCGAGCGAAGCGAGCCACGCACCCCTACTTTAAATACACCATACTTTCTTACAGGCACCTGCCTGGCAGTTTTTGGTATACACTTATTCAACTATTTAACTGGGCTAAAAAACATAAATATGAGGAAATGACATTTTTTTTTTTTTTTTTTTTTTTTTTTTTTTTATTAAATTTTAATAATTATTATTTTTTTTTTTTAATTAAACCAGGAGATTTTGCAAAAAAGTTTCTAAATTTCGGTGTATAAATCACGTAAACATAGTTTCAATAAAAAACAAAATTATTACAATTTAATAAAAAATAATAATAATAATAATAAAAAAATTTAAAAAAAAATTTCATTTCCTCAAGAAAAAAATATTATATTTATGATTTTTAGGCCATTTTAAGCCAGAAAAAAAAAATAAAAAAAAATGTTTGCTTCTCAGAAAAATTCTTCTACAGTACATCTTAGAATAAGTCAATTTAAATAAAAAAAATTAAAAAAATGGATTTGCTTAGTGCGCATAATGGAAACCTCAGCCCGTCGTTCCAACAACTTATAGAGCCTTATTAATGTCGTTTTCCATTGGGACAGAAAAAGCACTTTTTTCAGAGTCAGAGCAGTTTTTCTGCTCTCGAAATCAGCTGGCTGTCAGATTTCATGTTCCATTGGGCGCAAAAAAAAACACTTTTTTTGAGAGTCAGAGCAATTTTGCGAATCTCGATATCCGAGCGAGATTCACACCTATTTGCACTAACACCAAAACATTTGTCATTTGTCAAACTTTAAAGTGTGTATACGTACGTTTTTAGACGAGAAGTCTGTGAAAAATAAAAAAAAAAAAATAAAACGCCCCCTGCAAAAGTTATTAAAATAAATTGTATGGATTTTTATAAACACAAATTACAATTTAAGAACGGTTGACTTTTAAAACACGCACCACCACAGATGCAAGGGAAGAAAAATCTCGTTTTATGTTCCATTGGGCACGAAAAATCTGAAATCTCAGAGCAAAATCTGAAAATCCCAATGGAAAACGACATAAGAAAGTATTGTTAAAGTATTGAAAAGATGGTTAAAAGAGTGCCTGCCAACTCTCGCAAGAAGGGGTAAATAGTGGGCTCCCGTTAAACCGATAAAAATTGGTGATATTATCATTATTGTTGACTAATTAAATCCTTGAAATCTGTGACCATAGTAATGAATCCCAGGGGTAAATTTGAGGAAACCCTTTTGGATTGGTGCGAAACGGCTGGGATAAGCCTACATCATGCAAAAACAAAAATAGTACCATTCACAAGGAAAAGAAGAACTTGAATGGCTGAGGCCGATACGGCTATCGGGTACAATACTGACATCAGTGAATGAAGTTAAATATCTGGGACTGAACACTAAATCTGGACAGCAAACTCGTCTAGAAAAAACACACAATATGAGATAAAGAACCAGTCTCTCCACCACAAGGAAGATACTCAATGAAGTGCAAAGATTGGCGTGCAAATGTATTACAGGGGCCATGCGAACTTGCCCAACAGCAGCTATGGAAGTGCTATTGCAACTAAAGGGCCCAACCCATAAAATCCGTCGCGTCCGTTGAGGCAACGTTTTCGACTGACAGTTTAATAGAATACACAGTAGCTTATGAAGGGTGACCCATAAGCAGCGCACGTGCCGGATGCGACGGATAAAGTAATGTCGTTTTCCGTTGGGACAGAAAAAGCTCTTTTTTTTTTAGAGTCAGAGCAATTTTGCGAATCTCCGAGCGAGATTCACACCTATTTGCACTAACACCAAAACACTTGTCGTTTGTCAAACTTTAAAGTGTGTTTACTTACGTTTTTAGAAGAGAAGTCTGTGAAAAATAAAAAAAATATATATATTTGGCCGCTGCAAAAGTTATTAAAATAAATTGAATGTATTTTTATAGACACAAGTTACAATTTAAAAACAGGTGACTTTTAAAACACGCACCACCATAAATGCAAAGGAAGAAAAATCTCGTTTTATGTTCCATTGGGCACGAAAAATCTGAAATCTGAGAGCAAAATCTGAAAATCCCAATGGAAAACGACATAAGTTTACTTTCTATTTTTCTGTCCGTCACACCCGTTGACAGTTGGCACAGCGTGAGAGAAATAGAGGGCGTTCAAGTATCTAGTTTAGTAAGTCTGACAGCTGTCTGACTAGATCTATCTCGGTTGTGATTGGTTTGAATCGGTCACGTGGGCACCTGTGACATTTGACGTTTATGGAGGGGAAGCCGACGAATCTAGTCAAGAAATTCGTGACTGAGTACTAAGTTGACAGTTCGGGTATGTGGCTGACGTAGAAAAAGTGACGTTCCCGACCAATCTAGTTTTTGCGTTCAGGTTACATCTTATCCAGACCAATCTAGTCGACTTAAGATAACTAGATTCTTGAATGCGGCCATATTGAGAGAGAGAGAAACTGTCATCGGCTGTCACTAGTGCTCTTATATCGTGGGAGTTCTTCCTCTTTTTGGGAATTTCGGTGTCCGAAAAGCCTTCCGTGAGAAAAAACAAAATGTTTCAATAAAAACTCAAACTAAAATTGTTTTTTTTTTTTTTAATTTCATCAAAATATGTGTCTATATTTCACAATGTTAACACCACATTAAAAAAGAGCTTATTTAAATCGCCTTTTAGCAAGATTTTTTAGTATCAAAATTTTCTTGTACAAAAAAGTAATCATAATAATACTAACAAACTGTGATTTTTATACCAAAGGTCTAAAAATATGAATTTTACTTTTAAAAGTTAGAGTTACTTTTAGAACTACAAGCAGGAGTCTTACAGGGAAGAGTGTTCTGGGACCAACCCTTTATATTGTATACTAGTGATATACCACATACAAACGACACGATGATAGCCACATTCGCAGACGACACTGCTCTTCTGTCAACTGATAGATGCGTGACTAAATCAACAGAAAAGCTCCAAAATTCAGTTAACGAAATATGTGATTGGGCACAACGATGGCGAATTAGACTCAATGAGTCAAAGTCCACTCATATCAATTTTACAAATAAACAAATTGTTAACGTTCCTGTGGTTATTAATAACCAAGTAGTTCCTTATTCTAACACAGCTAAGTATCTGGGTATGAATCTAGATGCTAAGCTGAAATGGAAGGAACATGTGAAAAAGAAAGTAGAAGAGTTAAATATTAAATATAATATTAGAAAATTAGATCTAAATCTAAATGGGGTTGTACAAGGAAGGCAAATGTAAAAATAATACAGACATTCCAAAACAAAGTCCTTCGGGGAAAAGTAAATGCCCCATGGTATATTAGAAATAATGACTAGCATCGTGACTTGCAGACTGATCTTGTAACGGAGGTAATTAAAAAGTACGCAATTCGTCACAATGAGCGTCTGCAGATGCATATTAATCCTGAAATAGAAGACGTCTTAAATGTACGATACAATATTCGTAGATTGAGAAGAATTAAACCTCACGACCTTATAATCTAAATAATGAGAACCCGTATTCAAATTGTAATACCTTCTCAAACGCAACTGAACGTTGAAACTAAAATCATTTGTCGATCTTTCTTTGATTGGTCATGATTAAGGAGGTGTTTTTAGTGCGGTTAGAGTCCCACACTACTCTGGGTTTACCCCATTGTGTCTGTTTGATAATTGCGAGGGGTCAATGAAAAGAAGGACCAGCACCTGGATGACAAATAAATGGCTTTTAAATAAATATGCGAACACACGAATTCAAAACGTTATAAATTTTATTTGATTGATTATTGGTTGGTACTTATCGTGTTGCTGGTCGGAAATCGGAATCCAAGTGACCGAGAAACAAGAAACAAGATTAGGCGTTTTTCTTTTTTAGTTCAGAGCTGAGCACTGAACTGAGCTCGAGCTATATGAGCGCGCTCTGAACTGAGCGTGCTCAGATCGTTCTGATGATTTTCTGTTTTTCCTGTTTTTCTTTTCTCTCAAATAGGACTGGAAGTGTGAGTGTATACGTGTAATCAGCATTTTACTCAGCCTGCTCAGTCAATTAATTCTGAGCTCATAGAGCGCGCTCTGATCACGCTCTGAACGAAAAAAGAAACACAAATTCGAGCTCCGATGTATCTGAGCTAAAAAAGAAACACAAACTTTTTGTATAACAGTTCAGGTTGTGCTCTGAACTAAAAAAGAAAAACGCCTATTGAAAGCAAGTATGATGATAAAACTGGTATACTGGTATACAATAGAAATATATGTAGATTATAAGAGCAAAGAAGAATTGATAATTTTCTGTTGTTAGAGATGTGCAAAGCTTAGATAACTTAATGAATATGAAATGCATGATAATTTACAATGATATTAATTTTACACAACGATCGTGATTCGATCAATTATTGCCAAACATTCCCCCGCCCCTGGAACAGCGTTTCAGCTTATAGGCAGTAAAGCGAGCTTGTGTATCGGGCGCACGAAGTCTCCCTGTTTAGCGCGCAAGGTAACAACGCGTATATGGCTATCCTTCCCAGGATGTAGTAAAATAATTCGTCCCATGGCCCATTTCCCTGGTGGTAAGTTACTGTCCTTAATTACCACCAAGTCGTTCAGCTGGAAGTCTCGATGAGTATTTAACCATCGGGGTCGTTGCTGCAGCGAGGTCAGATACTCCATGTGCCAGCGTTTCCAAAATCCATGCACCTTTGCTTGTATAGACTGCCAGCATAACAACCGCTTTTGTGGGATCTCAGACGATGGTTCAGGTCCAGCTGAATAAGGTTCTCCTAAAACGAAATGAGCGGGTGTTAGTGCATCGATATCTTGGTCGGACATTTTACATAGAGGACGAGAATTGAGTAACGATTCTATTTGGGTCAAAAGGGTGTATAATTGTTCAAAGGTAAGGGTGTCGGGGCCTATAACACGCCGAAGGTGTTGCTTGACGGACTTCACGCCGGCTTCCTACAGGCCACCGAAGTGTGGAGCCGAAGGTGGATTGAAGTGCCAAGTAATGGAATCGCGAGCAAGGGACTCAGCAACGATTGAATTGTGATGGTCGGAGAGGGTCAGCTTATGCATGTCGGATAACACTTTGGCAGAGCCGCGGAAGTTGGTGCCATTATCGGAGTACATGTGAGAAGGCTTACCACGGCGCGCGACAAACCGACGAAGTGCAGCGAGAAATGCATTTGTTGTTAAGTCGCTCACAAGTTCCAAATGAATGGCCTTAGTACACAGGCACACAAATAACGCAATATATCCCTTCGTGAGGTCAGTTCTTCTTCCGATTTTTACTTTAATTAGGATTGGCCCAGCGTAGTCACAACCACAATGGGTAAATGGTCGGCTTTGGTTGATTCTAGGCTCCGGGAGATTTCCCATGATTTGCGTAGCCGTCGCTTTTCGTTGGCGGAAGCATTTTACACAGTCATGGGTAATCTTACGTAAAAGATTTCGGCAACCAATTATCCAATATTCCTGCCGTATGTGGACAAACAGCGATGAAACTCCAGGATGTAGTAAGCGTTGATGGAAGTCGATGGCGATGAGCTTGGTTACATTATGTCCCGTTGAAAGAATAATCGGGTGTTTGATGTTGAACGATACCTCTGCATTTTGAATCCTTCCTCCTACCCGTAGTATTTTCTGGTCATCTAGAAATGGAGTTAGATTACTTAGTTTACATGATTTAGGAAAACGATTGTGCTTTTTAAAGAAGGATAGAGACTCTCCGAAGCAAAGATTTTGTAGCCATTGAATTATAGCTTGTTTGGCGTCGTAAAGCTCGACTGGAAGAAGAATGTTTGTGGCAGCATGAGATCGTCCACGACACTTCAAAATAAAACGAAAAACGAAGGCTGTGATGCGAACTAATCGCTGCCAGGAAGATACGCGTGCAGACAAAAAATCAAGAAAATGATTTTGGTTGATGGCAAGACCTGCTTGTGCAAACTGTTTTTTCTCCTCCTGTTTGCAGTCTGGGTGTTCTTCAATGTTTTTGATGATGGGCCAGGTGTCTTCATGCTGAGCTAACCAGTGCGGTCCTGTCCACCAGAGGGAATGATTTACTAAGGCTGATGGTGCTGAACCGCGCGAGGTACAATCCGCAGGATTCTGTTCGGATCTGACATGGAACCACCTTCCTCTGGGTATGGTGGTAAGAATCTCGGCAGTCCGATTGCCGACAAAGATATCCCATCGACGAGGGGAAGACGACAGCCAGGAGAGAACTACCTGTGAGTCGCACCACGCAAAAATGTTGGAACAAGTTAGGTTTAACGATTTTTGTACAGCGACGAGTAGCCGTGTAAGTAGAAGAGATCCGCACAGTTCTAATCGCGGGATGGTAAGTTGTTTTATTGGGGCAACGCGAGTTTTGGCGGCTACAATATTTGTTTTCCAATTTCCGTCCGGCAAAACGAAGCGAGAATATATAACCGCGGCATACGCGGATGCCGATGCGTCGGAGAACCCGTGCAGTTGAACATTGGCATCCGATAGGCCGATGCACCGAGAAACGCGAATTTGGGTTAGCACTGGTAGTTCCTGACGTTTTTTATGCCAGTTGGCGGCAATAGTATCTGGAAGAGGATCGTCCCAGGTTAGTTTATGGTACCATAACTCTTGCAAAATAATCTTCAGTTGCACGACCGAAGGCGCGAGAAATCCGAGAGGGTCGAAAACACGTGCAACCTCTTGGAGCAATTGGCGTTTTGTATTGGATTCATGGGGAGAAAGATTAATACGAAAAGAGAAATTATCGAGTCGAGAATCCCAATATAGACCGAGAACTTTTACACAAGAATCATTTTCGCTATCGATCGAAACACTGTCACTTTGAATCTTTCCATCTTGAAGCAGTTCTGCACAATTACTCTGCCATTTGCTTAATTGTAAGCCACCCTTTGAAAGAAACTCAATGAGTCTTTGCCGTTTGAATGCAACATCAGTGAGTGAGTCACCTCCTGACACTACGTCATCGACGTAAAAGTCATTGAGAACTATCTCGGACGCTACCGGATAGATTTCGCGATAATCATATGCTAATTGCTCGAGAACCTGAACCGATAAGTATGGAGCACACGATGTGCCATACGTCACCGTGCGCAAGCGGAAATGTTGCAATGGTTTTGTTGGAGATGTTCGCCAAACAATTCGTAAGTAGTCAGTATCCTCGTCGGCGACCCAGATCTGACGAAACATCTTCACAATATCTGCGGTAAACACATACGTGTGACGGCGAAAGCGTACACAAACCGAGAAGAGGTCGCGTTGAATCGGTGGCCCTATCATGAGTGAATCATTTAGAGAGTTCCCTTTGGCATCCTTAGCCGAGCCGTCGAATACCACGCGAAGCTTCGTAGTTGAACTATTAGGGTTAAATACCGCATGGTGAGGAAGATAGAAAACATTAGGGTTATCAACCTCCGATGAAGGAACTCGTTCCATATGCCCTAATGATAAATATTCATCCATAAATCGAGAGTAGGATGTTTGAAGTTCCGGATTTCGGAGAAAATTTCTTTCCATGGCCTTTAAACGCGAAATGGCGGAACCGCGAGTGTCAGTGAAGATTGGTGGGTGTTTGAAAGGGAGTCGAACGATGTATTTTCCCTGGTCGTCTCGTCGATGGGTTGCTGCAAAATGCTGGTCAATAGCTCTGTCTTCTGCGGAAACGAGTGATCGGGAATCTACCTCCTCGATTGTCCAAAAAGCTTGCAACGACGCGTCGATGTCGAGGATTGTGTGAAGCGATTGTATAAAGCGATTATTATTGTCGCTTTCTGTCGTGTCCGAAAACAATTTCCCTGCCAATACCCAACCAAATAAAGTTTTTTGCGCAATAGGGCGTCCTTCTGCGCTGCGAATAATTTCACCTTCAAAAATGTCCCAAGCCCTGTCTGCACCGAGCAAAATGTCTACTGGGTTGGAGTTGTTAAACGATGTATCGGCCAAATTTAGGTTGGAGATGTGGTGCCAATGTTTCACATCAAAGGAAACAGTGGGCAACGCTGACGTGACACAAGGTAAGATGTAAGTATCCACCGAGAGGCTGGCTGAGTCGTAGCGGGAAGCGATTGTTATTGAAACCATACCTTTAGATTGTCCGGCGGAGATAGCGCCGATTCCGCTAATTGCTATACGAGCTTTTGTCCGTTTAAGTCCAAGTCGATGGACACAAGATTCGGTGACAAAAGAAACCTGTGACCCGGTATCGATCAAAATACGCACAAGCTGATATTTCCCGAATTGATCCAATACCTTACCAACAGCCGTTGGCAGCAAAGTGTGGGTCAGAAAGGAAGTGCAGTTAAGGGAGTGGTTTGTTATGACTGGGTTGTGATTTGCCGAGGTTGATGGAGTATCGGCATTAGACCAGGTTGTTTGAACCACAGCAGGTTCAATGACGCGATTGGTAGTACCGGGATTTGTTTGGGTGGTACTGGGATGCACCAAACTGTGGTGCCTGGCACTACAGCTTCTACACCGAAACTTTGACAGACACCTTGATGCGTTATGTCTACCACGCAGACAGTTGAAGCAAAGGTTCTTCGACTTCACTAACTCTCTTCTTGCCTCGATATGCATTGCGAGAAATTCCGGGCATTCCGGGAGTACATGCGATGAATTGCACTTTTCACACTGGGCGGACGACACATGCATACTTCTCAAAACGGCTGGCTTAGCTTTATTAATCTCACGCGAACCGCCCTTACAGGACTCAAGTGCCTCACAACGACGTTCAAGAAAATTTAAGAAATCGACGATGGCAGGGTAATCTTCATCAACACTAGCTGCTGCCCAAGCCTGTCGGGTATCGAGATCTAATTTACCGATCAGCACGTGAATTATCCACGGGTCCCTTTCATACGAGTCTAACGAATTAAGTCCCCTAATTACCTCGTCAGCTCCATCGGAAATTTTCCTAAGGGTTTTGACGTTCGAAGCTTGCATTGCTGGAAGCTGCATAAGTGTTTCTACAAGGCTGCTGATGATATACCGTGGCCTATCATACCTTTTCTCGATCCTATCCCATGCTTGCTCATACGTAGCGTCAGACACCGGGATGTGTGTGAGCAAATTAAGTGCCTCGCCACGGAGGCATGACCTTAGAAAATGGAATTTCTGAGTGGGTGATAAGTGGGTCTTGTTGTGCACCGAACTCTGAAACATGTCGCGGAACGAAGGCCAACCGTGATAAGAACCCGAGAACGGCTCGATATGAAGCTTGGGTAGATATGAATAATCAGAAGATGGAGCAGCGGCTGCCTGCTGAACGCATAACGCTTGCGAATTGGGGACAGCGCTTGCGAATTGGGGATTAGCGTTGTTAATTTGCGCACTTTTCTGCCTTTCCTGAACCGCTGACAGGAGAGACGACTTAACCTGAATGTATTTCGCTTCAAATTCTTCGAATTCTTCTTCAGGATCGACATAGCCATCTTCCTCTTTATGCTCATACATGTGCTGTTGCGAAGTATAAAACTTAGCCCACAAATCATTTGCCCTTTCTAAACGAACCTCAAGGTTTGCAAGTGTAATAAGTTCGGTTATAGTTTCCGTAAAAGTAGATAATTTTGTCAGCGAGCCCTTCAAATTTCCACGAGCTGCACGAAGAGCAGAAAGACTACTACTAGCAACCATTTTTCCACGAGATCAATGTCAAAATTGTTATTAAATAGCTCGAAAATCACGAACGAACTAAATGAGTAACGTATACACCGTTTCTAGAGCCGGTTCTATTATATAAACCACGTCAATATCACGAGAAATAAAAATGTTGATAACCGTAGTACACGCGTGGCTAAACACTTGTTATTCATACATACATATATATGCGGGACTCAATGAAAATTGCATCAACCACTTGTGCACCTGATGTATAACACAATAAAATTGTTTCCAAAATCACGCGAAAGTTCACTTCGAATAACTGTCAGAACATCTTTCGATTTGGACTACGATTACTGTGGGATTACGGTGCGCTTGACTGACGACGACGACAAGAGTTTATTAACGGATATTCCGTTAATCAGCGATGAAAGCACAGCACAGCGACACAGTAGGATTACTGGGAATTAGCCGAAATCGATTTATGATTAGCACGATGTGAGGGGAATCCGGCTCGATACGGATTCTATGGGCCCTTAACTCCGTTGCACCTCGGTTGAGGAATGTCCAACTTAAACGCCAAGGAAGGAGTAGGAAGAGAAAAGTGCATCACACTGAGACAATTTGACGCCTTACTCAAGAAACAACGATTATTGGCCTTTCCAATTTTGTTTTTAAGCTCAGCAATAAGAGGAACTGGAGCAGCGACTCCACAGTTACACAGGAGAAAGAAGTTTACAAGAACCTCTAAAATAATTCCGAAAGGAATAATACTGTTAGGGGAACTCTTATGAGGCAATACACTTCTCTGATATGTAAGCAAAAATCATATAGTAATTAGACCCTGAATGTTGGTAAATAGCAAGTTTGATCTGTTTTTATCTGTGTGGCATTAATGGCAGATTAAGCGATTTTTCTTGCTAAAATCAGGCGGATCAAGCCCCAACGGTGTCGTTGAGTTCTTCTGCTCCTGAAGATGAAACAACAAGTTCTCGCTTAGAAGAATCTTATTAAAATCATCCATGTCTATGTCCAAAAGAGTGTGATCGAGACTTGTTGGCTGCCGCCTTTTCACTGGAAAGATATCTAACTCTGTATTCCATTCTATGTTTGTTTGTGTTGCAACAAATTAAATTTAGTGTATTAGTATTTATATTTAAAATGAAAAATGACTTGCTGCCGGAATATCTGACTAACAATTTAAAATATATAAGTGAAAGTCAACCTTACAACCTCAGAGGAGGACACAACTTTAGACCACAGTTTAAATCCACAGTGCGCGCTCAAAACACCGTGATGTTCAAGGGGATAAATATGTTCAACAACCTTCCCAATGCAATTAAAACACTTACAAATGTTAACAATTTTAAAAAGCAATTATTAAAATTTATAAAATCAGACAACCAAATATAATTTTAAATAAATAAATAAATAATATAAATAAATGTCCTTTTAAGCCAAATAATTAGTCACACACTCAAACACTCTAAAAAATAAAGCAAAGTATACTTTACAAATAATAGGCGTTTTTCTTTTTTAGTTCAGAGCATAACCTGAACTGTTATACAAAAAGTTTGTGTTTCTTTTTTAGCTCAGATACATCAGAGCTCGAATTTGTGTTTCTTTTTTCGTTCAGAGCGTGATCAGAGCGCGCTCTATGAGCTCAGAATTAATTGACTGAGCAGGCTGAGTAAAATGCTGATTACACATATACTTTCACACTTCCAGTCATATTTGAGAGAAAAAAAAAAAGGAAAAACAAAAAATGATCAGAACGATCTGAGCACGCTCGATTCAGAGCGCGCTCATAAAGCTCGAGCTCAGTTCAGTGCTCAGCTCTGAACTAAAAAAGAAAAACGCCTAATATTGAATTTAGTGAAAAGAAAATCATTAGAAACAATAAATAAATAAATAAATAAATAAATAAATAAATAAATAAATAAAAGGTCCGTCTCACGCGCGGTTTAGACGGGGAGTGAGGGCGTGGGCATAATAATAATAATAAAGATTAGGCGTTTTTCTTTTTTAGTTCAGAGCTGAGCACTGAACTGAGCTCGAGCTATATGAGCGCGCTCTGAACCGATCGTGCTCAGATCGTTCGGATGATTTTCTTATCATGCTCTGAACGAAAAAAGAAACACAAATTAAAGCTCTGATCTATCTGAGCTAAAAAAGAAACACAAACTTTTTGTATAACAGTTCAGGTTGTGCTCTAAACTAAAAAAGAAAAACGCCTAATAGGTGTTTGTGTTTCTTTTTTAGCTCAGATATATCAGGGGTGGGATTCTGTAAAAAACGAAACGAAAAACGTTTTCGTTTGCACGAAGAAATTTGCTTGTGTAACATAAAACCGCATTTACACTATCACGCACGCGCATTTTTGCACGAGACGGGACAGAGAGATCCGTTTGTCCGCAGTCAATGCTAATAAAGGCGAAGGAATGAGATCACAAATCAGACGGCTAAGGTGTCATGGATGTTCTACCCATAATTATAGATACATAAAGCGGAAGTTCCGGCGACCAACATTTCTGCAATCACATGAAAACATTTCTTTTTCCGATTTAAAATATGTGAAATGAGAGTGTTAATTAGTTTCAGTAAATTAAACCAACAATTCATCAATCATTTATACGAAATTAATAAATAAATGTACCTTCACCCCTTCCGGAAGCCATTTTGTTTTATAGGAAAACGAAATTTCGTAAGCCATCGCTATAAAAATATGAACATGCATAGCTTTCCCATAATTCCTACCACGCAAACAAGATGGCCGACCAAAAAACGTATCACGTTTTTTTGCGTGTTAGGTAATGCTGTCCCTTTCAGTCAGACGGCTGTTTAGTATTGGGCATCCCTTTAATTTTCCGTGATAGGAATGTGTGACCGTGTAAATGCCCCATAAGGCGTTTTTCTTTTTTAGTTCAGAGCTGAGCACTGAACTGAGCTCGAGCTATATGAGGCGTTTTTCTTTTTTATTTCAGAGCACAACCTGAACTGTTATACAAAAAGTTTGTGTTTCTTTTTTAGCTCAGATACATCAGAGCTCGAATTTGTGTTTCTTTTTTCGTTCAGAGCGTGATCAGAGCGCGCTCTATGAGCTCAGAATTAATTGTCTGAGCAGGCTGAGTAAAATGCTGATTACACATATACATTCACACTTCCAGTCCTATTTGAGAGAAAAGAAAAACAGGAAAAACAGAAAATCATCAGAACGATCTGAGCACGCTCAGTTCAGAGCGCGCTCATAGGCGTTTTTCTTTTTTAGTTCAGAGCTGAGCACTGAACTGAGCTCGAGCTATATGAGCGCGCTCTGAACCGAGCGTGCTCAGATCGTTCTGAGGATTTTCTGTTTTTCCTGTTTTTTTTTTCTCTCAAATATGACTGGAAGTGTGATTGTATATGTGTAATCAGCATTTTACTCAGCCTGCTCAGTCAATTAATTCTGAGCTCATAGAGCGCGCTCTGATCATGCTCTGAACGAAAAAAGAAACACAAATTCGAGCTCTGAAGTGTCTGAGCTAAAAAAGAAACACAAACTTTTTGTTTAACAGTTCAGGTTGTGCTCTGAACTAAAAAAGAAAAACGCCTATGAGCGCGCTCTGAACTGAGCGTGCTCAGATCGTTCTGATGATTTTCTGTTTTTCCTGTTTTTTTTTTCTCTCAAATATGACTGGAAGTGTGAATGTATATGTGTAATCAGCATTTTACTCAGCCTGCTCAGTCAATTAATTCTGAGCTCATAGAGCGCGCTCTGATCATGCTCTGAACGAAAAAAGAAACACAAATTCGAGCTCTGATGTATCTGAGCTAAAAAAGAAACACAAACTTTTTGTATAACAGTTCAGGTTGTGCTCTGAACTAAAAAAGAAAAACGCCTATAGGGCAAAATATTCCTGCGCACGAAAACGTTTGATCGTTTCAGAACGATCTGAGCATTTTCTGTTTTTCCTGTTTTTCTTTTCTCTCAAATAGGACTGGAAGTGTGAATGTATATGTGTAATCAGCATTTTACTCAGCCTGCTCAGTCAATTAATTCTGAGCTCATAGAGCGCGCTCTGATCACGCTCTGAACGAAAAAAGAAACACAAATTCGAGCTCTGATGTATCTGAGCTAAAAAAGAAACACAAACTTTTTGTATAACAGTTCAGGTTGTGCTCTGAACTAAAAAAGAAAAACGCCTAATAAAACAGAAAACAACAACAAAAAACGTTCAAAATATAAATGTCACAATAATTCTTAATTAATAACCCGGTGCCGGCTCTAAAAACTTGGATTATTTTGATTTTTAATATTTTTGGATGTTCTTTTGTTTTTACGTTACCGTTTGGATACAAGAATACTTATTACAAATTGTATTAAATATATATTTATTTTCAATGCGACTCGTGAAGCCTACTTGGGTCCATCATGACGGTTAGTTTCATAATCTGAAAACTGTCGGGATTGTATTAATAATTCAATTAATTTAATTATAATTCAAAGATAAACCCATTTTTTCGGTGGATGTTCACCAGGAGTGCCTTAAATTTGCCACTGGAGGACAAGGTAATGATTCTGGCAGAGTGGTGATTTGGAATCTTCTCCCTATTTTATCAGAAAAGGCTGAAATGGACAATTCGGTCCCAAAAATTCTATGCCAAATGGATAGTCATCTGTCTTGTGTGAATTGCGTTAGATGGTCAAAAAATGGTCAATTGCTAGCGTCGGGTTCTGACGATAAACTTGTTATGCTTTGGAAAAAAACAAAGGTAAAATCAATAGATATTATTAGATACAGTTTAAACAGACATTTTTGTTCAATTCTGTTAAGATAATATCTCTTACTCTCTACTTATAAGTACATAGCTTTATGTAGAAGTGACCAATTGCTAAATTTATTTGTAATTAGGGTTCTAGTGGGGTATTTGGAACAGGTGGCATGACAAAAAACCCTGAGAGTTGGAAGTGTATTGCAACATTACGAGGCCATTCAGGGGATGTCTTGGATCTGGCTTGGTCTCCTCATGACAGATGGCTTGCTAGTTGTAGTGTAGACAATTCAATTATTATTTGGGATGTACAAGCATTGCCCACAATGGTGGCAATGCTAAAAGGTCATACAGGCCTTGTAAAAGGAGTAACATGGGATCCAGTTGGTAAATTTTTGGCATCTCAAAGTGATGATCGCAGCGTTAAAATTTGGAAAACTAGTGATTGGAATTGTAGTAACACAATAACTGAACCTTTTGAAGAATGTGGAGGAACAACGCATATACTTCGGTTGTCTTGGTCACCGGACGGCCAATACCTAGTATCAGCTCATGCTATGAATGGTGGAGGTCCTACAGCTCAGATAATAGAAAGAGAAGGTTGGAAATGTGATAAAGACTTTGTTGGCCATCGAAAAGCTGTCACATGTGTACGTTTTCACAGTTCTATACTCAAGCGCCAAGCGGCAAAAACAAATAAACCTCAGCAATATTGTTGTCTTGCGGTTGGCTCAAGAGACCGATCATTATCTGTATGGATGACCGCATTGCAGCGACCACTAGTGGTTATTCATGACCTCTTTCAAGACAGTGTTCTGGATTTATCGTGGGGAGCAGAAAAATGTATTTTGCTTGCATGCAGTGGGGATGGCACTGTTGCATGCCTGCAGTTCTCCGAGAAGGAACTTGGAACTCCACTTTCAGAAGATGATAAAGTAAGTTAAAATTTATAAAATTATTTAAGGTGTATGTACAACTATACCCTCAATTTAGAATTCACTCTATCAGAGGATATACGGCAAGGGTTCTTCATTCGAAACCAACACATCTGCCAGAGATACGTTAATTGAAAATGCCGAGTTGTTGAATGCAGTGCCTGAAAAAGTAGGTCCTCCAATTCTACCAACTGTTTTGACTGTAGATACTGATCATAAAGCACTAATTCAGACTTTCACCGCTGATTCTGCGGAAAAATTAAGCCAAGCGAAAGCCATCAGTAAACAAACGGAAACAAGAACAGCCGACGGGAAACGAAGAATTACACCAGTTTTTATACCGCTTAACCAAGAGTCGGGGTGAGATGCATATGCATTTGCACGTACAACTAACTATAAGTTTTATCTCTTGTTTAGCGAAATATCTTGTATACATATAAACAGCAGTTCACGACCAAAAGGTGAAACAATTTCCATTGCTGACAAACAATTTGTTAGCTGTTCAGATGACTCGGCCATGAAACCAATTATTACGGAAGCAGAGCAAACGTAATTTTCCGATGTCCATTCCGTATTTAATATATAGCATTTGATTTGCTTTTATTTTAGTCGTTTAGATAATCGTTTAACAAAAACTGCGCTGGTTGTTACACCTTCACATGCCACCCAAAATGTGATTAAATCTTTCCCAACGGCTTCAACTACTTATAAATCAAACGTAAAAATGAATACATGCAATGGTACTATATCCTATTCGGCTAAGGACGATCTGAATAAGTCTGCGCACGATTACAGAATTCATGTACAAAACAGTAGCTTGACGACAACATTGGGCTCTCTAACAAAAGTAATATGTTGGGCTATGAATACCAATGAAAAACTTTGGGAAATCTACATTGGTAGTTATGTTCGAGTTATAGATAACAAAATTATATAACTTTTTTACAATTATTTCAGGCTCCCCTGTCGCTTCTTCCAGTTTGTCCACGAAACACGCAATTTTATGTAGTCTTGATGGAACTTTGCGAATTCTCTCTCTAAATACAGGAAACGCTATATTTCCGATAATGAACTTATCTGCGGCAGCAATTCAGTGTTCTTTTGTAAGTACGAATTGTAAAATGTTTGATCTCTTGCTTATTATATTTACCAAGAACATGTCCGTCTTTATGTCGTATTACGATGTATCCAATAGAAATTAGCTGAAGAGTTGAATATTAAGTTTGGTTTTTTGCCAGTGTCCTCTTGGAAAACTGGTGGGCGTCATTACAGAATGTGGTATACTCCGGATCTGGGATATTATGCTTAAGAAAATTGTAATTTCGACAACATGTGCGGAAATATTTGGAAAACATGGTCAAGTTATTCAATTTAGTATCACTGATGGGGGATTTCCATTTGTACTATTTTCAAATGGAAATTCGTACACCTACTCGCCCAGCATGCAGTGCTGGATGGTATTAAATTCTAAAGACCCAGCACTTCGCTTTGGAATGAGGACAGCGATACCAAAGGATTTTCAAAAGAATTTCCGTTCTTATCCGCTAACAACGATACAATCATCATCAAACAATTACGCGCCCAACTCCGTGGAAATGTAAGTATTGAATTGTCTTTTGTTTATTCTTTAAAAGTATAGTTTTTCCATTCTGTAGGAATAAAGATGATTGGCAGTCTAATGCCAAGCTTCTTTTCATTGAGAATCAAATTAAACTTTGCGAAGTTATAAAATCCCCAAATGAAATCAAACACTGGTATTCAATGTTAGCTTACCATCTGGCAACGAACGGAGTCGAAAAACGTATACGGATACTTTTGGACGATTTATTAGGGCAACACTACTTACATCCAAGTGATGAAAGTTTTCAGATTTTGGTAATTTTTAAAATGATCAACCGATTATACATTTTTAATTAACGCTTGTATGCTTATTTTATATTTGTAGGGAATACCTAAACATCTCCTGCTGAATACTGTATTAAACGTTTTAAAATTACACCCAAAATGGCAGCGTCTTTATATGGAATACCGTGAGTTAGTCGATACCAAAAACGACGTCAGACCTGCAATTTGGAATTAATTTTTATATATCTACGAACAGCAAAGACAACAACCACAAAAAAAAACGTTGCTGAATGTGATAATAAATTCCAATACAAATACCTTTTTATAAGTACATATATAAAACTATTTCAATATTTATTGCATATAATGCGGTCCAGGTGTCGGAACACTTTTCAATGGAGAATCAAAATCGACTTCCGGGGGTTCAGTTACCGGCGTCTCTAACATAGAGGTTCCAATTCGTTCTTGTAATGATTCGTACAATTTATGCACATTCTCATTGTGAGCTGCGGTTGGTTGCATAGCCTTTATTAGCGTTGCTAGTCGACCAGAAGGTAGTTTGATATGAACGTACCTGTCAAGAAATATAAAAGTTAGAGTTGCCCTATATGTATGTGAGTATACTATTTTAAGTACCAGAGCAATTTAAGCATGTGTCGTGTCACATTATCCCGTGTTAAGCCAGCAAAAAGGAATTCATCAAAAAGAGTGGTACAAAAATCCTCGGTAGTAAACTCTTCTGACATGGGTATGAGTAGAGCTATCTTCAAAAAAAAAATAATTTAATCCTACACAGATTAGAAAAATCGATGTTATGTCTTAATTCTTACCAAAGAGTGCAGAAATGGATCCTCATAGGCTCTATCGTCTTTACATGCAGATAAGATAGCTAGTACTCGTAATACTCCTACCCGATCCTTTTGTCTTGCTGTATGTAAAGTATAATACATTGCTAAAATGGCGGCAACCGAACTCTCCTGAATATAAGCTTCAACGGCATCAGGGGCGGGACCTGAATGTTCTATAGTAGTTAGCGCACTCTCCCTCTCATCTGGTGGTAGCCTTAAGTGAAGGCTTCGACACTGGTCATCAACAATCAATGACATTAATGCGGGCAGAAACTTGGTTACCACCTGGCTATCAAGTTTCGGCTCCTTAAAATCTTGCGAGTCAATCATAACCCATGCGCTTAGCCCGAGAGCTAACATTCGCAGCAATAATATTAGTATTGTATTGTCACGTGGAAGACCATCATTATTAATAAGATGCTGTAAGATTTTGATAGCCGAAGTTGCTAAAAAATTTATTGCATATGGGTCGCAAAGTGTCATCGAGAGATCACCCAGTACTTGTTCCTGACCGCGCTTAATATTATCGAGAAATCCCTGAAGTTCACGAGATCGTTTAATGTCTACATTTTTTTCACGAATACATGCATCCAAACACCATGTAAATTTGTGGCACGGATCGACGGATATGATATCTTGAACCTCCAAATCATGCAATGCCATAAGCAACTCAGCACGTAGTGTGCAATAATGAACGTTGCGGGTCCGCAAGAAGAGCGTCCGAAGAAATTGTAGGACCATATCGTAAAGTTTAACACTAGTGCCTATCATATTAGCTAGTTTCTGCACAACTTCACCTTGACGCCTTAGCTTCGGCGATGGGTGGAAAAACAGATTATTAAGGTTAGTGTGATCAAAAAGGACGTGCTCTTTTTCGCGAATATATTGTGAGAGTAGTGGAGAAACCTCGTCGCCAAATAACGACTGATTATCTCTCCAAATTTGACGTTTAACTTCGGTGTCTGTGTCAGAATATAATTCTCGATCGCGAACCAGGATTCTTAAATATTTGTCATCAATATGCGTTGTGTTTCGAAGTATTGACATGACCACAGGACGAAGTGCTTTTACACGTACCACTGGAAAACTTTTTACAAGCAACTCCTTCAGTTTCTTGTCCCTTTCACGGGCATCTTTTTGGCCTAATTCATTAATTCTTCCTATTAATTTATCGCGTAGTTCCTAAAACAATATAAATTGACATATTTCTAAAAAAAATTCTTCAAACCTACCTCCATAAGCGAAGTGTGAAAATCAAGGCGACGAACTCCATGTAAATCCAAAAGTGGAAGCATTGGCCGAAGCGAGGGCAAAAGAACACCATTTTCTAACTAAGAAATTAAGATACATAGGTATGCAAAAAAAAAAATATTATTCCTTACCTGGAAACTCTCTATGGCTTTCAATGGGTCTGTACAAGATGTCAGGGCTTCTCTTAAAAATGCTTGACCAGGAATATTGACTTCTTCCAACCCAGTTCCTGTAAATTTTGGTGGCGTGGACATATTATGGGCTTATGCTTAGAAAACTTCAATGTTATGTTAATCTAACATATAAATGTACTATCAATTTCAAACAAAGTTAATGTCAATTTCAAACACAAAAACCCAGAGTTAACAAAGAACTAGTGTTCCTTAAACATCGATAGTCTATCGATAGTATCGATAGTTTTTTACTATCGATACTATCGATTGTTCAAAAAAACTATCGATACTATCGAAACGCATATATATGAGCACATATTCAAGCAATGTAGAAGTACATACTGATGATAAAACCGGTGAAACATGTACGTAAAATAAGTACTTTATTTCCACTGACAAAGGATATGCGATTGGGCAAAAACTCAGTTATATACCTGCTGTACATAAGAATACGTAAAGCACCCATCTCTTTCTTACTCATTAAAAAATGTAGCACGTTTACACTCAAGTAAAGTACTGATATTCTTACGTCAAAAGTACTTCATTAATAGGAGTACTACTTTTCTACGTATAAAGATGGGCACCTTTAAGTAAAATTAAGATTAGACTGTATGTCAAGTGGTCATAAATTGCCAATTTCTGACAGTTCTCCTGTCAAAACATGGTCATACCATCGGCCCCAGCGAGGTATCCGTCGGAACGGAAAATTCTCCGATTTTATACTATTCGGAGGATTTTTGCTGCGAGGTTTTCTTCGGAACAAATGTTCGGAGAATTGTTCCGACATTTTGTAACCCATATTGGCGAATTACGTTGAAGTGCGAAGA
Organism: Cheilosia urbana; assembly: GCA_946477585.1. NCBI lineage: Eukaryota > Metazoa > Arthropoda > Insecta > Diptera > Syrphidae > Cheilosia > Cheilosia urbana. The sequence goes on along the minus strand of OX297854.1, from coordinate 174,827 downwards.
AGTGAATTTTATTGTTAAATTTTTGACAGCTAGGTTCCGATATTCTCCAACAGAAATTAGTTGCGGAATTCGTTTATGAGTGCGGTGCGTCATCGCAATGCGAGTCTATTTAATACGTATCTTGACCACAGCTGCTTCGGTATTCCAATATTTTGCAGTGTATAGACATCGGTCTTTTCTAGATATATGTACATCTGGTTTATGATGCTGTAATAACAAAGAGCAAATAATAACAAAACTTTGGCAAAAGAGGTAGGTAGCCTCTTTACTGCAAATTAAAACTACAGTTTGATACACTTTGTGTGCATGAATGAAATATGTATGTTTTTAAATGTTTTATTAATAAATTATGGACAAATTTACAGCCCCGTCCTTAGAAAATCGTAAACATATAAAACTATCGATACTATCGATACTATCGATAGTTTTATTCCGAAACTATCGATACTATCGAAATGTAAAACTATCGATGTTTAAGGAACACTACAAAGAACCACCATTTAGGCAATGCCAGAGCCAGTATCTAACCAAAACCAAACAATATACTTTTATACTTGACAATTTCCAGTCATCACCAGTGACAGCTGACAGATATGATTAATGATTCCATTGTGTTTGGGTACGAATTTCTGGAAAACAGCTTGTAGCTTGTAGGCAGCCGCCGTTTCACTGGATGGTTATCTATCTCTGTATTCCATTATCTTGGATGAAAACTTTGGTAAAAGCGCCATCTATGCTTTCAACCTAAAAAGTATGAAGGTGTTTATCAGACGCACTCATTGATAAGACCAACTGCTCCCAAGTCCCAACTCAAGCCCGCACCAGACCTATAACGTGTGGTGTGTTGTGGTGTGGTCTGTCGTTTCGTGTTCTGTGCACACTTATCTAGTGTGCTGTCATTTTTTTAAATGAATTCAAATGTTGTTTGTTTTGATTTTTTGACGTTATTGATTTCCTAGATCATGTGTACTCTTTATTTCACATATGCAATTTCAGATAATATATATGTATCGCTTCATTGCGCCATAGAGCGTAGTGGCGCAATCGGTACAGGAGCGATTTCGACACAACGCGACACACTGCAACACAACACACGAGAAAAATATGTTTCTACACATATGAAATCCATTGGAGTGATAGCGACACGTCACATCACAACACACGTTACAAGTGTGGTTCCGGCTTCACTACTGAGTAGAGATGAGCTAAGTCGTGATTTTGAAATCACAGGTAAAAACTGTGACTGTGATTTTCAAATCACTGTGAATTTAAACTGCAATGTTGTATGATTTTTTTTTCAGAAAAAAATAGTCTGATGCCTATCTATTTGTTAATAAATATACCAAATTAGCCCCAAGCAACTTCTCCTTCTCTACAAAGCACAGGTAAGACCAGACTTGGAATATTGTTCCCATATATGGAGCTCGGCCCCAAAACATTCACTTAATCTGCTTGATAGCATACAGAGACGAGCAGTTCGACTCATTGGAGACCCTACACTCACATCGAATCTACAACCGTTGGTGCACAGAAGACAAGTCGCTGACCTATGCTTGTTCTATAGGTACTTCCATGGTAGATGTTCTGAGGAACTCAAAGACATTATCCCTCGAAATGCAACTTTTGGGCGCCCAACAAGACAGGCTGCTAATGCTCATGACCATACAGTACACTTGACAACCGCGAGGGCATCAACTTTCAAAAACTCCTTCTGTTACAGGACAAGTAAACTTTGGAACTTGCTTCCTGGGGATATATTTCCAGAAGACTACAATTTGCAGCAATTTAAGTGCAGAACAAACATACATCTGCAGGCATCTCGGGGCGCTGTTGAAGCGTTATAGGTTCGCCTTTCCCGGGAGAAGTATATATATATAAAAAAAAAAATAAATAAAGTATAGGTACTCGAAAATTCAGAAAATTACAAAAATTACTCCGACAGTAGGACTCCCTATGTACTTCATCATATTTTTTCAAGTTTTCTTTTGAAAAATATTCCTTTTCCTACCAGCTACCCTGCTCTGCTACTGAGCCTTATCTACCTGCCTACTTTCGTTGCTTTGCTAATTTTTTTCGCATTTATCTCTCCATTTCCATTTGCCTTGGATTGGTGATTCTTCATTCTTGTATGTACCTATACCTTCTTTCACTGTTTCGCTATTTTGTCCTGTGATTGCGACTTTTTCTGTTTGGCGTGAGTCGTGATTTTTAAACTGTGACTGCGACGGTGATTCTTGTGTGTATACCTACCTTATTTCACTATTCCGCTGTTTTACCTGTGACTGCGATTTGTGTTGCGACTTTTGCTGTTTGTCGTGAGTCTTGATTTTCAAACTATGACTGCGACTGTGATTCTTGTGTGTATACCTACCCTTATTTCACTGTTTCGCTGTTTGTCTTGTGATTAGGGATGATACGGAGCTTCGACTCCTAATCCTATATGTTGGAACTTCCGGTTTAAATTGCACCTCCAAATTCGGCTTCGGTTCCGATAAAATCACATCGGAGGTTTTTCGGAGCACCATCGGTCACGAGCCCCCATCCTAGCACCAAACTTGACGAGTTGTGGGGGCTGAGTAGTGGTAAAGACTCTCGAGAATCTCTCCAGATGAACCATGAAACCAAAGGGTGCTCCCTCTCCCCTCCCTTCCCTTCTTGTCCCACTCCTTCCATTTTATTCCTTAACTCTTTCTCTTATCCTATCCTATTTCCGCCTGGGCCGGATAAAGGTGTCATACGACCCGTGCCGAATATCAGCCTGGCTGGGGGCCCAGTTTCAAAAATAGCTCAAGTCGTAAACGGAGTATCCGGATACCTGGCGACCTCCGGATTAGCCAGCCCTATCTGTGTAATGCGGATCTCTGCACAGACGGACCTCAATCCTCCGCTACTCGTGGGAATCAAAAATGAATAAAAACAAAATTTTAAAAAAACAAAAACAAAATGAGACCGGTTCTCCGTTAAAACCGGGCAGTAGTGCGGCGACTTCGCTGACTACTGGCACAGCCCCTGCAGCGGTGAGCGGTGGAAAAATCGTGACCATCCATGGTTCTTCTACTGTGAACAGCGGCAGCGCGCTTAAAAAAGATACAAATCCTAGCAGTGGTGGGATTGTGACCATACATGATCCTACCACTGCTACCAGCGGTAGCAATATCGCTCATTCGTCTCCTAGTGGGACAGGGCGGCATCGCGCTCCCTCGAAAAGGACGCATAACACTCGTCGTCGTGCTGTTCATATCCTAAAGGTCCTCGGAGCTACTTTGAGGGCTGATAGGACCGCCGAACAGAACAGCAGAGTTGAATGGGCTGAATCATTCCTAAAGAACAATCCAATAGCGACTAGCAAGGACTCCACGTCCAAGCGCCAGAGATCGTTGGAGGGGACCACGCCGGCCCCCAAAAGACCTAAGGTGCATAGCACCGTCGCTTCAAACAGGTCATCCAACGTCACATCTCAGAAGTCGTTTAGTGACGTTCTTAAAAATAAAATTGTGCTTGCTGTGATCGATCGCAGTGATGATGATGGCACCATCTCCCCTGAACGATGGCAGGTGGTCAAGACGAAGCTTTCAGGCAGCTTCTTAAATGTCATGAGGGAAAACCCGGGACCACCTCCTATTACTTGCGATGGTGGATGGCATCAGGGCCACGTGAAGCTTATCGCCTGCGATGATCAGAGGTCCTGCGATCTCTATAAGTTTGCCATAGGCAAACTCGGAGAAGTTTGGCCGGGTGCGAAACTCGATGTCGTCGCAAGGGAGGATATCCCAAGCCGACCTAGAACTCGTACCTGGATCCCAGCCGAACCCTCATCAAGTGAGGAGGTTCTCGAAATTATTCGATTGAGCAATCCTACACTCCCGACTCACAACTGGAAGGTTGTAAAGCTGGAGGAGCAACGAGGTCTCTATAGGTGCGCTCTTATCGTCATCAACAAAGAGTCGCTTGCTCCCTTAACGCTCAGTAAAGGGGTGATTAGATTCGGTTTCGAATCTATCACCCTTAAAGTTTACAAAAAAGATGAGCTTGATTCAGGCAACATGCCTCCCTACCCTACGGGTTCAGAACCTGGAGCCTCAGACCCTGGAGCATTGGTCTCATTTCCATCACTGGATGACGATGCCTCCAGCACAATCACTCCTACCATGGATCACGAACTTTCGGACATGGACATGGACGATTTCAACAAAATTCTTCTGAGCGAAGATGAACTTCTTGGTTCATCTTCAGAAGCGGAAGAACTTAACAACACCGTGGTGGAGGTCTCTCCGCCTGATTGTAGCAAGAATGCTGCAGTTAGTGCAGATTAACCTCCATCACTCCATTGAGGCTTCGGCCGCCCTCATCCTCCGCCTATCAAAGAGCAGAGAAGACATAGTCTTGATACAGGAACCATGGTTTGACAACAGCGTGGTTCGTGGACTCGAGACTCCTGGATACGAAAAGCTGTATGTGACTGATAAAGGTAGACCCAGATCATGTATACTAGCGAAACGTAGCCTTAAATTACTTTTACTCCCTATTTTCAGTGATCTAGATGTAACTGTTGCTAAACTAGTGACTCCGAAAGGCGCATACTGGATAGCATCGGCATATCTGGCCTATGACTACACGGGCCCTCTCCCTGGGGAAAAACTAGAGAGAGTGATCGCGGAAGCAGAGAGGACCAAAACCAACCTCATAATCGGGTGTGATGCTAATGCTCACCACTCGGTATGGGGTAGTACTGACATCAATGATAGAGGTGAGTTACTTTTTGATTACATTTTAAAAACAAACCTAATCATAAGCAATGTAGGAACCGAACCTACTTTCATAACAAAAAACCGACAAGAAGTTTTAGACATCACCCTTGTCTCCGATACTGTTAATCAACTGATTACCAACTGGAAAGTATCAGCTGAGCACTCCTTTTCAGATCATCGATATATTCAATTCAATTTAGCCGATGACTCTCCTTGCCAACTTCCTTTCAGAAATTTCAGGAAAACAGATTGGCTCAAATATAGGGAGACTCTGAAACAATCAATTACCCCAGAGCTCTCAAGTACCCCCTGTAATGCCAATGAGCTTGATCTCAAAGTCAAGAATCTTACGTTGGCTTTAAACAAGGCAATGTCCTCCTCGTGTCCCCTAATTCTTCCAAGAGGGAAGAAGAAACCACATTGGTGGTCTTCGGAGTTGGGACTTAGTAAATCAAATTGCAGAAAACTTTTCAATCGTGCCAAAGACACAAGAAAAGCGACTGATTGGGACTCCTACAAAGAAGCCCTTAAATTATATAAGAAAGATTTAAGAAAAGCCAAACGAGTATCTTGGAGAATCTTCTGTGGTAAGATAGAAGAATCCTCCGAAGCATCAAGGCTAAGAAAGATACTCTCGACAAACCCAACAATGTCAAGCTGTCTGAAAAAGACAGATGGCTCTTGGACGACTTCTAGCGAAGAATCGCTTAATCTGCTGCTCGACACCCATTTCCCAGGCAGCTGTAAAGGTATTGCCCAAACAGATCCAAACAGATCAAACTTGCAATGTACCAACTTACAAGGTCTGATCACTAGAGAAAAAGTGCTTTGGGCGCTGCATAGCTTCAAACCATACAAATCTTCGGGACCAGATGGCATAATACCGGCCGAGCTTCAAAGAACATCGGATATCATTCTGCCAACGCTAATGACAATCCTGAGAAGCTGTCTAGATCTGGTGTACATCCCATTGCTATGGAGAGAAGTTAAAGTAGTTTTTATACCCAAAGCAGGTAAATGCTCTCACGTGAGTCCGAAAGATCTCAGACCTATTAGTCTTTCATCATTTCTCCTAAAAACTTTGGAGCGACTGATTGAAATCCATTTACGCAATAGCATTGACAAAAATCGACTGTCAACAGCTCAACATGCTTACTCTAAGGGCAAATCAGTAGAAACGGCCCTACACACGCTAACGCGCTCCATAGAAGATTCCCTTCGTCATAAGGAGTATACAATGGTTGCATTCCTGGATATAGAGGGCGCCTTCAACAACGTCGACTCATCTGCAATCGCTGGTGCTCTGGCAGCTCTGAACGTTGACGTCTCACTTGGCAAGCTGATCAATTTGATGCTTAATAGCCGGATTATCAACTCAAGTCTAGGTGAGATATCTTCCAGAAGATCTGTCAGTAGAGGAACACCACAAGGTGGTGTCCTGTCTCCCCTTCTCTGGAATTTAGTGGTGAATCAACTGCTGATATCCCTGGAAGCGGAAGGCTACAATGTGATTGCCTATGCGGACGACGTTGCTATTGCCGTCTCGGGAAAGTACCTTAACACTTTAAAAGAACTTCTACAACACGCTCTCAACAAGCTAATAAAATGGACAAACAGTTGTGGGTTGGGTGTAAACCCTCACAAAACTGAACTTGTCCTCTTCTCTAGGAAATATAAGATTCCACACATTGACCCTCCATCTATAAATGGCACTAGCTTGACGTTCTCAAATGAAGCTAAATACTTAGGCCTTATTTTTGATAGAAAGTTAACCTGGAAGCCTAACATCCAAGAAAGAGTTAAGAAGGCCACTGTGGCACTTTTCTCTTGCAAAAAAGCCATAGGGAACAAATGGGGTTTACAGCCCCGCGTCACTCACTGGCTATATGTCTCGGTCATAAGACCTATACTCACGTACGGTGTGGTTGTCTGGTGGACTGCCTTAGAAAAAGCGATTAATCGCGATAAATTAAGCAAAGTCCAAAGAACGGCTTGCTTGTGCATCGGCGGAGCTCTTCGCAGCACCCCCTCCGCTGCACTTGACATCCTGTTTCATCTGACACCCATTGACATCTTCAGCAGGCAAACGGCAGCTTCGGCAGCCGTACGCCTCAAAGCTATTTCACAATGGACAAGCAAAACAACTGGCCATGCCGCTATCCTCAACAACATTAGGAACCTTCCAGTAAACATCGACTACACCACACCAGAACTACAATTTGATAAAAACTTCCAGGTCTCCATTCCTACTAGATCATTCTGGGAGGAGGAAGCATCCGTGGATGATGAATCGATCCACTTCTACACAGATGGTTCGAAAACTGTGGACGGTGTTGGTGGCGGTGTCTTCTCGAATAGACTTAATCTTAGTCTCTCCTTCCGTCTTCCTGATCACTGTAGCGTTTTTCAGGCGGAAATAATGGCGATAAAAGAGGTCTTATCTTGGCTAAGGGAAAACGTGATATCTGCTAAAGATATCCGTATCTTCTCTGATAGCCAAGCCGCTATCAAGTGCCTGGAATCAGTTTCCACGAATTCCATAACAGCCCAAGACTGCCGTTCGTCTCTCATGGAGATGGCGGAGCAGTTCAACATTCACCTTTGTTGGGTGCCGGGGCATAGGGACATTCCAGGTAACTGCAGGGCTGATGAACTCGCCAAACACGGAACTACGATACCTCTGCTCCCAATTAAGGATTCCTTAGGTATTCCACTCGCTACTTGCAAACTCAAAATAAAGCTGGACGCTATCGAAAGAACAAATCTTAGGTGGTCAACCGGCTCGACTTGTCTAGTGACAAAGCAGATCTGGCCAAAGCTGGATCTAAAGCGTTCTAGGCATCTGATCTCCCTCGATAGGAAGCATATTAGTGCTACAATAGGTGTCATCACGGGACACTGTCTTATCGGCAGGCATGCAAAAAGGCTTGGCGTATTCTCTAACGATTTTTGCAGAAGCTGTTTTGACGAGGAGGAGGAGGAGACTGTTCTCCATCTTCTCTGTACTTGTCCGGCTCTCTCACAGAGACGAAAACTCCACTTTGGAGCTTTCTACCTTAGTGATCTGAACGATCTAAAAAACATAGACATCCGAAATCTACTACGCTTCATCAGAAGCTCCGATTGGTTCAACGAGTAGGAGGAATGAATTATAGATTCACGTGGTATCACAAGGGACCTTATAATGGTCTAAGTGTGTCGACTAACCTAACCAGTTAGCCGACAGCCATTTCAACCTAACCTAACCTATCGGTCACGAGGCGACCGATGAACAAAGAATAATTATCGAGTTGCGACATCTTACAATACGAGTGTCTTTTCACTCTTTTATGTATTGTACATAACTAGGCGAGATTTGTATTGAAGTTGAGAGTGCGTGCGTCAATTTTATATTCAACTCCGACTCCGCGGAGGTTTGTATGATGCTTCCGACTCCGACTCCGGTAAAACCACCTCCGTAACATCCCTACTTGTGATTGCGATTTGTGCTTAGACTTTTTCTGTTTGGCGTGAGTCGTGATTTTCAAACTGTGACTGTGATGGGAAAAAATATAAAAAGGAAAGAGTGAAAAGTCGCAATCACGCCTTATTTGAAAGTCGATCACAGGTAGTTTGCGATTTTGAAATCACCGTGATTAATTCACAGGTAGTGATTTTGTGCTCATATTTATTTTTATTTTATTTTATTTTTATTCATAAGAAAATTTTTATTCAAAAATATTTGTGCGTTTTCCAGCAATAACAGGTGACGATGGCAGGTAAATCCACTGTTTTCTTCATAATCTCCTCCGCTTGCTTCAGTGAATTCATTATAAAGTATCGAAGTTGCGAGTTACGATAAACCGTGGTAAATGCCGGTTTTTGATAAAGTTTCCAAATGTTCTCACTTTTTCAATGAAATATTGATGGTACCCCACATCTGAGGATGAACCAGAACAATTTGGATATTATTTTGGAATCAAACTGAAAAAAAAAAAAATTATATTCCTATCCTCTTTTAACACGATTCCATTGAAGAAGGAAAGAAAAATAATGGCCGATCCTTTTCGGAAATATTTGTCTTCCTTCTCTCTTTATCCTTGACAGTAATACTATTATTATTAGTGGGAAACTCCAAAGAGCATTGTTAGTGTAAAAACTAAATTTATTATTACACTATCGAACTTTATTTTCTGTTCGTATTTATACAAAAGTGCGTAAACGGTTTTTTGACTTTAGTCAGAGAGACTACGTTATATTCAAAAGTTTAAATATTATGGCAAATTAAAATTATAATTAAAACTGGGCTAAGTTGACCGCCAGATTTAAATGTATGGAAACTGAATATGAGTTTAATACAATATTTTAATTCGAGAAATGATGCTGATGATGACGGGGCTGCCTTTCAACAAGGAATATGATGCTGATGCTTATCTTGGAGGTTCTTATATCTGCAACTCTGATTTTTCCGTCTGAACCATAGGTAACGCTGCTGATTCTTCCCAAAAGTCATTTCTGAGGTGAGACGTTATCCTTGTGAGTTATGACGAGGCTACCAACGCTGACGTTCAGGCTAGATGATGTCCACTAAGCAAAAACTTGAAACTCCACGATGTACTCCTTAGACCACCTATGCCAAAAGTTGGTCTTGGCAGCACTAATTCTCCTCCATCTTTGCAAGTAGCTAATATCTGCGACTTCATCTGATGGCTCTGGGATTGCCTTGAGAAACGAACCAATGAGGAAAGGGATCTGGAGTGAGGGCTTCGAAGTCGTTTGGATCGGAGGACATCAGGGTAATGGGTCTGGAATTCATAACCGCTTCGATTTCGATCAGAGCATTTAAAAGTTCTTCGAACGTCACGTGCACCACTCAGGCTCCGGTGTAAGGTACCTTGCCACGAATTTTATAGTGTGTGTAATTGGACCGGCAAAATTGACTCCACAACATAAAATTGGGAAAAGGATTGCTGTACTTTGGTCGGAAGCGGAAGCTTACAATCCTCCTCAATGCCTGCATGTTTTAATCGTCCTCCAACCCTCAACAGTAAGAAGCCGTTTGCTTCCTGATAAATGGATTCAACCACCTTATGGATCCCTTTAGTTTCCGCTGGTTTTGGATTGGTTTAATTTTGTCTGCGGAAGAAATAATTCGGACAACTTGAACTTGAACTTGGACATTGGATGGACATTTATTTTGCATACTCTCGAGGCAACATCCAGACGACACCGAATGTTTTCTCTTGAATCTCAGTTACTCTGTTTCCTACAAATATGCTAAGCTTTGAGGAATGCATTGCAATCCAAAGTAGAACAATTGCTGCGTATTTCCAAAAGAAAACTTCAGAGTATTCCTGGCTGAAGATACTTTTTGTCTTTGACCAAAGATTCGCTAAAAGATGAGCTGCGCAGCGCATAGCTCTAGTCGAGGAAGTTCATTCCTTTTTGCGGGCGCTTCCCCAGACTTTGTAGCTAATAGTTGTACCTTTACAACTCCAGAAATATCTATTGAGCTAAGGTACAGACAACAGCCATAGGCATGCATATCTGGGAATCGAGAGATTTTGCAGAGCGAATGTAAGTCCGTCATGAACTGACACCATTCAGTCTCAATTCCTTGTGGGATTGACGCATCCCAATCCAGTTTGTCAACCCATAACTTTTGGAGGATTACTTTCGCATTGATAATTATGGGGCTGAGTAGACTCACTTGAAGAGCGACGATGAATCCTTAAAATGCGCCTGGGATTCTTTTCGTTCTTCCTTCCACTTGAACCTATAGCCTGAAACTTCTTTGAGTTCCCAAAATTTTTCGACATATTTGTCAAGTGAATCTTCCTTGGTCGACATCAAAGATTCTTATCCATGTCTGCATGAGTCTTGTATCTGCCCGATATAATCCAGCCAAAGTTTAGTTGGCCTATTTCCAGCAGATAAAAAAAGTCTTCCATGCATATATTAATAAGTCTATGCTCGACGGTTGATTGAAGTGCTCATCCGCCAGCTCGATATTTGAATATTGAACAACTAGAAACTCCAATGATTCTTCAAAGTTGTTGTATCTGGATCGAACCGTTGTTTGAGTGTGAGAATTAATCGTCAAATCAGCTACCTGTGTCTTGGAGCCAGGGCTGAATTTCCTTTCCAATGCCGTATGCGTTGCGCGTTGTTCTGACCTGTGTAGCAGACTATGATGCAATTGCTTGCACATTTTACACTTGTTTGACGAAATGCAATTTTATGCACTATAGCCCTTAGCTAAACAATTCAAACATAGTCTTAATCACTTGTTATTGTCTAAACGATCCTTCACCGACAATTTAGTGAAGTTTTGACAAGTCGAAATGAAATGACGAACATCCTTACAAAATATGCAAGAACGTTAGGTGACAGCTAGTGATGTTTGAGAACGTTGATTACATTTTTGAGCCTTTGATGGCTTGTTTGACCATATTTGACCAAAATCTGATCGCATATTCTTAGTGTCACGCACTTCAACATATTAACAACGCTTGCCAAGGAGCTTCGCACACTCGGCCTTAGTGAGGAGCTGGCTCTAGTCAAGTTGCTTATCCCATTTGGATTGCGTTTCTGAATCGACTTTCGATTGCATATATTTTCAAAAGATCCTACTAATTGTAATGAGTTGAATAAGGAAGAAATGTTATCTATCAAACTTCTAAGTGCACTTGAAGACGCTTAAGGAACCTTGTGTAAGATATGAGAATATGAATACTCGGATCTGAAAACAAATAACGGCAGGTGTACTACAGCACTTTTGTAATAGTGGTATACACCATCTGAATAGATACCGGCACCCGCTCCGCCATCCATTATGGATCATTCTTCGAAAATCACTATTTCACCACTACTTTTTTCTGGAAGTAATCCGTTCTCAATACGAGTTTTGTGATTCCTTTCCATAATACGCACCTTTGTTATCCCATCCATAGGCATGTTCAGCTCCCTAATCTTGTTTTTGACAAGTTTCAGGATCTTCTTATGCCCATAGATGGTACCACGATTGTGCCATTTCGCATCTCAGTGCAAACGAAGTGCTGTTAGGGCTGCTGTCTAGCGGTAAGATCCCTAGAATCACTTCCAATGCAATGCGCATTTTGGTGTTGTTCTTATTGCACCTGTAACTCCTATTAATGCTAAGCTTTGGACCCTATCTAGATGCTTCCGCACAGCCTGCCTGTAGGCATGCTGTCTACTATTTAAAGGATTCATCTTAAGCGCAGTACTCTCCATATAGTCCGCCACCACTCTTTCTATTGTTTTCAACAGAAAGAATGTTAGGCTAACTGAAGGACTTTGCCTCGGTGTAATTCTTTTTCCCCGGCTTTGGAAGGAAGACCACATTTGTCTCCCTCCATGTAATCGGGATGCAGCCTATTACTCGGCATGCAACGTATATATTCCTGAACCTTGGTGCAATTACGTCTACTCCCCATTGCATTAAACCTGGAAATATACTATCCAGCCCCACGGTTTTAAAGGGTGAAAATGTTGCTATCGCACCCTTGACAACCTCTGTTATTACAATCCGTTCTGCTTCCGTCCTATTCATCCTGTTCGCTCCTTGTTAAACTGTCTCCTTGTGAGACTTGGTATTCTGTCACTAATTTTTACGTTTTCTATAGTCAACATGAATGTTTTAATTTGCCAAATCAATATATTTCAATTTAAGTTTCCATTTTGGGCACATTTTCGGTGCACGTTGCGAAAAATTTGTTTCTAATAACACAACAAACATTTCAATCTGACTTTTTCTTGTGTGTGGTGGTGAGTTCAGTGCAATTCCTTGAATATATCCCGGACACTTTTATCGTGTTTAGAATTGACCTGGAAGTTCACTTTTTATTTCAATGAAACATAGTTAACATAGAAATAGCACTTCTAGATATGCTCTTTTCTTTGGAAGGGAAATTATTTCCTTCAATCGAAAACGGCATAAATCTCACTTCTAGAGAGTATGGTCAGCTGACTATATCTCGAACCTGCAACAGCCGAATAAGTGGTCATCCGACCAAGAAAAACCTTAAGTCGATAAAATGGTTTTGATTCTTTAAGACAACGTTCCCGCCCAAAGATGGATCATGGGAAGAGTTATTCAGTTGTTCAAAGGGAGCTATGGTAGAGGCCGAGTAGCAGAAATACGACCGTTAAGGTGCACTGTAAAATATGTAGGTATATGAAAATCAAATCAAATCGAATCAAATTGAATTTCATTAATATCATACGTACACGAGCGTGTAAGTAATCGAAATTTAATCGATGCCGAGCGAAAAAAAAAATGGAATTTTATTACAATAGCAAATTTAAGATTAATATGAACAGGAAAATAAGTTTAAATAATTCTTGGATTTAAGTTTAGAGCAAAAAAAAATTAAATTAGTCCAAAACAACATTTGTATGTAACATAAAAATATGTAGAATAGAGCTAATTTTAGCGCCTTAAGACAAATAAGAACCATTTTTTGTTAAACACTTGACGTGGACAGTTGTTTTATTTGGCACTGAGTAGGGAAAGCTCCTATCCAATAGTTATTTTTCGAAATAAGAATGGAAACAACCTGGCAATTACATTTCTTTTCGTGAAAAGTACCATGTTTACGTCGATTAGTTTTGAAAATAACTTAAAATGATTGCGCTCGCTAGTTTTTATTTACAAAACTATGTAACGGCGACAAAAACAATCAGAGTGAGTGGTTTATGTCGTTTTCCATTGGGACCGCCAGAAAAATTTTTCAGATCTCCAGATTTTACGCTGCCCATGGAACGTGCAACGAAATTGATCTGCTTTTGTAAATGGATTAGTGCGTTACTTGACAACAATATCAGCTGTTCAAATTGCATTTGTTTTTGGCAAAATCAAAATGAATATCGACCTGAAAAATGTTTCGCCTGTTGTAGATACAAATGAAGTATTATTTGTCATTTGTAGTCTTCAGATGACGAGGGAGACAATTAAGATAATAATTCCTTCAAAATTATATCCACGGCTATTCATGGATTTTGTTATTTTGGTTTTCACGAAACCTTGCGCATTTGTCTTGAAAGCCAACTTCTTGAACTGACGTAAAACAGCTGTTTAAAGTATATTGGTATGTGTAAATCTGAAGAAATATCGAGATCTGCAAAAAGTGATCCGTATCGAAAAAAAAAGATTGATTTTTCTGCCATATGGAACGCGAAAAGTGATTTAGATCAAAAAAAAAATTGATTTTTGGTCCCAATGGAAAACGACATTAGATAGTGGTGGGAATGGAATACGAAACATCACCATGTTAACTATTTTTGTCAGTTTTGTAAACACGTTTTGTTTTGTAAATGAACAGCAATTGTTCATTGCATAGACAAATTATAGGTACTTCATATACAGTACTGTTAAATTCAGGCTGGGATTCGGAAAGATAAGACACTATTCTGTTTAACTTTTCTAATAAAATCACTTTATTTACACTTTCTAATTATTCACTTATTAAGTACCAAAAAAATGTCAATTAAATCAATTCATAAACGTTTCAACCCAATCACTTTGTCTTCACAACCGATTAGTATTTAGTATTTATTTGATTTTTACATCTCTACATTAACAGGCTGCATGGGTACAATCCAATATAAATGCAGGAAATAATTAAACATTATGTTTGAATGATAATAAGTGTAGTGTATCTACCTAAGTTAGAGGATAATAATCTTAACATATTTTGAAAGATTTTAAAGTGTTCTTGAAGTATTTAAATTTTTAAAATTAAAAATGATCATACAATTTAATTATAAATAAATTGAAAGATTTTAAAGTGTTCTTGAAGCATTTAAATTTTTAAAATTAAAAATGATCATACAATTTAAAAATTTAAAAATTTAGAAATAAATAAATAAAAAGTTAAAAATTTAAGAAAAAATTAAACATTTCCCTAGTGAAAGCTTGATCAAAAAAGATCATATTAAAAGAAACAAAAAAGCAACAAATACTCTCTAAACCTATCCATCAATGAAAACGAGAACATTTTTTTTAAACCTTTCTCTATTCTTCAGCCGTCTTATTTCGAGGGGCAAGGAGTTCCAAAGGTTTGCGCATACATACAAAATTGCTGCTTTGAACAACTAGTTGTAGCATGAGGTTGTATCATAGCCATCGAACGCTCAGAGCGACAAAAATTAATGAAGTCATACAAATATTTTGGTGACTTCTTTTCCATTAAATCTCGGAAAAACATAAACATAAAAATTTTTTTTTTTTTTTTTTTGGGGTTCGCTGGAAGGAAAAATCATCGAAAGACATTGCAGAGCAAGTACGCGAGGGATGCTTCTGCAATAGTGAGGGACTCGAACAACCTCTAAAAAACCTCCCGGGAGGGACTGACTTTCGTCATCCCGAAATGGGATTGCACCTAGTCGTTCGACTAATCGGCAATTTATTTTTAAAATATCTGGAAAATTCATAAGAAAAATCCGCCGTTTGTCGGATTTCGAAACCTTTTTATTTGAAGATATTACCTAATCTCTTGGCCTTGGCTAACTCTTATAGATCAAGGGGTTTTACCCGCCTCAATCTTCTGATTACATTGTCAGTATTTAAAAGTTCTGTAAGTTCAACGTTAATGTGGTTATGAAGCCTACTTCTGTGCCTTTGGGCAACCTTTTTAACTTCATCTTCAACCATTTCAATATTTAGATCTCTATGTAGATCAGCGTTGCGTATGTACCAAGGTGCATTAACTATGTTTCTTAGTACTTTATTTTGGAAGACTTGAATTTTTTGTAAATTTGATTGGCATGTGCATGCCCAAAATTGGAGACCGTAGGTCCTTACTGGTTTCAAGCCTTGCTTGTATAGCAGTAATTTATTGTAGTTGGACAGGGATGAGTACCTCCCAATAAGCCAATACATTTTACTGCATCGCATGTCCAGCTCATCTCTCTTTTTCTTTACATGCGCTTTCCAACGCAGTTTAGCGTCTAGGGTCATGCCCAGATATTTAGCTGTATTTGAGTATTCCACTACTTTGTTATTAATGTATACTGGAATGTGTGGTACGTTTTTATACGTAAAATTAATATGGACTGACTTTAGGTCATTCAATCTAATCTGCCACTTTTTGGTCCATTCTGAAATACCGTTTATTGCCATTTGGAGCTTTTGTGTTGCAGTTTCGACAGTTGCTCCAACAGCAAGCACAGCAGTGTCATCTACAAAAGTTGCTATAGTAGTGCCTTCACTTTCAGGCAGTTCACTAGTAAACAGAAGGTATAGCACTGGACCTAGCACACTACCTTGTGGTACACCAGCTTTAATTCCTCTTAATGTTGAGTACTCTCTCTCTTGTTTAATTCTGAAGAATCGATCTGTTATATATGACTCCAGAATTGTTGAATACTGCTCCGGCAGTTGCCTTTGTAATTTATGGATCAGTCCCTTATGCCAGACTTTATCGAAAGCTTGTGCTATATCAAGAAATATTGTAGAGCACACATTTTTCTCTTCGAATGCTTTTTCGATCTTGTCTGTGATTCTATGCACTTGATCAATTGTAGAGTGCCTGTTTCTAGACCCAAATTGATGAATTGGAACTAGCAATTTTTCATCAATTATTTTTTGTAAATGTTTTGCCAGCCTTTTTTCGAATAGCTTGGACATCATTGGTAGTATCGATATTGGGCGATATGAGGTTACTTCGCTAGGTGGTTTACCTGGTTTTGGTATCATTGTTATCTCCGCGACCTTCCACATGCTTGGCACATATCTCAACTTAAATGCAGCATTTATAATCTGCGCTAGCTTTTTTAAACCTTTTCGAGGAAATTGTTTCAAAATTTCCCCTGTAATTAAATCGAACCCTGGGGCTTTTTTTATGTTTATGCCATCTTTGATTTCTTTGGCAAGTTCTTTAGCTGTTACCGGCCTACGACCCACACGCAAAATAGTTGGTCCACCCACTTTCTTGAACTTGGAAACTTATTTATTATTAGTTTAACATACATACATATTTAATTTTTTAAAAAATAAAAAACTTTTCATAGAAAATTATACTCTTTGATTGAATTACCGACACAAATAAGCAATATCATAAAAAATACCGTTAAAACTGTGTGCTTTCTCATTTGGTAATGAGTGCAAAATAGTTGGTCTACGTCATTCATGATGCAAAAGAGTTGGTCTACTCCACATCATCCTCTGATTAAGTTAACCGTTAGGAAAAATTAAGCAAAAACAAGCGTGCTCTTGCTTTGACAGGTTATAAGTGTACTTGTGCAATAAGTTGGAATTCATTTGTTGGGTTATCATGGCGCGTGGTGTTCCCTTATCTAAAGATCTTAGGGAATCAATTATAAAAGCTTTTGAAAATGGCTTTTCAAGCTACAAAATTTCAAAAAATTTCAATCTCCCTCGTTCATCAGTACAGAATATAATTTCGTTCTTTACTAAGATGGGTAACATTAAAACCCGAAAGAAAACTGGGCGGCCAACGATAGCTAGAGCCCGCGATTGTAGGGTATTAAAAAAAAATAATTAAGGAAAATCGTCGTCAAACTGCTGCTGGGGTAACTGTAGAGTGGAAAAGTCGCATCAAAAAATAGATATCCGTCGACACTTGTAAGCGCAACATGAAGAAAATGGAATATAAGTTTTACAAGGTTTGTTAAAAAATCTTTTCTTTGTTTTGCATTGTGATTTTTTCAACCCATATGAATAGGCGAAAGAAAAGCCACTTCTTACGCCAAGGCAAAAGAAAAGGCGACTTGAATGGGCTAAAGAGCACACAAATTGGACCTTACATCAGTGGCGGGAAGTAATTTGGAACGATGAATTCAGATTTGAGGTTTGTGTTGGCGATGAGCGAAAGCGTGTACTTCGCACCTCCAAAGAAACTTTCCATAAAAACTGTCTGAAACGAACGATAAAGTTTCCAGCATCGCAAATGATATGGGGGTGCATGTCTGGGCGTGGTGTTGGTAGATTATGTTTTGTTGACGGCCTTGTGAATTCTGCGAAATATCGCAACATCTTGGAAGATCATCTGCTTCCATCAATAACACAACTTCAGTCAACCGAGGGAGTCTACGTATTTCAGCAAGACGGTGCCTCTTGCCATACGGCAAAGGCAACTAAAGCCTGGTTATCTACTGAAGCCATTCCTTTAATGGAATGGCCATTCAGCAGCCCTGATCTTTCGCCAATCGAAACTCTATGGCACAAAATGAAACAAAAGTTAAGACAGCAACCAGCAAGGACCCGCACAGATCTACGACAGACTATCAATAATATTTGCCAATCATTTACAACCGATGATTGCCAAAAACTTGTGAACACAATGCCACAACGAATTCAAGCAGTGATAGCCAGGAAAGGTGATGTAACGCAGTGGTAAAATCACATTTTTAATTCTTAGACCAACTATTTTGCATTCAAACAAAAGATGAAAAAAATATTACTTATGTTTATTCAGTAACAACTTCAAGTGTAACAACTTGTTGATTAAACTTTTGTTTTATTTGTAACAAAAATATAAATAAAAATTTATTTTCGTAAACAAAACTTTTTATTTTAAGAAACAAAACAAGTTTGAATTTCTAAACAGAATGTATTCGTAGTCAAACAGCATAGACCAACTATTTTGCGTTTGGGCTCGTAATAGGTCTGTCTTCTTCGCACCTTTCTTCGTTTTCTTGATAATCTTTATCTTCATAAGGTTTGAAGACGTTTTCAAGGTAATCTGCAAAAGTATTTGCTTTTTCTTGACTGCTTTTTGCCCAGTTACCTTCTTTGGTATGTGAGCTGTTGGCCTGTTCATTTTCTTTGTTGCCTTCCAGAGCGAGTAGTCGGTACTAGCATCATTTGTCAGACTGGTAAGATACGTTTTTTAAAACTCGTTATTAAATTCCCTTATAGATTTTCTGAGCTTATTATTTAAGTTGTTCAGTGTGGTTTTATCGCTTGGCGCCCTTGTCTGTTGCCAACGTTTTCTAGCTTTCCTCTTTTCTGTAATAATTTCACATATTTCACGAGGATAAGAGTTTTGTTTAATCTTCTTTGTTCTTTTGGGAGTTGCAGCCCATGCAGCTTTTTGTATATCCAGTGTAAATATTTGCACTGCTTCTTCTAGTTGATCTTCCGTTTGAATAGCTGATGATAATTGGATACATTCTTCCAACTTCTGCCTGAAGTGGTTCCAATCAGTCAGTCTATTAACTAGTTTAGGGCTATGTTCTTTTATTTTTATTCTATCGCCAAGTGTAAGAAGTATTGAGGAATGATCTGATTGAAGATCAGGACCTTTCTCTATATTTATTTTATTTGAAGATATATTTTTGGTTATAAAGAAGTCAACAAGATCTGGGGTTTTATTCCTATCTGTAGGCCAGTAGGTAGGTTTCCCCGTTGAGTGATATTTGGCGCCGACTTCTTTAATAGTTTCATATAATTCTATGCCTCTAGTATTTGTTAATCTAGATCCCCAATATTTATTCTTGGCATTAAAATCCCCTCCCGCGATGAATCTATTGTGAAATATGCGGAAAAGACTTTTAAAATCATTTTTCTTTAGTCTATAGCTAGGAGAGCAGTATACTGCTGCAACAGATATTTGTCCACTGCTCGTTTTTATACTTATGGAAATTCCTTGTATAGCGCATGATTGGAATTTTGCTTCTATATGGTGTTCAATCGTATTCTTTATTAACACTGCAGCTCCACCTTTTGCACAATTGTGAGGATGTGGGGAGTGATATAATTTATATCCCTGCAGTTTAAAGTCAGTAGTAAATTTGAAGTGTGTCTCAGAAATAAGACATATATCTGTCTGGTTTATGTCGAGAATGACTTGTATCTCATCCTTTCGATTCTCGATACCATTAGCATTCCATTCAAGAATTTTTATTCTGTTCATCATGTTTGTCTTTTTGGCACAGCTTTTTTGTTGCTGTTCTGTCTCTCTAGCAATGATATTCTATCTAATATCGTTTTATTGCATTTTTCCATGGAACCAATCCTGTTAAGGATTTGTTTCATGAGGATTTCCATCGAAGCGTTTGGCTCTGCTTTGTGTTTTACAGCTTTCTCTGCTGGTATTCCAGTTGGTTTTGATGCTGCCTGAGCATACGTCATTTTGGGACCTGTTGGCTTTTGTCTTGGGTCCTTTTTGATAATCACTTGATGTTCGGTTTTTTCTTTTTGTGGGCTCCTTCGTAAGTCCGTTTTGACTTTTTGAGTTTCACTGTCTGACGTTTTAAGAGGTTTCTTTTGTTTTTTATCTTTTGCAAGTTGTATTTCTTTTGCAACTGAACATCCTCTATAGTTAGCAGGATGGTTTTCATTGCAGTTTGCACATTTAGGGTGCTCAACTTTTTCCTTCATGCATTCTTTAGTGTGGTGACTTCCTGCACACTTTACACATCTTGGGTTGGAGCTGCAATATTTATGCGTATGCCCATACCTTTGACAATTTTTGCATTGGGGCACTAATTTTGATTTTCTTAAGGTATGAATTTGAACTTTCATCCCAAGTATGTTCTTGATTCCATATATTTTTTCTTTATCTTGGTCATGTTCGAAACTGAGTATAAAACTTGGAAGCGGTACTTTGCTTTTATACTTAAGCATATTTATCACATCCAATATTTTTAAATCTCTGTCGATTAACTCTTTTTTATGCTTTCAGGTGAGCATGAGTAATGCAGTTTTTTCGCTACAACCTTAAATGGTCTGGTTTGCTTATTCTCATACGAATACCATTGCATTTTTTTCTGGTTCAGAATCTTAGTGAGGTTTCTGTATCCCTCTTCTTCAACCACATTAATTTTAATGTCGTTTTTGTTAATTAGAGCTGTACTAGCTTTAATTTTATTTTCCTCCAATATTTTGGCCAGGCTTTCATACTTATTAACCTGCAGTGCAATAATTGGCTGAGGCTTGGTTGAGTTTATTATTTTGTTTTCTTTATTTGAAGCATACACTGTGATTGTGCTGCTTTCTTTTGCGGATGAGATTTTTGGGGATATACTCATCTTGCGTTTTTTATTTTTATTCCCCGTGTGACGCTGTCCTTCTGTCTCTTTTTTAAGTTCTTCTTCATCTGTTGAGAACTCGGCAGGTTGGACATTCACTTTTTTTTGGTTGTTGAATTCTCCCTTCAACAGTTGCAACTCTTTTTTAAGGTTATTTATTTCCTTAAGCAGTGTCTCATTGAGTTGCTTATACCCATCTCTTTCTTCACAGGCTTCTAAATATTTAGCCTTCAGTATTTTACTACTTTCTTCTTTTTTAGATGGGGGTGTTCTCTCTACCCTTCTACTTCTCCCAAACGGGTCGTTGCTTAGCAATAAATGGTCCCCCCCAGAATCCATAGAACCGACCTCCGAAGAGAGTGGATTTACCAGTGTAACTGGCATACCACCTGGGGTATTAATATCTTTTGTTTTATTCATTGCTGTTCTGGCAAACAGTTTATTTTAAGTCCGTCCGAATCGTAAATAAAACTATCTTGTAAGACGTTTATTTCCTGTCAAAGTTAAAGTAATTTACAAAAAGATAATATAAATTATAAATTTGACTTACAATTTTTAGTGATTCTCTGGCGGTGGATCGAACTTCGAATGTGGCCACTGGCAATATAAAATAGAGCCAAAGCAAAAAAGAAGTGTGTGCATCCAGGCACTTTTGATTGATTGGCTGCGTTCAATGAAGTTCGATTCATCGCCAGTACTACATACGAATTAATAATTATTTCTCAACATCCCACCCCCCGTGAGGCGCCCTGTCATAATCAGAAGCCTCACCAACTTCTAACTTAGCCAACTTCACTGCTGGTCTTCGTAAAACTCCTGTCACCGTCTTCACTTCAGCTGATCGGACTTGCTCATCCGGTCCCAGAAACACCTTAACCACGCGTCCTCTCCTCCACTCAGATCTTGGCAAATCGGCGTCGCATATTAGGACTAAGTCTCCTACTTCCAAAGGTGGTACATTTTGGAACCATTTACACCTTCTTGTGAGCATTGGCAAATACTCCTGAACCCACCTCTTCCAAAAGCGGTCCTTTATCTGGCGACTTACTCGCCACTGCTTTCGCAGGCACAGGGCCTTGGGGTCCAATGGGCCTGGTGTTTGCGTTGAGTTTGGACAGCCGAGAAGGAAATGATTTGGCGTCAATGGATCTTCGTCTTCTGTTGATACTGGCAGGTGAGTAAGTGGACGGCTGTTCACGATGTTCTCAGCTTCGGTCAAAGCGCTGTAAAGCGTTTCTGGTCGAGGTGCTAACTCATGAAGCGAATATGATAAGACACGCTTCACGGTGCGCACGAGCCGCTCCCAGCATCCTCCTGCATGTGGGTTTGACGGGCAGTTGAAAACCCATTCTATGTTTGAGCAAGAGAGCTCCACTTTAATAGCCTCACTATCGAAGATATTTGAAGTCAGCAACTCATTTCTCGCGCCAAGGAAGTTGGTGCCATTGTCACTCCGTATGCGCTTTGGAACTCCACGTCGGTTCACAAAGTTTCGAATGCATAAAATGCATGCATCAGTCGATAGGTCAGCCGCTATTTCCAAGTGAACAGCCCTCACAGTCATGCACGTAAACAGTGCAATCCATCTTTTTTCTTGTCGTCGTCCGACAGTGATTCGAACTGGCCCGAAATAATCTAGGCCTGTATAGGTAAATGGCCTGACGAATGGCGTCAGGCGGTCCTCTGGCAGCTGACCCATCAACGGTGCAACCGGTAGGGCAGATCGAACTTTACACAATGGGCAATCACGTTTTACCTTTCGTACGGCGGCACGCAAACTCGGTACCCAGAATTTCTGACGAATCTCGTTGGCTATGGTGTCATCATTCTGATGACGCAGGCGGCGATGATAATGGTCTACCACTAACGTCGTAAGGCGGTGACGTTTTGGCAATATTAATGGGCGCTTGGCAGTATATGGAATAGTGCTAGCGGCATCAATGCGCCCGTAAACTCGCAAAAGGCCATATTCGTCTATATACGGTGTTAATTTGTAGAGACTGCTCATTTTGTTCACTTGTCGCTGTTGGCTAAGCTGCGCAATTTCGTCTGCAAACACATCGTACTGCGCTTCAGAACATATTACTCGTTCGGCATCGTCGATCTCTGCAGCGGATAGTTCTCCTGTCTCTATTGGCCTCCTTCTACAAGCTCTAATGAAACGTATAGCCCAGGCTGATGTTCTGAGCAACTTCGAGTATTTCGAGAACCTGGATAAGTCAAATACTTGTGTACTTACTACTTTGGCGTGGAGAATGAATTTCGGCTTCAACTCTTCTTGGCATCCGTAACTGTCAATGTCATCCGGTTGTTTGGGCCAACCATCTTCAGGCAGCTTGAGAAATGACGGACCGCTCAACCATCTGTTTTCATTTTTGTACCTCGGCGGATATCTGGCTCGCGTTGCTTCGTCTGCCGGATTCAGTTTTGATGGTATCCAGCGCCATTGGCTGACTTGGCTACTTTCCAAAATTTCAGCGATTCGAAAGGCCACAAATTGTTTTTGGCGGCGAGGCTCCGATCTGAGCCAGTTTAGGACAGTCTTTGAATCGCTCCAGAATATTCTGTCACTGAACGACAACCCATGATTTTCGGTTATCGAGTTGCACAGCCTGATTCCCAAAACAGCTGCTGACAACTCGAGTCTAGGAATTGAAGTCAACTTCTTAGGAGCGCACTTGGTTTTTCCACAAATAAATGAAACATGAAATGTGTCGTTTACTTCAATTCTGAGATATGTAACAGCACTGAACGCCTCTTCACTGGCATCGACGTAAGTGTGAAGAATTACCTTTTCGGCTAAAGACAGGTAAGGGCTGTGACATCTTGGCACACGACATTGGCTTAACATGGGAAGCTCTTCCTTCCAAAGCTGCCATCTCTTAAAAATTTCGTTGGGAATTGGCTCGTCCCATTCTATTCCATAACTCCAAATAGATCGTAGTAACAATTTTAAATAAACGACAAAGTTTGCGATCATCCCATATGGGTCAAATATCGACATCGAAACGCTCAGAAACTCTCTCTTAGTAGGACATCTATTGGCGGCAATAACATCTTGACTCACCCGAGGAAATTTGAGTTTGAATACGAAAACATCATCAATTGGATCCCAGCACATTCCCAACACTTTCTCCGTCGTAACATCTACGTTCATGTCCACCAGCTGTTTTTGTCCATCCACTGTATTGGCGTCGCAAATACCCCGCAGCACCTCCCTGGAGTTTGATGCGAAGTTCCGCAATTCGAAGCCACCACTTCTTTGTATCGATATGACGGCTCTCGTGACTTCGACTGCTTCGGCCACACTGTTGAAACTGTCGACGTAGTCATCAACATAGTGATGATCGATTATGGCCTTTACGGCCCTTGGATGATCCTTGGTGAATCTCAAAGCGTTAACATTTTTCACATAATTCGCTGAGCACGGCGAACAGCTGGCACCAAAAATCATCGATTGCATGATGTATACGCCGACTGGATCATTTCTATTCTCCCTCCAGAGAAAACGCTGCGAGTTTTGATCTGCTGGTTGGATCAACACCTGGTGAAACATTTCTTTTACGTCTCCAGTAATTGCAATGGGACGTAAACGAAAGTTAAATAAAATCGCCACCAATGGCTTGAGGTCGTCAGGTCCCTTTAGCAAGTATGAGTTCAGAGTAACATCTTTTACCCTTGCTGCAGCGTCGAACACTAGTCGGATTTTCCCTGGCTTGTTGGGATTTTTGACACCGAAGTGCGGCAAATACCATGTTCTAGCTGTGCTTATTTCGGCTTCGGCATCCGACAACTTCCTAGCGTAACCCTTCTCTAAATAGCTGGCGATGATTCCTCTATATGCTGCAGCAAAGTCCGGTTCCCTTTGAAGCTTGTTTTCGAGGCTCCAAAGTCTTCGTTTTGCCATGTCATAACTCGATGGCATCTCAAAGGCATCCATTCTCCACAACAACCCTGTTTGATAGCGATCATTAAGCCTCGACGTGGTGGTTGACAAAATATGCTGCGCTCTTTTCTCGGCAGGAGAAACTAATGGCTCTGTCGGTCTCCTCACTCCAAACGACTCCATATTGAAGAAATCATCGACGAGCTGATTTAGGCGTGCATAGTCGTCATCTCTGTATTGGCTGCTGTGAAGAACAACTGCATTGCTAGGATTATCTCTTGACGTTCTGCCATATACTATCCATCCCAGTTTGGTCTCAACGGCGATAGGTCCACAGTCATCGACCTCAATGATACGCATCGGTGTACCCAGATGACAGTTGTCAAGCCCAATGAGGATTTGCGGTTTGACACACTCGTACAAAGGCAGCTTGACATCTCCCATGCGTCGATATATTGGCTGCAAGTCCTCTTTAGATATTGTTTGAGTCGGCAGACTCAAATCGGTGACTGTTTGCACACCCTCCATTAAGTATTGTTCGGCATCCTCCTTGTCAGCACTTACTCGAAGATTGACAGCGTACGACTCTTCATTGAGCATCTCCCCACCAAACCATTTCAGCTTCAAGTTCATTGGACGACCGTTCAAGTGCAGTTTTTTGGCCAACTCTGCACTTAAGATTGTTACCGAAGATCCTTCGTCGAGAAGAGCGTGAGTTCTAATCATAACACCATCAGCGCCGTACAACCTGATGGGCAGTACACGAAAGAGAATTTTCGAACTCAATTCAGCATCACAATTTAGCAAAGATGCTGTCTGCACTTCTTTCACGTATTCACTTGACGACGTCATTGGTTCTTGAGTTTCGTGGAGTGACATGTGGTGGACCTTGGAACAACTATCAATTCCACATATCTTACGACTCTTGCAAGACCGCACATTATGCCCAAATCGCAGACAACTAAAGCACAATCGGTTTTTCTTCACAAACTCCCATTTGCACTTGGAGCTTAAATGAGTGTACTTACTGCAGTCGAACACTGAATGTGCCTTCTCTTTGCAGTATCTGCATTTGTTATTGTTGACTGCTGGTAGTGTTGACTGTGCTGTGGCGTGAAGCACATTCCTTGGCTTTGACTTTGGCTCGGCTGGTGGTGGCAAATAACTCGGAGTGACTAAACATACCAATCTGGCAGTAGAAGTCAACCATTCGTCGAAATGTTTTACTGTAGCATATGGCTGTATATAAATACTGCGTTGGGCCCATTCCATTCGCTTTGTCATCGGAAGTTTATTGACGAGTTCATCGATGAGTGTGGGATTGGCCATGTGTTGGTGTAACCCACTTGCTTCTAGGAATGTTGAGAGATTCTGCACCTTTGTTGCAAATGGGATTAATAGCTCTAATTTTCCCTCTGGAATCTGTCCGATCTCTCTCACCTTCGTAAGTTGGCTCCGTAGCAAGCACTCTGGGCGACCATAGCGAAACTCCAACGCAGCCATGGCTCGATCTACATTATCCGGGTGGATTAGTAGTGACTCGATGGATTCTTTGGCATCACCCTTAATGCACTTCTGCAACCGAAAATTGTTTTCAACATTTGT
Organism: Cheilosia urbana; assembly: GCA_946477585.1. Taxonomy (NCBI): domain Eukaryota; kingdom Metazoa; phylum Arthropoda; class Insecta; order Diptera; family Syrphidae; genus Cheilosia; species Cheilosia urbana. Next base: position 148,592 of record OX297854.1, on the reverse strand, counting down.
GTAATTAAACATCCTTGTAGACTCATGGTAGGCAGTACAAAACATCGGCCACTCTTCTGGCCTTCCATTGAAATCGGGCAAGTCTTGTAATTTTCTGCCACTACTGTATGGACTGATTAAATTTCGTCCCAAAGGCGGCTGAGGAGTAAGTGGCGGTAGTGGTTGTGGCATATATGTTGGCTGTGCGAACGGCTGAGGTGTGCTTAATGGTGTGAGGTAGGTAACAACCCTCGGAGTGTATGCAGAACTAGTTGAGCAGGCTGCTTGCACTGCATTCATGGACGTCTGTATTGGTAGACTAGGCTGGTACATCGGCGGCGGCAAAGAATACTGTGCGTATTGTGTCACTCCTGTACTGGTGCACACGGCAGGTGCTGCGACTGTTGTAGCGACATTAGATGTGTCCGGCGATAGTGGATACACTACTGATGAGCTGGCTGCTCCTGGAATATCGGCGGCATTGGATGTGTCCGGCAATAGTGGATACACTACTGATGAGCTGGCTGCTCCTAGAATATCGGCGGCATTGGATGTGATAATAGGCACTGGCTGTGCATTGATGGGATAACTTGTGCTTTGTGGTTGGCGGCTTAGCTGTTGTTGCAGGCGCATGCGTTCTTTTTTCTCGGTTGTGGCATTCGCCACGGCGGCTACTAGTTGTGAACGCAGCTCCTGCATCTCCTTCACAAGTTTTTCCATTGCTGTGGTATCTCCTGATACTGAGACTATTGTCTTATCTACATCAGAATCACTTTCTGAGCCTGAGTGCTCAGAAAGTTCTTCCTCACTTTTGAGAAGATCTTCTGTGGACATCTGCGCAATCAATCTATTGCTTCTTCTCGGCATTGGCAAAGAAAATGGCGGATTTTCTTACAAGAATTATTTGATAATTCTTCTTAAAAATTGAAATAAAAATGTTCTGGCAAACAGTTTATTTTAAGTCCGTCCGAATCGTAAATAAAACTATCTTGTAAGACGTTTATTTCCTGTCAAAGTTAAAGTAATTTACAAAAAGATAATATAAATTATAAATTTGACTTACAATTTTTAGTGATTCTCTGGCGGTGGATCGAACTTCGAATGTGGCCACTGGCAATATAAAATAGAGCCAAAGCAAAAAAGAAGTGTGTACATCCAGGCACTTTTGATTGATTGGCTGCGTTCAATGAAGTTCGATTCATCGCCAGTACTACATACGAATTAATAATTATTTCTCAACAATTGCATTTCCACATTCATTTTGACTTTTGTTAAAAGTTTTAACTGTTGGATGCACAGCCGCTCCTAACATGGAGAACAGACGCTGACCAGGGAGCCGCCCAATATGGGTCAGACGCTTCTGGGTTTTAATGACTAGGGTCCGCGAGGTCGTTTAGCCCGTTACCTCTCTCTCTCTCCAGAGAAGAAGAAGAGAAGTACCCTTGCGGGTAACATAAACATAAGACTTCTAAGCCAGAGATACATTTAAAATTCCTCTGCTGTACTCTGAAATATGGTCAAACCTGCGAACAAAAAATATGAATCTTGCACAGTTATTAAAAGCCACATTCAATTTTCTGTTTGAGACAGAGTCCAGGCTACAAAATACTTGACAGCTATTAAAAATAATTGGTAGAACCAATGACTTCACCAAAAGCATTTTTACAGTTTTGGGAAGAAAATTTCTAGTTACGGAGAGACCACGCAGAGCGCCATTGACTTTGCCTACGACGCTTTTGATATGTTCTGACCAAGACAGTGACTTATTAAATATAACGCCAAGATTCTTAACAGTATTTTCAAGTCTAATGACAGTATTATTTAAAACAACTGGAGGAAAAATGAAGTATCAATTTCACGTCGGTATAAATAACAATGCTTTGCGATTTCACTGGATTAAGGATCAACTTATTTTCATTAGCCCATTGGGCTGTAGGTCGTCGGCATGGATGTGAACTGAGCAATGGTGTAGTTTGGCGACAATGTCATTTATAAATAAAATAAAAAGCAGGGGACCGATGACGGAGCCTTGGGGTACACCACTATTCACATTGAGGAACTCCGACAATTTGTTGTTGACAAAAACAGCTTGAGAGCGCTGTTTGATATAAGAAAACACCAGATTTGTTGCTGTTTCAGAAAAATTAAACAGCCTTACTAATTTGGATATAAGGATATCATGATCCACGCTATCGAAAGCCTTTGAAAAATCGAGAAGTGTCATTACCGTTACCTTATCATTTTCAATTGCAATACGAATATCATTTGTGATTTTTAGTAAAGCAGTGGAACAGCTTTGGCCAGCTCTAAAGCCAGACTGAAAAGGTGTAATAAGTTGTTTAATTTCAATATAAGCCTTAATCTGCTCAGCAACCACTGTTTCAAAAACTTTGGAGAGAAATGGTACAATTGATATAGGTCTATATTCCGGAACTTTACACGACGGTGAGCTGTTTTTCAGAACTGGAATTACTTTAGATTGCTTCCAAACCAACGGAAAACTGGAAGTGGTAAGAATAGTATTGTGGTAAATCAGGCACTTAGTGAATCTGGCACTTAGTGAATCAGGAACTTAGTGAATCAGACACTTAGGAATTGTGGTGAATCGGGCACCTGGTAACACTCTGTTTCCCTCGAAGTTCCACTTCCAATTGGAGACTGGAAATGTTAGTTAATTCTAGAACCATCTGGAGAAGATATGGAGTATACATTTGGAATCTATCTACTTCTAGAATATTCGCCGATAGGTGGCAGCGCGGATATAAAAGGGGCGCGTTGACAACAGAGAGGACAGTTGATTTTTAACCAGCGATAGTTGAGTTCGAAAGAGTAATCGGTTGTGAGATAAATAAGTGTGAAGTAATAGAATAAAGCGATTGGATTGAAACGTTTGAGAATTGATTTAAGTGATATTGTTTTGGTACTAAATAAGTGAATATTTGGAAAGTGTAAATAAAGTGATTTTATTGGAAAAGAAAGTTGAACAGAATAGTGTTTTATCTTTTCGAATCCCAGCCTGAATGTAACAGTATTAAATATATACGTAATATGAGGTAAATAACAAATAAATAAATAAATAAAATAACAGGTAGTAACATTTTTATAAAATAAGGGTGGATTTCATCAAGTGCCATGGCTTTGGATTTGATGGAGAAATTCGCATTTCCCACCTCGAAGACATCTACCGTTCGAAAAGAAAAGCTCGTGTCGTTAGGTAAAGCACTGGTGGAGACAGGGGCTACAAATGCAGGAGTAGTGGATGATAAGTTGACTACAAATTGTAAGTTCAAGGCATTCACGTCTTCATCCCCAAGATCGCTGCAACTTTTCTTACGAAGTCCCATACTCTTCACGTCCGACCACAGTTTCTTTCCTGATGACATGTTACTAAACTTTTCAGAGTAGTAGAGACGTTTTGACTTTTTAATCGCAGCATATACTTTATTTCTAACAGTTTTGAAATCATGGTAAAGTTCAGGAATCTTGAATCGCTTCCATCTTTTATACATGTTGTCTCTTTCAATCATAAGCCTTTGTATCGAGTCATTTAGCCAGGGAGGAGTATTAGTCTTGACCTTCTTATGCTTCAACGGGACAAATTTATTAAATAAGGCGCTAATGAACGAGTAAAAAATTTGAATTTGTGTGTCGATATTGTAAGTCAAGCGTATAGGATTCCAGTCATAGCTATTTGCCTCATTAAGAAGTGATACCAGATCTATGGCTCTAAAATTTCGGTAGGAAAAGGATTCTGTGGCTTTAAAGTTACTACAGCGGCAAATATCTATATTGTATGTAAAAAGAAAAAGATCATGGTAGGAAAAAGTCGGTACGGATAGCTGGCTGTAAAATTTTAGCAAAGAATTGTTGTTTACTAACCCAATATCGATTAAAGATGGTCTTCGATTTGGGTTGAGAACTATTAACAAAAACCAGCCCAAGCGGATCAACAGCATCTTTTAAGATCTTACTCCTATTTCCCTTCTTTGAAATATCAACATTCATATCACCAGTAATAACAGTGTTTGGATAAAGACTAAAGGGTGGTTGGGTGTTGATGAATAGGGTAGACATTGATTGGAGTCAACTTGGCGATGCCCAGTTGTTGCAACTGTTCAGATACACCACTTGTGCTTATTTTACCCCCAAGTGGTCACCACCGGGTACTGGTCTATGTCCATCCGGAATTGACTTGCTGAACTTATAAGTGCGAGTGTTGAACACGTAGAAAATAGCAACACTATAATGCTCTGTTGGAGTTGACTGTCTGCTCGAGTCTCAGAAGTCTTACATGAGCCCCTCAGAAAGAGGACGTAGGGCGGATGAATTCACATGGTTGAATCAACGGTGGCGTCAACAGTCAACATGGCAGATACCTTAATGAGCTACTTCGACGTATTTGGAGCTGAGGTCATTGAGGATTTTCAACACTAGTCAGGGTGTTAAAATAGAGATGGTGGCGGAAGAGCCCAACGGTAGCTCTCACATCCCTGCAGCGGGTTACTGACTCCGGAATATTCCGGCTCTTTTTGCCCAAGGGGTCGCAGAAAGGGCCTGGTCCTCCACGTTGGGGGTTGTGCGTGGGGCTATCTACCCTATCACGGAAAACAATATATTTTGCGAAGCAACCAATAGCCTCGGATAAGGACGGATTCACTGTTGACGACCCTGCAAAACGAAAAAAGGACAATGACGTTCGGATCTGCACGTGGAATGTTCGAACTCTGAACAGACCGCGTGCAGCCGAACAACTAGCGGAGGCCCTAGAAGGCCATCCAGGAAGTGCGGTGGGATGGGCCGGGCAAAAGAAGGATGAAAAACTGTGACATCTAATACGGTGACTGCTATAGGGAACAAAAGCAGCGTCAATTTGGATGCGGATTTGTTGTAAGCGGCAGACTTAGGCAAGAAGTCTTGAGCTTTCGACACGTAAGTGAACGCCTTACAACAATCCGCATAAAGGCTAAATTCGCCAACATTAGCCTAATATGCGCTCACGCCCCCACAGAAGAAAAAGACGATGCTACCAAAGAGTGTTCCTACGAGCTCCTCGACAAAACATATGAGCAATGTCCTAAGCATGACGTTAAAATCGTCTTGGGTGATTTTAACGCCAAAATAGGAAAGGAGGACATCTTTGGTAGCAAAATCGGAAAACACAGCCTACACGACACCACGGCTGGAAACGGACTTAGGCTGATTGATTTTGCTGCGGGACGTAATGTTACCATAGCTAGCTCACGGTTTCCTCACCTCAATATCCACAAAGGAACATGGCGGTCACCTGATCATCATACCGTCAACCAAATTGATCACGTTGCGATCGACGCAAGGCACTCCTCCAGTATTCTAGATGTCCGAACTTTCCGAGCGGCCAACATAGACTCGGACCACTACCTTGTTGTAGCCAAGGTACGGATGCGGATATCCCAGACACTACAACAACGAGAAAATACTGTGAGGAGATTTAACGTCGGACGACTACAAACGCAACAAACCCCCAGAACCTATGCCGATCGCGTATCCCTCAACCTCTCGAGAAGTCCTATGCTGCCAGCATCAAGTGCCGAAGACCAGTGGCGCCGATGCCAAGAAGCCATCAAAAACGCCGCAACTGATGTGCTGGGTTTCACCACCCCCCCGAAACCCCTGGTTTGACGAAGAGTGCCGGCAAGCACATGCAGCAAAACAAAGTGCATACGAAGCGTCGCTGCATAGAAGGACAAGAGCAGCTCGACAGCTCTACGAGCAAAAAAGGAGGGAAGAACATCGGCTTCTCCGGAGAAAAAAGAGAGAGCATGAGAAGCGCGCGATCGAGGATATAGAGAGGTGTTACTCCAGGAACAATGTTCGGAAGTTTTACCAAAAGGTAAAAAGAACGTGTCATGCCAACAAGACCCGAACGGAGACCTGTAGAGACGAACAAGGAAACCTTGTAGTAGAGTCACAGTCGGTGCTGAGGACATGGAAAAACCATTTCTGCAGACTGTTAAACGGCGAAGACGACACAAATTCCGCTGTTTGGCAGAACGAACCATTCAACCTGGACGATGACAGCCAAGATTTCCGTCCACCTGACCAAAATGAAGTGAGGATAGCAATATCTAAGCTTAAATCCAACAAAGCTGCTGGTCCAGACGGCTTACCTGCCGAGCTCTTCAAGGCAGCCGGAGATGACTTGGTAGAGTGCATACACCAACTCATCTCCAAGATTTGGTTAGAGGAAAGTATGCCTGATGAATGCAACCTCAGCATTGTTTGCCCGATCCACAAGAAAGGAGACCCTCTAAACTGCGCCAACTACAGAGGCATCAGTCTCCTGAACACTGCGTATAAGATCATGTCTGCTGTATTGTGTGAACGCCTGAAACCATTCGTCAACGATCTGATAGGTCCCTATCAGTGCGGTTTTAGGCCCGGTAAGTCCACGACCGATCAAATATTCACACTACGGCAGATCCTGGAAAAAACCCAAGAATACCAGATCGATACTCACCATCTTTTTATCGATTTTAAGGCCGCATATGACAGCGTTTATAGAGATGAGCTATACAGAGCCATGTCTAGTTTTGGCATCCCTGCCAAACTTGTCAGATTGTGCAGAATGACGATGGAGAACGCTCGCTGCTCCGGTCGGAAACAATCTCACCGAGACCTTTGATGTCAAAAAAGGATTTAGACAAAGTGACGCGCTGTCATGTGACTTCTTCAACATCATTCTTGAGAAAATTGTGCGAAACTCACAAGCCAACACCAGAGGCACAATTTTCCATAAGTCTGTGCAACTACTTGCATACGCTGACGACATTGATATTGTTGGCAGAACACAGCGAGCTGTTACTGGAGCGTTTGCTAGTATTAGTACAGAAGCGGCAAAAATGGGTTTAGTGGTGAATGAGGGTAAAACAAAATATATGCTGTCAACAAGAAGGGACACACAACATCGACGAATCGGACAGAACGTCACGATAGACAGCTATAACCTTGAGGTAGTTAGGGACTTTGTCTACCTCGGCTCCGCTATAAACTCTGATAATGACATCACATCAGAAATCAAGCGAAGAATCACACTTGCCAACCGCTGTTTCTTTGGCCTAAGACGGCAATTGATTAGTAAGGCCTTGTCAAGAAGCACTAAGAAGATTCTATATAAGACTCTCATCATCCCTGTCCTGCTCTATGGTGCAGAAGCATGGACTCTAGCAAACAGGGATGAGCATCTTCTTGGTCGCTTCGAACGCAAAATTCTTCGAGTGATTTTTGGTCCCGTTTGCGTTGACGGGATTTGGAGGAGAAGATTTAACAGCGAACTCTACGAGCTGTACAGCGACATCGACCTGGTCAGAAAAGTACGCATTAGTCGTCTAAGATGTTTAGGACATGTAGAGCGAATGGACACCAACGCTCCGGCCCGGAGAGTCTTCGATTCCAACCCGGAGGGACAACGCAGTAGAGGAAGACCTCGCCTTAGGTGGCGCGCTCAAGGGGAAGGGGACCTCAACCAACTTGGTGTGCGCAACTGGAGGCAGTTAGCCAAAGATCGCGCTAACTGGAGAGGCGTATTGGTTGAGGCCCAGGTCCACCCCGGACTGTAGCGCCACCTTAAGTAAGTGAGGAGACCCCATCTGATGCCGACAGCCCTTTTGCATGAATAATCGAACGAGTGTCTATATTGTTGAAGGCCCCCTCTATGTCCAGGAAAATAGTCATAGCATATTCCTTGAAAGAAAGGGGCCTTTCAATGGAGCCGACGATTGATTGAAGTGTGGACTCGGAGGACAGACTAATTGGTCTGAAGTTCTTTGGAAGGGTGTGTGAGGTATTACCTGATTTGGGAATGAAAACAACTTTAACCATCGTCCAGGATGAAGGAATGCTGCTAAGACTTATGCAGCCTACCAGAATCGTCCTAAGACTGTTCTTGACAATATCAAAAGCGTTCTGTAGTTGCGCCGGGAAGATGCCTTCAGGTCCCGGGGACTTGTGCGGTTCAAAGCTAATGACAGCCCACTTTAGCTTTTTCTCGCAAATGGTGATTGCATTTGGAAGGGTACCCAATGGGGTATCCCTGCTAAAGTCAGGCTTACTAGTGACAGGCGTGCAGCCAGGGAAATGGGCCTCCATGAGCAGATTCAGCGATTGTTCTTCTGACTCTGCCCATTGGCTATTGCAGTCTTTTGGTACGCAGGGTGCAGGGGTGGATTTATATAGGACTTTCCGTAATCTGGAGCACTCACTAGTGTTGTTTATGTTCTCATAGAAATCGCGCCAGGAGTTGTGCCTTTCGGACTACCTTTTTGAAGACTCTTAGGCTATGTTTGTACGCTTCCCAGTCCATGTCTGGCTCTGTTAAAGGCCTTCCTTCTCTTGCAGCGAAGTGCAATGAGTTGCTTGCGCCACCACGGTGGTTTCTTGCCTTCTCTCACTATGGTGGGAGGCAGAAACCCGTGTAGGCCCTATCTAGGGCTGAGGTGAGCACGTTGTTGAGCAAATCCAGTTCAGTCTGATCGCTAGGCGGCGAGGGCGTGTGGCTTGCTTGATTCACAATAAAAGATTGAGTTGTGTTCGACCCAGTTAGTCTTCCGCCGGTTACGGTAAAAACATTTTTTGGGGATGTAGCTACAGTCGAGAGTGAAGTATTGTGATGTGCTTTTTATCTGGGCTGAGGTTCGCTCGCCGGATCGCCAAGGTTCTTCACCAAAGAAACACTAACTTTGGTTTATCGAAGGAGTTTCTTTATTATCTATGGTCAATCGGTTACAATGTATATGTTTAAAGAACTAAACAATTATACAATATAAAAAGTACTTTAATCGGTTAATTATATTACATTACAGTTCGATTCTTTAATTCAGTAAATTGTTTAAATATGATTCCAATTATACAATATAAGAAATACTTTAATCGGTTAACTACAATTCGATTCTTTAACTCAGTAAGTTACAATTCCAATGATTTTATTATGCTACTGATAATTATATAATCCTATCTTGTTATAATCGGCAGCAGGTTCGGCTTCAAAGGTCCTGGATCTTCGGTCAACGGTATGGTCTAAGGTTGGGCGTGCAGTAGCCCCGGTGGTTCACGGGTTCGTCTTTCGACCGTCCCGGCAGTCCTCAGGTCCGTCTTTCGACAATCCCGGCAGTCCTCAGGTCCGTCTTTCGACAGTCCCGGCAGTCCTCAGGTCCGTCTTTCGACAGTCCCGGCAGTCCTCAGGTCCGTCTTTCGACAGTCCCGGCAGTCCTCAGGTCCGTCTTGCGACAGTCCCGGCAGTCCTCAGGTGTGCTTGCGACAGTCCCGGCAGTCCTCAGGTCCGTCTTGCGACAGTCCCGGCAGTCCTCAGGTCCGTCTTGCGACAGTCCCGGCAGTCCTCAGGTCCGTCTTGCGACAGTCCCGGCAGTCCTCAGGTCCGTCTTTCGACAGTCCCGGCAGTCCTCAGATCCGTCTTTCGACAGTCCCGGCAGTCCTCAGGTCCGTCTTTCGACAGTCCCGGCAGTCCTCAGGTCCGTCTTGCGACAGTCCCGGCAGTCCTCAAGTCTTCCTTGCGGTAGACTCGGCAATTTCGCTAGTTACCCGCAGGCCTACTAGCAACAAAAAGTTTTCAAGTGTCACACGACCTCTTGAGGAACAAATTCGGCAGTACACTAGATTGGTACCTTTACCACTTCCGAGTTTGCTCCATTGTTTGGAAATTCGTGGTTGGTCTAATGTAATTTAGTACACCGAGCCGATGTGAATTCTATTATATAATTTTAGCAATGCATTAGAAATTGTTTCTAGACGTTAAATGTCGACGTCTAACATTCTTTTACCATGGGCCAGTGACTTGCTCCACTGACCACTGGGTGAACGCGGGGTTGCTACGATATATCGGTGTGGGGGGCGGAGCAGTTGATTGACTGATCAGTAGACTGGCATGTCTTCAGCCATGCTGTATGCAAGTGTCTTCTGGGCCGATGCGGGGGACTCGTGTGTATCGGTGTGGGGGCGAGATAGTCGGCTGACTAAAGAGTCGTACTGCTATTGTTTTTGTTGCGCGGTGTGCTCTCTTTGGCCATGTTGTATGGGAAAGACACTGTGCTGCTGCGAAGGGGGTCTCGTGTATATCGGTGTGGGAGGCGGAGTAGTTGTTTGACTGGTATGTTGCACTGCTACTCTGATGCTGTATGTAAACAACAGTAGGGAGCACAACAACGGGTATACAGTATGTAACGAGCATGGTAAAATGCATCGTTACAGTATGTGTACCGATGGTCCGAGAAAGATGGACTGTCCGATCCTGCCCACTTTGAGATAGCCGCGGAAAGATTAAGAGAGTCTAAAGTAACATCTATTACCTCCTGCCGATTTTTAACAACGAAGGTTGGATTGTCCCCTCTATTGCAGACTACAAGGTTAGTTTCTACTAAATAACCAAATAAAGACTGTGTCGGTACTGCCCCATAGGTCGTGGTGTGCATTTGTGTCACAACCTATAACTATGCCGGTCTTTTTGTCCTCCGCTTGCTTGACGGCTCGTTGTAGGTATGCTGATTTCTGGCTAGCTTCCTCGTATGGAAGGTATGCAGATGCCAGCCAAATCGGTTTTCCGTTGTTGGGAGTGAGCTGCGCGAGTAAGTTTTATTGTAGTTTTAGCAAGAATGCAAGCATCATCTCAATTTTACTAAAGCAATTATTAACGGAAAGCTTTGTAAACAACAAAATCGAAAACGATCTACTCAGCACAATGAACCATAAACAAATCATATTGTCCTGTAGTGTGGAGTGTCCTAACCGAACCTAAAATGGTGAAGAGAAAACAACCCCTTTGTCACCAAACAAGTTCCACTTCCAGTTCTAATTGAAAACTCAAATCTGACAAATGTCAATGCCATCTGTCATATGTCAAGTGTGACTCATCACACTCAAATTCTAGAACCACTGTATTATCTAATTCTAGAACCATCCAGAATAATTGAAATATTCGCGATAGTTGGCAGAGCAGATATAAAATGTTTGAGAAGTAGGAGACACAGTTAATTTTTAAACTGTGATTGGTAAAGTTCGAAATAGTAATTATGTTTATATAAGTGTACATCGACTGAGTCGGCTGTGTTTCAGAGTGGTCGCACTACTTTCAGTATTTTCTCAGTAAAGTCTTCAAATTCTGAGCTTTAAATATACGTATAATATAAAACACCAGTATATATCTGAATATTAAACGTTTGATAATTATTAATAATCGATTTGCACAAAATGTCGAGTATGGAGCTTAGGCAAAATCCGAAATCATCGACAAGAAATGCACAAATACCAGTTGTATAACAACAGCAGTCAGTCTCTTCACCTAAGTTGAAACAATCTAAAGAGAATGCTGAATTTGCAAAACTGCTTGACCGCAAGTTTAAAGAGCTTGAGAAACAACTAACAGAAAAGTTCTCCAACATAATTACGGCCATGGTTTCTTCTCTCGAAAAGAAATTACTGGAAAATGTCTCCGGAATGATAAAAAATCAAATTGATCTCAACACAAAGCAGTTTAATTACGATATGCGAGTGCTCGAAACCCGCATCGATGATCCGGAACGTGAGAGGATCGCTTTTAACGCCGTTCTACTTGGTATTCCATTTGTTCCTGGAGAAGACCTCAACGATGTTTTCGGTAAGCTCTGCAACTCTCTCAACATACCCGCCCCCGCACTCCGAAGCATTTTTCGAAGCAAGAACCACAAACCTTTACTGACCTCTCCTGATACTGCCATCGTCTTGAAATTCACCACTCCGAAAGATTAAATGTCATTGATTAAAGCATCCTCAGCGCTGTTTAAGGAAAAAAAAGACTGGTTTGACTCTTCGTGATGTTGGCTTCGACTTCACAAAGAGAGTATACATCAATGAGAGCCTAACTAAGACGAATTACGCCATACTTCGCCATGCACTAAAGCTTAAAAGAAACAAAAAAAATTGCTTCAGTAAATTCGTTCAATGGTCTGGTGCAAGTTCGGTTGGGTGGAGATAAACAGTCGTATATTTTGCGTCATCGTGATGACTTCCAAAAAATTATGCATGGGTTTCGCTCTGCCGACAACGAGATGTTGTTTGAACCTGAAGATGCTGGTGCTGCCTGTGAATTTGTTACCGATGCTGAGAGTGAATCACCGCTCGATGTCTGAAATTGCTGTTATCACCGACTACACCTTCAAATTTTATTTATTTTTTATTAGTGTAATAACTTGCATGATAGTTTATTATTTATTGTTTTTGTTCATTCAATTTGTTTCTACATTGTTCTTAAATATTTCCCCAGGTTCAATTTTTAGTGCTATTTGGTTATTCTATTCGTTTATTCACCATTGCGGTTTTATTGTTTCTAATGATTTATACTCTCTCTTCCTCCCCGTCTTGTATGAGGACTTCAAGTTTTTCTCTTTCTTACCGTCTGAATTGATCTAACAATGGGTACTCCTATGACTGCTGGCAGCACTACTAAAGTTGTTTTGGACACATTTTGTAAGCAGAAAAGTGGAGTCCACCATATAAACGCACAGAGTTTAGTAAATAAAATTGATGAATTTAAGTTAACAGTCTTCTTGATATTATTTGTGTCTCTGAGACATGGTTGAACTCGGATCTACGCGAAGAATTATTGCTCCTAGATGGTTTCTCTAAGCCCTGTCGGGCAGATAGATTCAAACGTGTTGGTGGTGGCTGTGCCATATACGTTAAGAAAAACATTTCGTTTGAAGTTAAATGCAAATCAAAATATTCCGATATCTTTGAATATATCTTTATCCTTACTTACTTACTTAAGGTGGCGCTACAGTCCGGGGTGGACCTGGGCCTCAACCAATACGCCTCTCCAGTTAGCGCGATCTTTGGCTAACTGCCTCCAGTTGCGCACTCCAAGTTGGTTGAGGTCCCCTTCCACTTGCGCGCGCCACCTAAGGCGAAGTCTTCCTCTACTGCGTTGTCCCTCCGGGTTGGAATCGAAGACTCTCCGGGCCGGAGCGTTGGTGTCCATTCGCTCTACATGTCCTAACCATCTTAGATGACTAATGCGTACTTTTCTGACCAGGTCGATGTCGCTGTACAGCTGTAGTATACACATAAATTCCAAACAATAATTCATAGTTACAACCAGACCTACAATAAATATACTTCCTTCATAATTTCAACTAACAAACAAATTCCCATACAAGATACACATTACACTACACAGCCGAGTGCGATTAATGCGCTCGACACCCGATACATGATAAAGCCAATAGCCGCTATGAAGTCAAGGCCACCTGACTTGTGTCGAATAATGCTACGACAGCATTATGTCAGCACATTTTATCAACTTGCGAATTTATATTGTATTTTGATATCTCTAGAAATATGTATGTATAAGCTCGATTTTAAGTAGCAAGTAAGATATTTTTGTATAAATAGGCTAAGCATTTAGAAATAAAAGTAATGTTGATGATACAAGCGATGTGAATGGTTTGGCTTCTTAGCCTATGTTTATATTTACAGCTCGGCTCTTTAGCCACCAAATACAGTTCGGCTTTTTAGCCAGTAACGATATCGGCTTGGGATAGCCTAAAATCCACATAGTTTATGTAGGGAGGTAGACATTTGTTTAAATCTATAATAACATTACATGGCGATCCTACCCATCATAATATAACATTACATGGCGATCCTGCGTATCTAGAACCACAAAAATGAAGCCCGAAGATCCTGTATTGTTGGATGATTCAAAGATCGTTGCTTTTGCCAAGAAGTACGATAAGACACCAGTGCAAATTCTCATCCATTATCAGCTAAAGCGTGGAAACATTGTTATTCCAAAATCGGTGACAAAGGCACGTATCGCGTCAAACTTTGATGTCTTTGGATTCGACTTTAACGACCAAAATGTATTATATACCTACTTCATAGAAGTTAAGATGCGTTTGATTTAATTAAATAAGAACCATCAAATAAGAAAAATAAATAATATATAATGTAAAATTTGTAAAATTTATAGTAACGACAGATGCCTCTAACACCGCACTTGGAGCAGTATTATCTCAAGGCGAAATAGGAGAAGATCTTCCGATTTCCTTCGCCAGTAGAACTCTGAACAAACATGAATTGAACAAACCGATTATTGAAAAAGAGTTACTCGCAATACACTGGGCTATAAACCATTTCAGGCCATATTTATATGGAAAGAAATTTATGGTAGTAACAGATCATAGACCGTTAATAAGCCTCTTCACACACAAAAATCCATCATCTAAATTGACAAGAATACGGCTAGATCTATCAGACTATACGTTCGATATAAGATACAAACAAGGGTCAATGAATACAAATGCGGATGCATTATCACGTATAAAATTAGACTCGGAAATATTGAAAGGAATGATTCCGACATCGGACATTAATGTCATAACTCGAGCAATGACAAGAAACAAAACTAATAGTGATATACCCAAAAGCAATGCTTTAGACGTAAGGCCTGATCAACTTTACGCCTGGGAATGCACTTCAATTGCAAAAATAAAAAACGTACGTAAACTAGAATTTAAAATTGTGCTCAAGAACTCGCGAGAACGAAGAAATACTTCGCTTAAAATAAACGTCGACGATAAAAAAGTTATAATAGAATGCAGCGATAATCCTAATCAGGACTTAGGTCAGATTTTGGAGAAACTCGTATTCGTAATGGCCAAAAGAAATATTGAAAAATTAGCTATAGCAAAAACTGATGAAATATTCGAGCACATTAACATAAATGAATTCAAAATGACATACAACATGTTGCAACAAAAACGTAAAATTAGTAAAAAGCTAGCAAACCTTAAACTAATAATATATCAACCAGCGCTGAGAATAAATGACAAGAATGAGATGCATAGAATAATAAGAGAATTCCACAACACCCCTTATGCAGGTGCACATTCAGGTATCAGAAGAACGATAAATAAAATTAAACAACGGTATTGTTGGAAAAATCTTAGCAAGATGGTAAAAAGGCATGTCAATGAGTGTGTAGTATGTGCGCGGACTAAGCAAATTCGAAATACTAAAGAAAAATTAGTAATAACCGAAACACCAACAACAAGTTTCGAAGTAGTAACCGCAGATACAGTAGGACCACTCAGGCCATCAAATAATTTCCGATATATATTAACATTACAATGTGAACTGACCAAATTTGTAGAGGTAATACCAATGAAAAGCAAAGATGCGAAAACGGTAGCAAAGACTCTGGTAGAAAATTTTATACTCAGACATGGTAGTTTCAAAACATTGAAAACTGATATGGGAACAGAATTCATTAACAACATAATGAAAAATGTATATGAAATATTAGGTATAAACCATATAACATCAACACCATACCATCATGAAACCCTAGGTTCGATAGAAAGAAACCACAGAGTGCTCAATGAATACCTTTTAGCTTTTGCTGAAGAAGATAACTGGCATGAATGGATACCTTATTTTGCATTTAGTTACAATACAACACCCCATTCTAGCATAGGAATATCACCCTTTGAGTTGATATATGGAAAATTAGTAACACTACCAGAAAACTCTACTATGGTTGAATCAAACCCTGTATATAATATGGAAGACTACTCCTTAGAAATAAAATTTAGACTAAGTCAAATGAGAAATATTGCGGCAGATTTATTATTAAAAGCAAAGCTGGAAAGAAAGCATTCAGTAGATAAAAAGGCAAATCCATTAAATATTAGTATAGGAGATTTAGTATATTTAAAAGTAGGAAATAGGAAAAAATTAGATTCACCTTATAAGGGACCCTACGAGGTTATAGAATTAAGAGGTGTAAATACTAAAATAAAAATAGACAATGAAATAAAGGAGGTACATAATAATAGATTAAAGAAAATAGATTTAGGTAAAACTTAAAACAAAAAAAAAAAAAATTTTTAATTAAAAAATTTTTTTTTTCTCCCGAAGAGAAGGGATGTAGTATACACATAAATTCCAAACAATAATTCATAGTTACAACCAGACCTACAATAAATATACTTCCTTCATAATTTCAACTAACAAACAAATTCCCATACAAGATACACATTACACTACACAGCCGAGTGCGATTAATGCGCTCGACACCCGATACATGATAAAGCCAATAGCCGCTATGAAGTCAAGGCCACCTGACTTGTGTCGAATAATGCTACGACAGCATTATGTCAGCACATTTTATCAACTTGCGAATTTATATTGTATTTTGATATCTCTAGAAATATGTATGTATAAGCTCGATTTTAAGTAGCAAGTAAGATATTTTTGTATAAATAGGCTAAGCATTTAGAAATAAAAGTAATGTTGATGATACAAGCGATGTGAATGGTTTGGCTTCTTAGCCTATGTTTATATTTACAGCTCGGCTCTTTAGCCACCAAATACAGTTCGGCTTTTTAGCCAGTAACGATATCGGCTTGGGATAGCCTAAAATCCACATAGTTTATGTAGGGAGGTAGACATTTGTTTAAATCTATAATAACATTACATGGCGATCCTACCCATCATAATATAACATTACACAGCTCGTAGAGTTCGCTGTTAAATCTTCTCCTCCAAATCCCGTCAACGCAAACGGGACCAAAAATCACTCGAAGAATTTTGCGTTCGAAGCGACCAAGAAGATCCTCATCCGTTTTTGCTAGGGTCCATGCTTCTGCGCCATAGAGCAGGACAGGGATGATGAGAGTCTTATATAGAATCTCCTTAGTGCTTCTTGACAAGGCCTTACTAATCAATTGCCGTCTTAGGCCAAAGAAACAGCGGTTGGCAAGTGTGATTCTTCGCTTGATTTCTGAGGTGATGTCATTTTCAGAGTTAATAGCGGATCCGAGGTAGATAAAGTCCCTAACTACCTCAAGGTTATAGCTGTCTATCGTGACGTTCTGTCCGATTCGTCGATGTTGTGTGTCCCTTCTTGTTGACAGCATATATTTTGTTTTACCCTCATTCACCACTAAACCCATTTTTGCCGCTTCTGTCCTAATACTAGCAAACGCTCCAGTAACAGCTCGCTGTGTTCTGCCAACAATATCAATGTCGTCAGCGTATGCAAGTAGCTGCACAGACTTATGGAAAATTGTGCCTCTGGTGTTGGCTTGTGAGTTTCGCACAATTTTCTCAAGAATGATGTTGAAGAAGTCACATGACAGCGCGTCACTTTGTCTAAATCCTTTTTTGACATCAAAGGTCTCGGTGAGATTGTTTCCGACCTTTACGGAGCAGCGAGCGTTCTCCATCGTCATTCTGCACAATCTGACAAGTTTGGCAGGGATGCCAAAACTAGACATGGCTCTGTATAGCTCGTCTCTATAAATGCTGTCATATGCGGCCTTAAAATCGATAAAAAGATGGTGAGTATCGATCTGGACTTCTTGGGTTTTCTCCAGGATCTGCCGTAGTGTGAATATTTGATCGGTCGTGGACTTACCGGGCCTAAAACCGCACTGATAGGGACCTATCAGATCGTTGACGAATGGTTCCAGGCGTTCACACAGTACAGCAGACATGATCTTATACGCAGTGTTCAGGAGACTGATGCCTCTATAGTTGGCGCAGTTTAGAGAGTCTCCCTTCTTGTGGATCGGGCAAACGATGCTGAGGTTCCATTCATCAGGCATACTTTCGTCTGACCAAATCTTGGAGACGAGTTGGTGTATGCTCTCTACCAGGTCATCTCCCGCTGCCTTAAACAGCTCGGCAGATAAGCCGTCCGGTCCAGCAGCCTTGTTGGACTCCTCACTTCATTTTGGTCAGGTGGACGGAAATCTTGGCTTTCATCGTCCAGGTTGAATGGCTCGTTCTGCTTGACAGCGTAATTTGTGTCGTCTTCGCCGTTTAGGGCAGTCTGCAGAAATGGTTTTTCCATGTTCTCAGCACCGACTGTGACTCTACTACAAGGTTTTTTTTCTCGTCTCTACAGGTCTCCGTTCGGGTCTTGTTGGCATGGCACGTTCTTTTTACCTTTTGGTAAAACTTCCGAACATTGTTCCTGGAGTAACACCTCTCTATATCCTCGATCGCGCGCTTCTCATGCTCTCTCTTTTTTCTCCGGAGAAGCCGATGTTCTTCCCTCCTTTTTTGCTCGTAGAGCTGACGAGCTGCTCTCGTCCTTCTATGCAGCGACGCTTCGTAGGCACTTTGTTTTGCTGCATGTGCTTGCCGGCACTCTTCGTCAAACCAGGGGTTTCGGGGGGGTGGGCTGGTGAAACCGAGCACATCAGTTGCGGCGTTTTTGATGGCTTCTTGGCATCGGCGCCACTGGTCTTCGGCACTTGATGCTGGCAGCATAGGACTTCTCGAGAGGTTGAGGGATACGCGATCGGCATAGGTTCTGGCGGTTTGTTGCGTTTGTAGTCGTCCAACGTCAAATCTCCTCACAGTATTTTCTCGTTGTTGTGGAGTCTTGGATATCCGCATCCATACCTTGGCTACAACAAGGTAGTGGTCCGAGTCTATGTTGGCCGCTCGGAAAGTTCGGACATCTAGAATACTGGAGGAGTGCCTTGCGTCGATCGCAACGTGATCAATTTGGTTGACGGTTTGATGATCAGGTGACCGCCATGTTCCTTTGTGGATATTGAGGTGAGGAAACCGTGAGCTAGCTATGGTAACATTACGTCCCGCAGCAAAATCAATCAGCCTAAGTCCGTTTCCAAAGATGTCCTCCTTTCCTATTTTGGCGTTAAAATCACCCAAGACGATTTTAACGTCATGCTTAGGACACTGCTCATATGTTTTGTCGAGGAGCTCGTAGAAACACTCCTTGGTAGCATCGTCTTTTTCTAACTCTAACTCTAAAAACTCTTGTTGTAAGGCGTTCACTTACGTGTCGAAAGCTCAAGACTTTTTGCCTGAATCTGCCGCTTACAACAAATCCGCATCCAAATAGACGCTGCTTTTGTTCCCTATAGCAGTCACCGTAGTAAATGTCACAGTTTTTCATCTTTCTTTTGCCCGGCCCATCCCACCGCACTTCCTGGATGGCGGTGATACCTGCTTTATAGCAGTCTAGGGCCTCCGCTAGTTGTTCAGCTGCACGCGGTCTGTTCAGAGTTCGAACATTCCACGTGCAGATCCGAACGTCATTGTCCTTTTTTCGTTTTGCAGGGTCGTGAATCCGTCCTTATCCGAGGCTATTGGTTGCTTCGCAACATGTTTGTTTTTCCGTGGTAGGGTAGTTAACCCCACGCACAACCCCCAACCTGGAGGACCAGGCCCTTTCTGCGACCCCTTGGGCAAAAGGAGCCGGAATATTCCGGAGTCAGTAACCCGCTGCGGGGATGTGAGAGCTGCCGTTGACCCATTAAGGGCTCTTCCGCCACCATCTCTATTTCAACACCCTGACTAGGGTTGAAAATCCTCAATGACCTTAGCTCCAAATACGTCGAAGTAGCTCATTGAGGTATCTGTCATGTTGACAGTTGACGCCACCGTTGATTCAACCATGTGAATTCATCCGCCGTACGTCCTCTTTCTGAGGGGCTCATGTAAGACTTCTGAGACTCGAGCAGACAGTCAACTCCAACAGAGCATTATAGTGTTGCTATTTTCTACGTGTTCAACACTCGCACTTATAAGTTCAGCAAGTAAATTCCGGATGGACATAGACCAGTACCCGGTGGTGACCACTTGGAGGTAAAGTAAGCACAATTGGTGTATCTGAACAGTTGCAACAACTGGGCATCGCCAAGTTGACGCCAATCAGTGTCTACCCTATTCATCAACACCCAACCAGATGGGGCCTCCAACCCAACGTAATGCATTGGCTTTAAGCCGCGGTAATCACACCGATTATTCTTTAGGGCACAATCGTATGGTGGCCGGCCTTGGACATCTCCAATCTGAAGGCTCTTGAGAAGACTCAACGAATAGCATGCATTAGCATCACGAATGCAATGAGGACATCTCCTATCCTCTATTTATTTATTTATTTATTTATTTAAGTCTACCATTTTACAATTTACAGACTATATAATTACATAATTTAAAAAACTCTTAAAGTAAGAGAAAAATTTAATATTAAGATAAAAAAAACTCTTCAAGTGAAGAGAAGAAAATGTAATTTAAAAATTTATCAAAAAAAAAAAAAAAACTGAAAAATGTTAATTCAAATTAATATTAAAATAAAAAACTCTTCAAGTGAAGAAAAAAAATATTAATTTAAAAATGTATCAAAAAAAAAAAAAAAAAGTTAATTTAATTTAATATTAAGATACAAAAAACTCTTCAAGTGAAGAGAAAAAAAGAATTCAAAAATTTATTGAGAAAAACAAAAAAAACTTCCACCTAGTGTGCAAGAAAAAAATGTATTCCATTACCCTAAGGGAAAAACTTGTGCTTTTAATAATTACATTTGTAAAATTCTAAGCAAAAGTTAAAAAACCCTATGAGCAATTATAACAATTCATTTAATCTTTTTTTAAATGCAATTCTGCTGATCGAAATCGCCGCTCTACAAATAGTGCTCAATCTTCTTCCTCTGGACATCGTCAGCTAGGAATACGCCAATACGCTTACGCGGTCATCAGACTAAGGGAGGGTTAGCACTGGAGAGGACAACCAACTGGACATGCCAGCATCCTCGTGCAGACAAGCCCCTTACCTACTACTACTGATAATCTGCTCACGAAAATCGACTTCGAAAAAGGTTTTTCAAAGGAAATACTGGACAGAACCCAATGGGACTCACGGTATGTCCTACATGAAGGAGCACTGTCAATATTTACGGATGATTCAAAACATTAGAGAGAGTCGGGGCAGGGGTATTCTCAGACGAACTGAGCTTGCACCTCTCCTTATCCCTTCCGAAACACTGCAGTATCTTCCAAGCCGAAATCACAGCTAATCGTCAAACCATAGCGTGGCTGTCGATTAATACTCGGGTCTATCACAGAATCCGTCGTATTCGGAATTTTGCTACGAACCCCGAAAGAAATATCACAGTCGTAGGGTACATTTTTTGCTTTCGAAATTCGTAGAACGTGGTATATTCAGTGATACCACTTTCTACGAATTTCCCCTACGACGGATTCTGTAACAGTTCTTTCGGGGTTCGTAGCAAAATTCCGAATACGACGGATTCTGTGATAGACCCGACTATATATAATTTTGGAAGTATAGGTGGAACTGATTATATAACATTGATGAGATTTAACTTGAATTCCTAAGAGGTGCGGCAACAATTTATGTGTTCCTATCACGATGAACCAACCACTTGACAATTCTTTAAACACAAATGTGAGGAGACTGTCAATGATTGTCCGTAATTTCAACGCTAAAAGATTTGTTAGCTAAACCTCTCTTCACAAGCACAAATGCTAAATTACCGATTTAAAGTCCTTGCCATCGACATCTTCAAATAAAGATATCAATGAAACTGTGAGATCCCCTGCGCCTTTTATTGATTTTAAAGAAACCAATCACGAAATCTCAGTGTATGACCAACACTAAGACATATTAACCAGTACGAATTAAATACAAAAATAAAATTTATTCAGAATTAAGTTATTTAATTAATTGGTTGTATAAGATTTAAGCAAACTATTCAATAGACTCATATTAACTTAATTATAAATTAATTTTGTTAAAAAAAGTTAGTACACATTATATCAGATGTTGGTACCTCTTAGAAAATGAAAATCAATTATAAATTAGATGTATTTCAGCAAAGCATTATAGAATTATATTTTGTTTAGCGACTCTTGCGAGCATAAAATATCTATTACATGCATTGCTGGTCGCCACGAAAAGTTCTTCTAAGCTAAAAGTAATCTTGTAGTATCAATTATTTAATTTATAGTGCAACACTGTGTTATTTTCCAATACGAAATATATCCAGCGATCCTATCGAAACAGGCAATAATTATCTCACTTCTGTTTTTCAAAGTTAAGAGATCTTGGCTTGAGAGAAAGATTTTTGAGGCACATATGTGCTTGCTGAATCATGAATTGTTGATCCTTTGTTTGTCCACAAGCCAGTTTTTCCCACTTCGGATCAAGGTACCTTTGAACAACATGCTTCGGGCTTTTGTTCTCTTTTTTGGCTTCAGAAGTATCCATAAGAAGTTCAGAATCACCAAGAGTATCTTTAAGTATGCTTGGTGGAGAAAATACAATAGTATTTGTTGATGTAAGAAATTTGCTTGGTGTTTCTGTTTCGTATGGCAGCGGCAGGTTCCTTTCGACTTTTATATCATTTTCCCAACTAGCACTAAGTGATTTTCGGGCTTTTTTTGTTGGTTGAATGCCTTTTTCTAAACAATTTTTAGTTTGAATTTTGTACGCATTCTGCGAGCTATGAGTGTCATTTAGCTGTTCATCATATATTATTTCTGCAAGGTCTTCTACAAGGCTGGATGGACTCGGTGGTATATACCTGTCGCCTTTACGCTTCTTTCCTAACGCTGCTAGAGCATCTTTAAACGGAGTTGGTGTCCTCGGTCCGAGTAAACCTGAGAAAATAAGGAAGTTTATAATAAGATGAGATGATTAAGTGTGTTTGTATACTTTTATGTGGTGTTTCGATTGATGAGTTCTCGTGTTCCTTTTTAATTTCCATACCAACTCTGTTGAATGTTTTTCGAACTGGTGTGCTGGCTCTAAGATTCATATCATCAAATGTTGTTAGACAAGGAGAGTTAAGGAATTGGCTGGGTGAAAAGGGTAAAGGTTTTATTGGAGTTATCACCGGAGAGTCAGGTAATTTTATTGGATAAGGTACCGAATGGGTTGCAACTTGAATATTATGCATCTGACGAGATTTTTTTAAAATATTTGGTGGTCTTCTTGGTAAAGTCTTCTGGCCGACCTTTGTTTTTGCATTGCTGTGAATCCTATCAATAAGTGAGGACTGAAGGGACTTCTCCTGATGAGAATTGCTAATAGAACATTTTAAATTCGATGAAACACATCCATTCTTAATGAGCGTTTTCAAATTAGAACGCGAGTTTTTTAGGTCCGATATAATTCGACTTTGGTGCTGCTTTTGCCTTCCGGTTTCGCTATACTCATACTTTCTTCGCATTGTAGAGTTCCAATGATTTTTTATTGCATTATCCGTTCTTCCCGCCAATAGCTTTGCAATTTTAGCCCATTGATTTCCATATTGTATATGTGCTTGATATATAATTTTATCTTCTTCCTCTGTCCAAGCTGTTTTTTTAATGTTTGGATTTAGATGATTATGCCATCTTTCTCGACATTGTTTACCAATTCGACCATTCAAATAGCGGGCAATGAGAGTCCATTTCTTTGGTCCATAACGCCGTACCAGTTCTATAACTTTATCATCCTCTTCTCTTGTCCAGGGGCCCTTTATTAAGTCAGGATTTAGAACCTTTGCCCACCTCTGCTGAATTTGAGTATCAGAGCGATCCTTAAACATTGGTGCTATAATATCCCATTTTTCTCCATATTGGGATACAAGCTTTTTAAGTGTAGCATCTTCGGACCTCGACCAACGTTTACCTGTACCAGTCGTCTTTGAACTGATGCTACTATCATCATCTCCGCCACCGCCTGAGTAGTCCGAGTAATCGCATTCGGCATTCGAATCGCTTTCCTGCATTATTAATATTGTTTTATTTTACGATAGAAGCAAGAAAACGTTCACTTTTGGCCAACACACTTCCAATTTAAGCAGTTGTGAAAAAAAAAATGTTGTTCTTGTTTTTTGTATTTATGTACTTTACCACCACAGTACAAACAGTCTGCAAAATAGTGAGTATGTAAATTTTCACCAAAATGTTCAAAAATATCTATATTAGACGTAGCAAAAAATAATATTCCACAAGTCAAACAAGTAATTTCTTTCCTTGAATGACGGTCATTCCGCAAACGAAAATGCGTTGCATCACTTTCAGTTATACCTACATCACGAAAACCATTATTTTCGCGATTTGTGGCCATTTAACATTTAATTGAAGTATAACAACTTAAATATGCATAGAATATAATTAAAGTAGTAATTTTTTAAATTAAATGAAGCTAGCACCTGTCTATAGTTGACGGAAAAAAATCGTTTTGGTTTGAAAATGAGATGTTTCTCGCGAATAGGTATGTGACATTATTTTCGGAAGCGTTCAGATCATTAATTACATACTTTGTATGTTTGTTAGCCTGTACGGACGTATTCGAACTTCGAAGCGATCCTTGAGAAACTTGTGTTTTTTCCTATTTCACTGGCAAATGTTTTTGTGCTGTTGTGTTCGTAAGAATAAACCTAACTTTTTTTCAATTTTTCTTCCGCTTTTACAGATTTCCTTTCCTATATCTGACCCATATAATCATTCGCAGCTATTGAAAATACAATTGATTTCAATTGAATTTCAGCTAAATCGTACTTTGAGTTTGTGAGTATATTATAATCTATGTAGGTCCTATTGAGCGGTGTAACACCGCGTCTCCACGAGTCTGAATAATGTCAGACTTTTAAGTCAGACCTCTTTTCTGCCATATTTGCATAAGATGCCATCAAAGAAGAAACAAGTGAAGGTGGCACTCGCTTCTTCAGGTTCGCTCGAATTTTCGTGTCGGATCCAAAACAAAAATATCACTTTTTTTGTTGGTATTCGTGCGATTGCAACATACGTAGCCTTCGACACCCAGATCGATTTCCAAACATTTGTACATAAACAATTAACATAAAAAGATCCACCCTATTTTGCTTACAGTTGAAAATTTTCATGAACGTAATCGTAAACAACCTCCAAAAGCTGTTGTCCAATTCAAAGGCCCTTGCATGAAGCAAATCTGAAAAAAAAAAATCATTTAGCAAGACAATTGCTATATTTCATTTTTTTAGAAAATATATTCTTAAATATGCATATCTATTAAATGTAAAGTATCACTTTGCGAAATATAAAAATCAACCATAGTTCAATCCGCGCACGTGTATTCCCGAGAATTACCAAAAAGAGATGATTTTTTGCTGTCAAACGCCAAATTTTAGTCTGCAGAGATGTCAGGAAAAGAAGTCAAACTGAAATGTCTGGATTTCTGTCATGTCCACAAAATCGCGGTCTACACGAGACATATTATTGTCATGACTGAAGGCTTGACTGAAATTAGGTCTCGTGGAGAATGGGTGAAAGTAGTTCAGTCGTTCAGTACACGATTGCGCTAAGAGTTTTGTTGGTCATTTATGGTGTGATCTGCCCTTACCAATGGACCGTGCTGAATGGACAAATTGCACTGCCGCCAACTTCAGTGAGCAGCATTATTTATTTTTTTTGGCGCTTCTCAAAAAGTTTTGGCGTCTTAACTTAATAAATGTCTGGTTTCGAGATACGTCGAACTTTCAAAGAAATTAAATTATATTAATTCTGAAGATATTTGTACTACTCAGCAACAATTTAAGCCCTTTGTAAGATGTCTAATGTTTCAACAAAAAAAGTTTTTATAAAAATTGAATCCGCTTCAGAACAGCAGGTAAGCCATCCTTGTCTCGATTTTTTTGGAGTTTTTTTGGACAATTTATTCCATGCAACTCATTGTTTTTTTTTTTTTTCGTAGGAAAATCTTAAAAATACAAGGAAAACATTAAAAGTTTTACAAAGTGGGGCGACCGATAAGGAAAATCTGGCTGGACGTCCTCTTATTGACAAAATTAGCCGACTAAAGGCGTGAGTTTAGTGTATAGAAATTTATACATAATATTTTGTTACGAAAGTAGTGAATAGTGATGCGTGCCAGTATCTACTATTTTGACTAATATTAAATGAAAAAAATCATAAGTAGGTTTGCATGAATAGTATGAATAAATATTAATAGAATAGGGTTTCCAAAATAAATCCTAACACTTCCGCAATTCCGCATTAAATAAATTACATTTTCTCTTATTTTAGAGTTACTGAATTAACATTAGTGACGGATAATGCAAAACGGAAAAAAATCGACACTAGATCGACCCAAACGTTGACAAACGAGAAGGGTGTCACAGCTGAAGACTTAACTGATTCTGAGGTACCGGGAGCAACTTATTGGGAACTGTTGGCCGAAAAAAGGCGAGAAGCTCTTGAAGCATCTTTAGTGGAAAACCAGCATTTGCATGAGCGCATTGAAGGACTTGAAAGTGAACTAAACACATCGCGTCAAATGCTTGAGGAAACTAAGAATTTAGTCGAAGTACTCACTGAAATGCTCAATGAAAATGAAGCGGAAAAAGAAATCGAGCAAAACCTGGATCATAATGACAGTAGCTCTGATTCGGAAAGTAAAATAAGCAAAGTATAATCAGATTCTAACACTTAAATTTGAGACTCAATACAGAGCTCGTTTCGCTATTCCTTAGTTAAAACTGGATTGAATTATTTGTTAAAATTAATTTAATGTGTTGTAAAA
Source organism: Cheilosia urbana (assembly GCA_946477585.1). NCBI lineage: Eukaryota > Metazoa > Arthropoda > Insecta > Diptera > Syrphidae > Cheilosia > Cheilosia urbana. The sequence continues at coordinate 122,258 of OX297854.1, read as the reverse complement.
GTTATTTTCTCTAAATAAACGTAGGTAAAACATAAGTATGTATTCCTATTATGTAATGAATTCACAAATAATTCGTAGGTATCAATTCTTTAATGTTACAAAAACCCATGCATTGGTTCTTCGCTTGGACTCAAGTCGTGTGATATACCTATTATTATTATTATTTATTAACAATGGATTCAAAATAGCTATACAGCCCTATTATGGCTATCAAATATCAACACGATATTTGATAATTAATACGTATCAACAAAATGAATGAATCGGTATTATGGTTATCAACCTATCAACATTTTTGATGAATCAATAAACTTGGTACATATTATGGTTGTCAAAAAAAATTGATACTCGTCAAATTTTCTATGAACCACAAATTTCTTGTTGATACGTATCAAACATTCGGGCGGCTAATAATTTCTTTTAACAGTTTTTATTGTTAAAATAAACAACGACTTTAGACCAAAATGTCATCGGTAGTTATTTTTTGAAGGGGATAATGAAGAAGTGTTAGCGAACAAGCTATCATACGCAGGACTTTACGAGATGCTTCAAACCCAATGGATTTGGACGAACATTATGTAAGCAGTTAATATTTATTTTTTTTATTTTTATTTTCGAAACACGCCTTCGTAGAAGGTTGACCGATATTGAGGATAAACTCAAACCGATAAAAAGTCAGCAAGCCATCCGAAACATACTAAAACTAGCAGCAGTTTTAAGATTCTTTGCTCAAGGAAGCTACCAACTGAGCGTTGGAAATGACTTTCGTATTGGCATGGCACAACCAACGGTGTTGGTTGTTCTTAGCGAATTGCTTAGCGTTTTGAAAAGGTACATTTGTACCTTCGAAATTGATTCCATTTGATTACACTCAGGAAGAAGAACGTCGGGCAAAAATATTTTTTTTCGAAAAAAGTAGAATTCCAAATGTTGTTGGGACTGTTGATGGAACGCTTGTTAAAATAATCGGACCAAATAAAGACCTTCGGCATGTGTATTATAATAGAAAGGGCTATTATAGTATAAATGCCATGATTGTAAGTTTTTTTTTTATAAGGAAATAGACAATTATTATTATTTTTTCATTTCAAGGTTTGTGATCACTTAATGAACATCACGTTTGTCAATGCAAAACATCCAGGAGCGTCGCATGATGCAAATGTTTGGAATATGTCACAGTTAAAAGTCAAGTTAGAAGGCGACTATCGTAATGGAAGAACCGACTTTTGAATACTAGGTGACGGAGGATATCCTCTTTCACCGTACTTAATTACACCATACAGAGACGCTGCAGAAAATTCTCTACAAGCAACATTCAATAGAAAGCATGCACAGAGTCGAAATATTATCGAAAGGAATATTGGAGTTTTAAAAAGTAGATTTAGATGCCTATTACAAGCCCGAGAACTGCACTACACCGCAAAGAAAGCCACCCAAATATTTAACGTATGTTTTTTATTATAATAATTATAATTTTTAACTTATTTAGTACCAAAACAATATCACATAAATCAATTCTTAAACGTTTCAATCCAATCGCTTTATTCACAGTATTACTTTACATTTATTTATCTCACAACCGATTACTCTTTCGAACTTTAACAATCGCTGGTTAAAAATCAACTGTCCTCTCTGTTCTCAACGCGCCCCTTTTATATCCGCGCTGCCACCTATCAGCGAATATTCCAGAAGTAGATATATTCCAGATGTATATTCCAACTCCTATCTAGATGGTTCTAGAATTAGCTAACTTGATAGATTCCAGTCTCCAATTGGAAGTGGAACTTGGAGGGAAACCGAGTGCCCGATTCACCACAATTCCTAAGTGTCTGATTCACTAAGTGCCTGATTCACCACAATTTCCCCCTCTTAAACTTGTTCGTCCCGAACAAACTCGCTAGCATTTTCACCATTATAGCGATGAAGACGATCCACATGAACGACTTTCAGCTTGCCTCTTCCTCGTTGGATGCGATAGACAATGTCGTTGATGCGCCTCACGATTTTATAGGGCCCTTCCCAGTCTTGTTGCAATTTAAGTGATAAGCCTTTTCTTGCGGCCTTCCGCTGGAAGTACCTCTGGAGTGCTGCATCGAATACTGCACCAACCGTGCGTTTCTTCCAAATCAAACTCTTATCTTTCTTCGGGTTTGGTGGTGGTAGGTCGACAGTCGACTTTAATGCGTCGTCCTCCTTTTCGTTTTTAATTATGTACAGCTTAATGTCTAAAGATACATCGACAGGTGCATCTGTTAATGGCTTTAAAAATGTTTGTTCACCGTTCTCGACCCTGGGTTCCTTTTTAATGTGCCCTTCAGCTACTTTTTGAATAGACTTGCCATTATCGCTAATCTTCTTCTTTTTGCTGTCAAGCTCCTCGTCAGATGATGAAGAGTACATACTAAAATCTGAATCGGCATCCAGATTCGACTGGATGTGCGCCCGTTTTGTCGGCTCTTTAGCTGCCTTGTCAGTTTCTGTTTCTTCTTCCGCCGATGACCGGCGTTTTCTATAAATACGTGCTTTACCCGACTTGATGTGGGCTTATAAGATATTTCTTCCGATTCCTTAGAAGTGGACGGCTCCTCCTAGGACACAACTTTTGTACCTTCCTTCGGACCCAATTTCTGTTCATACAAATGGCGATAAAACCCATCCAAACCGTTTTGTTTCGTGACATCACCTATTGCCTCCAGATACTCTTCCCTCTTCTCTTGTTGCTCTGCCTTTTGCATCTCCTCCAGTTTTTTTTCTATATGCCGACGTAACAAATGACTCTTTGCCCTTGAATTCTTCACCTTCCAGTTCGCGTTCTTTTTGCACCATACGTTCAACACGTCGTTCATTTTCTAGCTTCCTTTTCTCAGCGCATTCCAAAAGTCGTCCTATATACTTCGGCTTCTTAATTTCGTTGCTTTTAGCTTTTTTTGCTTCCTTACGTTTGCCTTCGATGTCGTCGTAGCGTTCGTCGTATTGAAAGACAGTTGGATCTTCGGCAAGGGCTTTCTCTTGCAATTTCCTTGCGATTCTCTTTTCAGACGCACCAGGTCCGATGGGCGCCGATTTCAGTTTCAACTGTGGCGGTCCATGGCCATCGTCTGAATCACTGCTTTCGCCGAATATGGAGGGTTTTGTGAAATCACTCTTTGGAGGCTCAATACGTTTCTGTTGCCCCGGTATGATGAGACCATATTGCTTGGCCATAATTTTGCTTTCGATTTTTACTTCTAGAACACTCTTTAATTCTTCCACTGCATCTTTTTGTGCGGCCACAATGGAATTTTTCCGCTCTTCAAGAGAATTCTTCTGTTCTTCTAGAGAATTCTTCTGTTCTGTGAACTTCAATTCCATAGAATTCTTCTGTTCTGCGAACTTCGATTCCATGGAATTCTTCTGTTGTTCTAGAGAATTCTTCTGTTCTTCTAGCGAATTCTTTTGTTCTGCGAATTTCGATTCCATGGAATTTTTCTGTTCTGCGAACTTCGATTCCATAGAATTCTTATATCAACGCCTGTACTTACTTGTTCTTCTACCACGTCGAATAGCATGGATTTCGGATCTGCTCCCTCGCATTCGACAGCTTCCTGCAGACGAAGTATGAGGTCACTTTTTCCTCCAGCTGTGGAGAGATTCCGCTTTTCTAGTTCACTTTTTACTTGGGGTATACTTAGATGTAGCAATAAACGACCCATTTCGTTTGTCTTTTGTAATTTCAAAATTCACAAATTCACTTTTTTTTTTCTGTTCTGCGAACTTAGACTCTTAGCACAGAATAAGTTTTATCCCACTTCTGACACCAATGTTACATTCAGGCTGGGATTCGAAAAGATAAAACACTATTCTGTTTAACTTTGCCAATAAAATCACTTTACTTACACTTTCTACTTATTTACTTATTTAGTACCACGACAATATCACTTAAATCATTTCTCACAACCGATTACTCTTTCGAACTCTAACAATCGCCGGTTAAAAATCAACTGTCCATGTCTGTTGTCAACGCGCCCCTTTTATATCCGCGCTGCCACCTATCAGCGAATATTCCAGAAGTAGATATATTCCAGATGTATATTCCCAACTCTTATCTATATGGTTCTAGAATGAGCTAACTTGACACGTTCCAGTCTCCAATTGGAACTTGGAGGGAAACCGAGTGCCCGATTCACCAAAATTCCTAAGTGTCTGATTCACTAAGTGCCTGATTCACCACAATTTATTTCACTTCAGGTTATGGGCCTAGATGCGTGAAAATTGCCTAAAGTAAAGTAAATTGTTTTTGATTTGTTCGAGTTAATCGAAAAGTCGATGTAAGAGATGCATATCGGCTGCAAAATTAGCAAAAAGAAAAAAGATGTCTTCGATGGACTATAAAATTTCAGTGGATTCCCTCGAAAATTCAAGCGATTGGGCAAAATGGAAGTGGCAAATGAAAATGTTACTGCGTGCCTATGATTTGCAAAAAATTATCGATGGCCAAGTATCTTGTCCTGAGGAGAAAAATGATGCCTCCGATGCAGACAAAAGGAAGCGCACAGATTGGTTGAAAGCTGACGCAAAAGCGGCCGGACTAATCGCAGTAGCCCTAAGTAAATCAGTAGCTGAACTTGTGTTGACATGTGAAAGCGGAAAGGATATCTGGGATAAGTTGTGTGCTCGTTTTGATCGAAGTAGTATTCAAAGGTTAACTATGTTAATTGATTCATTTTTTCAAGCACGAAGAGACGAAAAAGAAGACATCAGTACTCACGTAGCAAAATTGCAAAAGTTGTTTGTTGATCTAAATACCGAGCTGGCAAAGAAAGAAAGAAAGAATACTGAATGGACGAATCATGTTCACTCTTGGAAGAGAGTTTGATAACTTTCGTGATTTATGGGATACTATTCCCGCAGAAAATCAGAAGTTAAATTTGCTGATCGAAAAATTGTGCTCAATTGAATTACGCGAAACTCGAAGCGATAAGGAGTCGACAGAAGTAACAGCCTTCGTTGGGAAAGGAAATTTTTACAAGAAAAGACAAGCAGAATCGCAGAAGCAAAAGAACGAAAAAATAGAAAGCGCAAAGAAGAAGTTTCCGTGTAACAAATGCAAGGAGCTGGGTCACTGGGCAGCGGAGTGTCCACAAAACAAGTCTTCAGACCGTAGAATACTTTACTTTACTTTAGGTGGCGCTACAGTCCGGGGTGGACCTGGGCCTCAACCAATACGCCTCTCCAGTTAGCGCGATCTTTGGCTAACTGCCTCCAGTTGCGCACTCCAAGTTGGTTGAGGTCCCCTTCCACTTGCGCGCGCCACCTAAGGCGAGGTCTTCCTCTACTGCGTTGTCCCTCCGGGTTAGAATCGAAGACTCTTCGGGCCGGAGCGTTGGTGTCCATTCGCTCTACATGTCCCAGCCATCTTAGACGACTGATGCGTACTTTTCTGACTAGGTCGATGAAGCTCTACAGCTCGTAGAGTTCGCTGTTAAATCTTCTCCTCCAAAGCCCGTCAACGCAAACGGGACCAAAAATCACTCGAAGAATTTTGCGTTCGAAACGACCAAGGAGATCTTCATCCGCCTTTGATAGCGCCCATGCTTTTGCACCATAAAGCAGGACTGGGATGATGAGGGTCTTATACAGAGTTTCCTTAGTATTTCTCGAAAAGGCCTTACTTATCAGTTGCCGTCTTAGGCCAAAGAAACAGCGGTTGGCAAGTGTGATTCTTCGTTTGATTTCTGATGTGATGTCGTTATCAGAGTTTAAAGCGGAGCCGAGGTAGACAAAGTCCCTAACTACCTCAAAGTTATAGCTGTCTATCGTGACGTTCTGCCCGATTCGTCGATGTTGTGTGTCCCTTCTTGTTGACACCATATATTTTGTTTTGCCCTCATTCACCATCAAACCCATTTTTGCCGCTTCTGTACTGATACTTGCAAACGCACCAGTGATAGCTCGCTGTGTTCTGCCAATGATGTCGATGTCGTCAGCGTATGCAAGTAGTTGCACAGACTTGTAGAAAATTGTGCCTCTGGTGTTGGCTTGTGAGTTTCGCACAATCTTCTCAAGAATGATGTTGAAAAAGTTACATGACAGCGCGTCACCTTGTCTAAATCCTTTTTTGACATCAAAGGTCTCAGTGAGATTGTTTCCGACCTTTATGGAGCAGCGAGCGTTCTCCATCGTCATTCTGCACAATCTGACAAGTTTGGCAGGGATGCCAAAACTAGACATGGCTCGTCTCTATAAATGCTGTCATATGCGGCCTTAAAATCGATAAAAAGATGGTGAGTATCGATCTGGACTTCTTGGGTTTTTTCCAGGATCTGCCGTAGTGTGAATATTTGATCTGTTGTGGACTTACCGGGCCTAAAACCGCACTGATAGGGTCCAATCAGTTCGTTGACATATGGTTTTAGGCGTTCGCACAGTACGGCAGATAGGATCTTATATGCGATGTTAAGGAGACTGATGCCTCTGTAGTTGGCGCAGTTTAGAGGGTCTCCTTTCTTGTGGATCGGGCAAACAATGCTGAGGTTCCATTCATCAGGCATACTTTCCTCTAACCAAATCTTGGAGATGAGTTGGTGTATGCACTCTACCAAGTCATCTCCGGCTGCCTTGAAGAGCTCGGCAGGTAAGCCGTCTGGACCAGCAGCCTTGTTCGATTTAAGCTTAGATATTGCTATCCTCACTTCATTTTGGTCAGGTGGACGGAAATCTTGGCTTTCATCGTCCAGGTTGAATGGCTCGTTCTGTCTAACAGCGGAATTTGTGTCGTCTTCGCCGTTTAACAGTCTGCAGAAATGGTTTTTCCATGTCCTCAGCACCGACTGTGACTCTACTACAAGGTTTCCTTGTTCGTCTCTACAGGTCTCCGTTCGAGTCTTGTTGGCATGACACGTTCTTTTTACCTTTTGGTAAAACTTCCGAACATTGGTCCTGGAGTAACACCTCTCTATATCCTCGATCGCGCGCTTCTCATGCTCTCTCTTTTTTCTCCGGAGAAGCCGATGTTCTTCCCTCCTTTTTTGCTCGTAGAGCTGACGAGCTGCTCTCGTCCTTCTATGCAGCGATGCTTCGTATGCACTTTGTTTTGCTGCATGTGCTTGCCGGCACTCTTCGTCAAACCAGGGGTTTCGAGCTGGTGGGCTGGTGAAACCGAGCACATCAGTTGCGGCGGTTTTGATGGCTTCTTGGCATCGGCGCCACTGGTCTTCGGCACTTGATGCTGGCAGTATAGGACTTCTCAAGAGGTTGAGGGATACGCGATCGGCAAAGGTTCTGGCGGTTTGTTGCGTTTGTAGCCGTCCAACGTTAAATCACCTCACAGTATTTTCTCGCTGTTGTGGCGTCTGGGATATCCGCATTCGTACCTTGGCTACAACAAGGTAGTGGTCCGAGTCTATGTTGGCCGCTCGAAAAGCTCGGACATCTAGAATACTGGAGGAGTGCCTTGCGTCGATCGCAACGTGATCAATTTGGTTGACGGTTTGATGATCAGGTGACCGCCATGTTCCTTTGTGTATATTGAGGTGAGGAAACCGTGAGCTAGCTATGGTAACATTACGTCCCGCAGCAAAATCAATCAGCCTAAGTCCGTTTCCAGACGTGGTGTCGTGTAGGCTATGTTTTCCGATTGTGCTACCAAAGATGTCCTCCTTTCCTATTTTGGCGTTAAGATCACCCAAGACGATTTTAACGTCATGCTTAGGACATTGCTCATATGTTTTGTCGAGGAGCTCGTAGAAACATTCTTTGGTAGCATCGTCTTTATCTTCGGTGGGGCGTGAGCGCATATCAGGCTGATGTTGGCGAATTTAGCCTTGATGCGGATAGTTGTAAGGCGTTCACTAACGTGTCGAAAGCTCAAGACTTCTTGCTAAAGTCTGCCGCTTACAACAAATCCGCATCCAAATAGACGCTGCTTTTGTTCTCTGTAGCAGTCACCGTAGTAAATGTCACAGTTTTTCATCCTCCTTTTGCCCGGCCCATCCCACCGCACTTCCTGGATGGCGGTGAAACCTGCTTTGTAGCAGTCTAGGGCCTCCGCTAGTTGTTCGGCTGCACGCGGTCTGTTCAGAGTTCGAACATTCCACGTGCGGATCCGAACGTCATTGTCCTTTTTTCGTTTTGCAGGGTCGTCAACAGTGAATCCGTCCTTATCCGAGGCTTTTGGTTGCTTCGCAACAGTGCTTTTTTTCCGTGGTAAGGTAATTAACCCCACGCACAACTCCCAACCTGGAGGACCAGGCCCTTTCTGTAACCCCTTGGGCAAAAGGAGCCGGAATATTCCGGAGTCAGTAACCCGCTGCGGGGATTTGAGAGCTGCCGTTGACCCATTAAGGGCTCTTCCGCCACCATCTCTATTTCAACACCCTGACTAGTGCTGAAAAATCCTCAATGACCTCAGCTTCAAATACGTCGAAGTAGCTCATTGAGGTATCTGCCATGTTGACTGTTGACGCCACCGTTGATTCAACCATGTGAATTCATCCGCCGTACGTCCTCTTTCTGAGTGACTCATATAAGACCTCTGAGACTCGATCAGGCAGTCATTCCGACAGAGCATTATAGTGTTGCTATTTTCTTCGTGTTCAACACTCGCGCTTATAAGTTTAGCAAGTCATTCCCGGAACGACAAGACCAGTACCCGGTGGCTACCACGCGGAGGTAAAATAAGCACAATTGATGCGCATGAACAGTTACAACGCCTGGGCATCGCCAAGTTGACGCCAATCAGTGCCTACCCTATTTATACAACACCCAACCACCCAGACCGTCGAATGAAGAAAGAAAATTCTACAAAGAAAAATTATGACCTTTTGGCATTTTCCTTACATGCAGCAACCAACGATTGCATTAAACCCAATCAATGGTACTGTGACAGTGGAGCTTCAAGACATATAATGCCAAGCAAATCATATTTTGAAAGTTTCACCAAATTTGCTGTTCCTGAAATAATTAGTCTCGGAAAGCAGGGCGTCACGATGAAAGCATATGGCCAAGGTAATATCAAAAAAAAATTCAAAGGTATGTAGAAGGAGCATGGCGAGATGGAGTACTTAAGTGTGTGTGGTACGTTCCTGATGCAAATGCGCATCTTTTTTCAGTGAAAGCAGCAGCTCGTAAAGGTTTTACTACGACAATCGATAACAAGCTTGTTACTCTAGAGTGTTAAAATTCACGAAAAGCATACAGGCCAATTAGTAGTCACTGGATATCTTCAATCTGAACTGTACGTACTGAATATTCGTGTTGTAAAGCAAATTAAACCAGTGGAAGTGTATATTGCAAATGCTAAAGATACGTTGCAAGTATATCATGAGCGTTTTGCACACCAAAACAAAAGGCATTAATGTAGCTGAAACCGAAGAATATTTTTGCGATGGTTGCGCTGTCGGTAAAATGCATCGACTTTCATTTAAAAAGCGCAGTAATCGACCAACGAATGTAGGCGAAATAATTCATGCGGATGTTCTTGGGCCAGTTGAAACAGCATCTGTGGGAGGTTCTCGTTATTATGTTTGTTTCAAAGATGACTATAGTAAATTCCGAAGATTGTTCTTTTTAAAGCACAAAAGTGAAGTTTGTAAGTCATTAGAGCAATTCTTGAACGAAGCTGCAACAAATGGGCCTACTGTTAAAAAGTTAAGATGTGATGGTGGTAGAGAATTTGACAACAAACATGTCGCCGAAGTGCTAGCGAAAAGAGGAATTGAATATTGTATTGGACCACCTTATACGCCACAGCAAAACGGATTAGCTGAACGAGAAAATCGTACTATTGTTGAGGCAGCACGATCCATGCGACTATCAAGTAAATTGCCAAAGGCATTGTGGGCTGAGGCTCGCAATAGAGCAGCATATATTCTGAATCGTACTGGAGTAACTGAAGTTATATTAAATCGCATAACATCCATCCAGGAACCATGGGTGTGGAAAAATCGCATCTGTGGCCTTGGTGAGTTGAGTGGTTCGCATAACGTTCTTTACGATAGGCTGTCCGATAGACCTAGGACATGTCTTGTTGTATCGAAATCCCTCACGGCAGTTACAATCAAACGCTTCTGTTGCCAAGATTTGGTTGCTGCAACTATTACTTACAATGCAAACGACAGTTGGGAAACCTTTGTAGCCGGTTTTTGAGCTCGTAGAGTACTGTGAGTCCCAAAAGATAGGTCTTATTCTATGTTGCGATGCTAATGCTCAAAACACTGTTTGGGGCAGCAGCAAATGCAATATACGAGGAGATCGTCTTCTGGACTTCATATTATCGTTTGACATTACCATCAACAATGTGGGTTGTCGACCTACATTTGTTACAGCCAGGAGACAGCAAGTAATTGATGTTACCCTGTCAAACCGGCATTCCAAGACTATCACGAATTGGCGGGTATCACCAGATAGCACTTTGTCAGACCACAGATACATCGAATTTCAAATCTTCTGTGAAGTTTCGCCTTTGCTAGAGAGGAGAAATCCGAGAAAAACGGACTGGGCTCGGTTTGGGGAGGAGCTTGGCAACTCTGTTAAAGTTCCACTCAAACTAAGATCGATACTGGGGGTAGAGAGGTCTGCTCAGGATCTGAGTAGCACCCTTATCCGCTGCTTCGAACTAGCGTGTCCAGTTACAAAAAACTCCTGTAGAAAACCGGTACCTTGGTGGAGTACCGAACTGCAGTGTATTCGCAGAGAAACCAGGAAGCTCCTAAATCGGTCTTTAAAAACCAACTTGGAAGAAGACTGGAATCTATATCGATCGAAACAAAAAGAATTTAAGAGACTAATTCGTAAATCGAAAATGACTCTTATAGGAAATTTTGTGAGGAGGTCGAATCACTAAGTGCGACCAGTAGGCTTGTTAAAGTCCTCAAAAGGGACAGACTAAGCAAACTGGAATCGCTCGAAAAATCTGATGGTACCTACACTGAGACAAAGGCGGAGACTTTCAGTCTCCTGCTGGAGACTCACTTCCCGGGAAATCAGGTTACTACATGCTCTTCAGTGGTACTGGAAACGGTGGCCACTCCTGATCTGTCAAACACCACGCGGCGTAGCTGGTATGTTGCATCCAGAGTAGTGACGGATGAGGCCATCAAATATGCAATTGCATCGTTTGATGGTTTCAAGTCGCCTGGTCCGGATGGCATCTATCCGGTTATGCTGAAACAAGGTTGTAGTCAGCTGATGCCGACGCTGAAAAGAATTTTCACCGCTAGCTTGGCCTTGGGCTACATACCTTCTCCTTGGCGTATGGTTAAAGTCGTGTTCATACCAAAAATTGGTAAGACTGACTACACTCTCGCCAAAAGTTTCAGACCCATAAGTCTGTCCTCCTTCCTGCTGAAAAGTTTGGAGAGACTGGTTGAGCTGCACGTGCGCAATGTCGCTCTTCGATCGCACCCTCTTTCAGAGATGCAACATGCCTATCAGCGCGGAAAATCCTGTAAAACTGCGTTTCAGAACCTTGTTGGTAGGATTGAAAGTGCTCTTGATCGGAAGGAGTACGTGTTGGGCATTTTCGTCGACATTGAGGGGGCTTTTGATAATGCGACTTTTGATAGCATGCGCACTGCAGCCAGACATCATGGAATAGATGAAACATTAGTGTTGTGGATTAAGTCAATGCTAATGTACAGGACGTTGATTGCCGAGGCGGATTGTGGTAAATGCGTCGTGACAGGGGTTAACAGGGGCTGCCCTCAAGGCGGTGATTTGTCTCCCCTTCTATGGTGTATGGTAGTTGACTCTCTGCTAACGCTTCTCGATCTTCCTGGAACCTATACTCAAGCATACGCGGATGATGTCGCCGTTCTGTCTGTCGGTTCTGACCTAGGGACTGTCTGCTCTCGGGCTCAGAGATCCTTGGGCTTGATCGATGGCTGGTGCACAAGAAATGGGCTTTTAGTGAATCCTCTTAAAACGACTGTTGTTCTCTTCACGAGAAGGAGGAAGGTCACTGGTCTGACTCAGCTTGTGTTAAAAGGTGACACTATTCCGATCTCCGATGAAGTCAAACATCTGGGAGTAATCCTCGATAGAAAGCTTCTTTGGTCCAAGCATGTCGAATCGAAAACCGATAAAGCGCTGTCAACTTTCTGGCAGTGTAAAGGCGCCTTTGGCAATTGATTGCCGAGGCGGATTGTGGTAAATGCGTCGTGACAGGGGTTAACAGGGGCTGCCCTCAAGGCGGTGTTTTGTCTCCCCTTCTATGGTGTATGGTAGTTGACTCTCTGCTAACGCTTCTCGATCTTCCTGGAACCTATGTATATCATGAACATCAAGCATACGCGGATGATGTCGCCGTTCTGTCTGTCGGTTCTGACCTAGGGACTGTCTGCTCTCGGGCTCAGAGATCCTTGGGCTTGATCGATGGCTGGTGCACAAGAAATGGGCTTTTAGTGAATCCTCTTAAAACGACTGTTGTTCTCTTCACGAGAAGGAGGAAGGTCACTAGTCTGACTCAGCTTGTGTTAAAAGGTGACACTATTCCGATCTCCGATAAAGTCAAATATCTGGGAGTAATCCTCGATAGAAAGCTTCTTTGGTCCAAGAATGTCGAATCGAAAACCGATAAAGCGCTGTCAACTTTCTGGCAGTGTAAAGGCGCCTTTGGCAAGACATGGGGCTTATCTCCTAAAAGGGTCCTTTGGATCTATACAGCAATGGTAAGACCACTCCTCTCATACGCGTTGGTTGTATGGTGGAACAGGCTTTCATGGAAACGTGTTACTGCCTCTTTTGCCAGACTTCAAAGAACGGTTTGTCTCGGCTGCACGGGGGCCTTCCCCAGCACACCGGGCTCCGCTCTAGACGCTATGATGAACCTCCCCCCCCTTGGTATTTTTATCATGGGGTGTACGCTGAAAACCATCTCTCGGTTAAAGAGAGGTGGCTTTTGGTACCACGCGCATTTGAGTTTTGAAGAACTTGTGCGAGAATTATCCTTTGACCCCTGTCTTATGGATATGCCCTCTGACGCAATGACTCCAGAAGTCCTACTGCGATAAAACTACCACGTCAACTTTCCTCAGGCAACGGAATGGCTTAGGCCAGACTCTGAGCCAGGGAAAGAATGCTATCGCATTTTTACGGATGGCTCCAAAACCGGACAGGGGTCTGGTTCTGGAGTCTTCGTGGAAAGCGAGAACATTAGACTTCACTACCCGTTAGGAAACCATGCGTCTGTCTTCCAAGCGGAGGTTTTCGCTATCCTTATGGCTATGCGCTATATTGTGACAAACAGGTGGAGGGCTAGGAGTATATGCGTTTGCAGCGACAGCCAAGCTGCATTAAAAGCGCTGCTTAACCCTCTTACCTCGTCTAAATTAGTGCTCGAACTCAAGCTTTCTCTGAACTTGGTCGGAAGGCTAAATACAGTGTATCTTGTTTGGGTCCCAGGTCACACTGGTGTCCTTGGAAATGAGATAGCTGATGAGCTTGCCAGGCTGGGTTCAGAGGAAGAATTCTTAGGACCTGAACCTGCGTTGGGTCTGCCTTCATCGGTGGTTAAGTCATCCATTGATACTTGGGTTTCTCGCGAACACGAGTGTCGGTGGCGTGGCTGTGCTGGGTGTGGGCAGACCAAACGACTGCGTCCGGACATCTGCAAAAGGTCGGCGGCCTTCCTTCTGTCTCTCAGAAGAAGCGACTGTAGACTGCTTGTGGGCGTCCTTTCGGGCCACCAAGCTTTTGCCAAACACTTAAATGTTTTGGGCTTGAGCATCTCCACCATCTGTCCTGCCTGTGGAGAGGATGACGATACAGCGGAGCACTTCCTCTGTAGCTGTCCTGCCTTTGCTCGCATCAGGTGGCGGATCTTTGGGGCTGACGTGGTGAGTGCCGAACATCTAAGCTCTTCATCACTGAAGCTCCTTCTCATCTTTCTTCGAAAGACGGGAAAACTAAGTACATAAATGTAAGGTGTCTGTTTGGCAGTACAATGGACCAGTAGTTGTGTCTGAGTGCTCCATCGGATAGTAACAACCTCCGACAGAAAACAAAAAAAAAACAAAAAAACTGAAGTTGAGAACAAAGTTCCTTACGAGTTATGGTACAACAAAGAATGTGGAAAGATAGATCATTTGAGAATATTTGGCACCGGATGTTATGTGCACATTCCGAAAAAGCGTCGCAAGAAATTTGATCAAAAAGCATTATTTGGAAATTTAGTTGGATAAGTCAACGACAAAGATGGATATCGTGTTTGGATTCCAAAATTAAGGAAAGTGGTCTGCAGTCACGATGTTATATTTCATTTCATTTATTTTACAGAGTACAAATAAGACTTTGTCTTTTATAGTACAATAATATTCAAGCCAGAACTGGTATGCACCATAAGCATGAATAGTGGAACATCAGTCGTGGAAAATGAAACGTCGGAAATAGAAATAACAGATGAAAAGCCGGAAATGAAAGATGAAAGTACATTAACAGAAAATATGTGTGAAGACAACGATACAAGTGCTAAGTAAGAGAGCTTGGATGAGGAGGAAGCCGAAATCCAAAATGATGTTAAAGAGAACAAAGTCCAGAAAGTTCGAACTAGCTTACGAGAAAAGAAGAAACCTTTTTTATTTTGAGGCTTAAGGAGCGCATCTCTCCGTTTTTGCAACTCCTTAGCTACTTCACAACCTCTATAATTTGCAGGGTGCTTTCCCTTACAGTTAGCACAAGTAGCGGAGGATTGCTTATTTGCTCCACAGTCTTGGGAGAAATGATTTCCGGCGCATTTCACACATCGCGGCTCTTTTTTGCAATAGATTTGCGTGTGATTAAATTCCTGGCAACGTTTGCACTGCGGAATTCTTTTCAAATTTCTGCGCATGGGCTCGATTTTAACCACGATATTTACTATGGTTTTAATTCGGTAGATATGTTCGATATTATCAGACCTATCGAAAGTAAGCATAAAGAGCGGCAGTCCACGCCTTACCAGGATATCCTTATCTTCTTCCGATTTCTGTTTCTCCTTCTTGATGATATAAACGGCATCAAGAATTTTAAACCCTTTGGCTTGAAGGTAGTTTATAACCTCTTCTTTTTTGCATGAGGGGTGGAGTCCCCTTGCTACAACACGATGTGGCCTTTCTGACTTTACTTCGAAAGTATACCACTGGATCTTCTCAGTATTTAGCTTTTGGGACATTGCCCGGTAGTCTTCGTGGCTATCGACGTTAATTTTCCACGCATTATTCCTCAAAGATGTAACCTTAAATTGCGATATTATCGTTCCTTTAAGGAGGCTGTGCAATTTATTATACTCCGTTACCCCAACGACGTTTATTGGAGGCGGTACTTTATGCGTTTGTTCTTTTAAGGGCTCGACTTCAGGCGAAGAACCTCTCTCCTTTTCTTACTAGGTCTTTTTTTAGTGACCCAATTCGTTTCGCGCGCTAGCTCTTCTTCGTCGGTGTGGTTCCCGACTAGCCAAGCGTGGTGGAGTACATTCGCGTTCTTTCTGCAAATGGGTGTTCCTTAGAACCTTATTTTGTTCTTTTAACAGTTCTATCTCTTTCTTAAGATCTTGATAGAGTAGATCCATTTCCTTAAGCTTGATTCGGAGTTCTTTATTTTCTTCCTCAAGACTTTTATCTTTCACTGAGTCCTGTTTTTCACGCGCTAGCGCTCCCGGCGGACATCTTTTCTCGGCGTTATTCGATCTTGTTGGAGGAGATCGAGATACCCTTGAGCTTTTAATAAAAGGGTTAATAGATTGCAATAAGCTCGACATCGGTATGCAAGTTCTAAAGTAAGAACATCGAAATTCCAATGGTTTACGGGAACGAGAACGTCGCAGCTCTAAGGACAGTTGTAAGTGAGGACGAAATATTACCACCTTCGTCAGAGACAGTGATTTGGACAAGGCTGGAAGGTGATCATGGGAGCCACCGATTCTATCTAATCGAGCCAGATTCAGAAAACCATTATCAGAACTATATCGTGGGAAAGATGCTCGTTGAACCCAAAAACAAGTTGGTTCCCGTTCGTGTCCTCAATGTGGAGCATAAAATCGTGAAGCTGAAGCAAGTGGGAGTTATTGGAAAGTGCGTACCGATTACTGCGGTTACAAAGTTGTCCAATGACAGTCCTGCGAAACCAGTTAGACCTACGGAGATATCCGAAATGGAAAAGAATATACTCGGAGAGTGTGAGCTAAGCAGACGGAGGTTGCAGAAATGGTGTCGACTATGGAAAAAGAGGGACTAATTGAAAGCTCAAAAAGTCCGTGGGCATCGCCGGTCGTTCTGGTCAAGAAGAAAGACGGAAGTACGAGATTCTGCGTGGACTATCGCCAGCTAAACAATGTCACCATGAACAACAGCTACCTCCTGCCAAGAATTGACGATACCCTGGACACACTATCCGGAGCCAAATGGTTTTCAACTCTTGATCTGAAGAGTGGCTACTGGCAAGTACAGATCCATCCAGAAGACCGTGAGAAAACAGCATTCACAGCAGGAAACGGGCTCTGGCAGTTTACGGTAATGCCATTTGGACTGTGCAATGCTCCAGCAACTTTTGAACGTCTAATGGAGCGCGTTTTGCTGGGACTCACGTGGAAATCCTGTTTGGTCTACTTGGACGATGTCATCGTGGTAGGAAAAACATTTCACGAACATCGAAATAACCTAAAGGAAGTGTTCCAAAGGCTACGAAGTGCGCAATTAAAAATGAACCCGAAGAAGTGTGCACTATTTAGACCAGAAGTGAAGTTTCTCGGACACATCATCTCTTCCGAAGGAGTCAAGACTGATCCGGAGAAGGTCGATGCAGTGAAAAACTGGCCGGTTCCTAAGGACAAACATCAACTGAGAAGCTTCCTGGGACTTGCGACCTATTATAGACGATTTGTAAAGGACTTTTTCGGGATCGCAAAGAGTTTGCATCAACTGACAGAAAAAGGCAAACAATTCAAATGGTCAGGTGAGTGCGAGAATAGCTTCAAAGAACTTAAGCGACAGTTGTGCGACGCCCCCATATTAGCGTTCCCCACCCCTGGGAAAACATTTATTGTGGATGCAGACGCTAGTAATGTGGGAATTGGAGCCGTTCTTTCCCAGGTGCACGATGGCCAAGAGAAGGTAGTTTCGTACTTCAGCAAAGTGCTCTCAAAGCCAGAAAGGAACTACTGTGTTACCAGGCGCGAACTCCTTGCTCTGGTATTGGCAACAAAACATATCCACAAGTACCTTTATGGGCGGAAATTCATCCTTCGCACAGACCATGCGTCTTTAAAATGGCTGCTACATTTTAAAAATCCTGAAGGACAAGTCGCGAGGTGGATCGAACGGTTGCAGATGTACGACTACGAAATACAACATCGAAAGGGAAGTCTTCACTCTAATGCAGACGCTATCTCCCGTTGACCGTGCAAAGCAGATTTCAAACATTGCTTACGACATGAGGAAAAAGATATCGTGTCCATTCAAAGGGTGAGAGCTAACCCCAACAGTGGCTAGAGTGCGCGTGAAATCCGGGAGGCTCAAATGGAAGATCCGGATATCGAACCGATTCTCGCCTGGAAGGAGCATGAAGGAAAACCAGACTGGCAGGAGATATCCAATAGGAGCCCGGAGCTGAAGGCATACTGGGCGCAGTGGGACTCCCTTCATGTACAAGACGGCATTCTAAAAAGAAGATGGGAAAGCTCGGATGGAACGTCTTTCGTAATGCAGCTTGTTTTGCCCAGGTCGAAAGTTATCGAAGTGCTAAGGGAATTGCATGATGGAGTGTCTGGAGGCCACTTGGGAATAAATAAAACACTCGATCAAGTACGGGAACGCTACTACTGGGTCCATGCAAGGGAGGATGTTGAAAATTGGTGCAGGAAATGCGTAACATGTGCGGCCAGCAAAGGCCCGAGAGTGAAAGTCCGAGGCAAGATGCACAATACAATGTTGGAGCTCCTTTCGAAAGGAAAGCAATTGATATTGCGGGACCGTTTCCTGAAACGAACAATGGAAATCGTTACATCCTTGTTGTTATGGACTACTTCAGTAAGTAGCCTGAAGCATTTGCTATCCCTAACCAAGAAGCTAAGACCGTGGTGGAGCAAATTGTCTACAACTGGGTAAGAAGATTCGGTGTACTGATGGAACTGCATTCGGATCAGGGACGAAACTTCGAGTCCAAGATTTTCCAAGGAGTGTGCCAGTTACTCGGGATTCACAAGACAAGGACAACACCCCTTCATCCACAGTCAGATGGGATGGTAGAGCGCTTCAACAGAGCCCTAAATGAACACCTCTCTAAGATCGTTGCCGATGACCAAAGAGATTGGGATAAGCAGATTCCCTTGTTTTTATTGGCCTATCGAAATGCCTATTGGCCTATCATAGTGCTATCGCTCTACCGTCTGTAACGCACGCGTTATTGATCTGCTCTCTATAACAATGAATTCAATGTGCTTTAAATGTTTAAATCTAATAACAAACAGTGAATTCCTATCTTGTGGTGTTTGCGATCTAAGCGCACATATAAATTGTTGTTCGATTCATATAAATGATGTTAAAGTTATAAAAGCAAATGCTAACATTTTCTTTAAGTGTGAAAAATGTATAAATACCCCACTGCTATTATGCATAAAAAAAATGAATGACCTTTCTATTTTCCTGCAAAATAACATCAGTGAAATTAAAAAGATTGGTTTATCATCATTAGAATCTGTTAAATCTAAAAGCTCATTAATAAAATCTAATTCTAATACAACGCCCTTGAATATCAGTCGAGACATACGTGATTC
The DNA here is from genome assembly GCA_946477585.1 of Cheilosia urbana. Taxonomy (NCBI): domain Eukaryota; kingdom Metazoa; phylum Arthropoda; class Insecta; order Diptera; family Syrphidae; genus Cheilosia; species Cheilosia urbana. The sequence continues at coordinate 103,534 of OX297854.1, read as the reverse complement.
AACTCGTGTTCAAAGAAATTCAAAGTTCGTTTAACCTACAAAACAACTACCCATGGATCGTCACGCTGCTAATTCAGCTTCTCCTTTTACTCGCCTTTCTTCAAAAGCGAGCAAATGCACTCCAACTAATTCTCGTGCTGTTGCTACTACTAGTGCATTGAAGAAAAACAAAAAAGAGAAAGTAATGTCATCTTCTTCTCCAAATATTTCCGTTGCTGTGAGTGATACCTTTGCCTCTACAACTGCTTTGATGTCGTCTTCAGCTGACGCGATTATTGTTAACGCCAACGGTGATCTGAGTTCAAACGCTCTCCCGATTGCTGCTGCTGGTGCTGGTGCTGCTGTTGCTGATGTGAATATCGATTCGCCTATTGTTACGATAAATGATAATGAGTCATTGGTTGCTGTCGCTAATGTGATGTGCTAACTAATCGTGTTGATAATGCTGCTGCTGTTGGTGATGATGATGCCGTCGCTTGCAATAATTTGGCTGTCGCTGCCAGTTGTGATGAATTGTATGACGCTGGCTCTGATGGTCGTGTTACTGAACCTTTTGTTGTGATTAACAATAACAATGCAAGGATAAATAAGAACAAACGTCCCGAGGTCATTTTAGGAACAAATATGCAAAACAGTAATCTTCATGTGGTTCGTAAATTAAAATGGTTTCACATCTCAAGTTTTCATCCCTACACCAATGTAGATGCAATTATTTCGCATGTTTCATCAAAACTCGAAGTTGCATCCCAATGCATATCATGTTTCAAATTGAGTAAGCTTAAAGACAATCAGCTTTCACTTAAATTTGTGAACTTTAAAATTGGAGTACCAATGCAATACGCAAATATTATTTATGATGGGAATTTTTGGCCGAATGGGGTAAAGATTCGTTCTTTTACTCACAATCCAACAAAAAACTAAGCCCTGCTACTGCTGATGATGGTGAATTGCATAAACAACGTTTGACGGTATATTACCACAATGCGAGTGGATGCAGAACGAAGACTTCAGATTTGTTTATTGAGTCTTGTCACATGGATTACGATATAATTATAATTACGGAAACATGGCTCTATAAGGATATTCGGTCATCAGAAATTTTTGACGAATCAATTTATGATGTTTTTCGTAGCGATCGCTGTAATTCTGTTGTGGAGCGTGGTGGTGGAGTACTCGTTGCCATTCAGTTAACTTTCTCCGGTAAAAATATTCCATTGCCGAATTTAGACGCTGAGCAAATTTGCTTTTCAGCTGTTCTTGGAAGCACAAGATTTATTTATGTTGTTACTTATATTCCTTCGGGGAGTAGAATAGAGACTTATGAAAAATGTATAGAGAATTTTGAATTTGTAAGCCATTATTGTTCTGAAGCTGACGTATTATGTGCCCTTGGGGACTTTATTATTGGTGATGTAAATTGGTCTTGGTCTGAAGAGGATAATATGTTTATTCCATATAATGTTAAAAAAGATTACGAATTAGCATTGATTGATTGTATGTTTTCAATAAATCTATGTCAAATTAGTTCAATTTTAAATTCGCAGAACAGGTTATTAGATCTTGTTTTTATTAACGTTAATGAAGTTAAAGCTAATGTTTATGAAGCGCCATTTCCACTTTTAAATAACTCAGTTTATCATAAACAAATTATGTTAGAAATTGATTTATATTCATATGTAAAAGTTAAACCGAGTTCAGTAACCTCTCTTAATTTTTCTAAATGTAACTTTGTGGGTCTTAATGAGTATCTCAACTCTTTCAACTGGGACTCGAAATTTGAAAATCTAGGTCTACTTGATATGTATAGTAACTTTATTTCTCTACTTAGGGCCGGCTTTTCCATGTTTGTTCCATGCTCTGTGAGAAAATGTAGATCCAACCCCCCTAGGTATAACAGACAAATCTTGCATTTAAGAAACTTAAAAAACAAAGCTTACAAGCAATTTAAAAAATCGGGAAACAGTACGGATAAAATGATTTTTGACAAATTACGGAAGGATTTTACTTGCTTAAATACATTTTTGCATAACATTTTCATTATCAATGTTGAAAATAATTTGAAACGGGATTCGAAGTCGTTTTGGTCTTTTATAAATCAAAAAAAGCGCTCAAAATATTTGCCTAAAGAAATGTTTTATAAAAATAATGTGTCCAATGACGCTAAGGATTCTGTCGAACTGTTTGCACAGTTCTTTCAATCAGTTTTTTCTGAATCTTTTATACCTAATTTGCCGGAATCATATTTAGTTCCTGAAATTGATTTTGGCCAATTAACGTTAGAGATTCAGGATATTGAGTCTGCTGTCTGTAGCTTGAAATCAAATCCTAAGCCTGGCGCTGATGGCATTCCTGCAATAATTTTAAAAAAAGGTTGCAGCTCTATCTGCAAACCCTTACTTATGATATTTAATCTATCACTAGCATCGGGCTTATTCTTGGATGACTGGAAGGTCTCATTTTTGGTGCCAATCTTTAAATCTGGCTCTAAAAATGACGTAGAAAACTATAGAGGTATTTGCAAACTTTCTGCTATACCAAAGCTTTTTGAATGTATAGTTAAAAACAAAATAAATTTTCATATTAAGGGCAACATATCAGAGTTTCAACATGGTTTTGTTTCGGGTCGTTCGACAACATCTAATCTGGTCCACTTCACATCTTTTGTTATAAATACTGTTGAAGGCGGAAGTCAAGTTGACGCTGTATATACGGATTTTAGTAAAGCATTCGACTCTGTAAACCAGGTACTTCTGATAAGAAAGCTAAAGCAATTTGGATTTCATTCTGCTATGCTGAAGTGGTTTTCATCATTTTTGATTGGAAGGTTTCAGAAAGTCTATCTTGATAACAATCACTCAAGACTAATATATTGTACTTCTGGAGTTCCTCAAGGTAGTCATCTTGGGCCACTCCTTTTTATAATATTTATCGATGATATTGTTCAACAACTGCAATTTTGCCACTGTTTAATGTATGCTGACGACCTCAAAATATTTTTAAAAGTTAATTGCTTCAATGACTGCTTAAAGGTCCAGTCGGACCTGAACAATTTATCAAATTGGTGCGTTAATAATTGCTTAAAGTTAAACGTCCGAAAATGCTTTGCTATCTCGTTCGTTAGATCTCAAACGAAATATTCGCATACTTATAGTATTGATTTCATGCCATTAATAAAAGTTGACAAAATAAAAGATCTTGGTGTAGTACTTGATACGAAACTAACCTTTGTTACTCACATTGAGTATATAGTCGCTAAGGCTAATTCTCTTGTTGGGTTCATCAAAAGAAACTCGAAAGATTTCTCTGATCCCCATACATTTATATCGCTTTTTAATACCCTAGTCAGATCAATACTTGAATACGCTGATGTTGTTTGGAATCCAAACTATTTATCACATTCGGATCGTATTGAAAGAGTGCAAAGGCGGTTTACAAAATACGTCTTCTTTAAAATGCGCTGGGATTTCCAGCCCTCTTATAAAGCTAGATGTCAACTATTAGGTTTAATGACTTTAAAAGCAAGAAGGAATGCACATGACGTCATGTTTGTGAGAGACTTACTGTGTTCACACATTGATAGTTGTACACTTTTGTCCATGCTTCCAATTAATGCTCCGGGGAGGGTTTTAAGGGATAATAACTTCTTTTACCAACTGGGGCATAGAACAAATTATGGTCGGAATGAGCCAATTACTAGATGCCTTAATTCATTCAATGTTGTAAGTAGACATATGGATTTTCATATTTACAGGAATGAGGAAGACTATGTTTGAGACCTCAGGGATATCATCAGGGACGTGCATCGAGGGACTAGGGAAAAGATTAAGATAGCCAGTGACCGCATGAAAACCAGGTACGATAATAAAACGCCAACTACATTATTCCAGGAAGGAGATCTGGTATGGCTATATAATCCCCATCGAAGAAAAGGCCTATCACCTAAATTGCAGCAAGACTGGGGCGGGCCCTATAAAATCATGAAGCGCATCAACGACGTTGGCTATCGCATCCAACGAGGAAGAGGCAAGTTTAAAGTTGTTCATGTGGATCGTCTTCATCGCTATAATGGTGAAAATGTTAGCGAGTTTGTTCGGGACGAACAAGTTTAAGAGGGGGATATTGTGGTGAATCAGGCACTTAGGAATTGTGGTGAATTGGGCATTTTGCCACCCTCCAAGTTCCACTTCCAATTGGAGACTGGAATCTGTCAAGTTAGCTAATTCTAGAACCATCTAGAGAAGAGTTGGAACATACTTCTGGAATATTTGCTGATAGGTGGCAGAGCGGATATAAAAGGGGCGCGTTGAGAACAGAGATGTACAGTTGATTTTTAACGAGTGATTGATAAAGTTCGAAAGAGTAATCGGTTGTGAGATAAATAAGTGAAAAGTAATACAGTGAATAAAGCAATTGGATTGAAACGTTTAAGAACTGATTTAAGTGATATTGTTTTGATCCCAGCCTGAATGTAACAATACGTATCAATTATTATCAAATATCATGTTGATATTTGATAGCCATAATAGGGCTATGTGACTGTGATGGGAAAAAATATAAAAAGGAAAAAGTGAAAAGTCGCAACCACGCTTTATTTGAAAGTCGATTACAGGTAGTGATTGAGATTTTGAAATCATCGTGACCTAATGTCTCCACGAGCAATATTTCATAGCTTGATAAATGTCAAATTTGATAGAAAGAAAGAACGATAGTATGCAATAAAATGAAGGGTGGGCATTTCATAGCATACTATTTCATTCGTTCAAATGTCGCTGAGCAGAGCGTGTCGTTGCATTCTCGCATTTATTACCTTACCTAGTGTCTCCACGAGCAATATTTCATATCTCACAATTTATCATACTAGGAAAACTGCCAGTGGAGACCACAAATAGTATGATATAAAAAAATTCTCGAAATATATTGCTCAGCTCATAGAATGATATCGATAGTATGATATGAGCGGTCATTTTTGTCATTTTTGACATACTATCGATATCATTCTATGAGCTGAGCAATATATTTCAAGAAATTTCTTATATCATAATATTTGTGGTCTCCACTGGCAGTTTTCCTAGTATGATAAATTGCGAGATATGAAATATTGCTCGTGGAGACACTAGACACAACAAGATCACCGACTTCTAGAGGCTTTACCTTGGCACACCATTTTGACCTCCGTGTTAGATTTGGTAGAAATTCGACCAGCCAACGTTTCCAAAACCGGTCTTTAAGTTGCTGGGAAATACGCCATTGTTTTCGAAGACAGTGAAGTTTCTTGTCCTCGGTACCAGGAGTTTGAGTTTGTAAAATGTTGTAAATTTTCGAAATAATAAAGTAAACTTTTGTTTTTTAATTATTTATTACGTTAAAATTTCGTTTGGGGGTTTTAAAATTGTTTTATTTGTAAGGTTATATCTGCGTCCGCTGCCTTCGGTGAATTTTCTTCGACTTGCATTTTTTCCCTCTATCGCTTGTGCTTGGTTTTCGGAGCGATAGAACGAATTTTTCCATTGGCCGACCAATCGACGACGACGTTCTATTTTTGTGGCAGCGACCTCTGCTGCTCGTTAGGCTTGTTTGTTGTAGCTGTCACTTGGTGACGACAGAGTTGAAATAGCAGTATTTATTTATTTATTTATTTATTTATTTATTTAAGTCTACCATTTTACAAATTACATAATTTAAAAAAAAAAACTCTTAAAGTAAGAGAAAAATGTAATATTAAGATAAAAAAAACTCTTCAAGTGAAGAGAAAAAATGAACCAACACAGTTGGTCCCATTGTCACTTCTGATTCTTACTGGGACGCCCCGCCGGTTGATAAAGTTTCTCAAACATAAAATAAAGGCGTCAGTTGATAAGTCAGCGGCCAGTTCCAAATGAATTGCCCTCACAGTAAGGCAAGTAAAGATCGCGACCCACTGCTTCTCCCGACGGCGTCCAACGGCAACATGAAGCGTTCCAAAACAGTCAACCCCAGCATAAATGAAGGGACGAACAAACGGCGTGAGTCTATCCTTTGGCAACTGGCCCATCATTGGATTCGCTGGCATGGCTGAACGCACTTTGCAGTATTGGCACAATTGCTTTGCACGTCGAACAAGTTGTCGCAAATGGGGAATCCAGAAACGCTGACGAATTTCGTTTACGATTACTTCATCATCCTGGTGACGCAGTCGTTTATGATAGTGTAGTCAATGCATGTCTCTTTGGGAGAATTACCGGCCTTCTAGTCATCTGCGGAATTGTTGAAGCTGCGTCGATTCGTTCATAAAGCCTCAGTATGCCATCTTCGTCCAGATACGGACACAGCGACCGGAGTTTGCTTTCGTTCGGCAGAGGCATCTCCCGTTGGATTAAACCGATTTCGTGTCCATACGCTTCAAATTGTGCGGCTTGCGATGCCTGGCTACCAAATTTCTCACATATCTTTTTGTATAGGCCACAATTCGTTTAAGTCTTAAAAAATCAGAAAACCTTTTCACATTAATAGGGCTACTTACAGGCTTTATGAGTAACAGAAATTTAGGTTTTAGTTCTTCTGACCAATCCTCATTTGGCAAAACAGCAGTTTCACGAGGCCAAAATTCCTCTTCCTTTTTCAAGAAATCTGGTCCAAGCAACCAGCGGCTCATAGCATCAAAGTGTGCAGGCAGCACAGCTCGGGTCGCATCATCAGCGACGTTGTGTCCAGTTGGTATCCATCGCCACTCAGAAGCCTTTGTTGAGCCAAGAATTTCCAAGACCCTGTGCGCTACAAACGGCTTGTAGCGGCGGTTGTCTGAAATATCGGCGTGATATGCGTAAGTTATCGACCTTGCTCACTACGTGATTTCATTGGTACCATCTTTCATAAAGGCCTTCCGGGATGGGCTCATCCCACTCGATATTTCAACTCCATAGCTCTTGTAGAATAATAAACCATTTGTTCGCGAGCAAGCCAAATGGATCGAAGATTGACATAGCGATGCTTAGTAATTCTCACTTAGTCGGATGTCTGAGTCCTGACATCACATCGTCAGGAATTCGATGGAAATTAAGTTTGAATGTAAAGGTGTCATCTGAAGTTCGCCAGGACATGCCCAATATCTTTTCCGCAGCCAGTTCCGTATCCTTATCGAGGTTTATGGCAAGATCATCAACAGTTTTTTCTCCATTAAGAACGTTGGCAACCTCTTTTGAATTTGATACAAAATTCCTTAGTTCGAATCCTGCGGCCTTATGGATACTTTTGACAGCTGTTGACACTTGGATGGCTTCGTCCTCAGAAGAAAAACTGTCCACAAAGTCATCCACGTAATGGTGATGAATTATTGACTGTACGGCTCTTGGATGACTCTGGCTATAGTGCCTTGCGTTAAGGTTCTTGAAGTGATGTGCTATATACTTGAGTCTTGTCGCATCTTCGTTTCAATTCCCAACAGTCTTTTTTTTGCCATTTCATAACTTGTCGGTAGTTCTACTTTATCAGATTTCCAAAGCAGACCTGCTTGAAATCGATCACCAACTTTGATTGTAGATATGCGACGAGCTCGTGTGTCTTCAGCAGACTCCAGCAATGATTCTGGTTTCTTTACACCAAAATTTTCCGTGGTAAAATATTCACTCACCATCTTCTCAAGTTGTTCATGCCGGCATTCGTTCGTATAAAGGCATACTGCTTTTCCACATCCCACGAATTTCGTTGTGTTAGTCGGTCCGAACACGACCCAACCTAGTTTGGTCTTGGCGACGACTGGTCCATTCGATGACAACTCCCTTATATTCCGTGGTAGTCCCAAGTGGCAGTTGTCCACTCCGATCCAAATGAGTGGTTTGACATTCACGTAACTTCTCAATGGTAGCTTTTTCAGCGACTGAAATCTAGCGCCCAAATCTGCCAGATCCAATGTTTGCATTGGTAAGCAAATATCTTTCACCGTACGTGCCCCACGTAAAGTAAACTTGTTCGCGCTCTGGCCCCTTCCACTGATTTGCAAGTCCAATGTTATCGATGGTTCGGTTTTCATTGTCATATCTTTAACCCATTGAAGTGTAAGGGGATTTGACTTTCCTTTTAGTCCAAGATACTTGCTGAGGGATTCATCAATTAACGTTGTTGAGGATCCCTCATCCAAGAGCGCATAAGTCTCTATAAAGATGTTCCTACCACACTTAACACAGATTCGACTTTAGTTTGTTCTAACTGGTCTGGCTTATGTTCTTCAGCTTCATGAAGTAGTGGATGGTGTTTTCGTTGACAGCCCTGGACACGGCAATACTTTTTAGAACGACAGTGCGCCGAACTGTGTCCTTTTGCGAGGCAACAGAAACATAGTTTCTTGTTTTACAGCATTCCACCTTTTGGACACGCTGAGACTTAATAGTACGGGGCACTTCACAACACCATGCTCCCCGTTGCAGTAGACACAAGAAAAGTTCTGTTTCGCATTCTCAGATGTATGAAGCAAGTGCCTCTTGGATGGTTCTGGTCTCTTGGGTAAACGCTTCGATGACGCTTTTGTCGATGTGACCATGCTAATATAACTAGCAAACTTGTCCAACCACCGGCTTAAAGGGAACCCAACATATGACCGAATTACAAAATCCCGAAGACTCAAAATCCCGAATAAAAAAATCACAAACCATTCCGCAATCTTCACTTACTTACCTTTACTTTATCCTCATGAGGCCGAGAGCGAACTCCCAACCCAATTCATTTTTTACATTTACATTTGCTTTTATTAAACAAATGGTGGTGAATAGATAATATTTAAAGGTGTTGGCTCAACAATAGGTGCCCAACGGTATACAATGTTTGTTTTCTTAAATCTATTTTACATATATTGTATTTGGCTTGTCGGATTCATACTCGTAGTAAGACGGTAAGATGTTGGCTTCTTCATAGAGTCTTGAACTTCTGATGTTTTTCTTCCGGATTGGATCGTAGTGCAGTCCTGTGCATATCCGCAGGAGTTTTCTTTCGAATACTCCCAGTGTTCTGTGGTTGAACAAAAGACGAAAGCAAAAACGTGAATGTAAAAACTGCAATGTTTATACAGCAATCGAGTAAAAATCCGTATGAAATAAAACACAACTATTTCTTTAAACGTTATAAAACTGTGTCATTAATTTATTCACCGAACCTTTCTTATATACAATTTGTTTTGACATTTGCAGTCAAATTTGACGTAAAGTCCCTTTTGGGAAATTTGTGTTTGAAGGGGTGCATTCACTGCACTTGTTGCATTTGTTGTCGTCATCGTCGTCAACATTCTCCCCCGCCGATGAACTTCAGTTTTTCTGCTACCAGTATTGTCTTGCCTCACTGTACTCGGATCCATGATGTTGCTTGCTTTGCGTGTAATAAGATTCTCACATTCCCATGCATTTCAGTACATGAAAAGAGACAAGAAATTATTATATATGTTTGTTTACATATAGACAAAACATAGAGAAACAAAAGGCAGAACGAAATGTAGAAACATAAACAACATTGGAATGGTACGCAATGCTACACGAAAACCCGTTCCTTGGCTCTCAAAGTTGATACCATTGATGAGTGATGATAGCAAAGCACCGTGCCGGTGTGGTGGGTTTAGTGCATTGCTTTGTGACTTTGAGTAGTCCAGCTGCATGTTGTTTTTGTGTTTTGCGGAAGGTCGTGTTATCGCGTCGGTGATAAAATGACGGTGGTGCGTGATTTAAATCGAGTGATTATTAAGTTTTAATATGTTTAATCTTAGAAATATTTATTTTCCAGTGTGATTTAGGTGAGTAGAGTTAATTTAACTAATTTTAAAGTGTAAATTCATTATTTATGTTAACCAAGGGAAACAACCTGATGTGTGTTATCCGATACATGAATCATGTATCCTTAATAAAGTTTACTTGAGTAGGGAAAACCCTCCTACTCAAAGGTTTTGTAGCTTAGTGTACTGACTGCACATGCAGCTCGCCAAGTGAGACAGGCGAAATGAGTTGAGTTCGCAGTTCGTATCTGATCTAAGAGGGCGCTTGGCGAGTTCGCGAAGTGCAGTTAATTTATTTTGATTGTTTTGAAAAATTAAGGTTATTATTTATAGATGTGAATTATTAATTTGGTTTTCATTATTTATTTATTCTCGCATCCATCGATTTTTTTTTTTTTTTTTTTTTGGTTGCGCCAAGGATGTGTATGTGTAATCTTCAAAGATACTAGTAACCCGAGTGTTACTAGCATGCACGATTCGCAAACCCGAGTGCTCGATTTCGGGAATACGCCTGCGTACTAAACCACACCCTACACACTTCAACCATTCTCCCCGCGGGACTGCCGTTAGGTATTACTTCGCGGGGCTGGTTAGCATTCAAGCTATTCGTGTTGTGTCATCTGTTTCTGATGGTGTTTCTCCGGCCTCTGAGGCTTCTGCTGTGGCTTTTCTTAGCCTTTCAATTCTCCGTAGCTCGTTTTGTAGGATGGTTATAAAATTACATAGTTCCTCCCAATTCTCCTCCGATTGCAACATGTGGTTGACGGTTTCTGACGGGCTGGGCAGAGTAGTTCTCCATGCCATGAAGCGGGGGCAATAAAATACTGCGTGCTCCGTGTCTTCTTCTTCATTTATGCATTCGGGGCAAGATGGTGAGCTATCGTGCCCAAAACGGTGCAGATATTTGCGATAGCCACCGTGGCCCGATAGGAACTGTGTAAGGTTATAACTGCAATCTCCATGTTTACGTTCCACCCATTCCTGAATTGTCGGTATAAGTCGGTATGTCCATCTGCCTTTCGTTGTATTATTCCAGCGAGCTTGCCACATAGCTATTGATGCTGCCTTTTCTTCAATTTTAATCTTCTTGATTTCACTTGCTTCGTATTGGTTTAAGGTTCTTCTATTATATATCCTCAACATTTCGTCAGCAAGAATGTCGACAGGAACCATTCCAGCAATAACAAAGGCGGCCTCGTCCGATATGGTTCGAAAGCCGCTAATTGTTCGTAGCGCACAGAGCCTGTATGTTGATGATAGTTTCCTTTTGGTCTCCATTGTCCTCAGTGCCTGTGCCCAGGCTGGGGCTGCATACAGCAAAACTGATGTAACAACTCTGGAAAGAAGGATCCTTCTTGCGTATCCAGGTCCACCAATGTTAGGCAGTATGCGCGAGAGAGCTTCTTGCATTTGCGATGCTTTCTTGGTTATATAGTCCACGTGTGTTTTGAATCGCAGTCTATTGTCCAGCATTACTCCAAGGTATTTAACCGCTTCTTTGGACCTGATTATTTGGTTACCAACCTGGAAGTTGGCGAACTCTACAGTTTTTCGGCTTGTTATGAGGACAGCTTCTGTTTTATGATCTGCTAGTTCTAGGCTGGCAATTGCTAGCCAATCCTTTATCCGGGCAATTGCTTCGTTTGTAACGGATTCAACTGTATGAATCTGTTTACCTACTGTCACAACGGCAATGTCATCGGCAAATCCAATGACCGTCACTCCGCCAGGTAGCGCCAGTCGTAGGACTCCGTCGTACATGATATTCCACAACAAGGGCCCTAAAACCGACCCCTGTGGAACTCCGGCAGTGACGTTGTAGTATTTTTCACCTTCATCTGTGTTATATCTCAACTTCCTGTTGTTGAAATAACTCGTCACTATACGTAGTAAGTAATGCGGTGTATCCATTCTGGCAAGGGATCTTCTAATGAAAGACCAGTTCGCCGAGTTTAAAGCGTTTTTAACGTCCAACGTTACTACTGCACAGTACTCCTTTGTCCCGTAGAGCCATCTTTCCCCTTCGATGGCGCCTTTTGCAATGTTAACTACTGCTCTTATGGCATCAACAGTGGATAGCATTTTCCTAAAGCCAGATTGGTAGTCTGAGAGGGCTCCTTTCTCTTCTGCCACTGCGAGTAATCTATTGTAGATTATCCTTTCGAGGATCTTTCCCATGGTGTCCAATAGGCATATTGGGCGATAAGACGATGGTTCTCCTGGAGGCTTCTTCCCTTTTGGTAGCAGGACCAAATGCTGCATTTTCCACTTTTCGGGAAACGTTCCTTCTTCTAGGCACTTCTGCATTGTCGTAATGAAGAGGTCAGGTCTCTTTTTTATGGCTGCCTTAACTGCCTTATTTGGGATGCCGTCGGGTCCGGGCGTCTTGGTGTCACCTATCTTGCTGCATGCCTTTAGCAGCTCTTCCAAAGTAATTATTGGAATGTCAGCTGGACTGACTCTCTTACGATATTGCACATAGTAGCTGGTATTTGGGGGAAAAGGTGCTCTACTATGGATCTCAGCATTATTGGACATGATATTGGAGGAGTCCTATAGCCTTTTAATTTGGTCATTACCATTCTGTATGCCGATCCCCATGGGTTAATGTCGGCTTCCTCACAGAGAGGTTTGAAGCATGTGTTTTTGCTCTCCTTGATGGCTCTATTTAAGTTGTTTCTTGCCATTTTAAAAATGTCTAGGCGTTGTTGGAAGTCTGGTCTCCTTCTAGATCGCTGGACTTTGCGTCGGGCTTGGAGGCATTTTGTCCGAAGTGTCTTTATTTCTTCGTTCCACCAGTAACACGGTGCTGCCTTCCTTCTGTTTGATCTTCTAGGCATGGATGCATCGCACGCTGTGGTGATGGAGGTTGTAAGGCGGTGTGCGAGGGTCTCCGCTGTTCCACTCATTGTAAAATCTCCATTCAACATCTCTTCGAATGCATTCTTATCGAAAGATCTGTCGTTCCATTTTGGGCCCGTAAGTTTTGGGGGCAGGGCTGGTTTCTTTACTTTCATTTCCATTATTACTACTTGGTGGTCGCTGTGTGAGTATTCCTCACTAACCCTCCACTTTATGGTTCTCAGGATGGAGCTGCTCACAAAGGTGACATCGATGATAGAGCCCATTCCAGCCTTCCGATAAGTATATGCACGACCCTTGTTAGCAATACCTATCGATAAGGGAGCGAATGTTTCCAGTAGGGCCTGTCCTCTAGTGTTGGTGAGTCTGCTGCCCCATTCTGTGGCCCACGCATTAAAGTCGCCTCCTATAACCACTGGAGCTCTCTGGAGCGCATCTGCCGTCAGATTGTCCAGCATTAGTTGGTAATCGCTGGCCGTCAAGCTGGGTCGGGCATAGCAGCTATAAAAGTGGATCCCATTTATTTTCGCACGCACGAAGCCTTCTGTTTGGTCGTCTATTTCTTGGAAGGCATATCTTCCACATATCCATATTGCCACCTGTTTTGCCTTATCGTAGATCCAGTTACTGTTCCCGTCGGGACATTTATATGGTTCACTAATCATGATGACGTCCGCCCTTTCGTCCTTGGCCGTTTGTGCTAGGATGTCCTGGGCTATTCTACAGTTTAAGGTTTATCTGTAGTATCTTCATGGTCTTTTGCTAGTGATAGCTCTCCGAAAAGCTTCGCATTTGTTACTGCCAGCTACATGCTTCACGTTATCTGGATGGTCTCTCTTGCAGAGCATACAGAATGGTTCCTTGACGCAGTTCTTAGCTATGTGGCCTTCTGTCCCACATCTCCTACATAGTTTGGAGCGGTCTTCTTCGCTTTTGCATTGCCAGGCTAGGTGACCAAACTCTAAACATTTGAAACATTTTCTTAATAGGGTCCGTTCGCGTATTCGACAGTTTACCCAGCCAATTTTAACTTTTCCAGCCTTTAAAAGTTTTCCTGCGTCTTCTGCGGCGAGTCTGATTAATGCAGTTTGAGTTCCTCCGTAAGCCTTCCGCAGGGACAAAACGTCTGCTGATGAAATTGTCACTACAAGCTGGGATTTGATAGCATCGGCTATGTCGTCCACAACAGTGACCTCATCGATGTCTTTGATCTCTAGGACAGTGTTGTGTGTAAGTGACATTACATTCGCTTGATCAGCTAATGTTTCACTAAGGACTCCTTTGAACTCAGAGGTCTTAATACCCGTCTCCTTGAGTTGTATATGATCTCCCTTCTGTGTCCTTCTAATTTTTGACACCGCCTTTCCCACTGTTTCCAATTTCGGGTCTGCCTTTACCTTGCGCAGGATTTCCGCGTATGAGAGGGTCCCCGTCGCTTTGATGACGATAGCGTCAGGTCTAGTTTTTTTAGCCTCTTGCTGCTTCTTTTTGGCGACCTTCTTCTTGGTGGCATTTTGCCATTCTTCCTCTCCTTCCGCCTGCTTTTTATAAATGCCTGCATTTTTCTTTTGTTTGTCCCTGGTCACTGGAGTCTCAGCGCCGGTTTTCACATATTTCTCCTTGGTTATTTGTTTACGGTCGCGTTGATGTTTTTGTTTACGTTTCTCCTCTGGCTGTCTTTTGTCCGTAACGTTGGTTTCAGCATTAGCTTTGCTCCGTTTTGGTTCTGGTATTACGTTTTCTGCAGTACCATTTGGTAGATATTGATGCATCCGTTTGGGCTCCGGGGGTTCGTCATATGCACCCTGTCTCTTCTTGGGCTCTATTGTTGCCTTTAGCCAAGGCGAAGTTTGCGATGAATTGTTTCGACGAATCACTTCCTTTGCTTTCTCGTCGTGCAGTTGGATCGCCGAAAGCTCGTAGAGAGCCCTGATGCTTTCAATAGAGTCTCTCATCGGTTGGTGGATCGAGCGTCTTTTACCATCTTCCAGCATTTCTACCAGCCCTCTTATTTGCTCACCTAGCTTGTGGAAGGCAGATTGCTGGACAGTAGGTTCGACCGCGTCCAATCTTATTGTTGGTGACTCACGTCGTTCGGTGCATCTTTGCGGTACTGGTGACCTCAGCATCCTTGATCCTACCTGAAAGGGACTATATATGTTCTCTTCTATTAGTTCTCCGGTGTTTTTGTTAATGTTGATTGTATTCATTTCTATGTGGTCCCCCCTCAAAGCCGCTATCAATGTTCGAGTGTGTAGTCACCTAAGGATCCCATGGTTGTCTTTGCAAGCAGTGAGGCCATGCGAGGGTTGACACAAGCCCTTATGGGGTTTTGCGCCAGAGCCGGATCGGTGCTAACCAGGAATGTTACATCTGGACCTACACCACCAACTTAATGGTGACGAAACATTGAACGTACTTTGAGGCCTGCCAAGGTTTTAACGGGACGGAGGCACTTGCAGCATTAGCCTGAAAGCCATTTCTGCAAGATTTCACTCCTGCTTACTCAGGTAACAGAATACTACAAGCGTCAGCCCTCATAGCAATCGTTCCAATTCGTTTTTCCCAGTATGCCATAATTAAGACCTTACTGGACTCGGTCTTAATGCTTTACAGTAATTTTTATATAAATAAATACACTATAACATATATGTATGTGCAATCATTTCCATGTTGGAAAGCTGCACAATTTCACGGTGTGGCGGGTGCCGCCGGATCTCGCCATTTGTTTCTTACTTTATCCCTCGTTGCCACCTCATAAGGTGGGGAGCACTTACTTGGAAGACGGTGCTTGCTCGTCTTGTCGCAGAGAGTTCATAGGGGTTCCTTTGACCTTTTCAGCCACGCCCTCCTTCTCCGCCCATCTGAGTGGGGGCTGTTTATTGGATATTCGCAGTCCACCTCCATCTCCGTTTACGATGCTGTATTGATTTTATATCCCCAGCATTGTTAAGGCATAGTTCGCTTAGCACTATGCGCTATGCTATGCCTTTGGGATACGAGTGGATTTTAGTCGGCTCTTACGACAGGCATACCTTACCTCAGGCCTATTCTAACCCCGAGCCTGAAGGGGGTATTTTTTTTTTTTTTTTTTGGTTGCGCCAAGGATGTGTAATCTTCAAAGATACTAGTAACCCGAGTGTTACTAGCATGCACGATTCGCAAACCCGAGTGCTCGATTTCGGGAATACGCCTGCGTACTAAACCACACCCTACACACTTCAACCATTCTCCCCGCGGGACTGCCGTTAGGTATTACTTCGCGGGGCTGGTTAGCATTCAAGCTATTCGTGTTGTGTCATCTGTTTCTGATGGTGTTTCTCCGGCCTCTGAGGCTTCTGCTGTGGCTTTTCTTAGCCTTTCAATTCTCCGTAGCTCGTTTTGTAGGATGGTTATAAAATTACATAGTTCCTCCCAATTCTCCTCCGATTGCAACATGTGGTTGACGGTTTCTGACGGGCTGGGCAGAGTAGTTCTCCATGCCATGAAGCGGGGGCAATAAAATACTGCGTGCTCCGTGTCTTCTTCTTCATTTATGCATTCGGGGCAAGATGGTGAGCTATCGTGCCCAAAACGGTGCAGATATTTGCGATAGCCACCGTGGCCCGATAGGAACTGTGTAAGGTTATAACTGCAATCTCCATGTTTACGTTCCACCCATTCCTGAATTGTCGGTATAAGTCGGTATGTCCATCTGCCTTTCGTTGTATTATTCCAGCGAGCTTGCCACATAGCTATTGATGCTGCCTTTTCTTCAATTTTAATCTTCTTGATTTCACTTGCTTCGTATTGGTTTAAGGTTCTTCTATTATATATCCTCAACATTTCGTCAGCAAGAATGTCGACAGGAACCATTCCAGCAATAACAAAGGCGGCCTCGTCCGATATGGTTCGAAAGCCGCTAATTGTTCGTAGCGCACAGAGCCTGTATGTTGATGATAGTTTCCTTTTGGTCTCCATTGTCCTCAGTGCCTGTGCCCAGGCTGGGGCTGCATACAGCAAAACTGATGTAACAACTCTGGAAAGAAGGATCCTTCTTGCGTATCCAGGTCCACCAATGTTAGGCAGTATGCGCGAGAGAGCTCCTTGCATTTGCGATGCTTTCTTGGTTATATAGTCCACGTGTGTTTTGAATCGCAGTCTATTGTCCAGCATTACTCCAAGGTATTTAACCGCTTCTTTGGACCTGATTATTTGGCTACCAACCTGGAAGTTGGCGAACTCTACAGTTTTTCGGCTTGTTATGAGGACAGCTTCTGTTTTATGATCTGCTAGTTCTAGGCTGGCAATTGCTAGCCAATCCTTTATCCGGGCAATTGCTTCGTTTGTAACGGATTCAACTGTATGAATCTGTTTACCTACTGTCACAACGGCAATGTCATCGGCAAATCCAATGACCGTCACTCCGCCAGGTAGCGCCAGTCGTAGGACTCCGTCGTACATGATATTCCACAACAAGGGCCCTAAAACCGACCCCTGTGGAACTCCGGCAGTGACGTTGTAGTATTTTTCACCTTCATCTGTGTTATATCTCAACTTCCTGTTGTTGAAATAACTCGTCACTATACGTAGTAAGTAATGCGGTGTATCCATTCTGGCAAGGGATCTTCTAATGAAAGACCAGTTCGCCGAGTTAAAAGCGTTTTTAACGTCCAACGTTACTACTGCACAGTACTCCTTTGTCCCGTAGAGCCATCTTTCCCCTTCGATGGCGCCTTTTGCAATGTTAACTACTGCTCTTATGGCATCAACAGTGGATCGCATTTTCCTAAAGCCAAATTGGTAGTCTGAGAGGGCTCCTTTCTCTTCTGCCACTGCGAGTAATCTATTGTAGATTATCCTTTCGAGGATCTTTCCCATGGTGTCCAATAGGCATATTGGGCGATAAGACGATGGTTCTCCTGGAGGCTTCTTCCCTTTTGGTAGCAGGACCAAATGCTGCATTTTCCACTTTTCGGGAAACGTTCCTTCTTCTAGGCACTTCTGCATTGTCGTAATGAAGAGGTCAGGTCTCTTTTTTATGGCTGCCTTAACTGCCTTATTTGGGATGCCGTCGGGTCCGGGCGTCTTGTTGTCACCTATCTTGCTGCATGCCTTTAGCAGCTCTTCCAAAGTAATTATTGGAATGTCAGCTGGACTGACCTCTCTTACGATATTGCACATAGTAGCCTGAAGGGGTTGCGTCATGGATTACACTTCTAAGGGCAAATGCCGCATTGCTAACATGCAAGTCCCAATTTCTCTGATCTCCGTCTATGTACGACCGAATCTTGGTCAATAGAGATCGGTTGACCCTCTCGGAAGCATTCGCTTGCGGTGAATAGAAGGCTGTACGAACATGCCTAACTCCATATTTCTTCAAGAAGCTGGAGAACAGTTCTGAAACGAACTGCTTTCCGTTGTCAGAGTGGACAAACTCAGGTACACCGAACACATGAAAGACACATTCTTCTAAATATTTCACTACCTCAGCCGCCGTTGCCTTGCGGATAGGCCGCAGTAACACATACTTACTGAAGTGGTCTAACACGATGAAGATATGAGTATGCCCTGATCTGGTTCGAGGGTAGGGTCCCAAGAAGTCTA
The DNA here is from genome assembly GCA_946477585.1 of Cheilosia urbana. Classification (NCBI taxonomy): domain Eukaryota; kingdom Metazoa; phylum Arthropoda; class Insecta; order Diptera; family Syrphidae; genus Cheilosia; species Cheilosia urbana. Next base: position 85,359 of record OX297854.1, on the reverse strand, counting down.
TGTACAGGCGTTGGAATGGTCGCTCGGTGATCGTTTGCTGCCCCATCGGCGGTCGAGAAACTATGTTGAGTGGCTTATTACATTTGCATGTTTCGCACGACTTCACATGTGATTGAACGTCGGTGGCCATTCCTGGCCAAAAGTATTTTTGCTTTAGTCTGGAAAGCGATTTGTTTACCCCACCATGCCCCGCCGACGGTGAGTCATGTGCGGTGATCAGGAGGCTCCCTCGCAACTCCCTCGGAACCCAGAGTTTCCAGGCCCTGTCTTCCTGTAGTTCGTCTCCAGTCCGTATGTCGGTTCGTGGTATAGATGTGTGTGTGTGTGTGTGTGTGTGTGCGTGTGTGTGTGTGTGTGTGTGTGTGTGTGTGTGTGTGTGTGTGTGTGTGTGTGTGTGTGTGTGTGTGTGTGTGTGTGTGTGCAACGATGAATGGAGTTCTGTTGTTGGGTAAGAAGATTGGAACAATTTATTTGCTTGGGTGCGTGTGTTTATTTTGTGTGCTATTAGGTAGGTGAATAAATGCATCAGTGTGAGTGAGTGGACTGTATTTGAAAATGTATTAGTTGGATGCGGTTGGAGTTGAATAAGTATTGAGTGGGTTTGGATTTTATATGTTGTGTTATTAGTTGGGTATGATAACAATGGTGTGCCTGAGTTTTCGTACTGTATTATATTTTTTTTTGTTTATTTTTTTTTTTTTTTTTATTATTATTCTTGAAATTAGATTTGTATTTATTGTGGGTTATCGTTCAATGGTAGTGGGCAGAGTTTGGTGATTGGTCGTCGGAATTCACCTTGTTGAGTTTTTAATTTTACAACTCGTGTGATATTGTCTGCTCCAGGGTATGTTTCAAGGATGCGGCCTAAATTCCATTTTGCTGGTGGGAGTCGCTCATCCTTTATTAAGACCAAGTCTCCTATTTTGAGTTGGGGTTGAGGTTTCAACCATTTCGGACGTTGTTGTAAGCGGCTTAAGTACTCCGTCTGCCACTGCTTCCAGAACATCTGGAGATGTTCCTGAATCGCTTTCCATCGGTCGGTGTAGTTTTGATTGCCTATTGTTAGGTCTGGTTCAGGAACTGTGAATAGGGCTTCCCCTATCAAGAAGTGTGCAGGTGTTAACGCGCTAAAGTCCTCTGGGTCTTCTGTTAGGGGACAAAGGGGTCTCGAATTTAAACACGCTTCGATTTGAGACAAAAGCGTGGCGAGTTCCTCGTAAGTAAGTGTCCCATTTACAACAATTCTCTTAAGGTGGAATTTGACACTTTTCACTCCAGCTTCCCACAAACCTCCAAAGTGAGGAGAAGCTGGAGGAATGAAATTCCATTTCGTTCCCTGAGTTGCTAGCACATTTGCGATTTCATCCCAGTCCTGAGTTCCGATTTTCATCAGACGTCGTAATTCAGCATCTGCTCCAACAAAATTAGTGCCACAATCGCTATATATTTGAGCACAAACTCCACGCCGTGCCGCAATCGTCTTCAGTTGACTAGAACCATCAGCAGGGAGAAGAAACCTAATCTCTCGGTTTTGTGAGGTAACATCCTTCATTAAATCAGGTACGTTAGATGCCCACTTGTGTAGATTTAGTTCCGCTGCTTCAAGGGTAGTTTTTATCTCCTTAATTTTTATTTCAGCTTCCCGCTTCGTGTCAGCTCCGGAGATTAGATCATTTACGTACATCTCCTCTCGAATCATTTTTGCAGCAAGAGGGTATTGGAAACGAGCCTCATCTGCTAACCAATTGAGCGTACGGATTGCTAAATAAGGAGCAGACGCTGTCTCAAAAGTGACTGTTTTGAGCCGATATATTTTGAGAACCTCGGATGGATCTTTACGCCAAAGAATGAGCTGGTAGTTCGAGTCTGTCTCATTCACCCAGATTTGGCGATACATTTTTTCGATGTCGGCTGTAAACGTGTATCTGTATAGCCTCCACCTGAGGATGACATCGACAAGATTGTTTTGGAGAGTCGGTCCTACCATCAGCGTATCGTTGAGTGACTTCCCATCCGAAGTTTTAAATGAAGCGTCGAAAACTACTCGCAGCTTAGTGGAAGTACTACTTTCCTTTATGACCGCGTGATGTGGCAGGAAATAGTGTGGTGTGCTCTCTAACGTATGCTCGTTCTCAACTTCGCTCATGTGACTCAAAGCCAAGTAGTCTTCTATGCACCTTGAATATTCGCTTTGGAGTTTCTTGTTTTTCGTCAGGCGATCTTCTAGCTGTTTAAATCTCCGCAGAGCACCTTCTCTTGACCGTCCAAGCACCGGACGAACGTTTCCTTTGGAGGGAAGAGCGACTTCACATCGTCCGTCTGACAAGCGCCTGACGTTTGTTAAAAAATGCTCCTCACCCGTGAGATTTTCTGGAGTTTCCCGAATAAGAAAAGAAGTTTCTTCTAACTCTCAGAACTTTTCCATATCTGTATCAAGGGTGCAAGTTTGATGGAAGCTTTTTACGGATTGAGACGAAAAGGGAGAACGCCCAAAAAGAATCCACCCTAGTTTGGTCTTTTGTGCCACGGGCAAATTGGCATTACTGGGTTTGACCAATTCCGGCAAAAGTATATCCGCTAACACATCGCTGCCCAACAACAAATCAACTTTGGCTGGCTTAAAAAAGGAAGGGTCGGCAAAGCTCAAGCCCTCGAGGTGCCTCCAATCAGTAACTGAAAGGCTTTGAGTCGGGATATGGCCAGACAGCGACTTGTACACAAGAGCCTGTGTGGAGACTTCAAAGGAAGAGTGGAGAGAACCGATCGTGATGTCAACAACCTTCTTACATGTGCCGCTACTGACCAAACCTAACCCGGCTACCTCAACAAAAGTTGATTTGTGCCGCGAGTGTAAAATTTGGAATGCTGACTCCGTAATGAACGAAGCCTCCGAACCTGAATCCAGCAATGCTCGAAGTGAAATCACCTTCCCTGATGATCCACTCACGTTCACGATAGCTGTGGCCAACATAACTTGAGTAGACGCATGTGGCACAGAGTGGTATGTGTTGATGGATTTGCTACAAAATGGGGCATCTCCTCCCGATCGCTGAATATTGGGATCATCTCGCTGATTTGTTGAAGACTGTTGCGGATAGGAAGGCTTAAAACTTGTAGCATTGGGATTAACAGATGAGGTAAGAAAATTGTTATTGTATGCGGTTTGTTGCGATAATTTCTGACTTAGGGTAACATCATTCCAGGGACGAGATTGCGACTGATGATCAACTTTATTTGGGGAAATATGCAGAAGTGAATGGTGTGGCTGCTGACAGTAATGGCATCGGTGAGAACTTGGGCAATTATCAGCTAAATGACTGTAAGCCAGACAATTCCTACACAACCCTAGCTTACTAATGTTTTGGCAACGGTCATGGAAGCTCATCTTTAAAAAACGATTGCACTTTCGAACAGAATGCGAATCCTTATTGCATAGTTTGCATGTGTATTTGGATGCATTGGCCTGAGAGTGGAAAGAATTGTTGGACCAACTTTTTCGACGGTTCTGACTGAGTTTTACCATGCTGGTAACTGACTGCTTCTAAAGTGCGAAACCTAGCTTCAAGAAACTGCTTGAATTCTGAAAACGTGGGTAGTTCCTTGGTGTCGTCCTTGGAACCCAGCTTCTCTTCCCAAAGCTGTTGCGTTTTGATGGCAATTTCTGTAAAAGCACGTACACCAACACCGCATCCCAGTGTTGAACCGGAACCTTCAAGCTATCCAAGCTGTGAACTATTTCCGTAGATGTGTCTAACAACTCTTTAATTGCTTAAGACCTTTCTTGGGTTATAGAAGGCTGATTGAAGAAGCACTTCAGTTGGGTATTGACATGAAAGCGTTGGTGATCATACCGGTCTTGCAAAATTGCCCACGCCTTGGAATAATTGCCGTTAGCAATCGGTAAGTGGGACAAAATCCTTTCGGCCTCGCCTGACACACTAGTTTTGAGATAATGCAGCTTTTGTATTTCAGACAGAGACGCATTATGGTGAACAAGAGAAGTGAATAGATCTCGAAAACCACGCCACGACTCATAACTTCCAGAGAAAATTGGAACCGGAATATTGTATAAACGGATGTCAGCGTTGTGAGATGTTACGGTAGTCAAATCGGCTTCGTTGACATTGTCCTTGGTTTCCTTTAACTTCACTTTATCCATTGCATCAAGAAGATTTGCTCTGTAGGTATTCAAAATACAATTCGCGGATTTGTTCGAAAACATCTTCTACTTCAGAACATTTGTCTTCCTCACCATCTGAAAAACTACCTATGCACGCTTCATACACACTTTCCGCTGACTCTATTGATTTCTCAAGCATTGATAAGCGACCTGACAAGTAATTTACTGTTCGTTTACTTGATCCTCGTTTGCCGAAATTCGAAACGTCTTTTTCCAATTGTGTTAGTACTCTACTCAACTTGTTTGGCTTCATGTTTAATATATTTTTATATATATATATATATTATCTTATACTTTTTGATTTTTTTTATATTTTTAGGCACAATTGATAGCACAATTAACGTACTCACGTGAAAATCCTTGAGGATGACGATGCACACACAGCACACAAAATCTCCTGCAGCTTCACGTCGAGTTCCAAGAATTTCTCGCCTCCAGATGATTCAAATGCAATAATTTTTCCAATAAAAGTGTTGTTGTGCTTAACATGTATTTTAATTGAAACTTAATACGCGTAATGAATGTAATAGGATGTATTTTACTATATAAAAAACGATTGCAGTGTGAAATTAAAGTTTTAAATTTATGTTGGGATAATTAGATCCGGCTCGAAGGACCAAAATGTTCTGTGGTTGAACAAAAGACGAAAGCAAAAACTGTGAATGTAAAAACTGCAATGTTTATACAGCAATCGAGTAAAAATCCGTATGAAATAAAACACAACTATTTCTTTAAACGTTATAAAACTGTGTCATTAATTTATTCACCGAACCTTTCTTATATACAATTTGTTTTGACATTTGCAGTCAAATTTGACATAAAGTCCCTTTGGGGAAATTTGTGTTTGAAGGGGTGCATTCACTGCACTTGTTGCATTTGTTGTCGTCATCGTCGTCAACACCCAGCTTCCTCATGTATGTCTTGGAGACGGTATACCCGATGGGGAATCCGTAGGTTACTACCGGTCTTATGAGTTGTTTGTATAGCAACAGTTTAGTTCTTCTACTTAGTCCATTTTGCTTCTTCATCAGCGGGTAGACTCGATGAAAAGCAAGTGATGCCTTCCTGAGCACAGCGTTCAGGTGTGGGTTGAATCTTAGTCGCTCATTGAAGTTGACCCCAAGATACTTTATGTTGTTTTTGGTTGAGAGCGATGATCCGTCAGGCAGGTTGATTTTGATATTACGGCAGTTGGTGGCTGACCTAGCTCTGGTTCCCCTGATGGGTCTTCTTATACAAATCAGTTCAGTTTTGCTCGTGTTGATTCGTATGTCCCATCTTAAGTAGTACTGGAATAGTTTCCTAACGTGGGCTTCTACTCTTCGTGCTGCTATGGATGGGGACATCGAGCTGTTGTATGTGACGGAGTCATCGGCGAAAAGGCAGCTGTTAGTTGCGTTCTCTAGCTGTGGTTGGTCGGACGTGAAAATGTTGAAAAGCAGTGGTCCCAGCTTCGAACCTTGGGCGACACCAGCTCTGATGCTTTTCACTTGTGATTGTCGGTCTTCTATTTGCACAAAAAAGGACCTGGAATGCAGAAAACTAAAAATAATATTAATGAGAGCGTTAGGAAAACTTAGCTGTTTTAGTTTTTAGACAATTCCTTGAATCCAAACTGAGTCGAATGCCTTCTCCACGTCTAGGTGGCATGCGACTGTAACCTGATGGTTATTGAGAGCCATTGTGACATCATGATGAAACTTCATTAGCGGATGTAATGTGGAGTGCTTTTCGTGGAATCCAAATTGATTGTCCGGTATAATGTTGAGTTGGCTGCATACATCTTTTACTCGCCGCAGAATCAGTTCTTCCAGTATTTTGCTCACACTACATAGGAGCGATATTGGCCTGTATCCGGTAACGTTGCTACGATCGCCTTTCTTTGAAATTGCTATTATCTTAGCGGTCTTCCATTTTGCTGGGAAGTAACAGTTGTTGATGCAGTTATTCATCATTATAGTGAGCAGGGTCATAATGGTCTGTGGTAACTTCTTTAGGACGAAATTTTAAATGTTGTCCGGTCCGCTGAATGAAGTGCTTGCGGGTCTCAGTTCAGCGATACCTCTGACTGTGGCATCAACTTCTGCGCGAAATATTGGGTCGTCGGGAGGTGACGGTTTGAAGTTTCCTTCGAAGAAGTCCGCTAATGCTTCTGCCTTTTCGTCTGCAGAGGTGGCACTTCCTGAATTCTTGTTGAGAACGTCCGGAATTTGTGGGCCTTTACCATCATCATGCTGGAGTAGTTAGGAGGTACCGCGTTACGAGCTTTCTGCATGATGGTGGCTAAGTTGGCTCCAAAAACTCGATGGACATCATCGCTGAGGTTTACGGGACTGTTCCTGCGTGCTGGTTGTTTGTTCGATTTTGTAGTGTTTTGCGTTGGTGTTGGTGTTGGTGGTGGTCGCTTTGATAGGGTCTTGGGCTGGTTCGGCTTTGGTTGAGCTTGTTTAAGACCCACTTTTGCCATTGCAGCGAAACTCATAGCTTGCTTCGTCAGTGTACAGTCAGACTTTACTGCGAATTCCTGTTGGGCTTTCCTCTGTTTGGCTTGCTTCTCTTTATCTGCCAGCTTTAGCTTGTATTCCTGGCATCCTTTATAGCTCGCTGGGTGACCTGTTGCCTTGCAGTTTGCGCAATAAACTTCTTGATCCGATGATTCCTTCCGCTTGCACTCACCGGGTTGGTGGTCTAGTTTGCATTTGACACAAACGTATGTCGTACCGCAATTAGTGGCGACGTGTCCGAAACGCTGACAGTTTTTGCATTGCACGATGTCGTTTGTTTTGAGGCGCTCCCAGTGGATCCGCTGGTTTAGCAGGAGTGTCTTCCTGTATACCTCCGTGACGTCAAATGCTTTGCTGATCTCTACAACAAAGCAATTGAAAGTTTTGCCTTTTGCTCTTGGCGATTTGAAGAGCGAAACCTTCAGCACAGGAACCCCTTCTGCTTTAAGTTCCTCCTCAACTTCGGCAGTGGTGTAGGAGAAATGAATTCCCTTCAGCATCATAAGTGTCCTCCGATCTTCTCGTGGGGTAAATGTATGATGCTGGATTTTCCTTAATTGCAGGTAGGTTTTTATGGCTTGAAAACCCACCCGTGTAATGGCATTGATAACCGTCTTTGTGGTGTTGATATTTTTTAGCGTGAATTCAATTTTTTGTCCTTTGGCGTATCTGCTGATCTCGGCGATATTTCCAGAGAAGCACAAGATTGGTGGCATTCCTGATTTTTTTGGTGGAGTTGACTTAGGAGTTGCTGGTGTTTGTGTTGTTGGTGTGGTGGTTGGCAATTTAGACGTTGTTACTGGTAGTTGTTGCTGTGGTTTTTCTGGAGTGCCTAAGGCTGGCTGCCTGACTACTCCGACCTCAGTCCTACACTTCTTAGTTAAAGAGTTGGCAGATTTTTTTACGCGCTTTTGACCGGGAATTGGTGACGATTCGCGGCTTGATTCTTGGGATTTTTCATCCTCGTTGCTGCTGGCAGTAATTAATTCGCCGTTGTCGGGTGTTGCACTCTCGTCCATCGACTCTTCTTCGTCATCTGATTCTTCCGAACTGGATGTTTGGCTTTCCTCAGAATCCACAAATTCGTCTTCTTCCTCCTCTGGCTGATCTTCCACATGCCGATCTCTTGGTTCTTCTTCGGTATTTGGAGTGCTTTAAAAGCGACTCAAGGGCAGCGAGTGCCGACTCGGGGGTCAGCGGTCTACCTGCCATAGCGGCCCTTTTATTGCTGTCCTTTGTTTGTGATTTTTTTGTTTAACCCTTTTTATTTTGGGTCGCTGAATCACATCAACGAGTAATGTTTTGAGGAAAACTTTTACTTAGGTATCAAAATGCTGATGTTTTTTTATTATTTAACTCATGTATCCGTGCACAACCGTTCGGTTTGAACGAATGACTGTCCAACCCAATTCAAGAATAAATTGCTACTTAAGTACTTTTATCTAACCAGGTTTTCTACCGTATTTTTTGGTAAATAACTCGTCAGATAAATCTACCTAAGTGAACATTGTTCCTTCTTTGTTATTCTCACAAAAGCGAACGACTGCCATTTCATTAATTCTTCATCATTCTTCTACCGTGTTTTTTTTTTTTTTTTTTGTAAAATAACTCGCAGGTAGCATCAATTATACTAGAAAACTAATGAGAATTAAAGTGATAGCTTCGTTCAGAAATCAGAACACTTTACATTAGCGTATGAGTGCGCATTACAGCGTTCTTTTAAGGAAGAAAAATGTTATATATATTGCGAAATTTTACACGAAAATTCAATTTTATTAAAAAATGTATAGTCAATTATTTTGACTAACAAAAACCAAAATCCCGAAAATCATTGAATATGATTTTCGGGATTTTGTAATTCGGGATTTTGTGATTCGGGATTTTGTGGTTCGGGCTTTTGCTTTTTCGGGATTTTGTGTTTCGACACCAACTCTTCTAGAAGTGTAGGATTGGCGATATGTTGTTGACCCTTTACAGCTTGGAAGAATGTTGCCAAATTTTTCGTCTTTACAGCAAATGGTAATATCTGTTCGATAGTGCCCTCAGTTATAGCAGGTATGTCCTTTGCTTTTCTTATCTGGCTTTTGATTAAGATATCATGACGTCCAAAGCAGGTTACTAGATGTCTAAATTGTCTGGGTGGATAAGTAGAGATCTTACTGTCTCTTTTGCCACTCCTTTGAGGCACCGCTGCAGACAAAGACTATTTTCCAGATTGGAATAACCATATACACACATAGTGATGTGTCGACTCGGTTTGGTAAACCGGTTTAAACCGAGTTACTACTAAACCGAGTTAAACCGAGTTGCTTTTATTTCAAACCGGGTTGGCGAAAACCGATGGAGCGAAACGAACCAACCGAAAACCGAATAATAAAATGCCACGCATAAGCCGATTTCAACACACGACTCGGTTTCGGATTTCGGTTCGGTTGCGTTGATTAGGTAGAAGAAGGTAGGTGTGAGAAATAAACACAATGTAGGTACTACAAACACATAAATGAACATGTAAAATTGTAGTAAAGTCCAATTGGAAAGCTGTGCTCTTCTCTTTACTCCTGTTTTCTCTCATGTTCATGTGTTATGTATGTTGTGATTATGAGGGTGGTTTTTGTCAATAATTGAGAGTGAGTCTATAGGTCAATCGTAATCGGTTTGAATGAACCGTATACGTACGTATACCCGTTCGTAAAGTCGAGTTGGATTTCAATTTCTTAATGAGTTGCAAATCAAGTTGACTAACTCGGTTTGCAGCTCGGTTTGCAAACCGGTTTGCTTCAATTCTAAACCGGTTTAACTCGGTTTGAGAAATTATCGGTTTGGCACATCGCTAAACCATATGCTGATGTTGATTCGGTCAATGCTGTGGCAAACATCGGCCAATCCTCCGGACTACCATCGAACTCCGGTAGATCATAAAGTTTCCGATAAGGTTTCAAAATATTCCTTTCTGATGTTGGCACGTCGAAATTCCGTTCTGTATACGGTGCCATATGTTGACCGAAAGCCGGTGCTGGCTGCATCGCACTAACGCCCAAAGCATATGGCATGGATCGTTTCACATTCATACCGGTTGGTATGATTTCAGGCTGACGATAAATATCCTGATGATATGATGATGAAACTATTGACATTGGATGTAGGTTCTTCACAAAGTTGGCATTGGCAAATGCCCCTACGGCCGTTGTTGAGGCGGTTACTGTGCTTGTTGACGGCTGCAAACGCGTGATATTTGTGGAACTGACAGTTGTTCTGGATCCTGGCATGTGTGGCAAACAAAGGGAATGTCCGTAGCAATGACAGACGCTTCACGACTGACTGCGGCAGCAGCTGTTGACAACATTGGCAACGATATATGCACATTGGCATGCGATACAGGACTTCCTAGCAATGTCTGCTTCTGCTCGCAATAACTCCAACTCCAATCTTAAATCGTCCAGTTGTTTTTTAAACATCTCTGTCTGTTCCACCATCTTGATCCGAATCCATTGCACTGGTTACGAAATCCTTGTATTTGGAAGTACAGCCCTTGTTGACTCGCTTAATCTCGGCATACGCAGTACTTAATGTAGGTACACTGTGTTGAGATTATTGTATTGTCTCACCAGATGCAGATGAAGTAAAGATGATGAAATATTTCCACAATTGAAATCGAAAATCTCCACAATGAGCTGATAATAAAAGATGTAATTTTAAATTCCCCGAATGGGGACCGGACGAAAAGAAGCTTGAATGATAAATTTTAATCGTATATAGCGATTATAGCGATTTTATTATCTAAAAGAAATTTACATATGCATTTAGATTATTAAAATACAAAAAAAGGAAAATTATTTTACCTCAGTCTCGCTCCTGCCCGGCAGTTTATTTAAAAGCCACAAAAAGGCAAGCCGTTTGACAGATAAGTCGAGACTGGGTGCATTTGCAGGTTGTATTAAAAAATAAAAATAAATAGTTGGCGCAACAGAGAGCGCCCAAACGAATACCACATAAATCACGGGTATTGATATTGTGCTCATCTCTAGCAGTGTTGATTCTTGTTGCTTGACATCGCGGTGGCTGCATTCAGGAGTTCCGACTCATTTATGTGGTATTCGATTGGGCGCTCTCAGAGCATTTTTTTGCCTCAGAGCAATTTTTACATTGGTTTGGCACTAAAAAAAGTAATCTTTTTCAGACTTCAGAGCACTCAGATTTACCAATACAATACGTTTGAGTTTGACAGTTGGTAGAGGTTGCTTAGGTTTTCGTGAATTATTTTTACAGCAAAGAAAGGCATTGCATCGGGTGAATTTATTTTAGTAAATTGGTTATGTATAAATATTTTAAAATGAATCGAGACGCAAATTTCGAATGTTTTAATTTAAAACTTAAGCAGTGAATGGAAAACGTTTTGAAAAGTGTTGAAGGCTACACATATTCGAATCGCACGAATATTATCACAAAAAAGAGCAAGTGACGTTTTTATGTTCGATTAGCCACACGAAATCTGAAATCTGAGAGCGAATCTGAAGAAGCCCAAACGAATACCACATTAGTAAAACGCTGATTGCCTGGACTTGTATACAACAAATTTTCGAACTGTATGATACCTTTTCATACTTCAAAACCAGCTAAGTGCTGCCAATTTATTTTCATCAATTGTAATACAGTTTTAAATTGTTTTCATAATTTTGTTGATTGGATGTATTTCTCAACAAAATATATTGAGATGCAAATCTTGCAGTTCTTACCTACCTGCCTTTTTACTATTTAATAATTATTCGTTATATCTACTTGTGAATTGTTTATGATAAAACACTTTAGTTGATTTTCGGGGGCTGCTTATTGATTCTGTATGCTGACACATAATTCTAAAATTTATGGTTGGTAAACGCATGAAGGAAGCTGCCATCAGGATTCAGGAAATTTAATCGTATAAAATACCTGTAAACTACAGACAGTATGAATAATTTGGTAAGGTATTACAATGTTCCTCATTTTCCAAGTATATACCTTTAAACTCCTTCGAACTATTAAGGATCATGTAAAAAATTATTTTCCTGAAAACTACAAAATGGACTTATCAGAAACAATGAAAGCTGCTCTGTCTAAAGCTCCAGCCCCAATAATGGGAAATACCGGAGGGAGTAGCTCATCGGTCACGTCAATGGGAATAACACATGGTCAGCTCTCATCGGAACCTCAGCATAACAATTTGCAAGGAGCTGGATATGTTACCGAAAAGTTATATATGCTTCTACAACTTTATTTGCAAAACAAAGGATGGAATCCAAGTGTTGAATTACTTCAGTGTTTCTCTGAGCTAAAGGAGAGTGCAATGCTTCCAAGTGCTGCCTATTTACAGTAAGTAAAGTAGGCGTAGATAGTTTATAATCATATTTTTCTTATAGAATTTTAGCAAACCGCCTCACTCTTGATGGTCAAGGAAGATTAATCTTGCGAGAAAACGGCAAGATTGTTCTTCCATTCGAACACTTCGCAAACGCTGTTATGCTGAAACATATGTCAGGTCCCCATGGATTACATTTAAGCGTTGAAGCAACAGTGCGGGCAGTTCTTGAATCATACACAATCGGCAGGGATAACTTTGGAATGGAAAAAGAGTTCATCGTTGAGGTGGTACAGTCATGTCCAAGTCCAGCTTGTCGTTACTACAAAAATCACTTACCAATACCACCTATCACATTCATGGAGCAACCCTATGCAAGCGTTTCGCCCGAATTTTTGCAACACAATATCTCAACCCCTCATTCGGCTGGAGGTGAAGTTGACTTAAGCAAAAGTCATAATAATCAAAAAGTTTCTCAGTCAATTACGCATGTATCAAAGCAAAATCCACAAACGCAAGTAACTAGTCATCATCATCATCAACAACAGTTGCAACAACAGCAACAGCAACATCAAATAACCACCGCTATTATGCAACAACAAAATCGAGTAATTGCGCATCAAACCCTGGACAAATTCAATATCCTTACAACAATTGAAAAACAGCGTGTTATTCAACAATTGGATAAAAAACATTATGAACAAAATATTCCAATAGTTACCAGCGGTGTCACTATACCTGCACCAGGTAAATAAACACTTTTCTTCTAAGTTTAATTTAATTAAAGTTATAAAATTTAAGAAAACTTTAGTTACCAGGGGTGTGACTATACTTGCACCAAGAAAATAAAAACTTCTTTTAAGTTTAATTTAATTAAAGTTATAAAATTTAAGAGCTGTTTACATCACTATCACTTGATGGCCCGTTTTAAAAAGATAATGCATTTGAGCATGTTAGTCAAACTTCACTTTTAGTTTTTAAACGTTGAAGCTCTAGAAACACAATTATTGTCGCAAGTTATTTTTAGAGAGTTATAAGCGCCTACTGTACTATTTTATAGCTTTTATATACTTTATAAGTTTTTGTAGTAAGAGTTTCTGATTTTTGATCTATTTGGGAAGGATTTTCTTTTTAACTGGAATGACGATGGTTTAAGTTGTCAATAATAGGAAGTATTGTTCGTGATAGATCGATATCTTTACATATAAATATATATATGTATATGCAAGAATTCAGAGATTTGTTATTGAAATTGCATTAGCTATAGCAGTTATAAACTGATTTGTGACACACGAAGATGTTAAATTTCTAGGAAAAATGCAAAATAAAGTTGACTTCACATAATATATGAGCCCAAAAAGATTTTTAGACAGCTACGATATACTAGGACCAACTTTATTAACGATTATTAGTAAATCGTTTAAACAATTAAATACCTATTTTGAAACGAACAAATTCATAATTGACATTCAGTCGGGATTCAGAAAAAAATCATTCGTGTGAAAGTGCAATAAATTTGATTATTAAAAATTTTTAGGAAGAAACTGATCAAGGGAAAAGAATCTTTTGCGTTTTTCTCGATTTAAAACGAGCGTTTGAAACGATAGACCGACAAATATTAATAGATAAACTTGAACGATATGTAATTAAAGGAGGTGAAAGTGCTTGGTTGGTTTCAATCATACCTTAGTAATAGAACTCAATGGTGAACTATCGTTCAACAGGATCTGGAATATGTTCCGGAATGGCTGAAGATGATTAAATTTAAACGAAATGTGACAAAAACCAAACACTTGATCATAAATAAGCGACAAGGAGAGGAAGTAAGGGAGCTTCCACACCGGATGGAACAAAACGCTTTATTTTGTTTTCTTGCTTTGTTTTGCCTTGTTCAGTGTGGGCGCTCGTATTTAAATGTGTGTATTTACATTTCAGAAACACACCGAAAAACAGTTTTGTTTGTCTAAGGCGCTTTGTTCCATCCGGTGTGGAAGCTCCCTAAAACTAAAATTTGACATAGACCAAATTGATGAAATCAAATATTTGGGTATAACAATAGATAATAAATTGACTTTCAGCAATCATGTGGACTACTTATGTAACAAAATTGCAAAAAAGATAGGATAGATATTGTGTGCTGATAGTATCGTTCAACGATTGCAATTGTTACAAAATAAGGCCATGCGGTGTATTTTAAAGTGCAATAGATTCGTGTCAATTCGTTTTATGTTAAGTTCATTAAAATTAATTATGTTAAACTAAATCATTAACTCTTATACAAATTTAAAAACAAAAACACAATTTGAAATTTTTTTTATGTAGGATATTATACATATAAGGTTAAAGGGCTTTTTAAAAAAGCTTAATAAATAAACTTATCTATCTAAAAGCAAGATGCACGTTTGTGGGGGTTTGGAAGTGGAATATTCTGATTGCTGGAATTATTTTCATATTAAAAAAGGTTGAAGTGGGTAATATTTGCTGAAAATAAGTTTTGCGCTGCTGGTATTGCATTTTTAATGACTGTTGCAATTTGAATTTTAAAGTACCTACGGTATTGAGATATGAAAATATATTCCTATGAACAGAGGTCGGCTTTAAGGTATCTGGTATTGCATTTTTAATGGCTGTTGCAATTTGAATTTTAAAGTACCTATGGTATTGAGATATGAAAATATATTCCTATGAACAGAGGTCGGCTTTAGGGTAGTCATTTTTGAGAAATTATTAAATGACAGATTTATTCGTATTTTTTGAGAAAAACTATTTACAATACTGATATTACCTATCTTTAATATGCATTTTGATCAAAGTCGTGGAGTTTGGCAGACAAAACAGTACCAAATATTGCAATGTTTCGTTTGAAAAATACTATTTTTGAACTATATAGCTGAAAACTTATTATAATTTATTGTTCGGGATAAAAGCAGTACTTGATTCTTAAAGTTTTATCAAAGTCGAAAATGTTGTTTTCAAGATATGAACAGTTTTTAAAATTAGCGTTTTCAGTGGCTCTAATTGAAAATTAAGGACGCAGTAATTTTGAGAACATCAATTTTATTCTATGTTTGCATATTGTTCAAAATCGTTATTGCCGTTTTCAGCCAAATTAAAGAAAAATAATTTTTAAAAAATACATTTTAAGATAACAGAGAAAAACTGAGTTTGCCACTAAGTTAGAAATGACCATAATAACACTGGAAACTAATTTTTGTTACAATCGCATTAACCGTTTTCGAGGTATGTCCAAATTTCAAAATTACCGTTATTCGAATTTTTAGCCAAAAACTGGGTATGCAGTCATGGAGAACTCAAATACTTAAGCTTAAATATCAATTTTATTTTAAATCGTGAGAAAATGGGAAGTACCTACCATTAATATTGAGGTTGCCTTGCAAAATAAAAAACGGCCCCGAACTGTAAGCCCACAAACTCCAAATCCGAAGTTTGAACGGAATCCGGGCAGCCGTAGGCCCGTGGAAGGACAGACAGGCAGACGGAAAGACCGGACAGAATTTTGCGATCCACTTTTTTGAGTGTGTGTATCATCGTAATGTCAGAATTGATTAACATCTCGAGTTCGAAATTTTGTACGAAAACAATATCTTTCTCTTACTACGTAATGGAGAAAGTTAAATAGCTTAGATAAATACAAAGGCTACGGTGAACAATAATTATAAACAGGTACTCATATAACAAGTAGTATGTTATTATAATCTTCAACATAAAGAACTTGCGACCTTTTTGTGATGAGCTTAAAATAACGGCTGAGTACAATTTATGCATGAGTAGTGCTGCAGAGATTGTTGCAAGCACATGTTACTTGGTGGGTATAAAATTTCTTAGTTGTATTAATAATTTAATTTTCCACCTTTTGTAAAGTGAACATTACCAGAAAATACCTTTTTAAGAACTAAAGGTGGTCAAGTAATTTTGCAAGTAAACACAGTATCTTTTCCATGGATGTACTTTAATTATTTCTGTTATAAAGTATGTGTCAGGCAGACATTTTATAAATCTCTTCTTATCTTCTTATGATGTTTGTTATACTTTTTGCAATAATGCAATTTCTTTTGTTTAATGTATACAGGTAATAATTTACATCAACTGACGAATCCATCACCACATCTACCACCACCTTCACCATCCGTTTCATCTCTGACAGATCAGAACCAAAAAAATATGGATGTATTACGGTGATAACATCATCTTAATTATATAGTGCGTATGCATAATTATGTTTTTTTTTTTTTAATCTTAGCTCAAATCTGGAGTCTTTGGAGTCCAATAAAGACTTGCTTGCGCTGCATAACGGGGCATGGGGAGGACAAGACCACCGCGAAGGGCAAATGGTAGGGCAGGACAAAATTGTACGAGCATTTGCAGACTTGATGAAAAACATGTCTCGTATGAAGACGTATATTCGTCCTTCTATGTGCAAACCATACGGCAAACAAAGCGAAAGCTTGCAAAAAAGTGAGTAGAAAGTCCACCGCAAATCGTTCATATCTTATACCTTTAAACGAGCAATTCTTGTATGCATGTATGTATATAAATTTATATTTATATATATCTGTGAACTCGAAAACGGCTCTAACGATTTCGCTGAAATTTGGTATATTGGGGTTTTCGGGGGTAAACAATTGATCAAGATTAGTCTTATGTTTGGGAAAACGCGTGTTTTCGTTTTCATGCATTTTGAGTTTATTTTTCTGACTTTACTGCCTTTTACTCGCCATTACACAAACAATTCTTAATCAATGCAAACAAAACAAAATACTTAGGAGAGCCAACACTTTTGTAGTTGTTTCAAGCTATCAATCAGCTTTCTATGTCCTCTAGAAGCTGAGCTACAACCTAAAATCTAACACGAAAAAAATAAATTTATTTTCTCAAATCGAATATTATCAGCAGCCCCGGTTCTTGATCGTTGTTCTTCTTTGGGGTGGTTTGGTGGCGCACATCGCACAAGCACGTTCATATATGAAAAAAAAAAGCGACAATGTGTTTCTGAGGAAATGGAAATGCGCAGATGTCTGATGACGTGTGGTGTGGTGATGGACGTATGTATGGTGGAGGTGCTGTACATAGTAGTAGTAGTAGTAGTAGTATTTGTTACTAGCTCCTTCTGAGCTATTGAAATTCAATCATTACAAGTTAACAATATTCATTTAGAACTTAATCTTAGCGAAATCGATACATTTTCTTTTGAAATTTAACAAGTTTGTTTCGTTTTTTGTAGCACTCGGAAGCTCGTTAAATAATTTAAAGCCTTTATAAAATTTTAATCACATTATCACTACATAGAAACAAAATAGTTGAACAGTACTCAAAATATGGTTTTACAATTACGTTATATATGTTTATTGCACTTAGAGTTGAAATATCACTTCGTATTCTTTTTAAAAAACCTACTTTTTTAGAAACTTTTTTACATATATAATCAATATGATTCGTAAAACCTATAGTGTTTTCAATAATTATTCCTAAATACTTTATTTCTGTTGATTTTTCGATAGTTTCACCATCAATCTGCAGTCTTATGTCCTCTCCTGGTCTTTCGTTCATAATCATCCTTTGAGTCTTTTTGACATTGAGTTTAAGTCTATTTTGTTAACACCACTTATCCACTGTTTTTAGATCCTCTTGTATTTTATAGTGGCACTCGGAAAAGTTCATTCCCGTCGCATAAATCACCGCATCATCCGCAAATAGAGCAAGTTTGCTATTCTTTACCGCTTTCTTCATATCGTTTATCTTCTTATATATAAAAATCACGTGTCACAGGTTGCTCCGCGATGGAATCCTAAACTACTGAACCGATTTTAATCAAATTTTGCACATTGTGTGCAGTTTCATCCCACTTGAGAGATAGGATAGTTTATAACTCAATTTATAGTCGTTGATTTTTTTATTGCAAATTATTTATTTACAATTATCGAAACTTCTCAGCAACCGTTGTTCATATTCGTTATTCTGCTTTGGGGTGGTTGGGTGGTGCACATCGCATAAGCACATTCATTTGAACAAAAACTGCGTGAAGTATACTCCGACGTGAAATGACAGAGAAGTATGCGAGGTTGAGGAAATGCGCAGATGGCTGATGGTGATGACGTGTGATGGTGTAAATACAAATTAAGAAATTGAAATTAAGAAAAAAAATATATATATTTTCCACTTTTTTTGTACTTTTTTTTAACAATCTGTTGTTTCGATTTAGTTCAGACTTTATGCTACAATTTATTTCACGTTACATTTTCTTAACATGTAGGTATATGTATATGATTTTAATAAAAATGTTGCACACTGTGTTTAATAGTTTATAACTCAATTTATAAGTGCATTGCTTTTGTATTGCAAATTATTTGTTTATTATTTAACAAAGAGTTATAATAATAGATTTATATAATTCCTTCGGGGTAAAATTCGATGGCGTTATAACTCGAAAGCCGCTGGGTCCATTTTCATCATTTTTTTTTGTTTTGTTTTTTTTTTTCGTAGTTAAAATATAAGATACTTTTGGACCCGATAGGTGACACTGTTTTCGATCTCCGAAACCACTTAACCGATAAAAAATAACATTTTGTGGATGTATGTATATAAGGTTGTTTCCCGTTTGAAAGATAGACTGCTTTTGGACCCGATAGGTGGAGCTGTTGGCGACTTCCGAAATCACTCAACCGATTTCGATAGAATTTTTTGTGGATGTACCTGGTTGTGGTGGGTTCCAGTTTATATATTCCAATTATGTATAGGTAGCACTTTGCAAAAGATAAGCGGAATAGGAAAACAGGTTGTGGTACCTCCCAAAAAAAAAAAAAAATCAAACGAATTTAGCCACAGCAACGCGTGGCTGGGTCTTCTAGTATATATATAGATAGTAATGTTCCTAAAACAGAACCTTGGGGAACACCCAATGGTACCTCCTTTGGTTCGGATAGCTCACCATTCACTTTAACTATCTGCGTTCGATCATTTAAGTATGATTTAAACCACGACAATTCTCTGTTTTTAACACCATATTTTTCTAATTTATTCAGTAGCAATTGTCTATCTATAGTCTCAAATGCTCTTTTTAGGTCAAGGAATATACAGTACACACGTTTCTTTCGGGCTATTTGTTCTTTCCATTCAGTAACAAATAGATTTATTGCACTTTCACATGAATGAGATTTTCCAAAACCAGACTGATCGTCTATTATTAAATTGTTTTTTTCGAAATACTCATATAACTGACGAAACACTATTTTTTCAAATAGTGTTCATGGTTTTTACCTACGTTGATACCTACAGTAAAGAATTATTGAAGAATTCAAGAAGTAAAGACGATATACCTAGGTGAATTATATTGTTTGATTTATTGAAGTGAAACTTCTAATGTGACTTCCAACAAGGTTGCGTTAAACGTTCAACGCTCCTGGGGAGAGGGAATAGAAAGAGACAGAGCGAGAGTGAATGCGTGGCACTCGAACGCATGGGCGAAGTATACCTGTTACAGGCCAGCGCGACCGTTAGCAACGAGTAGCGTCCTCATTATTTCATTTACTTGTTTTAGTTTGATTTGATACACATATAATTTAATAGGGTAGTTTGCGACTTCCAACATTTCGTATCTTACTTTAGTTGTCATAATCCCATTGTAAATGTTATAGATTTGGATATTTTTCCACTCGCCCAAGTACTTTATTTTAAACTAGCGTGCCCGGCGAACTTCCTACCGCCCAAATTGACTTTTTGACCAAAATAATTTGGAGCATTCATTAATATCTTTTCATAAATACGATCTCAGTGTAATCAATCAAAATTAAAAAAAAATCCTCGTACAAAATATATGGAAAATAAATTTTCACGAATGAGAATGTTTGTTTTTGAATTTTCCCTCAAAATCGTCTCAAATCTAACATTGAATTATTGAAGAATTCAAGAAGTAAAGACGATATACCTAGGTGAATTATGTTGTTTGATTTATTGAAGTGTAAATCTCTGAGCTACAACCTCAAATCTAACATTGAATTATTGAAGAATTCAAGAAGTAAAGACGATATACCTAGGTGAATTATGTTGTTTGATTTATTGAAGTGAAACTTCTAATGTGACTTCCAACAAGGTTGCGTTAAACGTTCAACGCTCCTGGGGAGAGGGAATAGAAAGAGACAGAGCGAGAGTGAATGCGTGGCACTCGAACGCATGGGCGAAGTATACCTGTTACAGGCCAGCGCGACCGTTAGCAACGAGTAGCGTCCTCATTATTTCATTTACTTGTTTTAGTTTGATTTGATACACATATAATTTAATAGGGTAGTTTGCGACTTCCAACATTTCGTATCTTACTTTAGTTGTCATAATCCCATTGTAAATGTTATAGATTTGGATATTTTTCCACTCGCCCAAGTACTTTATTTTAAACTAGCGTGCCCGGCGAACTTCCTACCGCCCAAATTGACTTTTTGACCAAAATAATTTGGAGCATTCATTAATATCTTTTCATAAATACGATCTCAGTGTAATCAATCAAAATTAAAAAAAAATCCTCGTACAAAATATATGGAAAATAAATTTTCACGAATGAGAATGTTTGTTTTTGAATTTTCCCTCAAAATCGTCTCAAATCTAACATTGAATTATTGAAGAATTCAAGAAGTAAAGACGATATACCTAGGTGAATTATGTTGTTTGATTTATTGAAGTGTAAATCTCTGAGCTACAACCTCAAATCTAACATTGAATTATTGAAGAATTCAAGAAGTAAAGACGATATACCTAGGTGAATTATGTTGTTTGATTTATTGAAGTGAAACTTCTAATGTGACTTCCAACAAGGTTGCGTTAAACGTTCAACGCTCCTGGGGAGGGGGGATAGAAAGAGACAGAGCGAGAGTGAATACTTGGCACTCTAACGCATGGGCGTAGTATAACTGTTACAGGCCAGCGCGACCGTTAGCAACAGTAGCGTCCTCATTATTTCATTTACTTGTTTTGGTTTGATTTGATACACATATAATTTAATAGGGTAGTATTTTTGAAGTGAAACTTTTAATGCGACTTCCAACATTTCGTATCTTACTTTAGTATTTTCGTTATTAGTATTAATTGTAATTTCAAAAACAATAAAAATTAAAAAAATATATCTAAACTTGAACATATTAAAAAAAACAAAAGTAAGTCACCGAGCGGGATTCGAACCCGTAACACTCGTTTCTTGCCGTACGCGTCATAGTTAAAGGAAAGAAGTAAGACATCTACCGGCATTTAGGAGACTTAAATTTTTTTATATCTTCAAGTTTATATAAATATTTTTTAAATTTTTATTGTTTTTAAAATTACAATAAATAGTAATAACTGAGCAAAGCTCGGTCACCCAGATATTTAATTTTAATTATACAACTTAAGAAATAGCGTTTGATTTTATGTTTGAAAGGGAGGCCACAACCCGTTTTCCTATACCACTTAAGTTTTACAAAGTACCACCTATAGGATCCAAGATCATTCTATCTTTCAAACTGGAAGCAATCATACCCATCTACAAATTTCATTCAACTCGGTAGAGCTGTTTTGGAGATAGGCAATGGCGCCACCTACTATGTCCAAAAGTATCCTATCCTTCAAGCGGCAACGAACAATATACACTCCGTTCCATTTTCCGGATTTGGCCTTATGACGCTTTTTCAAAGTGTCTTTATTTTGAGAGTATTTATGGTACCAATAAAGTTGTGGACTTACGTCCCATTTTTAAAAACTAAATTATGGACTGATGTCCCGCTTCGGTGGGAAGACTTATGTCCCTTCGCCCATGAATCTATCATTTGATTATGCTAACTATTTGTCTATGATGTTGTTAAAAGAAATCAGAAAGAATAATTCAAAAAGCACCGTAATTTTTTCTTTCGCTCTCTTGTAAAAATAACTCGTAGGTTAGAAGTGTTCTTTAGGCATATACAGAAAACACAAACGTGTTCTGTATTTATTCATGATATGTTTAAAGAAGCTGTGCTAGGCTGTAGGCTAGATGTGGAGAGGATATATATATTTACTAGCTTACCCGGCGAACTCAGTTCCGCCCAAATTCGTTAATATAATGAAAATAATATTTCCAATCATGCACAACGCATGCTACTTTATGTAATTCCGTCAATTCCAACTCTTTATGCAAAATTTGTATTAAATACAATAGAAATAACGAAAGTATAGCAATATCGATGCATTTCAATAAAACCGCAATGATTGACGTCCCGGCCAACCTTCCGCTTTTGCACTAAAGTGGTTTGCTCACACGTGAGAACGCCACATACAATTGACCATGTGAAAAACATGGTAATTCAAGATTGATGCTACAATAATCCAGCGACTATCTTTGCGACTTATTATTTGTCATAGATGCTTAAATGGCAATGACAAATCGTTCTAAACAAGCGGAGTCTGCGATATGACAATGTTTGCCTTTTAATTTTCCCCTCAAAATCGTCCTTGCATGACATTTGATTTGAGATTCTTCACAATCAAATCAAAGCGATCCGATACAAAGTTTTGGTACGTATAGGTTGCACCAAATGACGTTTTTTGTCACTTCTGTTTCAGCCCTATTATGGCTATCAAATATCAACACGATATTTGATAATAATTGATACGTATCAACAAAATGAATGAATCGGTATTATGGTTATCAACCTATCAATTTTTTTGATGAATTGTGAATGATATAAGATTTAAGATCTATTGTGAATAGTTTTATCAATAAACTTGGTATTGCGGTTGTCAAAAAAATTGATACTCATCAAACTTTCTATCAACCACAAATTTTTTGTTGATACGTATCAAATTACTCGCGCGGCTAAAATTATTTATTAACATCAAGTCATAAAATGTATTTCCTTGTTTTTATTGTTCAAAAAACGACTATTGACCGAAATGTCATTGGTAGAGTTATTATTTGAAGGGGGTTATGATGAACAAAGCAAAAAAACAAATACAAATTAGAAACGTCAAACCTCAAAACAGAACCACTCCTCAATGATTTTTTGATTAGCATTCACAATGGGGTAAAAATTATCAATTTATACTCATAATACCAAATTATCGATGAATTGATAAATGTTATCAAGTATCAAATAATTGATAATTGATAGCCATAATATGGCTGTGAATCATCCCCCAACAAAATGAAGTACACCTGGACCCCAAATCTCGAAAATTCTCGCATAGGTACGTTTATCTGTCAAAATCTCCGATGCGATGCAAAAACCTGAAATTTGAAATCGGCATACGAGAATTTCTATTCGAATGTTACTCGTCTGTGTTTTCCATGCGGATTTGCATCTCGTATACGGACTTATCAGTTTGATACTTAATAAGTTTTGTTTTTTGATTTGTGTGTGATAAAATTAAAATCAAATTTAAATGAAAGCACTTAGTGAATGGTATCCAATCACGTACATTTATGTTCAGAAATAGTTCCATTTCTTCAAAGTAGTCTTGAAGCTGTCGGATAGTTCAGTATATTTCGATTGCGCCTAACTGCATAACTGAGAATCGAACAAATGCTGAGCTCATATCATCCAATCACTAACCACTATGACAACACATAAATGTTCATTAAACGTAGATATATTGGTTTTTTTTTTTTTTGTTAATCAAAAAACTCTCAACCAATTTTAATTGGAATACATTTTTTTTTCACAAACCGTCAAAATGGTTTACTTGACGCGCGTAAAATTCTACCTCATTCGAGAGGTGAACAGAATTTTCGCATAGATGCAAGAACCACAACCACAAGAAGTAAAGACGATATACCTAGGTGAATTATGTTGTTTGATTTATTGAAGTGAAACTTCTAATGTGACTTCCAACAAGGTTGCGTTAAACGTTCAACGCTCCTGGGGAGAGGGAATAGAAAGAGACAGCGAGATTAAATACGTGGCACTCGAACGCATGGGCGTAGTATACCTGTTACAGGCCAGCGCGATAGGGTAGTATTTTTGAAGTGAAACTTCTAATGCGACTTCCAACATTTCGTATCTTACTTTAGTATTTTCGTTATTAGTATTAATTGTAATTTCACAAACAATAACAATTAAAAAAATATATATATAAACTTGAACATATTAAAAAAAAACAAAAGTAAGTCACCGAGCGGGATTCGAACCCGTAACACTCGTTTCTTGCCGTACGCGTCATAGTTAAAGGTGAGAAGTAAGATATCTACCGGCATTTAGGAGACTTAAATTTTTTTATATCTTCAAGTTTATATAAATATTTTTAAAATTTTTATTGTTTTTAAAATTACAATAAATAGTAATAACTGAGCAAAGCTCGGTCACCCAGATATTTAATTTTAATTTTACAACTTTAGAAATAGCGTTTGATTTTAAGTTTGAAAGGGAGGCCACAACCCGTTTTCCTATACCACTTAAGTTTTACAAAGTACCACCTATAGGATCCAAGATCATTCTATCTTTCAAACTGGAAGCAATCATACCCATCTACAAATTTCATTCAACTCGGTAGAGCTGTTTTGGAGATAGGCAATGGCGCCACCTATTATGTCCAAAAGTATCCTATCCTTTAAGCGGCAACGAACAATATACACTCCGTTCCATTTTCCGGATTTGGCCTTATGACGCTTTTTCAAAGTGTCTTTATTTTGAGAGTATTTATGGTACCAATAAAGTTGTGGACTTACGTCCCATTTGTAAAAACTAAATTATGGACTGATGTCCCGCTTCGGTGGGAAGACTTATGTCCCTTCGCCCATGAATCTATCATTTGATTATGCTAACTATTTGTCTATGATGTTGTTAAAAGAAATCAGAAAGAATAATTCAAAAAGCACCGTAATTTTTTCTTTCGCTCTCTTGTAAAAATAACTCGTAGGTTAGAAGTGTTCTTTAGGCATATACAGAAAACACAAACGTGTTCTGTATTTATTCATGATATGTTTAAAGAAGCTGTGCTAGGCTGTAGGCTAGATGTGGAGAGGATATATATATTTACTAGCTTACCCGGCGAACTCAGTTCCGCCCAAATTCGTTAATATAATGAAAATAATATTTCCAATCATGCACAACGCATGCTACTTTATGTAATTCCGTCAATTCCAACTCTTTATGCAAAATTTGTATTAAATACAATAGAAATAACGAAAGTATAGCAATATCGATGCATTTCAATAAAACCGCAATGATTGACGTCCCGGCCAACCTTCCGCTTTTGCACTAAAGTGGTTTGCTCACACGTGAGAACGCCACATACAATTGACCATGTGAAAAACATGGTAATTCAAGATTGATGCTACAATAATCCAGCGACTATCTTTGCGACTTATTATTTGTCATAGATGCTTAAATGGCAATGACAAATCGTTCTAAACAAGCGGAGTCTGCGATATGACAATGTTTGCCTTTTAATTTTCCCCTCAAAATCGTCCTTGCATGACATTTGATTTGAGATTCTTCACAATCAAATCAAAGCGATCCGATACAAAGTTTTGGTACGTATAGGTTGCACCAAATGACGTTTTTTGTCACTTCTGTTTCAGCCCTATTATGGCTATCAAATATCAACACGATATTTGATAATAATTGATACGTATCAACAAAATGAATGAATCGGTATTATGGTTATCAACCTATCAATTTTTTTGATGAATTGTGAATGATATAAGATTTAAGATCTATTGTGAATAGTTTTATCAATAAACTTGGTATTGCGGTTGTCAAAAAAATTGATACTCATCAAACTTTCTATCAACCACAAATTTTTTGTTGATACGTATCAAATTACTCGCGCGGCTAAAATTATTTATTAACATCAAGTCATAAAATGTATTTCCTTGTTTTTATTGTTCAAAAAACGACTATTGACCGAAATGTCATTGGTAGAGTTATTATTTGAAGGGGGTTATGATGAACAAAGCAAAAAAACAAATACAAATTAGAAACGTCAAACCTCAAAACAGAACCACTCCTCAATGATTTTTTGATTAGCATTCACAATGGGGTAAAAATTATCAATTTATACTCATAATACCAAATTATCGATGAATTGATAAATGTTATCAAGTATCAAATAATTGATAATTGATAGCCATAATATGGCTGTGAATCATCCCCCAACAAAATGAAGTACACCTGGACCCCAAATCTCGAAAATTCTCGCATAGGTACGTTTATCTGTCAAAATCTCCGATGCGATGCAAAAACCTGAAATTTGAAATCGGCATACGAGAATTTCTATTCGAATGTTACTCGTCTGTGTTTTCCATGCGGATTTGCATCTCGTATACGGACTTATCAGTTTGATACTTAATAAGTTTTGTTTTTTGATTTGTGTGTGATAAAATTAAAATCAAATTTAAATGAAAGCACTTAGTGAATGGTATCCAATCACGTACATTTATGTTCAGAAATAGTTCCATTTCTTCAAAGTAGTCTTGAAGCTGTCGGATAGTTCAGTATATTTCGATTGCGCCTAACTGCATAACTGAGAATCGAACAAATGCTGAGCTCATATCATCCAATCACTAACCACTATGACAACACATAAATGTTCATTAAACGTAGATATATTGGTTTTTTTTTTTTTTGTTAATCAAAAAACTCTCAACCAATTTTAATTGGAATACATTTTTTTTTCACAAACCGTCAAAATGGTTTACTTGACGCGCGTAAAATTCTACCTCATTCGAGAGGTGAACAGAATTTTCGCATAGATGCAAGAACCACAACCACAAGAAGTAAAGACGATATACCTAGGTGAATTATGTTGTTTGATTTATTGAAGTGAAACTTCTAATGTGACTTCCAACAAGGTTGCGTTAAACGTTCAACGCTCCTGGGGAGAGGGAATAGAAAGAGACAGCGAGATTAAATACGTGGCACTCGAACGCATGGGCGTAGTATACCTGTTACAGGCCAGCGCGATAGGGTAGTATTTTTGAAGTGAAACTTCTAATGCGACTTCCAACATTTCGTATCTTACTTTAGTATTTTCGTTATTAGTATTAATTGTAATTTCACAAACAATAACAATTAAAAAAATATATATATAAACTTGAACATATTAAAAAAAAACAAAAGTAAGTCACCGAGCGGGATTCGAACCCGTAACACTCGTTTCTTGCCGTACGCGTCATAGTTAAAGGTGAGAAGTAAGATATCTACCGGCATTTAGGAGACTTAAATTTTTTTATATCTTCAAGTTTATATAAATATTTTTAAAATTTTTATTGTTTTTAAAATTACAATAAATAGTAATAACTGAGCAAAGCTCGGTCACCCAGATATTTAATTTTAATTTTACAACTTTAGAAATAGCGTTTGATTTTAAGTTTGAAAGGGAGGCCACAACCCGTTTTCCTATACCACTTAAGTTTTACAAAGTACCACCTATAGGATCCAAGATCATTCTATCTTTCAAACTGGAAGCAATCATACCCATCTACAAATTTCATTCAACTCGGTAGAGCTGTTTTGGAGATAGGCAATGGCGCCACCTATTATGTCCAAAAGTATCCTATCCTTTAAGCGGCAACGAACAATATACACTCCGTTCCATTTTCCGGATTTGGCCTTATGACGCTTTTTCAAAGTGTCTTTATTTTGAGAGTATTTATGGTACCAATAAAGTTGTGGACTTACGTCCCATTTGTAAAAACTAAATTATGGACTGATGTCCCGCTTCGGTGGGAAGACTTATGTCCCTTCGCCCATGAATCTATCATTTGATTATGCTAACTATTTGTCTATGATGTTGTTAAAAGAAATCAGAAAGAATAATTCAAAAAGCACCGTAATTTTTTCTTTCGCTCTCTTGTAAAAATAACTCGTAGGTTAGAAGTGTTCTTTAGGCATATACAGAAAACACAAACGTGTTCTGTATTTATTCATGATATGTTTAAAGAAGCTGTGCTAGGCTGTAGGCTAGATGTGGAGAGGATATATATATTTACTAGCTTACCCGGCGAACTCAGTTCCGCCCAAATTCGTTAATATAATGAAAATAATATTTCCAATCATGCACAACGCATGCTACTTTATGTAATTCCGTCAATTCCAACTCTTTATGCAAAATTTGTATTAAATACAATAGAAATAACGAAAGTATAGCAATATCGATGCATTTCAATAAAACCGCAATGATTGACGTCCCGGCCAACCTTCCGCTTTTGCACTAAAGTGGTTTGCTCACACGTGAGAACGCCACATACAATTGACCATGTGAAAAACATGGTAATTCAAGATTGATGCTACAATAATCCAGCGACTATCTTTGCGACTTATTATTTGTCATAGATGCTTAAATGCCAATGACAAATCGTTCTAAACAAGCGGAGTCTGCGATATGACAATGTTTGCCTTTTAATTTTCCCCTCAAAATCGTCCTTGCATGACATTTGATTTGAGATTCTTCACAATCAAATCAAAGCGATCCGATACAAAGTTTTGGTACGTATAGGTTGCACCAAATGACGTTTTTTGTCACTTCTGTTTCAGCCCTATTATGGCTATCAAATATCAACACGATATTTGATAATAATTGATACGTATCAACAAAATGAATGAATCGGTATTATGGTTATCAACCTATCAATTTTTTTGATGAATTGTGAATGATATAAGATTTAAGATCTATTGTGAATAGTTTTATCAATAAACTTGGTATTGCGGTTGTCAAAAAAATTGATACGCATCAAACTTTCTATCAACCACAAATTTGTTGTTGATACGTATCAAATTACTCGCGCGGCTAAAATTATTTATTAACATCAAGTCATAAAATGTATTTCCTTGTTTTTATTGTTCAAAAAACGACTATTGACCGAAATGTCATTGGTAGAGTTATTATTTGAAGGGGGTTATGATGAACAAAACAAAAAAACAAATACAAATTAGAAACGTCAAACCTCAAAACAGAACCACTCCTCAATGATTTTTTGATTAGCATTCACAATGGGGTAAAAATTATCAATTGATACTCATAATACCAAATTATCGATGAATTGATAAATGTTATCAAGTATCAAATAATTGATAATTGATAGCCATAATATGGCTGTGAATCATCCCCCAACAAAATGAAGTACACCTGGACCTCAAATCTCGAAAATTCTCGCATACGTTTATCTATCAAAATCTCCGATGCGATGCGAAAACCTGAAATTTGAAATCGGCATACGAGAATTTCTATTCGAATGTTACTCGTCTGTGTTTTCCATGCGGATTTGCATCTCGTATACGGACTTATCAGTTTGATACTTAATAAGTTTTGTTTTTTGATTTGTGTGTGATAAAATTAAAATCAAATTTAAATGAAAGCACTTAGTGAATGGTATCCAATCACGTACATTTATGTTCAGAAATAGTTCCATTTCTTCAAAGTAGTCTTGAAGCTGTCGGATAGTTCAGTATATTTCGATTGCGCCTAACTGCATAACTGAGAATCGAACAAATGCTGAGCTCATATCATCCAATCACTAAACACTATGACAACACATAAATGTTCATTAAACGTAGATATATTGGTTTTTTTTTTTTTTTTGTTAATCAAAAAACTCTCAACCAATTTTAATTGGAATACATTTTTTTTTCACAAACCGTCAAAATGGTTTACTTGTCGCGCGTAAAATTCTACCTCATTCGAGAGGTGAACAGAATTTTCGCATAGATGCAAGAACCACAACCACAAGAAGTAAAGACGATATACCTAGGTGAATTATGTTGTTTGATTTATTGAAGTGAAACTTCTAATGTGACTTCCAACAAGGTTGCGTTAAACGTTCAACGCTCCTGGGGAGAGGGAATAGAAAGAGACAGCGAGAGTAAATGCGTGGCACTCGAACGCATGGGCGTAGTATACCTGTTACAGGCCAGCGCGATAGGGTAGTATTTTTGAAGTGAAACTTCTAATGCGACTTCCAACATTTCGTATCTTACTTTAGTATTTTCGTTATTAGTATTAATTGTAATTTCACAAACAATAATAATTAAAAAAATATATATATAAACTTGAACATATTAAAAAAAAACAAAAGTAAGTCACCGAGCGGGATTCGAACCCGTAACACTCGTTTCTTGCCGTACGCGTCATAGTTAAAGGTGAGAAGTAAGATATCTACCGGCATTTAGGAGACTTAAATTTTTTTATATCTTCAAGTTTATATAAATATTTTTAAAATTTTTATTGTTTTTAAAATTACAATAAATAGTAATAACTGAGCAAAGCTCGGTCACCCAGATATTTAATTTTAATTATACAACTTTAGAAATAGCGTTTGATTTTAAGTTTGAAAGGGAGGCCACAACCCGTTTTCCTATACCACTTAAGTTTTACAAAGTACCACCTATAGGATCCAAGATCATTCTATCTTTCAAACTGGAAGCAATCATACCCATCTACAAATTTCATTCAACTCGGTAGAGCTGTTTTGGAGATAGGCAATGGCGCCACCTATTAGTATGTCCAAAAGTATCCTATCCTTCAAGCGGCAACGAACAATATACACTCCGTTCCATTTTCCGGATTTGGCCTTATGACGCTTTTTCAAAGTGTGGACTTACGTCCCATTTTTAAAAACTAAATTATGGACTGATGTCCCGCTTCGGTGGGAAGACTTATGTCCCTTCGCCCATGAATCTATCATTTGATTATGCTAACTATTTGTCTATGATGTTGTTAAAAGAAATCAGAAAGAATAATTCAAAAAGCACCGTTATTTTTTCTTTGGCTCTCTTGTAAAAATAACTCGTAGGTTAGAAGTGTTCTTTAGGCACATACAGAAAACACAAATGTGTTCTGTATTTATTCATGATATGTTTAAAGAAGCTGTGCTAGGCTGTCCTGTAGGCTAGATGTGGAGAGGATATATTATATATTTACTAGCTTACCCGGCGAACTCAGTTCCGCCCAAATTCGTTAATATAATGAAAATAATATTTCCAATCATGCACAACGCATGCTACTTTATGTAATTCCGTCAATTCCAACTCTTTATGCAAAATTTGTATTAAATACAATAGAAATAACGGAAGTATAGCAATATCGATGCATTTCAATAAAACCGCAATGATTGACGTCCCGGCCAACCTTCCGCTTTTGCACTAAAGTGGTTTGCTCACACGTGAGAACGCCACATACATTGACCATGTGAAAAACATGGTAATTCAAGATTGATGCTACAATAATCCAGCGACTATCTTTGCGACTTATTATTTGTCATAGATGCTTAAATGCCAATGACAAATCGTTCTAAACAAGCGGAGTCTGCGATATGACAATGTTTGCCTTTTAATTTTCCCCTCAAAATCGTCCTTGCATGACATTTGATTTGAGATTCTTCACAATGAAATCAAAGCGATCCGATACAAAGTTTTGGTACATATAGGTTGCACCAAATGACGTTTTTTGTCACTTCTGTTTCAGCCCTATTAACGTCAATAATAATGCATACAAAATAAAAAAGGAAATTTGTTTTCTATTCCACCTCTATGTAGGCACTAAACAACCTCCAAACGCGTTAAGCTTATACAAGCTCTATACACTGTTGATGTTTTTTTATAAATAAGGTTTTTGCGTTTAGAGGCATTTTAAAGAGTGCATTGCCCGTACGATCAGTCTTGGTCCACCAACAAAACCTTCACTCACGACCCGCTAGCCTCCAGATGATACTCTCACTCAATCATTCCAAAAGCTCAAATAACAAAAATCATAGAGTGCCCGTAATGACCGAGAAAGGTCAACAGCAAACGAATTGGAGTGGGACAAGAGGGACTGCCCAACGCTAACTAGACACAAGCACAACCGATTTTTGTTTATTGTTGATGTAATCGATTTTTTTTTTTTTTTTGTATGGCCGTTGCACTTAAAAAGCACTGCACTTAATATATACTAGGTTCGCCCAGTGGTCGAAAATCGACCACACAGTTTTTATATTATCATCATATAAATAAAATTGGTGTAGCAATATTTGACTTGAAGCGAATTTTACCATCTGTCGTTAAATAAACAACTCGTAAAAATTACTGATCGTATTCGGGTCAATGCTGGAATAAACATCAGTAGCTAGCATTGTTCTAAACTTTTGTAATGTTGAAAAAAGATAGAACGAAAATTAAAGAAAATGTAGGTAGGTAGGTACCTATTGCATTTTGTTTCATGTTTCTGTATTTTTATATTTCTTTTATTCAAGAATATTTTTAAGTTTTTGCTTAAATGCAGCTGAAGTTGATGCCAGAAACTCGATTAAGTAAAGAGTAGTTGACTTTCGGTTGAAATCTTGAAAGACTTATCCCTTATTTCTTAAAAGAAAATCGAAAAAACAACAATGAAAATATCTGCGCACAATTAAAGGCATATTTTTTCTTAGACTCATTTTTGATGAAATGAAATTGGTAATGTTTTCCTCCACTTTGTCATTTTTTACCATTATTTATAAAAATAAATTATAAAAACCCGCCAAATCTACCTGTTGTTGACTTCACTTGCGAAGAAAGGTTATTCCGTCAGAAGTCTATTAAAATGTGATTATACAAACGATTTCTGCTAACCCTTTTTAATAGTAGGTCCCTACCAATTCAATTCTCAATCAATTCTTATAACAAAACTCAAATGTTCATCCATAAACATTTGAGAAGTGCAAATTTTTCAAAATTTCCCTTTTCTCAGGGGTGGAAAAATGTATATCTACTCTTTAGTCTTTATACACGCCAGCGACAACGCTGTTTTGAAATCAGTCTACAGTCTTGTGTCGATCGGCATCGGCGATCGATAGACAACTTCATAAGCAGGGGTATATTAATTGTTTGAAGTGTGTTACATTTAAGTTTGGACTATATAAGTCCATCCGAACTTAATGGAACTTTGCACAGGCAAGTTTACAGGAGATATTTAGCTCTCTTTGCGACACAAAATAGAGTCTTGCGACCAGCGTTACCAAGTCAGTGCTTTCAGCGTTAATTTTAGTGCCCAAAATTCAGTTTTAGTGCCGAAAAAGTAGATTTAGCGCTTGGGCGTTTTTTTAGTGCTTTGAAAAATATTTTAGTGCTTTTTTAACGCTGCCGCTGCACACCGCCTTTTTTTCTCTTTCTTCGAATGCAGACGCCATTTTATACAAGTTTATCCCTCTTGAAAAGTAATGCGTTCTTCTCTTAGCCTTTTCGCTAATTTTGATTGATCTCGCAAAACTATTTAATCGTTATATGTGCCTATAGTGGAAACTGCAAAGCTACAAAGGGAATAAATGGAATGGAGAATCCCAACAAATTTGAAGTGGCAATCAAAAACTTCAAAAGATTTATGGCTAGAAAGTCATAGTCAGACATAGTTTAAGGGAGTCAGTAAGTAAAAAGCCTTTCCAAAATATTTGCGAATTTGCCTTAAAATTGCTATGTTTGCCAGACTCAAATGGAGATGTGGAAATGGTTTTTAGCCAAATGAGTTTAATGCAAAAATAAACTAAGAAATAATAATAAGAATTCCTGAAAACCTAATTTCCAAAAACGGTACCTTGCAGGCATATATCACAAGGGCATTTTGAAAAACAAATTAAATGTATGTGTTCCAGTAACTACCTATTATAAGTTTTATTAGGTTTTATTGTTGTTGTTTTTTTTTTCTTTTATTTTTGTTATCTACTTTGGAGCTGTTTTTAAAAAAAAAAGTCAGTTTTGGTGCCCAAGGGGTCAAAATTAACGCTGACAATTTTGAAAACGGTGCTCGAACGCCAGAATGACTTGGCAACGCTGCTTGCGACAACAAATCAAGCTAAAAAAAACTTTAAACAATTAATATACCCTTACCTCCGAAAATGTCTCTATCGATTGACACAACACACAAGACTGATTTTAACACAGCATCGTCGCTGGCGTGTGCAAAGAATACACATTTTTCAATGCCAGAGGAAAAATAAATTTGGGAAAATTTGCACTTCTAAAATGTTTATGGCTAATCAGGAAATCGACTGGGCGAATCGCGAAGGCGAAATGTACTTTCATTCAATAAACTAATCCAATAACTCCTGCGCATATTCTCTTCTCTTCATCATTCGCTTAACACACACAATTCCATTTAGCATTTACCACTCACGAAGGTATTGGTGGTATAGAGAAAAGAGTTATACGCAATAATAGCATATAGCAACGTTCTCTGAGTGTGATTCTCCTTTAAATTTCTGATTCACATTCATACAGGAACAGGAGACAGGAATTCGACTAAGCGAAAGAAGAATGTGACTAATCGAATTAGAATTACCCTTGTTCGAATTTTCTTTTCTCTTCCTTCCGCTTAACTGCCGCCATCATCTCATCTGTGATACCGGCCACAGAGATAGATAGCGAAGGCGGATTATTATCTTTCTTTGTATGCGTACAGTGTTGTTGTTCTAATCAAGGTAATTTAAAAACACTATTTTACCTATTTTGCAAATCCTTTTTTGAAATTATAATATTTTTCGACCGATCTATGAGTGGCACGCTTCAAATTGGTAAAAAAATAAATGGAATTGGTATTCATTAAGTAGGTTAAATATGTTCTGAAAGAAATCGTGTCGGCGATTAATATATAGATTTTGGTTTGTTGATTAATTAATTTATGCGCGGCGCGCGATGGATTAATTAATTGAATTGATGTTTTATTGTTTTGCGAGGTGTTTTATCTATTGTGCGCGATTATGAAGGGTCGGTCGATATTGATAGAGTTGTGTGCGTGCGCGGCGGGATGCAGATCGGAACTTATACGAGTATCGGGAATTAGATTGGTTTCAGTCAGAGCGTAGATATCGAACGGGGAGCATGGGATTGGTGCAGGACAGCGCGGGTCTTAGATAGAAGTCCTCTTACATTCTGATAATAAAAAGTAAGAGGGTGTGAAGGGGTGGGTAGGCTGGGCCCAACTTAAGGGTATTAACAACAGTGTTGAGAGGGTCACACAATAAGTTAGGGGCGAAAATACTTTTTAAAATCGCAGCGAGTTTTTTGTAGATGCGAAATGCGCCTGGAGTTAATATGGGACGCATACGCCGCTAAGTCCTTAGCCACAGTAGTAGAGGAAATATTGGAACTTTCATGAAAGCGAATATATATTTCATTCAAAGCCTGTGGATTAGTGGGGAGACCTTCCTTTTGAATCAAAATTTGTACGTTGGTTTTGTTGGTTTTGGTCTTACCGTCAATACATACTGATTCGGGCTTACCGTTTAAATATCGGAATCTCTTAGCCGTACCATTACGTATCGGCTGTCAAGGTCTTTGATCGAAGAAGTGGGGTCAACAAACTTAGAGCTAAGCTTAACTTTAGGTGGATGAAGCGGGCCGAAAGTCACATTACCGATACCCCGGTAATACGAGCAGGTGTGATATTTTGGGGTATATAACTGGTAGTGGAAATCGATGGGGAGTTATTTGTAGATGTAGGAGGAGTGGTGGGATTGATAGTGTGGGATAGGACGAAATTCGGATAGGTAACTCGTCCCGGGAGAAGTAGTTTTGGGAGAGAGCGTTTGAGGGAAACTTAAATCAGGCAGTAAGTTGAAAGATACACGCTTAGGTAAAGAATTTCCGGGAAATAGGTTGAGAGAAATTGTGGAAAATTCCGGTTTTAAAAGACCAGTTAGGGTCAGGGGAGATATTATTATGCTTATTACTAAGATTGGGAGAGGAAGAAGACGGCTTACTATTAGAGGGAGGATTAATTTTAGGCTTATTTGACTTAGGGCTAGTCTTAGTTTTACGCTTCTTTTGTTTATTTAATTTATTACTCCACTTAGACAGCTTCATCTCATCTAATTTACTTTCTATTTTCGAGATTTTTGTACATACGAGATTGTTGTACATTCGATTTTTTTTAATTCGAGATTTAAAACAAAAGTCAAGATAAGCCTTCGAGAATTTCGTCATTCGAAACTACGCCATGATCCCAATGTCCGTGAGCATGTATGTTTAATAAACCTTTTTGATGATGCTGGGAAATATATAATGCCTTCGCTATATCGGAATCTCCCAATTTTAGACCCAATCTAAAAATGACTGATTTTGTCCCTCGGTGATTTTCTCTCAGGTTCTTTTGGAGTAAGGGATTTCATAACAGGGGACTAAAAGATATTTCGAAAAAGGAGATTTCATCACCAACCGGACCTGGTGATACTTTTCCTAAATTTGTTTATAATTTTAGTATTTGGATAATAATGGACCATATTGTAGTACGGATAATTAAAAGATTTATTCCTCGTTTTCTTGGTTAAATTTTATTATTTTCCTTCACGTGTGCTTTTTTGGCTCGTGTTCTTTTCTTCTTCCTCTTATCATCAATGGCCGACACCAACCTGAAGTTGGCTGCCATTACAATAAAACAGTCTGCCACTGAACACGTCCACAACTGAATAGTGGACGAGTTCAGTAACAGTTTGCTTATGTTACTACATCTCGGCCAGTCTGACAATTTGATTGACCACAATCAATACCATAACATTAATAAGTAATGATTCACAAGAAACTTAAATCAACTCAACATAGCTTAATCTTAACCATAACGTTAATAAGTAATGATTCACAGGAAGCTTAAATCAACTTAACATAACTTAATCTTAATTCAACTTAACATCTACACATTGAATGACACAAATGTCATGGGTTTACATAATAATGAATAACAATTAAGACTCTCTTCTTCTTTTTTTTTTTTTTTTTTTTTTAAGAGAAATCTTCTCTCCACAGTCGGATATTCTTGGCCTCTACTATACCATCATATGGCAACTGAGTTATAGGACAATTTTCTATATCACGTATGACATACCTATCATGTGGCAGGACTCTGTGAATGACATAAGGTCCCTTGAACTTTTGAATGAGTTTCTTATTGGTACCGATTGTTGTATCCACATTTTTTATTACTACAAAATCACCCCTGTCATAAGTACGCGCAGGGCGGTGGTGCTCCTTGAAGTACCGGCAATTATACTCTTGAACCTTTCGTGACTCCTCTGAGGCCGATTCCCTGATGGCTATAAGATCTCTTTCACCTCGGTTCAAACCCTTTTCCTCAAGAAATTCTGTGAGTTCGTCTATCACTGGTCCCCGCTGATCAACTCCGAACAGTAACTTACTGGGTGTGTCATGTGTTGACCTATGAATCGTATTATTAAGTGCGTATTCTACCTGTGCCAATGTCTGGACCCAATTAGAATGCTGCAGTGGTTCGCTAAGTTTGGCTAACATTCGTCCCAGCACTCGGTTGACTCTCTCAACCTGCCCATTAGCCTGAGGTGAATGGACAGCAACCTTAACATGCGCAATATTTCGCTCTAATAGGAATGAACTAAATTCTAAAGAAGTAAAACAAGTGCCCCTATCCGTAATCACTCTAGAAGGTCTACTGTAATATTCAAAATATCTTCCCAGCGACGCGCACACCTCCCTGGTGCTGGTCGAGATCACCGGATAGAGCTTGACGAATTTTGTAAACGCATCAACAACCAAGAGGACATGCTTTCTTTTTGATGCTATAGACGGAAGCGGTCCGAAGTGATCCAAATGAATGGTATGAAACGGGACCGGTTTCTTAGGTATACTGAAGATATTACACTCACGCGCCTGTGCAGGGGATGAATACATTATGCACTTTATACAATTCCTAATGAACTTTTCGATCTTCCTTTGCATATTGGGGAACCAATAATGCATCCTCACTTGGTTGTAACACTTTGAAACTCCTAAGTGACCAATCTTCTCATGCACTTGACGGATAAGGTTAGTCTCAAGCTCGGAAGGGACGTACATACTTAACTTATCACCACGGTCTTTTCGGAACACTACTCCGTCTTGCAAGACATACTGACTAGAGTCTTCAGAACACAATTTCTCTCTTAATTTTACGATAATAGGATCACGGCTTTGAGATGCCCTTAATTGAAAATCAATGTCTTCCGAATTCACCACCGATATCATAAAACATCTGCTTAAGGCATCAGTATGACCCATCTTTGATCCACTTCGGTGTTTGACCTTATAGTCATAATTTTCCAGCTCAAGGGCCCAACGAGCTATTCGCGGGTTTACACTTTTCTTGTTAAGTGTAAGCGTAAGTGAGTTACAGTCAGTCACCACTGTAAACGGAATCCCCTCCAAATACACTCGGAAACGCCGGAGGGCAGAAATAATGGCCAAAGTTTCCAGCTCAAAACTATGATACTTGGCCTCCTGAGCAGTAGTACTTCTGGAAGAATAAGCCACCGGATGAAACCGTCCATCATTCTGTCTTTGAAGGAGGACAGCTCCATATCCCAACGAACTGGCATCACAATGCAATTCCGTCTCACGGGTCGGGTCATAAATGGCTAACACTGGCGAAGAAGTCAGACAATCTTTCAATTGTTGGAAAGCTCGTTCGCATTCGGCTGAGAAAATATAAGGTTTGTCTTTCTTCAAAAGATCATACAGTGGTCGAGCTATCCTGGAGAAAGAATTCACAAAACGCCGGAAGTAAGAACTTAACCCCAGGAAGGAATGCAGTTCCTTACTATTCTTAGGGACTGGATACCGATGAATGGCCCTCAAGTGGGAATCACTTGGCTGAATACCTTGCTCAGTCACCTGGTACCCTAAATACTCTATGGCTGAAAATGCAAAACGGCACTTAGAAAATTTTAACTCAAGACCATTCTCGGCTAAACAACGTAAAACTTGTCTTAACAAGCTTAAATGGTCAGGTAAATTTTCACTGGCAATAACTATATCATCCATGTAAATGACAATCTGTTTAGACTCTGTCAGTTTACGAAAAATGCGTGAAATAAATCGTTGGAAAACACTAGGAGCGTTCTTGAGGCCAAATGGCATCTTTAAGAATTCATATTGGCCTGTTGGGGTCACGAAAGACGTAAGGTGAGTAGAATCTGATGAAACCTTCACTTGGTGGAAGCCACTCTTAAGATCCAGAAGGGTGAACACTTTTTTTCCCGAGAAATATTCGAGACAATCCTCAATCAGGGGAAGAGGGTAATTATCCCTCACCGTATACTTATTCAGAGCACGATAGTCGACACACATTCGTATCTCTCCAGATTTTTTCTTAGTCAACACAATAGGGGAGGCATAGGGGGAATCGCTGTGTCTTATGATCTTACGATCCAGAAGATCTTTAATAATTATGTCCACTTCTCGCTTTTCTGCAAAGGACAACCGTCGAGGCGGGCAAAAGAACGGTGTGTCCGTCAAAAGTCGAATTTGCATCTCGTAATCCAATGGTGTCACTTTTGATTTATCAAAATTCACATAAGTGTCATAGATAATACTACGCACTGTTTCAGAAGAAACTCGATCAAGCTCAGGCCCCACCAGAAAGTCGTCTCTATTTTCCCATTCTATGTTTAAAATTTCATGCCCTGTCTCATAATCGCCTAACCCCTGCGGACAACAATCGTTACCAGCTAAATTAGTTTTTTGTATTTTCATATTTGTCTTATCTACTGGACTATCATCACAAAGTCCTGTGCCACTTACAATGGGTTGTATGAATGACTCTGTTGCTCTGTTTGTGGAAACGGGAAAATAAGTGCACAAATACGTATAGTTTAGTAACAAGTGTTTATCAGTATTCATAGTACAAATTGGTTCTGAAGAAATCACATTTCTATGGCTACCCATTCTTAAGCTAATGTCAAACATTTGAAGTACATCCCGACCGATAAGCAGAGGCATAAGTGTAACTTCATCTGGAATAATCATAAGTGACACTTTTTTTATTTTCTTTTTAATTTTGAGATAACAAGATAACGTACCGTATGTATAAATTTTGATGTCCCCAAGTCCCCGATAATTAGAATACGATAAACTGCCAACTCTGATTTCTTCAGGCACCATGGATCTTCGAATAAAGCTAACCGGACTACCGGTGTCAAGAAGACAATTACATTCAATAAAGTTTGTGCACTTAGTTTCTCTTACAATAAAAGCAATGCTTACCAACTGAATGGAACTCAAGGATTGTCCAATGTCATCGTCATCGTAATCATCATCTGATGCGGCTCCTGATTGGATTTTGTTGACAGCACTCACTTGCCTTCGGTTCGGCGCCTTCGGACACAGCTTGTAGACATGACCCGGATCTCCACAGCGAAAACACGATCCAACCGGTCTCTTTTCCTTGGGACAGTTCACGGCTATGTGCCCATATGCTGAGCAGTTGAAGCACCGGACTGGACTCTCTCCAGATACTGCTTCGAACTGTTTCTTCGGTCCTGGTATGGCCGCAGTCACTGGCTTAGGTACACTACTACTGCTTCTGGCGGCTGTTGTTGCCTTCATGATACTCCTCTTCTCATAACGCGGCAACAGACTCTTCAGTTCCTGAAGCGATTTTGCTGCGTAAAGGATGGACACTGTTGATGATGTGTCCGCAAGCCCATCTATGATGTACTCCATTAGGTCAGCTTCGTCAACATCAGCATATGCAGCGATTTCCTGCATTGATAAGACGTAATGAAGAAGTGTTTCATCTCGTCGGCGGGTTCGGCGACTCAGCTGTTTGTACACTTCTTGCCGAGTCAACCGTTTATCAAACTCGGCTATCAGAAGGTTCCTCAAATCATCCCAGGTGTTCACTCGGATCGTCCTCAGAAGCATTTTTGCTGTACCTTTCAGCAATCTTCGTCCGCACACATATTTGCACTTGTCATCACATCCGAGGGATTGAGTCACGTCCTCATAGTCAGCAATCCACTTTCGAACACCATAGGAGTCATCGCCGGAAAAAGAAGAGACCGCATTCTCAATGTCGCTGAAGTCTACTCGCCTGGTAGGTAATGAATCAGAATAGGATTCATCTAGCTCTCTGCGGAGGTCTGCGATGCGCTTGCGCCTTTCTAGGCGAATCAACAGTTGTTGTTCTTCGATATCTGAACTAGTGCTAGTGGTAGCACACACTGGTACATTGCTGAGGGTTGAATTAGGATTCGGCGTGTTAACTTCAGCGGAAGTTGTTGCGTTCGCAATGATCATAGGTGCGGGTACGCTGGCGGAATGTGCGATAATTTTCTTAGGTGATGCTGAAGTTTCGTAGGCGGAGGACGTCTGGGTTCTGGAAATTATTGGGGCTGAAGTTCCGCTCGCTGAAGTTCCACTCACTGTAATAGGGTATGTTGTCAGTGGCTCCATGGCCAGGTCATCATCCGAGCTCTCAGAATTGCCTCGTTCATCCGGTAGTTTGCTTTCGCTCAACTCTTGTTCGTACAATGCACGCAGCTGGGCCACTGTTGCGGAAGGTGGTACTTCAATTTGCGCAGCGTGAAGTGCCTCCTGCAGTTGAGACTTCGTTAGTTTGGTTGACATTTTAATAATCTCACCTAATCTTGTTTCTTTATGGTCATCCACACTTTTTTCTTTTCGATTAGTGTGGTACCCCACATCTGACGTTGTAGTACGGATAATTAAAAGATTTATTCCTCGTTTTCTTGGTTAAATTTTATTATTTTCCTTCACGTGTGCTTTTTTGGCTCGTGTTCTTTTCTTCTTCCTCTTATCATCAATGGCCGACACCAACCTGAAGTTGGCTGCCATTACAATAAAACAGTCTGCCACTGAACACGTCCACAACTGAATAGTGGACGAGTTCAGTAACAGTTTGCTTATGTTACTACAATATAAAATTACTTTTTCTGAAAAATAAACAGTACCTACTTTATAAAGTGTCCGATTTTATGTCCAGTCCCGTAATGTGTGTTGCAAACAAAATGTAAAACAAATTACAAATAAATAAATGAAACACAGACACAGAATATTGTTTTAACTTTGAGTCTCATAATAACTTGGTGTTGTATCCCAATTTGTTATTAAACAAATATATACAAATTCCACAAATATTCAATTGTAATTT
Organism: Cheilosia urbana; assembly: GCA_946477585.1. Lineage (NCBI taxonomy): Eukaryota > Metazoa > Arthropoda > Insecta > Diptera > Syrphidae > Cheilosia > Cheilosia urbana. Next base: position 43,490 of record OX297854.1, on the reverse strand, counting down.
TCAAAAGCTCTTACAAACTTTTTATATCTAAATAAAAAAACAGCTCTTTTGGACACTATTCAACTGGTCCAGTCCTTACGGAACTGTCTTCCAGCTCCACATATACCAGTCAGTTCATGGAAAAGTGAAGATCGACATCGTAAGGATCCTGAAGCAGTAAGAGTTGAAAGCAATTAAAGGTCGTCTCATTTCATTTTAATTACTTAAATAAGGCTATTTCGGTTTAAGTGCAATTTATTGATGAATGTTAAGAATGCTATGTGCAATGAGTCTTATTTAATGCTTATCATATATTTCGTTTACGTAGCGTTTGGATAAAATCCAAAGTGCAATATAAAAATAAACGCTGTGAATGTTCGCCTAGCGTCGAGTTGCAAAAATAATAAACTTATTTCATCTAAAATATAAAACGTGTCATTTTTAACAACAAACCTTAATTTAACGTTATTTAGACTGATTTGATTTTGAGCACTTTTTCCAAAAAAAAAAAAAACAATGTTTTGTTCCTATAAAACAATTTAATTAAATTTGATTGTGAAAAATTTAAAATAAATTGGCAATTCTTCTGTGATAAAATATTTATTCAAATTAATATGTATTTGGCTACCATCTTCCTTTTAAAGATCTTGAGAACGTATATGTAAATACATAAATGAATGCCAAACGAAGTTAATTCCATATAAGTTAATGGCATTTTATTAAGAAAAACATTCATTTGGTTTACGGTTTACTATAATGCTTTATGTTTTGAAAACAGAAGAAGACGAAGACCTTATATATATATATATATATGTATATCAATAAATCCATTATTATGTATTTTTAACTTCAAACGGTAATCCGATATTTCTAAATTCATACTAAATGCAAAGTCTGAGCTTTCCATGTAGAACGCAAATTGTGTAGACGAAAATAAAAACATAATTCTTTTTAGTTATTGCTATACATTTTTAAGCATAATAAATTATAATAATAATAATGTTATTTATTTCGCATAAGAAATCATATTATACCATTTTTTTTTTCTAATAACTGCCTGTTCAAATAATATAATAATTTTATTTTCAATTGATTTTTGATGACTGCATACATACTTTTGGTAATTTATATTGCAATGACCCACCGGACAAATTTTACATGGGCAATTTTTTTACGATTCCATCAATCTAACCCACCACAATAACTTGCTACCAATTTGTGTTAATGCAATGTCTGTTTATTTTTTAACTGTAATTTGTAAATGTACTCAAAGAACTCACGATCCTGAATCATTTAATATTTATTTGATGTATTTTGTTTGGATTAATTTATTATGTTTAAAATTGAGTTTTATGATACTTGTGTATTTAAAATGTACATACATAAATAGGTAGTCCTAACATAATGCTTGTAAAATTGTGTACAGGCACACAGTCGATATTATCCGATCTATTCTATCTACCTTGAAAAACGCCATACGTAGCGTAGTGCAGAGTGCAGTGCCTTGGACTTTCAACAGGCCGTTTATGTAGGGATCACGATATTAATTTCTATTAATAATTTAGTTAAATAAGGAAAAATTCATACATTTTTTTATAGTATTGGCTATTAACACAAACGAAACAATCCTACTTGAATTTTTGTGCTCTATACCTACTGTTCAATATTAAGTATCAAAGGCTCAACAACTAATCAATGATTATCAACTAATTATATGTTAATTGAAACAAAACTAAATTTAGAGCATTACGCTAAGGTTTTACTTTGTTAAGAATTATTTTAATTGTTTAACAGGCTATAGCGACAGCTATATAAACAATTGTATTCTATTATAGAGCAAAAACTACTTTAAATAAAACCCTTTTCTTTTGCAATCAAATCCGCACAATCACGTATTATGCTATACAAATATAATAAATAACTAAATGATTATTGATATTAATATTAAAATAACCACAGACTTTCAAAACTCACCTACCATAGGTAAATAAAAAAAAAAAAACAGCTAACCTCAGCTCATATAGTCGTATTCAATGTTAGTTTTTCCCAAAGTTGTTTGTTTATAGCTACCCCTAAAACATGCCTAATACATTTTTGATTGTTTGTAAAACAAAAACGCAAGAAAACAAATTCATGTTATTACTTCGGAACAGGAATTTTTTCGAAGACATTTTAAAACAATTGTATAATCGCATATATTGACTTTATTCTGAGGTTTTAAAACAAATGAATGAAATCATCACTCTACGATAAATTTAAATGATTGCATTATTTTAAATAATAAAACAATCAAATCTTTATCTTCTATTACTACATAATAAAAAAATAAAATGTAAATGAGTCTCAAAAGACTTCATCCATTGTTAAAGGATTGTATTCAATTATATTGCAGAACAAAATAATTATGTAATTAGGGTGTTTAAATATGTTTTTTTTTTTTTTTTTTTCGAAATTGCAAATTTAATTCAATTATTGTATTCTTAAAAAAAATGCTACTAAAAACTAAATTCATTCCAATTTCGATACTGATGTTGCCATCAATACAAACTTTAATTTTAACAAAAATCCACTTGATGTGATTTTAATTGAAGTTCCCTCCTCTCCGTTCAAAGTATCACCAACTCACAATATATGAATTTTTAATATTCTCCTGCATACCCTTTTTTCCCCCACACACAATAATCTACGGTATAAAAATAAGTAACAGTATTAGATTTCTTTGGTATTTAAATTTTTACAAGTAACCAAAGTAATTTAATGAAATAATTAAACTAATGTAATTTAATTATCAAAATGTAATCATCTTCAAGGTAAATTTTTTTAGTTGTATAAAATGTGTTATTTATATATTATGGGGCCTATAACACAATACAACAAGTGCTTGTTAAACAAGTGAAACTCAACAACTGTTGAAAACAACTACACAGTCTGGTTAGTACGTGTTGCACAAATTTTCAACAGTCGTTGAATTGAATTTCACTTGTTTAACAAGCACTTGTTGTATTGTGTTATAGGCCCATGGAATCAATAGTAATAAAATCGAAAATATAATATAAATTAACTCGTTTTATTTAATTTAAGCTTTATAATTATAGTTTATAAGTACAAAAACATAACAGTAACTGAAGTAATGCTTTTCTATTTACTTACATAAGTACCTAAGCAAAACCATAGACACATATATAGTAAGGCCTTGTCAAGAAGCACTAAGGAGATTCTATATAAGACATTCATCATCCCTGTTCTGCTCTATGGCGCAGAAGCATGGACCCTAGCAAAAACGGATGAGGATCTTCTTGGTCGCTTCGAACGCAAAATTCTTCGAGTGATTTTTGGTCCCGTTTGCGTTGACGGGATTTGGAGGAGAAGATTTAACAGCGAACTCTACGAGCTGTACAGCGACATCGACCTGGTCAGAAAAGTACGCATTAGTCGTCTAAGATGGTAAGCACATGTAGAGCGAATGGACACCAACGCTCCGGCCCGGAGAGTCTTCGATTCCAACCCGGAGGGACAACGCAGTAGAGGAAGACCTCGCCTTAGGTGGCGCGCGCAAGTGGAATGGGACCTCAACCAACTTGGAGTGCGCAACTGGAGGCATTTAGCCAAAGATCGCGCTAATTGGAGAGGCGTACTGGTTGAGGCCCAGGTCCACCCCGGACTGTAGCGCCACCTTAAGTAAGTAAGTAAGTACCTAAGCAAAACCATAGACACATTATTACTAGATGGTGCATTTCATATAAAGGAAATGGTTATTCGCAAACACCCCAATATCTAGATGGCGCCACCGTGAAAATATACCTCAAACTCGGATACATACTGCAAAACACTTTATTTGAGGTGTACTGTTGAGAAACACTTCCGATCAACATGAACCGAACTTCGTTGGCTACTCTGTGAAGTGCATACATTGTATAGAGAGTACTATCACTTCGACAAGAAGATCATTGCGCCACCATCAGGGAAGAAAACTCTGCCCCCAATCACCAAATGTAATGTGCATTTAAATGTAATATGCATGGACGATGTACACACGTATTGGGCGCGAAGTAGGTATGTAATGTGGTGACTGTTTCTGGGCACTGCAATGCATTGTCGTGTCAATTTGAGGGATTTTTTCCATGTCCTTCAAAAATATGTACTAGATATAATAATAATGAATTGGTTGAGTAGGTGGTAGGGGTTGTATAGCAATGAAAAGGTAAGGAAAGCAGAAGTCAAAAAAATCAAATTAATGGAAGGTTATTTTTCAAGGGATTTATAGTTATAGATAGCATAGGGGATGTACAAGCAGATTGTTGGTTATGTTTCTAATTTTAGTGGGGGCAATACCCCCATATATTTGGAAATAAAAGATAAAACTAACAATAAGGCTTAAAGTAACAACTTAAAACTAAAATAAGAAAAGCCCTAAAACTTAGACTGAAAGATAAGGAGAGTGGCGAAGGAGATCAAGTTTGAGGTGGGCAGTGCTGCGGTTGATATCGAAAACTGAAAGGTTGGAATTAACCTTTCGCCGCAATACGGTATATCGGTTCATTTGAGCCATGTGAGGTACGATGGTTTGGTGGATAAAGTAACCAAGGGCAACGTTAAATTACGGGGGTTTGTGTTAAAGAAAATAGAGCTGTAAAGATACGCGCTATCGACGGAGCCGGAGAGAAGACGATAAATGAAAAGAATGTCTGCAGCGTCTCTGCGTTCCTCAAGGGTATTCAGGTTGATGAGATTGAGCCGGTCTATGTAGGGTGGCAGAATAAAATGATCGTCCCAAGGCAGACCTCGAAGGGCAAAACGAAGAAATCGACGTTGGACGTTCTCAATTCTGTCTGCATGAACTCGATGGAAGGGAGACCACACTTGACTAGCATATTCAAGGAGGGGGCGAACTAAGGTGACATAGAGAGATTTAGTCACGTAAGAGTTTGAGAATTCTTTAGATAATCGTTTAACAAAGCCAAGTGATGAGTTGGCCTTATCGATTATTTCGTCAATATGCGAATGGAAATTTAGCTCCCTGTCATAAAATATGCCAAGGTCGCGAAGAGAATGAACGAGAGAGATTGTTTGACCATGGAGAAGGTAACGTCGGCGTGGGGACTGTTTGCACTTGCGTGATAGGGTAATGGTTTGGCATTTGGTGATGTTGAGTTCTAAGCAATTTTTGAGGAAACAGGTCGAAAAACGGTCAAGGCCTTCTTGAAGGAGGTAGGAGTCTTGAGGTGAAGAGATGGTTTTGAAGATTTTAGTATCATTCGCGTAGAGAGAGAGAGACGAGTGTTTGTTGACCTTCTCAAGATTATTTACCGTTAAGATGAAGAGAAGGGGTTGCCTTGTGGGACACCAGATGTTGCTAAAAAGGAGGACGACAGTACGGACCTAAAGCGAACGCTGTAATACCGGTTTTCAAGGTAGGTTCAAAGCCAAGGGCAGATAATTTGAAGAGGATTAACTGATGTAATATCTTATCAAAGGCCTTGCTGAAGTCAGTTGCGATGATGTCGACTTCATTGCCATTCTTTAGGGATGAGAGGGCAAATGAAACAAATTCGACAAGATTTGTAGTAGTCGATCTAACTCTCAGGAAGCCATGTTTGTAGGGTGAAATAAGGGACTTGCTCCGAAAGCTTAAGCATCATATACAATACTCAAAAAGTTTGGGTACATGTGAGAGTTTGGCAATTGGGCGGGACTTAGTAATTTCGTTTTTTGATCCTTTTTTGTGTATCGGTTTATGTTTGAGAGAGAGAGATGAAAGAGATCAGAAAGAAAGTGGGGGCGAGAGATTGGAAGAACACTTTTTACGAAAAATGGCTGGAAGACCATCTGGGCCGGGTAAGAATTCGTCTTTAAGCATTTGTAACTTATTTTCAATAAGGGAAGGGTCAACAGTTTGAGAGAGAAACGGACCGATAGAGAAGTTAGGTAGGTAGCTAAAGTAAGAGCGATCCGGTGCGAAGGAGTTATCGGCAAAAGATAACTTAAAAAATGTGTCAAAAATGTTGGCAATGGTATGTGGGTCGGTGGAAGATACATTTCCGTAAGAGAGAGAAGGATGGTAGCCGTCGGATTTTTTTTTTATAGTTTACGAATTGGAAAAAGGATTTAGGGGCGTTTATTAGATTGGTATGTGCATCATTTAGATAGTGTTGGTAGAGAGAGTTATAAAGCTGGATAAAATTGAGATAAATACCGAGATAGTTGCAATAGTCGGAAGAAGAACCAGTGCGGAGAAAAACTGTCCATAGCTTATTTCGTTTGTTTCGTAAGGAACGAAGTCTCCGATTATACCACGGGGGTGAATTGGATGAGGTTCTTTGATGAGGAAAGGGAACATAGAGAGAAATAGAAGTAAATAACTCTCTGTAGAACATGAAAAGAGAATCATTTAATGATAGATTGGCAAAGTCGAAAGAGCATATACTGAGAAAGGCATTAATTTTTTGGAAGTTAGCTTTGTGAAAGTCGTAAGAGGAGATGACTGCGGAAGTACTGGACTGGAGTGGAGACTTGACGAAAAACGAAAGAAGAAGAGAGGGATGAAGGTTATCAATTACGTACCCATGAAGTTTGAGACACCGCTAACTTGGAATAGACTAGAGTCTGCCAGGCTATATAAGAAGAGGCATTCCTTATTTGATTCGGCATTTGAAGCTATGAAGAAGGATTCATAATGTGATGGAGTCCAGTGCTGCTGAGGCAGATTAAAATCGCCGAAAATGATTATATTATCAAGGGAGTCAGCTTTGAAGAAGGATTCATAATCTGATGGAGTCCAGTGCAGCAGAGGCAGATTAAAATCGCCAAAAATGATTATATTATCAAGGGAGTCAGATGAGTCGGTTAATTTGTCAATCGCGTCGATGGAAAGTTGGTACGATTCAATAGGTTGGGCTGGTAGAATACAGAAGCAAATAACGTACGGACCTCTGGAGGAGTGTTATTTTTATTGAAACAAAGTCAAGTTTTGAAGATGAGGAAGTAGCAATAGGGGAGGAGTTAAGGCCATTGTGGATGGCCAGTAGAATGCCTCGTCAAGGAGAATTGTTTAAGGGGTGGATATTTTCGTCGTCGCGAAACACATTAAATGAAGGGGGAAATAACTCTTGGCTCTTTATGTCGGGAATTAGGTTGGTTTCAGTAAGGGTATCTATATATATCGAAAGGAAGAGCATGAGATTGACACAGAACAGCACTGGTTTTGGAACGTAATAAAAAGTATTAGGAATTCGGTTCGGAGATGATGGGTGAAGTGAAGGGGGGTGGGCACTGGGCACGTTAGTGATATGTCCGAATGTTTATGCCTCCCACTGTATAACAGTGCCCTATCTAAACGCATGTTGCTCTCTCTCTTTCTCTTGATAATAGCATGTAAGTTTCCTAGTTGTAAGATTATTTGGTACTTGAAATAAATTAGTTGTAAACTGGATGCCGCCGTGTTTTGACTTCTCCTCCACTCAATACCAGAAGACATAAAACTGGCGACGAGTAAAACGGAAAAAGCGTGCTCGAATTCCGATTCCGATAAAAGTGCCGATGAAAGTGGTAGTAAAACCGAGTTAAAACAATTAATTATTAAATAAAGTGTGCGAAATCCCAAACCAATTATGGCAAGCTTTATAGGGAGAATAGAATATTTTAACATCGGTGATAATTATATTATATTATTATTAACAGCTATATTGAACGTTTAAACCATTTGCTAAAGTTAAATAAAATAACAATAGACGAAGACAAAGTATCATTTTTAATTGGTGTCGGCGGAGGTGAACTTTATAACATCTCAAAGACTTTGGTTGCTCCACAAAAACCGGATGAACTAAAGTATGAAGAGCTAGTGAAGAAATTAAAAACACATTTCGAACCAAAAAAGAATACCACGGCAGAGCGTTTTAAGTTTTTAAACCGGAATCAAGAGCTGGATGAAAGTGTAGCAGATTTTATTGTGGCTATTAAACAATTAGCTAAAGGCTGTAACTACGATACATTTCTTAATGAAGCCCTGAAGGATCGTTTGTTAATGGGCCTTAAAAATAAAAGAATTCAATCAAAGCTGATCGATTTTGGCAAGTTGACCTGGGAAAAGGCATGCGAAACGGCATTAAATATGATATGGAGCTAATCGAGGTGGAAATGACTAACATGAGAGGCAATTCAGCATCAGGAGAAGCGGTACATTTTCTGGGAAAAAAAGCATAACGGCAAGAGCAGAGGATATTCAAGAGCAGCAACAACAAAATTCGACAGCAACAACACCGACCAACGAACACGCAGTTCTTCAAGATCGAGAGCAGATAAGTTCGCTAAGGTACAGTGCCATTTTTGCAAGAAGTGGGGCCATATTCAGAAAAACGGTTTTTTTTTTTTTTTTTTTGAAATAATAAAGGCCGATTCCAAAGTAAAAACGGAATAATCATAGTTTCGGTTATGAGGCAAATAAAATTAGTTGCGTTAGCAATGAATCGGATGTACAAGAAAATGTAGATTTAGGTTATTTCAATAATAATATCCGTAACAATGGCAATGCGTTAATTATTCAATTATTTTTTAATGGCGAGCGCTTAAAGATGGAAGTGGATACGGGCGCATGTACATCGGTAATTCATTCTAGCACGTTTAAAGCGTTGTATCCAAATGTTGAAATTGAGGAATATAAACGCGCTCTCAATGTCATTTCAGGTGGTCAGGTTGAGGTAGTAGGGTATGTCAAGGTCAATGTTGGGTTATCGGCAGACAAAGAAATTTATCAATTAGAATTGGTCATAATCGTTGGTCAAAAAACGTTTGTTCCGTTATTGGGAAGGTCATGGTTGGACAAATTAATTCCGAATTGGAGAAATCAGATTCTAGCGGTGGAAAATCTATGTGCCAAGTTAAATTGCAAGCCAAATTATGTCGAAAAATTAATGGAAAATTATTCAAATGTTTTCAACGGTGAAAAGACAGAATCGATTCAGAATCTTAAAGCAAGTATTTTGCTAAAGGAAAATAGTGTACCGGTGTTCTGTAAAGCGTATATAGTTCCTTTCGGTATGAATGAAAAAGTAGAACAGGAGTTGGAAAGGTTGATAGTAGAGGGTATTTTTTATCCAGTACGGTATAGCGAATGGGCATCGCCCATAGTAATTGTCTAAAAAACAAATGGTGATATTCGCCTATATGTCGACTGCAAGGTCACCATCAACCCGTATGTACGTACGGATCACTACCCCTTCCCACGATGCTAAGACATTTTCGCGACCTTGGGCGACTGCTCAATTTTTTGCGTACTAGACTTGGAGGGAGCGTACCAGCAAGTAGAAGTGGATGAGGATTGCCAAGAATTGTTAACAGTCAATACTCATCGGTGGTTATACAGGTCTAGACGGCTAGTTTTTGGTGTAAAAAGTGCACCAGCAACGTTCCAATCGATTATGGATAACATTTTAAGAGGTCTGCCTAAAGTACAATGCTATTTAGATGATATTATTGTTGGAGGAAAGGATTTGCAAGAGTGTAAAGCGAACTTAATAAATGTTTTGGAGAGGTTAAATGACTTTAGGGTCCGAGTTAAGTACGAGAAGTGTCGATTTTTTCAAGAAGAAATAGATTATTTAGGGCACAAAACTAGCGGAAAAGGCATTAAGCCCAGTACAAAAACCTGGAAGCGATTCAAAAGGCACCTGAGCTAAAAAATTTAACCCAATTGAAGTCTTATCTGGGACTTTTGAATTACTATTCGAGATTTATACCCAATCTATCTACTGAGTTAAAGGATCTCTACCATTTAACAATGTAAAGAAAGTACATCGTACCATCCACAGTCAAATGGAGCAGCGGAAAGGGCGGTACAAACCGTAAAAACCACTCTAAAGAAAATGATGGTGGAAACAAAATATAATACTTTCCCAATTGAACTGTTAATCAGTAATTTTCTATTGAAATATCGCTCTACTCCTTCGACAACAACATCTTACAGCCCACATGAAATTATATTTAAGAGCACGCCTAAGACGCTTTTGAATGATGTTAATCGGAAAGTGCTTCAAGAAATGGAAGCAGGGGAACAAAAGGATATTTCACAAGAATCTGTAAAAACTACATCTATAAACGCAAGCCAAATAGGAACACAAAGTATTTTAAAAAAGGGCGATGAGATATTATATAAAATGAAAAATAATTTTTGCTATAATTGGGTTCCTGGAATTAAAAAAAAGTAAATTTAAAGAGAGTAACCTTTGCACCATCAAATATAATGAAAAGACAACCTGTTACTAATCATATAGAGACCGGATTATATGCAACGTAAAAAGCATGAAATATGCATGCAAATATGCATGAAAAATGCTATAAATATGCATAAAAAGGTACAAAATATGCAACATTAGCTGTATGATGAAATAACAGCAACAGTTTTTTTATTTCAAATTCAATATAAAATATACCTAGTTGAATAAAAGTTATAATTAAGAATTTGTTTAACATTTTGTTAATATTGGAAATGTGAGCAATCATGTACTGCTCGGTGGTAAGATTATGTCTACGATCACTTAAAATAATTCTATATAAGAAAAAGTACAGTTCCACACCCACTGAGGTGACTGGGAGGTATTCAAATTTGGTTTCAATGTTAGCACTTATTGTTGTTGGCAAAAGTTCACCCGTAACAATTAATAAAACTAATAATTTGACAAAACACTTCAAGGCCTGAGTTGTCGTTCAAAAGTTTCTTAAACGTTTACTTTGGAATTCGTATGTCATTTGGCGGTTTTTATTTATTAGGTACCTAAATTGTTGTTTCGTAGTTTTTGCGCAATGTTGATTCGTCTGGTATATTTTGGGTCAAGCAATATTTTCGCAGGAAAACTTTAAAGGTATGATTTGTCGCATTAGGCGATTCTAACACAAAACAACTATATATACATATTTTGCCTCGAGTGAATTTTTATTTCACCAGGGTTTTAACGAAAATATGCATTATCACAAGATTTTAAGTAAAATATGCCATAACATGTGAGAATAGGCAAAATATGCGAATGCATATGCAATTATGCAAATGCATATAATCCGGTCTCTACAACATAATAATAAACACCAAAGTCGTAGAAGACTTTCAAGCTCATTACCTATTTATGGAACGAGAAAATCGAATAGGCTTAAGAATAAAAGAATTGTTTTATATAAATAAATAAGTTAACTGAAATATCTCCATGAAATTTGTGTTATAGTATGTAAGTATTTCCGATCTGATTTTTGAAGTTATGTTTAACTTTTCAAGTTTTAATCAAGTCGGAGGGAGTGATATGTCCGAATGTTTATGCCTCCCACTGTATAACAGTGCCCTATCTAAACGCATGTTGCTCTCTCTCTCTTTCTCTTGATAATAGCATGTAAGTTTCCTAGTTGTAAGATTATTTGGTACTTGAAATAAAGTAGCTGTAAACTGGATGCCGCCGTGTTTTGACTTCTCCTCCGCTCAATACCAGAAGACATAAAAGTTAAGGGCCCAACCCATAGAATCCGTTGCATCCGTCGCGTCGTCGGATTCGTCAATATTAACGCATTCGACGGAACGAGCATTCCCATAGAATCCGTCGCATACGGTGACAGGCAGTATTTTGAATACTCCATCATTATTTTGTCCCACGAAATGTGGTAATTTTTCCCTTTTAAGCATATTAAAATTCCCTTTTACATAATTCTCTTGATAGGTGGTTTTTCGTGAAAAAATCTAACTTTTAAAAGTAAAATTCATATTGTACGGAAAGACTATCACATTAAATTGCATTTGGTATAAAAATCACAGTTTGTTAATATTATTATGATTACCTTTTTGTACCAGAACATTTTGATACAAAAAAATCTTGCTAAAAGGCGATTTAAATAAGCTCTTTTTTAATTTGGTGTTTACATTGTGAAATATAGACACATATTTTGATGAAATTAAAAAAAAACAATTTTAGTTTGAGTGTTTATTGCAACATTTTCTTTTTTCTCACGGAAGGCTTTTCGGACACCGAAATTCCCAAATAGACGAAGAACTCCCACGATATAAGAGCACTAGCGACAGCCTATGACAGTTTCTCTTTCTCTCTCAATATTTCTCTCACGCTGTGCCAACTGTCAACAGGTTCAACGGACAGAAAAGTAGAAAGTAAACCTACTTTATCCGTCGCATCCGGCACGTGCGCTGCTTATGGGTCACCTTCCATAAGCTACTGTGTATTCTATTGAACTGTCAGTCGAAAACGTTGCCGCAACGGACGCGACGCATTCTATGGGTTGGGCCCTTCAGACCGTCAAAATGCGTTTTTTTGGGGACAACCGTAAACTTCCTTGGGCATGTAGTAAGTTCAGACGGCCTACGGCCTGGCGAGAATAAGACGAAATGCATCGAGGAGGAGTTTTCGAGACCAACCAATGCCACTGAAGTAAGACAGTTTTTGACCGTTGACGGTGACCGGGTTCTTCAGAAAATTTGCCAAGGATTATAGTGATATTACTGACGAATTTATTAAATAAAAGGACGTAATATTCCATTGGCAGAGCGGGCCGGTGCAACACGGATGGGACACAAAAGCCATGATGCAACTTCCTGAGATAAAGAATTCCGGAGGTAAACTAGTCTCCCATTCGGATCTCCGGGGGGGACTATCTCAGGGGGCTCAACATGCAAATAATCACCCACAAGACTTGCATGACGTCAGACATCAACGAACACAAAGACAAAAGAGACTAAACACTAACAGAAGAAAGCTAGCAACAGATTTCTGCAACATTCGAGGTCTAGGACTCAACAATGTCAACGTCAGCTGTGTGCACCAGCATCTGCAAGAAAAAAAGCCAGACGTCCTAGCTTTAACAGAGACTCAAATAACTCAACAACTGATTACACATATCTTCAATGTCCAGAATACGAACTACATCCTCGTTTTCGATATAAGGGGGGACTATGTGTGTTTGCCCGAGAAGATCTGGCGTGTGTAAGAGAAGAAGAGATGGAACCTATGGATCTCGACATAATATGGCTAAAGGTCGTTCTACAAAGTTGTATCAAATTCGTTTGCTGCCTGTACCGCTCACCAAACGATAACGAACCATCTGTGGTTGTTTTGATATTAGCTACGTTGTACCTACAGTTTTAACAGAGACTCAAATAAACTCAACAACTGATTACACATATCTTCAATGTCCAGAATACGAACTACATCCTCGTTTTCGATATAAGGGGGGACTATGTGTGTTTGCCCGAGAAGATCTGGCGTGTGTAAGAGAAGAAAAGATGGAACCTACGGATCTCGACATAATATGGCTAAAGGTCGTTCTACAAAGTTGTACCAAATTCGTTTGCTGCCTGTACCGCTCACCAAACGATAACGAACCATCTGTGGTTGTTTTGATATTAGCTACGTTGTACCTACAGTTTTAACAGAGACTCAAATAAACTCAACAACTGATTACACATATCTTCAATGTCCAGAATACGAACTACATCCTCGTTTTCGATATAAGGGGGGACTATGTGTGTTTGCCCGAGAAGATCTGGCGTGTGTAAGAGAAGAAGAGATGGAACCTATCGATCTCGACATAATATGGCTAAAGGTCGTTCTACAAAGTTGTACCAAATTCGTTTGCTGCCTGTATCGCTCACCAAACGATAACGAACCATCTTAATTATTTCGTCATTTATCCGATAAGGTAGACTGGATACAAATTCATCATCCAACCGCTGAAGTTATTATACTTGGTGACTTCAATGCCCATAACATGGATTGGCTACGATATTCTAACCGAACGGACGAGGCAGGGAAACAAGCTGAAGACTTCGCCATTTGCTGCAATTTCACTCAGCTCGTTGATGAGCCCACGCGAATTCCAGACAATCCAACAAATTATGGAAACACTCTCGATCTGTTTCTCACAACAGAGCCAGATAATTATGAAATAAAAGTGTCTGCTCCCTTAGGGAATTCGGATCATGCTCTAATATCTGCTATCCTCTCTATACCGATACCAATAGGAGCGAAAAAGGATCGTTATCGTTCGATTTGGAATTATAGTAAATCTAACTGGGACGAGCTGCGTAATTTCTTCGCTTCGTTGCCATGGGCTGATATGTGCTTTAGAGATACTGATGTCAATATGTGCGCAGAAGCCGTAACCGAAATTATTTTACTCGGTATGGAACTTTATATTCCACATTGCATCAAAAAATTAGCTTCAAATAAACCGTGGTTTAACAAAGAATGCAAGCGAGCTACCTCAGCGAAAAACAAGGCTTTCCGTGAATGGCGGTCAAACCCTTCAGAACTAAAAAGATCTGAATTTACAATTCTTCGAAAAAGATGCAACCTAATTATTGAATCGGCGAAGACAACTTACAGCGAAAGAGTCACTAACAAAGTGATTGGATGTCCTAGCGGCTCACGCGCATTCTGGTCCATGGCAAAGGCAATCAGTAATAACTTTAGTTGCTCTTCTTTTCCAACTCTAGTAAAAGAAGACGGCACGCTAGCAACAACACCTAAAGAAAAGGCAGATCTTTTCGCTAGCATGTTTTCAAAGAATTCCACCCTAGATTCTCCACAGCTAGAGCCACCAAATATCCCGAGGACACAATCATCGATGGCAGAAGTGAAATTTCGTCCTAGAATAATTCAACGCATCCTTAAAGAACTAGATTTCAATAAGGCAACGGGACCCGATGGAATCCCGGCTATAGTACTCAAGAACTGTGCACCAGAACTTGCACCTGTACTCTGTAAGCTGTTTAGCATGTCGTACTCCCAGAAGACTTTTCCTTCTTGCTGGAAGACTGCTCGCATTCAACCTATTCCAAAGAAAGGGAAGAAATGTCTGCCACAAAACTATCGTCCAATAGCGTTACTTTCAATGCTCTCTAAAGTAATGGAAAAGGCAATAAATGTCGAAATAATCAAATATCTAGAAGGCCATCGATTAATAAGCGACAGGCAATACGGATTTCGGAGCCGTCGTTCCACTGGTGACCTGTTAAGCTACGTAACGCACTTATGGACACAATCAATTGAACAACACGGCGAATCCAGAGCCGTAGCCTTGGACATATCAAAGGCATTTGACCGAGTCTGGCATAGAGCCCTATTAGGCAAGTTAGCGTCTTACGGATTACCACAACAACTCTGCGGATGGATGCAAAATTTTCTTCTGGAAAGATCGATCCAAGTTGTTGTAGATGGTGTATCATCCAATTCGTTTGCTATAAATGCAGGAGTGCCCCAAGGATCTATTCTTTCTCCAACTCTGTTTCTTCTCCACATCAACGATTTGCTTGGATCAACAAATAATAATATTTACAGCTTTGCAGATGACAGCACTCTTATATCCTCCATCTCGAACAATGGGCCTGTGAATACGGCTACATCGCACAGTCAGAGATGTGAACAAATTAATTCTCTAAATGATGATCTGGACAAAATCTTGAAGTGGGGAAGGGACAATTTGCTTGTATTTAATGCAAACAAGACACAGCTCACAACATTTTCCAGAAAAAATGCATCAACAGTTCCTCAAATCCAAATGGATGACCTTCCAATCCATCAAAAGGACTCAATGCACCTTCTAGGAGTCACATTCAATTCAGGAATCACATGGCAGAACCACATATCCTATATCGCAAAGTCGGCGTCCGCAAAGTTGAGCTACCTATTTAGAGCAAAGAGGTACTTTAGCCCCAAGCAACTTCTCCTTCTCTACAAAGCACAGGTTAGACCAGGCTTGGAATATTGTTCCCATATATGGAGCTCGTCCCCAAAACATTCACTTAACCTGCTTGATAGCATACAGAGACGAGCAGTTCGACTCATTGGAGACCCTACACTCACATCGAATCTACAACCGTTGGTGCACAGAAGACAAGTAGCTGACCTATGCTTGTTCTATAGGTACTTCCATGGTAGATGTTCTGAGGAACTCAAAGACATTATCCCTCGAAATGCAACTTTTGGACGCCCAACAAGACAGGCTGCTAATGCTCATGACCATACAGTACACTTGACAACCGCGAGGACATCAACTTTCAAAAACTCCTTCTGTTACAGGACAAGCCAACTTTGGAACTCGCTTCCTGGGGATATATTTCCAGAAGACTACAATTTGCAGCAATTTAAGTGCAGAACAAACATACATCTGCAGGCATCTCGGGGCGCTGTTGAAGCGTTATAGGTTCGCCTTTCCCGGGAGAAGTATATAAAAAAAAAAAAAAAAAAAAAAAAAAAAGAGGCATTTGGAAAGCTGAAGGCAGCTATCACAAGCCAACCGGTATTAGTATTGTTTGATACGAGCAAGTATCATGAGATACACACCGATGCAAGCTCCGTAAGTTTGTCAGGAATTCTACTTCAACGGGAAGACGATGGTATGAAGCCAGTTTCATACTACAGTAGGCGTTGCGGCGAAGAGCAAAGCAGATATGCAAGCCATGAGCTCGAATTATTAGCCATTGTAGAGACATTGGAAAGATTCCGAGTTTATTTATTGTCTATTGGGTACACAATTCCGAGTTATCGTCGATTGCAAAGCGGTTGCAACTACAAAAGCCACAACGCCAGTACCTCCACGTATAGCAAGATTATGGCTCCGTCTTCATGAGTTTGATTTTGACTGCGTTCATCGTCCAAACTATTCGCCAACATTAGCCTAATATGCGCTCACGCCCCCACAGAAGAAAAAGACGATGCTACCAAAGAGTGTTTCTACGAGCTCCTCGACAAAACATATGAGCAATGTCCTAAGCATGACGTTAAAATCGTCTTGGGTGATTTTAACGCCAAAATAGGAAAGGAGGACATCTTTGGTAGCACAATCGGAAAACACAGCCTACACGACACCACGTCTGGAAACGGACTTAGGCTGATTGATTTTGCTGCGGGACGTAATGTTACCATAGCTAGCGCACGGTTACCTCAATATCCACAAAGGAACATGGCGGTCACCTGATCATCAAACCGTCAACCAAATCGATCACGTTGCGATCGACGCAAGGCATCCAGTATTCTAGATGTCCGAACTTTCCGAGCGGCCAACATAGACTCGGACCACTACCTTGTTGTAGCCAAGGTACGGATGCGGATATCCCAGACACCACAACAACGAGAAAATACTGTGAGGAGATTTAACGTCGGACGACTACAAACGCAACAAACCGCCAGAACCTATGCCGATCGCGTATCCCTCAACCTCTCGAGAAGTCCTATGCATCAAGTGCCGAAGACCAATGGCGCCGATGCCAAAAAGCCATCAAAAACGCCGCAACTGATGTGCTCGGTTTCACCTTTCGATTTTAAGGCCGCATATGACAGCATTTATAGAGACGAGCTATACAGAGCCATGTCTAGTTTTGGCATCCCTGCCAAACTTGTCAGATTGTGCAGAATGACGATGGAGAACGCTCGCTGCTCCGTAAAGGTCGGAAACAATCTCACCGAGACCTTTGATGCCAAAAAAGGATTAAGACAAGGTGACGCGCTGTCATGTGACTTCTTCAACATCATTCTTGAGAAAATTGTGCGAAACTCACAAGCCAACACCAGAGGCACAATTTTCCATAAGTCTGTGCAGCTGCTTGCATACGCTGACGACATTGACATTGTTGGCAGAACACAGCGAGCTGTCACTGGTGCGTTTGCAAGTATTAGTACAGAAGCGGCAAAAATGGGTTTAGTGGTGAATGAGGGTAAAACAAAATATATGCTGTCAACAAGAAGGGACACACAACATCGTAGAATCGGACAGAACGTCACGATAGACAGCTATAACTTTGAGGTAGTTAGGGACTTTGTCTACCTCGGCTCCGCTATAAACTCTGATAATGAAATCACATCAGAAATCAAGCGAAGAATCACACTTGCCAACCGCTGTTTCTTTGGTCTAAGACGGCAATTGATTAGTAAGGCCTTGTCAAGAAGCACTAAGGAGATTCTATATAAGACTCTCATCATCTCTGTCCTGCTCTATGGCGCAGAAGCATGGACCCTAGCAAAAACGGATGAGGATCTTCTTGGTCGCTTCGAACGCAAAATTCTTCGAGTGATTTTTGGTCCCGTTTGCGTTGACGGGATTTGGAGGAGAAGATTTAACGGCGAACTCTACGAGCTGTACAGCGACATCGACCTGGTCAGAAAAGTAAGTGGAAGGGGACCTCAACCAACTTGGTGTTCGCAACTGGAGGCAGTTAGCCAAAGATCGCGCTAACTGGAGAGGCGTATTGGTTGAGGCCCAGGTCCACCCCGGACTGTAGCGCCACCTTAAGTAAGTAAGTAAGATGCAGGACGATAAGCTAAAAGTTATCGTGGTAATTCTGAAAGGGGAGAGCGATGAGAAAGATAATGTGGTGAAACAGACGAATACAGATTATGCTATGCAGACAGGCCGTTTGCACAGAAAAGTTGGAGATCAAAGAAAGTTGGTTTTGCCACAACTTGTTCGTTGGCGCATTACGAAGGCATGCCATGATGATGCTGGGATGTGTGGAAAGACAATTGACCGCATAAGCAAGGATTTTTGGTTTCCTCCGATGAGGCGTAACGTAAGTTATACGTATATAGCGGCATGTTCAGAGTGCTGCTTCAATAAAGTCAAAGGAGGTAAATCCGAGAGCCAGCTACATGTGATGGAGGTGCTACCAATTCCGATCAGATGTATCAATTCGGATCATTTATGAACTTTTCCGAGAAGCAAACGTGGTAATGTTTATACAAACGGCGCCAGTGATCGCTGTGCTGCGCGAAATGCTGTCGCTCTTTGGTAAACCTTTGCGAATTATTTCGGACCGAAGAACTGCTTTTACTTCGAAAGACAGCATATGAAAACAGCAGTTAGGACCCCGAGCGCAAACGGGCAAGCCGAACGGTTGAACAAAACGCTGCTTAGTTCACTCAAATGTTCCACTGCAAACGATAAGGATTGGGGCGTAGCGCTAATAAATTTACACTGGAGTATAAACACACAACGTAACAACGTAACTCGACAACAAAGTTCCATCCCGTGCAATACAAGCAATACAAGAAGAACCGTCGGATGTGGTCGACATCGATTTGAGAAGGCGAGAGGCTGACAATAACATCGCAGCGGAGAGACTTAAATGGAAGATAAGGTATGACAAAAAACATCAGGCTCCTCACCGTTATCCCGAAGGTGATTTAGTTGTCCTCGATTTTGTTCCCCAAGCCAACGGTGGATCGCACAAGTTAGATCCGTCCTATAAAGGACCTTATATAGTGAATAAAGTTCTATATTTTAATCGTTATATCGTAGAAGATCTACCAAACCTTGCTTCCATTGAACAGGAGGCGCTATAGTAACGTCGTGCCTAGTGACTATATGAAGTCATGGTGTGCGCTCAGTCCGAATATTGACTGGGATGACGAAGCGATGACGACATAATAGTATAGGTAATCAAGTATTTTTGTTATTTATATTTGCCATTGTTTTCATTAGGAAACTATGTAATTTCACCATTGGAAATGATGGAATGCAGAGGCTCAGATACCTACTGCTCTTTATGTACTACACCAGACTGAATGGATTAACTGAGATATACCTATAATATAATATTTATGATGGCTATTATATCATGTGAGTTATGCGAGAAACAGATCAACACAGCGACAGCAACAGCGAATTTAGAATTGGCTATAACGATTGATGTCGCTGTCGATGTTGCTGTGCTAATGTGTTCAAAGTAATCAAAATACATTGGTTCTAAGTTCGCTGTTGCTGTTGCTGTGTTAATCTGTTTCTCGCATTTAGCTTCGTTAGTTAAGAATTGCAGATACGTAACACGTATCAGGAGTACCTACTGTATCACCACAACAACAGAGGCTTGTGAGGATTTATGTATTTTATTGCTTACTAGCTGTGCCCGCAACTTCGTAAGCGGCGTGAGAGTGAGACTGTGTTATTTCCAATAAAAGAGATTTTACCGTTTTCTCAACGGCATACCTATATTTGTTTAGAATCAACAGTCTTGCTAAAACAAAGCGGTGAACATTGTCAATGTGAAACAATAAATCAAACAAATCTATTTACCTAAAACACCAATTTAAGAAAATTAAATTCAACAGCATTAGTACTAAAGTTTCACTTCCTTACTCCTTACTGTAGGTAGGTACAACGTAGGTAATATCAAAACAACCAATAAAACAAAAGCCTGAACGGAAATTTGTATCTACACCAACAATACGTAAATCAAACAACATAATTCACCTACATAATCGTCTTTACTTCTAGAATTCTTCAATTCTTTACTGTAGGTATCAACGTAGATACTATAACAACCATTAAAACAAAAACCATGAACTCAATTTCTTTATGCACCACCTCCATCCGCCATACGTCCATCACCACCAATGTTGCCATAAAAATGTTTTTACAAATCTGCAATTATGACAAAAAAAACTGCAATGCAGATTTCTGTAAAAAAATCTTCCTTCACAAATTTTTTTTTTATGTATGTAACAATAACAAAAAAAAAACAAAAAAGTTGAATACGAAAATGACAGCATACAGCGAAATCAAGTGTGCAACAAATGTTAAAATTTGTTAAAAAGAACAAAATATATTATTGCGGATGCAGACAAAATCTGAAGCGCAGATTTCTGGTTTTTAAAAATATGCAGCAAGGTTGAAAATCTGCAAAATGCAGACAAATCTGCACTTATGGCAACGCTGATCACCAAACGTCATCAGCCATCTGCGCATTTCCTCGGAAACACATTGTTGCTTTTGATTCAATATAGGTAGGTACATACGTATATTCGCGTCCCATACTTCTCTTTCGTTTCACTTAATTTGGAGAAAACACCACGCAGTTTTTTTTCATATGAACGTGCCTGTGCGATGTGCGCCACCAAACCACCCCAAAGCAGAACAACGATCAAGAGCCGCGGCTGCTGATATTCGATTTGAGAAAATAAATTAATTGTTTTCATGTTACATTTTAGGTTGTAGCTAGGGTTGCCATTTTAAAAAATACGAAAAGAGGGACATCGTGAGTTTTCTTGGGGGGACAAGTGTTCTAAAAGGGGGAAATATATTCTTTTTTCATTTTTAAAATAAGTTTAATAAGTTTCACTCTTTTTTTGTTGGTTTTTTCTTTGGGTTCGGTCATTTTACCAAAGTAAATTTTGGTTTCAAAATAAAAACTGAAAGAGAGAAAGATTACAGTATACAAAACAGAAACGCACACGAGAACTAGAAATGTAGTTCGTGAGTGGATGCATTCATCTTTGAATGTTTTCTTGCACTTCAAATGGATGTGTTCACAGAGAATCTTGTTAAAAATGTTAAGAGAAATTATTTTCAAAGTTAGAATTGAATGTTTTCTTTTAATGATTCTTGACTTAATAATGGGGACAGTGGTTTGTACTAGGGGGGAAAAACATCATTTTTGTATGAAAAAGGGGGACGTCTGACATCCCTAGTTGTAGCTCAGCTTCTAAAGGACATAGAAAGCTGATTGATGGCTTGAAATAACAATAAAAGTGTTGGCTCTCCTAAAGTAGGTAGGTACAACGTAGTTAATATCAAAACAACCAATAAAACAAAAGCCTGAACGGAAATTTGTATCTACACCAACAATACGTAAATCAAACAACATAATTCACCTACATAATCGTCTTTACTTCTTGAATTCTTCAATTCTTTACTGTAGGTATCAACGTAGATACTATAACAACCATTAAAACAAAAACCATGAACTCAATTTCTATATGCACCACCTCCATCCACCATACGGCCATCACCACCAATGTTGCCATAAAAATGTTTTTACAAATCTGCAATTATGACAAAAAAAACTGCAATGCAGATTTCTGTAAAAAAATCTTCCTTCACAAATTTTTTTTTTATGTATGTAACAATAACAAAAAAAAAACAAAAAAGTTGAATACGAAAATGACAGCATACAGCGAAATCAAGTGTGCAACAAATGTTAAAATTTGTTAAAAAGAACAAAATACATTATTGCGGATGCAGACAAAATCTGAAGCGCAGATTTCTGGTTTTTAAAAATATGCAGCAAGGTTGAAAATCTGCAAAATGCAGACAAATCTGCACTTATGGCAACGCTGATCACCAAACGTCATCAGCCATCTGCGCATTTCCTCGGAAACACATTGTTGCTGTTGATTCAATATACATATACATACATTTGGAGAAAACACCACGCAGTTTTTTTTTCATATGAACGTACCTGTGCGATGTGCGCCACCAAACCACCCCAAAGCAGAACAACGATCAAGAACCGCGGCTGCTGATAATATTCGATTTGAGAAAATAAATTTATTGTTTTCATGTTACATTTTAGGTTGTAGCTCAGCTTCTAAAGGACATAGAAAGCTGATTGATGGCTTGAAATAACAATAAAAGTGTTGGCTCTCCTAAGTATTTTGTTTTGTTTGAATTGATTAAGAATTATCTGAGTAATGGCGAGTTAAAGGCAGTAAAGTCGGAAAAAAAACGTTTGGTCAAAAACGCTCCAAAAAATAGGCATGGCAATGAAAGGAATAGCTTATATATGTTGCACAGAATCTTAAGAAACATTTCAAAAAAAGTTTCATCGCAATCTGTGCAGTACTTTCCACGCCATTAGGTAACAAAAAAATTGCCTACAGTTTTATTATAAGTATAGATTTGGAGTGCAGGTTACTATCGTAGGTACCAATAAGGATGGAAGCTTTTTGACATGTAGATACAAAGTTAGATATTTATTAGATGGAATGGAATAAAGTATACCTAGTAGTTTGTACCTATGTAGTTACAATCAATAAAGATAAAAAGAATTAACTATCGAGGAATTTTTGTGGTGTTTTCAAATCAGCGGCGTATCATCTATATTTTTACTAATTAAATATAGGAAAGTTTTGTATATTTCAGATTGATTTTCGGTTAATGAAGGGTAAGTAGAGATGGTTAGTAGATGTGATTGCGATGGTAATTGCTAAGTAGACAATGGCAGAAAGCGAGGTGAGCTGAATAAATTGTAAAATGATGGGCTCAGATGCACCTGGATTTTGTTCCCCAAGCCAACGGTGGATCGCACAAGTTAGATCCGTCCTATAAAGGACCTTATATAGTGAATAAAGTTCTATATTTTAATCGTTATATCGTAGAAGATCTACCAAACCTACCATTGAACAGGAGGCGCTATAGTAACGTCGTGCCTAGTGACTATATGAAGTCATGGTGTGCGCTCAGTCCGAATATTGACTGGGATGACGAAGCGATGACGACATAATAGTATAGGTAATCAAGTATTTTTGTTATTTATATTTGCCATTGTTTTCATTAGGAAACTATGTAATTTCACCATTGGAAATGATGGAATGCAGAGGCTCAGATACCTACTGCTCTTTATGTACTACACCAGACTGAATGGATTAACTGAGATATACCTATAATATAATATTTATGATGGCTATTATATCATGTGAGTTATGCGAGAAACAGATCAACACAGCGACAGCAACAGCGAATTTAGAATTGGCTATAACGATTGATGTCGCTGTCGATGTTGCTGTGCTAATGTGTTCAAAGTAATCAAAATACATTGGTTCTAAGTTCGCTGTTGCTGTTGCTGTGTTAATCTGTTTCTCGCATTTAGCTTCGTTAGTTAAGAATTGCAGATACGTAACACGTATCAGGAGTACCTACTGTATCACCACAACAACAGAGGCTTGTGAGGATTTATGTATTTTATTGCTTACTAGCTGTGCCCGCAACTTCGTAAGCGGCGTGAGAGTGAGACTGTGTTATTTCCAATAAAAGAGATTTTACCGTTTTCTCAACGGCATACCTATATTTGTTTAGAATCAACAGTCTTGCTAAAACAAAGCGGTGAACATTGTCAATGTGAAACAATAAATCAAACAAATCTATTTACCTAAAACACCAATTTAAGAAAATTAAATTCAACAGCATTAGTACTAAAGTTTCACTTCCTTACTCCTTACTGTAGGTAGGTACAACGTAGGTAATATCAAAACAACCAATAAAACAAAAGCCTGAACGGAAATTTGTATCTACACCAACAATACGTAAATCAAACAACATAATTCACCTACATAATCGTCTTTACTTCTAGAATTCTTCAATTCTTTACTGTAGGTATCAACGTAGATACTATAACAACCATTAAAACAAAAACCATGAACTCAATTTCTTTATGCACCACCTCCATCCGCCATACGTCCATCACCACCAATGTTGCCATAAAAATGTTTTTACAAATCTGCAATTATGACAAAAAAAACTGCAATGCAGATTTCTGTAAAAAAATCTTCCTTCACAAATTTTTTTTTTATGTATGTAACAATAACAAAAAAAAAACAAAAAAGTTGAATACGAAAATGACAGCATACAGCGAAATCAAGTGTGCAACAAATGTTAAAATTTGTTAAAAAGAACAAAATATATTATTGCGGATGCAGACAAAATCTGAAGCGCAGATTTCTGGTTTTTAAAAATATGCAGCAAGGTTGAAAATCTGCAAAATGCAGACAAATCTGCACTTATGGCAACGCTGATCACCAAACGTCATCAGCCATCTGCGCATTTCCTCGGAAACACATTGTTGCTGTTGATTCAATATAGGTACATACGTATATTCGCGTCCCATACTTCTCTTTCGTTTCACTTATGTGGTTTTCCATTGGGACCACCAGAAATCTTTTTCAGATCTCAGATTTTACTGTGCTCATGGAACGCGCAACGAGATTGATCTGCTTTTGTAAATGGATTAGTGCGTTAATTGACAACAATATCAGCTGTTCAAATGGCATTCGTTTTTGGCTAATCACAAATGGATATCGCCTCAAAAATGTTTTCCTTCTTGTAGATACAAATGAAGTATTATTGGTGGTTTGTAGTCTTCAGATGACGAGGGAGATAATGAAGATAATAATTCCTCCGAAATCGTATCCATAGCTATTTATGTATTTTGTTATTTTGGTTTTCACGAAACTTTGCGCATTTGCCTCGAAATGAAACTTCTTAAACTGACGTTAAACAGCTGTACAAAGTATATTGGTATGCGTAAATCTGAAAAAATATCGAGATCTGCGAAAAGTGATCCGAATCGAAAAAAAGATTGATTTTTCGTCCCAATGGAACGCAAAAAGTGATTAAGATCAAAAAAAAGATTGATTTTTTGTCCCAATGGAAAACCACATTAATTTGGAGAAAACACCACGCAGTTTTTTTTTCATATGAACGTGCCTGTGCGATGTGCGCCACCAAACCACCTGAAAGCAGAACAACGATCAAGAACCGCGGCTGCTGATATTCGATTTGAGAAAATAAATTTATCGTTTTCATGTTACATTTTAGGTTGTAGCTCAGCTTCTAAAGGACATAGAAAGCTGATTGATGGCTTGAAATAACAATAAAAGTGTTGGCTCTCCTAAGTATTTTGTTTTGTTTGAATTGATTAAGAATTATCTGAGTAATGGCGAGTTAAAGGCAGTAAAGTCGGAAAAAAAACTTTTGGTCAAAAACGCTCCAAAAAATAGGCATGGCAATGAAAGGAATAGCTTATATATGTTGCACAGAATCTTAAGAAACATTTCAAAAAAAGTTTCATCGCAATTTGTACAGTACTTTCCACGCCATTAGGTAACAAAAAAATTGCCTACAGTTTTATTATAAGTATAGATTTGGAGTGCAGGTTACTATCGTAGGTACCAAGAAGGATGGAAGCTTTTTGACATGTAGATACAAAGTAAGATATTTATTAGATGGAATGGAATAAAGTATACCTAGTAGTATGTACCTATGTAGTTACAATCAATAAAGATAAAAAGAATTAACTATCGAGGAATTTTTGTGGTGTTTTCAAATCAGCGCCGTATCATCTATATTTTTGCTAATTAAATATAGGAAAGTTTTGTATATCAGATTGATTTTCGGTTAATGAAGGGTAAGTAGAGATGGTTAGTAGATGTGATTGCGATGGTAATTGCTAAGTAGACAATGGCAGAAAGCGAGGTGAGCTGAATAAATTGTAAAATGATGGGCTCAGATGCACCTGGATTTTGTTCCCCAAGCCAACGGTGGATCGCACAAGTTAGATCCGTCCTATAAAGGACCTTATATAGTGAATAAAGTTCTATATTTTAATCGTTATATCGTAGAAGATCTACCAAACCTACCATTGAACAGGAGGCGCTATAGTAACGTCGTGCCTAGTGACTATGAAGTCATGGTGTGCGCTCAGTCCGAATATTGACTGGGATGACGAAGCGATGACGACATAATAGTATAGGTAATCAAGTATTTTTGTTATTTATATTTGCGATTGTTTTCATTAGGAAACTATGTAACTTCACCATTGGAAATGATGGAATGCAGAGGCTCAGATACCTACTGCTCTTTATGTACTACATCAGACTGAATGGATTAACTGAGTAATACCTATAATATATTTATGATGGCTATTATATCATGTGAGTTATGCGAGAAACAGATCAACACAGCGACAGCAACAGCGAATTTAGAATTGGCTATAACGATTGATGTCGCTGTCGATGTTGCTGTGCTAATGTGTTCAAAGTAATCAAAATACATTGGTTCTAAGTTCGCTGTTGCTGTTGCTGTGTTAATCTGTTTCTCGCATTTAGCTTCGTTAGTTAAGAATTGCAGATACGTAACACGTATCAAGAGTACCTACTGTATCACCACAACAACAGAGGCTTGTGAGGATTTATGTATTTTATTGCTTACTAGCTGTGCCCGCAACTTCGTAAGCGGCGTGAGAGTGAGACTGTGTTATTTCCAATAAAAGAGATTTTACCGTTTTCTCAACGGCATACCTATATTTGTTTAGAATTAACAGTCTTGCTAAAACAAAGCGGTGAACATTGTCAATGTGAAACAATAAATCAAACAAATCTATTTACCTAAAACACCAATTTAAGAAAATTAAATTCAACAGCATTAGTACTAAAGTTTCACTTCCTTAATCCTTACTGTAGGTAGGTACAACGTAGGTAATATCAAAACAACCAATAAAACAAAAGCCTGAACGGAAATTTGTATCTACACCAACAATACGTAAATCAAACAACATAATTCACCTACATAATCGTCTTTACTTCTAGAATTCTTCAATTCTTTACTGTAGGTATCAACGTAGATACTATAACAACCATTAAAACAAAAACCATGAACTCAATTTCTTTATGCACCACCTCCATCCGCCATACGTCCATCACCACCAATGTTGCCATAAAAATGTTTTTACAAATCTGCAATTATGACAAAAAAAACTGCAATGCAGATTTCTGTAAAAAAATCTTCCTTCACAAATTTTTTTTTTATGTATGTAACAATAACAAAAAAAAAACAAAAAAGTTGAATACGAAAATGACAGCATACAGCGAAATCAAGTGTGCAACAAATGTTAAAATTTGTTAAAAAGAACAAAATATATTATTGCGGATGCAGACAAAATCTGAAGCGCAGATTTCTGGTTTTTAAAAATATGCAGCAAGGTTGAAAATCTGCAAAATGCAGACAAATCTGCACTTATGGCAACGCTGATCACCAAACGTCATCAGCCATCTGCGCATTTCCTCGGAAACACATTGTTGCTTTTGATTCAATATAGGTAGGTACATACGTATATTCGCGTCCCATACTTCTCTTTCGTTTCACTTATGTGGTTTTCCATTGGGACCACCAGAAATCTTTTTCAGATCTCAGATTTTACTGTGCTCATGGAACGCGCAACGAGATTGATCTGCTTTTGTAAATGGATTAGTGCGTTAATTGACAACAATATCAGCTGTTCAAATGGCATTCGTTTTTGGCTAAATCACAAATGGATATCGCCCTCAAAAATGTTTTCCTTCTTGTAGATACAAATGAAGTATTATTGGTGGTTTGTAGTCTTCAGATGACGAGGGAGATAATGAAGATAATAATTCCTCCGAAATCATATCCATAGCTATTTATTTATTTTGTTATTTTGGTTTTCACGAAACTTTGCGCATTTGCCTCGAAATGAAACTTCTTAAACTGACGTTAAACAGCTGTACAAAGTATATTGGTATGCGTAAATCTGAAAAAATATCGAGATCTGCGAAAAGTGATCCGAATCGAAAAAAAGATTGATTTTTCGTCCCAATGGAACGCAAAAAGTGATTTAGATCAAAAAAAAGATTGATTTTTTGTCCCAATGGAAAACCACATTAATTTGGAGAAAACACCACGCAGTTTTTTTTCATATGAACGTGCCTGTGCGATGTGCGCCACCAAACCACCCCAAAGCAGAACAACGATCAAGAGCCGCGGCTGCTGATATTCGATTTGAGAAAATAAATTAATTGTTTTCATGTTACATTTTAGGTTGTAGCTAGGGTTGCCATATTAAAAAATACGAAAAGAGGGACATCGTCAGTTTTCTAGGGGGGACAAGTGTTCTAAAAGGGGGACGTATATTCTTTTTTCATTTTTAAAATAAGTTTAATAAGTTTCACTCTTTTTTTGTTGGTTTTTTCTTTGGGTTCGGTCATTTTACCAAAGTAAATTTTGGTTTCAAAATAAAAACTGAAAGAGAGAAAGATTACAGTATACAAAACAGAAACGCACACGAGAACTAGAAATGTAGTTCGTGAGTGGATGCATTCATCTTTGAATGTTTACTTGCACTTCAAATGGATGTGTTCACAGAGAATCTTGTTAAAAATGTTAAGAGAAATTATTTTCAAAGTTAGAATTGAATGTTTTCTTTTAATGATTCTTGACTTAATAATGGGGACAGTGGTTTGTACTAGGGGGGAAAAACATCATTTTTGTATGAAAAAGGGGGACTGTCCCCCTTAAAGGGGGACGTCTGACATCCCTAGTTGTAGCTCAGCTTCTAAAGGACATAGAAAGCTGATTGATGGCTTGAAATAACAATAAAAGTGTTGGCTCTCCTAAAGTAGGTAGGTACAACGTAGTTAATATCAAAACAACCAATAAAACAAAAGCCTGAACGGAAATTTGTATCTACACCAACAATACGTAAATCAAACAACATAATTCACCTACATAATCGTCTTTACTTCTTGAATTCTTCAATTCTTTACTGTAGGTATCAACGTAGATACTATAACAACCATTAAAACAAAAACCATGAACTCAATTTCTATATGCACCACCTCCATCCACCATACGGCCATCACCACCAATGTTGCCAAAAAAATGTTTTTACAAATCTGCAATTATGACCAAAAAAAACTGCAATGCAGATTTCTGTAAAAAAATCTTCCTTCACAGATTTTTTTTTTATGTATGTAAAGCCGGAACCACACTTGTAACGTGTGTTGTGATGTGGAGTATCGTGTCGCTATCACTCCAATGGATTTCATATGCGTAGAAACATATATTTCTCGTGTGTTGTGTTGCAGTGTGTCGCGTTGTGTCGAAATCGCTCCTGTACCGATTGCGCCACAACGCTCTATGGCGCGATGAAATGAGACACATATATTATCTGGAATTGCATATGTGAAAGAAAGAGCACACACGAACCAGGAATTCAATAACGTCAAAAAAGAAAAACAAACAGCATTTGAATTCATTTAAAAAAATGACAGCACACTAGATAAGTGTGCACAGAACACGAAGCGACAGACCACACCACAACACACCACACGTTACAGGTCTGGTGCGGGCTTAACAATAACAAAAAAAAAACAAAAAAGTTGAATACGAAAATGACAGCATACAGCGAAATCAAGTGTGCAACAAATGTTAAAATTTGTTAAAAAGAACAAAATATATTATTGCGGATGCAGACAAAATCTGAAGCGCAGATTTCTGGTTTTTAAAAATATGCAGCAAGGTTGAAAATCTGCAAAATGCAGACAAATCTGCACTTATGGCAACGCTGATCACCAAACGTCATCAGCCATCTGCGCATTTCCTCGGAAACACATTGTTGCTGTTGATTCAATATAGGTACATACGTATATTCGCGTCCCATACTTCTCTTTCGTTTCACTTAATTTGGAGAAAACACCACGCAGTTTTTTTTTCATATGAACGTGCCTGTGCGATGTGCGCCACCAAACCACCCCAAAGCAGAACAACGATCAAGAACCGCGGCTGCTGATATTCGATTTGAGAAAATAAATTTATTGTTTTCATGTTACATTTTAGGTTGTAGCTCAGCTTCTAAAGGACATAGAAAGCTGATTGATGGCTTGAAATAACAATAAAAGTGTTGGCTCTCCTAAAGTAGGTAGGTACAACGTAGGTAATATCAAAACAACCAATAAAACAAAAGCCTGAACGGAAATTTGTATCTACACCAACAATACGTAAATCAAACAACATAATTCACCTACATAATCGTCTTTACTTCTAGAATTCTTCAATTCTTTACTGTAGGTATCAACGTAGATACTATAACAACCATTAAAACCAAAACCATGAACTCAATTTCTATATGCACCACCTCCATCCGCCATACGTCCATCACCACCAATGTTGCCATAAAAATGTTTTTACAAATCTGCAATTATGACAAAAAAAACTGCAATGCAGATTTCTGTAAAAAAATCTTCCTTCACAAATTTTTTTTTATGTATGTAACAATAACAAAAAAAAAACAAAAAAGTTGAATACGAAAATGACAGCATACAGCGAAATCAAGTGTGCAACAAATGCTAAAATTTGTTAAAAAGAACAAAATATATTATTGCGGATGCAGACAAAATCTGAAGCGCAGATTTCTGGTTTTTAAAAATATGCAGCAAGGTTGAAAATCTGCAAAATGCAGACAAATCTGCACTTATGGCAACGCTGATCACCAAATGTCATCAGCCATCTGCTTATTTCCTCGGAAACACATTGTTGCTGTTGATTCAATATACATACGTATGTTCGCGTCCCATACTTCTCTTTCGTTTCACTTATTTTGGAGAAAACACCACGCAGTTTTTTTTTTCATATGAACGTGCCTGTGCGATGTGCGCCACCAAACCACCCCAAAGCAGAACAACGACCAAGAACCGCGGCTGCTGATAATATTCGATTTTTGAAAATAAATTTATTGTTTTCATGTTACATTTTAGGTTGTAGCTCAGCTTCTAAAGGACATATGTATGTAGAAAGCTGATTGATGGCTTGAAATAAAAATAAAAGTGTTGGCTCTCCTAAGTATTTTGTTTTGTTTGAATTGATTAAGAATTATCTGAGTAATGGCGAGTTAAAGGCAGTAAAGTCGAAAAAAAAAAAAACACATTTTGGTCAAAAACGCTCCAAAAAATAGGCATGGCAATGAAAGGAATAGCCTATATGTTGCACAGAATCTTAAGAAACATTTCAAAAAAAGTTTTATCGAAATCTGTGCAGTACTTTTCACGCCATTAGGTAACAAAAAAATTGCCTACAGTTTTATTATAAGTATAGATTTGGAGTGCAGGTTACTATCGTAGGTACCAAGAAGGATGGAAGCTGTTTGACATGTAGATACAAAGTTAGATATTTATTAGATGGAATGGAATAAAGTATACCTAGTAGTATGTACCTATGTAGTTACAATCAATAAAGATAAAAAGAATTAACTATCGAGGAATTTTTTTGGTGTGTTCAAATCAGCGCCGTATCATCTATATTTTTGCTAATTAAATATAGGAAAGTTTTGTATACCTATTTCAGATTGATTTTCGGTTAATGAAGGGTAAGTAAAGATGGTTAGTAAATGTGATTGCGATGGTAATTGCTAAGTAGACAATGGCAGTAAGCGAGGTGAGCTGAATTAATTGTAAAATGATGGGCTAAGATGCACCTGGAATATTATTTAATAATTATTATTTGAATTTAAAACAATTTCTTAGAGATACTATTTCACTTTGACGTCCAGTCGCCTGACAGCTGACAAACTGAACCAAATTACTTGTCTGATTTTGTTTCTCAGAATTTGTATGCAAGGTCCTTATACATAAAGTTAGGAAGTTTTATTCGTTTACGATTCGTATTTTTTTTTCAATAAGTGCCATTATAAATAGCAAATCCGAAGAAGAAAACTCGGCCCCCAATCACCAAATGTAATGTGAATTTAAATGCAATATGCATGAACGATGATAAAAATAATTCAAATCATAGATATAGATAGATTTAAGGACGAAAGGTAATAATTTAAGGTAGGTATATTGTTAAGTTTACAGTGCTCGATAGTATTGGGCGCGAGGTAAGTATGTTTTGTTGTGCCTGTTTCTGGACACTGCAAAATATTATATAGTGTATTTTTCCCATGTGGTCCAAAAATATGTACTAAATTAAAGGAAAGCTGAATTGGTTTAGGTGGTAGGGATAGAGTATAGCAATGACAAGGTACAGAAAGCAGAAGTAAACAAAATGGATGATTATAGTTTACTTTTCAAGTGGTTTGTAGGATTATAGGGGATGGACAAGCGCGCAGATTGTTGGTTATGTTTGTACGATAGGTATAGTTAATTTTGCTTATTTTGATAGTGGATGTAGGTAGGTAAGGTTTTATGATTGATTGGTTGATTGTGGATATATAGGTAGGTTGTTATTTAGGCTTGTGTACTCATAAGGAATTGGCAGGCAGGTAAAGGGTTAGGTTTGTAGGATGAGAGTGGGCATGTATATAGGTTATTGGTTAGTTTTGTAGGGTGATACCTAGCGGACATAAATGTTAATTAGGTTTGTAGGATAATAGTGTAGGGAAGACTGTGTACGGTTGAATCAACACGAATATCTCGTTAGCCATACGCGCAGCTTCTATGAGTGTTAGGGGTCAATGAAGCAAAAACAAGTCAGTAGACGAATAGCAGTCATGCATCGTTCAATCGGCGGTTCAGTTGTAAGTGAGAGCTTATGTTCTATTTAAACTATCAAAAGTAAGTATTTGTACCTACTGGGGTTTCTATTCATGAGAGATTGTTGTGCGTATTTTTTTTATATGCAGTAAGGAGTGTAGAGTACAGTATGGTAAATAGCAGAGATAATACTATATATATATAGTATTGTCTCTGGTAAATATTTTAAACATGTCAGTGTTGTTTTCGTTACTTTATAGATTTTTTTTTACTTAAAGGGGGGGTTAGAGTCGGTTGAAACAATTTTTCAGCGGACGGTTGAAACAATGTGTTTAATTATTTTTTTACTATTATATATTATTTTAACAAAATCAGAAGAACCAGAAAGTCTACAATATACACCGATACACCAGAGAAAGAACAAATAAAATAGGAGCATGAAGCAAGACTGAAATCTAAAAAAAAAAAAAATAATAATAATGCAGCATTCCAGTGCTCTATTTTTTTTTTTTTTTATTCAGAAAAAGAGGAGTTTAATTTTGGGATCCGGTCGAAATTCTGCTTTCAAAAATAAATATTATCACAAATGGTAGTGGAAAGATGTTTAATATGACAAATTGTGATATATTGTGGCAAATATACGTACAACGAATAATGCAAAATATAAAACACGATAGATTTACTGAATGTAACCATATATCGTTAAGTTGGTTTGACGTTTGAACATGCCATTTTTTTGTGAATTTGATCAAAAACAAACGAAAAATAGTTCAATCTTCAGAATTTGATATTTCTGTCTTTCTGTAGCGTCCAATAAAAAAACAAAACTCCGGATTAACGTAACTTTTATCGTGTCCACCAGGAAAATGGTGAAACTCCTGGCGAATCGGAGCCTAATTCATAAAAGGTACACGATAGATTTACTGAATGTAACCATTTATCTTTAAGTTGGTTTGACGTTTGTACATGTCATTTTTTAGTGAATTAAAATTTTTTGTTCCGTAGGCAGTGGATATTATGGATCAAGTAAGTATAATTAAATTGTAATGTAAAATATTTATTATTTCAGGGATTTTGGAGTAGAGAGAAGCGAGATGAAGAACAGAGAACAGCAGGGGTTGTTTGATAAGTAGGTAAATCAAGTATTTTTGCTATTTTAATTCACATTGTTTTCTTTAGGAGACTTCAATAGGGAAAATATTGTTCCCAATTTGCCAACGCCGACTGAGGAATAGTTATATAGTATGCATTTGTTCTTACTAAATACATGTATTATGTGTTTTTTTAATTGTATATTTATTTCAGGATGACATGAGGACGAGGATGGAAATTAAAGTAAACTGACAAAAGGTGGGTGGCGTAGTATGTGTTAGGTAAGTAGATATTATTTTAATCCAATATTGCAATATTGTTATCAGAATTGTTATTGTATCTTTTAGGTAAATTTACCAAGGATAGGATGTTTTGCTGTGCTGATGATGTACCCAGCCGGACAGAATGGAATAAGATAAGTATTGATAAAAAGTCTATATACCTAGTTTTATGTGAATATTCTTTATTTCAGAGACTAGACTGCACATACCTACTAAGTTAAGTTGCTGACAATTTATTTAATATATTAGATTATAGTTTAGTTGTTATAAAATGTATAATGTACAGTTGAAAGTTTGTAAGTTTGTTCCAATACCAATAAAGAAATAGAATTTAATATTTGTGGTCGCCTTTTTTGATTTTTTATATTTCAGATAGATTTTAGGTCGACGCCAAGGATGGATTGACGGAGACACATCTAGGTAAGGTAAACTGATGCTTTAGATACCACCTGGAATGGACAGATAGGTTAATAATTGATAGATAGGCATTTAGGATCATAATGGGTTATTGACAGGTAAGCTGTAGGTGGGTGTTAGATGGACACGACGTGTAGGCTGCAGGTTAGTAGGATTGATATTGAATGAACAAGCTAGTTGTATTGGTTAGGTTAGTAGGATTATAAGGGATGGACAGGCAGGTTTGTATAATGATATCGTATATACAGGTTGTTGGTTATTATTTTTTAGAATGAATTAAAAAAAAAACTATAAAGAAACTATTCCTCCGACGGGTAAGGACTCAACCAAATGTCTCAACCAAATGTACATAGAACTAAAAAGGTTTTATTCGTTTATGATTCACAAGATTTTTTTCAATCAGCGCCATAACATATAGCAAATCCAGGGGAATAAGGTAAGCCCCCAGGACCAAGTGTTAGTGTTAACATTGAAATGCGATATGCATGGGCGCGAAGGTAGGTATGTATTGTAGTGCCCGTTTCTGGGCACTGCAATGCATAATCGCGTAAATCCCCTGGGGGATTTTGCTGGTTGTGAATGTGAATTGCTTATTGGTTGAGTAGGTAGTAGGACTATATAATACAGCGCAATGAAAAGATAAGATAAATGGCAAGTGGTAAGGAAGGAAGTACAAAAAACGAATTGATGGAAGATTACTTTTCAAGGGATTTTATAGTTATAGAGGATTGACAAGCAGATTGATTGTATTGTTGGTTGGGTAATGTTTTGAAGGATGATGATGATAGTGAACATTTATGTTATTGGTTACGTTTGCAGAATGATAGTGGACATATATGTATGTTATTGGTTAGGATGCTATGTTGATAGTGAACATATATGTATGTTATTGGTTAGGTTTGTAGGATGATAGTGGACTTATAAATGTGTGTTATTGGTTAGGATTCTATGATGATAGTGCACATATATGTAAGTTATTGGTTAGGATGCTATGTTGATAGTGGACATATATGTATGTTATTGGTTAGGTTTGTACGATGATAGTGGACATATATGTATGCTATTGGTTAAGATGCTATGTTGATAGTGGACATATATGTAAGTTATTGGTTAGGATGCTATATTGATAGTGGACATATATGTAAGTTATTGGTTAGGATGCTATGTTGATAGTGGACATATATGTATGTCATTGGTTAGGATGCTATGTTGATAGTAGACATATATGTAAGTTATTAGTTAGGTTTCTAAGATGATAGTGGACATATATCTATGTTATTGGTTAGGTTTGTAGGATGATAGTGAACATATATGTATGTAATTGGTATGTTTGTAGGATGATAGGAACATATAATGTGGTTAGTTTGTAAGTTGATAGTGGACATATATGTATGTCATTGGTTAGGATGCTATGTTGATAGTGGACATATATGTAAGTTATTGGTTAGGATGCTATATTGATAGTGGACATATATGTAAGTTATTGGTTAGGATGCTATGTTGATAGTGGACATATATGTATGTCATTGGTTAGGATGCTATGTTGATAGTGGACATATATGTAAGTTATTGGTTAGGATGCTATGTTGATAGTGGACATATATGTAAGATATTGGTTAGGATGATAGTGGACATTATATGTAAGTTATTAATTAGGTTTGTAGGATGATAGTGTACATTTATGTATGTTATTGGTTAGGATGCTATGTTGATAGTGGACATATATGTAAGTTATTGGTTAGGATTGTAGGATGATAGTGGACATATATGTAAGTTATTTGTTAGGATGCTATATTGATAGTGGACTTATATGTATGTTATTGGTTAGGATTGTAGGATGATAGTGTACATTTATGTATGTTATTGGTTAGGATGCTATGTTGATAGTGGACATATATGTAAGTTATTGGTTAGGATGCTATATTGATAGTGGACATATATGTATGTTATTGGTTAGGATTGCAGGATGATAGTGTACATTTATGTATGTTATTGGTTAGGATGCTATGTTGATAGTGGACATATATGTAAGTTATTGGTTAGGATTGTAGGATGATAGTGGACATATATGTAAGTTATTGGTTAGGATGCTATATTGATAGTGGACTTATATGTATGTTATTGGTTAGGATTGTAGGATGATAGTGTACATTTATGTATGTTATTGGTTAGGATGCTATGTTGATAGTGGACATATATGTAAGTTATTGGTTAGGATGCTATATTGATAGTGGACATATATGTATATTATTGGTTAGGATTGTGGGATGATAGTGGACATATATGTGTGTTATTGGTTAGGATGCTATATTGATAGTGGACTTATATGTATGTTATTGGTTAGAATTGTAGGATGATAGGAACATATAATGTATGTTATTGGTTAGGTTTGTAGGATGATAGTGGACTTATATGTATGTTATTGGTTAGGTTTGTAGGATGATAGTGGACTTATATGTATGTTATTTGTTAGGATTGTAGAATGATAGTGTACATTTATGTATGTTATTGGTTAGGATGCTATGTTGATAGTGGACATATATGTAAGTTATTGGTTAGGATTGTAGGATGATAGTGGACATATATGTATGTTATTGGTTAGGATGCTATATTGATAGTGGACTTATATGTATGTTATTGGTTAGAATTGTAGGATGATAGGGACATATAATGTATGTTATTGGTTAGGTTTGTAGGATGATAGTGGACTTATATGTATGTTATTGGTTAGGATGATAGGGACATATAATGTATGTTATTGGTTAGGTTTGTAGGATGATAGTGGACATATATGTATGTTATTGGTTAGGATGCTATGTTGATAGTGGACATATATGTAAGTTATTGGTTAGGTTGCTATATTGATAGTGGACATATATGTATGTTATTGGTTAGGATTGTAGGATGATAGTGTACATTTATGTATGTTATTGGTTAGGATGCTATGCTGATAGTGGACATATATGTAAGTAATTGGTTAGGATGCTATATTGATAGTGGACATATATGTATGTTATTGGTTAGGATTGTAGGATGATAGTGTACATTTATGTATGTTATTGGTTAGGATGCTATGTTGATAGTGGACATATATGTAAGTTATTGGTTAGGATTGTAGGATGATAGTGGACATATATGTATGTTATTGGTTAGGATGCTATGTTGATAGTGGACATATATGTATGTTATTGGTTAGGATTGTAGGATGATAGTGTACATTTATGTATGTTATTGGTTAGGATGCTATGTTGATAGTGGACATATGTAAGTTATTGGTTAGGATTGTAGGATGATAGGAACATATAATGTATGTTATTGGTTAGGATTCTAGGTTGATAGTGGTCATATATCTAAGTTATTGGTTAGGATTGTAGGATGATAGTGGACATATATGTATGTTATTGGTTAGGATTGTAGGATGATGGTGTACATTTATGTATGTTATTGGTTAGGATTGTAGGATGATGGTGTACATTTATGTATGTTATTGGTTAGGATGCTATGTTGATAGTGGATATAAATGTATATTATTAGTTAGGATTCTAGGATGATAGTGGACATATATGTAAGTTATTGGTTAGGATTGTAGGATGATAGTGGACATATATGTATGTTATTGGTTAGGATGCTATGTTGATAGTGGACATATATGTAAGTTATTAGTTAGGATTCTAGGATGATAGTGTTCATATATGTATGTTATTGGTTAGGATTCTAGGTTGATAGTGGACATATATGTATGTTATTGGTTAGGATTCTAGGTTGATAGTGGACATATATGTATGTTATTGGTTAGGATTCTAAGTTGATAGTGGACATATATCTAAGTTATTAGTTAGGATTCTAGGTTGATAGTGGACATATATGTATGTTATTGGTTAGGATTCTAGGTTGATAGTGGACTTATATGTAAGTTATTGGTTAGGTTTGTAGGTTGATAGTGGATATATATGTAAGTTATTAGTTAGGATTTTAGGATGATAGTGGACATATATGTATGTTATTGGTTAGGATTCTAGGTTGATAGTGGACTTATATGTAAGTTATTAGTTAGGATTCTAGGATGATAGTGTTCATATATGTATGTTAATATGTATGTTATTGGTTAGGATTCTAGGTTGATAGTGGACATATATGTATGTTATTGGTTAGGATTCTAGGTTGATAGTGGACATATATGTATGTTATTGGTTAGGATTCTAGGTTGATAGTGGACATATATCTAAGTTATTAGTTAGGATTCTAGGTTGATAGTGGACATATATGTATGTTATTGGTTAGGATTCTAGGTTGATAGTGGACATATATGTATGTTATTGGTTAGGATTCTAGGTTGATAGTGGACATATATCTAAGTTATCAGTTAGGATTCTAGGTTGATAGTGGACATATATGTATGTTATTGGTCAGGATTCTAGGTTGATAGTGGACATATATGTATGTTATTGGTTAGGATTCTAGGTTGATAGTGGACATATATCTAAGTTATTGGTTAGGATTGTAGGATGATAGTGGACATATATGTATGTTATTGGTTAGGATGCTATGTTGATAGTGGATATATATGTATATTATTAGTTAGGATTCTAGGATGATAGTGGACATATATGTAAGTTATTGGTTAGGATTGTAGGATGATAGTGGACATATATGTATGTTATTGGTTAGGATTCTAGGTTGATAGTGGACATATATGTATGTTATTGGTTAGGATTCTAGGTTGATAGTGGACATATATCTAAGTTATTAGTTAGGATTCTAGGATGATAGTGTTCATATATGTATGTTATTGGTTAGGATTCTAGGTTGATAGTGGACATATATGTATGTTATTGGTTAGGATTCTAGGTTGATAGTGGACATATATGTATGTTATTGGTTAGGATTCTAGGTTGATAGTGGACATATATCTAAGTTATTAGTTAGGATTCTAGGTTGATAGTGGACATATATGTATGTTATTGGTTAGGATTCTAGGTTGATAGTGGACTTATATGTAAGTTATTGGTTAGGTTTGTAGGTTGATAGTGGATATATATGTAAGTTATTAGTTAGGATTTTAGGATGATAGTGGACATATATGTATGTTATTGGTTAGGATTCTAGGTTGATAGTGGACTTATATGTAAGTTATTAGTTAGGATTCTAGGATGTTAGTGTTCATATATGTATGTTATTGGTTAGGATTCTAGGTTGATAGTGGACATATATGTATGTTATTGGTTAGGATTCTAGGTTGATAGTGGACATATATGTATGTTATTGGTTAGGATTCTAGGTTGATAGTGGACATATATCTAAGTTATTAGTTAGGATTCTAGGTTGATAGTGGACATATATGTATGTTATTGGTTAGGATTCTAGGTTGATAGTGGACATATATGTATGTTATTGGTTAGGATTCTAGGTTGATAGTGGACATATATCTAAGTTATCAGTTAGGATTCTAGGTTGATAGTGGACATATATGTATGTTATTGGTTAGGATTCTAGGTTGATAGTGGACATATATGTATGTTATTGGTTAGGATTCTAGGTTGATAGTGGACATATATGTATGTTATTGGTTAGGATTCTAGGTTGATAGTGGACATATATCTAAGTTATTAGTTAGGATTCTAGGTTGATAGTGGACATATATGTATGTTATTGGTTAGGATTCTAGGTTGATAGTGGACATATATGTATGTTATTGGTTACGATTCTAGGTTGATAGTGGACATATATGTATGTTATTGGTTAGGATTCTAGGTTGATAGTGGACATATATGTATGCTATTGGTTAAGATGCTATGTTGATAGTGGACATATATGTAAGTTATTAGTTAGGATTCTAGGATGATAGTGTTCATATATGTATGTTATTGGTTAGGATTCTAGGTTGATAGTGGACATATATGTATGTTATTGGTTAGGATTCTAGGTTGATAGTGGACATATATGTATGTTATTGGTTAGGATTCTAGGTTGATAGTGGACATATATCTAAGTTATTAGTTAGGATTCTAGGTTGATAGTGGACATATATGTATGTTATTGGTTAGGATTCTAGGTTGATAGTGGACTTATATGTAAGTTATAAGTTAGGATTCTAGGATGATAGTGTTCATATATGTAAGTTATTGGTTAGGATGCTATGTTGATAGTGGACATATATGTAAGATATTGGTTAGGATGATAGTGGACATTATATGTAAGTTATTAATTAGGTTTGTAGGATGATAGTGTACATTTATGTATGTTATTGGTTAGGATGCTATGTTGATAGTGGACATATATGTAAGTTATTGGTTAGGATTGTAGGATGATAGTGGACATATATGTAAGTTATTTGTTAGGATGCTATATTGATAGTGGACTTATATGTATGTTATTGGTTAGGATTGTAGGATGATAGTGTACATTTATGTATGTTATTGGTTAGGATGCTATGTTGATAGTGGACATATATGTAAGTTATTGGTTAGGATGCTATATTGATAGTGGACATATATGTATGTTATTGGTTAGGATTGCAGGATGATAGTGTACATTTATGTATGTTATTGGTTAGGATGCTATGTTGATAGTGGACATATATGTAAGTTATTGGTTAGGATTGTAGGATGATAGTGGACATATATGTAAGTTATTGGTTAGGATGCTATATTGATAGTGGACTTATATGTATGTTATTGGTTAGGATTGTAGGATGATAGTGTACATTTATGTATGTTATTGGTTAGGATTGTAGGATGATAGTGGACATATATGTATGTTATTAGTTAGGATGATAGTGGACATATATGTATGTTATTGGTTAGGTTTGTAGGATGATAGTGGACTTATATGTATGTTATTGGTTAGGTTTGTAGGATGATAGTGGACTTATATGTATGTTATTGGTTAGGATTGTAGGATGATAGTGGACATATATGTATGTTATTAGTTAGGATGATAGTGGACATATATGTATGTTATTGGTTAGGTTTGTAGGATGATAGTGGACTTATATGTATGTTATTGGTTAGGTTTGTAGGATGATAGTGGACTTATATGTATGTTATTGGTTAGGATTGTAGGATGATAGTGGACATATATGTATGTTATTAGTTAGGATGATAGTGGACATATATGTATGTTATTGGTTAGGATTGTAGGATGATAGTGGACATATATGTATGTTATTGGTTAGGATTCTAGGTTGATAGTGGACATATATGTATGTTATTGGTTAGGATTCTAGGTTGATAGTGGACATATATGTATGTTATTGGTTAGGATTCTAGGTTGATAGTGGACATATATCTAAGTTATTAGTTAGGATTCTAGGTTGATAGTGGACATATATGTATGTTATTGGTTAGGATTCTAGGTTGATAGTGGACATATATGTATGTTATTGGTTAGGATTCTAGGTTGAAAGTGGACATTTATGTAAGTTATTGGTTAGGATTGTAGGATGATAGTGGACATATATGTATGTTATTAGTTAGGATGATAGTGGACATATATGTATGTTATTGGTTAGGTTTGTAGGATGATAGTGGACTTATATGTATGTTATTGGTTAGGTTTGTAGGATGATAGTGGACTTATATGTATGTTATTGGTTAGGTTTGTAGGATGATAGTGAACATATAAGTATGTTATTTGTTAGGTTCGTAAGTTAATAGTGGACATATATGTAAGTTATTGGTTAGGTTTGTGGGTTGACAGTGGTCATATATGTATGTTATTGGTTGACTTTTTGACAGAAAAACAATGTTGTTTAGGGACATGGCGGTTATAGGCGAGTGTATACGTCAATGTGTCAAATCGCCATATCTGATGAGAAATGTCAAAATGTTATTTGTCAATATTGTTCTGTCAGACATGAGGTTTCGATTGGCGCCATTTTTAAAATTTACCGTTATTTTCAAAATGGACTTTTTGACAGAAAAACAATGTTGTTTAGGGACATGGCGGTTATAGGCGAGTGTATACGTCAATGTGTCAAATCGCCATATCTGATGAGAAATGTCAAAATGTTATTTGTCAATATTGTTCTGTCAGACATGAGGTTTCGATTGGCGCCATTTTTAAAATTTACCGTTATTTTCAAAATGGACTTTTTGACAGAAAAACAATGTTGTTTAGGGACATGGCGGTTATAGGCGAGTGTATACGTCAATGTGTCAAATCGCCATATCTGATGAGAAATGTCAAAATGTTATTTGTCAATATTGTTCTGTCAGACATGAGGTTTCGATTGGCGCCATTTTTAAAATTTACCGTTATTTTCAAAATGGACTTTTTGACAGAAAAACAATGTTGTTTAGGGACATGGCGGTTATAGGCGAGTGTATACGTCAATGTGTCAAATCGCCATATCTGATGAGAAATGTCAAAATGTTATTTGTCAATATTGTTCTGTCAGACATGAGGTTTCGATTGGCGCCATTTTTAAAATTTACCGTTATTTTCAAAATGGACTTTTTGACAGAAAAACAATGTTGTTTAGGGACATGGCGGTTATAGGCGAGTGTATACGTCAATGTGTCAAATCGCCATATCTGATGAGAAATGTCAAAATGTTATTTGTCAATATTGTTCTGTCAGACATGAGGTTTCGATTGGCGCCATTTTTAAAATTTACCGTTATTTTCAAAATGGACTTTTTGACAGAAAAACAATGTTGTTTAGGGACATGGCGGTTATAGGCGAGTGTATACGTCAATGTGTCAAATCGCCATATCTGATGAGAAATGTCAAAATGTTATTTGTCAATATTGTTCTGTCAGACATGAGGTTTCGATTGGCGCCATTTTTAAAATTTACCGTTATTTTCAAAATGGACTTTTTGACAGAAAAACAATGTTGTTTAGGGACATGGCGGTTATAGGCGAGTGTATACGTCAATGTGTCAAATCGCCATATCTGATGAGAAATGTCAAAATGTTATTTGTCAATA